>CM055126.1:122123492-123535992 GCA_029206835.1 Rana muscosa | reverse complement strand
TCCAAACACGGAGAGTGGAGTTGAGACAAAAATAGAGCTTTTTGGTCTAATCAGACCACATTACCTTCTCCAATTCCTCCTCTGGATCATCCAGATGGTCATTGGCAAACTTCAGACGAGCCTGAACATGCGCTGCCTTGAGCAGTGGGACCTTGCGTGCGCTGCATGATTTTAATCCATGATGGCGTAGTGTGTTACTAATGGTTTTCTTTGAGACTGTGGTCCCAGCTCTCTTCAGGTCATTGACCAGGTCCTACCGTGTAGTTCTGGGCTGATCCCTCACCTTCCTCGTGATCATTGATGCCCCACGAGGTGAGATCTAGCATGGAGCCCCAGACCGAGGGAGATTGACCGTCATCTTGAACTTCTTCCATTTTCTAATAATTGCATCAACAGTTGTTGCCGTCTCACCAAGCTGCTTGCCTATTGTCCTGTAGGCCATCCCAGCCTTGTGTAGGTCTACAATTTTATCCCTGATGTTCTTACACAGCTCTCTGGTCTTGGCCATTGTGGAGAGGTTGGAGTCTGTTTGATTGAGTGCATGGACAGGTGTCTTTTATACAGGTAACAAGTTCAAACAGGTGCAGTTAATACAGGTAATGAGTGGAGAACAGGAGGGCCTCTTAGAGAAAAAATAACTGTGAGAGCCGGAATTGGTAGGTGATCAAATACTTATGTCATGCAATAAAATGCAAATTAATTATTTAAAAATACGATTTTCTGGATTTTTGTTTTAGATTCCGTCTCTCACAGTTGAAGAGTACCTATGATAAATGCTTTGAAAGTAGGAAAACCTGCAAAATCGGCAGTGTATCAAATACTTGTTCTCCCCACTGTATGTGTGTATGTATGTATGTGTGTGTGTGTATGTGTATGTGTATGTGTATGTGTGTGTGTGTGTGTGTGTGTGTGTGTGTGTGTGTGTGTGTGTGTGTGTGTGTGTGTGTGTGTGTGTGTGTATGTGTGTGTGTGTATATACAGTGCCTTGCGAAAGTATTCGGCCCCCTTGAACTTTTCATTCTTTTGCCACATTTCAGGCTTCAAACATAAAGATATAAAATTTTAATTTTTTGTGAAGAATCACCAACAAGTGGGACACAATTGTGAAGTGGAACGAAATCTATTGGATTTTTGAAACTTTTTTAACTAAGAAAAAAATGAAAAGTGGGGCGTGCAAAATTATCCGGCCACCTTGCGTTAATACTTTGTAGAGCCACCTTTTGCTGCGATTACAGCTGCAAGTCGCTTGGGGTATGTCTCTATCAGTTTTGCACATCGAGAGACTGAAATTCTTGCCCATTTTTCCTTGCAAAACAGCTCGAGCTCAGTGAGGTTGGATGGAGAGCGTTTGCGAACGGCAGTTTTCAGCTCTTTCCACAGATTCTCGATTGGATTCAGGTCTGGACTTTGACTTGGCCATTCTAACACCTGGATAAGTTTATTTGTGAACCATTCCTTTGTAGATTTTGCTGTATGTTTGGGATCATTGTCTTGTTGGAAGATAAATCTCCATCCCAGTCTCAGGTCTTTTGCAGACTCCAACAGGTTTTCATCCAGAATGGTCCTGTATTTGGCTGCATCCATCTTCCCCTCAATTTTAACCATCTTCCCTGTCCCTGCTGAAGAAAAGCAGGCCCAAACCACCACCATGTTTGACAGTGGGGATGGTGTGTTGAGGGTGATGAGCTGTGTTGCTTTTACGCCAAACATATCGTTTTGCATTGTGGCCAAAAAGTTTGATTTTGGTTTCATCGGACCAGAGCACCTTCTTCCACATGTTTGGTGTGTCTCCCAGGTGGCTTGTGGCAAACTTTAGACGAGACTTTTTATGGATATCTTTGAGAAATGGCTTTCTTCTTGCCACTCTTCCATAAAGGCCAGATTTGTGCAGTGTACGACTGATTGTTGTCCTGTGGACAGACTCTCCCACCTCAGCTGTAGTTCTCTGCAGTTCATCCAGAGTGATCATGGGCCTCTTGGCTGCATCTCTGATCAGTCTTCTCCTTGTCTGAGCTGAAAGTTTAGAGGGACATCCAGGTCTTGGTAGATTTGCAGTGGTCTGATACTCCTTCCATTTCAAAATGATCGCTTGCACAGTGCTCCTTGGGATGTTTAAAGCTTGGGAAATCTTTTTGTATCCAAATCCGGCTTTAAACTTCTCCACAACAGTATTACGGACCTGCCTGGTGTGTTCCTCGGTCTTCATGATGCTCTCTGCGCTTTCAACAGAACCCTGAGACTATCACAGAGCAGGTGCATTTATACAGAGACTTGATTACACACAGGTGGATTCTATTTATCACCATCAGTCATTTAGGACAACATTGGATCATTAAGAGATCCTCGCTGAACTTCTGGAGTGAGTTTGCTGCACTGAAAGTAAAGGGGCCGAATAATTTTGCACGCACCACTTTTCAGTTTTTTATTTGCTAAAAAAGTTTAAAATATCCAATAGATTTCGTTCCACTTCACAATTGTGTCCCACTTGTTGGTGATTCTTCACAAAAAATTAAAATTTTATATCTTTATGTTTGAAGCCTGAAATGTGGCAAAAGGATGAAAAGTTCAAGGGGGCCGAATACTTTCGCAAGGCACTATATATATATATATATATATATATATATATATATATATACACATATACATATATACATATACACACACACACACACACACACACACACACCTTTATTAATCCCAAAGGGAAATTGGGAACTACCCTTCTAATAGAGGGACCTATTATCAGAGAGGGTATGATCACAGATGTAGAGGAAGTGGATATGACCACCGAGGGGGGGGCTATGGTGGATCCTATGGGTCACCTGGCTATTCAGGTCACTATCCCCCACCCCACAGAGGTCGTGGTTGGCACCCCAATAACCAACGAGGGGATTTTCAGAGAAGAGGGTCCGGAGAACCTCCTATGATGAGAGGGAGAGGAGCGCCTCCCCCCAGGGGACGGGGGAAGGATTACAATCCACCAGACAGGAGAGAGGAGGATTGGAGATCCTGGTACCCTATGGTACCCCAATCGCATGGAGATAGAAGGGGAGGACAAGAGGATGCAGAGGAGGCAAACACAAAAAGAAAACAAGTAGATTAATGGAAGGAATTTTTAACTTAAGTGATGCCGTTTTTTCTAAAGATGAATTGTCCATTTTAAATTTAGGTCTTAAATACACTCCAGATAGGAACTTAAATAAATTTGATTTGTTTAGTGATTTTCAAAAATTTAAATCAGAAAAATTTATATCAAAGAGTTTTTTCCCAAGAGTCCACCAACAGTAAGTAGCTCCACCCTCAGAAAAGTTTTTGCACACTTCGCTTATAAATAACTATCTTTAACCCCAAGATTGCTCTAACGGGAGGGCCCGTGGAACCCAGAATCTCTAAGAAAGTATGAGATACCCTTGCTTCAGCTCCCCATGTACCTCTTATGTCTAAATCACATGCGCATTAGGGGCATAGGGTGAGCAAGAAAATAATTAACATTAAGCATATGTTTTGGATTGCTTTAAAATGGGACAGTAATATTAATCCACAATATTCCCCAGGATATCTGTAAAGTCCTATTTACTGGTTGTTTTATTCTGAACTCAACAGGTTGAGAGATGCTGATGTGTTCAACTCTAGCCACCTGTCTGCCTGTGTAATGTAAATTGAGTCCAGGCTAACTTTTAACCACTTGACAACTGGGCACTAAACCCCCTTCGTGCCCGGAACAATTTTCAGCTTTCAGCGCTGACACATATTGAATGACAATTGCGCGGTCATACAACGCTGTACCCAAATGATATTTTTATCATTTTTTCCCCACAAATAGAGCTTTCTTTTGGTGGTATTTGATCACCTCTGCGGTTTTTATTTTTTGCGCTATAAACCAAAAAAAAGACAGAAAATTTTGAAAAAAAAAACACAATTTTTTTACTTTTTGCTATAATAATATCCCAATTTTTTTAAAAAAAATATTATTTTTTCTCAGTTTAGGCCGATACGTATTCTTCTATATTTTTTTGGTAAAAAAAATTGCAATAAGCGTATAGCGATTGGTTTGCGAAAAAGTTATAGCGCCTACAAAATAGGGGATAGAATGACATTTTTATTATATTTTTTTTTTTTACTAGTAATGGCGGCGATCTGCGATTTTTGTCAGGCCTGCAATATTGCGGCGGACATATCGGACACTTTTGACACTATTTTGGGACCATTCACATTTATACAGCAAACAGTGCTATAAATATGCACTGATTACTGTATAAATGTGACTGTCAGGGAAGGGGTTAACACTAGGGGGCGAGGAAGGGGTTAACTATGTTCCCTATTTTTGATTCTTACTGTGTGGGGGGAGGGGACTGACAGGGGGAGGTGACCGATCTGTGTCCCTATGTACAAGGGACACAGCATCGGTCTCCTCTCTCCCTGACAGGACATGGATCTCTGTGTTTACACACAGAGATCCACGTCCTGCCTCTGTCACAGCCAATCGCGGGTGCCTGGCGGACATCGCGGCCGCCAGGCACGCGCATCGGCATCACGTGACCACGGCGGGCACAGCTGTTCCCCGCTGCACGCCCTCGGCGGCGCGCAGGGGGGACAGAAACAGGAGGACGTCCACTCAGCACTTGAGAGCCACGTTGCAGACGTCTTTTGTCTATAGCGCGGGTCTCAAGTGGTTAAGGATCTTTTCATTGTGGCTTGTAGTAATTAACTCAGCTATTGTATGAAGGGGTCCTGTGATAATGTTGGTGTCTTCTGAGCTCCAAGACGGCAGGTCTAGCCTAAAGGTCCCTGAGTCATCAGCTGCTTAAAAGGATTAGGTAATTAGCATGTTAAGTAGGTCTGGTCACAGGTGTATTTCCAGAGAAATATGATGCACCTCCTTTTTTAAACGGTGTATAAAACTTGTGGTCTTTTCAATAAAAATTGTCATTCCTGCTTAAACCTCAAGACAGAGCATTTGTCTCGTTATTGAGGGAGAATTATTCAAATGGGGTCTTATTCGGCTGGTTGGAGTGTCTGGTAGCTGCCTTGGTGTTCGGAAATGGAATGTCCTAAACGGCTTTAACCCCTTTCATATTGGGGTGCCGTTACAATTGCCAATAATCATTTTCTTGGTGTGTTCAAGTCTCTGGTCAAACAGGATTTGGACAGACTGAGTTTGCGCTCCAACAGACGGAAAAAAGATTTAGAGAACGATCTGGAACTATTAGAAAAGAACAAGAATATAGTTATTAGATCAGCAGATAAGGGGGGGGGGGGGGTGGTGATCACAAATAAAATTGATTATTTGGAAGAATTAAATTGACTGGCTGGTGATCAGGATACTAATGAAAAATTAATAAGGGAGCCCCACTAAGATGTTTAAAGCAAAGCTGAAAAGTTTAATCAAAACAGCAACGGATGGGGGCCTTTACAAAAAGAAGGAAGCTAGATATCTCATTCCTGATGTGCCCAGAGTTCCAGTAATTTATCAATTACCAAAAATTCACAAGAACGCAACAAAGCCTCCAGGAAGGCCAATTGTAAGTGGTATTGAGTCATTATTCTCAAGGGTTGGTGAATATTTGGACTTTTTCGTGCAACCACTTACCAAAGCCTGTCCTGCCTATTTTAGAGACAGCAGGGATCTTATTGAATTGATTGCACCAATGACAGTAGATGAAAACTGTATCTTAGCAAGTGTCAACATCAACTCTCTGTATACAAGTATTCAGCAACATCATGCCCTCCAAGCTGTTTTATGGTCATTGAACAGTACCAACATCAAACAGAAACAGAGAGAATTTTTACTTCAAATTTTGGATTTGGCGATGAGTCATAACTTCTTTTGGAATGAAAAAGAATATTGTCAAAAAAGGGGTGTAGCAATGGGGGCTAAGTATGCCCCCTCAGTAGCCAACCTCTTTATGAGCTTTTGGGAGAGTGAGGCCATCTATGGTGTCAACATACCAGAACTCAGATTATACATATCGTCAATAATCATATTGACGATATTGTGATTATTTGGGCAGGATCGCAAGATACTTTTTTCAGTTTTTTGAAGCAAATTAGCAATAATCCATTTGGTATCCCCTTTACCGAATAGTTTCGTTTTCAGGAGGTCAATTTTCTGGATCTGACACTGTACAAGGAGGGAGATAAATTGTTCACCAGGACTTTTTTTTAAAGTGTGGACAGGAACAGTTATATCCCGTTAGGGAGTTGCCACCCAGATGGCTTGGTGGGATACCCAAAAGCCAAATGCTGAGAGTTAGAAGAAATTGCAACAAGATTGAAGATTACAACATACAAGCTGACCTCATCGTAAATCGTTTTCATGACAAAAGGATACAACCGTGAGAAATGAATTAAAACTACCATTGGTGAGATGGCTAGAAACAATCTATTCAAAAAGAAAGAAGAGAAAATGCAAGATTTCGGAATAGCTTTCCTTACTGGCTATAACCGCCAATATAGAGATTTTGAAAAAATCGTCAAAGACCACTAGCCACTTTTATTAGAGGACCGTGACCTAAAAAAGGTACTACCAACCCAAGCTAAGTTTATTTATACCAAACCACTCACCCTAAGACTTCAACTGGCTCATAATGTTGTCAACCCCCCTAAGAAATTATTCACCTTTTTAAACCAAACAGTTTTCAGTTGTGGGAGATGCAAGATGTGCAAAACTTCAAAATTCAGAAAAAGAAAAACCACACATTTCAGTTCTTTCTCCGAAGGAAGATCCTTTGAGATAAAGAAATTTATCACATGTGCTACCACACGTCACCTACTTGCTGTCTTGCCCTTGTGGGCTTCAGTACGTGGGTAGGACCACCATACAGTTGGGAGTAAGACTTAGAGAACATGTCAATAGAATCAAGAAAGGGTAGAAACATCATGGTTTGTCTAACCATTTCAGACTGTTCCATAACAGGGATCCCAGTGGGCTTACATTCTGTGGAATAGATAGAGTATGGGCGTGGCTCCAACCTCAAAAAATCTATTTCACAGAATGAATCCCAATGGATTCATAGGCTTCGCACTTTAAGCCCGCCAGGACTCAATATTGAGCTGGATCTTAACCGTTTTCTTTCCAAATGGTAATTTTTATTTAATTCTTTTATTTTTTCATATTTTTATTTACATTTTTTCTCTTTTCATAGATTATATTTTTATTTTCAATTTTCATTTTCATTATTTTCAATTTTCTTTGTATATTTATTTTGAATTTTTTTCCATTTTTATTATTTTTATTTTTTCATTTTTTCTTAGCATACATTTTTCTCAGTTTTTACCAATATGTTTGCTCACTGGCAGTGCATCAAATTTGTTCCTATTCAATTCATATTTTATACATTGTTTTTATGATTCATGATGACAAATCGGCTTGATCGCCTTTTTTGTCTGTTTTATTAAAGTTGTGTTTGGCAGACAGGAAATGATGTGATGGCAGGGAGTAGGATTGCACTCATGTGGATCCTGATTGAATCTATTACGTTTTATCCTGCGGGGAGCGCACGCCATCCGAAGTTCCTGCCTCCGTGGAACGCACGCCATCTGAGTGGCGTTCGCGGAAGTGTTTTCTCTGATTGCCTGTCTCTGCCTCAGTTTTGTAAGTAGCACCTCACCAGCACCTTTACTTATTATCTATCAGTACTTCACTATTGTGTCCCTTTGTTTTCATCATCGGTGGAAGCCAATATCCTCCTCCTTAGAAAGCATCTATCAAGTAACCCTAAGGGCTCTTTCACACGGAGGTCCGTTCAGGTCCGCCTGTCAGTTTTTTAGGCGGACCTGAAACGGATCCTCCATGTACCCCTATGGAAGCACGGATGTCAGCGGAGACATGTCCGCTGACATCCGCTCCGCCAAAGTGTGACGGAGGAAAACCCTATTTTTCCTTCCGTCGGCGGAGCGGATCGGATGACAACGGACTCTACGGTCCGTCGTCATCCGATTCCCCATAGGGGAGAGCGGCGCTCTGACAGGGCGGTCCCTGCACAGTGTGCGGGGACCGCCCAGTCATCCGTCGGCTCAGCGGGGATCAACGGAGCGATCCCCGCTGAGCAAGCGGAGCTTCACGGGGCGGATCTGCACGGATCCGCCCCGTGTGAAATGGGCCTAAGAAAGAAAGCTCATACCTTTGTTTTATGCCTGAATGATTCCAGACTGAGAAGCTGTGGATCCTCTCCATTCGGTGAGTAGGGTCCCTGAGGGGGGATCACTGCACTCATTGAAGATTTTGCATATTTCAGTTTTTGTTTGTTGCACCCAGTAACTTCAAAATTATTATTTGCGGCTTTGTTTTTTGTCATCACATTTGGCTGTGATTATTTATCACATTGAGTGGGGTCTCTGAAGGGGGGATCATCCTGCTTAACACTTACAATATTTCTCAGATTGATTAACTATTTCACAATTTTTTGGGATCACATTGAGTTGTGGTCGCCAACATATTTTCACTATAGGATTCGGTCCTATTTTTTATTATATATATATATATATATATATATATATATATATATATATATATATATATATATATATATAGCGCTACCCCCAGTTAAGAGAGCCGCTGATATTGATTTGGGCCCTGCAGTGCACCGCTGTCAACCCCCGGCAATCGGCTCTAACCTCCCGTGGCACAGCTGGTGATAGAGAGATAGGACCGCGTGATCGCAACTGTTGGTGACGCAGTCCTATAACAAACATACACAGAATATACTTTAAAACTCCTATTAAAGTAAGCGGAACTGACACCAAATGTACTTTACCCAGATATTTTACTGAGGCTAATGGGCAAGTAATAAACAACAGTATAACAAGTTGCAGATCCCTGCAATAAACAGTAATAAAGATAAACAGAGTAATCAGAATAATAAA
This sequence comes from Rana muscosa, assembly GCA_029206835.1. NCBI lineage: Eukaryota > Metazoa > Chordata > Amphibia > Anura > Ranidae > Rana > Rana muscosa. The sequence continues at coordinate 123,527,127 of CM055126.1, read as the reverse complement.
GTATTGCTATGCAACTCTAGCGCTGCCCTTTTACAGCTACTTCCCCTCATGGGTAGACTAACACCCAGCAATGTCTACCTATGCAGTCAGGCCTGACTGATCTAAATGGAAGTTCAGTGAAACAATATTTGCTAGCAATCTCTCGGTGGTGCACTTGAAGAACAACTTTGTAATCCCAACGAATAGTAAAGATAAAGTATCTGTCTTTAAACAGCTCTCACCACCTGGACAAGTCCAAGTCCCTTTCCTCCATCGATTTGTCTAGGAACAGGAATCCACCGACATCCAAGTCTTCAATCCTTCTGGTGTACTGCAGCAAGGAGGATTAGATGTCTCTAAGGCTCTGCTAGGCTGGCAGAGGGCTCTTTGGAAAGGAGCACACGGCCCGGGCTTCAGGCCTTGTGCACACAGCAGTTCAGCACAGACATCCTCTTGCTAGGAGAGGGGTGTCCAAAGAGGCCGACCAAAACTCTGCCTCCCCTTTATAAAGTCTGCCCCAGCAGTCTCTGTTCTGGAGCAATGCACCCTGGGTGCTGCAAGATGTACTGGGAGATGTAGTCTCTCTCTCCTCTGCTTTCACTTCCATAATGTCTCTTTACTTCCTCCCGACTCACCTCTCACCTGGAACTTCTTGTCTCTCTGCATTAAAGGGGAACACCCCGCTACATATATATATATATATATATATATATATATATAATTTTTTTTTCTTTCCTTGTGAGCTGCCAGCGCTGCATTATAATTTATATTTTTTCACGTTTAAAGTTGTAGCACTTTTTTGCGCAGCTGCTGCAGCAATTGCTAAATCACTATTTTCTTTTTATACCGAGTGCCATTTTTTGCTGTATTATAACAAAAAAGACAGACGGACAACACAAGATCACAATAAACTGAACAAGATGCAAAAACACAACAAAATTACCAATAACAGCCATTAACACCAAATAAACCAATTAAAACATCCATACAAATAAAATACAACATAGAACAAATAACACAGATTAAAATAGACAATCAAACTACCAAATACAAATAATACACCACTTTCTCTAACACCACCCCAAATAATAACCAACACAATACCAACATACTAGGGCTGCAACTAACAATTATTTTCATAATCGATTAGTTGGCCGATTGTTTCGATTAATCGACTAATCGGTTAATAAACTTAAAAATTGAGGAGGGCGCTATGGTGTTGGGAGTTTATACCGTTAGATTTAAAATTACATCCTCTGATAGGGAATACCTTGAAACAATGCTCACAGGTTATGATACAGGTAGAGCAAACGACCAAGACATCTCCTTTAACTCCGATTATTGGGAACCCTAAATTTCTTCCAGGGCTCCCAACTACACAATTTTTGACCTTACGTGAGACTGAGCGAATCACTGCATCACAGTTTGTGATAGGAGATAGATGGCCTACTATAGAGGAGTTGATGAATTCTGCAGGCCCCTATAGACTTATATTCTGGAACGCAGCTCAGCTATACCATTTCCTTCAGACTATACCAGACCCGCAGGCATATTCTAGGCAATTAACCCTATTTGAGGAGTATTGCTCTGGAATAGAACCATTATTCCATGTCCTTTCTAAAACTTATACGTTACTTAATTCTCCACAGGAACAGCCAGAGCTTACTTGTATATTAAAATGGGGTCTAGATCTGCATTGTACATTCACTAAAGCACAAATACAAGCTATGATTAGTCTCTCGTTTAAATCTTCAATCTGCACCAAGGTACAGGAGACTAATTATAAGATATTGACGAGATGGTATATGACACCTAGTCGACTTCATACCATATTCCCTGAGACATCAGAATGCTGTTGGCGATGTGGTGCAAACAGAGGGACTATTTTACATATATTTTGGACATGCTCTAAACTGACTGCTTTTTGGACGATGGTTCGGAATATCTCTCAGAAATTTACTAAGTTTCAAATCCCGAATGATCCGGCGTTCTTTTTGTTGCATGTCTCTAATATGTCAATAAAAAACTATAGAAAATCCATCCTATGCCATTTATTAAATGCAGCTAAATCTTGCATCCCTCTGCTGTGGAAACAACAGACTCCACCAACCAAAGCAATGTGGCTGAGGAAGGTGGAAGATACTAGAAGGATGGAAGATTTGATCTTGACATCCACTGATAGACATGAGATATACAGAAAGATATGGACTCCTTGGAATCTTTTTATTTACTCGGAAGAGGGTAAATCCCTCTTAGGGTCATAAAGCATTCATATGAATTGAAGACAGGAGAAGTGATAGAGGCGAGGCTTGATAGTAGGATATATTTTCGGGGGCCATCCCTGAATACTGCCCTCTTCCCTTTCTGAATCTCTCTGTAGGAGAGGTCTCCCCCTCTCTCTACTTCTTCTCCCCCTCCCCCCCTCCCTTTTTTTTTTCTTTTTTCTTGGGGACTGGGGTTTCTTTTTTCTCTCTTCTTGTGGGTTAAAGTATACGAAATGGAGTAGTGGAGCTTCATGGTACAGGGTGATATGAAGTAGGAGAAATAGGTGATGGTTGCAGTGTGACAAAATGTTATGATATATGTTTAGATTAATCTATGTTAGATACCTTTGCCTGTTACTTTGAAGAAGCAATAATCATATACTTTGTAAATGTTGCTATATTCATTGATTCTGTTTATTTTGGAAAAAAAATCTAATAAAAATCTATATTTGTAAAAAAAATAAACTTAAAAAAAAAAAGTAATTTTGCTGCGATTTGCATTTTTTATTTTTTTTGGCCAATTTGTTGTTGGGCAGATTACAAAACACAAATTGCCGCAAAAACACATTACATGCTTTTCTGCAGCTTCTCCATTGAAGTATATTAAACCTAAAAAACAAAATAGCACTGTTTTGCGTTAAAAAAAAGTCCTTGCCCTTTCCAAATACGCAGCAGCTGAAAAAATCATGGATGTGAACGTGTCCCATAGGAAACCATGTAAATGAACTGTAGTGTGTTTCTGAAAAAAGCACCAAAAAACACAGAGGAGTGACCCAGGCCTAAGAGGTTTAGTAACATAATAGGGGTTAAAAAAACAAAAATTTGTACAAAAAGAGCAAAAAAAATCGCTACTGAAAGGGGTTAATTTTTTACCGTGGGACAGTGAAAGTAATATGTATAGTAGCGATTTGCTCTTTTTGTACTATAAAGGGCTTATTTTATTTTTCTAACCCCATTATGTTACTGGCCGATTAATCGATTATGAAAATTGTAATCGATTAATTTCATAATCGATTAGTTGTCGATTAATCGATTAGTTGTTTCGGCCCTACAACATACTACAAAAATAACACAAAATCCTCATCATAAACCAGAATTAAAATCTTCACCTCCAGCCCTCATAGAAAATTACGGTATATATCTTGATCGCCACAGGCAAAAATGATTTCCTGTGTCAGTCTGTGGTGCATCGTGTGTGTAACAATCTGTCACTGATGGTACTCCGCAGACTGACCAGCATATTGTGGAGTGGGTGGGAGGAGTTGTCCAAGAGGGAGCGTAAACTTGAACAACATTCCCCTCCTTGTAAAAGACTCAAATTTCAATCCAACATCATCACTGGCCTTGCGAATCAGTTTGTGGAGTCTGTTGGTGTCGGACACCCTAAGCCTGCTTCCCCAGCATGCACTGCATACAGAAGAGCGCTGGCCACCACAAACTCATAAAATAGCTTCAGCATCGTCCGGCAGATGTTAAAAGAATCAGTCTCCTCAAAAAGTAGAGGCGACACTGGCCCTTCCTATAGAACACCTTAGTGTTCTATAGGAACACAGGATGAAGGATTGGGGTCACTGGTGGCCTCCTCTTTCTGAAATCCACAACCAGCTCCTTTATCTGTCACATTTAGATACAGATAATTAACCTCACACCGTGTGACAAAGTTCTCCACCACAGTTCTATACTCCGTCTCTTCCCCATCCTTGATACATCCCACTACCGCAGAGTCATCAGAAAACTTCTGGAGATGGTAAGACTGTCTGGTAGCTGAAATCAGTGGTATAGACATTAAAAAGAAAAGGGAGAGAGAACTGTCCCCTGTGGAACCCCAATACTTCTGATAACCCTTTCTGACACACAGTCTTGCGTCCTGTCAGGTAGTCTACAATCCATGACACAAGGGAAACATCAAACTGTATGGCTGCTAGCTTCTTGCCCATACACATTGGATATATAAAAAGTCTATCTATATATATATATATATATATACACAGGTCCTTCTCAAAAAATTAGCATATTGTGATAAAGTTCATTATTTTCTGTAATGTACTGATAAACATTAGACTTTCATATATTTTAGATTCATTACACACAACTGAAGTAGTTCAAGCCTTTTCTTGTTTTAATATTGATGATTTTGGCATACAGCTCATGACAACCCAAAATTCCTATCTCAAAAAATTAGCATATTTCATCCGACCAATAAAAGAAAAGTGTTTTTAATACAAAAAAAGTCAACCTTCAAATAATTATGTTCAGTTATGCACTCAATACTTGGGTCGGGAATCCTTTTGCAGAAATGACCGCTTCAATGCGGCGTGGCATGGAGGCAACCAGCCTGTGGCACTGCTGAGGTGTTATGGAGGCCCAGGATGCTTCGATAGCGGCCTTAAGCTCATCCAGAGTGTTGGGTCTTGCGTCTCTCAACTTTCTCTTCCCAATATCCCACAGATTCTCTATGGGGTTCAGGTCAGGAGAGTTGGCAGGCCAATTGAGCACAGTAATACCATGGTCAGTAAACCATTTACCAGTGGTTTTGGCACTGTGAGCAGGTGCCAGGTCGTGCTGAAAAATGAAATCTTCATCTCCATAAAGCTTTTCAGCAGATGGAAGCATGAAGTGCTCCAAAATCTCCTGATAGCTAGCTGCATTGACCCTGCCCTTGATAAAACACAGTGGACCAACACCAGCAGCTGACATGGCACCCCAGACCATCACTGACTGTGGGTACTTGACACTGGACTTCAGGCATTTTGGCATTTCCCTCTCCCCAGTCTTCCTCCAGACTCTGGCACCTTGATTTCCGAATGACATGCAAAATTTGCTTTCATCCGAAAAAAGTACTTTGGACCACTGAGCAACAGTCCAGTGCTGCTTCTCTGTAGCCCAGGTCAGGCGCTTCTGCCGCTGTTTCTGGTTCAAAAGTGGCTTGACCTGGGGAATGCGGCACCTGTAGCCCATTTCCTGCACACGCCTGTTCACGGTGGCTCTGGATGTTTCTACTCCAGACTCAGTCCACTGCTTCCGCAGGTCCTCCAAGGTCTGGAATCGGTCCTTCTCCACAATCTTCTTCAGGGTCCGGTCACCTCTTCTCGTTGTGCAGCGTTTTCTGCCACACTTTTTACTTCCCACAGACTTCCCACTGAGGTGCCTTGATACAGCACTCTGGGAACAGCCTATTCGTTCAGAAATTTCTTTCTGTGTCTTACCCTCTTGCTTGAGGGTGTCAATGATGGCCTTCTGGACAGCAGTCAGGTCGGCAGTCTTACCCATGATTGCGGTTTTGAGTAATGAACCAGGCTGGGAGTTTTTAAAAGCCTCAGGAATCTTTTGCAGGTGTTTAGAGTTAATTAGTTGATTCAGATGATTAGGTTAATGGCTTGTTTAGAGAACCTTTTCATGATATGCTAATTTTTTGAGATAGGAATTTTGGGTTGTCATGAGCTGTATGCCAAAATCATCAATATTAAAACAAGAAAAGGCTTGAACTACTTCAGTTGTGTGTAATGAATCTAAAATATATTAAAGTCTAATGTTTATCAGTACATTACAGAAAATAATGAACTTTATCACAATATGCAAATTTTTTGAGAAGGACCTGTATATATACACACATATACATATATATATATATATACACACACACACACACACACACACACACACACACACACCTGTTAAAAACGTCAGGTTTCTGTGATGTAATAAAAGAGACAAAGATAAATAATTTCAGAACTTTTTCCACCTTTAATGTGACCTAGAAACTGTATAACTTAATTGAAAAACAAACTGAAAACTTTTAGAGGGGGGGCTAGTAAAAATGGAAAACTAAAATAATGTGGTTGCATAAGTGTGTACACACTCATATGACTGGGGATGTAGCGGTGGTTCAGAATTAAGCAATCACATTCAAACTCATGTTAAATAGGAGTCAGTACGCACCTGCTATCATTTAAAGTGCCTCTGATTAACCCCCAAATAAACTTGAGCTGTTCTAATAGGTCTTTCCAGACATTCTCTTAGTCGCATCCTACAGCATGGTCCGCAGAGAGCTTCCAAAGCATCAGAGGGATCTCATTGTTAAAAGGCATCAGTCAGGAGAAGCGTACAAAAGAATTTCCAAGGCACTAGATATGGAACACCGTGAAGACAATCAAGTGCAGAAAATATGGCACAACAGTGACATTACCAAGAACTGGACGTCCCTCCAAAATTAAGCAACATAAAAGGAGCTGCAGAAATATCTGGCAAGTACTGGCTGTGTGGGACATGTGACAACAATCTCCCGTATTCTTCATATGTCTGGGCTAAGGGCTAGAGTGGCAAGACGGAAGGAAGCCTTTTCTTATGAAGAAAAACATCCAAGCCCGGCTAAATTTTGCAAAAACACATCTGAAGTCTCCCAAAAGCATGTGGGAAAATGTGTTCTGATCTGTTGAAATCAAGGTTGAATTTTTTGGCCATAATTCCAAAAGATATGTTTGATGCAAAAACAACACTGCACATCATCAAAAGAACACCATGCCCACAGTGAAGCATGGTGGTGGCAGCATTTATTCAGCTGGTACAGGGGCCTTGGTCAAGGTAGAGGGAATTATGAACAGTTCCAAATACCAGTCAGTATTGGCACAAAACTTTCAGGCTTCTGCTAGAAAGCTGAACATGAAAAGGAACTTCATCTTTCAGCATGACAAGAAACCAAAGCGTACATCCAAAATCAACAAAGTAATGGTTTTACCAGAAGATTACAATTTTGGAATGGCCCAGACCTGAATCCGATTGAAAATCTGTGGGGTGATCTGAAGAGGGCTGTGCACAGGAGATGCCCTCACAATCTGACAGATTTGGAGTGTTTTTGCAAAGAAGAGTGGGCAAATATTGCCAGGTCAAGATGTGCCATGCTGATAGACTCATACCCAAAAAGACTGAGTGCTGTAATAAAATCAAAAAGGTGCTTCAAAGTATTGATTTAAGGGTGTGCACACTTGGTGCCGGTTCGCACTGACTTTGTGAGGCAACTTAGAGGCGACTTCAGCATGACTTTGAGCAACTAACAACGTGACTTAAGTTGTCTCCAGGACAGGCGACTTTGGCTGTGGCCAATCACAGAATAATCAGCTCTGAGGGAGGGGTTTGTCTGGGTAAACCATTTTCTTTTCCTGTAAAGTTGCTTCAATTAAGATGGAGATCCGACTTGGAGGCGACTTCCATTGAAATCTTTGGGTACAAGTCGCCTTGAAGTAGTACAGGGACCTTTTCTGAAGTCGGAGCGACTTCAGTAGTGTACATTAAGACGGCTCACATTAACGATAATGGAATTTGATGTCAAGTGACTTGGGGCGACTTGAGGTCTGACAAGTCGGATCACAAGTCGCTGTAGTGTGAACCGGCACTTATGCAACCATATTATTATTTTTTTGTACTTCCCTCTACCTAAAAGATTCCAGTTTATTGTTCAGTTTATAGGTCACATTAAAAAGGTGGAAAAAGTTCTATTTTTTTTTTTATCTTTGTCTCATTTTTTTTACATCACAGAAACCTAACATTTTAACCCAACATTTTAACAGGGGTGTGTAGACTTTTTATATCCACTGTTTGTATACATATACATACATACATACATACCACTATATTGTCAAAAGTATTGTGACGCTTGCCTTCATACGCTCGTGAACTTTAACCACTTAACGACCGCCCACTGTAAATATACGTCGGCAGAATGGCACCGACAGGCAGAATCACGTACATATACGCGATTGCCTTTGTATAGTTGGGGGGTCCGATCGGACCCCCCTTCTTTACAGTGGGTGGTCGTTTTACCTTCGGGAGCGATCCGGCATGAGGGGACGGCCGTTCGATTCCGGCCACCCCCTCTCGATCGCTCCAGGCGAATGAGAGAGCTTCCCCTGCCTGCCAGGCAGGAGGAAGTGATGTCATCTCTCCTGTGGCGCTCACATATACCGAGCGCCGTACAGGAGAAGATGCAGGTTAGTACACAAAACAGCACACTGACACCAGGACACATAGGCACATAAATCGCCCCCCCAGATCACCCCCCAGCCCCCAGTCACAGTGTCACTGATTGCAGTGACCATTTATTTAGCGATCACTGCAATCAGTGACATTTGTGACTGTAAAAGTGTCACTACATTTAGTTTTAGGTCCAGTGTAGCCCCCTAACCGCCCCTAATAAAGGTTTAACCCCCTGATCACCCCCCAGATAACCCTTTCACCCCCTAGCACCGCCGTCGCTAAGCAATCATTTTTCTGATCGATGTCTTAGCGTCGGTGATGCTGATCGGTAGCCAGTCATTTTTTTTAGGTTCGCCGCAGGTTTTTATAGCGTCGGGTACCCCCATATATTACCTAATAAAGGTTTTAACCCCCTAATTGCCCCTAGTTAACCCTTTCACCAGTGATCATCATATAAGTGTTACGGGTGACACTGGTTAGTTCGTTTGCTTTTTATAGTGTCAGGGCACCCGCCGTATATAACCCAATAAAGGTTTAACCCCCTGATCGCCCGGCGGGTGATATCAATTAGGTTTTAGCGTCAGAGAGGGTCTGAGTCACACCCCAGGCAGCGTCAGGTTAGTGCCAGTAGCACTAACACCCACGCGTGAAGCATACACCCCCCTTAGTGGTATAGTATCTGATCAGCTCAATATCTGATCTGATCAGATCTATACTAGCGTCCCCAGCAGTTTAGGGTTCCCAAAAACGCAGTGTTAGCGGGATCAGCCCAGATACCTGCTAGCACCTGCGTTTTGCCCCTCCGTCCAGCCCAGGCCACCCAAGTGCAGTATCGATTGATCACTGTCACTTACAAAACACAACACACATAACTGCAGCGTTCGCAGAGACAGGCCTGATCCCTGCGACTCCAGTGCTGTAGGAGGTGATTTCACCACCACAGTTAAAAAAAAAAAGCATATATGCCGAAGCATTGGGGCAGCAGGAGCGGAGGAGCGATTTTGCTCCTAATGCCGCGTACATACGGTCGAAATTCCGACGGAGGCTTGCCTGTGGAAAAGTCTGACCATGTGTACGCGGCATAACTTTTGCGAAAAGATGCCCCCATGCTTCGGCATATATAAATGGTGCATGTATGCCCATCATTAGAAGTGGGTGGATGAAGGGCGGTATTCTAATGGTGGGCATACCCACCGATCAAATTTTTTTTTCGTTCAGCCAACAGGCTGCATGAAAAAAAAGATTACAATACATGTCCAACAAGGACCAGCAACGTACTGGTATGTTGCTGGACTTTGAATGTTTATACCAGAATGATGCCTGCGGGTTTAGGTATCATCTTGGTATCATTCTTTTCAGCCAGCGGCCGGCTTTCATGTAAAAGCAATCCTAGTGGCTAATTAGCCTCTGGACTGCTTTTACAAGCAGTGGGAGGGAATGTCCCCCCCCCCCCCGGATATAAAAAGCGCCATTGGGAAATTGGGAAAGCATTTTATCACACCGATCTTGGTGTGGTCAGTTGCTTTGAGGGCAGAGGAAAGATCTAGGGTCCAATAGACCCCAGTTTTTTCAAAAAAGAGTACCTGTCATTACCTATTGCTATCATAGGTGATATTTACATTCCCTGAGATAACAATAAAAGTGATAAAAATAAATAAATATGGAAGCAACAGTTTAAAAATAAAATAAAAAAGCAAAATTAATAATAAAAAAAAAAAAGCACCCCTGTCCTGCCCTGCTCTTGCCCAATGGCGAACGCAAGCGTCGGTCTGGCGTCATATGTAAACAGCAATTGCACCATGCATGTGAGGTATCACCGCGAAGGTCAGATCGAGGGCAGTAATTTTAGCAGTAGACCTCCTCTGTAAATCTAACGGGGTAACCTGTAAATGCTTTTAAAAATGTATGTAGTTTGTCGCCAATGCGCGTTTGTGCGAAATTTTAAAGCATGTCGTGTTTGGTATCTATGTACTTGGCCTAAGATCATCTTTTTTATTTCATCAAACATTTGGGCAATATAGTGTGTTTTAGTGCATTAAAATTAAAAAAAGTGTATTTTTTCCCCAAAAAATGCGTTTGAAAAATCGCTGCGCAAATACTGTGTAGAAAAAAAAATGCAACACCCACCATTTTATTCTGTAGGGCCTTTGCTTTAAAAATATATATAATGTTTGGGGGTTCAAGATAATTTTCTTGCAAAAAAAAATATGTTTTCATGTAAACAAAAAGTGTCAAAAAGGGCTTTGTCTTCAAGTGGTTAGAGTGGATGTAAGCTTCCTAATGTTGTGTATAAAATGCCAGAACAGTTCAAAACCCCCCCAAATGACCCCATTTTGGAAAGTAGACACCCCAAGCTATATACTGAGAGGCATGTCGAGTCCATGGAATATTTTATATGTTGACACAAGTTGCGGAAAAAATTAATTTATTTTTTTTGCACAAAGTTGTCACTAAATGATATATTGCTCAAACATGCCATGGGCATATGTGGAATTACACCCCAAAATACATTCTGTTGCTTCTCCTGAGTACGGGGATACCACATGTGTGAGACTTTTTGGGAGCCTAGCCGCGTACGGGACCCCAAAAACCAATCACCGCCTTCAGGCTTTCTAAGGGTGTCAATTTTTGATTTCACTTCTCACTGCCTATCACAGTTTCGGAGGCCATGGAATGCCCAGATGGCACAAAACCCCCCCAAATGACCCCATTTTGGAAAGTAGACACCCCAAGCTATTTGCTGAGAGGTATTGTGAGTATTTTGCAGATCTCGCTTTTTGTCACAAAGTTTTGAAAATTGAAAAAAAAAAGAAAGAAAAAAAAAATGTTCTTTCTTCATTTTCAAAAACAAATGAGATCTGTAAAATACTCACCATGCCTCTCAGCAAACAGCTTGGGGTGTCTACTTTCCAAAATGGGGTCATTTGGTAGGGTTTTGTGCTATTTTGGCATTTTATGGCCTTCAAAACTGTGATAGGTAGTGAGGAGTGAAATCAAAAATTTGCGCCCTTAGAAATCCTGAAGGCGGTGCTTGGTTTCCGGGGTCCCGTACGTGGCTAGGCTCCTAAAAAGTCCCACACATGTGGTATCCCCATACTCAGGAGAAGCAGCAGAATGTATTTTGGGGTGCAATTCCACATATAACCATAGCATGTGTGAGCAATATATCATTTAGTGACAACTTTTTGTAATTTTTTTTTTTGTCATTATTCAATCACTTGGGACAAAAAAAAAAATATTCAATGGGCTCAACATGCCTCTCAGCAATTTCCTTGGGGTGTCTACTTTCTAAAATGGGGTCATTTGGGGGGGTTTTGTACTGCCCTGTCATTTTAGCACCTCAAGAAATGAGATAGGCAGTCATAAATTAAAAGCTGTGTAAATTCCAGAAAATGTACCCTAGTTTGTAAACGCTATAACTTTTGCGCAAACCAATAAATATACGCTTATTGACATTTTTTTTACTAAAGACATGTGGCTGAATACATTTTGGCCTAAATGTATGACTAAAATTGAGTTTATTCGATTTCTCTTATAACAAAAAGTAGAAAATATCATTTTTTTTCAAAATTTTCGGTCTTTTTCCGTTTATATCGCAAAAAATAAAAATCGCAGAGGCAATCAAATACCATTAAAATAAAGCTCTATTTGTGGGAAGAAAAGGACGCAAATTTCGTTTGGGTACAACATTGCATGTCCGCACAATTTACAGTTAAAGCAGAGCAGTGCAAAATTCTGAATTCACCTCTGGTCCTTTAGCTACCAAATGGTCCGGGGCTTAAGTGGTTAATGGCATCCCAGTCTTAGTCAATAGGGTTCAATATTGAGTTGGCCCACCCTTTGCAGCTATACCAGCTTCAACTCTTCTGGGAAGGCTGTCCACAAGGTTTAGGAGTGTGTCTATGGGAATGTTTGACCATTCTTCCAGAAGCGCATTTGTGAGGTCAGGCACTGATGTTGGACAAAAAGGCCTGGCTCGCAGTCTCTACTCTAACTCATCCCAAAGGTGTTCTATTGGGTTGAGGTCAGAACTCTGTGCAGGCCAGTCAAGTTCCTCCACCCCAAAGTCACTCATCCATGTCTTGAAGGACCTTGCTTTTGTGCACTTGTCCAAATTATTTGGTGGAGGCGGGATTATGGCGTGGGGTTGTTTTTCAGGGGTTGGGCTTCGTCTCTTGGTTCCAGTGAAGAGAACTCGTAAAGTGTCAGCATACCAAGACATTTTGGACAATTTCATGCTTCCAACTTTTTGGTAACAGTTTGGGGATGACCCCTTCCTGTTCCAACATGACTGCGCACGTACAGTATGGATTCTACAGCAACAATGACAGCCTAAAAACAGCAGTGACAAGTGGAGGGGAAAAAAACGCTTTTTAGCTTTTCCGAAATTACTCTAAAATGTCAAACCTACAAAACAAGTCCAAAATGATCCTGTTATCTTTATGCCATTTAGGCGAGTCCAGTATGTGAAAAATAAGTGGTACTTAACTTATTCACGGTGACTATGTGCACTCACCAATGTATGTGTCCATGACCTATGCTTTACCATGTTCACATTCACTTACCAAAAAGTGTAGCACCAGCCAAATATTTTCTTTTGGATACATTGTGGTAAAGGTTAGAACTGCTGTCTGGATTCCTGCTGGGTAGCTGTAATTTCAGATCCATCATGGCAGCACCTGTTATTGGACATCTACTCACCTGCCGCCGCCACATACCTCACCTTGTTGTGTCACTGCCACATCACCAGCTGTCCTATTAAAGTGAATGGGACTGTCAGTGGGTCAGAGAAGGAGCCGCTGCAGGACAGAGATGACCGTTTCTCTTTAAAAAATATGATCTAAATAGACTTGATTTAAATCAAATCCACCCTGATTTATTCACTTACTGACTACCGTATATACTTGAGTATAAGCCGACCCGAATATAAGCCAAAGGCACCTAATTTTACCACAAAAAAACTGGGAAAACGTATTGACTCGAGCATAAGCCTAGGGTGAGAATGCAGCAGCTCCTGTAAGTGGAAATGAGGGTCAACAATGCCCATTTGCACGCCTCACTGTGCCCATTGCAGCCTCACTTTGCCGATCTGTGTACCTAATTATCCATGACATGCATATTCAGACGGCGGGCGTCCAGTGTTAAAAAGTCACGCCGCCTCCTCGTCCTGTTCCGTGATAGGAGGAACACTCAGTTTCCCAGTAGACACTGTGTTCAGTGTTCCACCCATCACGGACGTCCTCTCGTCTATCACGGACAAGAGGAAGTCCGTGATAGGCGGAACACTGAACACAGTGTCTGCTGGGAAACGGAGTGTTCCACCTATTTCTGAACAGAACGAGGAGGAGGCGCAACTTTTTAACACTGGACACACGCCGTCTGAATATGCATGTCACAGATTCAGGTACACAGACTCGAGTATAAGCTGAGGGGGGCATTTTCAGCCTAAAAAAATAAAAAAATAAAAAAGGGCTGAAAAACTTGGCTTATACTCAAAATATATACGGTATGTAAATTCTTTCCTTTTTTAGGCCCCTTTTACGCGGGGTGGATCTGCTCAGCAGGCTCCGCTAGCTCAGTGGGAGATTGCTTTGTTGATCTTCGCTGAGCCAACGGATGACAGATCTATCTCTGCTCACTGAACAGGGAGGGACCTGTCAGAGCCCCGCTGATTTCTATGGGGGATCGGACAGCATGTCCGTTTTCATCAGATCGACGAATGGCGAACGTATAAGCAGATCGGATGGCAGACAGGTGTCAGCAGACACATCTCCGCATGCCCATAGGAGTCAATGGGTGGCCCAGTCAGATCCACCTGAAAAACGGACTGGCACACGCATGGTGTGTACTCTCTCTCCTGCTGCCTATTATGAGCCCAGCAGCTGTGACAGGGGAGACTATACACCGTGCATGTGCAACCCAAAAGAGTACTGTGCTACCTCCAGAGGCACTAGGGTGCTGGTCCCAACAGCTGCTCAGTTCCTAAAGTGACAAAGTGACAAAGAGGATCTTCAGTCTAGAATAATAAATAAATAAAAGTCAGCAGCTACAAATACTGTAGCTGCTGACTTTTCATAAACATGCATGTACCAGTCCAAGATCCAGTGCGGTCCTCACCCAAACCAGTTCTTTACCGGTCTTCGGGTCACTCTCACTGCCATCTTGGATGTGGGCAGCTGGCTGCGACTTCCTGCGGCTCAACAACTGGCTCCCCACTACACATTTGCGAATTACGCTGCTCTTTGTGAATGGAACTGCCATGTGTTAACTGAAAGGAAGCCCTGGCTGGAAGGTAGGTTTAGCACACTACTCTGCTATATCTATATGGGACAGCATAGTGTGCTTTTTGATACAGTTTGTCACCCTTTAGGCTGGTGCCATGACTTCTGGCTTGGGTTTCCTGTTTCAGGATGGCTCCCTGCTCTTGCAGCATTCTTTGGGGCTACCCTTGCATGCAGGAATAGAGTTGGGTCTACCTACACTGTATGCATAAATAGAAACACACACACACCTAGGCTGGCAAGGCACTCCCCTGCTTCTTCAAGCTAACAGACTGATTGGAGATTACAGGAAAGAGTGAACAGCGCAAAGTAGTAAAGTCCAGAGGTTTAGGGAAGCAGCACTGATAGAGCAGGAGCCACCGTCACTTAAAGTTGTAAACTGATGGCGTAAGACATGCAATAGTTTACTGGAGAATGTTTATTTTAATGTGCTCCATGGGTTAAGCTATAAAAAGGATTTTTACTTTAAGGATATCTGCACAGATATTCTTTTAGGTAGAATGGAAAGTCCAATGGTTTGATTACTACCATTGACACATTAACAGTGCACACATTGTGATTTTCCTTTGGTCAATATAAACAGTTGAGAGTAGGCATGAGCTTCGTGTTCGATGAAGATCGAACATTATGGGCCATTCGCGCCCAATTCGAGTGGCCCGTCAAGGCCCATAATTCACTGCGGCATCACAGTGCATTGCTGGCTGATGATTGGCCAAGCATGCACTATGACCCGCATGCTTGGCCAATCACAGCGCCGTCTGTACAGAGAGCCGTAATTGGCCAAAGCCAGGGTGGCTTTGGCCAATCATGGCTCAGATGAGTAGGTACACGCCCCACACTATATAAGGTTGCCTGGAAGTCGGCCTTGTGTAGTGTGTTGGTGTTTGTGAAAGAGAGAGTTACAGAGAGAGAGAGAGACAGTGTCATTTATATTGAGTTAGATAGAGCAGGCAGGCGAGTCAGTTAGCTGCTGTTACAGTTTGTAGAGGATATATATGCATCCTAGGTATTGTATATATATTTATACACTGTATTGAGTTTAGCTAGGTCCGTTCCTGTTAGTCTCTATACTGTGACAGGCAGGCAGGTGATTGTGCTAGCTGCAGACAGACAGTGTTTCACTTAGTGTACTACTGTGTGCTTTGCATAGCGTTCACCTGAAACTCACCTGAATACAGTTATTCTCTATACTGTGACAAGCAGGCCAGTGATTGTGCAAGCTGCAGACAGTCAGTGCATAGCATTCACCTAAAGCTCTCCTGAATACAGTTAGTGACTATTATAGTGGTGTTCTCATAATAAAACCACACGCAGAGAGCTGCAAGTATTTTCAGTGTACTGTGTCCTCTGCACAGTTTTCACCTAAAAGTAACTGAAAACAATTGCTGCTTTTCCCATACTAACACCACAGCAGGCCATTAGTATGTCTGGAAGGCAAACAATGAGAGGCAATAAAAAAGGGCAAGCAGGCTCTGTGTCTAGAGGCAACAGTGCTGCTGGTCGTGGACACGGTGCAACATGCCCAAGACTTGGTAGAGTGGATGACCAAGCCGTCCTCCTCCTCCTCTCTCACCTCAATCTCAGGGTACTTTGTCTGGCAAAGCAGCTGCCAAAGCGGCCTCTTCCCTCGGCTCAATGGCATCAGTCACTCCTTCCCTAGCCCCACCATGTCCTCCTGAGGTGTCCCCCGAACTGTTAGAGCACAGTGTTGGGTACATGCTCCAAGAGGATGCCCAGCGTTTTGAAGGCTCCGATGATGGAACCCAGCTGGAGGAAGGCAGTGAGGTGAGCTCAGAGAGGTGGTAGTAACGTGAGCCCAGAGAGAGGGGGTGCCCAACAAGGTCAGCTATCTGGCAGTCATGTTCCCCCAGCTGCAGCATACTGCCAGATTGGCTCCAGTGATGAGGAGGGAGGGGATGATGAGGTCACTGACTCCACGTGGGTGCCTGATGGGAGAGAGGAGGAGGAGGGAGGAGGAGGGAGGGGATGATGAGGTCACTGACTCCACGTGGGTGCCTGATGGGAGAGAGGAGGAGGAGAGAGGAGGAGGAGGGAGGAGGAGGGAGGGGATGATGAGGTCACTGACTCCACGTGGGTGCCTGATGGGAGAGAGGAGGAGGAGGGAGGAGGAGGAGGGAGGAGGAGGAGGGAGGGGATGATGAGGTCACTGACTCCACGTGGGTGCCTGATGGGAGAGAGGAGGAGGAGAGAGGAGGAGGAGGGAGGAGGAGGAGGGAGGGGATGATGAGGTCACTGACTCCACGTGGGTGCCTGATGGGAGAGAGGAGGAGGAGGGAGGGGATGATGAGGTCACTGACTCCACGTGGGTGCCTGATGGAAGAAGAAGAAGAAGAAGAAGAAGAAGAAGAAGGAGGAGAAGAAGAAGGAGGAGAAGAAGAAGAAGAAGAAGAAGAAGAAGAAGAAGGAGGAGAAGAAGAAGAAGGAGGAGAAGAAGAAGGAAGAGAAGAAGAAGAAGAAGAAGGAGGAGAAGAAGAAGAAGGAGGAGAAGAAGAAGAAGGAGGAGGAGAAGAAGAAGAAGGAGGAGGAGAAGAAGAAGAAGGAGGAGGAGAAGAAGAAGAAGGAGGAGGAGGAGAAGAAGAAGAAGAAGAAGGAGGAGAAGAAGAAGAAGGAGGAGAAGAAGAAGGAGGAGGAGAAGAAGGAGGAGGAGGCACATCAACAAGGCAGGATGCCCTCCAGGGGCCAGCTTAAGGGCAGCACACCGACTGCCTCACACCACAGAGCTTCGCATGTGCAGGGTGCTGCTGTCTCTGCGCGTTATTCCAAAAGTTCTTTGGTGTGGGCCTTTTTTCAGACGTGTGCAGCAGATCGCACCATTGCCATTTGCAACATATGTCTAAAGCGTATCTCGCATGGCCAAAACATCAGCCGCTTGGGCACTACGTGTTTGACCAGACATATGTCGACCTGCCATGCAGTCCGTTGGCAAGCACACCTAAAAGACCCACACCAAAGAACAAAGCGGACCTCTCCTTGCTCCTCATCAGCTGGGATCTCCAACCCCACTATACCTTCAGTCCTCTCTGAAACCTGCACTGAGAGGAATGAAGGTGTAGAATTAGGTGTGTCACAGTCAAGTACTTGCGGGCAATCTGCCATCGGTACACCGACGTCCGATTGTACCAGGCAAATTTCCCTGCCCCAGCTGCTGCACCGCCGAAAGAAGTTCACTCCCAGCCATCCACATGCCCAGCGGTTGAATGCTAGCTTGGCTAAATTGCTAGCACTTTAACTGGTGCCTTTTCAGTTGGTAGACTCTGCCCCCTTCCGTGAGTTTGTGGAATGTGCGGTTCCTCAGTGGCAGGTTCCCAAACGCCACTTTTTCTCACGGAAGGCGATTCCGACACTCTACCGGCATGTGGAAGGCAATGTCTTGGCCTCGCTGGACAGAGCGGTCAGCGGTAAGGTGCATATTACCGCAGACTCATGGTCCAACAGGCATGGACAGGGACATTATCTATCTTTCACGGCGCATTGGGCGACTCTGCTAGCAGCTGGGAAGGATGCAGGACAAGGTGCAGTAGTGTTGGAGGTTGTTCCGCCACCACGCTTCCAAAATGTTACTGCTGGTGATTCTGACACACCTCCTCTCCTCCACCCCCTCTTCTTCTTCCTCCATGGCCTCTTCCTGTGCCGATTTGTCCTGTGCCGATTTGTCCTCGGAACCAGCGATGCTCCGTAGGCATTTAAGGGGCTACGCCAGTACGCAGGCAAAAAGATGCCATGCGATGCTTGAACCGGTGTGCTTGGGGGAGACAGGAGCCACACTGGGGTAGAGATTCTGTCAGCTCTGCAGGGGCAGGCTCAGAGGTGGTTAACACCCTGCCAGCTTAAGCCAGGAAAGGTGGTTTGTTGCGACAATGGCGCCAACCTCCTCTCCGCCCTCCGACAGGGACAAGTGACCCATGTGCACTGTTTGGCTCACGTCCTTAACTTGGTGGTGCAGCGGTTCTTGGGCAGGTACCCGAGCTTACAGGAGGTCCTGAAGCAGGCCAGGAAACTGTGGGCATTTCCGCCCGTCATAATGCCAGTGCTCGGCTGGCTGAGCTGCAAAAGGATTACAACCTGCCCAAGACCCGCCTAATCTGTGACATGCCAACCAGGTGGAACTCTACGTTGGCCATGCTGCAGCGGCTGCACATGCAGCAGAGGGCCATCAATGAGTATCTGTTGCAATATGGCACCAGGACAGGGTCAGGGGAGCTTGGATTTTTCCCCCAACGCCAGTGGGCCATGATCAGGGATGCATGCACTGTCCTGGCACCATTTG
Organism: Rana muscosa; assembly: GCA_029206835.1. Classification (NCBI taxonomy): domain Eukaryota; kingdom Metazoa; phylum Chordata; class Amphibia; order Anura; family Ranidae; genus Rana; species Rana muscosa. Next base: position 123,508,345 of record CM055126.1, on the reverse strand, counting down.
AGGAGGCCACGAGGATGGTGAGCAGTGACACTGTCCCTGTTGTCCACCTGTTGGAGCACACGCTGTGTGGAATAATGGACAGGGCACTTGAGGCAGGAGGAGGACGACTTCCTTACCTCTCAAGGCCCCCTTTATCCAGACCGTGTTCCTGCTGGAGGAGGAAGGAGGAGGGAAGAGGAGGATTGTGTCAGCATGGAGGTGGAGACTAGCACTCAGCATCAGCAGCAGTCTTCAAGGGATCAATTACAGTCCCAAGACACCCATGGACTTGTACGTGGCTGGGAGGAGGTGGCTGCGGATCATGTCGTCGTCTTCAGTGACCAGAGGACTCCGCACTGAATGCCTCAGCAAACCTACGCTGCATGGCCTCCCTAATCCTGCAAAGCCTGCGGGAAGGATCCTCGTATTCGTGCGATCAAGGAGAGGGATCATTGCTGGCTGGCAACCCTCCTTGATCCACGTTACAAGGGTAAGGTTGCGGACCTTATCTTGCCGTCACAGTGGATGAGGCATCTTAGGGAGGCCTTGCAGAAAGGTCTGTGCAACGCGTTCCCAGAGACTGGGAGATTACAAATTCCTGGTCCTGGACAACGTGTTGCTGAGGCTTCGGTCAGTCAAAGAAGGAGCGGTGGAGAAGGTGGCCGTCTGACCGAAGCGTTCAGACAATTTTTTAGTCCGCAGCCCCAAGGTATGATCGGTTCCAGCAACCATCGCCGGCATCTGGTTTACATGGTACAGGAATACCTGGGGGCAAGATCAGATTTGGACACCTTTCCCACTGAAAATCCTCTGGGTTACTGGGTCTTGAGGATGGATCACTGGCCAGAGCTTGCACAGTATGCAATTGAGATACTGGCCTGTCCTGCATCCAGCGTTCTTTCGGAACGCACATTCAGTGCTGCTGGAGGCTTTGTAACCGATCACAGGGTGCGCCTGTCAACCGACTCGGTCGATCGACTGACCTTCATAAAAATTAATTAGTCTTGGATCACCACCAGCTACAGAATAATTTTCTTTTAAATGTCAGATCCCTTCAAGACTGCCTATGCTGATGCAGAGTGACTATCCTGTTAGGCTGAGTGACTATCCTCTTCCTCCTCAATAATCATGCTGATAGCTTGAAAGAACATTTTGGTTCTGGGCACCACCACCAGTGGCTAAGGCCTAATTTTTCAGCCCCTGTTTAACAGGGGTGTGTATTTACAATTTTTTATGCAATGCTTTGCAGCAGGGCTCAGATAGTCGGCCTGCCAGTTGTCTATTCCTGGAATGTAAATGGCCGACAGAGCCGGCACGCTTCTTTCCGCCCACCTTAGGATGTGGGTGACCTCGGACGTCGCAGCCGAGCTCCCCTCTGATGGTTGACATAACCCACCGCTGTGGCCTTGTCTGACTGGATCCTGACCGAGTGGCCCTGTAGTCTCTCCGACCACGAGGAGAGGCACAGTCGGATTGCCCGGAGTTCCAGGACATTGATCGGTAGACGGGATTCAGCCGGGGTCAAAAGCCAATGCGCTGAAAGGACCCCCAAACTCCACCCCAGCCCGTCAGGCTGGCGTCTGTCGTGATCACCGTCCAGTGGACAGGAACGACTTCGGACCGAAGAGCCGGGGATCTCAACCACCACGTCAGGGACGCTCTGACCGCGTGACTCACCTGGATCTGATGATCCAATGACAACGGGGACGTGTCCTTCTCTTTCTTTTTAAACACAAAAACAGTCCACCCTCTGGCTGTGCTGGCTGTGGGGGGTTACCCAGGGGACTCACCGACCCAGGGAGGACCGCCCGGTTCCGCTGCCTGCACTATACAGCGCAAATGAGCAGTGAGGAGAATGTGAGAACTGCGCCATTCCAGCCGCGATAGAGGCCAAACAGAAAAGCGTGCGCGGCTCCAAGAAAATGGCCGCTGCATTAGTAACTGCGCCATAGCGAATCCTCTGCAAGATGGCCGCCATGCGCGCCATAGAGGAATACAGAGAGTGTAAAACATGGCGGCACACAGACCCAAAAAAAAACATCACATTCCTCATGCAGAGCCCTGAGCCCCACACCGGACCTAGTAACCCCCAGGCAGCACAGCGCCAGATAACAGGTGACAGAGAGTAACAACAACAAGGGGGAGACAGGGAAAATCCCCAACATAGGAGGAACACACAGCACTGTACTCACCTGCTGAAGCAGGAGATACTACTTACCCGGCCCGGAAGGACCAACCGGTGTGTTCCTGACAGACCTATCACAGTGCGGTACTAAGTAGCTGTCGGCCCGGTCCACCGCGAAAAAAGACAGTAGGTACTGTTCAGTCTTAGCAGACCGCGGTGCATAAAAAGCCCACCGGCCACCCCTGGAGTCATGGGGCATGTCGTGAACTGAGTCGCGCGCCGCAGCGAGGATTCAGCACACTCGATGGTCGGACTGGGAAGACTACGAGGATATCCAATGTACCCAACCTGTTGCTTAGCCGACAGTTGATAGAAGATCACAAAAATAAAATAAAAATTCCAAAAGGAATAAAAATTCTTCAGGAGACTGGCTCCGAAGCGAGCCACGTCCTCTCCTTCTAGGCAGAAAAAAAACAGAGCTGCTGGCTGCAGGTGGGTGGGTTATGTCCGGAGGGACCGCCCCCTGGGCGGGGCTGTTCAGCTCTAGTCTTTAGAATTTATGTTGTAACATCTAAAATGCTACCTAGTTCTCTCCTGCAAGCAGGGACATAAACCCACTTGTCAAATATTAAGAGGCTGTGTCAGTCCATGGACAGTAAGAGAAAATAGGATTTTTTACTCACCGTAAAATCCTTTTCTCTGAGTCCATGGACCGACACAGCTTCTCTATTGACAGAGTGGGTATTATCCGTTAATTAGGAGTGACTAGGCAGAAAAACTTGTAAAAAGTGTTGCATTACACCTTCTACAGTACCGCCCAGGGGGCGGACCCTCTGGGTGTAACCTCTCAGTCTGCATCTTCGCAGATCAGTTCGTCAAAAAGCAGTACAAACTTAAGAGGGGTGGGTGCTGTGTCGGTCCATGGACTCAGAGAAAAGGATTTTACGGTGAGTAAAAAATCCTATTTACTCTTTCGTCCATGGACCGACACAGCTTCTCTATTGACAAAGTGGGACGTCCCAAAGCAGTGTCAGAGAAAAAACAAGGGGTGGTAACAGCATGAAAACAAACTTCACCCCAAAACACAAAACAGCACTCCTCCAACGGAGGAGTTGCAACTCTAAACAGCCGCTTGCAAAACCTTGCGGCCGAAAGAGGCATCCGAAGATGCACCTACATCAACTTTGTAGAATTTTGTGAAAGTGTGAGCGGACGACCAAGTCGCCGCTTTACATAGTTGGGAAACAGACGCTTGATGTCGGAAAGCCCAAGAGGCACCTATTGCCCTGGTCGAATGCGCCGTGACAGGAAAGGGGGGCGCCTGACCCTTTAAGGCGTAAGCCTGGATTACTATCTATCTATCTGTCGGATCCACCTAGAGATGGTGGCCGATGAGACTGCTTGGCCCTTCTTGGGACCAGCCACCGAAACAAACAGTGAGTCTGACTTCCGGAACAGGGAAGTAGCAGATAGGTATACTCTCAAAGCTCGGACAACGTCCAAGGAATGCAACGCCGACTCCTTAGGATTCGACGGCTGAGGACACAAGGATGGAAGTACAATGTCTTCGTTGAGATGAAAAGCCGAAACGACTTTCGGAAGAAAAGGAAGGCTGCGGCCGCAGCACCACCTTATCCTTGTGGAAAATCAAATAGGGAGCCTTGCAGGACAAGGCTGCCAGCTCAGAGACTCGTCTAACTGACGTAACAGCCACCAAAAAGACCACTTTCTAAAAAAGTGTCAACAGGGGAATATCTCTAATATTCTCAAACGGTGCCTTCTGAAGCACCGAGAGGACCAGGTTCAAGTCCCACGGAGGTAACGGGGGACGGACCGGAGGGGCCACATGTCGAACCCCCTGCACAAATGTACTCACGAGAGAGTGAGTCGCTGAAAAAAGACAGCCAGGGCAGATATCTGTCCCTTAAATCGTACTTAGGGCAAGCCTTTGGTCCACCCCATGCTGTAAAAACAGCAGGATTCTGGAAACCAAATAGGTACGCGGATGCCATTTCATTTCCTCACACATGGAGATGTAGGTCTTCCAAGTGCGGTGATAAATCTTCCTAGAGGACGGTTTTCGAGCACTTCTCATAGTAGAGATTACTGAGTCTGACAGGCCCCGGTCTCTCAGTACCTGGTTCTCAACAGCCATGCCGTTAAAGCCAATGACTGTAAAGCAGGATGGAATATGGGACCTTGCGATAGCAGGTCCTTCCGTAGTGGTAGGCGCCAGGGGACGTCTGCTACCAGACGTACTAGATCGGCGTACCAAGGATGCTGAGGCCAATCTGGAGCGATTAGGATCATTGGAGTTCCCTCTGCCTCCACTCTGCGGAGCAGAAGAGGAAGAAGCCTTAAGGGAGGGAAGGCATAGATTAGCCGATACTGACCCCACGATGCTACCAACGCGTCCGTTGCGTCTGCCCATGGGTCTCTTGACCGGGCCACAAATTTCAATACCTTCCGATTGAGTCGGGAAGCCAGAAGATCTACGTCTGGTGTGCCCCATCTTTGGCAGAGGAGTTGGAACACCTCCGGGTGTAAGGACCATTCTCCCTGGTCCATCATCTGGCGGCTCAGGTAGTCCGCCTGCCAGTTTTCCACACCCGGAATGTACACGGCCGATAGTGCCGGTACGCTCTTCTCTGCCCACTTCAGGATGCGAGCAACCTCCGATGCTGCAGCTGAGCTTCTTGTTCCTCCTTGATGATTGACATATGCCACCGCTGTGGCGTTGTCTGACTGGATCCTGACTGGACGCCCTTGCAGCCTCTGAGACCATTTGAAGAGGCACAGCTTGATCGCCCGGATGTCCAGGACATTGATCGGCAGGAGGGCTTCCTCTGGGGTCCAGCGACCTTGCGCCGACTGGACACCCCAGACTCCCCCCCAACCTGTAAGGCTGGCGTCCGTCGTGATCACTATCCAGTAAACCGGAAGAAATGACTTCCCGGCCATTAGAGCCGGTGCTGTCAGCCACCATACCAGGGATCTCCTGACTAGGTGGCTCACTCGGATTTGATAATCCAGAGATGAAGGCCATCTGTTCCATCTGGACAGAACTTCCTTCTGTAACACTCGAGTGTGGTATTGAGCATATGGGACCGCCTCGAAGGAGGCTACCATGAGGCCCAACACTCGCATGCAAAAACGGAGTGACGACCAATTCCTGGAAGTCAGCTGCCGTACTGCAGCCCGGAGGGTCTGCAACTTCTCCACAGGGAGGAATACCTTTGCCTCTGAGGAATCCAGAATCAACCCCAGGTACACTAGGCGTTGAGTGGGCACCAATACTGACTTTTGCGTGTTTAGTATCCAACCACAGTCTCGAAGAGTCTGACAGGTAATGGACACGCTTGCCTCCAATTCTGAGCTTGAAGGGGCCTTCAGCAGAAGGTCGTCCAAGTAACCTGTGATAGTGATACCCCTCTGTCTTAGAAGTGCCAGAATCGGAGCGAGTACCTTGGTGAACGTCCTGGGTGCTGAGGCAAGGCCAAACGGGAGGGCCACAAACTGGTAGTGGTTCTTCCCGATAGCAAATCGCAGAAACCTCTGGTGTCTGGAGTATATGGGGACATGCAGGTATGCGTCCTTGATGTCCAAGAAGGCCAGAAAGTCCCCCGGATGGAGAGCCGTGACTACAGATCGAACCGACTCCATCCAAAATCTTTGTACTTTCACAAAGCAATTGAGGGCTCTGAGATCCAAGATTGGACGAACCCCCTCCTTCTTCGGCACAATGAACAGATTTGAGTAAAAACCCTGACCCCGTTCCTGTTCTGGAACAACTACCCCGCGTTCCAGTAGACCCTGGACCGCCCCATACAGGGCCTCCCGACGGGTCGGTAGTAGCTGGAGATTGGAGGTGATGAATCTGTCCGGTGGACAAGAGAGAAATTCTATCTTGTAGCCTGAGGAGACTAGAGCAGTCCACTGAGTCGCGAATTTGCGAAGACATCACCCCCACCCGAGAGCTGGGTGGGGGCGGACCTTCATGTGGACGCAGATTTGTCCGCAGGCTTGTTGGGTCTGCGGGACCAAGGACGCTTTTGTCCTTGGGCAGGCGCTTTATCGGCCTGGGGTCTTTTCCCTGTCGCCTTAAGGGGGCGAAAAAAACGCTTACGTGCAGTAAAGGAGGGGCCTTGCCCTTGGCGTGGTCCCTTACCCTTGCTAGTTTGGGGAAGCAAAGTGCTTTTACCTCCTGTGGCATCCTTGATGATGTCATCCAGAGAAGCCCCAAAATGTCTGTTGCCCTTAAAAGGCAGATCCAACAGGGCTTTCTTGGAAGTCTGGTCCGCAGACCAGCCCTTTAGCCAGATCAGGCGGCGTATTGCTACTGCATAAACTGAAGCTCTTGACAGCAGGGGAATAGTATCCATGTCTGACTCGCAGACAAACTTAAGGCCCTGGACCAACTGGTCGGCCAAAGTTATCTCATTAGGAGGAGCATTTCGCTCCTTTAACCCCTGGAGTAGCAATTTTGCCCATTCAGTAAGTGTCTGAGACACTAGGGCCCCCGCCAATGATGGGCGTACTGCCGAGCCTACCACTGAGTATAGGTAGCGAGCGAGTGCTTCAGCCTTTTTATCCACAGGGTCCTTGAAAACAGGAGCCCCTTCTACTGGAATAGTGGTGGCTCTATTAAGTCTGGACACCGAAGGGTCCACTATAGGGGGAGAGGTCCATATCTTCAGAAAACTCTCCTCAAAGGGGTACCGTACTGCAAACCTCTTTGGGGCTGTAAAGACCCTCAGTGGGTTCTCCCATTCCTTGTATAAGAGTTTGTCAAAATAAGACATACAAGGGAACACCTTAGCCGTGCGGGCAGGTTTACGAAACCCAAAGGGGACTGGGAGTATCTGCTACTTCTGCAGTATTTTCCAACTTTAGCGTATCCCGCACTGCAGTAATAAGGTCAGATACCAAAGCCGTCTCGTGTACTGACCTGGACTTGGAGTCCTCCTCACTGTCCGATCGGTCACGGTCTGCAGTCTCTGATGCGTCAGAAACTGGGCCCGGAGCCGTAGCTGGACCTGGTTCTGCATCAGAAATATCCCCAGAAGATTGCAGGGGACGGGGGCGTTTATTACCCCCTGTATTCCCGTGTGCTGCTTCCACCCTGGCAGCAAACGCCTCTAGGATTGCCGACATAGCGTCCATAGACACCTCAGGGACACCAGCTGCTAAATCTGGTGTTTCAGGGGAGAAGACATCTGGCTCAGATGCCATGCTGACCACACGCTGACACCCACAGGGCTCCAGGCAAGATATCAATAGGCCACCCTCCTGTGCTGCAGAGAAGCTGGGTCACCCAGAGGACTCATCACCCTGGATAGGTACTGCTATGCTGCTGTGTGCTGCGCCTGTGATGCTGTCCCGCTGCTGCTGTGTCAGTCTGCTTCTTTTATCAGCACTTCCTGTGTGAATTTTCACGCCAGTGTAATGCACCCTAGAGGCCGGAGGCTCTCGCAAAATGGCTGCCAAAAACGTCTGTATGGAAGATAATGTGGGCTCCAAGAAAATGGCCGCGGAGCCGAAGATAGAGGTCAAGCAGCCGTAGCCCACAAAAGATGGCCGCCGAATGGCAATCTATACATACAGGGTGGACAAACATGGCCGCCGATCACCTGATAGGGGCCAGTGGGTGTGGCCGAACCACAGGAAGATGGCCGCCGGGCAGTCACAAGAGGCCAAACTTGGCATGGACCACCTCAAAATGGCCGCCGACAGCATGGAGGAGGATTTTCTTAGGACACAAACACAGGTAAGCAAAAATGACATTTCTTTTAAATGTTAGTTACAGCCAGCCCCGCTCCAGTGGGACCCCCCAGGTGACCCCCAGCACCCAGCAACCTTTAGCTAGAAGCCCAGGGAGGAGGGAAAGGCAGGGAGAGAGGTTAGAAAGGGGCCACAACCACTTACTTGATCTCTCCAGGAATGTCCAGCTAAATCACCCAGCCGAGGCAGGGGAGTTTTACTTACCTATCCTGCATGTATTATGCTGGAAGACATTCCAAACAGATCATCGTCCGTGCACGGAAGTTGACTGTTGGCCAGGCATGCTGTGATTGGACCCAGAAGGGACGATCATATGTATGCCCTGGAGCATGACGCTCACCGGACAGGCTGCTGCGACTCGGCCGTAAGGTCAGCCGAAGCTGAGCGGTCCGATGCAGGCCCTGGAGCGTAGGCTCACCGGCCACCCGTGGAGCGACGGGCATGTCGTGGAAAACCCAGCGCGTAGCTAGGGTCGGCACACGCTCGATGGCCAAAACTGGGGAGACTACAAGGATCCAGCCTGTCACCCAGTCGGCAGTTGATCGAAGATCGCAGGAAACAACAAATGAAGAAATATATATATATATATATATATATATATATATATATATATATATATATATATATATATATATATATATATATATATATATATATATATATATATATATATATACTGTGAGGGGGTTAGCTCGGCAGCGGGTGTGTGTGACCCCCGAGATGGGCTCCCCACACAAAAACAGGCCCAGCAAACGGTGGTTGTGGTTTTCAAAATCAAAAAGGTGCGGTTTATTTTCTATTTACAGTGACAAAACACAGCAAAGCAAAAGAAACATAAACAAAATAAATCCTGGTCAACTTGACCTCTGACTAAACATACAGGTTTCCTAACTAACAACTGGGATCAGCCTAGTGCTGTCCTAGTCCCTAAGTCCCTGGTTTTAAATGTCCAAGCAAATAGCCACACAGGCTTTGTCTCACCGCACAGGGGTTCACTCTCCCTAGACAGTCCACACAGGTCTGGTTCCAGGCATGAGCTAACATCTAATGAAGCTGGGAGTTCTTATAGAGGCCTAAATGAGCTGACAAGCTTCAGCTGGTCTCATCAACTCCCTGTCTGCACGACGCCCAGCCCTCTCTCTAGAGGTATGAGTCATCCATGAGCCTACTAGCCTCAGCTGGGCTTATACAACACTCCACCTAGTTGTATAAGTCGGCGTAAAGCCTGAATCTGGGCGAAATATATCTACCCCCCTGGATGCAACCAGGTGACTTTACCTTCCTGCTGTCACAATACATATACACACACACACACACACACACAGATATATATATGTGTGTGTGTGTGTGTGTGATATATATATATATATATATATATATATATATATATATATATATATATATATATATATATATATATATATATATATATATATACACACACACACACACACACACATTTATTTATATTTTCCCCCCGGACCAATGGGCCCGAAGGGAGCCATGTCCTACTCCTTGCTAGACAGAAAAAAACTGATCTGCGAAGATGCAGACTGAGAGGTTATACCCAGAGGGTCCGCCCCCTGGGCGGTACTGTAGAAGGTGTGATGCAACACTTTTTACAAGTTTTTCTGCCTAGTAACTCCTAATTAACGGATAATACCCACTTTGTCAATAGAGAAGCTGTGTCGGTCCATTGACGAAAGAGTAATAGATTTTTTGGCTGGAGCTACACTTAAAAATGTACCTGTTCCAAATTACAAACAGATTCTACTTAAGAACAAACCTACAGTCCCTGTCTTGTTTGCACCGCTTGTATACTGCTGTTCAGAGTATATAGGGTCTTTTTTATTTTGGGTGCAGGGTTCCCCTTAATATCCATACAAGATCCAAAAGGGGCTGGTAGTGGGCTGGGGTGGGGGTACCCATGCCACTTTTCTCAATGATTTTCATCCATATTGCCGGGACCAATCATTACCGTATTTATCGGCGTATAACACGCACTTTTTTCCCCTGAAAATCAGGGGAAAATCGTGGGTGCGTGTTATACGCCGATATCCACATCCCTGAGCTGTCTCCGCTGACTGGGAGCGGAGCGGAGCGAGATACACATAGCCGAATGTACTCGGCTATACTCGGCTTTTCTCGGCTCCGCTCACAGTCACGCCCAGTACCGCCATTGGACCTGTGTTATGTCCATCATAGGGCGGGACTCGGCGTGACTGTGAGCGGAGCCGAGAAAAGCCGAGTATAGCCGAGTACACTCGGCTGTGTGTATCTCGGCGGCGTTCGCACAGTCTCGGCGCCAATTTTGACTCTGGGGCAAGGCTGCACGGCGACTCTGGGGCAAGGCTGCACGGCGACTCTGGGGCAAGGCTGCACGGCGACTCTGGGGCAAGGCTGCACGGCGACTCTGGGGCAAGGCTGCACGGCGACTCTGGGGCAAGGCTGCACGGCGACTCTGGGGCAAGGCTGCACGGCGACTCTGGGGCAAGGCTGCACGGCGACTCTGGGGCAAGGCTGCAATGGACACTGACAAGGCTGCACTGTGACAAGGCTGCAATGGACACTGACAAGGCTGCATTTAAATGTAAGTTATTTTTCCTTAAACTTCCCTGCTAAAAGTTTTTTTCCCTAAAATGTCCTCCTAAACTTGGGGTGCGTGTTATTCGCCGATAAATACGGTACATTAAAGCCGCAAGCAGTTTTAAATGTTATTTTGTGCAGGGACAGTTCTAAACACGGGAAACACGTGCCACTTCACAGGCATACTTTAGACATCCCCCAGGTACGATATTTAAAGGAATATTTCACCTTTTTTTTTTCACTTTATGCATCATTAAAATCACTGCTCCCGAAAAAAGGACGTTTTAAAAACTTCTTTTTGCATTGATACATGTCCCCTGGGGCAGGACCCGGATCCCCAAACCCTTTTTAGGACAATAACTTGCATATTAGCCGTTATAATTAGCACTTGTAGCGCACCCACCTATTCCCCTCCTGCATTAAACTCGGCTCCTCGCAGGGGGGAGACAGGCACACCGCACCACAAGCCCGTACCCTCCTGTGTTAAGAGGTTAGGCAGTGTTGTTTTTGGGCCTTGTCTGCAGCCGGAGTTAGAAGTCCTCCTGAGTATGATTCTCACCTCTACAGTGGGTAGATGCAAGTCCTTGACTTCCCCAGGAATGTAAATGTCCACACCAGCTGAAAGTCCAACACAATATTTATTTTCACTTGCATAACACATAGGTTGGAGCAAAGACACAGGACAGCTGTGGAGCTGTGGACAGTGTGGAGGAGGTCCAGGCACAAACGTAGCTCAAACTCTTCTGACTGTTCAGGTTTCTCAAACAGTTTTGGCGCATGGTCTCTGCCACAGACCACGAGGTTGGTCTCTGCCACAGACCTTGAGAATAAGGTCACTGCCACTGACCTGGTGAACTAGGTCACTCACTGGCACTGACCTGATGAACCTTGGTTTCTTCCTAGGACATGGCCCCTTTCAGGGAGAAGACATCCCCCCCAGAGAGTCAACAGACCGCACCGTGACCACAGCACTGGTCCCTCGGAACAGATCCTCCCTTCTCTTAGGGTGCGGGTCCCCTCGCAAGGCGGCACCCTGGACTCCTCGATCCCTAGTGGACCCCAGCCGAAGGTTGCTGGGCCCCGGGCCGTTGCTGCAGCTCCTGGGCCTCCGTACCCAGGTAGTCAGAAACGGTGAGGTAGTACCTCACCCCAGGCTAAAAGGTGACTGAGGTGGAACCGGAACAAGGCCTCCGGGCCTAGGGCACCCGGAGACGACACACACGCCCAGGCTGAAGGAGCCTTTTATATCCCCTCCCGGCATGCACAGCAGGTTCCCCGCCCCACTGTACAGCTGCCAAGAGGGGACACAAAAAGCACAGCACCACGCTCGCGGTTCAACCCTGGCCCAGAATGGCAGCGCCGGCCACAGGGAACACATCACCAGCATTAACCCCTGAGAACAAAAATGGTCCATAACTCCTAACAATTCAAGGTGTCTGAGCCTGGTTACCACTCACACACTTCCCCTAAATTGAACACCCCGCTACACACTTTTTATTTCGTTCGCGTCCAATGTATTTAATAGGGTTCTAAAGTTCGCACAAACTTTCGGTCCGTTCGCAGGGTCTGGTGCGAACCGAACATGGGGGTGTTCGGCTCATCCCTAGTTGAGAGTTTGTCAAGAGTGAATTGTGCAGATCCAGCCATATGTGCATATGACCTAATCTGTTAAAGCTGAACGTCAGGCACACATTTTTTTAATTTTATTTAAATACATTTATTTATAATCATAAAATTATATAGTTTACTTTGTGCGCACCAAATACCTTTACAAATCCAGTTACTATCTTGTAAAAATAGTAGTGACAGCAGTGGTGCCACCCACTATAAAGGTCCCACCCACTATAGGCTGCCACCCTGCACAAGGAAAAAGAATAGGGATTGGTCTTTGTAACGGGAAGGCCCGGGGAACTCAGAATCGCTTAGAAAGTATGAGATACCCTTGCTTCAGCTCCCCCAATGCCTCTTATGTGTCAACCACCCTGTGTCTCTATTAGGGGCACAGGGTGAATGAAAACCCCAATATGGTCTATGATAGCCATATTCAATGCTGCACAGACATTGTATCTAGATTGGATGTGTACTGTGAGGTGGGGGGGGGGGGGGGTGTGTAATCATTGCTGTGAGGAATTAAGGGGATTTACATGCTATTGTTCCTTGTGGCTTGGCTTGCTTGAAATTGAAATAGTAATATTAGTCCACAATATTGTTTTATTCTGAACTTACCAGGTTAATTGAGAGATGTGTTACCTGCCAGTGTGATGTAAATGAATCTAGAAGGGCGTCTGAAGTCCCTTTTAGTGTGAATAGGAATAATTAAGTCTATACTTATGGGTAATTGTACTCAGGCAGACGGAGCGTCTGCCAACCCTTTCATGAGAAGATGTGTATTGAAGATCGTTATGTCTATTGTGTAAAGTCTGTTGTCTCCTAACAGACGTCAAAATAATGTGTTGAGCCTTGTAGTGTGTGGGTGGAGCTGGGCCATTGTTCATGTTAAACTAATGTGTATTGGATGTATATAAAAGTTACAATGTTTCTCAATAAAAGTTGGCATTCGATCCTGGAAGAGACAGAGTACGCCTCGTTTCTTCTGGAAGGATTAATTTTATGGGAAAGGGTCGCCTGGCTGTGGAAGATTGGTAGCGAGTGGGTGTCCAGGAGAGGGAACATCTTATACGGCGTTAACCCCCTTCGTATTTGGGGTGCCGCTACAGTCTTTATTATGGGAAAGTCAAAGTTTCATACTGGATTACTGCACCGATCAGGAAGAATTACACAAAGCACACCAAGATTCAAGGAAGAATACATGACTCTTAAGTCGGCCATACATGGATTGAAATTCTGCCGGCTCAGCAGGGCCTGGCCAAATTTCCATCCATGTATAGGCACTCTGGTTGTGCAGTGGATCCAATGATTGACTTGTGCACAAACAGTCAGCTGGGTTTTACCCGAACAATTAGTGGCGCTGGCAACACTAATAATTGTGTTTTTGCTGCCAGGGAAGGCTCCCTGCTGGCAGAACACAATAGCGCTGCGGGAGGGATTCCCATCAACACTGACTTTGTTGATGGAGGAAGCAAGCATTTTTCTTTCCTTCCACGCATGGCAGAAGGAAAGAACACTGCATAATGTATGGCCTGCCTTAGACAATACTTGCTTATCCGGCAGTTCAGCCTTAAACCATCAAACACCAAAGATATACCGTATTTTTCGCTCCATAGGACGCACCTGACCATAAGACGCACCCAGGTTTTAGAGGAGAAAAACAAGAAAAAAAATATTCTGAACCAAATGATGTACTAAAATATTTAATATTATATTACTACTATAGGTGGGTGGTGGACACACAGCAATACCAGCCCCCCTATCAAATCAGCTCAGCTACACTATACCTGGGTGGTGGTGGTCACACAGCAACCTCCCCCCCCCCTTCCCAGATCAGCTCAGGGTGGCAGGGCAGACACAAACACCCCTTCAGCCTCTCATATAACAACAGCTCAGGTGATGAACATTGGATACCATCCCACACCTCCCACCCCATTATCACTCACCTCAGGCAGTGGAGGACACTGCCATTACAATCCACAACCCCCTCTGGCTGGCTCTCAGCATCAGATACACCCGGGCAGCAGCTAGGAAGGAGGACTGAGGACATAATTTGCAGCAGCAGCAGCGGCAAGTGGGGAGAGGCAGGAAGTGAGACTGGACCAGACCACGGCGCCGGGGGTGTTCCAGCTGAAAAAAAAAAGCCATCGAGGGCTCTTGTCGTTTGCAGGATGGGGTCACATCTGGTGGGTGTCAACTTACCTGGGTGCGGAGTGCACCATTATAGCAACAACACTGACAACCCCTATGTTTTGGCACCTGGAGCAGACCGTCTCCCCCCGCTCCCCCTTGGTATGCCCCAGCAAGGGTATGCCTCACATCCTGTCATCTCTCCTCCACAGAGAAGCCAAGTGTCTGTATTCTGAGACGGCGGTGGCGATGGGGGGCGGAGCCTGCTCAGTATTCGCTCCATAAGACGCAGGGACACTTTTCCCTATTTTTTGGGGGGGTAAAAGTGCGTCTTATGGTGCGAAAAATACGGTAACCTCAGGTTTGGAAAGGTTATTCGTGCCTATTGTTAAAACCTAACTTTTGTTTTTTAACTAAGTGAGCCTTTGAAATTATATTATGAAATACATAACAAAAGATTCATGCAGAACTCTGTTCAAATAAATACAGCATATTCAATACATGATTTTTAACAAGGTTTTCCCCCTGAAGGCTCTGCACAAGTGCATCTCAGCATTGCACACACACATAATGAAGAAATATCAGCTTTCCCTTTAAAAAAATTAAATAAAAATCATCTTTATAAAAAAGGTACCAGTCAGGGTCTACAATATGTTTATTTGCTGTCCATCGCAGCAGAGGAAGACTTTGCTCAGTTGCTGTACTGCAACCAATAGATCTATCATTGCAGACACAATATTCCCCAAGGCAGACTAAATTCATCAACATCTGCAAGAGGAATGGTTCCCACCTCAGACCGGGAGCAGGACATCTGTTCATGCAGCCACCTCCCGACACAGGTAATAGCTAAAAAGGATGCCGCAGAAACACAATTTTGACAGGTACTGTACAAATACATCATGCAGCTTATGATGCAGTGGTTGTGCAGAGCTGCATAAAAAAGTACCATACACAGGATTTTATTTCCTCCGTTCAAATATGCTCATCTAATTGTAAATAGAAAAGCCTTAACAGTATTTATTCCATTAGATTTCAAAAGAATGACCAAGGAGCAGAATCTTTCCCAAATGAACCTTTAGAACATTCAAGGGCTTATTGCAGTGTCTTCAAAGTAGAAATATTGCCTTCTATTAAAAAAGGTGCTGCCTCTGAGCTTAGAGATTTTTCTCATAGTCCTCCTGCAAAGTCCCACAATTACCTGTTAGTCCCATCAGGGACAACCACCTAATGTATCTTCCTGTGATGGTGTGGCAACAATGCTGCACTGCTCCTGAATTCAGAGCAGAGTTGCCACTCTCACGTAGGCTGTGCTTGCTTGCACTACAGTGGTATAAGATGATGTTGCAGGGAGCTTGTCTATCAGTACTGTCATTGTCGAATTAACAAGCCTGTAACTTGCCAATCAGCAACTGGCCACACCCAGTTATAGCCACTTATAATTGATTTAAATAGTGAGCACGAGACCAGAAAAAAAAAACACACAACCACAAGCTTGTGAACATAACCAGTATCAAAGAATCAGATCAACTAGAAAAAACAGAAGCAATCATTGGACCGAAGTCCATGGAATTTATAGGCATAACACCAATCTATTGAAAGTTAATACAATCTTCATTAATGCACAATTAAAAGATCATTAAAATCACATTAAGATATAAAATGTTATAGCATTGCGCACACTTATGTCGATTATGGTGGTGATCCCTTACTATGGTAAGAGTACACACTATACAGATCAATGATACATGATATTAGGGGGTCGACCGATACAATACCAATTTTTCGGCTGCCTTTCAGGCCGATAGCCGATATCAGGTGCCAATATTCTGTAGATTTAAAATTGTATTTTTACAGGGTCCTTTTAAATTTTATTTTTAGTTTTTACCACCATTATTGCGGTCACAAGGAATGTAAACATTGCTTGTGACAGTAATAGGCAGCACAGGTACTCTTTACGGAGGGATCTGGGGTCTATAAAACACCAAACCCCCCCTCTCTGCACTTATAAGTATTCAAAACGTCAAGATCTGCGTTTTTGAATACTTCCTATTTTTTAAAACATGCTGCGACTTTAGGATGCCAGAAATCTGGAAGCGATATCGGACATCGCTTTCGGTTACTAGATACGAGAAGCGAATAAAGCAGTTCTGCTTTGTTCGGGTCTTCGGCCACCCGACGGACGTGCCAGCTGGTTGCTCGGGCCTCCCGGTGGGATGGGAGACACAGGCGGAGCGGCGGGGGGGTGAGGTGGCAGATGTCCCCTCCCGCCGCTTGTAATTACAGTTGATCAGCTGCTGAGCCACATCGGTTGCCATTACAAGAAAGCCGTCCGTCCGCTCTATAGAACGGTACTGGGGTGATGCATGCATCAACCCGGTAAAACCCCTTGAAGCAATATCAGTAACATCGGTAAGTTTGTGACCGATGCTTCAACAAAAGTGAATATCGGCCGCATCGATAATCGATTGACCCCTACATGATACAGGGGTTGTCACCTTCCATTCACATAAAGCTCAACATATGTTTCGCGTATATCACTTCCTCAAGAGCAAAAGGAGCAAAGATTGGACTGCTACCTAAAAAAAAATTAAACAAAGAAAAGAGAATAGTACAAAGAGGTTTGTTTGTTTTATAACCATACTATTAAAAGGCCTCATGCCCACGGACGTTTTTACAGGCGCGTTTGAGTGTTTTTTACAGCTTAAAAACGCCTGTCCATGTTAGTCTATAGCTTCATGTTAGTCTATGGCTATGTTAGTCTATAGCTTCATGCCCACCTAGACGTTTTTGAGCTGCAAATAGCATAGACGTTTTTAAGCTGTAAAAAAAAACCCAGGACCAGTGCGTTCCTCAGCGTCAGGCATAAAAATACGCGAAGCGTCAAAAAACGCGCAAAAACGCCACGATCGCGTTTTTTAGCTCAGACTTTTTTTTTTTTCGAAAAAAAAATAAATAAATAAAAATTTATACAATAACATGGACAGGCGTTTTTAAGCTGTAAAAAACGCAGCTGTAAAAACGTCCGTGGGCATGAGGCCTTAGGCACACTGGATATTTTTACATCTTCTGTTTTTGGCTTTAGATGTTTTTTTCTACAGTCAAACTCTCCAGCATGTTATCCTATGTGTCCATGCACACACAGGCTGTAATCAACTGTTTATGGCCAGGGGTTTTTTGGCTGTAAAAAAAACCCAAAAAAACAAAACACCAAAAGTAGTGGATTCTGAGAGGAGTTTTTTTAGCTGTAAAAACTCTCCAATGTCACAAAACGCAAAAGAACGCTGATAAACGTTCAAAAACGCAGCTCACCAGAGGTTAACTTTTTATCCCATTGAAAAAGGAAACCCGCTTAAAAATGCTGAAAAGCGCAAAAAAAACACCATTGTAAAAACGCTGAAAAACTCATTGCAAAGCTACTGGCGTTTTTATAACGTTATTATAACATCCAGCGTGCATTAGGCCTTATCTTTACTTTGTGGTTTTATTTTTATAGGTAGCAGTCCAATCTCTGCACCTCTGCTCTTGAGAGCTATCAGCAGCAGATCCTATGTCCTGTATGCTGTGAGGTAGGGTCTCCAATGATTGTACTTGTTTACCAGCACATCCCATAGATGCTCAATGGATTGAGATCTGGAGAATTTGGAGGCCAAAGTTAATGCCTCAAACCATTCATGAAGCATTTATGCGCTGTGGCAGGGCACATTATCTTTGTCCAAAGTATTACACTGTCTAAGCTGGCTGCCTTCTTCCCATTCTGCATCCTGGTGCCATCTCTTCCCCATGTAAGCAACGTATATGCACCCAAGATATAAAAGAAAACATGATTCCTCAGACCAGGTCACCCTCTTCCATTGTGGATACAAATCGATGATTTTTATAAGAAATATAAAAAAAAAATAAAAAAAAATGTTTTATTTTTATGAAACTTATTTTAATAAAATGCTTTTGGAGTAAAAATATAGCTTTCTATTTAAGATATGTTAATAATTTAGTTTATTCAGCATTAAATGGGGCTTAGTTATGTAGCATGAGGCTGAATATTCTGCAATATTTACATGTTTGGTAAACTCATTCAATGAATCCAAGCACTGCAAGCTGAGATGAAATGCACTGCATTGATGCAGTCACACAATTTCACAGTAACCATGAGATAAAACAAAGTTCAGGAATATTTCTTTATCCCATTGTTTTGCAAATCTATGTACATCACAAACTGTATGATCATTTGAATAGAAATGCATCTGTACCAGTGTAAGGCGGAAGGGCAAGCAGTAAAAAATAAATGAAACCTAAGCAGCTTATAAACCTAGTGATCTTTCTGCAC
This sequence comes from Rana muscosa, assembly GCA_029206835.1. Taxonomy (NCBI): domain Eukaryota; kingdom Metazoa; phylum Chordata; class Amphibia; order Anura; family Ranidae; genus Rana; species Rana muscosa. Next base: position 123,489,812 of record CM055126.1, on the reverse strand, counting down.
ATAGCTTGAAGTGCTTTATTCCTCCCTTGAGGAGCAAAATGGTAGCAGGCCGTAAAAGAGATCCAGTTTGGGAATATTTTAATAAAAAGTTCCCCCACTTATGGGTAAAACCGTACGCGTGCAAAATGCAACAAAGATGCAAGGCCTGGTGGCCCGAATGAAACATCATGAGAAGACGTGCTGTGAAGAAAGGATTGCGTTTGAACTTTTCTTATGTGGACCTAGCTGATATATTCAGTTTAAGGCCTCATGTACACTGCTGCTGGTAAACAGAGGTTTAGGAGAAGTTGGGCATTTTTTTTAACTGCTCCTGAACTCTCCTCTGTTCATCTTATCAGTACTTGTACACAGGTTCGTTTATAGTCCTTTCTAGGCAGTTGTGTTTAGAGGCTTTTTCTTGAACCCCAAAAATGCATTCAGAAGCTGTGTTTAGAGGCAGTTAAAGCGCCAAACGTGGCTAAATGCAGCAACTCGTGTTTAGCAGCGTTTCGTTTACAGACGTTTTTCATTTTAACAAAAAATAAAAATAAAAATTCAAATGCTTCTAGACGCAAACGCGGCATGTAAACGTGGCTAAACGCCCGTTTTTAGACACTGGTTTCTAGCTGTCAAGTCAAATCGTTCAGGAGAATTGAACAACGTCCCGTGTACATGAAGCCTAAGAGCCCATTCACACTGGGGCAACTTTGGATCCGACTTCAAGACGCCCCTAGACGCGCATGAAAAAAATCAATGTAAGTGAATGGATCCGTCTTAATGCACACTACTGTAGTCGCTCCAACTTCAGAAAAGGTTCCTGTACGACTTCAATCCGACTTCTAGGCGACTTGTACCCATTGATTTCAGTGGAAGTCGCCTCCAAGTCGGATCCCCTGTCTTAACTGAAGCAACTTTACAGGAAATAAAAATAGTTTTCTCTGCAAACCCCTCCCTCCCCCTCCCTTCCACAGAGCCGATTACTCTTTGATTGGCCACTGGCAAAGTCCCCTGTCCTGGAGGGGACTTCAAGTCGTGTTAGTCGCTCCAAGTCGCGTCCAAGTTGCCTCTCAAAGTCGCGCTGGAAGTCGTGTTGCCCCTGTGTGAATGGAGTCTTCGTTCTTTTGCTTGTTTGCTTTTTTAAAGATATTTTGTTTATGCACTTCAAGCGGAGTTCCACCCTTTTTTATGTTTATTAAAAGTCAGCAGCTACAAAAAGTGTAGCTGCTGGCTTTTAATAAACAAACACACACTTACCTGCTCCACTGTCCAGCGACGCGCCGCCTGGAGCTCCGCTCCTCTCCCCCCTCCTCCGCCGGCGCGTCCATTCAGTGTGGGCACCCGGCCGTGACAGCTTTCGGCTTCACGGCCGGGCACTCACTGCGCATGCACGAACGGCGCAGCGCTCTGTGAGTGGACAGGCGATCGCCTGGGACCTGTCACGTCCCAGGTGATCGCCTACAGGGAGGAGCCGCCACAAGGCGATATGACGTATCGCCTAGGCGGCTCCAGGGCGGAAGGAGGAAGTGGGACAGGAAGTCCCACTCCTACTGAAGCCCCCACTCCCCCCCCAAAAAAATTACATGCCAAATGTGGCATGTAAGGGGGTGAGGAGTGGAATAAAAAAAAAGTAAAAAAATTGGGTGGAACTCCGCTTTGTTACTAAACATTGATGTTTAAGCAAATACAAGAAAATGTAATATAATCAGGTTTTAATTAAATAAAAGAAAGTTCTCCAACTATGTGTGATTAACCTAAAATCGGTTCCGATATCACTTTTACTAACTTGACAGCTTGTTATTCTAAGGCCCCTTTCACACAGGACGGATCTGTGAGGATCCGCCCCGTGAACCTCCGCTTGCTCAGCGGGGATCGCTCCGTTGATCCCCGCTGAGCCGGCAGGTGACAGGGCAGTCCCCGCACACTGTGCAGGGACCGCCCTGTCAGATCTCCACTCTCCCCTATGGGGGGATCGGATGAACACGGATCATCTGTCCGTGTTCATCTGATCCGCTCTGCAGACGGATAGAAAAAAAAATAGGATTTTTGTACTCACCGTAAAATCCATTTCTCTGACGTCCATGGACTGACACAGCTGGATACTGTAAACGTGTGGTATATGTCCCTGCTCGCAGGAGAAGATCTAGGCAGAATGTTAGAAAACATACATTCTAGAACAAACCAGAGCTGAACAGCCACGCCCGGGGGGGCGGTCCCTCCGGACATTACCCTCCTACCTGCAGCTAGCAGCCTCAGTTCGTAACAAAGCAGTAAAAACCTTAAAAGGAAGGGTGGGTGTTGTGTCAGTCCATGGATGTCAGAGAAATGGATTTTACGGTGAGTACAAAAATCCTATTTTCTCTTATCCTCCATGGACTGACACAGCTGGATACTGTAAACGTGTGGGACATCCCAAAGCAGTATCAGAAGGGTGGGAGCAGTAGCAAAGGAAAAAAACTCCACTCCAAACAAGCAGAACTCCTCAACAGAGGAGTTGCAACATTAAACAGCTGCCTACAATGCTTTGCGGCCGAAGGAAGCATCCGAAGATGCAGCCACATCAACCTTATAGAACTTAGAAAAGGTATGTATGGATGACCAGGTCGCCGCCTTGCACATATGTGCAACCGACGCTTGATGTCGGAAAGCCCAGGAAGCACCAATTGCCCTGGTGGAATGCGCCGTAACCGGAAAGGGAGGCGCCCACCCCTTAAGGGCATAGGCCTGTATAATGGTCTGTCTGATCCACCTAGAAAAAGGTGGCAGATGACACCGCTTGGCCCTGTTTTGGACCAGAGACAGAGAGTAAGACTTCCGAATAAAAACAGTAGTAGACAGGTACACCCGTAAGGCTCGTACCACATCCAATGTATGAAGCGCAAACTCTCAGGGATGCAATGGATGAGGACACAAGAACGGAAAAAGAATGTCCTCATTAAGGTGAAAGGCCGAGACCACCTTTGAAAAAAAGGAAAGACGGTCGTGGGCGCAACACCGCCTTATCCTTATGAAGGACCAAGTAAGGCGACTTGCGGGACAAGGCCGCCAACTCAGACACCCGTCAAACAGAAGTAATGGCCACTAAGAAAGCCACCTTCTGGGACAAGGTCAAGAGAGGAATCTCCCTGATATTTCCAAAAGGGATGTTCTTGGAGAACCGAGAGCACCAAATTCAGATCCCAAGGAGGGGGGAGGAGGCTTGACAGGGGGATCACATGGCGAACCCCCTGCACAAAAGGTGCTAATCAAGGAATGGCCCGCTAGCGGTCGTTGAAAAAGACAGCCCTGGCCGAAATCAGACCCTCGATGGTATGCAAGGCCAGCTTGTGGGTCACTCCACGCTGTAAGTACAACAAAATCTTGGGAACGGAATACGTCCGTGGACGCCATCAAGCTCCTCGCACATAGCGATGTAAGCCTTCCAGGTACGGTGATAGATCTTTCTGGAGGAAGATGTCCGTGCCACAACATAGATGAGATGACCGAATCCGAGAGACCTCGGTCCCTCAGCACCTGGCTTTAACAGCCGTGCCAAGGACTGCAAAGCAGGATGAGGTATGGGACCATGAGACAGAAGGTCCACCCAAATAGGCAGTCACCAAGGAACGTCTGCAACTAGCCGAACTAGATCGGCGTACCATTGTCGCCCTCCCGGAGCAATGAGGATCACTGGAATGGCCTCGACCACTACTCTGCGAAGCAGGCGAGGCAACAACAGTAGCGGAGGGTAAGCATACATCAGGCGATACTGCCCCCACGGGCCACCAATGCGTCTGACGCGTCTGCCCAGGGATCCCTGGACCTGGCCACAAATCTCTACATCTTGCGAGTGAGTCGAGAGGCCAAAAGCTCCACATCCTGTGCCCCACCTCCGGTAAAGGAGGTGAAAACACCTCCGGACGCAAGGACCCTTCCCCTGGAATGCACACGGCCGACATGACCGTCCTGCAGCGGGCTGGGTATGATAAACCTAAGGAGACCCCGCAATGTATGGGAGAAGAGAGGCCCCGGCTTACGGGGTGCCTCAATTGTTGGCCAAGAAAGGCAACCTGACCGAGCTTCCCTAGAAACTCGGTCAGAGGACCAGTAACTCAGCCTCTACAGGTGGCGCAGACCCACCCCGGACACAGAGACCCTAGAGGCTAAAGCAGTTGCAGTGCACCTGCTGGTCGACCGATAGATGAAGCAGAGGCTTTTGCCCAGTCATTGAGCTTCAGGAACGCCAGAGACGCAGCCACTACCGGGCGTAACGCTAACCTCAGCATGGCGAACACAGTCCAAGCCAGCGCTTCTGCTCCATTGATAAGTGCCAATTGTACAAACACAGTTTATACTGTGTATTGCGTCAAAACGCGCAATTAGAGCGTGGGGGGAGACCCCCTCAGCCCCAGAGAGCATAGTACAACCACATAAGGCGTATGTAGTTTAGTATGTGTGGATAAACAGGTTTATACTGTGCCAGCGACGAAGGCGCGCACATCATTGGGGCGTAGGCGGAAACCAGCCATGCAGACTGCGTACACAACCGTGTAGGCATGTTAGCATGCAAATAAACAAATTGCACATGTTTATGCCGTGCATAGCACTGAAAATGCACACACCATTGGAGCGCGGGGGAAAAACCGGAGCACCCGGATGAAACCCACGCAGACCGCATACCGTGCAGGTACTATAGTATGTGTGATAAACATTTTGAACATGTCTATGTGTGCATAGCTCCGAAGGCGCGCACAATGTTGGCGCATGGGAGGAAACCGGAGTACCCGGAGGAACCCCACGCAGACCCAGAGAATACAATACATACATCTACTGTAAATGTATTTAGTGTTGTGTATAAACATAATGTGTATGTTTATACTGTGTATGGCACAGAAGGCGCGCATGTCATGTAGCGTGGGCGGAAACCGGAGGAAACCCACGCAGACTGCACACTCATACCGTGTAGGTATGTTAGCATGTGGATAATCAAATCGCACAAGTTTCAGACTGCATACACATACCGCGTAGGCATTATAGTATGCGTGATAAACATATGGAACATGTTTAAACTGCGCAAAGAGCCAAAGGCGCCCATACCGTCAGAGCGAGGGAGGAAACTGGAACACCCAGAAAAAACCCACGCAGGCAGCACACAGATACCGTGTAGGAATGATAGCATGTGAATAAACATATTGCACATGGTTATGCTGTGCATTACCCTTGCAGCATGGGAGGAAACCCACACAGACAGCATACACATACTATAAGTATTTAGAGCATGTGCAATAAACATAGTGAACATATTTATACTGTGCAGAGAGCCGAAGCGCACATACCACGAGAGGACACCGGAGCACCCCGAGGACACCCACGCCGACCCAGAGAGTATAATACATACATATACTGTAAATGTATTTAGAGTCATGTATAAACATATTGTGTATGTTTATACCGTGTATGGCACCGAAGACACAGCATTGGAACGTGGGAGGAAACACACGCAGACACAGAGATCAATAACCCATACATACATTGTGAATGTATCCAGTGTAGAGTTATAAGATAAATTTTAATTATGGCGCCAAGGCGCATAATCTTCTCTGTTATCATTCCAACCTGCTTAAATGTGCTGCCGAAGCAGCATGCAGGTAAAAAAGGTAACCTCTGACACCGCAGACCGTGGTCCTGTCAGAGCTCAGAGCGTTCCCCAGGAAATGGCGGGAAACCACAGGTGCAGAGACCCTGTTGTTGCCTCAGTGACATCACACAGAAGGCTCACAGGGACTATATTCATTTATTTCTAAAGTGCCCCCCACCATGCTGCACCGACCGGGGGGGGGGGGGCACTGTGTACCACTGTATCATCCATGCTGCTCTCGAGGCAGCGTGTGAGGAAACAGTGAGGGAGCTGTGTAATAGAAAAGCTTGAAAAGAACCAAAGGAGAAAGTGTCCGCGCCCGAGGTACCACAGCCACAGCATCCAGCTTGAGAGTGTCCCTCACAGCATCAATGAGTTCACTTACAAGCGCCCTGTCATTTACTGACTCAGAACTGGAGTCTTCCTCACAAGGAATGTCCTGTTCAAAAACATTAAAATATTCAGAGCTAGGGCCCTGAGCAGCAGCAGCTAGGCCCATATCTGAATCAGAGCACTCCCCATGTGGAGATTGTGTAGGGAGAGGGCGCTTTATAGCTCCCTTGCTCGCACACCGCTTCCATCCTGACAAGAATTTTTTTCCCAGGAATGCCGACAACTGGTCCATAGGAACCGCAGGTGCTGGAGCACTGCCAGTTGCCTCTGGCAAGAGTGGGGAAGCAGGTGAACGAGACTCCATATTTGCCATCCTCTGAGACCTTATACACTATAAAGTGAATAATACAGTCCACCCACTGGCTGTGCTGAGGGGGGGATACCCAGAGGACTCACCAACCCTTGTAAGGACCGCTCAGCTCTGCCATATGTCACTGTGCTGCCAGCGCGAGTGAAGTCTGAGGAGAGTGTGAGGAGAGTGTGAGGAGATTCGCGCCGCAGCAGCGGCGATAGAGGCCAAAACCGAAAGTGAAAGCTCCGCGGCTTCAAGAAAATGGCCGCCGGCCGCGTGTAAGCAGCGCTATTGATCCGCGGCAAGATGGCCGCCGAGCGCAGCTTAAACAGTAAAAGCAATGCCAGCTAGTGGCTTCTCCAAACACTCACACCTCACAGCCCCAGCACACAGACATGAGCGCCCCCGTCAGGCCAGAGTGACCCCCAAGTACCCCCACACAGCACAGTGTCAGTACAGGGTGCAGAGAGCAGCATAACCGGGGGGAGACAGGGAGAAACCCCCCAAACAGAGAAACACAGCCAGCATGCACTCACCTGAAGCAGGAGAGACTACTTACCCGTCCCATAGGGAGCCACTGGCTTGTTTCAGAGAGACCTATCACAGAGTAGTACTGAGTATCTGTCGGCCCGGTCCACCGCAAAAGATACAGCAGGTACCGTTTAATCTTGTGAAGACCGCGGGAGCATAAAAGCCACCCGGCCACCCCTGGAGTCATGGGGCATGTGGTGAACTGAGTCTCACGCACACAAGGCGAGGATCAGCACGCTTGATGCTCGGACAGGGAAGACTACGAGGATACCAGTGTACCCAACCTGTTGCCCAGCCGACAGTTGATTGAAGGTCTCAAAAATAAAATAATAAAATTCCCAAAGGAATAAAAATAAAAATCTTCCAGTAGACTGGCTCCTGAGAGAGCCACGTCTTCTCCTCCTGCTAGGCTGAAAAAAAACTGAGGCTGCTGTTCGGGGCTGTTTTTTTCTAGAATGTTTCTAACATCTAACATTCTGCCTAGATCTTCTCCTGCGAGCAGGGACATATACCCACGTATTTCAGTATTAGAGCTGTGTCAGTCCATGGACGATCAGAGAAATAGGATTTTCCTTCGTCTGCAGAATCGGGAGATTGCGGACACAGAGGAGATCGGGTGTCAGCGGATGTTCATCCGCTGACACATGCGATCTCATAGGGACCAATGTATGTCCCTTTTTCATCCGTAAACGGATGGATGAAAAAGCGAACATACAGTCCGCTAGTGTGAAAGGGGCCTAAATAGGAAACCTTCATTTTTTTTGCAAATAATAAAGATTCTAACTACCAGCAAGAATGAGTCCTTAGATTTAACCGCTTAAGCCCCGGACCATTTTGTTGCTAAAGGACCAGGCCCCTTTTTGCGATTCGGCACTGCGTCACTTTAACTGACAATTGCGCGGTCGTGCTACGTGGCTCCCAAACAAAATTGACATCTTTTTTTCCCCACAAATAGAGCTTTCTTTTGGTGGTATTTGATCACCTCTGCGGTTTTTATTTTTTGCGCTATAAACAAAAGTAGTGACAATTTTGAAAAAAATTCAATATTTTTTTACTTTTTGCTATAATAAATATCCCCAAAAAATGTATATAAAAAAAAAAAAAAATGTTTTTTCTCAGTTTAGGCCGATACGTATTCTTCTACATATTTTTGGTAAAGAAAAAAAAAAAAAATCGCAATAAGCGTTTATTGATTGGTTTGCGCAAAGGTTATAGCGTCTACAAAATAGGGGATAGTTATGGCTTTTTTATTAATATTTTTTTTTTTTACTAGTAATGGCGGCGATCAGCAATTTTTATCGTGACTGCGACATTATAGCAGACACATTGGACACTTTTGACACCATTTTGGGACCATTGTCATTTTTACAGCGATCAGTGCTATAAAAATGCACTGATTACTGTGAAAATGACCCTGGCAGTGAAGAGGTTAACCTGTAGGGGACGCTAAAGGGGTTTAAGAGTGACCTAATGAGAGATTCTTACTGTGTGGGGGCGTGGCTTGGCATGTGACCTCACTGATCGTCATTCCCTATGACAAGGAACAGACGATCAGTGACACTCTCACTAGGAAGAACGGGGAAAGATTTGTTTACACTTACCTCTCCCCGTTCTTCAGCTCTGTGACCCGATCGCAAGACACTGGCAGCAAACGGGTCCGCGGTCACGGAGCTCACGACCGGGTCCCGAGAGCCCCATGGCTGGGCATCTTAAAAGGGGACATGCCTGTATGTGCTTATGCCCAGCCGTGCCATTCTGCCGACGTATATCGGCGTTAGGCTGTCCTTAAGCGGTTAAGGACCAGAAGGATTTGCCCCCTTAATGACCAGGCCAGTTTTTGCGATACAGCACTGCATCGCTTTAACTGACAATTGTGCGGTCGTGCGATGCTGTACCTAAACAAAATTGATGTCTTTTTTTTTTGGCACAAATAGAGATTTCTTTTGGTGGTAATTGATCACCTCTGTGGTTTTTATTTTTCGCACTATTAACAAAAAAAAGCAACAATTTTGAGAAAAAACTATTTTTTACTTATTTGCCATCATAAATATCCCAAAAAATAAAATAAAATGTATTCATCAGTTTAGGCCGATGTGTATTCTTCTACATATTTTCGGTAAAAAAAAAAAAAAGCAATAAGCGTATAGTGATTGGTTTGCGCAAAAGTTATAGAGCCTACAAAAAAGGGATTTTTATAACAGCTTACCTGTAAAATCCTTTTCTTGGAGTACATCACGGGACACAGAGCGACTTAGTCATTACTAATGGGTTATATAGATTACCTTCAGGTGTTGGCACTGGCCAATTCCAAACCGGAAGTACCCTCCCCTATATAAGCCCCTCCCACCCGGGAGCACCTCAGTTTTGTAGCCAAGCAATAAGTGTCCCAAAAAGAGGGGTGGGAGCTCTGTGTCCCGTGATGTACTCCAAGAAAAGGATTTTACAGGTAAGCGGTTATAAAAATCCCTTTTTCTTTTTCGTACATCACGGGACACAGAGCGGCTTAGTCATTACTAATGGGACGTCCCAAAGCAATTCCAAATGAGGGGAGGGATACATAAGCTGGGCGCCATCAGGCATGAGGCTCTTTTGCGGCCTGCAACACACTGCGCCCAAAGGCGACATCCTCCTGACTTCTGACGTCTACCTGGTAGAATCTAGTAAACGTGTGTACTAAGGACCATGTTGTGGCCTTACAGTACTTGAGCCAGGGAGGCTTGGTGATGCACTGCCCATGAAGTTCCAACTGCTCTTGTGGAGTGCGCCCTAACTTTGAACGGAGGCGGTCTCCTTTTCAAGCCATAGGCTTGTATTATGACCTGTCGAATCCACTTGGCTAAAGTAGATTTTTGATGCTGCCTGACCCTTTCTGGGGCCTTCCGGCAGAACAAACAAAGTATCCGTTCTACGAATCTGAGCAGTGGCTTTAAGATAAGCTTTAACTGCTCTTACTACATCCAAAGAATGCAATAACTTTTCCTCTACCGAACTAGGTTTGGGGAAAAAGGAAGGAAGAACCACATCTTGGTTCAAATGGAACCTCGATACCACCTTAGGAAGAAGGCTGGATGAGGACGTAATACTACTCTGTCCTTATGGATAACCAGATATGGCTCCTTACAGGACAAGGCGGCTAATTCCGATACTCTTTTAGCCGAACAATGGCTACTAAGAAAATCAATTTCCTGGTGAAAAGAACCAAGAAAATGTGCCGCAATGGTTCAAATGGTTGTTTCTGTAGAACCGACAGAACCAGGTTTAAGTCCCATGGACATATGGGAATACTAACCGGAGGGCTAATACGCATCACTCCTTGTATGAAAGCTTTGATTAATGAATGCAAAGCCAAGGGCCTTTGAAAAAAAAAAATATTGACAAGGCCGTCTGACCCTTGATAGTACTCAAGGCAAGCTTCCTATGTACAGCCCACTGTAGGAAGTCCAGAATCCTACCTATTACGTACTTACGTGGATGCCATTTCCTGGCCTCACCCCACGTGATGTACGCCTTCTAGATCCTATAATAGATCTGCCTGGATACCGGCTTCCTGGCATTGATCATGGTAGATACCACAGGATTAGAGAGCCCTCTCTTTTTTAGAATGTGGGCTTCTATAGCCAGGCCGTCAACCTAGGGCTGGTAAGGAAGGGTAGTATATCGGTCCTTGCGAAAGCAGGTCCGGACGATGTGGGAGGGTCCAAGGACTTCCCACTGACATTTTTACAATCTCCGCGTACCATGCCCTTCGGGGCCACCAGAATCACTGGTTTCTTTTCTACCCTGATTCTGCGGATTAATCGCGGTGGGAATGCATATATCAGCTTGAACTGATCCCAAGGGAACACTAGGGCATCCGAACCGCAAGCTAGGGGATCCTTTGTGCGAGACACAAATCTGTCCACCTCTGCGTTGAATCTGGATGCTAGCAGATCTACATCCGGTGTTCCCCACCGCTGGCATATTGCCTGGAAAACCTCGGGGTGAAGACCATTCCCCCGGGCATAATTGCTGGCGACTTAAAGTCCGCTCTCCAATTTTCCACTCCTGGGATGAAAACCGCGGATATGGCTGTGACATACCTTTCTGCCCATTCCAGGATGCATTTCGCTTCCCTCTGGGCTGCACGACTCCTGGTGCCACCCTGGAGATTGATATATGCCACTGCTGTGGCATTGTCTGATTGAATTCTGACAGGTGACCCTTGGAGTTTGGATGTCCATGCTACTAGGGCATACCGGGCTGCTCGTATCTCTAAAAGATTGGTGGGCAGGGCCTTCTCTGCTTCTGACCACTTGCCCTGGAGAGACCATTGCTCCAGTACTGCCCCCCAGCCTATGAGGCTGGCAACTGTAGTGACCACCTTCCAAGAAACCGGACTGAAGGGTTTCCCTTCCCAGATTCTGGGGCACCAACCACCAATGGAGGCTCTTGCGAACGGAAGGGGACAGGGACATTGGTAAGTCTAAAGCCTGAACTTTTTTGTTCCAGGCTGACAGTATGGCCCTCTGCAAGTTCCTTGAATGGAATTGACCGTAGGGTACCGCTTCGAATGAAGCCACCATTTTTCCCCAGCAGCCTTATACACAGGCGTATGGATGGTTTTTCTTTTTTGTACCCACTAAGTGGGTCAAATCTTTCAAAGACGACACCTTCTCTGGAGGTAAGAAAATCTTTCTCTGATTTGAATCCAGTCTTAGCCCCCAAGTATTCCAGGCTTTTGACTGGTTTTAGGGCTGATTTGTCTCGGTTGATAATGCAACCGTGAGATTCCAGATACTTGATTATCTTGTGAACGACCACTTCTAGTTTTTTTCACTGAGTGGTCTATCAGCAACAAGTTGTCTAGATATGTCATTATCGTTACACCTTGTGTTCCTAGTTTGGCCAATCGTAGGGCCAGAATTTTTGTGAACACTCGTGGTGCCGTGGCCAGACCGAAAGGTAAGGCTCTGAACTGAAAATGGCGCCCTTCTACTGCAAGGCGTAGAAATTTCTGGTGGGCCGGACAGATGGGAATATGCAAAAAAGCATCCCTTATGTCGATCGAGGCTAACCATTCCTGCCCTTGTAGGGCGGTGGCCACCGATCGGATCGACTCCATCCGAAAAAAAATCCTGATATGTAGGAACTTGTTTAGCCCTTTTATATTCAATATGGGCCTCATGTCCCCATTTGGTTTGGGGACTGTGACAAGGTTCGAGTAAAACCCGAACCCGTTTTCTTTCAAGGGAACCTTCATGATTACCCTTGGGGCAATAGTTGCTCTAGTGCCAGAAGGAGGGATCCACTCTTCTGGGGATCGCTTGGCACGTTTGACCTTATAAAATGGGCAGGAGGAATGTCTTAACTCCAGCCTGTATCCCAGACTTACTGCGGGGATCACCCATCTCTGATGGTGTCCCGCCAGGTCTCTGTGAACAACTGAAGTCTTCCCCTCACCCGACTGAGTGGGGGCAACCCTTCATGACTTAGGGGGAGGTTTTGTACCTCTCTTGACCCAGGGTTTCTTGATACCCTGTGATTGTCCCTGATTTCTGCCCCCTGGATTTGACCGCGGAGGCCGTCGGAACTGTTTCACAGCCGATGTTCCAGGGACTGGAGAAGTAGGCCTCTTAAAAGAAGGACTTCCACCCTTGTTCTTAACCGGTAAGAGTGAACTTTTACCGGCAGAAATTTTCTGGATATATTTGTCCAGATCTTCTCCAAATAAGCGTTCGCCATGAAATGGGAAGCTAACCAGCAGTTTTTTACAGGGAGCTTCAGCAGACCAGTTTTTGAGCCACAGAAGCCTACGCATATGTACTATAGACAGCGTAAAGCTGGAGGCCTGTTGGATTGTATCCTTTATGGCGTCCACCGCAAAACACAAGGCTCTAGGCAGGTCAGCTAGGGCAAGAGCCTGCTGATCTGGTAAGTCCCTTAAGACTTGTTTCAACTGATCTTTCACTGCTTGGCAGACTCCAATCGCTGCTACCGCAGGTTGTGTCACCATGCTTGCTGTAGAGAAAGCAGATTTTAGTAAAGACTCCAATTTTTTATCTATTGGGTCTTTGACATTGGAACATTATCTACTGGACATGTCAGTGATTTGTTAACAGAAGAGATGGCTGCGTCCACTGTAGGGACCCTCCATTTTTTTATGAACTTATCCTCCATGGGATAGATCACCGGAAATCTCTTGGGGGGAGCAAATATTTTATCAGGATGCTCCCAATCCTGGAAAATAAGCCCTTCTAATAAAGGGTGGATTGGGAAGGAACAGACAGCCTGGGGAGCTTTTAGCGACCCCAGCGAGGAAACCGTAGTGGATGGTGGTTCCGCCAGAGGCATTTTAAATGCTGATCGGACCATATTAGTCAGAGACTGAACCCATAATCTTTCAGCCTGAGATGCTGAGAAAGGTTCTTCCACTGTTGATTCCTCCATAACTGAATCAACCTCATCCTGATCCCCTTCAGGTAGGTCGATCTCTGTGTGGGGCTGTTCCTCCACTAACAGGCACTCTGAAGGAGGAGACGGAGATCGGACGCGCTTTTCCTGAGACAGGGAAGCAGCGATCAATGCTGTTAATCTCTCTTCCAATCCTCCCAGAGTTGAGGATAAAACCTCCTCTGTTATATATACAGGAGCAGGTGGACTGGGGACAGCCGCAGCACCAGGCATTCCTGCGGGGTTTCTACGGCTACTGACCTCTGAATTCTCAGGGGAGATTGGTGCAGTACAAGCATGCCCAATATCCTCAGAGCCCGATGGAGACCCCTTTGGCTTCCTGGAAGATCTATTACCGGAGCGTCTGGACGACATATCCTTTAAGCACAAAGCTGAGGTATTCCCGTCGTCATACACCAATTTTGCTGGTAATAATCTAACACAGGTGCTGCTATATACCAGCTGGTGTCCACTAAAGTGCCTTTCTATGGGGATGCCTGCATCAACCGCCTCTGTGTGCCACTGTTTGTTGCTAGCTCTGTTTGCATCCAGCTGACACTTTTACTGTGTCTTTTAACTATGCTGGGACGCCCGCACATGCGCAGAAGCGCCGCGCATCGAGCGTCATCCACAAGCCCCGCCCCTTTTTTTCATAGGAGGCGCGTGCACGCGCCCGCGCGCACGCCCGTGCGCCATTGGCGCCCTTTTCGAAATCAAACAGGGGACTAGGAGCCAGGGCCCTTTTTGCCGGAGGGCCTGTGCGGTGGATGAGCGCAGCAACAGGGCAGAGGAAGTGGATTCCCACAGAGAAACTTACCAGCTGCCTGGATCTTTTGACTTGAGAAAACCAAAGATCCACATGAGAAGAAAAATGGACTACAGCGGCCTCTAGTGGTTTAACACAGGTACCGCGGTCCCTTTTTTTTTTTTTTTTTTTCTTGACTACTATTAAAATTTTACATTTTCAGTAGTTACAGGCAAACACAGATATTTAGCGGGAATACCGTTAGGTAACAGACAGAAAGACAAATTAGGCTTGGGGGTCCCCCAATAGAACCAAGTTCCTGGGGGCCCCCACTTACCTGATCCCCGCCGCAGGACTTTGTTTGGTCCACAGAAGTCCAAACTTCACCTATCACGGCAGGCATTGTAATTAAACCTTCAGGGACCGGGTTCCCAAGGATTCCACTCCCCTGGACCTGTATAGCACCCTGCACAGACAACATCTTGGTCGTGGGTATGACCAGAGCTCTGGATCCCAGGGTCCAGCCCTCCTAAGAGAAGCATTACAGGCAAAACCTTGCTCTTCTGCTGCAAGGCCCGGGTACCAACAGTTTAGCTATGAAGCTTTTTTGGTGGGATCCGGAACAGCTTACTAAGGCCCAAAAGAACCTGTACGCAAGCCCAGTGAAAACACATGTTACTCTTTGGCCAACACCTTAGACACTGGCAAAAAACTGAGGTGCTCCCGGGTGGGAGGGGCTTATATAGGGGCGGGTACTTCCGGTTTGGAATTGGCCAGTGCCAACACCTGAAGGTAATCTATATAACCCATTAGTAATGACTAAGTCGCTCTGTGTCCCGTGATGTACGAAAAAGAAATAGGGGATAGAATTATGACTTTTTTATTTTTATTTTTTTACTAGTAATGGCGGTTATCTGCGATTTTTGTCAGGACTGCGATATTACGGTGGACACATCGGACACTTGACACATTTTTGGGACCATTCACATTTATACAGCTAACAGTGCTATAAATATGCACGGATTACTGTATAAATGTGACTGGCAGGGAAGGGGTTAATCAAGGGGTTAAATGTGTGCCCTGCTAGGTGATTCTTACTGTGGGGGGAGGGGACTGACTGGGGGAGGTGACCGATCGGTGTCCCTATGTACAAGGGACACACCATCGGTCTCCTCTCCCTGACAGGACGTGGATCTCTGTGTTGACACACAGAGATCCACGTCCCTGGCTCTGTAACTGCCAATCGTGGTCAGCTGGTAGACATCGCGGCCGCCAGGCATGCGCATTGGCACCTGAGTGACACGGCGGGCGCGCGCGCCCCCTAGCGACCGGGAGGGCCGAGGACATCATATGACGGTCTCCCGGCATTGTAGAGCCACCTCGTGGCCGTCATTTTACAATAGCCGGGATGGGAAGTGGTTAAAGTGGCCGACGTACACGCAAGTGGCTGGCGGCTGGTCGGCAAGTAGTTAAAGAGCACCTGTCTGAAGACATGGGTCAGCATGGGTGCCCTGATCGGTATTCAGGACAGCACATGAGAGAGTAATCAAGACTTACCAACTAGGGAGGGACAACAGCCTGCAGGACCTTTCTGCCAAATGCCTGATAATCGGCTGACAGAAGATCCAGTCTGTAATGACGGACAAATGTTAAATAACTTGACCACGTAACCGCCCTACAGATTTGATGTGGGGTGGCACCAGCTTTTTCTGCCCATGTAGTGGCTAGAGCTCTAGTAGAGTGTTCTCGTGTTCCCTGTGGAGGAGACAAAACGATCTGGGAATAAGCTTCTGAAATAGCCAATTTTAGCCATCTGCCAGAAAAAAGAACAAATAAAGAGTCCGAAGACCTAAAGTCCTTTGTTACTTCCAAGTAATGTAATAAAATTTTTCTTACATCTAAGTTATGGAATAAATTCTCCCTTCTTCATGAAGGAATTGAACAAAAAGTTGGCAGGATGATCACCTGCGATCTGTTATGAACTGACGCAACCTTTGGCAAAAACCCTCGGATCCGTTTTAAGCACAATCCTGTCTGGGTAAAATTAATGAAAAAGGTTCTTTAAACTGAAAATGCCTGTAGTTCACTAAATTCTTCTTGCAGTTGTAAATGCAACTAAGAATACCGTTTTAAGCAGTCAAATTCTTCAACGAGATTGCCTAACGGTTCGAAAGGTTCTTTTGTGAAGGCTTGCAAAACTACTGACCCATTTAGGAAAATGTTTAGTAGGAATTGGCCTGAATCTAGTAAGTGACCTAAAAGAATCTTGTGATCAAAGGAACTGAGGAAATAGGTTTTTCCAGGTATACTCCCAGGGCAGCCACTTGCACTTTGAGAGTGCTAATTGCAAGACCTTTGTCCACACCATTTTGTAGAAACTCCAGAATCGACACAATGTCTTCTAGGGTTCAGTTTGATGGACACCAAAAGTTGTAGACTCTCCAAACTTTAGCGTAGATATCTCTAGTTACTCTCTTTCTACTGGCGAGTAAAGTGGATACTAGAAGCTCTGACAGTCCTTCGTTTCTTAACAACTGCTCCTCAGATACCAAGCGGTGAGGCTTGATCTGGCTACATCCGGGTGGTACACTGGGCCTTGAAGTAGTAAGTCCTGTCTGAGAGGAAGCTGCCAGAATGGTTTGATCATCATTTGTAGGATGGAGGAAAACCAGGCTCTCTTCGGCAAGAACGGAGTGATTAGGATTACTGATCTTTTCCTTTTGTATTTTTCTCAATACAAGAGGGATTAGCTGAAATGGAGGGAAGGCATAGCCCAGATGAAAGTTCCAGGGATGTGCCAAGGCATCAATCCCTACTGATCCGCTGTCTCGGTGCAGAGAGAAGAATTGAGGGATCTGGGCATCCCCACATCTCGGTGATCAGTGAGAATATCTCCGGATTCAAGCTCCACTCTGCTTACGGAATATTTTGTCTGCTCAAGAAGTCTGCTACTTCGTTTAGTGTGCCCTTGGGATGCACTGCTGACAGTGAGTAAATGCTTCTCTACCCACTCCAGAATTTCTGATGACCGCAATAGAAGAGCTTTGCTCCTTGTGCCCCCTTGTTTGTTCAGGTATGCCACTGTGGTGACATAGTCTGAAAGAATTTGCACATGGGACCCTTGGAGGTTTGAAGAGAAGGCAGCTAAGGCTAGGGCAACTGCTTTTAACTCCCTCCAGTTTGAGGACCTTCCTGCTTCGGATCGGGACCAAACTCCCTGTGCTATATTTTGATCCCAGTGGGCTCCCCGTCCCCAACTGCTGGCATCTGTCGGGACCCTTATCTGTCGGGAAGGACCAAAGTAGGCCCCTTGACAGAACTGCCCAACTCCACCACCAAAGGGTCCTCTTGACGTTGGTGGGAAGCTTTACTTTTGTGTCTAATGTTTCTGGGCTGTGATCCCATACCTGTAAAAGAAAACTCTGGGGAGGAGCCTGAAGTGGAGTCTTGCCCATTGAATGGCCGGCATAGTTAGGGTTCCCAGGGCTGACATAATCCTCCTGATTGACACCTCCTGGTTTGTGTGAAGGCTGGCTACTACACTCAAGACCTTGTCTTTCTTCTCTTCTGGGAGAAAAAAATCTTTGCTCTACAGAATCTATTAGATAACCTAGTAACTGAACTCTTTGAGCTGGATTGAAATTAGATTTTTCAATATTCACAATCCAGCCCAAGGCTTCCAGATGACTGCAATCCTTGGTCAGGTCTACCTGCAACTTGTCTCTGGAAGGGGCAAAAATTAGGAGGTCGTCCAAATAAGGAATGACCGAGATTCCCTGTAGACGGAGAGGAGCTAGAGCTTCCCCTATTATTTTGGTAAATATCCACAGGGCGGATGATAGACCAAATGGGAGGGCCTTGAATTGTAGATGAAGCACCTCCTTCCCCATATTTATTGCCAGCCTGAGGTATTTCTGAGACTAAGGGGCTATGGGCACATGCAGGTATGCATCCCTTAAGTCAATTGATGCCATGAAGCATCCCTTGACTAAGAGATTTCTTATCGAAAAGATGGAGTCCATGCGGAAACGCCTGTATTGGACTGACCTGTTTAACAGTTTCAAATTGAGAATGAGACGGAAGCTTCCTGAGGGTTTCCTTATCAGGAAGATATGGGAAAAGAAACACCGGTAACGTTCCTCTGGAGATACCTGAACCACAACACCCTGTCGAATCAGATCCCCCAACAGGTTCTTCATGGCTAGAGCCTTTGTAGTGTCCCTTGGCAGGTCTGTTACACTCTTTCTTGAGGAAGGTCCGAAAGTTCTATTTTGTATCCCTGGGCCAGCGTGTTCAGAATAAATGCGTTTTCCGTCATGCTTAACCAGGGAGGAAGGAATTTCTGAAGCCTTCCTCCCACAGGCAATGACAAGTCATTGTGTTTTATTGGTTGGCGCGGGAGAATTGGAGGACATTCCCTCTGCCTTTACCTTTTTGTGCCAACCAATTCCTTTTTTTTTCTTGGGGCCTGCTACCCTGATCCTGATTTTTTTGAGGTCGAAAAAACTGCTTAACTGGCTGTTTTTTCTTAACAGGATAGGACAACGGATAAAAAAGTCCCATCTAAAAGAGAATCTAGATCAGGACCGAACAAAAGATCTCCCAAAAAAGGAATTCAACATATCTTATTTTTGGAAGCTGCGTCCCCTGGCCATGTCTTCAGCCATAGAGCTCTCCTGGCTGAGTTAGTTAAGGCCCCAGATCTGGCTGACATCCTTATTGATTCTGCAGAAGCGTCAGAAATTTAAGCTACAGCTGCTGCTAGAGTTGAAAAAGAATCTCCTGCTTAGATGAATCTGCTATAATATATGTGCTTTTAGCTGATTCAGCCAGAACTCCATGTTTCTGGAGACACAGGTAGTAGCCATAGCTGGTTTAAGGTTACCCATGATGGATTGCCAAGCCTTTTTAAAGCTGCTGATCCATCCCTTTGTCCATGGGATCTTTCAGTATACCCATGTCTTCAAATGCCATGTCGGTTGACCTGGAAACTTATAAATTTTGGAAATTTGTTCCAAAGCACCTCTGGGTCTTCATTGAATGGAAAGAGTCTTTCATGCGCTCTTGGGAAAACGTTTTTTTTTCTCTGGATCAGCCCATTCCTTCTTAATGGCTTCTGAGATTACTGAATGCACAGGGAAAGTGCGACTTTTTGTTTCACTAAGCCCTGCATACATTCGGTCATGCAGCAATAATTTTTTTTCTTCATCTATTCCCAATGTTGCATATATTGCTTTCAACAAACTGTCTACTTGCTCTAAGGACAGTTTATATCTTGAAGGTACATCTCCTGCATCTCCTGCCTCTAATTCATCCTTCTCCTTCATCTTCCCTGGAGTGAGAGGGGGAATGCTCCCCTTGGGTAGGAGGGCCAGCTTCAGCCTCTACGGCTGGGATTAATTGTGAGCCCTGAGAGGATCCTGAGGTAGTTGGTTGACTCAGGGATGGTGTTGCAAGAGAAGAGCGGAAAAATTGTATGGTAGCATCTAGCTCTTTCTTAACCGATGCGATTAAATCGCTGCATGCAGAAGAAGCTTCTTCCTTCACTAAGGAGTCAATGCAAACTTGACATAAAGCTTTCTTCCAGTGCTCTGGTAACTTTGTTTTACATGAGGGACATCTCTTTTTGATAGGAGGGTTATAGCTCTTAGCCTGCCATAAAAAAGACAAAAAGAGAAACACCAGCATCCCAGTGAGTCAAACCTGCCTCCTAACGGGCTCACCACAGGTGCACAGGTAGTATAACAGCCACCACCCTGTGCCCAGACAGGCCCCAGCCACCAGGGGGAAAACATGGAAAGAGAGAGAGGCACCTACAGTATACAGGGTAGATCCCACATACCCCCTTATCTGGGCCTTGCTTTTGCCTTTCCCACTCGCTGCTGTCACAGAAGCCATCGTGGAGCAGCGCTCGTTCTGTGGCTTTAAATGACGGTTCCGGAGTCCATAGACGCCGCTGCGCCGGACCGCAACCGAATTATAGGCACCAGGACCGCTCCTCCTCTCTCTCCCCCTGTGCGAATTCCACCGGAAATGAAGCTGCGCCTGTTATCAGTGCCGCCCCTTGCTGGATACCTCACTTCCGGCTGGCCGAGTCTCTACTCTGCCACCACAAAGATGGCGGCGGCCTGTAACACCGACATGCGGTACAAAAAATCCCAGCGAACGTCTGCCACCGCCTAAGGAGCGGCTCCAGGTACAGTCCTGCTCTGAGCTGAAAAGGGAGAAGGAGCCCGCTTACCAGATATCCTTGGTGTGGTGTGGGAGGATCTGACTCTCTGGAGGACAAAAAAAAGGTATGGTGGGGTAGGCAGCCTGGCCTCTCAGATCTGACTCCTACTAGGTGTTCCCTTGCCAGAGGAAGCACAAAAACTGATGAGCTGTGGGGAGAAGCCTCTTTTTAAAGTGTGGTGGAGTTTGTGTTTCCTGTTTCCTAGTGGGTGGAGCCACTCTCTCATGTGCGTTCCTGAAAGACGATAAGCGAAAAAACAGGACCCTCTGACCACAATGTGGGTACAGCAATAAAGGGGAGTTTCTGTTTAAAGGTTAAGACATAAATACACTTGCAAGCATTAACAGAGCGTGTAACAGACGGTGAGGCAGTATCAAAAACCCTGGAGCAAAGAGTGGCCAGTCAGGAGAGAGACAGGCTCGCTCAGAAAGACAACACAGACAAAACAGTGGCACTACAGTTACAGTTGGAGGACCTCGAGGACCGAAGCCGCCATAACAATGTTCGGCTCTGGAGTATCCCAGAAGCTATGGACCAGGAAAATCTCCAGGATACGGTAGTCTATTTTTCAAAAAACATTAGAGTACACTACACCCCTGAACTTGGAGCTCGATAGGTGTAGGGCCTAGGGCTCTATGAACTCTAGGTACCCAAATCGGCCCTGTGATGTAATATGCCGCTTACACTACTTTGCACACAAGGAGGCTATACTGAAGAAAGCATGGGAGCTAGGAGCGATAGACTTTGAGGGTGTACAATTGAAGATTTTACCTGACTTATCAAGAGCCACATTGCAACGTAGAGCATTGCTCCGTCACGTGCTGGAACGGATACGGGATTGGGGCGGTACATACCGTTGGAGATTCCCAATTTCAGTTCTAATACGGAAGGGGAGTTCTTCATTTTGGCTTCGATCCAAAACAGATTTACCAGACTTTTTCCTGTTTCTGGGCGTTGAGCAATTCCTGGTTCCGGACTGGTTACAGCTACTCCCACGGAGGAAAAATTATAAAAGAGCTCACATCAATATAGACAAGATGGTTCATTTCCGGTGGGGACATTAGGGGAAAGTGATGGATAGTAAACTCTCTAGGGAGATGGGGGGGGTTGCTTTGTTTTAATTTCCGGTGTGTTTTTTTCTCACTTTTTTGGGTTTACTTTAGGGGCAGGGCTTGACAAATTTGCTTGGAATCTAGGCGCCAGCTAAAAAAGTTAAGAGCCAGGAACGCGCCCCGTCCCGCTGAGCTTGTGCGCAGAAGCGAACGCATACGTGAGTAGCGCCCGCATATGAAAGCAGTGTTCAAACCACACATGTATCACCGTGATTGGTAGGGCAACAGCAATAATTCTAGCCCTAGACCTCCTCTAACTCAAAACATGCAACCTGTAAAAAAAAAAAAAATGTAAACGTCGCCTATGGAAATTTTACAGGGTAAAAGTTTGTCGCCATTCTACAAGCGGACGCAATTTTGAAGTTTGACATGTTGGGTATCAATTTACTCAGCGCAACATTATCTTTCACAATCTAAAAAAAAAAATTGGGCTAACTTTACTGTTGTCTTATGTTTTGATTAAAAAAAAAGTGTATTTTTTTCCAAAAAAGTGCGCTTGTAAGACCGCTGCGCAAATACAATGTGACAGAAAGTATTGCAACGACCGCCATTTTATTCTCTAGGGTGTTAGAATAAAAAAAAATTTTTTTTATTTATAATATAAATATATATATATATATATATATATATATATATATATATATATATATAATGTTTAGGGGTTCTAATTAGAGGGAAGGAGATGGCAGTGAAAAAAGACAGGGGAATCCATTAGCATTGCTGGTTGTCTTGTCATACCAACGGCCACCACAAGATGGCGCCAGATCACAGAAGGAAGCATATGCCCGCAGAAGGCCGCAAAGCCGCGGCCTCAATTACCGGGCGGCGCGATCGCACGGCGGGGGAGGTGGGCGCACGGAGACACAGGATACCCCAGCTGTGCCGCCCCAGGCGCCAGGTAGCTAATTCTAGTCGCAATGGCGACCGGGGGTTTGTCGAACCCTGCTTTAGGGGTTTTGGCAATCTATACGAAGGTATTAAAATATGGTTTGGCAGAGATATAGATGTGTATACTTGCAAATAAGGGAAGAGGTTGATGGGGGTAGAAGAGGACGGTGATCATAGAGGTGCCATTAGTGGTGCTAGGATAGATAACTACCTTCCTGATAATGATTCTTTGCCCTCCACTTTCTCTTTTTTTTTTGGGGGGGGGGGGTATAGAGACACGAGTACACAACCACGTTAAATTTTTTTTTACACAAGGGGTGGGGGAGGGAAGCTTTTCTCTAAGATCCTGGTGATGCGGCTCCAACAGCACTTACCCTCCCTGGTCTATTTAGGGTTTGTTCAGACGCGGGACAATACGATTTGGACTTTGAACCTAATCCATGTAGCCAACACTTCCAAAACCCCATGTTTAATCTTGGGAACGGATGCGGAGAAAGCTTTTAATCGCATTAACTGGCAATTCATGTTTGCGGTACTACGACAGGTAGGAATGGGACACAATATGATTCAATGGATTTCAAGCATTTATACCGAACCAACGGCTCAGGTTAAGGTGAACAGGGTCCTGTCCCAGCTTTTTAGAGTCACGAATGGAACTAGACAGGGATGCCCATTGCTCCCAATATTATTTGTTCTGTCTTTAGAGCCTTTAATGTGTAGGATCCGACTAAACCCAGATATTGGGGGTTTATCAGTGGGAGATATGCAGTACAAAACTTTGGCTTATGCAGACGATAGGTTGTTCTCGTTGACCAATCCGATTATATCTTTACCTAACCTTCTACAAGAAATAGAGACATATGGCTCTTTATTGGACTTTAAGATTACCTATCAAAATCAGAAACTATGGGAGTTGGGATCCCTAAATACATATAGTTATTATTTCAAACAGATACTCCTTGTCAGATTTATTTGGACAAATAAACACCCAAGGATCAGTAGATCCCTGTTGACCATACCAAATCAAAAGGGTGGACTAGCTGTACCAGACCTAGGGCTGGGCGATTTTCCCCCAAAAAAAAATCTGCAAAAAATCTGCGATTTTTTTATAAAAAACTTGATTTACTATTCGATTTTTTTAAATTATATTAATTAAAGTGCATCAACAAACAAAATTCCAAAGGCAAACCCTTTCTCTAACTTCAAAGTCAGTGTGCAGTGTGCAACAAAGATGGTTAAACATCCAAATTATTAATACTGTATTTGGATTTAGCTAATAAAACAAAAAATACTGAGGTTACTCTTAGTTGAATTGAACTGTGCCCATGCCTCACTGTGCCCGTACCTGATGCAGATTTTCGTGGGTTACGGATTTTACTGCTACACCGGCGGCCATTCCAGTATTTAAAAGCCGTGCCTCCTCCTCGTCTGTGATAGGCGGAACACTCAATTTCCCAGCATTCAGTGTTCCACCTATCACGGACATCCGCTCATCCTCATAACACAGACGAGGATGAGAGGATGTCCCGTGATAGGCTGAACACTGCCTGCTGTGAAATTGAGTGTTCCGCCTATCACAGACGAGGACTCGGGAGGCGCGGCTTTTGAACACTGCAATGGCCGCCGTCTGTCTGCATGACACACTGATCAGATAGGCAGAGGGCGGCTTGGGGTTAGTGTTACATTACATCTACTCGCGGCAGCTGCGGCGAGTATATGTAATTGGGGTAACGCCGCCCAGTGCCATTCCAGATACGCCCCTTGCAGCCCTGCTACGGAAACTCTGAAGGGAAAAAAATAAATAAAAAAAAATAATCGATTTTCTTCAAATCTTGAATCGATTTGAACTCAAAACTCGATTCAAGATTAAAATCGATTTTTTTCCCAGCCCTAACCAGACCTGTACAAATATTACCAGGCGGCTCTATTGAGCCGCCTGATTGATTGGAGCAGACATGGGGATTGGAAGATATGGTCTGGCCTGGAGCAGGCTCAGAGCAGTGCTCTACTGCAACGAGCCAATTGGTGCTACAAAGATCTCCCAACTATTACGAAGGCACACCCTCCGATAGGACCCACCCTAAAGATGGGTTATGGGCTTTTCTCCAAGGGTAAACTATCGGCAATAAACCTCACCTTTGTTTCCAATATTGGGGAACCCACAGTTCAAGCCGGGCTCGAGGAAGGGAAACTTTGGGGTACTGATAGACCAGGGGATCTTCCAAGCCTCTCATTTTTTAACAGATAGAACATGGCCTACGATAGATTTCATGACAATAGAATGCACACCATATCAATTGGACTTTTGGTGTGCGGTACAGCCGAGACACTTTCTAAATACCTTAACCTCACCAAGTGGCTATGAGCGCACTTTAACAACTTTTGAGGGATATTGTAACGGAAGTGGTGTATTTCACCACACCCTCTCTAAAATGTATGCATTGCTGGCTGCACCCCCGGAGGACTTTCGGTTGCCCTTCTTTAGGGGGTGGGAGAGGGATTTGGATCAAACCTTCACGGAGGAGCAGTGTACCAACATAATACACAATACATTTGAGTCTTCAATCTGCATAAGAATGCAGGAGACAAAAACTTTAAGATTCTGTCCCGATGGTACCGCACTCAAGCTTTCTTAAACAGATGCTATCCGGAGGTATCAGACAACTTTGGCAATGTGGGGAGAAGGAGGGGACGTTAGTGCGTATTTTTTTATCCTGCCACAGAATAGAGAACTTTTGGAAAGAAGTTCAGATAGGAGATGTGCCCAAAAATTTTGCGATCAGGAGATTCCGAAGGATCCGTCCTCCTTCCTATTACAGGATACTAAAATCCCAGTTAATTCATATAAGAAATCTATTCTATGCCACCTGCTGAATGCAGCCAAATCATGTATTGCACTTACCTGGAAGCAGATAAAACCACCATGGGTAGGAATGTGGCTTAAAAGAGTAAAACAACTGAACCTGATGGAGGATTTGGTTTGGACATCCCGGCAGAAACTAGGGATACATCTGATAACATGGTCTGTATGGCATCTTAACACAGAAGAGGGAAGAACCCTTATAGATGTGAAGTCTAATAATTGAAAATAAAGATGCTGTTATTAGAATCCCGGAAAGTGAAGTAGTTAAACAGGAGAGGAGGTGGGGGGGTACTGCCTTTCCCTGCCCCTTCCCCCCCCCCTCTTTTTTTTTTTCTCTTTCGCTTCCATGCCACGCCGAATTGAGGCAGTAATTGCTGCAAAAGGGGCCCAAACCAAGTACTGAGTACATATGCATGCTTATACTTTTCAGAGGTCCGATATTGTTCTATGTACAATCCTTGTTTTATTGATTGCATGTAATATTCTAATTTTCTGAGATTGTGGATTTGGAGTTTTCATGAGCTGCAAGCCATAATCATCACAATTATGACAAATCACGGTCTTAACTATCTTGCGTTGTATGTAATGAGTTTATCTCATATTAGTTTCACCTTTTAAGTTGCATTAGTGAAATAAATAACCTTTTGCACCATATTCAAATTTTTCGAGTATTATTCGAGAGCCCCCCAGGGCGGAGCCCGAGATATATCTTGGCCTTGGGTGGGAGGTGACCTCTGTTTTCATGTACCCGGGG
This sequence comes from Rana muscosa, assembly GCA_029206835.1. Taxonomy (NCBI): domain Eukaryota; kingdom Metazoa; phylum Chordata; class Amphibia; order Anura; family Ranidae; genus Rana; species Rana muscosa. Next base: position 123,463,980 of record CM055126.1, on the reverse strand, counting down.
GGGGGGGGGGGACTAAAATGCGATAGTTGATTTTGTTGTATCTAGAGTGCATGGCTTTACGCTCCGGAAGGAAATGAACTTATTTGTATATTAGTATATGGATAATATGTTATATTTGTCGGTAAAGTGTATGCCTTTCTTCCTTTCAAATAAATAAAATATGAAAAAAAAAAAAAAAGAATATAAACAAAACAATGACCTAAATGGGTATACGTACATGTGCGAGTTACGTGTCAAGAAATAAGATTCAGGCCCCTTTCACACTACAATGACTTGAAAGTGCCGTGATTTTGCCACGATTTAAGGGAGACTTGAGGTCTACGAATCTAAACTCCCATCAAAGTCTGACCAAAGTAGTCTAGGGAGTACTTTGAAGTAGGCACGACTACAAGTCATACAAGATGAATGGTTGTCGTCATTGGAAATCATGGGGAACGACTTGCCATGTTACTTTGCAGTCCCAAATCGTGGGACAAGTCGTACAAGTGTGAAAGGGACCTCAGACCCAATTTGCTGAAATTCAGCTTGTATATAAGCTGCACTAGACTTTCACATTTAATTGGGTCATTCAGATTTGTCTTCATATGTGCATGGTCAAATCTGGCAAAGGCCAAGTTCACCTTTTGTAACATGTTACATCTATATTTAAGGGGGAACATAATACTATGGACCAGGCAGTCTCTGCACTCTTCGATTCCCCTCCATGACAGTGGGCGGGGGTTCCTCTCCCTGTACCCACTGTCACAACAGCAGGAATCTGAGAATAAACGAACTACATGTCCTTTTAGCTGATGCGGCAGACAGCTTGTAGTACTTAATGAACTACCAGACCACTCATCAGCCCCCTCGTGGTTCAGTGACAGTTCCTGCAGCTGAATACCAGTCTGCCAATATGGAGATATTGATAGCCTTACATTGCACTTACGATCCACCAATTGCAGTTGCAATGCTCTGCAGGCTCTATTGTAAAAAAAAAATAAAAAAAATAAAAATAGAAAAATGCACATTTTTCTAACTGTAAAGAAACTAGATTTTTATTTTTTTAAAGGTAAAAACGTATCCTTTAAATCAGGGCTCGAAGAAATCCAGGCGCCAGGTCGCAATTGCGACTAGAATTAGCGACCTGGCGCCTGAGGAAGGAAGCATAGGCCTGCAGAAGGCCACAAAGCCGCAGCCTCAATTACCGGCCGACGCGATCGCACGGTGGGGGCGCACGGAGACACAGGATGGGATACCGTGCGCCCCCACCTCCCCGCCATTGCGTCGGGCCGCGCCAGCCGGTAATTGAGGCTGCGGCTTTGCGGCCTTCTGCAGGCCTATGCTTCCTTCTGTGATCTGGCACCATCTTGTGGTGGCCGTTGGCATGACAAGACTAATGGAGCTTCCCCTATGTTTTCACTGCCATCTCCTTCCCTCTAATTAGAACCCCCAAACATTATATATATTTTTTATTCTAACACCCTAGAGAAAAAAATGGCGGTCGTTGCAATACTTTATGTCACACCGTATTTGCGCAGCAGTCTTACAAGCACACTTTTTTGGGAAAAAAACACTTTTTTTATTAAAAAAATAAAATAGGACAACAGTAAAGTTAGCCCAATTTTTTTTTTATATTGTCAAAGATAATGTTACGCTGAGTAAATTGATACCCAACATGTCACGCTTCAAAATTGCATCCGCTCGTGGAATGGCGACAAACTTTTACCCTTTAAAATCTCCATAGGCGACGTTTAAAAAAATGCTACAGGTTGCATGTTTCGAGTTACAGAGGAGGTCTAGGGCAAAAATTATTTCTCTTGCTCTACCAGTCGCAGCGATACCTCAGATGTGTGGTTTGAACACCGCTTTCAGATGCCGACGCTACTCACGTATGCGTTAGCCTCTGCGTGCGAGCTCGGCGGGACGGGGCGCGTATCTGGCTCCTAACTTTTTTAGCTGGCTCCTAGATTCCAAGCAAATTTGTCAAACCCTGCTTTAAATACTGGTTGGAACATGATGTGCCAAAATGAAACCTGAGAAGAAGAGGTTCCGGGCTGCTCTGTACAAATCCACTGTATAATTTTTTTTTTTTTTTTTTATATAACAAACAAGACTTTACAATCACTTTAGCAGTGATTAAAAAGTATCTAAAGCCAACTTGCTTATACTTTTGGTTGGAGTGGGGTTTTGGATAGAGTAGAGAGGGATTAGAACCCCTGTCAGTCTTTGTTGCTCCCCCACTTAGGGAGATTCACCCCATTTGTTCTGTTAACCATTGTCATCGAAAGTGAAGGTAAAAGAAAAGCCCAAATTTTGGGTTATCCCCTGAAAAGTAATAGAGGGGAACTCTTCCAATGAGGACACTAGAGCTTGGTGACCTGGTGACAAGCAGATATTTTCCTCTCACTGCCTGTTTTTGCTATGGGACAGGAAGAGAAGGAAATCTACCAAACAGGACACATATTCCAATGAAGAAAAAAGCATCCAAGAGGCGCTGGAACTTTGATGCAAGTTCATACAAAAGTAATGAGAGGGCAAAGTGAAAGCTCACTGGCTGAAGTTGGGCTGCTCACAGACAAGCTACCCTCCAGTGGGTCAGGTTACTAGAAAAAAAAAAACATGCACAAATGGAAGGAGCAGAGCAAAGGATAAGAATCCAAATTAAAGTTTTAGTTTGTACTTAAAAACAGTTAATGCGTTTCGGGGATAAAAAGAAACTCCCCCTTCATAAGGGCTTCAACAAAACACGATATAAATGTAGATGGGACTAAAAATAATAATAATAAATAAGTCTACCAATCCTAATACATCATGGATAACTTGCTGGTCGGTGCCTCCGTACTAACCATGCGAGCAGGGCTGGTGTTCTGTCGAGAAGTGCCCCCTATCGAATAGTGCCTGCGCATGCGCAGGACAGAGCCACACTCCAGCTGACTTGCCGCTCAGCTGGAGTGATGTGAACAGGGCGCAAGCGCACATCGTAGGAGGAATCTATCGTTGGGAGATACCATTTCACGGGCACAAATGAAACCTATACAAACAGCGGGGGAGACCGTAGTTCTCACATTGTGCCTCGCTGTTGCGGGGCAGCTTTACAGTGTGCTCATGGTCCGGTTTCCCCGCTGTTTGTAGAAGTTTAAATTGTACATGTCATTCACTGCAATGTTGGGTGGCGTGCTGTGCTGCCTGACATTGCAGTGCGATATGGGCCAGTGTGCTGCGATAAAATGCAGCGCTAGGCTGTGCTGCAGTGTGAATGGGACACATTGGAAACAATTGTGTCCTATGTGTCCCTGCGGTGACAGACATTTCACCATGCAGTAAAACATCTGTCACGGCATACAGTGTGAACTGGCCCTTATATTTAGTGTCAGTGAAAAAAGGCAGGACCCAAAAAAAATGCATACTATTGTTTCTCTGCCCTACTATGGGTACAAAAAGTTATTTTTGGCCGTGGTCATGGCAATAGCATAAAAGTAGAAGACTAAAGTTTAAAAAAAAAAAAAAAAAAAAAAAAAAAAGATATCAAGAACATATCCATTACCATTTACCACCAAATGAAAGCCCAATTTGTTCTGAAAAAAACACACAAGGTATAATCCACCTAGATCTGTCAAGTAGTTGCAATGATATGTAGTTTTACCAACACATATTTTCGAAGTACAGAATATAGTGTAGCGGGTATGTACTTTCCCGGGTGTAAATTTAACTGGCAGAGACACCAGTGATGTGCAATTCCCTGCAGCCCAGCAGGTGGCCCTGTCGCCATGGGCAGGGGGTTGAGCCATTGCTGTGTGCCGGGCCTCCTTTTTGTCCTCTCTCGGCAGTGGTATGGTGGGGTGGGGCGGGGAACCCGCCGTGCTTGCTGGGAGAGGGTATAAAGGGGCCGGCCATCTTTGTCACGTCGTCGAGTCCCAGGCACCTTCAGCCTGTGGGCGGTGGTTCGTGTCGGTCCTCTAGGTGGCCTAGGCCTAGAGGACGGCCGGAGGTTGTGTTCCATCTCAGGCACCTTTAGCCTGGGGTGAGGTACTCGAGAGGATGGTCTGGAGCTCAGTGCCCAACACTGAGTTCGGCGAGGGAAGGAGGTCCTAGGGAACCCAGGGATTGGGTACCCGAATCCGGAAGGCGTAATGGACCGGGGGGAGCTCCTTACTTGAAGACCGGGTGCAGCAGATTGCCAGTGACAGGTAAGCCTCCCACCGGAGACCGCCTGGAAGGAAATTCCCCCCCCCCCCGCTCGGAGACCGCAACCCACTTTCAGGAAGGAAAGTGGAGAGTTCATTGTGTCTGGGCCTACTCGCATCGACACCTCCTTTTCTGTTCTGTTTTCTAAGGGAGTCTAACTGATTATGCTGTTCACTCGAGAAGAATAAAGGAGTGTTGGACTTTAATGGTGTGGGGCTCTTTTCTGGTGGACATTGTTCAAGGTAACTCCAGGTGCACAACACTGACCCGAAGGTAGAGAAAGAACTTTGCTTACACCGCACAGACATCTGTGGTGAAGGTCAGGCGTGGTGTCCCCGCTCTCTTCCCTCTGAGGTACCCCTAGACAAGAAGAGAAACAAGCTGATGCAAAGAGGGGAGTGAGGAGGGCGCTACAATAGTAATATTTCCCAAATACAGCATAGACTAAAATGATATTTCCAAAGTACAGGCTACTCTGTGAAGACATTGACAGAGGAGCAGAGATAGGGGAAAATGACTAACAGTTTGGAGTGGAGCCAAGATATTCCTCAGAGTTTATATTATACACAAGGAAAAACAATACATTTCTGTCACATGTTCTGCTTATTGGCTTGCCTAAAGCCTGGAAAAGTCAGTTGAAAGGTACGGATCAGAGCTGGCTCATTGATTCCTCTTGGATTATACGCAACAGAAAGGGATGTAAATGCAGTCTGCTTGGGACATGTGGCACGCAACCTGAGGATTTGTGCTGAAGCAGCACAGCCAACCCAGCAAGAAGAGCGAGCTGAGCTGTAAAAAGATAATAGTGGTAATTAGGCAGGTAGAAGCCCGTACAGGGGGTCCCCGGGTTACGAACCCGTCAGGGACTTTCCTCCTGTTTGTATGTCGGAAATGTTCGTAAGTCGGCCGCCCATGCGCAGACCGGCAATTACAGACATTTCCGATGTTTTCCAATGTTCCGTCGAATGCCGTCCTGCGCATGCGCGGCCAATTACGGACATTTCCGACATTTCCCGAGGCTCCGTCTGGCCGCACATGTGCAGAACAGCCGACGGTCCGCCCAAAATGGCAGAGGGTCCCCCCACAGCGTCCGGTTCGTAAGTAGGAGAGGTTCGTAAATCGGGAGTTCGTAAGTCGGGGACCCCCTGTATTCGGGTGTAGAAACATGTAAGCAGATTTAGGTTTATTCTCGTTAAGTGGGAGCTTCAAGGATGGATCCGGTGTGGGTGGTGAGTGGGTGTCCCAAGCAAGATATTTTAAGAAGAAAAAAAAGTCAGAAGATTCACTATATGTTATTTGTGCTTCCTATAATATTCCTGAAAGCTAATTTCTAGTAACTCCATATATTTTAGAAGTGCTGCCAACTTAAAAAATGTGTCAGCCACCAATAGGACCTCTTTTTGCTTTGGTTTAAAAGCCCATTATCTCATTAGAATTATTTGATGACTTCTATGAACTGTGAGAAGTTCTTGGCATGGAGTTTAGTACCCTCCAGAGTGAGGTGTACTCCTGTCACCAAGACTCCAGACATTTCAAGTATTTACAAATGCTTAAAGTGGTTGTAAACCCCAAAATAAAAATAAATACCTGCAAGACAAAGGCATTATGAGCTAGTAGGACTAGCATACTAGCTCATTATGAATTACTTACCTTAGATCGAAGCCCCCGCAGCGGTTCTCAGACACCTCCGCCATCTTGCCTCGATGTCCCTTCCGTGTATCGCCGCTCCAGCACTGGGATTGGCCCCGGAGCGGCGATGACGTCACACGCATGCGTGCTCGGGCCGGCTAAATCCATTCAGAAATCCGGCTACTATGCCGGCCCGCTAGTGCGCATGCACGTGACGTCAGCGGCGCCGGTTTTCAACGTGTAGGTTAGGGAGATATTTCATGCACCTACAGGTAAGCCTTAATCTAGGCTTACATGTAGGTGCATGTTGTGTAAATGGGTTTACAACCACTTCCATACCGGGCCAATTCTGGCACTTATCTCCTTCATGTAAAAATCATAATTTACTCAGAACCCCCAAACATTATATACCGTATTTAACACGCACCGGCGTATAACACGCACCCCAAGTTTAGGAGGGAATTTTAAGGGAAAAAACTTTTAGGAGGGAAATTCAAGGAAAAAAAACTTACATTTAAATGCAGCATGCAGCCTTGCCCAGTGTCCATCTGCAGCCTTGCCCAGTGTCCATCTGTCCATCTGCAGCCGTGCCCAGTGTCCATCTGCAGCCGTGCCCAGTGTCCATCTGCAGCCGTGCCCAGTGTCCATCTGCAGCCGTGCCCAGTGTCCATCTGTCCATCTGCAGCCATGCCCAGTGCCTTTGCGATCGTGTCAGTCCCGGCGGTTTTTAAAATTTGGCGCCGATTTCTGTGGAGAGGAGCGAGCGGGGCCGAGTGTACTTCGGCTGGACTCGGCTCCTCTCGCAGTTCCGCCCATCTCCACTGACTGCGCCGCTGACGGAGAAAGCCGAGTGTACTTCGCCTAGACTCGTGTCTGCTCACAGTCACAGGCAGGACTGCGAGAGGAGCCGAGACTAGGCGAAGTACACTCGGCTTTCTCCGTCAGCGGCGCAGTCAGAGATGGGCGGGACTGCGAGAGGAGCCGAGTAAAGCCGATTGTACTTCGGCTTCGGCTCCGCTCGCTCGTTTTCAGCAGGGGAATTCGACGGAGTATCGGCGTATAACACGCACCCACGATTTTCCCCTGATTTTAAGGGGAAAAAAGTGCGTGTTATACGCCGATAAATACGGTATATTTTTTTAGCAGACACCCTAGGGAACAAAGTGGCGGTCATTGCAACTTTTTATCTCGCACGGTATTTGCGCAATAAATTTTTCAAATGCCATTTTTTGGAAAAGAAACGGTTTCATGAATTAAAAAAACAAAAACAGTAAAGTTAGCCCAATTTTTTTGTATAATGTGAAAGATGATGTTACGCCAAGTAAACAGATATTGAACTTGTCATGCTTTAAAATTGCGCACACTCATGAAATGGTGGCAATCTCCATAGGCGATGCTTTAATTTTTTTTTTTACAGGTTACCAGTTTAGAGTTACAGGAGGAGGTCTAGTGCTAGAATTGTTGCACGAGCTCCAACGCACGTGTGGTTTGAACACCGTTTACATATGTGGGCGGGACTTGCGTGTGTGTTTGCTTCTGAGGGCGAGCTACCGGCGACAGGGGCGTTTTCATTTTTATTTATTTTACTTAACTTATTCAATTTTTACGCTTTATTTTACATTTTATTATTTTGATCACTTTTATTCCTATTACAAGGAATGTAAACATCCCTTGTAATAGGAATTGTTAGTGACAGGTCCTCTTTATAGAGAGATGCGGGGTCAACAAGACCCCACATCTCTCCTCCAGGCTGGAAAGCATGAGATCGGAAAAAAACAAAACAAAAAAAAAAAAAAAACACGATCTCATGCTGACAGCCGCGATTGCGGCTTTGTTTACTTCCGGGTACCCGGGCATGACGTCATAACGTCACGCCCTGGCCTCCGACGGTCATAGAGATCTCTATGGTCCCCATCCGACGCCGGCCGATTCGTTTTCCGGATGGCACGGGAGAGCCCGGAGAAGCACCGGATGGCGGTGGAAAAGGGTGATGTCCCCTCCCGTCGCCTATAAGAACGATCAAGCGGCAGAACCACCGCTATGATCATTCTTATGTTGCGCAGAAATCGCCGGCAGAAAAGAAGAATATCTGAATGATACCAGTAGCTGCAGGCATCATTCAGATATCCCCCCCCCCCCAAAGTCCAAGACGTCATGACGTCCTACGGTAGGGAAGTGGTTAAAGCAGTTGTAAAACCTGTAGGTGAAATGAATATATCCTAAATATGCACCGTTTAGGAAATATTCACCCCGTCATGGTACCCTCCTGTCCTCTACAGAACTTACTGCCTCGCTTCCGAACCGCCACGTCCCTTTTTATAAATACCTACAAATCCGACATGACCTACACTCAAAAAGATCTCCAGCCAACTGGACCAGAGACCTTACGCCCCTTGAAACACTTTGCGATAATGGTGAACCCCGACACCTAATATCCTCCCTATACGCTCTCTTGTTCTCCACCCATAAGATTAAAGATGACACCTTGACCCAACAATGGGAATCGGACCTATCCTTACAACTCTCCGAATCAGACTGGAAACACATCTACACGCACATGCACAAAGGGACCATAAACGTTTCCACGCAGGAAAATAGTTATATAAATATTCTCCAAATGGTACAGGACCCCAGACAAACTTCACAAGTACTACCCCGGCCTCCCCCCGACCTGTTGGAGGTGTAACGCTAGCACTGGCTCTTTGCTCCATATTTGGTGGGACTGCCCCTCCGTCCAACCTTTCTGGTTGGAGGTGCACCGTCTCATCTCACAGATCACCACGTATGCCCCAGACTTTACCACCGCACGATATCTGCTTCACCACTCCTCCAGGTCCCCATCTAGCTACAAGAAATCCTTGACCATGCAACTTATAAACGCGGCGAACCTGTGTATCCCAGTTCATTGGAGATGCTCCACACCTCCAACAATAACAGAATGGCACCGACAAATAGACAGAATAGCTGAAATGGACAAGCTCATATGTCAAGCTCGTGACAACCCTACTAAATTCACTGACACCTGGGCCTGTTGGATACAATATAGAGACAATACCACACGAACACCCTCACCACAACTTACCACACTTCCGCCCACCCCTGTGGCTCTCCTCCCAACAGGACCTACCCCTTAGCTCGTCCCAACCCTCGTTCCCTCCCTTTCTTGTACCCCTGCCGTCTCCATGCTTGAACGTGCTTCAGTATACACCCTTACCACATAACAGCCAATTCTATCCACATACCTGCTTGAGTACCAAGATGCCCCTATAGGACCACTGGACCCCCCTACTCATCCCCCCTTCCCCTTTACCTACATAGCACTACATCTCCCACTAAGCCTCACCGATGTTTTATGACACACCAGCCCCACCATGCTACATCTGCAGCCTCAATGCTGGCCTCCATCCTCGCACATCAAGTTCCCGTGTAGGGGTGGGTGGATTGGAGGCCGATCCAGGCTGGTGTGCCTTGCCATGCTCTACCTCACATCATGGATTACTTCTTATTCCCACCCTATTTCCCATCCTCGTTGAGCGACCTTCCCCGCCTCACCCGATAAAGCAAAAGTTGTTACACTCACTCACTCACTCTCGAACGGTTGGACCCACCCTACCTTTACCTTACTCTAGACCCATGCAGTCAGGTCTACCACTAATTAACTTTTCATTACTAGCTAAGATAGTTCCGTTGATCTTGATATACAGTTTATCAATTCACTATGTATTGCATACAATGTGTGTACCTTCTTCACTTGCTCATATCTTACTGTTAACCTGTAAAATCTAATAAAACGTTTTTTGAAAAAAAAAAAAAGGAAATATTCACCCTACATGCAACCAGTGACATCACTGGCGCATGTGCTCCGAAGGTCCGGCATACCTTGCTGGAACTTCAGAGCGTGCCGGAACTGAGCCAAATCACATAGCCGGAGCGTGCAAATCCAGAAGACAGACAGGGGGAACATGTCAGCCCTCTCAGCGGTGACAGTACAGTGCTGGAGGGCTTCAATCCAAGGGGAGTATTTCATAATGTGCTAGTATGCAATGCATACTAGCACATTATGCCATTACCTTGCAGTTTTTTGTAAAATCCGCCATTTGTAACCGCTTTAACATCCCTGGTTTTTTAAACTACCTGTAATGTGCTGTAATTCATTCTCAAATAGCCTCAAAGATCATAAAAGACTAAGGGCCCATTCACATTAGGAACTGCATGTGAATTGCACAGGATTGCACTACATTTTCCTATGCAATTAAAATGCAGTTTTGTGCAGTGCGATTTCAGCCCATTCATTTGGGCTGCACGGGACTAAAAGGAAATCGAGAGTCCAGATATTGTTTTCAGCAGATGTCAGTGGAGTTATTTTCTTGGCAAAGGAGGGTATTTATACATTTTTATTTTGCTGATGACAGTGTTGCATTAAAACAGAAACAATAATTGTTTTTAGTCAAGCTGCTTTGCTTACATCAGTTTTAAATTGTTTGCCCCTTTGTCACATACATTAATAAAAATAACAAAGCATTCCTCAAAGAACTATTGGTTAGCTAAAATAAATAGTACAGCAAACGCAGCTTGCTTTGTAGCTCTTTTTATCTGACTAAAACCTGGTACCAAAGCCATTTGATAAAAATTGAATTGCTATTGTAACTGTCACTGGAGTTCTGTAAGCAATGGATTTCTTTTAGATGCATATATCAAAAGGATTACCTCAGAACTGTGCAGACCCTATTAACCACTTATGGACCGAGCCTCTGAGATTTGTTGTTTACAAGTTAAACACTTTTTTTTTTGCTCGAAAATCACTTAGAACCCCCAAACATTATACATTTTTTTTTAAACACCCTAGAGAATAAAATGGCGGTCGTTGCAATACTTTATGTCACACCGTATTTACGCAGCGGTCTTACAAGCGCACTATTTTTGGAAAAAACACACTGCTTTGAATAAAAAAAATAAGACAACAGTAAAGTTAGCCCAATTTTTATTATATTGTGAAAGATAATGTTGCGCTGAGTAAATTGATACCCAACATGTCATGCTTCAAAATTGCGCCCTCTCATGGAACGGCGACACACTTTTACCCTTGAAAATCTCCATAGGCGAAGTTTAAAAAAATTCTACAGGTTGCATGTTTTGAGTTACAGAGGAGGTGCATAGGGCTAGAATTAATGTTCTCGCTCTACCGATCGCCGCAATACCTCACATGTGTGGTTTGAACACCGTTTTCATATGTGGGCGCTGCTCACGTATGCGTTCCCTTCTGCACACGAGCTCAGTGGGACGGGGCGCGTTCCTGGCTCTTAACTTTTTTAGCTGGCGCCTAGATTCCAAGCAAATTTGTCAAGCCCTGCCCCTAAAGTAAACCCAAAAAAGTGAGAAAAAAAACACACCGGAAATTAAAACAAAGCAACCCCCCCCCCCCCCCCCATCTCCTGCATTTAAAAAAATATTTGTTTTTTATTAATAATTTTACCTTTTATTTTTTACACTATTCTTTTAAAAAATTTTAATTGTGCCACTTTTATTCCTATTACAAGGAATGTAAACATCCCTTGTAATAAAAAAAAAAAAAAAATCATGACAGGACCTCTTAAATATGAGATATGGGGTCAAAAAGACCTCACATCTCATATTTACACTAAAATGTAATAAAAAAAAAAAATGGCCCTTTAAGAGCTATGGGCGGAAGTGACGTTTTGATGCCGCTTCCACCCTGCGATGGTATGGAGATGGGTGGGGGCCATCTTCCTCTCACTCGTCTCCATACCAAGCCAGCAGAAGGACCCGATTGCCTCCGCCGCTGTCGACGGCTCCGGTAAGCAGCGGAGGGCACAGGAGAGCGGCGGGGGGCCCTCTCCCGCCGGCGATAATAGTGATCTTGCGGCAAATCCGCCGCAGAGACCACTATTATCAGAAACCGGACACCCGCTGAAGAAGAGGATACCTGGGTTATGGCAGCTAGCTGCTGCCATAACAAAGATATCCCTCTTCAAACAGCCAACGTATATCAGCGTGTGGCGGTCCGGAAGTGGTTAAGCTTTTAAGGCGGTAGTAAACTCAACATTATTACTTTGCTGCATTAAAATCATTTACAAGCAACGTACACGGTGCTCTTTTTACATTGTGTCTAACCTTTGCCATTTTGTTGCAATTGAACCAGGATCACTTTAACCACTTCCCTACTGGGCACAAAAACCCCCTTCCTGCCCAATCCATTTTTCAGCTTTCAGCGCTGTCACACTTTGAATGACAATTGCGTGGTCGTGCGACGTGGCTCCCAAACGAAATTTGCGTCCTTTTTTTTCCACAAATAGAGCTTTCTTTTGGTGGTATTTGATCACCTCTGTTTTTATTTTTTGCGCTATAAACAAAAGAAGAGCGTCCAGTTTGAAAAAAAAAAAAAAAAAAAAAAAAAAAAAAAAAAAAAAAAACACAATATTTTTTACTTTTTGCTATAATAAATATCCATTTATTTTTTTATATTATTAAAATGTTCCTCAGTTTAGGCCGATACGTATTCTTCTACATTTTTTTTTTTTTACCAAAAATATCGCAATAAGCGTATATTGATTGGTTTTGCGTAAAAGTTATAGCGTCTACAAAATAGGGGATAGATTTATATAATTTTTTTTCTTTTTACTAGTAATGGCGGCGATCTGCGATTTTTATTGTGACTGCGATATTGCGGCAGACAGAGCGACACATTTTTGGGACCAGTCACATTTATACAGCGATCCCTGCTATAAAAATGCATTGATTACTATATAAATGTGACTGTCAGGGAAGGGGTTAACACTAGGGGGCGAGGAAAGGGTTAAATGTGTTTCCTAGATGTGTTCTAACTGTGGGGGGAGGGGACTGACAGGGACAACCATCGGTCACCTCCCCCAATGTACAAGGGACACACCATCGGTCTCCTCTCCCTGACAGGACGTGGATCTGTGTTTACACACACAGATCCACGTTCCTGCTCTGTTACTGGGCAATCGCGGGTGCCCGGCGGCCGCCGAGCCCGCGCATCGGGTCCCCAGCAACGCGGCGCACGCGCGCCCCCTAGCTCCTTTTAAAGGCAGTACGTCATATGACGTCCTGTCAGAACGAGAGAGTCTTCCGCCCGCAGTCATTTGACGGTGGGCGGTAGACAACAGGTTAATGACGTCACTGGCGCATGCGCATATCTGCGGCCATTTATGACATGTTCTGTGTGCCGTAAGTCTATTCCAGCTGATGCTGTGACTTTGTCACCCACTCTCTGCGGCATTGCAATCCCACAAGAGTACACCCCAATGCACAGCTTTCTGAAATGCCCCATGTGACTTGCTGTGTCACATTGTTGCGTAAACAGAAGCACCGATCGCAGGACTTGCAGAGAGGAGAGACTGTACAATGCACATGCGCGAGATTCAGGCCATTACCGAAGGTAAGGGTGGACGTTTTACACTGCACAGATGCAGAAGAGAACAGTAAAAATGGCTCTGGCCTTAGACAGGAGACATGGAAAGCAAAATAAGCTGCAAAAGAGTAAGAAGGAACTGAGGGGGTTTATTTATCCAGCGGAATGATATAAAAAGCTTGTTTAGTGGCTACATTAATTTTTAGGATTTGTTTTGCCAAGTTTACTACCGCTTTAAACTCTTTGTGCAACAGGCCTTTTTAATAAGGGAACAAATGAGAAGTTGGAAAAGACATGAAAAAAAAAGTCAAGAGCATCAGCTGCTGGCTGCATATAAAAACTTTTACTTTTATTCAGGGTGGATTCGATTTAAATCACTAGTAAAAAGGCTCGATTTAAATTCATAATTTTTAAAGAGCCACTGTCATCTCTGTCCCGCAGAGGCTCCTCCTCTGACCCGCTGTTGACTCACCGACAGTCCCATTCACTTTAATGGGACGGCTGGTGATGCGGCAGAGACGCAACAAGGTGAGGGACGTGGCGGCAGCAGGTGAATGGATGCCCACTAACAGGCACTGTCATGATGGATCTGAAATGACAGGCGCTTTAAATGTAAGGACTCATTCTTGCTGGTAGTTAGAATCTTTAATATGTGCAAATAAAATGAAGGTTTCCCATTTAGAATAATAAGCAGTCAGGTTAGTAAAACAGCAATATCAGAACCGATTCAAATCATACAGTTTGTAGTATATATATATATATATATATATATATATTTTTTTTGCAAAACTATGGGATAAAGTAATATTTCCTAACTTTGTTTTATCTCATGGTTACTGTGAAATTATGTGAATGCATCAATGCAGTGCATGTTATCTCAGCTTGCATTCATTAAATGAGTTTACCATAAATGTAAATAAACCCCCCCCCCCACCCCTTACTTCCTGACCAGGCCATTTGTATTAGTAAGGCCCCTTTCACACTGAGGCGTTGAAAAAACGCTAAAAAATAATGACATTTTTTACCTCGATTTTAACCGCGATCGCGGTAAAAATAGCGCTAACGCCTATGCGTTTTTACCGCGATTTTACCGCGTTCGCGCTAAAATTAGCGCGAACGCGGTAAAAACGCGGTAAAATCGCATAGGCGTTAGCGCTATTTTTTAACATAACGCTTATGCCTATGCGTTTTTACCACGAATCCCATTCATTTCAATGGGGATAGGCGTTTTTACAGCGCTATTTTATGCGCCCTAAAGTTGCTCTAAAAAAGCTGTTTGCAGGATTTTTATAGAAATACCAGAATATATAGAAAAATAAACAATTTTTAAATTTACCTGCCTAGTGGCAGCGATATAAAAAGTATTATCTTACAAAAAAATATGAGATAAAATCACATTACAGTTCAGACAATGAAATAACGGGATGTGCAATTCCCATACAAGGAAGAAAGTGAGGGCCCTACGTGTTTCGCGGATTTCCGCTTCGTCAGGGCCTTTGAACGTAGCACGAGTTAATATAGAGATTCTAGAAATAAACAAAAAGGTTGATGAGGTATACATATAGCGTATTTTCCGGCGTATAAGGCGACTGGGCGTATAAGACGACCCCCTAATTTTCCAGATAAAATTTGGGTTTTGGGATATACTCGCCGTATAAGACGACCCCCTTCCGACTAGCCATACCTCACTGTTCTATTGCATACCTCACTGTTCCCCCCGCATGCCTCACTGTGCCCCCTCGACGATTACATACCTTATCCCTGATGTAGAATCTCCAGTCAGACCGCGGCCGTCCATTTTTCAAGAGCCGCGCCTCCTCCTCATGCTGTTCCGTGATAGGCGGAACACTCAGCTTCCCAGCAGAGCCTCCGTTTAGTGTTCCGCCTATCACAGATGCCCTCTCATCCGAGGCCGAGGATGAGAGGGCATCCGTGATAGGCGGAACACTAAACAGAGGCTCTGCTGAGAAGCCGAGTGTTCCGCCTATCACGGAACAGCATGAGGAGGAGGCGCGGCTTTTGAAAATGGACGGCCGCGGTCTGAGATTATAAGGTAAGGTCAGGTACCGGCGTATAAGATGACCCCCGACTTTTGAGAGGATTTTTAGGGGTTAAAAAGTCGTCTTTTACGCCGGAAAATACGGTACACATATCACACCCTATACAAAAAAAGAAAGAAACATGTAAAAAACATTATACAAATATTAAATCCAATTAAAAGGGTATGGGTGTACACATAGGAGTGCATCTAATATGCCCCTAGGTGCCCACACATAATATATTCACATTTATCCTTTAAACAATAATACGAGTTGGATGTCTACAGAGGAAAACAAACATTTTCAATTATGTGTATGACTAGGGAAAATGCACCAAAACTTCAAAGGTGCACATAATTAAAATGTGTTGGATGATTTCATATGCAAAGTGTGTATTAATGGTCCACAAACAGGAACACTTACCGAAGAACTGTAAATGCACAGGTACAGTGTGGCGGACGGTAGAGGCTTACGTGCCTGTGAGGATTCTCCCCCCCTAAAAAGGTCTGCGTGGATATGCAAAGGCGGATCCCTACATATATTGAGATAGTCACGCCGTTAGGAAAATGATTCCCTCCTGCACTGTCTATCTGGGGAAGGCCAGCTAACACAGGCAGTGTAGCCAACCTGCACATGCTCAGTTGTGTATTTTACGCTGGAGAGAACATTTCCTTGTTCTCAGAGCTAGCCAGGTCACATGATATTGACATCACATATGTGGGTGTGTATACAGGCTATAGTGGAAATCTCCTCCTACCTAAATACACAGCTCTGGACAAACTCTGCAGTTTATCATGTGACTGTGGTATACAGATCAGCCAAAAAGGTATATAGTGAAATTATTTTAATGTAAAAAAGGTTTATAAGCTGATGAACTATTTTCATATTTCTGGGTTTAGTAACACTTTAAAGTGGTTGTAAACCCACTTTGTAAACAAACACCTACAGGTAAGCCTAGATTAAGGCTTACCTGTAGGTGCATGAAATATCTCCTTAACCTACACAGTTAAGGAGAAATTTGCATTTAAACCTGGTGCCGCTGACGTCACGCGCATGGAGTTAATCCCATTCACAAATTCGGCTAGGTCGCAGCATTCAAGGACGTAGCCGAATTCGACGGCTCCCGCGCGCATGCGCGGAGTCACGTCTTCGCCGCTCCGGCAAATCACAGCGCCGGAGCGGCGCTGTGATTGGCTGGTGCGGCGATACCCGGAACGAACATTACGGCTATCGCCGCAGCGATGGCTGCGTCTGGAGAGAGGGACGCGGACTGCTTCGGGGGCCCCGATCTAAGGTAAGTGGTACATAATGAGCTAGGATGCTAGTCATACTAGCTCATTATGCCTTTCTCTTGCAGGTTGCCTAAAAAAAAAAAAAAAAAAAAGAAGAAGGATTAGTGGGTTTACAACCACTTTAAAGTGACTGCAACATGTTTACCTACTTTTCTTAGTCACAAGTAACAAGATTGCTTGAATATATTGGAACATATGTAAAACACTGATTGTGCTAATTCCTTATGTGAAGGCCCTGTGTGTTCTTTATTGAAAGCTGGTTTGGCAGAGATCACAGATCATACCAAAAATACACACACACCAATAGAGCTGTGCAATTTAAATTTTATACCCAATAATCCCAATTAAACCTACAATTCTCAATCACACCAACATTAGAGGAAATCCATCTGAAGGATTTATTATTATTATTGCAATGAAGGAATTATGAGGCACAAAACAGTTAACTCCATTTAGTGGGTATGTGATCTTCTGAGTGACTAATACTAGTACGGCATCCAACCAATGACACGTCACCACTCAGCAGTAATTCTGCCTGTCCACATTCATTTCTTCTAGGAAAAAAAACATGCAGACAAAGCTTGATGTATGCAAATGTGAGAAAAAATATGCTAAATAAGGAAAATTCACTTTGACACTGTGCTCATTGTAAGACAATCAGTGCCACCTCATTTGTCTAAAAATGGAGTTCTCCTAAGCAGGCAAGTATCAATTGGTAATACTTCTAATTTTAAAGATGTGATCGGCTACAAAAGAAAGCTTGTGCTTTTGATTCTATAACTGCATTCACTAAATTTCAGAATTACAATTTTTACAGTGGAAACTGACTTTTTTTTTTTACTTATTTATTGAAAGAGGTCCAAGTAATTAAAGGGTTAGAAGTCCCAAAGCAGGTACTTCATTAAGTCTTTGCACAGCGGCTCAGTGCTTTGACCTGGTAAAAATGCAGCACGTCTGCATTTGTCAGTTTACATCCGTTTTTCGTCCGATCCGTTTTTTTAAACGAAAGAAAAATAGAGCTTTGTTCCGTTTCAAAAAACAAATGACCGATGCAGATGTAAACTGGTAAGGCTCCAATTGGGGCGATTTGCGCCAGCGCGAAGCGTCACCTCCCTGAAACTATTTTTTTGCAGGTTGGGATGTCTGGAAAGCCGTTTGAGTACTGGAGCCCTTTTTATTCACAGTGGAGAGTTTGAACTCTTTAGAATAGTTTTTTTTTTTTTTTAGAACAGGATAGACTCATTTTTATTTGAGCACATTTATTGACAGTATGCAGAGACAGACAAAGTAAAAAGTGATCACATACAATAAAAAACGTTGAAAAAGGGCAGCGTGTGGAGCGGTGTAGCAAGCCCGACACGTTTCGTACTAGGGTACTTCAACAGGGGCAGCCGTTTTTTATTGTATGTGATCACTTTTACTTTGTTGGTTTTTCTAAATAAAAACCACATTGACCTGCACCATCGGAGCATTCCCTTCATTCTTTTTTTCATGGTTGGTTGATTGAACTGAGATGTTCTCGATGCTGCAATTCCATTCCGGTGAGAACTTCCAGAGTGGAGGCTGTCTTTCTGCTTCTGCCTCTGAGGATTACGGGGACCACTGTCGAGTTCAGAGTCGCCTTTCAAGTTGGGGAACCCGCTGGAGAGTCGTCATCTGAGATTCGTTTGATCCAATCTTCAGACAAGCAGAACTGCCGTTGAGACCTTTTATGCCCATACGATCTGCCTAACCCGCGGATCCACCTCTTCCGGTAAGAGTTTTCTACCTTTCTTCACCTTCAGAAGTTACGTGATGACCCATATTTCTACACGTGTGATTTTAGTTTCCCATGTTCAGGTATACCCGATTAATAAAAAAAAAAAAATAAAAAAAAAATCATATTGTTTATCAAACGTAACACACAGATTAGGGACAGTGGAAAGGGGAGGATCAGAGAAGACAGGAACAAACAGCTTTTTTACACAATGCAGAGGTTTCACAGTGTGTATTACAAGCATACTTTACTGCATATACCAGGTATGTCCAAAGTCCGGCCCGCGGGCCAATTGCTCCCCCCCCCGGTAATTTGGATATATATATATCTTTTGTGGCCCCCAGGTGCCACAAAAGATATATACTGTATTTATCGGCGCTGCCTCGGAGGGAACAGGGAGGGGGCGGGACGAGCGATGTCAGATTACATACAGGAGAATCTCCTGTTTACTCCTGTCTCCTGGGCTGCCATTGGAAGACTGTTCTGTCTATCACAGGAGGCAGGTAAACATGAGATTCTTCTGTATGTAATCTGTTGGTGCTCATCCCACCCCCCTCCCTGTCCCCTCCGAGGCTGCAGATGGGCATCGATCAGGCTTCACTTATGGCAATGGAGAGGCTGCATTCATGGCAATGGAGAGGCTGCAGATGGGCATCGATCAGGCTTCACTGATGGCAATGGTGAGGCTGCATTCATGGCAATGGAGAGGCTGCAGATGGGCACGGATTAGGCTGCATTGAGAGGCACCGACCCTTATTATGCTTCACAGTTCTTTATTTCAAAACTTTGTTTTTATCCTGAAACTTCCCTCTTACAGCGAAGGTGCGTGTTATACGCCGATAAATATGGTATATCCAAATAACAGACACCATCTCTTCACAACACACAGCCACAACGGCAAGAGAATTTTTGTTGGGCAGTGTATTAGTGCTCGGACGAACACACTTAGGCCCCTTTCATACGGGACGGATCAGTAATTATCCGCCTCGTGAACCTCCGCTTGCTCAGCGGGGATCGCTCCGTTGATCCCCACTGAGCCGGCGGCTAACAGGGCGGCACCCGCACACTGTGCAGGGACCGCCCCGTCAGATCTCCGCTCTCCCCTATGGGGGGGGGGGGGGGAAATCGGTTGAACACGGACAGACTGTCCGTGTTCATCCGATCCGCTCCGCAGACGGATAGAAAAATAGGATTTTTTCTATCCAGAAAAACAGGAGCATTGCGGACATGGAGGAGATTGGGTGTCAGCGGATGTTTCATCCGCTGACACCCACGATCTCATAGGAACCAATGTATGTCCCTTTTTCATCTGTAAACAGATGGATGAAAAAGCGGACATACGGTCCGTACGTGTGAAAGGGGCCTTAGACTGAATTTCAATGGTTCAAAGAATGTCAGCCAAAATGGTTGTCGCTCATGCATGTTCACTTAATCGAATCTGGCCCTCTTTGAAAAAAGTTTGGACACCCCTGGCATATACAGACTGATTTTACCATTGTAGATTTGGTAACACTTTAAGAGAATAAATTTAAGGATAAATCGCTACGTAGTTTTTTTCTTCCCTCATATGCCTTGCTGAGCGGATGGAGAAGATTGGAGAGTGCACTTAAAGCCAAAGTCTTTATCCAGAAGTGATTACCGTATATACTCGAGTATAAGCCGACTCGAGTATAAGCCGAGGTACCGAATGTTGCCAAAAAAAACTGGGAAACCTTACTGACTCGAGTATAAGCCGATGCCCCACTGTTCCCTAGCTCGCTGTTCCCTATTTTACATTGTACATATTACCTGTAAAAAAGTTGCGGCTGCGGCGTCCATCGTTCAAATTCTGCGGTCTCTTCCTGTTCCTTCCTTGATAGGTGAGTCTCAGCAGACACTCTCCGCCTATCACGATCACTCTCTCATCCTCAGTTTTCCCAGCAGACACTGTGTTGGGTGTTCCGCCAATCACAGACGTCTGCTGGAAAACTGAGGATGAGAGAACGTTCGCGATAGGCGGAGAGCGTCTGCTGAGACTCGCCTATCAAGGAAGGAACAGGAAGAGACCGCGGAATTTGAACGATGGACGCCGCGGAATTTGAACGATGGACGCTGCAGCCGCAACTTCTTTACAGGTAATATTTACAATGTAAAAATTTTGATGACTCCAGTATAAGCCGAGGGGGGGACTTTCAGCCCCAAAAAAAAGGGCTGAAAATCTTGGCTTATACTCGAGTATATACGGTATTATATAGGAATACAAATCCCTATTCAAGAGAGACATCTGTGGATCTAAGGAGATAATAATAGTCCACAAAGGGGGGAAAAAAAACATATTTGACCCTACACAGCATGCAAGGTTATTGTGTCCAAATGAGAGTACACTTGGTGGCGGTCACAAAGATTATAAGAGAATAGGTGTTAAATCACATACAAGACACAAGATTATTTTTAATTACGTATCTTTTGTTGGAAGCTTCAACACCTTATTTTGAGAGACTACAATTTTGGGGTTATATAGATTTAGGTTTGTCTTGGTTTGATATTCATGGATAGGTGTTTATTATTCAGGATATAAATAGAAAGTTATCACATAGCGCCGCACCATATACACTTACCGGCTACTTTATTAGGTACACCTTGGACCCCCTTTGGCCTTCAGAACTTGCTTAATTATTGGTGGCATAGAAACATTCCTCAGATTTTGGTCCATATTGACATGATAGCATCACGCAATTGCAGCAGATTTGTCAGCTGTACAGCCAAAAAAAGTTTGCCATAAGTTTGCCATAAAATATCCCCCACACCATTACACCACCAACCTGAACCGTTGATGGATCCATGCTTTCATGTTGTTTATGCCAAATTCTGACCCTACCATCTGAATGTTGCAGCTGAAATCAAGACTTATCAGACCAGGCAAAGTTTTTTCAATCTTCTGTTGTCCAATTTTGGTGAGCCTGTGCGAATTGCAGCCTCAGGTTTCCTGTTCTTAGCTGACAGTCTTGCACCCGGTGTGGTCTTCTGCTACTGCAGCCCATCTACTTAAAGGTTCGATGTGTTGTGCGTTCAGAGACTATATTCTGCATACCTTGGTTGGAAAGGGTGGTTGAGTTACTGTTGCCTTTCTATCATCTTAATCCAGTCTCCTCTGACATCAACAAGGCATTTTTGTCCAAATAACTGGATAATTTTCTCTTTTTCCGGCCATTCTATGTAAACCCTAGAGATGGTTGTGCGTGAAAATCCCAGTAGATCAGCAGTTTTTTTTTTTTTTTTTTTTTATACTCCGACCAGCCCATCTGGCAACAACAAGCCACATTCAAGTCACTTAAATCCCCTTTCTTCCCTATTCTGATGCCCAGTTTGAACTTCAGCAAGTCGTCTTCAACAACGTCTAGATGCTTAAAATGCATTGAGTTGCTGCCACGTGATTGGCCGATTAGCACTGAACCTAATAAAATGGGTGGCGAGTGTATAGTGAAAATTAAAAGTTTTTTTCAGCTTGCTGGAAAATCATTTGTGAGCAATCCAGAGTCGTGTATTAAACAGTTTATAATTAACTTCTAAATGCAAATATTAGCTCAGTTACATAAGCCAGACAAAATGTACTTGTCTCATGTCAACATACGTGTGAGCCCCACCCCACATAAGAGGAGAAATGAAGTTGTCAGTACACCGATGGGGAGCTGCAATTCCCGGCCTCACATGGGGTCAAATTCCGTTCATAACCTGCAATCATTGTTTACACAATAAATATTCAGGAGGGATGGGCTCCAAAAGGGAATTTAAACATTTTGTGATGCAAAAAACGTTATTTTCAGAAATAGAAGCCAGAAGCCTGCAATAATTTATTTATAAATGAAATGAGCCATCACATGTTCCAATTTTCTGGATGCATTATTCAGGCTATAGGCTGTAAGGGCAGAGTTGGAATAGAACTGCTAAAAATGGGGAACCATGAGAAAATCCCCAGGCTAAACTATCATCTTTCTATTTTATATACAGCGTTCATCTGCTAGTCTGAATCCCAGCACAAAGACCAGTTATACAAAATACTCTATATTCTACGAAAACCCATTACACAGCATTCAAACCTTTGGAATCATCAGGAAATTTCTCAGTTCATAGATACGCATGTCAGGTATTTGTCAGGACAGACATGGATGTTGTCATTGCCGGCTTGATTATGAATAATTCGATCTTTTTTGTGCATAGGCAGCTTGAAACCCACAGCCCAGCACCCAGGATTACTGTGCTACTAAAGCATTGTACACAATAGCAGTAAATTGCAATCTGCATTATTAAAAGTCATTCCCTGACAGAGCATATACCCTGCATACTACTTTGACCCACAGTAAAGATGTTAACTGAAAACATGGTAGAGAGTGTGACTGAATAGTAGAAGTACTAGAAAGACGGGGAGAGCCCTTTATAGTGCCGTATTGTCTCATATGTATAGCAGTACATATTGATGGTTCCTGTAGAGAAGAGAAAATCTTTTACTTTTATCTATTCTAGAAGTTTGCAGTGAATCTTATAGATTGGGCTACATGAATTAGAAACCTGTGGATAATACAATCTTTCTCCATGCAGACCATGGTAGGGTGGCTGTATTTAGGGCCACCAGACCTCATCAAGACAATATGTGGAAAAATCCTTAAAGCGGAGTTCCACCCAAAAATGGAACTTCCGCTTTTCGGAACCCTCCCCCCCTCCAGTGTCACATTGGACACCTTTCGGGGGGGGGGGGGGAGCAGATACATATGTAAAACAGGTATTTTGCTCCCCCCCGCTGTCTTCTGGGAGACACACAGGTCCCAGAGGACAGCAGAGACCAGTGGGAACGTGCAGCGCGAGTTTCTCATGCACAGTAGGGAACCAGGAAGTGAAGCCGCAAGGCTTCACTTCCTGATTCCCCTACCGAAGATGGTGGTGTCAGAGAGTGTAAAGTTGAAACAAAGTCACACTCCATGAACAGAACTGTCATACTTTCCCCATCAGCCAAAAAATAATAAAAATGCAAAACATGTCAAAAATGCATGTTCTAAATGCAAATTGCACCACAAAACATGCCTGAAAAACGCATCAACCGCAACCTGCATAGATGTGAACCCAGAATTTTAAAATATTTTCTTGCAGAACATAAAAAATTCTCAAACTGTCCTGGCAAGGAGTAAACCTAGGAATTCTAGTATCTTTAGGCACACAAGTTTGAAATTACATCCCTCCCCAAAATAAAAAAAGTATTTAAAACTAAACCAGAAGTGTATAACTACACAGATCTTCAATTACTCTGGCTGGGGCTGTCCTGCCTGGGATCAGATTCAGTGTTCCTACTGGCTATAAGCCAAGAAAAGACCAGAGATGGCATTGGGGGTCAGCCTGTAGAGATCTGCACAATCATAACTTTGAGAAGCCGCAGAAAGAATATATTGTGCTCCTCAATACAGTATCTACCACTCCTTAGCTGGAAAGCAAAGTGCTGAGATTGATACAAACTTCTTAAACACTACAGGCATACCCCACTTTTAAGTACACAATAGGACCAGAGCATGTATGTAAAACGAAAATGTACTTAAAGTGAAGCAATACCTTTTTTCACTTCTGGGGCATCAGGGGCTGTAGTGGGGGTGTCAGGGACTATAGTGGGGGTGTCAGGGACTGTAGTGGGGGGGTCAGGGACTGTAGTGGGGGGGTCAGGGACTGTAGTGGGGGGGTCAGGGACTGTAGTGGGGGGGTCAGGGACTGTAGTGGGGGGGTCAGGGACTGTAGTGGGGGGGTCAGGGACTGTAGTGGGGGGGTCAGGGAGTGTTTTTCCAAGTAGTGGGGAATCTGAACTATCCCTTCACGGATTACTCAGCTGCAGCTTTAGCTTGAGAGCCACTTTACATACACTCACGGGTATGTCCTTACTCGCGAGTGTATGTAAAGTGAGTGTACTTAAAGCGGGGTATGCCTGTACAGATTTTTTTCTTCTGTATCTCTCTTACATGAACACATTATGAATGTGCCACATTTTTATATCTGTGCTCTTCTAATGAACAGCCCATTTCCCAGCGCCCCCCATTGTCAGCACAGAGTTTGATACTTCAGTTTATACTGAACTAACAAGCATGAGTGAGTGAGTGAATATATATTATATGTACATGTCCCACTAACCATCGTTTTTTTTTTACATGTAAAAATCTGTATTTTTTTTAATTTTTTTTTTTTTTTTTTTTTATAAAAAACACACAAATAACCCAATTTTTTAGTAAAATATAAAAGATGATGTTCAGACGAGTAAATAAATAGATACCAAACATGTAATGCACACCTGTGTAATGGCGACCAAGACGTACATTTTACTATCCATAGGCACTGCTTTAAAATCCTTTACAGGATACCACTTTAGATGTACAGAGAAGGTCTAGTGCTAGAATTATTGTCAATGATCTGATGTTCACGGTGATACTTCACGTGTGGGACGATAGCTGTATGCGTGCAGACAGGAGCACTTTAAAAACTTTATATTCCATTGCTTTAAAAAAAAAAAAATTATATATATATATATATATATATATATATATATATATATATATATATATATATTTTTAGATCACTTATTGCTGTCACAAGGAATGTAAACATCCTTAGTGGCAGGTAATTTTTTTATGGAGGGATCTTGTGTTTCTATAAGACCCCAATGAGTACACCCCCCCAATGAGTCTTTACAGCTTAGACAGAGCGGTAAAAGTGTGTCTCAACCATATTATTATTATTATATTATTTTACTGTAAAAATGAATGGAAACTGCACAAATACTAGGTAAAGCTGCAACCACAAAAAGAAGATATCCCTTTGGCCCCTTTCACACTGAGGCGTATTTCAGGCGGTTTTTGCGCTAAAAATAGCGCATAAATAACGCCTGAAATACTCCTGCCCCAGCATTCTCAATGTGAAAGCTCGAGGGCTTTCACACTGAGGCAGTGCGCTGGCAGGAGACAAAAAAATCTCCTGCAAGCCGCATCTTTGGAGCGGTGTGTATACCGCTCCTTGCCATTGAAATCAATGGGACACCGCGGTAATACCGCCCGCAAACCGCGGCTGTAGCCGCGGTTTGCGGGCGGTATTAACCCTTTTTCGGCCGCTAGCGGGGGTTAAAACCGCACCGCTAGCGGCCGAAAATCGCGGTAAACACGACGGTATAGGGCGCTGAAAATTGCGCCGCTATACCGCCACCGCATATGCCCGCCCCAGTGTGAAAGGGGCCTTCTAGTGTCAATATGTAAAATAAAAAGGTATGGTGTTAGAATGCATCAAATAATTATTTTGATGACAAAACGCGTGAATGGGAGCCTCCTCCTGTTACCATCTTGTACTGGAACTGACCCAGAAATGACTCCCCGATTGCCGGTCGAGTGTTTTCATACAATGCGCATTGTCTATTCATCTATGCAAGTGTAATTGTGTATTGCGTTTGTTAAAAATATGATTTTTATTATATTAAATCAGACATAGGATACATGGGACAATTTTACAATAGTCAGATTACCTGTCAGCATTTGGTTTAAGTAGATCTCTCAAACAAAATGACAATGGCATTGTTGTATTTTAGTACATTACCTGTTTGAGATTTCTTTCAGCTCTCAAACTGAAAAGAATTACAGGTTTCGTTTTGAGTAGACAATAGGTTAGATACCATTGTTGTATCCAATATGCTAATGTCTCTATAGCCACAGTAAACATTACCTGTTTGAGATTTCTTTCAGCTCTCAAACTGAAAGAAATCACAGTTTAGATTACAGGTTCGTTTTTTGAGTAGACAATAGGTAGATAGCATTGTTGTATTCAATGCTATTGTTGAAATACAGCTACAATTTTGATAATGGTAAACAGCCTGACACACAAAAAAGCAGGACAGAAAGGTACACAGACAGGACACACCATGTTGCTGTAAGATCATGAAGAAGAACAGGACCTGATCTCCAAGAAGAATCATTGCCAATGGAGATCATGAACAAAGCGTAATCCAAGTTAAGTAACCTTTAAATGTATTTGTAGTTATAGACCATAGGCTGTTCTATTTTCTAGGCATTTTGCTTGTTATAGAAATCTGTCAGTCTTGTAGTATATTCCTAATATTGTAATAGTTTTGTATGTACAGCATCTTGTATAGTAAAAGCACATTTACACACTGCAGAAGTCTCAGCTTCCTTGTTATACCACAGAGTAACCTTGCTAGATAGACGCAAGCGAAACATTTTGGGGGCTCGTCCGGGATTTGTGCTATAATTCAATTGAAGCAGACTTGTTCTTCTGTAGTGTGTTGTGTAGCTTGTGCTAGGTAAAATGCTGCGTAAGCTGTTTAGGAAAAGCAAGGCTGCAGAGGGTTCTGGTGACCAGAAGAAAGTGTGCAGCCTACCTATCTGGGCCAGAAATAAATGAGTGGGAGCCTCTTGCTAATGCATTTGTGAAGTATGCTTCTCCCTTGAAGCTGACTTGGGGTGATAAAGTCTCAGATAATTTTGTAGATTTTAGCCTTAAGGGGTTGGATTTAAGTAAGAAAGAGAAGAGGACAGTGTCCACAGCGGGTTGGTACTTCCTCCATGCTCTCTATACTGAATCACATAGAAGGGAGAAGGCAGAGGCAGAAGTTAAGGTATTAAAAGACCAGCTAGCAGTTGCTTCAGAGTGTGTACGTTCAACCGCTAGTCGGGCTGATGATTTGCAAGAGCGGTGTGCAGTCCTCATGACCAAATCAATTAATGCCTTAAGAAAAAGGAAGGGGCGTAAACCTGTTAGTAAAGCCAGGGTACGTGCCATTGTCACATCCCAAAACTGGGATTGTGAGGATGTGTTCTCCTCAAATGATAGTGAGGATGAGGAGATAGAGTTTGATATTTCAGAGGATGATCTGCTAGTGGGAAAGAAAAAGGATGCCAGACCTCTCATTACTAAGCATAGGAAACGGCAACATGATAGAGAGGATATGGCAGATGGGGAGGTGCATTATCGCAACCCCAGAGATGTTGAATTTGAAGAAGTACGGGACTTTTCACAAACTGAACTCCATGAGCTGGCAAAACAATACAAACAAAAAGGTCTGGGGAGCCCCTATTGGGTTGGCTCCTACGCTTATGGGATGAAGGGGCGGACAGTGTTGTTTTGTCAGGTAAGGAAGCAGTGGCTATGGGAGCGTTAACCCATGATCCACAATTGCGTCACGCAATGCGAAAAGCCGAGCGTTTAGCGTGAATTTTTCACTGTTAGACCTTGTGAGAGATGGAATAGTCCGAGTATACGCCAGTCCTACTGACCTGGAAAATACCTACTCCTGGAGATCAATAGGAGAGGGTATTTCCAGGTTACGCGAGATGGGCTGTATAACCGGATTAAATACATTTCCAGAATGCATAGGTCCAGATATGGAACCCTTTACGTCTGCTCTGCGCTCTAAGCTAATGAAGTCTGCGCCATTTAATCTCAGGGCTCCATTATTGTCCTTGTTGGGGGGCCTGGGATTAAACAGCAAGATTCATGAAGCCACAACCCTTTTAAGCCAGTTGGGGGAGATAGAGGAGACTAAAACAAAACCTGTCAGGGCAGTAGATAAGGTCAAGGCCAGACAGGAAGAATACAAGCAGAAAAGAACAGAGAAAAAACGGAATGGGGTAGAGAAGACAGAAGGTGGAGAGAAAACCAGGCTAGTTGTTTCTAGGAAAGAACTGTGGGTGGATCTATTAAAGGCAGGAGTACCTAAAGATGAGATAGATGGCATTCCTACTGCAGAAATGCTGAAGAGGTGGAAACATTTAGTAGGGAAAACTGTCAGGGTTAGAAACACTACTCCTAGTGAAGATAACATCAGCCTAGACTTAGAGGAAACAGAACAGACCCCTCCTGTTAGCCCCAAACCAATTCACAAAAGTGAACATGAACCCAAACCCAAATCCCTTTATCCTGGGGAGGAGTTAGAGAGAATCAGAAAAGGGGATTGGGAGGTTCAATATCCTTTATGAAGGGAAGGCGAGTCTCCTGTAATAGCAGCAAGGGCAGTGACAGCAGGAGACCAACGCCCATATGCACCTGTCACTGTATGGTGGGGGAAGTCATCTTCTCCTACACATGTAATGGCTTTAGTTGATAGTGGAGCTGAAGTTACACTTTTGCAAGGAAATCCTTCCCATCACAAAAGGAGAATTGATTTATGTAGAAGGCTTGGGAGGGCCAACTACACCAGCAGTTAGGATACGGGTGAAATTGGCTATTGGCAAGGGATCAGGATTTATGACAAATGTTTTAATATCAGAGTTACCCGAAAATATTCTTGGGATGGATGTACTTCAAGGTCAGTCAATTCA
Organism: Rana muscosa; assembly: GCA_029206835.1. Classification (NCBI taxonomy): domain Eukaryota; kingdom Metazoa; phylum Chordata; class Amphibia; order Anura; family Ranidae; genus Rana; species Rana muscosa. Next base: position 123,435,382 of record CM055126.1, on the reverse strand, counting down.
GACTGAAAGAGGTACATTCACATTCGGGTATCCTGATAAAGCGTATCTGGTAAGGGCGGTGAAGGCTGTGGTCAGAGGTTATGCGAAATGGACCCCTGTCTACATTCTTCCACCAGAGAAGCCAGTCTGTCTTAAGCAGTACAGACTTCCTGGAGGCCACAAAGAAATTGGGGAGACTATTCAAGAACTGTTGAGAGTAGGGATCCTTAGACCTGCTGTAAGTCCTTTCTCGTCTCCGGTGTTCCCAGTAAAGAAACCTGATGGGACATATAGAATGACTGTGGATTACAGAGGTCTAAACAAAGTGGCACCTCCATTGAAGTCAGCTGTACCAGATATGATCTCAATTGTTGAGAAAATTGCTAAAGATGTAGGAGAATATCATGCTGTGATAGACCTGGCTAATGCTTTCTTTTCAATTTTGATAGACCCAGATTGTCAAGACCAGTTTGCACTGGTGTGGGACGGCCGCCAGTACACTTTCACTGTCCTTCCGCAAGGCTATCTTCATTCTCCAACGATTTGTCATGGACTGATTGCCCGAGATTTAAGTACCCTGAATTTGAAAGTCGCTGTGTTTCACTACATTGATGACATCATGATCTCTGGGACAAAAGAAGATGTAACTGAAGCACTGCACCTGCTGATACAACACTTGGAGAACAGAGGGTGGGCTATCAACAGAGACAAAGTCCAAGGACCTGCCACAGAGGTGAAATTCCTAGGAATGATGTGGACTGGGCCACAGAGGAAGATTCCAGAGACAGTTGTGCAAACTATCCAGGCGCTGTTGCCCCCTACTAACAAAAAGGAGGCACAGAAGTTCATTGGAGTTGTGGGATTCTGGAGATCGTTCATTCCACATTCTTGGACTGATTCTGAGGCCTATATACACAATGTTACCAGAAAAAAGACTGAGTTCTCATGGGGTTCAGAGCAGCGGACTGCATTCCTGGCTGCTAAAGAAGCTATTTTGCAGCATCAGGGATTGGGACCCGTGAGACAAGGAGTACCATTTCAGCTGGATGTAGTGGAGCAGAATGGTACCATATCTTGGAGTCTGTGGCAGCCAAATGAAAAGAAAGGACTGAGAGCAATGCCTATTGGATTTTGGTCCAAACAACTGACAGGGGCACAGACGAGATACACACCCCTAGAGAAGTACCTGTTTGGGGCCTACACAGCACTTCAACATGTAGAGACCATTACAGGAAAGGACACAGTCACCATCCATACTGCATTGCCAATAGCAGGATGGGTGAGAGATAATGGACTGACCACTAGGGCAGCTGTAGCCCAGAACCAGACACTGATGAAATGGAAGTGGTACCTTCAAGAAAGAGGGGGTATTGCAGCTGGGGATGTTAGAGACATTTCAAAACAGTTGGCAGGGCTTGTTACTTTTACCAGCACCCGACCAGAAGAAGAAATTCCTGTGCTGCAGTCATCCCCCATTCAAGAGGCTCCACCCTTTGAGTCTCTGTCAGAAGACATGAAGGAGTCAGCGTGGTTCACTGATGGTTCAGCCATAATCGCCTCGTCTGGGTGTAATGGACAGCAGCAGCCTACAATCCAAGTACAGACACAGTCCTGCAGGAGTCCGGAATCGGAGGGTCCAGTCAGTATGCAGAGTTGACAGCTGTAGTGATGACTCTTCAGGAGGATCCTTCTTCCCATGTCACTATCTACACTGACAGCTGGGCGGTTTTTAAAGGACTGACAACTTGGATGCCCACGTGGAAGTCCAATGAATGGATGATTCATGGAAAGGTGGTGTGGGGAGGCAAGGAAGTCTGGGACTACATCTGGAAGGAAGCTCACTCCCGCACCATAAAAGTGGGGCATGTTGATGCACATGTGCCCCTAGTACCATACTTTGAGAACTATAACAGAGTTGCAGATGAAATCGCAAAAGTGAAGGCAGTTGTGCCAATTGATCCTGTTTTGATGAACTTGGCCAACTGGGCCCACAAGCAATCTGGACATTTGGGGCAGAAAGCAACATATGAATGGGCACAGCAGAGAGGATTGCCTATATCCATGGACATGATAAAGACTGTAATAGGGAACTGTACAGTGTGTGTGGAAGTGCGAAAATGGCCATTGCAAAAGTACTCCACTGGGTCGATTAAGAGGGGTGAGAGGCCTGCAGAGATCTGGCAGATTGACTTCATCAGTCCCCTGCCCCGGGGAAACAATGGACTGAGATATTGTTGCACTGCAGTGGACACCTATTCAGGACTTATGCTTGTTCATCCTTGCAAACGTGCAGATCAAGCCGCAACGCTTCAACTGCTTCAGAAACTTGTCGTTGCTTATGGTTGTCCCAAACAAGTCCAAAGTGATAATGGCTCACACTTCACCAGATTAACAGTACAGCAGTGGGCCAAAGATTCTGGAGTGTACTGGTTGTGCCACATCCCATACCATCCACAGGCAGCTGGTTTGATTGAAAGATACAACGGGCTATTGAAGGACCAGATACGCAAAATTACACCCACACATACACTAAGGGGGTGGGATCGGGTCCTCACACAGGCAGTCATGTTGTTAAATTCTAGGCCAATAGCCAAAAGCACACCTGGTAGGGGCTGAGGCACAGATTCCACAGCTGGAGTGCAGAGTTCAGTATTTATGTAAGGTTCCTGAAAGAACAGGGTTTAACAGATACCATGTTACTGCTTCCCATGACATAGAAACCAAGAGTGACTATCTGAAGCTGAAGCTTATCTAGGAATGAGAGGGAATCTGGCAGGAAGGTTTGAGGTTATATTTGCATTGGCAGATGAGCTTCAAGACAGTGGCTGGGACTCTGACTGGTTAGTGGATACTTCTCAGCAAGAGTGGAAAGTGAGGCTACATAACATCAAAACTTCCAAAATAAACAGCAGTGATTTTCTGGGAAATATCAGTATATTTCCTCTCCTCCCTATTGATGTTCTTTGGGAGGGTCAGGGGTGCATACAGGCAGGTGGCAAAGTATTGGTCAGATATCCAGGCAAGAAGCCATTTAGAGGAGAGATAGTAGCTGAAGGGCCAGGATCTACTGTTAATGTATTGTTAGAAGTAGGGTTGTCCCGATACCACTTTTTTAAGACCGAGTACAAGTACAGATACTTTTTTTCAAGTACTCGCCGATACCGAATACCGATACCTTTTTTTAATCTCATGTGTCAGTATTTTTTTTACAATGCTTTATTTTTATTTATTTTTAAGGGGGGGGGGGTGGACAGTGTCAGTGTGTGTGTGTGTTTTCTTTTATTTATTATTTTTTACAATTTTTATTTTATTCTTTTATTTTTTTATCAGCCCTGTTGGGGGGCTTTGGTGAGATTTCAGGGGTCTTAACAGACCTCTGACATCTCCCCTTTGAGACAGGGAAAGGGACTAGGGACACAGATTCCCCAGTCCCTTTCTCAGCAGCCTCAGCTGCGCTGGAAATGAATGGAGAGAAGACAGCGGCTTCTCTTCATTCATAAACTAAAACATTGTAAACACAGTTTACGATGTTTCAGTTATGTGAATGGACAGAGTCAGTGATCACTGACTCTGTACATTCCGACAAGTAAGGAGCCAGATTTACCGGCTCCTACCTCCGCTCTCCATCCTGACAGATGGATGGCGGCACCGAGGGACACACGGATTGGGACGGCGGCACCGAGGGACACACGGATTGGGACGGCGGCACCGAGGGACACACGGATTGGGACGGCGGCACCGAGGGACACACGGATTGGGACGGCGGCACCGAGGGACACACGGATTGGGACGGCGGCACCGAGGGACACACGGATTGGGACGGCGGCACCGAGGGACACACGGATTGGGACGGCGGCACCGAGGGACACACGGATTGGGACGGCGGCACCGAGGGACACACGGATTGGGACGGCGGCACCGAGGGACACACGGATTGGGACGGCAGCACCGAGGGACACACGGATTGGGACGGCAGCACCGAGGGACACAAGTACTCAGGCAAATGCTCGGTATCGGTGCCGATACCGATACTAGTATCGGTATCGGGACATCCCTAGTTAGAAGGAACAGATAATCTGCTTTGTTTTCCACTCCACAGGTTGTCTCCGATTTGATCCATAGGAAGACCAGAGAAAAGTGGTTACATGATGGAAAGAATGACGGAAGATCGCAAGAGCTGTGGAGAACAAGGCCTTTTGATGTATTCCAAGCCTGGACTTGGTTTCTAAAGAACTTTAGAATGGACTTTCTAATGAACTTTTATCCAAAGACTGAAACACCTTCCCAGTGACAGAAATATAGGAGGGGTTGCATTTAAGGAAAATTCATGTGTATATTGAGTTTTTAGTAATGAAGAGATCTTCTGTGTGTGGTCCGAGAGAGAAAAAATAAAAATCATAGGGCGGAATGTATTGCGTTTGTTGAAAATATGATTTTTATTATATTAAATCAGACATAGGATACATGGGACAATTTTACAATAGTCAGATTACCTGTCAGCATTTGGTTTAAGTAGATCTCTCAAACAAATGACAATGGCATTGTTGTATTTTAGTACATTACCTGTTTGAGATTTCTTTCAGCTCTCAAACTGAAAGAAATCACAGTTTAGATTACAGGTTCGTTTTTTGAGTAGACAATAGGTAGATAGCATTGTTGTATTCAATGCTATTGTTGAAATACAGCTACAATTTTGATAATGGTAAACAGCCTGACACACATAAAAAAGCAGGACAGAAAGGTACACAGACAGGACACACCATGTTGCTGTAAGATCATGAAGAACAGGACCTGATCTCCAAGAAGAATCATTGCCAATGGAGATCATGAACAAAGCGTAATCCAAGTTAAGTAACCTTTAAATGTATTTGTAGTTATAGACCATAGGCTGTTCTATTTTCTAGGCATTTTGCTTGTTATAGAAATCTGTCAGTCTTGTAGTATATTCCTAATATTGTAATAGTTTTGTATGTACAGCATCTTGTATAGTAAAAGCGCATTTACACACTGCAGAAGTCTCAGCTTCCTTGTTATACCACAGAGTAACCTTGCTAGATAAACGCAAAAGCAAAACAAATTGTAACTAATACATTAGGTTTTTATACCGATTACACTATGGAGGAGTGTGTATCTGTTTGTGCCCACATGAATTTGAGCAAGTAAAGACCTGAAGAAGACCGAGTACTTTTGGAGCTGGGTTCAGATGTTCACCTTGGTGTTCTATGAGGAGAAGTGCCATGGTTGTAGATAAATAACATTTAAGCTTGTGTTGACCACTCTAAATAAGGGGGTCCCTGTGGTCTGGTAAGCTTGTACCACTATTATGCTTTTGTGGTGTTGGCGGAAGCTGTTGGCACTTTGTGAGAATAATGAAGAATTTATAATTTTTTGCACTTTATATACGCTTTTCTATGCAGAAGTCTAAAGAAGGAATCGTGCTCTTTTTTTTTTTTCTTTTTTGCACATTAGCACAACACATATATTTTACTGCCCCTCCCAACCACAAGCGTAAATGAAGTGATCATGGAGGTAGGGCTGTCCTTAGACAGAATCCTTTGTCAGGTACAAGGGAATAATAAATGTTACTGGGTTGCGCAGCCCCCTTCGAGGACTCTCCCATTGTGTGTTTTTCTTTTCTCAAGGGAATAATAATGACCTTTTATATAAGCCTTTCAATCATGATAAATGATTATTACTGCCAATGATTTTTTTTCTCAGAGAATAGGTGCAGGAACTCCTCCCTTCCAAGTCACCCTTGACTCCACCCACCTCCGAGCACCGTTCCTTGGTTCCACCCCTTACCCACCTCCCAGTACCACCCCTTTTAGAGAATGCAGAAACAAGTATAATTTTGTGGTGCCAAGTATTTTGTATAGGATTTGTTAATGATAACAAGAAAGGCAGTAAAATAGATCTAGAAACAATGGACACCCCAGAGACAATAGATCCACCCAAGCAACAATGGACTCCCAACAGCCAGCATCAATAGACCCTCCAGAAGCCAGCATATCCCTCCCAGCAAAGATTGACCCCCTGCAACATAAGACCCACCCCCAGCAACAATAGACCCCCCTGCAAAAATAGCTTCCCCAGTAGCCAGCATCAATAGACCCTCCAGCAGCCAGCAGATCCCTTCCAGCAACTATTGACCCCCCTTCAACATAAGACCCACCCCCAGCAACAATAGACCCCCTGCAAAAAAAGATTCTCCAGTAGCCAGCATCAATAGACCCTCCAGCAGCAAGCAACAAAGACCCCTCCCTCAACAGTACATCCCTCCTAGCAATGACTGACCCCCCCCCCCCCAGGCAACAATAAATTCCCCACGAGCAACAGAAGAACTCCCCAGCAACAATAGATTCCACAGCAGCCAGCATCAATAGACTCTCCAGCACACCCCAGAACCTCTTTCCATTACATACATTCAGTTCGGAGGTGCCGGAACTGAGTTCCCCCTCGTTCCTGCTGAAAAAAAAAGCCCTGATTACTGCAAATCCAGCAGTTCTACTATTACCCCATTCCAATGTGGAGACAAAGCAAAGATCAGGGGGGAGACAACACATTTCACCACAAACCTGTACAATGGCAGCCATCCATCCTACCAACTTCATTCAAATCTTGTGTTTAGGACTTGGCCACTAACTGGCCAATCAAATCTTATTGCACATGACCAACACAAGGCTACAGCTAGTGGTGATGAAAGCACTGCTAATGATAACTACACACGGCCCATTATCACATTTTCAGCACACAATGAGGATACTGAATAATACCCAAATAGTAAAGATTCTCAGCAGCAGTGAAATGAAGTGGTGAGCGTAGCCCTGACCTACCTCTGCACAGTGAATGCAGCTCTTCACTTCTACAATGCGGAATGGATTGAAAAGCACTCATTTCATAGGTGGAAAGACATTAAAATGCTTTAAGAAGCAAAAGGAGCCAATCAGATCAAAGAACATGCTGATAGGAGACGGCAGAGTGACATAGCGGTGAGATCATTAGTGCCCTCTTCTGGTTTTACTCTTCAGTTACAGGACAGAGGCGAGGAGACCTGCAAGTGAAAGTGACACTGCAGCAGAGAAAGTCGGGTTCCCCAAAGAGACAGACAGGACTGTGTACTTCCTAACACTAAGACATCATAACACAGCTCAGTTGTGTGCCTGGAGCTCAGTTTTAAATAATGCCAATATATCCGTGTGTACATTCCACAACATGGGGAATATTCAAAACAAAGATCAAATAATAAAAAGAAGGACGGCTCCTATTAAACCCTGATCAAGGTGTATACCACAATATACAGAGAAGGAGAAAATATACTATTCTCACCTACCTCCAAAACACAACTTCTCATACATTTCCTCAGCAATTCATTTCTTATGCATCTAAAGAGTTTCTAGGAGTGGCATCTGTACACAGGTGTGAGGACATGTGCAGATCAGAGGGACACCATGCACTTCTGTCAGGACTGCTATGGGATGTACATGGATAGAATGCATTGCTGTCTGAACTGGTATATCCCTGTATATATGTCTCTGTATACTTCATACCGGCCCAGACAGCAGTAACATATATTCCTGTATATGGAGCTGTATACAGGGATACACTCCATATACAGGGGGGGGGGGTTACACTCCATACCATATACAGGGGGGGGGTTACACTCCATATACAGGGGGGGGGTTACACTCCATATACAGGGGGGGGGTTACACTCCATATACAGGGGGGGGGTTACACTCCATATACAGGGGGGGGGGGGTTACACTCCATATACAGGGGGGGGGGGGTACACTCCACATACAGGGAGGGGGGGGTTACACTCCACATACAGGGAGGGGGGGGTTACACTCCACATACAGGGAGGGGGGGTTACACTCCACATACAGGGAGGGGGGGTTACACTCCACATACAGGGAGGGGGGGTTACACTCCACATACAGGGAGGGGGTTACACTCCATATACAGGGGGGGGGGTTACACTCCATATACAGGGGGGGGTTACACTCCATATACAGGGGGGGGGGGTTACACTCCATATACAGGGGGGGGGGGGTTACACTCCATATACAGGGGGGGGGTTACACTCCATATACAGGGGGGGGGGTTTACACTCCATATACAGGGGGGGGGGGTTTACACTCCATATACAGGGGGGGGGGGGGTTACACTCCATATACAGGGGGGGGTTACACTCCATATACAGGGGGGGGGGGTTTACACTCCATATACAGGGGGGGGTTACACTCCATATACAGGGGGGGGGGGTTTACACTCCATATACAGGGGGGGGGGTTTACACTCCATATACAGGGGGGGGGGGTTTACACTCCATATACAGGGGGGGGGTTACACTCCATATACAGGGGGGGGGGTTACACTCCATATACAGGGGGGGTTACACTCCATATACAGGGGGGGTTACACTCCATATACAGGGGGGGTTACACTCCATATACAGGGGGGGGGGGTTACACTCCATATACAGGGGGGGGGTTACACTCCATATACAGGGGGGGGGTTACACTCCATATACAGGGGGGGGGGGTTTACACTCCATATACAGGGGGGGGGGGTTACACTCCATATACAGGGGGGGTTACACTCCATATACAGGGGGGGGGGTTACACTCCATATACAGGGGGGGGTTACACTCCATATACAGGGGGGGGGGTTACACTCCATATACAGTGGGGGGGTTACACTCCATATACAGGGGGGGTTACACTCCATATACAGGGGGGGTTACACTCCATATACAGGGGGGGGGGGGGTAGAGCCCAGACATGAGGTGTGGCAAACACATACAGTCCCCGGTAAAGTGCAGTCAGGATGCGGTGGATGGGATGGGGGGGTGTTCGGACACTCACCCAGAACGGGTAGTTCCGGCTCTCTCTCTGGCTGGGTCCCCGGCTGTAGTGGGCGCTCTGTCCGCTCTCCGCTCTCTACTATCCCGGGCTCCTCTCTGTTCTGCGGAGCGCTGTCCGGGATCTTCTACTGCAAAGCTGGAGGCGCTCACGTGTAGAGCGGTGATCTATGTGGGAAGGTATCCCCGGCATCCCTCTAGATGAGCCCGATCCGCCTTGTGTCTGGCTGCCGCTAGGTGTCGCTACTAATGTCAGGTGTCCTCAGAAGTGTGTATAGGGCAGTAGTGGAGTTCTAGTGTGTGGAAGAAATGTACCAAGTAGGATAGTTTGTAGTGTGAGACGTCCTTTATTTTACACCCTATGGGCTCATGCACACTGCAGTTTAAAAAAAAAAAAAAAAAACTTTGCTAGGCATTTGAGCTTTTATTTCTGGGTGCTATGTTAAAATAAGTGGGCGTCTGAGCTGGTAGTTTGGCTCAGACTCTGTAAATAATTATGCTAAATTAGCCTCTGTTCCGGCTATGGCTGTGTTGGGAGACTTCCCACGGTTTGCCTGTAGGTGGCGTTACCACTCCAGGCCAATGTGGAAGACTGACAGGCCAGAGTGCATTGGGTACCTTCCCCCGGGAACAGTTCAGTGTGCGTGGTCTACCCGCTGAGCATGCTGGGGAAGGGTACTTAAGGGGCAGACGCCATCTTTTGGGGTCCTTCTTCCTCCCGTAGCCCTCCTGGCGTGAGGAGTGTGTTGTTTGATTTCGGCCTCAGGACCATGTTGGTCCGAGGCCGCAACTCTACCAAGTAGGCCCAGTTATGCTGACTGGGGCCTACATTTTGAAGGTGATCCTGTGCTGTCCGTCCTGTGGGAGGAAGCCACTCAATGGAGGAAACCAGGGGAGGACCTGTCCTGGAAAAGACCAAGCAGAAGGCTGGTGTCTTGAGGAGGACCTGGTAATTCTATTGGAGGATGCACCGTAGCTAAAGTTCACCTTGCAGTCTGCCGGGTCGGCTTAAAGGCTCTTTGACTGTTTGGCTGGAAGTCCGGGCATTAAGTCATGTGGCAGAGGATCCAAGATTATCCAGTCTTGTGCACAACCAGTCTGTGGCAAAGATTGGTCCTAATCATTGTCCGTGCATCATTCCGGCTGCTAGGCCAGGTGAGAGGGGCCTATCCGGGTGAGCAATATCCACTCGAGGAGGAGTGGTGAATGACTTTATAGTTGAGGTGTTTTCCCCAGTGATCTGTACTGCGTACCTGAACCTACCCCTTACCCTTCTACTATCCTTCATAGGTTTTATTTTCCCTTTGCATAAAACATAACAGCTTAAGGTTTTACATCTTGTGTGAACATTGAAGTTTTTACAGAGTTTCTTCCCCTAGACAACGAATCCTGAGGTAACGTGCAGGGCCCAAATTAATACCAGCAGCTCCTACGGGGGTGTGCTACAGAAAGTGGGGTGCTTTTTTTTTTGTACGTTTTTATTGAATTATATTCAGCTTTTTTGCGCATAAGCGTTTTATTTTCGCAAACCCTCACCTCGTTTTATCCTTTTTTGTGGTGCATTTTTTAGCTTTTTTGTGCGTTTTTGGACACTTAGGCATCTTTTCTGCTCGAAAGCTTCTCTCAAAAACACGAGTTTGATGGGGATTTTTCTGCCTGTAAATGCCTGAAAAAGGTATGCATGAACAAATGGGATAACATGGAGGGAGTTTCCAGGCAGAAATAAATGAGAGTTCATAAAAGCTCAAAAGCCTGTAGGAGCCGCTTGTTTGAGATGCGATGTGCATGAGCCCCAAGTGCCGGCTCACACTGGGGCGACTCTGAGGCCGCCCCGCACAGCGAGACCTCAGTCTGGCTTGTAAACGACTTCTTTAATAGAAGTCAATGCAAGCCGCTCTGAAGTCACCCCCAAGTAGTACAGGAACCTTTTTCTATGTTGGAGTCACCTGAGAAGTCGCCCCAGTGTAAACTGGCCCTAAGTGTGCAAAAAAAGATGGTAAAAAACAGGCAGATGTGATTAGCACACTGACTGGGATGTCTCTTCACAACGCTCAGTCACAGCTTCTGATTGGAAGCCCAATCATATGACTGCTGTAAGAGCCAATCACAGCGGGCACGTGATCAAGAAGCTGTTTTACCTTCCAACTTCGGAGTGTTTAGTTACACTTTATCTGTTGAAATCTTCCCAGAGGAATACAAATACCAAAAAAATAGCACAGCACTTTTAACTCTGCCTTACTGTATGCAAAACTAGAACACAAATATTTTCCTACACATGCACTAAAGCCTCGTACACACGACCGGTTTTCTCGGCAAGAACCAGCAAGAAAATTGGTGGTGGAGCTTTCTTGCCGAGTAAACCGTGCGTGTGTACGAGGCTTATAGGTTTCTCATCAAAAAACTGTCCAGAATCTCGACAAGAAAAATAGAGAACCTGCTCTCTATTTTCTCGTCGGGATTCTCGTCGGCCTGTTTCCCGATGAGAAACGAGTGTGTACGCTTACCTGTCGCTGTGGAAACCCGCGCATGCTCGAAATGACTTTGACGCATGCATGGTAGCTTCCTAGGCATAGGTAGGGTGTAGCAAGATGGCGGTGACGGCATCGAATGTGACGAACGCACGCTCGTCATAGTCGATGACGTCACCGCGTTAGTTTTATTCAAAAGAACGGCGGTTCTTTTGAATCGAGCGTGTGTACACTCGGCCGGGACAAGATTCTTGTCAACAATCTCGTCAGGGAAAAACGGCAGTTTTTTTTCCTGACGAGATTCTCGGTCGTGTGTACTAGGCTTAAGGCTGGGTTCACACCACAGCACTGAGCGGATCCCAGCAGGGGTCCGTTGTGTCCCTGTTCACAGTTTCAGGTCCGAATTCAGCACACATTTTTGGCTGAATTCGGACCTGAAGCGGACCAGACGATGCACAGGACCCTTGTGCAATTCATACCGGAGCAACTTCGGAGATGTGTGAACCGGCTCCATAGAGAGCCAGTCACAATCTCCTGACATGTGAATTAGATGCAGGGAAATCCACTCCTTGTATATGGAGTGTACACCCCCCACTCCCTGTATATGGATTTTACACCCCCCACTCCCTGTATATGGATTGTACACCCCCCACTCCCTGTATATGGATTGTACACCCCCCACTCCCTGTATATGGATTGTACACCCCCCACTCCCTGTATATGGATTTTACACCCCCCACTCCCTGTATATGGATTGTACACCCCCCACTCCCTGTATATGGATTGTACACCCCCCACTCCCTATATATGGATTGTACACCCCCCACTCCCTGTATATGGATTGTACACCCCCCCCCCCCACTCCTTGTATATGGAGTGTACACTCCCCACTCCTTGTATATGGAGTGTACACTCCCCACTCCCTGTATATGGAGTGTACACCCCCCACTCCCTGTATATGGATTGTACACCCCCCACTCCCTGTATATGGATTGTACACCCCCCACTCCCTGTATATGGATTGTACACCCCCCACTCCCTGTATATGGATTGTACACCCCCCACTCCCTGTATATGGATTGTACACCCCCCACTCCCTGTATATGGATTGTACACCCCCCCACTCCTTGTATATGGAGTGTACACTCCCCACTCCCTGTATATGGAGTGTACACCCCCCACTCCCTGTATATGGATTGTACACCCCCCACTCCCTGTATATGGAGCGTACACCCCCCACTCCCTGTATATGGAGCGTACACCCCCCCACTCCCTGTATATGGATTGTACACCCCCCACTCCCTGTATATGGAGCGTACACCCCCCACTCCCTGTATATGGAGCGTACACCCCCCACTCCCTGTATATGGAGCGTACACCCCCTCCCTGTATATGGAGCGTACACCCCCCCACTCCCTGTATATGGAGCGTACACCCCCCACTCCCTGTATATGGAACGTACACCCCCCACTCCCTATATATGGAGCGTACACCCCCCACTCCCTGTATATGAAGTGTACACACCCACTCCCTGTATATGGATTGTACACCCCCACTCCCTGTATATGGAGTAGGGATGAGCTTCGAGTTCGAGTCAAACATCGGCGGTTCGATCGTTCGACGAAGATCGAACTTTATGGGCCGTTCGCGCCAAATTCGAGTTGCGCGTCATAGCCCATAATGCACTGCGTCATCGCATTGCATTGCTGGCTCATGATTGGCCAAGCATGCACTATGACCCGCATGCTTTGGCCAATCACAGCGCCGTCAGCACAGAGAGCCATAATTGGCCAAAGCCAGGGTGCCTTTGGCCAATCATGGCTCAGGGGATTAGGTACACGCCCCGCACTATATAAGGCCACCTGCGCGTTGGTTTCGTGTAGTGTGTTCCAGCGGCGTTCAGAGAGAGAGAGATTGTTGTTTTATTTCAGTTAGCTAGATTGAGCAGGCAGTTGATTCAGCTAGTTAGATCCAGTATTCCAGTATATTTGTATATTTAGTATGTGTATATATATATATATATATATATATATATATATATATATATATATGCATTGGAAGCTTTGTGTAATATATATATATATATATATATATATATATATATATATTTATATATACACACTGTATACAGTTTAGCTAGATCTCACTGCAGAGCGTTCCTGTTATTCTCTTCCTAATAATACGTCAGGCAGGCAGCTGATTCAGCTAGCTGCAGAATATTAAAGGGGTTGTAAAGGTTCGTTTTTTATTTTCTAAATAGGTTCCTTTAACCACTTAAGCCCCGGACCATTTGGTAGCTAAAGGACCAGAGGTGAATTCAGAATTTTGCACTGCGCTGCTTTAACTGTAAATTGTGCGGACATGCAATGTTGTACCCAAACGAAATTTGCGTCCTTTTCTTCCCTCAAATAGAGCTTTCTTTTAATGGTATGTGATTGCCTCTGCGATTTTTATTTTTTGCGATATAAACGGAAAAAGACCAAAAATTTTGAAAAAAAATGATATTTTCTACTTTTTGTTATAAGAAAAATCGAATAAACTCAATTGTAGTCATACATTTAGGTCAAAATGTATTCAGCCACATGTTTTTAGTAAAAAAAATGTCAATAAGCGTATATTTATTGGTTTGCGCAAAAGTTATAGAGTTTACAAACTAGGGTACATTTTCTGAAATTTACACAGCTTTAAATTTATGACTGCCTATCTCATTTCTTGAGGTTCTAAAATGACAGGGCAGTACAAAACCCCCCCAAATGACCCCATTTTGGAAAGTAGACACCCCAAGGAAATTGCTGAGAGGCATGTTGAGCCCATTGAATTTTTTTTTTTTGTCCCAAGTGATTGAATAATGACTAAAAAAAAAAAAAAAAATTACAAAAAGTTGTCACTAAATGATATATTGCTCACACATGCCATGGTTATATGTGGAATTTCACCCCAAAATACATTTTGCTGCTTCTCCTGAGTACGGGGATACCACATGTGTGGGACTTTTTGGGAGCCTAGCCGCGTACGGGACCCCGGAAACCAAGCACCGCCTTCAGGATTTCTAAGGGCGCAAATTTTTGATTTCACTCCTCACTACCTATCACAGTTTCGAAGGCCATAAAATGCCAAAATAGCACAAACCCCCCCCCCCCCCCCAAATGACCCCATTTTAGAAAGTAGACACCCCAAGGAAATTGCTGAGAGGCCTGTTGAGCCCATTGAATATATTTTTTTTTGTCCCAAGTGATTGAATAATGACAAAAAAATAAATAAATAAATAAATTTACAAAAAGTTGTCACTAAATGATATATTGCTCACACATGCCATGGTTATATGTGGAATTACACCCCAAAATAAATTTTTCTGCTTCTCCTGAGTACGGGGATACCACATGTGTGGGACTTTTTAGGAGCCTAGCCGCGTACGGGACCCCGAAAACCAAGCACCGCCTTCAGGATTTCTAGGCACAAATTTTTGATTTCACTCCTCACTACCTATCACAGTTTCGAAGGCCATAAAATGCCAAAATCGCACAAAACCCCCCCAATGACCCCATTTTGGAATATAGACACCCCAAGCTATTTGCTGAGAGGAATGGCGAGTATTTTACAGCTCTAATTTGTTTTTGAAAATGAAGAAAGAAAATATATATATATTTTTTTTTTTTTTCAATTTTCAAAACTTTGTGACAAAAAGCGAGATCTGCAAAATACTCACAATACCTCTCAGCAAATAGCTTGGGGTGTCTAATTTCCAAAATGGGGTCATTTGGGGGGGTTTTGTGCTATCTGGGCATTCCATGGCCTCCGAAACTGTGATAGGCAGTGAGAAGTGAAATCAAAAATTTACACCCTTAGAAAGCCTGAAGGCGGTGCTTGGTTTTTGGGGTCCCGTACGTGGCTAGGCTCCCAAAAAGTCTCACACATGTGGTATCCCCGTACTCAGGAGAAGCAACAGAATGTATTTTGGGGTGTAATTCCACATATGCCCATGGCATGTTTGAGCAATATATCATTTAGTGACAACTTTGTGCAAAAAAAAAAAAAAAAATTGTCGTTTTTCCGCAACTTGTGTCAACATATAAAATATTCCATGGACTCGACATGCCTCTCAGTATATAGCTTGGGGTGTCTACTTTCCAAAATGGGGTCATTTGGGGGGGTTTTGAACTGTTCTGGCATTTTATACACAACATTAGGAAGCTTACATCCACTCTTCTAACCACTTGAAGACAAAGCCCTTTTTGACACTTTTTGTTTACATGAAAACATTTTTTTTTTTGCAAGAAAATTATGTTGAACCCCCAAACATTATATATATTTTTAAAGCAAAGGCCCTACAGATTAAAATGGTGGGTGTTGCATTTTTTTTTTCTACACAGTATTTGCGCAGCGATTTTTCAAACGCATTTTTTGGGTTAAAAAATACACTTTTTTTAATTTTAATGCACTAAAACACACTATATTGCCCAAATGTTTGATGAAATAAAAAAGATGATCTTAGGCCGAGTACATAGATACCAAACACGACATGCTTTAAAATTTCACACAAACGCGCATTGGCGACAAACTACATACATTTTTAAAAGCCTTTAAAAGTCTTTACAGGTTACCCCAGTAGATTTACAGAGGAGGTCTACTGCTAAAATGATTGCCCTCGATTTGACCTTCGCGGTGATACCTCACATGCATGGTGCAATTGCTGTTTACATATGACGCCAGACCGACGCTTGTGTTCGCCATTGGGCAAGAGCAGGGCAGGACAGGGGTGCTTTTTTTTTTTTTTTTTTTTTTTTATTATTAATTTTGCTTTTTTATTTTCTTTTTAAATTGTTCCTTCCAAGTATTTTTTTTTTTTTTATCATTTTTATTGTTATCTCAGGGAATGTAAATATCCCCTATGATAGCAATAGGTAGTGACAGGTACTCTTTTTTTGAAAAAACTGGGGTCTTCTAGACCCTAGATTTTTCCTCTGCCCTCAAAGCATTTGACCACACCAAGATCGGTGTGATAAAATGCTTTCCCAATTTCCCAATGGCGCTTTTTATATCCGGGGGGGGGCATTCCCTCCCACTGCTTGTAAAAGCAGTCCAGAGGCTAATTAGCCGCTAGGATTGCTTTTACATGAAAGCCGGCCGCAGGCTGAAAAGAATGATACCAAGATAATACCTAAACCCACAGGCATCATTCTGGTATAAACATTCAAAGTCCAGCAACATACCAGTACGTTGCTGGTCCTTGTTGGACATGTATTGTAATCTTTTTTTTTCATGCAGCCAGTTGGCTGAACGAAAAAAGAGATTGATCGGTGGGTATGCCCACCATTAGAATACCGCCCTTCATCCACCCACTTCCAATGATGGGCATACACGCACCATTTATATATGCCGAAGCATGGGGGCATCCTCCCGCAAAAAAGTTATGCCGCACACACATGGTCGGACTTTTCCACGGGCAAGCCTCCGTCGGAATTTCGACCGTATGTACGCGGCATTGGGAGCAAAATCGCTCCTCCGCCCCTGCTGCCCCAATGCTTCGGCATATTTGCTTTTTTTTTTTAACTGTGGTGGTGAAATCACCTCCTACAGCACTGGAGTCGCAGGGATCAGGCCTGTCTCTGCGAACGCTGCAGTTATGTGTGTTTTTGTTTTGTAAGTGACAGTGATCGATCGATACTGCACTTGGGTGGCCTGGGCTGGACGGAGGGGCAAAACGCAGGTGCCAGCAGGTATCTGGGCTGATCCCGCTAACACTGCGTTTTTGGGAACCCTAAACTGCTGGGGACGCTAGTATAGATCTGATCAGATCAGATATTGATCTGTTCAGATACTATACCACTAAGGGGGGTGTATGCTTCACGCGTGGGTGTTAGCGTTACTGGCACTAACCTGACGCTGCCTGGGGTGTGACGCAGACCCTCTCTGACGCTAAAACCTAATTGATATCACCCGCCGGGCGATCAGGGGGTTAAACCTTTATTGGGTTATATACACGGCGGGTGCCCTGACACTATAAAAAGCAAACTAACTAACCAGCGTCACCCGTAACACTTATATGGTGATCACTGGTGAAAGGGTTAACTAGGGGCAATCAGGGGGTTAAAACCTTTATTAGATAATATATGGGGGTACCTGACGCTATAAAAACCTGCGGCAAACCTAAAAAAAATTACCAGCTACCGATCTGCATCACCGACACTAAGACAGCGTTTAGAAAAACGATCGCTTAGTGACACTGGTGATGGGGGTGAAAGGGTTACCTGGGGGGCGATCAAGGGGGTTAAACCTTTATTAGATAATATATTGGGGTACCTGACGCTATAAAAACATGCGGCGAACCTAAAAAAAATTACTGGCTACCGATCTGCATCACCGACACTAAGACAGCTGTGACAGCAGGAAGGTAAAGTCACCTGGTTGCATCCAGGGGGGTAGGTATATTTCTCCCAGATTCAGGCTTTATGCCGACTTATACAACTAGGGAGAGAGTTGATGAAGCCCAGCTGAGGCTAGTGGGCTCATGGATGATTCATACCTCTAGGGAGAGTGCTGGGCGTCGTGCAGGCAGGGAGTTGATGAGACCAGCTGAAGCTTGTCAGCTCGTTTAAGGCCTCTATAAAAACTCCCAGCTTCATTAGGTGTTTGCTCATGCCTGGACCCAGACCTGTGTGGACTGTCTAGGGAGAGTGAACCCCTGTGCGGTGAGACAAGGCCTGTGTGGCTATTTGTTTGGACATTTACTAAACCAGGGACTTAGGGACTAGGACAGCACCAGGCTGATCCCAGTTGTTAGTTAGGGAAACCTGCATGTTTAGTCAGAGGTCAAGCTGACCAGGATTTATTTTGTTTATGTTTCTTTTTGCTTTGCTGTGTTTTTGTCACTGTAAATAGAGAAATAAACCGCACCTTTTGATCTTGAAAACCACAACCTCCGTCTGCTGGGCCTGTTTTTGTGTGGGGAGCCCATCCAGGGGGTCACACACACCCGCTACCGAGCTAACCCCCTCACACAGCGTTTAGAAAAACGATTGCTTAGCGACAGTGGTGATAGGGGGTGAAAGGGTTACCTGGGGGGCGATCAAGGGGGTTAAACCTTTATTAGATAATATATTGGGGTACCTGACGCTATAAAACCCTGCGGCGAACCTAAAAAAAATTACCAGCTACCGATCTGCATCACCGACACTAAGACAGCGTTTAGAAAAAACGATCGCTTAGCGACAGTGGTGATGGGGGTGAAAGGGTTACCTGGGGGGCGATCAAGGGGGTTAAACCTTTATTAGATAATATATTGGGGTACCTGACGCTATAAAAACCTGCGGCGAACCTAAAAAAAAATACTGGCTACCGATCTGCATCACCGAGACTAAGACAGCGTTTAGAAAAACAATTGATTAGCGACAGTGGTGATAGGGGGTGAAAGGGTTACCTGGGGGGCGATCAAGGGGGTTAAACCTTTATTAGATAATATATTGGGGTACCTGACGCTATAAAAACCTGCGGCGAACCTAAAAAAAATTACCGGCTACCGATCTGCATCACAGACACTAAGACAGCGTTTAGAAAAACGATCGCTTAGTGACAGTGGTGATAGGGGGTGAAAGGGTTACCTGGGGGGCGATCAACGGGGTTAAACCTTTATTAGATAATATATTAGGGTACCTGACGCGATAAAAACATGCGGCGAACCTAAAAAAAATTACTGGCTGCCGATCGGCATCACTGACGCTAAGACAGCGATCAGAAAAATGATCGCTTAGCGACAGTGGTGATAGGGGGTGAAAGGGTTATCTGGGGGGTGATCAGGGAGTTAAACCTTTATTAGGGGGGGTTAGGGGGCTACACTGGACCTAAGACTAAACTTTGGTGACACTTTTACAGTCACAAATGTCACTGATTGCAGTGATCACTAAATAAATGGTCACTGCAATCAGTGACACTGTGACTGGGGGCTGGGGGGGTGATCTGGGGGGTGATCTGGGGGGGCCTGGGGGGGCGATTTATGTCCCTATGTGTCCTGGTGTCAGTGTAGTGTTGTGTGCACTGACCTGATGTCTTCTCTTGTACGGCGCTCGGTATATGTGAGCGCCGCACCAGAGATGACATCACTTCCTCCTGCTCCCTCTGTCTGACACAGACAGAGGGGGCATTTCCATTCGCCGGGAGCGATCGCGAGGGGGTGGCCAGAAACGAATGGCTGCCCCCTCATCCCGGAACGCTCCCGGACACTTAGCCACCGCTCACTGTATAGGAGGGGGGTCCGATTGGACCCCCCAACTGTACAAAGGCAATCACGTACACTCTACGTGATTGTGCCTGTCGGTGCCATTCTGCCGACGTATATATACAGTGAGCGGTCGTTAAGTGGTTAAGCTAGTGCATTGTTGGTTCACTTACCTTTTCCTTAGATTTCCCTTCTAAATATTTTTTTTTCTTTGTTTTCTTTGTCTGAATTTCTCACTTCCTGTTTATCCTCAGTAAGCTGTTCAGCAAGCTGTTCTGGATGACTCCACACCACTCGGATGATGGTGTGGAGTTCAGTGAGGAGAAACAGGAAGTGAGAAATTCAGAAAAAGAAAACAAACATTTAGAAGGTAAATCAAAGGAAAAGGTAAGTGAAGCAACAATGCACTAGCTTAAAGGAACCTATTTAGAAAATAAAAAACGAACCTTTACAACCCCTGTACTGTATACTGGGCA
Source organism: Rana muscosa (assembly GCA_029206835.1). Lineage (NCBI taxonomy): Eukaryota > Metazoa > Chordata > Amphibia > Anura > Ranidae > Rana > Rana muscosa. Next base: position 123,415,384 of record CM055126.1, on the reverse strand, counting down.
CAGTGTGCAGCTAAAACTCACTGCAGACAATTCCTGTTCTTCTCTTACTAATAATACTACAGGCAGGCAGTTGATTCAGCTAGCTGCAGTATATTAAGTCAGTGTACTGTATCCTGGGCACATTGTGCAGCTAAACCTCACTGCAGACAATTCCTGTTGTTCTCTTCCTAATATCCAGTATAATCAGTATATATATTTATATATATATATATATATATATACATCCCAGCTTTGTGCAGCTACATCTCACTGCAGGCCATTCCTTGTGTACCTATTCCAATACATCAAATACAGTATGTCTGGAAGGCCAACAAGGAGAGGCAGAGACTCACAGGCCAATAAAAGAGGGCAAGCAGGCTCTGTGTCCAGAGGCAACAGTGCTGGTAGTGGACACGGTGCATCCTCATCAGCATGTGGCCGTGGGGCACGCTCGTCCTTTTTTTCGGCAGCTGGCCGTGTTGAGCCACAACATGCAGAAGAGTTGGTAGAGTGGATGACCAAGCTGTCCTCATCCTCCTCATCCTCTGTCACCCAGGCTACCTTGGCTGCCAATGCAGGTGCCAAAGCGGCCTATTCCATCGGCTCAAGGTCATCATCAGTTCCTCCTTCCCTAGCCCCACCATCATGCACGGAGGAGTCCCCCGAACTGTTCGACCACAGTGTCAGGTACATGCTGCAGGAGGATGTGCAGCGTTTTGAAGGCTCCGATGATGGTACCCAGCTTGAGGAAGGCAGTAACATGTGCCCAGAGAGAGGGGGTGCCCAAGAAGGACAGCAAACTGGCAGTCATGTTCTGCCAGCTGCAGCATACTGCCAGGTTTGCTCCAGTGACAAGGAGGGAGGGGATGATGAGGTCGCTGACTCTACGTGGGTGCCTGATAGGAGAGAGGAGGAGTAGGAGGAGGAGGCACATCTCCAATGAGGCAGGATGCCCTCCAGGGGCCAGCTTAAGGGCAGCCAACCGACTGCATCACACCGCAGAGCTCAGCATGTGCAGGGCGCTGCTGACTCTGTGCATTTTTCCAAAAGTTCTTTGGTGTGGGCCTTTTTTCAGACATGTGCAGCAGATCGCACCGTTGCTATTTGCAACATATGTCTGAAGCGTATCAAGCGTGGCCAAAACAGCAGCCGCTTGGGCATCACATGCTTGACCAGACATATGTCGACCTGTCATGCAGTCCGTTGGCAAGCGTACATAAAAGACCCACACCAAAGAACAAAGCGGACCTCTCCTTGCTCCTCATCAGCTGGGATCTCCAACCCCACTATACCTTCAGTCCTCTCAGAAACCTGCACTGAGAGGAATGAAGGTGTAGAATTAGGTGTGCCACTGCCAAGTACTTGCGGGCAATCTGCTATCGGTACACCATCGTCCAATTGTAGCAGGCAAATTTCCCTGCCCCAGTTGCTACACCGGCAAAAGAAATTCACTCCCAGCCATCCACATGCCCAGCGGTTGAATGCTAGCTTGGCTAAATTGCTAGCACTTCAACTGCTGCCTTTTCAGTTGGTAGACTCTGCCCCCTTCCGTGAATTTGTGGAATGTGCGGTACCTCAGTGGTAGGTTCCCAAATGCCACTTTTTTTCACGGAAGGCTATCCTGGCTCTCTACCGGCATGTGGAAGGCAATGTCTTGGCCTCGCTGGACAGGGTGGTCAGCGGTAAGGTGCATATTACCGCTGACTCATGGTCCAGCAGGCATGGACAGGGACGTTACCTATCTTTCACAGCGCACTTTTTGACTCTGCTGGCAGCTGGGAAGGATGCAGGATGGGGTGCTGTAGTGTTGGAGGTTGTTCTGCCACCACGCCTTCAAAATGCTCCTAGTGGTGATTCTGACACACCTCTCTCCTCCACCCCCTCCTCTTCTTCTTCCTCCATGGCCTCTTCCTCTGCTGATTTGTCCCCAGGACCAGCGGTGCTCCGTAGGCATTCAAGGGGCTACGCAAGCACGCAGGCAAAGAGATGCCATGCTGTGCTTGAGCTGGTGTGCTTGGGGGACAGGAGCCACACTGGGGCAGAGATTCTGTCAGCTCTGCAGGGGCAGGCTCAGAGGTGGTTGATGCCACGCCAGCTTCAGCCAGGAATGGGGGTTTGCGACAATTACACCAACCTCCTCTCCGCCCTCCGACAGGGACACCTGACCCATGTGCCCTGTTTGGCTCACGTCCTTAACTTGGTGGTGCAGCGGTTGTTGGGCAGGTACCTGGGCTTACAGGATCTCCTGAGACAGGCCAGGAAAGTCTTTGTGCATTTCCACCGGTCATATAATGCCAGTGCTCGGCTGGCTGACCTCCAAAAGGAATTTAACCTCTCTAAGAACCGCCTAATCTGTGACAGGCCCACCAGATGGAACTCAACGTTAGCCATGCTGCAGTTGCTGCACATGCAGCAGAGGGCCATCAATGAGTACCTGTGCGACTATGGCACCAGGACAGGGTCAGGGGAGCTTGATTTTTTTTCACCACGCCAGTGGGTCATGATCAGGGATGCATGCACTGTCACCATTTGAAGAGGTCACGAGGATGGTGAGCAGTGACAGTGCATGCATCAGTGATACTGTCCCCCTTGTCCACCTGTTGGAGCACACGTTGCGTGGAATAATGGACAGGGCACTTGAGGCGGAACAAAGGAGGACTTCCTTACCTCTCAAGGCCCCCTTTATCCAGACAGTGTTCCTGCGGGCCCCGCCGATCACACAGGAAGAGGAGGAGGATTGTGTCAGCATGGAGGTGGAGCCTAGCATTCAGCATCAGCAGCAGTCTTCAAGGGATCATTTACAGTCCCAAGAAACCCATGGACTTGTATGTGGCTGGGAGGAGGTGGCTGCGGATCATGTCATCCTTGGTGACCCAGAGGACTCCAGACCGAATGCCTCAGCAAACCTACACTGCATGGCCTCCCTGATCCTGCAAAGCCTGTGAAGGGATCCTCGGATTCATGGTATCAAGAAGAGGGATCATTACTGGCTGGCAACCCTCCTTGATCCACGTTACAAGGGTAAGGTTGCGGACCTGATCCAACCGTCGCAGAGGGAGCAGAGGATAAAACATCTTCGGAAGGCCTTGCAGAAAGGTTTGTGCAACGCGTTTCCAGAGCCTGGGAGGTTACAAATTTCTGATCCTGGACAACGTGTTGCTGAGGCTTCGGAAGGTGGCCGTCTGAACGATGCGTTCAGACAATTTTTTTGTCTGCATCCCCAAGGTATGATCGGTTCCAGCAACCATCGCCAGCGTCTGATTTACATGGTGCAGGAATACCTAGGTGCAAGATCAGACTTGGACACCTTTCCCACCGAAAATCCTATGGGTTACTGGGTCTTGAGGATGGATCACTGGTCAGAGCTTGCACAGTATGCAATCGAGCTACTGGCCTGTCCTGCATCCAGCGTTCTTTCGGAACGCACATTCAGTGCTGCTGGTGGCTTTGTAACCGATCACAGGGTGCGCCTGTCCACCGACTCGGTCGGTTGGCTGACCTTCATAAAAATGAATCAGTCTTGGATCACCAGCTACCAAGCACCAGATGCTGATGTAACCGAATATTATTTTTTTAAATGTGAGATCCCTTCAAGACTGCCTATGCTGATGCTGAGTCACTATCCTGTTATGCTGAGTGACTATCCTCTTCCTCCTCAATGTTCATGTTGATAGCTTGTAAGAACATTTTTGGTTCTGGGCACCGCCACCAGTGGCTAAGGCCCAATTTTTCTGCCCCTGTTTAACAGGGGCGTGTAATTACAATTTTTGCTGCATTACTTTGCAGCAGGGCTCATTCCTGCGCTCCAACTAGAGTATCTGTGAGAGGTTGCCGTGTTGTGGCACCAGCACCAGTGCCTAAGGCTCAATTTTTCTGCCCCTGTTTAACAGGGGCGTGTAATTACAATTCTTGATCTAATATTTCACAGCAGGGCCCGTTCCTGTGCCCACCAAGAGTAACTGAGGGCTTACAGTGTTGTGGCAACACCACCACACCGTCCACCACCAAAGGCCCAATTTTTCTGACCCTGTTCAACAGGGGCGTGTAATTACAATTCTTGATCTAATATTTCACAGCAGGGCCCGTTCCTGTGCCCACCAAGAGTAACTGAGGGCTTACAGTGTTGTGGCAACACCACCACACCGTCCACAACCAAAGGCCCAATTTTTCTGACCCTGTTCAACAGGGGCATGTAATTACAATTCTTGATCTAATATTTCACAGCACGGCCCGTTCCTGCGCCCACCAAGAGTAACTGAGGGCTTACAGTGTTGTGGCAACACCAACACCTAAGGCCCAAATTTCTGCAGAGTATATAGGGCAGGCCCCTACTTTCAAACATCCGACTTACAAACGACTCCTACTTACAAACGAAAGGAGACAACAGGAAGTGAGAGGAAATCTACCCCTAGGAAGGGAAATTCTCTCCTGTAAGAGGTAATATGGGAAAAATGTGTCTCCTCTCCACTGATGCTTTATCACCAATCCTTGTTTCTCTAAAAAAAACAAATTTTCAAAATCCAATTGTCATTGGGACAGAAAGTGAGGTGAAATCTTCTGAACAGGTGCACAGACAGCAAAACAAATGTTACAGGGGTGATAACCCTTCCCTATGTTTTCCAAAAAGCTTAAAAATAGATTTTTTGGCTGGAGCTACACTTAAAAAATTTACCTGTTCCAAATTACAAACAGATTCAACTTAAGAACAAACCTACAGTCCCTGTCTTTCTTGGGACAGCCTGAATACTGCTGTTCAGAGTATATAGGGCCTGGGGGCCCCACCCCTTTCCTTTTTTTAATTTGGGTGCGGGGTTCCCCTTAATATCCATACAAGACCCAAAGAGGCTGGTAATGGGCTGGCGGGGGAGGGGGGGTGGGGGTACCCATGCAGTTTTTCTCAATGATTTTCATCCATATTGCCGGGACCGAACGGGCGAACAGCCAATGTTCGACTCGAACATAAAGCTCATCCCTAGTCGGGACACAGATTAAGTCCTCCGCCGCCGCTACGCCTCTGACACTATGTACGAATGGAGTGGCGGCTGCCTGCTGATGCGGAGACTTAGTTGCTTGCTGAAGAGAGAAGAGAGTAGGGACACCAGTGGCCAGGCGCCCTAGGCAGCAGGGCACCCTAGGCAGCTGCCTATTTTGCCTAGTGGTAGCACCGGTCCTGTGTTCAACTACCTTCTAATATCTTTAACCAACTAAAAGAACACCATTTTCTTTTAAAGTGCGATTTTTAGTCACAACTGTTTTTTCATTTTGGATAGTGTGGGGCGGTGGAATTAGAACCCCTGTTGGGTCTTTACAGCAATCCATTTTAGAGATTTCCTTGCAGTGCATTTTGAAAGATACAACATGTTAGTTTTGTGTTGGAATGTCCATTAGATGAGTTGGGATCAGATATTACCAAGCCTTGGTCAATGACTATTAACCCTATCCACTCTGAAACAAAAAAGTCTTGCATATCAACATGTGTCAAAATGCATGTCAATGCACAACAGAAATGAATGTTGACACGTGACAATACACCTGCCTAACACTCCTAAATACGCACCTCTACACACACATGCATAGATCTTAATGGGCCTCTAAACTGACCATGACTTTTAGGTAGGACCAACAGAGACCACTCCTTGGTGTCAGATTGCCCAATCTGGATGTTACCACCCATGATGCAGCATCGGGTGCTTTATATGTCATAACTGTGTAATAAATGGCAAACATCTGTCTAGACACGAGGATAACATTTGAAAGTCTGCCTATATGGGGCCTTTTTAAAGCATATTATATCAAAAGCAAAATCATTCAACAACACACAATCCTGCCAACAAAAGAGATCAGACTGCTCACTAATTAGTGTCATCCACACTAATAACATAAAAAGAAGTGAGCATACCCAGACACCATGTGCTCAGAAAAATTAACATACAGTATGTGTCCAAACGTGACTTTGTAACAATTTATATTGGAAACACATCATGAAATCATTATGTTTATAATAACAGGAAATCTACAGCACAGACATGATCACAAGTATACAAGGAAGTGCACATGAGGGATTAGTTAGTCATAATCTTATGGCATAACCATTCTAGTATGCTAATGGACATCTAACGTGAGAAGTACCAATGTAAAACCCAGGTACATACAGTATGCAGCAATACAAACATGATGGATGCCAAGGAGATGAGCACATACCTGAATGCAGGCAAAGAGGTGATAAGCATCTTGGATCCTGAGAACCCAGGGCTCAAGGCTGGTTCTAGATAATCCAATAAGTGGCCACTGTGTTAGCACACCCTGAATGTCCCCAAACAGATGCATATCACTAATCAGGTAGTATTATTTGTAGATGGTATAATACTAGAGTTGAGCGGACACCTGGATGTTCGAGTTCAATGGGTTTGGCCGAACTTCGGAAAAAAGTTCGGGTTCGGGACCGAACTTTAACCCGAACCCGGACCCGAACCCGAACCCCATTGAAGTCAATGGGGACCCGGACTTCTAAGGACTAAAAAGGCTCTAAAAAAGTAATGGAAAGGGCTAGAGGGCTGCAAATGGCAGCAAAATGTTGTTAAGAGCATGGCAAGTGCTCTGCAAACAAATGTGGATAGGGAAATAACTTAAAATAACATAAAAAAATAAAAATAAAAAATAATAATCTTGACCTAGGAGGACGAGGTCCATATGGAGTAGGAGGTTGAGGTGGCGGTGGATGTGGCTGTGTAGGTGGAAGCGGCGGTGGAGGAGGACGAGGTAGCCAACACTGATTCAAAAATACAACAATGGCTGGGTAAGGCCGGTGATGTGTCGAATTCTGTCCCCCGTCAAATAGTGTCCACCCTGTACTGCGCTTGCTCAGTATGTAGGACAAGGGGATTTCTAAAATCTCCCAAGACGAACGGCGCCTGCGTGGTGAGTTCAGGTGAAGGCCACACCATCCGTGGTTCAAGCCGAGCCAAGTGAGGCCGTGCCCGAAGCGTGGCGATCGAACCGAGCCCGTGAGGGGCCCTGTTACTATGTGCTACCGTATGTCCACTTGGATGGTGGGGCTTGAACCTGCACTCACAGCGCAGGCGCCGTTCATCTTCGGAGATTTTGTGAATCTCCTTGTCCTCTGTACTGCGCAAGCGCTGCGCCTTCGCAGTATGGGCCGGACACAATCCGATGGCCGGACAGTTTTTGTCACAACACCGGTATACATGTCTATTCTGCACAAGGTACGGACAAGTCCTGTGGGATCCATGCCTGGTTCATTTTAATGAACGTGAGCTTGTCCACATTGGCTCTGGACAGGCGGCTGCGCTTGTCTGTGATAACGCCCCCTGCCGTGCTAAATACACGTTCAGATAATACACTGGCTGCAGGGCAGGCCAGCACCTCCAAGGCATAAAGGGCAAGCTCAGGCCATGTGCCCAATTTGGAGACCCAGAAGTTAAAGGGGGCAGACCCGTCATCCAGTACGTGTAGGCCTGTGGACACATACTGCTCAACCATGTTGGTGAAATGCTGCCTCCTGCTAAGACATTCCATCTCAGCTGGTGGTGCTGGTTGTTGTGGCGTGCTGACAAAGCTTTTCCACATTTCAGCCATGCTAACCCTGCCTTCTGAGGTGCTGCCGGTGCCCCGGCTGCGTTGGCGACCTCTTCCTCCTCCTCTGCCTTCGCCTTGTGCTTCCACCGTACGCCCGGTCAGGTGGGAATGCCACCAGCAGCGCGTCTACCAGCGTGCGCTTGTACTCGCGCATCTTACGATCCCGCTCCAGTGAGGGAATTAAGGACGGTACGTTGTCCTTGTAACGGGGATCCAGCAGGGTGGCCACCCAGTAATCAGCACCAGTTAAAATGTGGGCAACTCGGCAGTCATTGCGGAAACACTGCAGCATGTAATCGCTCATGTGTGCCAGGCAAAGAAAAGCTGTCCTCTGTGGGAGGTGTATCGTCTTGTGTCCTCTGTATCCCCCCAGCCACGCACCAGTGATGGCCACGAGCTGGTCTGGGTGCCACCCTGCTGTGAAAATGGCTCCTCCTCCTCCTCCTCCTCCTCCATCTCCTCCTCCACCTCGTCATCCTCCAGAACTGTGCCCTTTCTGCCGGACAATTGTGTACCTGGCGTTTGTTAGTGCAGGAACCCACCCTCGTAGCCACTTGTGAAAGACTGCCCTGAAAGCCTTTGAAATGATCCCGCTTCCTCCTCCTCCTCCTCATCCTCATGTGCCACATCCTCTTCCATCATCGCCCGAAGTGTTTTTTCAAGGAGGCATAGAACTGGGATAGTAACGCTAAGAACGGCGTCATTGGCACTGGACATGTTGGTGGAGTACTCGAAACAGCGCAACAAGGCACACAGGTCTCGCATGGAGGCCCAGTTATTGGTGGTCAAGTGGTGCTGTTCCGCAGAGCGACTCACGCGTGATTGCTGCAGCTGAAACTCCACTATCGCCTGCTGCTGCTCGCACAGTCTGGCCAGCATGTGCAAGGTGGAGTTCCACCTTGTGGGCACGTCACATATGAGGCGGTGAGCGGGAAGGCCGAAGTTACGCTGCAGCGCTGACAGGCGAGCAGCAGCAGGGTGAGAACGCCGAAAGTGCGCACACACAGCCCGCACTTTTTGCAGCAGCTCTGGCATATTGGGGTAATTTTTAAGGAACCTCTGGACCACCAAGTTCAGCACATGCGCCAGGCAAGGGATGTGCGTCAAACCGGCTAGGCCCAGAGCTGCTATGAGATTTCGCCCATTATCGCACACCACCAGGCCGGGCTTGAGGCTCACTGACAGCAACCACTCATTGGTCTGTTGTTCCATGTTCCTCCACAACTCCTGCGCGGTGTGGGGTTTTTCCCCCAAATAGGAAAGTTTTAAAACTGCCTGCTGTCGTTTACCCCTGGCTGTGCTGAAGTTAGTGGTGAAGGTGTTACGCTGACCGGATGAGGAGGCGGTAGAGGATGAGGAAGCGGAGTAGGAGGAGTTAGCAACAGGAGGCAAACTGAAGCGCCCTGCAATCCTCGGTGGTGGAAGGACATGCGCCAAACTGCTATCTGCCTCAGGCCCAGCCGCCACTGCATTTACCCAGTGTGCTGTTAGGGAGATATAACGTCCCTGACCGTGCTTACTGGTCCACGCATCCGTAGTTAGGTGGACCTTGCCACAGATGGCGTTGCGCAGTGCACACCTGATTTTGTCCCCCACTTGGTTGTGCAGGGAAGGGATGGCTCGCCTGGAAAAATAGTGGCGGCTGGGCACGACGTACTGTGGGACAGCCAATGCCATCAGGCTTTAAAAACTCTGCGTCTCCACCAGACGGAATGACAGCATTTCAAAGGCCAGGAGTTTTGAAATGCTGGCATTCAGGGCCAGGGATCGCGGGTGGCTAGGGGGGTACTTCCTCTTCCGCTCCAATGTTTGGGAGATAGAGAGCTGAACGCTTCCATGGGACATTGTGGAGATGGTTGGTGACCCAGGTGGTAGTGTTGCTGGCAGATCCTCTGTTTGCGGGGTGGCAGGTGCCTCTGTCACTACAGAGGTGGATGAAGAGGCCGAGACTGCAGCAGAAGAGGAAGCAGGAGGAGCCAGAGACCTTTCTTGGTTTTTGAGGTGTCTACTCCACTGCAGCTCGTGCTTTGCACTTAGATGCCTGGTCATGCAGGTTGTGCTCAGGTTGAGAACGTTTATGCCTCGCTTCAGGCTCTGATTGCACAGCGTGCAAACCACTCGTGTCTTGTCATCAGCACATTGTGTGAAGAACTGCCACGCTAGGGAACTCCTTGGACCTGGCTTTGGTGTGCTCGGTCCCTTGCTGCGTTGGGCAGTAGCAGACATACTGTCTAGCTGACAGACGCTCCGCTTTTGCACCCTGCTCCCTCTTCTGCTGTGCTGGTGGCTCTGTGCGACCACCGCCTCTTCCTCCAAACTACACTGGTCACCTGCATAACGTTGATTCCATGTGGGGTCGAGGACCTCATCATCCTCCACATCATCTTCCACCCAGTCTTCACCCCTGCCCTCCTTGTCTGTCTGCACAATTGCGAAAGCAGCAGCAGTTGGCACCTGTGTTTCGTCATCATCCGAGACGTACTGCGATAGTCCTCCCATGTACTCATCATGAAACATAAGTGGTTGGGCATCGGTGCACTCAATCTCTTCCACTTCTGGGGCAGGGCTAGGTGGATGGCCCTGGGAAACCCTGCTAACAGAGTCATCGAAAAGCAGAAGAGACTGCTGCATGATTTGGGGCTCAGACTGCTTGGCTGATTTGCAAGGGGGTGAGGTGAAAGACTGATGGACATGGGTTTCAGGTGCCAACTCTGTTCTTTCATCAGAAGAGTGGGTGGGAGACAATGTGAAGGAACCCGAGGCACCTACTATCGCCTGTACTTGTCCTGGCCTAAACATTCGTACAGCCTCATTAGGCGCGACAAAATACCGCCGCAGGCTCGGTCGCCTACTCGCACCTGAGGAAGGTGTTTCACATGTGCGTGCATCTGGCACAGATCCACCACGTCCTCTCCCTGCAACAGGAGCTCCACCAGCAGCACCACGACCGGGGCCACCACGTCCCTTTGACCTTCTCCTCATATTTTCAAAATTTAGGATCTTGCCCTAAATGGGTGTTTTTGGAAGCGCAGAACACAACCAAAGTACGTAAGCGCTGAATCGCACAGCTACAGAACTGCAGAAAATGCTATTCAAAAAAAATGTTGTTTTTTTACTATAGCACAGTAGGAGAAAACTATATAGAAATTGTTTATTTCACACACCTCAAAATATGTATAACACACTGCAAACTTTTTTTTTGTGCCCCTGAATGGCTCTTTTTGCAAGCGTACATTAAAGTGCAAATTTTTATTTATTAATTTTTTTGCCCTAAACGGGTCTTTTTTTGCACTAGCAAAATAAAATGCTTTTTTTTTTTTTTGCCCTATGGGTCTTTTGGAAAAGAGCACAATAAAGTGCCTTTTTTTTCCCCCCTAAAAGTTAGATTTTCTCTGACACTGGGCTCATGGCAGTGTAAAAAGACTGCACTGCAACACAAACAGGTAAACCTATGCAGATCGCTGATTTTAATCTCTGAATCTGGACTCCTATATAATATTCTCTCTTCCTGAAAGCACCAACAGGAACCTGGCCCTACACTACACTATCTCTCTATCTTTTCCCTCAGATTGTAGAATCAGGTTTACCTCATCTATTTTTCTATCTCTCCCTAAAAGCAGCAGCAGCAGACTAGATCCTCTCCCTATCTATTCTGAAGCAGAGTGACATGTGTGCTGTGTGCCTCTAGCTTATATAGAAGCTGGGTCACATGTTGCACTGACCAATCACAGCCATGCCATTAGTAGGCATGGCTATGATGGCCTCTAAGGGCACACCAGCTAATCAAAAGGTGATTGGCTGGCCCCTGAAGCATTTCTAAATGCGTTATTAGATTGCCGAACCCAAACCCAAACCCGGACTTTTGGGCAAAGTCCGGGTTCGGGAAAAAGCTAAAGTTCAGTACGGACCCGAACTTTACAGTTCGGGTTCGCTCAACACTATATAATACATCACCCAATTCTGCTGATCAAAAAATGAAGATTTTCCATGGTCTGATTGCAGACATTCAGTTTCCAACCTTTGGACACACATACAGAGATAATTGTCTTACATGGTAGAATCATCAGTACCAGGTGTGCAATCACATTAACACTCCCTAGAAGATGAAAATGTTTGTTAGGGTAGATTTAAATGTGCATCTAAATTTTCCTTTCCTCTGAAGCCCGATTTGTGTTTGGATCGTACTTCAGAGGCTATTGACAGGCTGTGAGGAAGTGATACAAAGCCTCCTTGCTGCCTGTTTTAACCCCCATTTTGTTCAGACAAATGTGCCGCAACGCAACATGACTAGAATTTGGAAAGGCTGGGATGGGGCAGCAAAACAAGTCCTAAGGTGCACATAGCATGCCATGGCCAATGCTGGTCATAAGCTGGGTTGTATTTAACAGTGGGAGTGGCTTAAAGAATGAGAAGTGCGCAGAAGCTGAGCCTAGTGGCTGTATACACTGCATGGCTATGTCAGGGAGGGGGGAGAGAAAGGGTGGGGGGGGGAGTGAGGGGAGAGAGAAAAGGAGGGGAGAGAGAGGGGAGGGGGGATAGAAGGGGAGGGGAGAGAGAGGGGGGAGAGAAGGTGTCAAAGGAGGAGAGGGGGGAGGAAGAGGGGGAGGGGAGAAGGGAGAGAAAGAGAGGGGGGAAAGAGGGAGGGGAGAGAAGTGGTCAAAGTAGGAGAGGGGGGGGCAGAAAGAGAAAGTGAGGGGAGGAGGGAGGGGAGATAGGGTGAGGGGATGGGAGAGAGAGTGATTGAATGGGGAGAGGGAGGAGAAGGATAGAGGGAGGGGAGAAAGAGGGGGAGGGGAGGAGGGGGGAGGGAAGAGAGGGAGGAGAGGGGAAGGGGAGAGAAGGTGAGGGGGGAGAGAGGGGGGTTGAATGGGGAGCAAGAGAGGGAGGAGGAGGATAGTGGAGGGAGAGGAGGGAGGGAAAATAGGTAAAAGATTAGAGGGAGGGGAGAGAGTAGGAGGAGGAGAGAGGAAGAGAGAGAGGAGAGGGGAAGGGCAGAGAAGGTGAGGGGGTGAGAGAGAGGGTGAGGAGAGGGAGAGGGAGGGATTGAATGGGGAGGGGGAGAGGGAGGAGGATAGGGGGAGGAGATAAACGGGGTGAGGGGGAGGAGGAGGGAGGGAAGAGAGGGGTGAGAGGTGGAAGATTAGAGGGAAGAGAGAGTAGGGGGAGGAGAGAGAAAGAGAGGGAGGAGGGGGAGGGGAGAGAAGGGGAGGGGATAGTGGGGGATTGAATGGGGGGGGAGAGGGGGAGAGGGAGGAGGGGGGTAGGGGGAGGGAAGAGAGGGGGAAGATTAGAGAGAGGGAAGAGAGTAGGGGGAGGAGAGAGGGAGGGGAGAGAAGGTGAGGGGGGTGAGAGAGAGGGGGAGGGGAGAGAGGGGGGAGGGGAGAGAGAGCGATTGAATGGGGAGGGGGAGAGGGAGGAGGATAGGGGGAGGAGAGAAAGAGGGTGAGAGGGAGGGAAGAGAGGTGGAAGATTAGAGAGAGGGGAGAGAGTAGGTGGAGGAGGAGAGGGAAGAGAGAGTGGGAGAGAATTGGAGGGGGCGAGAGAGAGGGGGGGAGAGAGGGGGATTAAATGGGGAGGAGAGAGAGGGGGAGAGGGAGGATAAGGGGAGAGGGAGAGGGAGGAGGAGGGAAGAGAGGTGGGAGATTGGAGAGAGGGGAGAGAGTAGGGGGAGGAGAGAGAAAGAGAGGGAGAAAAGAGGGGGAAGAGAAGGGGGCGAGAGAGGGGGAGGGGAGAGAGAGAGAGATTGAATCGGGAGGGGAGAGAGGGGGAGATGGAGGAGGACAATAGGGGGAGGGGAGAGGGAGGAGGAGGGAAAAGAGGTGGAAGATTAGAGAGAGGGGAGAGAGTAGGGGAGGAGAGAGAAAGAGAGGGAGGAGAGAGGGGAGAGAAGGGGAGGGGGCAAGAGAGGGGGAGAGGAGAGAGGGTGAGGGGAGGGGAGAGAGAGGGATTGAATGGGGAGGGGAGAGAGGGGGAGAGGGAGAAGAAGGATAGTGGGAGGGGGGAGAGAAGAGGAGGGAAGAGAGGTGGAAGATTAGAGAGAGGGGAGAGAGAAAGAGAGGGAGGAAAGAGAAAGAGAGGGGAGAGAGAGCAGGGGGAGAAACAGAGAGGGGGAGGAGAGGAGGAAGAAAGGAAAGGGGTGGGTGGGGTTAGAAAGCAATAAAGTCAGAGAGGGGGAAGGGAGAGAGAGAGAGGAGAGAGATGGGGGGGCACACAGGAGACAATGGCTCTGGTAAGTGGCGGAGACGACTGGAATGCGTCGGGAGGGGGTGGGCACCCGTTCCGCCCCCGAAAAAAGCGATCTTGCAGCGAATCCGCCACGGAGACCACTTTTATCCCTTTTCAGACATTACCGGGGTTATGGCTGCTATCTACTGCCATAACAACGGTATTCAACGTCAAAGTACCGACGTAGAACGACGGCGGATGATCCGGAAGTGGTTATGCTATGATTCTTGATAAACGATCTGGAGTGTTTTATTGTCAGTTTTGAGCAGCTAACCTTTTTATTTATATGATTTGTTATTTATATATGATATACTATTATTTACAAATGTAATACTATATTTTCTAAATAAATGTAACCTAAACCTTGCAGCTGTTGTAAGAATATCTGCCGAAGTGGCTGCTAAACCAGGAAAAATCTGTTTATAAAAGACGCCGCCTTGAGGGGAACGAGCAAGAAGCATGCACGTCTAAAGGGATGCAGAAGATGCACTTTCATATAACAGTCAGTCTAAGTGCCAGAGTTGGGCCTCTCCAAGATTGGGAGAAAGAATTGCTGGAAGGAGAGGCTGGAGAACAGAGTTACAATGAAGGACTGGATAGAATAGAGCACACTAAAGAATATAGAAGGAATAAAAGAAGGCGCCTCCATCCTCTGAGAATAAGTTTGATATTCTGCTTTTTCTGCTAGTAATCTTATAGGAAGATGATCTCAAAGCCTCAACTCATTTTATGTTGGCATGCTGCTTGTGCAGACATAGTTGCTACAGCAGAGGTGTAAGTGATCCTCAGAAAAGGGACTGGAATGTAGTTAAAAGAGTTAGGTAGTACCTAGTAGACTTGTGCACAACAGAAAAATTTGTTTAGTTTTGGCTTGTTTCTTTTCGGTCCTGTTGATTCGTAATCGTTCGTAATTTTGCTAGGCGGGATTTTTCGTGTTCGGACTAATTCGTATTTTCGCAAGAAACATTTTTCGTTGAATCGGAATGATTCATATTAATGTAAGCCTTATTTTTATTTGATTTATAATTCGTACTTTCGGTAGAGTACGTTGTTTTTCGTTGATTCTGGACACAACTCCTACTTTCGTAACTTTTTTTGGGTTCGTTGATTCGTAATTTTCCGTGTCTCTCTCACAACGATGCTGCCTATTATGCCTAATGTGCTTCGAATGGATTTGTACTTTTCTAAATACATAGCGTTTTTTTGTAACGATTTGAAATCTCGTATTTTACGTTTGTTTTTTTTCATGCGGCTATAGCCTCCGCCCCCTGTACACCATTTTGAGAGGGAGTTCAGCACGGTGAGGGAGAAGCAGAGAGCAGAGCAGAGTGTTATTGTGCTTCGAATGGATTCGTACATTCGTAACTTTTTTCATAACGAATTATGCCGAAGACATTCGGGCATTCGCTATTTGCAATATAATTTATTTCGGATTCAGTTTTATTCGTAATTGCTTTGTTCGGAAATTCGAATGCTTCCGAATGTCCAAAAGTTGCTAAATTCAGAAGAATTTCGATTCGTTACGAAACGAATTGCACAAGCCTAGTACCTAGCACAAACATGATCCTGGGAAATAGTGACCCAAAACTCATAGGATATGATGGACTGGGACCGGGCAGGTGATCCCAATACTCATAAATGTACGACTGCTTACTCATTCCAATTAGACAATAGTCCGATATCCTGATCCATCAAAAAGCAAATCTCAGTAGTATTATCTTCTACAGAAGCTGAATACATCTTGGCAGCTTATGCTTGTTCAGAAGACATTTGGTTGCAGCAACTACTTGAAGATCTTAGAGAATGAATACATCAGCCAACCGCGTTATATAAGGACAATCAAGCATGTATAAGGCATGCAAAGGGTGTGTAGCACACCCCACGTAGGAGCTGCAGATGAACACGGATCTCCCACTCCTGCACAGCAAGGCACACCAAATCTTCACTGGCACACAATAGTCAGAAAACTGTCCGTAGCTTTGCTTTTGTTGTTTTATTAGAAATTAACAACTTGTATGGGGATAGGGGGGTTATGGGATGCCAACTTGACTGTAATGAGAACTTCAGGGCCAAAAACTTCCTATGTACAACTTCTTCCTCCTGCACACACTTGCTCTACTTTACACAGCTTCTGCTGGTTCACTCCTGAGGGAACTTGACAGGCTCTTTGGCAGTTAAGCAACGGCCCATTACAGGTGTAGCACACAAACCTTTTTCTCGCCTGGCTCACTTGCGAGTCAAGGCACACCGTGCTATATGCCCGTACCCTCCTGTTTGAAGAGGTTGAGGCTGGGTTCACACTGATACTACACGACAGTCATCCAAATTTCATCCTACTTTGCTCTGCGACATCAGTCCTACATTGGTCCTACATCCATCCGATTTGAATGAACAGGATACTACTTTGATCCAACTTTGTGATAGTCTGACTTTGTGTCAGGGAAATTCCCCGTCTGTTGTCACCAATCTGCGCTCAGTGCGCATGCGCGGCAAAACGGCGCATCGGCGCATGCGCGTGCGTGGCGGGACGGCGCTTTGGCGTGCTCGGGTGCGCGCACCGGCGCAACGACGAATGCGCGTGCGCAATAGCTCGCCAATGGGACTACAGGTGGGCCTATTTAAACAGACGCAGTAACACTATCTGGTTGCTGGTTTGTCAGCTTTACTATGTTTCTTGTGCCTGAAAGAAGTTAAAGTTCTCCTGCTGTGACCCGGACCGGATTTGACTACGCTTCTGCTTCTCCTGAACCTGACCCCTTGGCTTGCTAAACGGACTTCTACCTCTCTCCTTGTGCTTGACCCTCGGCCTGTGACCCGGATCTGCTGCCTGTCTCCAGCCCTCTACCTTCTGCCTGTACCCTGGACTTCTTGCCTAACCTGACTATACTGGTGCTTCCTGCTAAACTCCTAAACGGACTTGTGCCTTGCTACTGTTTGACCCTGTCTACCCTTGGTGTTTGACTCCTGGCCTGTTCTTCAGACTCATCCCTGCTAGATTCTTCAGCAAGACACCTCTACCTGCTGGTGGCCAGTGCTCCCTCGTGCTGTCCTCTCCCTGTCTCACCTCCAGGGGGCGGAGTGCGCTTGGGTGCAAGGGTGAACCACTCTCGGCATCTCGGCCTCGGTAAGTACGTAGCCTGATAGTACAAACCAGCCAGATGTCTGAGGCCGACAGAGTGCGTTCCCCATTTGACACCCTCTGCCAGCAGGTCTCCACCCTAACAGACACTGTCCAAAGACTCCAAGAGGGATATACCCAGATTGATGGCCGTCTTCAACAGCTCACCGGTCTCCTAGGGCCAGGCCCCACAGCTGCCACCTCTGCCAACACCGCCACCAACTCCCAAGTACCTACGAGTTCTACAGTAGTGATGGCCACCCCTGAACCCAGGGTCCCTATTCCGGAACGTTTTTCGCGTGTCCGCAAAAAATACCGGGCCTTTAAAAACGCCTGCTCCCTCTACCTTGCCCTCCAACCAAGGACCTTCTCTTCGGAAGCAGTAAAGGTGGGGTTTATCATCTCTCTCTTAACGGATGACCCTCAAGCCTGGGCCCATGGCCTGATGGAGCAACAAAGCCCCATATTGGACTCAGTAGAGACATTTTTTGAACATATGGCTCAATTATACGATGATCCCCAGCGATCAGCCACGGCCGAGTCCGTCCTCCATAACCTAACTCAGGGGAGAAGGCCGGTGGAAGACTATACGTCGGAATTTAGGAAATGGTCCGCCGATACCAAATGGAATGAGGCGGCCCTCAGATACCAATACCGCCAGGGACTATCTGAGACTCTCAAGGACGAGCTGGCCAGGATCGAAACCCCCACTACCTTGGAGAACCTGATCCAATCCGCCATACAACTCGATAGGCGTCTTCGTGAACGACGGGCAGAGCGATTTCAATCTCCTCGTCCCAACTGGCCTCCATCCAGGACTGTACCTCACTACCCACCAACCTCTGTGCCTGCAGTCACACCTCTTCCTGAGCCAGAACCCATGCAGCTCGGGTTGGTTCGGGCTCCCCTGACTCCTGAGGAAAAACAGCGAAGGCGCCAGGCCAATCTGTGCCTATATTGCGGGGGTGCCGGCCACTTCCTCCTTAACTGCCCCGTAAGACCTAGTAAGTCTATCTCTAAAGACACTTTAAACTATCAACTCTTTGACAACCCTCAGTCCTATGTCATTCTCTTTGTGTCTCTACAGCTGCCGGAAGGGGCAATCCGCCTCCCGGCAATTATTGATTCTGGAGCCTGCAGCTGCTTCCTGGACTCTGCCTTAGCCTCAAGATTCCATGTCCCCACTCAACCTAAGGACCACTGCCTTCAGATCCACCTGGCGGATGGGTCCTTGCCCCGTTCAGGGCTGATCACGCAGGAAACCAAACCTATCCTTGCCATCTCTGACTCGGGTCATCAAGAACTTCTCCGGTTAGACCTCATACCTTCCCCGATGTTCCCCATCATCCTGGGTCTTCCCTGGCTACAGGCACACGAGCCCCTCATAAATTGGGTGAAGAAAGAGGTTAGCTTCACCTCCTCCTATTGTTCCCAGAACTGTCTTGCCTCTGCCTCTACGGTCTGCGCTTCCATGATTGCCAAGCCGGACAACCTACAGCATGTTCCTTCCATCTATCTAGAATTCCGGGACGTGTTCGATAAGCAGCAAGCCGACCATCTACCACCTCATCGGCCCTATGATTGCCCTATCGATCTCTTGCCGGGCTCCAAAATTCCGTTCGGACGTATCTTTCCACTGTCCGAAACCGAGTTGAAAGCCCTCAAGGCTTATATTGATGAAAACCTCCAGAAGAGATTTATTCGCCCTTCCTCCTCTCCAGCCGGTGCAGGAATCTTCTTTGTGGAAAAGAAAGACGGGTCCTTAAGACCCTGTATCGATTACCGGGACCTAAACAAGATAACCATTAAGAACAGGTACCCACTACCCCTTATTCCGGAGCTATTTCAGCGCTTCCGATCTGCTCGGGTCTTTTCCAAACTGGATCTACGGGGGGCCTACAATCTTATCAGAATCAGGGCCGGAGACTAGTGGAAAACCGCCTTCAGATCTCGTTTCGGACACTTTGAGTATTCGGTCATGCCGTTCGGTCTTTGTAATGCTCCAGCCACCTTCCAACACCTAGTCAACGACATTATCAGACAGCACCTTGATGACTTCTTAGTAGTGTACCTGGACGATATCCTCATCTTTTCCACCAACATCGAACTCCACCGGGCTCATGTCATGAAGGTCCTCACCATCCTTCGGAAGCACAAACTCTACCTTAAAGCTAAGAAATGCGAGTTCGAAAAGACCACCGTACAGTTCCTCGGCTTTATCATTTCCATCGATGGGGTCGCAATGGACCCGCAGAAGGTGAAGGCCATTCAGGACTGGCCAGCCCCAACCGACAAGAAGGGGGTACAGCGGTTTATAGGCTTCGCCAACTTCTATAGGAGATTCATCGTGGGCTTTTCCTCCATTGTGGCCCCAATAACCCAACTTACCCTGCAAAATAACCGTTTTCACTGGTCTCCAGAAGCTCAGGAGGCCTTCTCTCGCCTCAAGGACGTCTTCACTTCAGCACCAGTACTTCAGCACCCGGATCCTCTACTGCCGTTCACCCTGGAAGTGGACGCCTCTGAGACAGCCATCGGAGCCATCCTCTCTCAAAGACGAGGCCCCAAGGCTCTCCTGTATCCAGTAGCCTTTGCCTCTAAAAAGTTGACTCCCCCGGAGCGAAACTATGATGTAGGGGACCGGGAATTACTGGCCATAAAATTCGCACTGGAGGAATGGCGATACCTTCTGGAGGGGGCAGTACACCCCATCATGATCTTCACAGATCATAAAAATCTAGAGTACTTAAGAACAGCTCAACGTCTACGCCCCAGGCAGGCCCGTTGGGCCCTTTTCTTCACCCGGTTCAACTTTCACATTTCCTATAGACCCGGCTCCAAGAATGGGAAGGCGGATGCGCTATCCAGGATGTTTCCGGAAACCCCTCAGTCGGCCCAGCCGGGCACCATTCTGTCAGCTCAGAACTTTCTGTTGATTCCCCGGGCCGATCTACTCACCTCTATTAAAATCGCTTCCGGGCTCTGCTCTGATCCGGTTACTACCTCCCTGGAGAAGCGGGACGGCCTATTCTGGTCCCAGGACAAGATTTTCGTCCCTCTGGAAACAAGACCGCTGGTCTTGAGGACCTTCCACGATCTCAAACTGGCAGGTCACTTCGGAGCACGTAAATAGTCGGAACTTGTCTCCCGCTCCTTCTGGTGGCCAGGCTGGAGGCAAGATTGTAAGTCTTATGTCGCTTCCTGCACTCAGTGTCAGCGTAACAAGGGGCCAAACACCAAGAGTTGGGGCCTGCTCAAACCCTTACCCATTCCTGAGCGCCCTTGGGCGGACGTGTCCATGGACTTTATCGTGGACTTGCCTTCCTCCGGAGGGTTTACCACGATTCTGGTCGTTGTGGACCGCCTCTCAAAAATGGCTCACTTTTTACCGATGATTGGGACACCTTCAGCCATGGATACCGCTCAAATCTTTTTTAAGGAGATAACCAGGCTTCATGGAATACCAAAGAGTATCACCTCCGACAGAGGGGTCCAGTTCACTTCAAAATTCTGGAAGGAACTCTGCAAGTCACTAGAAGTCAAAACCTGCCTCTCGTCAGCGTACCATCCCCAAAGCAATGGCCAGACGGAAAGAACCAATCAGACCCTGGAGCAATACCTCTGTTGTTTCTGCTCTGCTTCCCAGGATGACTGGGCATCTCTACTTCCTTACGCAGAGTTTGCCTATAACAATTCAATGCATTCTGCTACCAATCAAACCCCCTTTTGGGCCAATTACGGTTTTCATCCCTCCTTTCTCCCTGAAAACATCCCCGAGAGCCCTGTTCCCGCGGTCCAGGACCGAGTGGCTTCTGTCCAGGCGAATTTCCAAAGACTCCAGGAGATGATGCGGAATGCCCAAGGATCCTACAAGAAATTTTATGACCGGGGAAGGAAGGAAAACCCGGCGTTCAGAGTCGGGGAAAAAGTTTGGCTTTCCGCCGCCAACCTCAGATTGCCTATTCCCTCTCGAAAGCTCGGCCCTAGATTTATCGGGCCCTTCAAGATCAAACGAGCTATTAATCCTGTGGCTTTTGAACTAGCATTACCTGATTCCTATAGGATTCACCCAGTGTTCCACTCATCTTTATTAAAACCCGTCATTCCCAACGCCTTTCCTGGAAGAGATGAACCTCCTCCACCACCAGTTGAAGTAGATGGGGAAAAGGAATTTGAGATGGAATCCATCCTGGGCTGTAGGAAAAAAGGCAGACAGTTACAATACTTGGTTAAATGGAAGGGGTACCCCCCGGAGGACAACTCCTGGGAACCATCCAGGAACTTGCACGCTCCCCGCCTAATATGAGCCTTTCACCAAGAACATCCGGAATTAATGGCCAGTCTGGGCGTCCGGAGTCCGCCCCTCGGAGGGGGGCACTGTCAGGGAAATTCCCCGTCTGTTGTCACCAATCTGCGCTCAGTGCGCATGCGCGGCAAAACGGCGCATCGGCGCATGCGCGTGCGTGGCGGGACGGCGCTTCGGCGTGCTCGGGTGCGCGCACCGGCGCAACGACGAATGCGCGTGCGCAATAGCTCGCCAATGGGACTACAGGCGGGCCTATTTAAACAGACGCAGTAACACTATCTGGTTGCTGGTTTGTCAGCTTTACTATGTTTCTTGTGCCTGAAAGAAGTTAAAGTTCTCCTGCTGTGACCCGGACCGGATTTGACTACGCTTCTGCTTCTCCTGAACCTGACCCCTTGGCTTGCTAAACGGACTTCTACCTCTCTCCTTGTGCTTGACCCTCGGCCTGTGACCCGGATCTGCTGCCTGTCTCCAGCCCTCTACCTTCTGCCTGTACCCTGGACTTCTTGCCTAACCTGACTATACTGGTGCTTCCTGCTAAACTCCTAAATGGACTTGTGCCTTGCTACTGGTTGCTGTTTGACCCTGTCTACCCTTGGTGTTTGACTCCTGGCCTGTTCTTCAGACTCATCCCTGCTAGATTCTTCAGCAAGACACCTCTACCTGCTGGTGGCCAGTGCTCCCTCGTGCTGTCCTCTCCCTGTCTCACCTCCAGGGGGCGGAGTGCGCTTGGGTGCAAGGGTGAACCACTCTCGGCATCTCGGCCTCGGTAAGTACGTAGCCTGATACTTTGTCCTTTGACCAATCAAAACAATCCCAGTGTGAGATAAATTCCTTTTACTGCTGCTGTAATCACCATGTCGGATGTCAAAAGTCGGATAGTTAGGACAAGGATCCTACTTTGATCCGACTTCAATGATATTCAATGGGCTGAAGTAGGATCAAAGTCGGACCAAAGTAGTACAGGGAGCATTTTCAAAGTCGGACCGACTTGTGTCGGACCAGTTAAGACGGCTCCCATAGGGAAACATTGCTTTCCACACGTCATGCGACATGAGCTCCCAATGTTGGAGCGTTTGTCGTACCAGTGTGAACCCGGCCTAAGCGGTGTTCATAAATTTGGGTCTTTCAGCGAGTCACCCTTCCCACTGGTTCTCTCCCCCAGAGTATGGGGTCAAGTCTCTGTTTCTTCCCCCCCAAAGAAAATAATGTCCAGAAGTACTTTAACTCCAACGGAGAGTTTATTTTCTATTTGCTGCCTAATAGATAGAGACAGGTGGGTGAAAGAAGAAATAGTGTGGAGAATAGGTCCAGACACAACCAACAATCTTGTCGCCACTCAATCCCGAGTGGGTTTAGCTCACCCGGATAGTCCTCTCTCATAGTCCTAGCAGCCGGTGTGGAGCTCGAACAGTTCCTCCTGGGACGGGCGTTGGAAATCCTCTAACCTCTGTAGACTTCAAGAACAAGACAATGCCAATTGGGCACTCTTCTACAGGTTAGCTTCCCCAAATAACAGATCCTTCCCTCTGACAGGTCACCAAGCCTCTCCCGCTTCTATTACTCATCTCCTCAATGGGACCGATCCTCCCCTGGCTTCCTCTTGGTCAGAGTGGGTACCCTTCCCCGGGCTCCCTGGGGCTCTTCTTTCTGGGACAGGCCCTAGCTGAAGGTGTTAGGCCCACTAGTAGAGTTGCAGGCCCCAGGCTAAAGGTGCCTGAGCCTGTTCGCGCCCACACATACCCCTGGCCATGAGGGCCACAGGAGGTGGGGTACATGTCTAACCCTTAAGTACCCTCTCCCGGCATGCACAGCAGGTTAACCATGCCCACTGTACCGCTGCCGAGAGAGGACACCCAAAGGCGTAGCAATGCCACCCCTGGCTCAACCCTGACCTGATGTGACAGGGCCGGCTGCAGGGAACCATACACCAGGCAGCATCACATAGGCAGAAGCAAAACCTAGCAATGAGAATGGTCTGAGCCTGACTAATAGCTCAGACCAGCCCCTAAATTTAGGCACATGACACCCCTAAAAGTAAAGACCCGTTACATACACCCCCTCCTAAAATAGACACTGTCCCCAGTGTCTGCAATAAATGCACAACCCCTCAAGTCTAAGCGAGCGTGAATTTATTCCAAAGAAAACTAACTATGTACAATTTGTTATGTTATGTGCCTGAACCAACACAAGGAACATGGGACAGGAGAAAGGAAATAGAGGAGAAAACATAGAAGACCAAACACAAACATTGACATCCATTCTCAATGTCACATTTTCATTTTACACTGTACATATTCCACCCCCTCCTAAAATAACTACTCCACCCATTCTCCGGCAGAATTGCTTGTAGTTCACCTGCACAGGGAGAGAAAAAAACACAACACACAAAAGAAATCAAACATCCTAGCATCTGGAAACAGAAGCGAACCATTTCCCCTGGGAGAAATTACTGGTTTCTGTAGCATAATTTCCTGCAGAACACAACCACCTAGTGGCAGCACATTTTACTACACTAGCCTTAGTGCGCATAGGCATGGATCATACACGAAGACACCCCTTGATCATGACGGCTTCCTGCTTTGGCCCTAACTACATCTACCCAGAGTTCAGTTATTTTCTTGGGAGAAAAAAAACCCTCCTCTGCGGAACTGAAAAGGGAGAAAACACAGACAGTCCCCCGATTCCTCAACTGAGTAAGTTCCCTATTAAGCAGAGAGTTAGATCAGCAGTTCAAGGCAAGTTCCCCGAAGTGAGAGTAAATAAAAACAAAGTTCCCACTTCAGAGATAATACTTGGGATCAGGGAGAACAAGGGTTTTCCACTGTTTGTCCAGTGTCTCTACGTAGTAAACAGCATCGTCTCTGTCCCTGCTGCAAATGACCACACGGTCCGCATGAATGTGCCGACCATAAGTCCAGTCCTTGCGGCAGCCTTTGTACCGATCAGCCATTACAGCAGAACACTTCAAATATCGGTAGCCTCTTGGTACTTTCACATGGTCCCATAAAAAGTCAGAGTACCAACGTTCACGAGAGGCCTCGATCTCGTAAAGCAGTTCTTTTGGAACATAAGGATATTCCCAGCCATAGTCAGCGGCAACCTTCTTGTGCAGGAGCCGTTGCAACCGGGCTAGGGGTGGCATGGTGGCCCGATCTCCTGCTCCCGGGAAGACAATAGCGTCTGGAGACCTTCTCAATGGCACAAGCTCCAACAACAGCAAAGGTGGCCGTAATGGTGCCCGGGCATCCTCAACAGCAGGCACAGAGGACACCGAATCTGGCAAAGCGGCAGTGGGATCAGTCTCTTCCCTTGCAGTAGAGACTTCCACTCGGGGTGTAGTTTCCCCAGAGTCCATCAATGAAACTCCACCTAGACTGCGGGGTGAAGTTGCCGGAATTCTATCCCAACCCTTTCTTTCAAATACTTCATCCACATCACGATTATCTCCCACATCTGAAGATGAGTCTAGCTCAGAAGTATTATACTCCTCTGCCGGTAGATAGCTGGCGGTGGAGGCAGACACAACGTCTCTGAAAATGGAGAGTCTTTGTGGGCAGGCTGTCCACACATCCCCTGTAGCGTGGGGTGTGGGCTTCCCTTCCCTCTCCAACAAAGTCAATGTCCCTTTTCTCCCAGCCTCCTTACCTTCCCCCGACGCAGATCTCCTGGAGGTCCCTCCGGCTGGGAGATCCGGTTCAGGCAGGCGCTGGGGCAGGTTTCGACCGCGGCCGCAGGAGGCCTTTACGTATCCCACCTTCCGCTTGGCAGGTGGAAGAGAGTTCTCTGTGGTAACGGAGACAGCATCCGCGATGACCTCCGTTGCAAGCTCTGCAATGGTCGGAGCTCCATTTTCCATATCCGTGGCAGTCGGGGCGATGCGCGTGGGCTCGGCCGTGGGAGTACTGGTTTCCTCCTCAAGAGTGGCGACTCCTTTAAGGCAGTTTACCCGGTAACCCTTTTGGCTTCTCCGTCGGTTGGTCCACCTCAAAAAGGAATTCTCCACACGTGGCACACCTTCCGAAAGGCCAAAACTGCAGCGCCAGTCCTTGGCACTTAGGACAGAGCATGCCCAGGCCCTCCGCATCCCTGCAGGTGTAGAGCGCGAAGCGGCCCCTAGGCTTGAGCCAAATCCCTGTATCCGTCAGGCGGGCAGCAAAAGAAACAACGTCCATGGCTGATGCAGGTGGGACCATCCGTGGTCCCGACAAAACAGAACTCCATGTAGCGGCAGACATGTTGCTTCTTCACCAGTTCAGCTATACTGTCCCTTGGCGCCAAACTGCCACGCGCAACACAAGTTGACGGGGGCTCCTCCCCCTTTTCTTTTCTCTCTGGACGCAGCTCGCAGGCTTTTCCACACTTCAGACACGCCCACGAACTACGCAGTTAGAAAATTCAGCATAGGTCTTGGCCTGTACCTCCATTTCTTCCACAAGTGACGCAGTTCTCCTTTCTTGAAATGGCCGACCTCCACAGAATCACACCAGGGGAAAAACACAAAGTCCAGCTTCGGGCTGCTGAATCCCGGACTCGAGCCCCCACGTGTAACACACAAACCTTTTTTTCGTCTGGCTCACTTGTGATTCAAGGCACACCGTGCTATATGCCCGTACCCTCCTGTTTGAAGGGATTAAGCGGTGTTCGTAAATTTGGGTCTTTCAGCGAGTCACCCTTCCCACTGGTTCTCTCCCCCAGAGTATGGGGTCAAGTCTCTGTTTCTTCCCCCCCAAAGAAAATAATGTCCGGAAGTACTTTAACTCCAACGGAGAGTTTATTTTCTATTTGCTGCATAATAGATAGAGACAGGTGGGTGAAAGAAGAAATAGTGTGGAGAATAGGTCACAACCAACAATCTCGTCGCCACTCGATCCCGAGTGGGTTTAGATCACCTGGATAGTCCTCTCTCACAGTCCTAGCAGCCGGTGTGGAGCTCGAACAGTTCCGCCACCCTATCCCCTCCTGGGACGGGCGTTGGAAATCCTCTAACCTCTGTAGACTTCAAGAACAAGACAATTCCAATTGGGCACTCTACAGGTTAGCTTCCCCAAATAACAGATCCTTCCCTCTGACAGGTCACCAGGCCTCTCCCGAGACAGCAATATTCTATTACTCATCTCCTCAATGGGACTGATTCCCCCCCTGGCTTCCTCTTGGTCAGAGCGGATACCCTTCCCCGGGCTCCCTGGGACTCTTCTTTCGGGGACAGGCCCTAGCTGAAGGTGCTAGGCCCACTAGTAGAGTTGCAGGCCCCAGGCTAAAGGTGCCTGAGCCTGTTCGTGCCCACATGTACCCCCGGCCATGAGGGCCACAGGAGGTGGGCTACGTGTCTACTCCTCTGACTCTGACGGGGACCACCCCACCGAACCCCTTAAGTACCCTCTACCGGCATGCACAGCAGATTGACCACGCCCACTGTACCGCTGCCGAGAGAGGACACCCCAAGGCCTAGCAATGCCACCCCTGGCTCAACCCTGACCTGATGTGACAGCGCCACCTACAGGCCGCAGGGAACCATACACCAGGCAGCATCACATAGGCAGAAGCAAAACCTAGCAATGAGAATGGTCTGAGCCTGACTAATAGCTCAGACCAGCCCCTAAATTTAGGCACATAACACCCCTAAAAGTAAAGACCCGCTACACAGGCATGACTATTAAGCCCCAATTTTTGACAACAAACTTCAAAATCAGCAGGTTTTAAAAAAAATCCTACTGTGTGTATGCTCAATCGGACAAAATTTTTCGGTTTTCATCGGACAAAAGTTCGCTCTGCAAACGGACAAACTTTTCGGCAACAAAAGTCCTACGGTGCAAAGTCCTATCGTGTGTAAAGAAATCCATCAGACTTTAGTCCAAAGTACAAACACGCATGCCCAGAACCAATGTTAAAATCAACCAACAATAGTAGAAGTTGACCAAAGGGTGGCGGTAAAAAGCAGAAAAGAGCAGAAAAATCACGTGATTTTGGGAAAGTTTGCAGAAAAAGTCCTGCCGTTTGTATGCTATGGGTGTTCCCGGCCAACGCCCTTCAAACAAAAATCCAAGGAAAATTTAGTTTGAAGTCCTACCGTGTGTATGAGGCTTAAGATTCATCAACCATGGTCCTTTAACCATTCTAAATAACGACACAAAACTGTGTGACATGGGTTTAAATGGCCACAGCAGACCTTTTATTAACAAATCTTAAAACAATTCAACAATCTCCTTTCTCGGAAAGGATATGCGCCATTAAGATGACAATCATTCCCAAACTTCTATACTACTTCCGTGCCCTTCCTATTAACTTCCCCAAAACCAGGGAGTTCAACAGATTTATCTGGTCGGATAAAAAACCTAGATGTGGCTACCCCCTCATGCATAGCCCACAATCTAAAGGTGGGCTTGGCATTCCTAACCTATGGCACTATTTTTTAGCGGCCAGACTCACACAATTATCCCAATGGTTCGCCCCAAACCATAACATCCCTTGGAAAACTTTTGAATCCACCTCAATCTCCCCGCTACACTTACAAGGCATTCTGTGGTCCAACCTAAATTCCCACTGCACCCTCCTTAAACATAACACAATAGTTGCACACTTTTCTCAACTATGGCTTAAAATCAACGGTACCTTTAAACTTTCTTCAGATACCCCACCATTAGCCTCCTTCCTATTTGACTCTAGATTTAATCTAGCTTACAATAACATTGTTCCATTCTCTCTCTGGATAACCAATAACCTAACTACATTGAGATCTCTACTAATCAAGAATGAATTCCCCTCTTTTACCTCGCTTCAATCTAAATATAATCTCCCTTCATCTGAGCACCCTCATTATATGCATATTAAATCCTTCTATGCTGATCATTACTCGCTATCAATCCATCCTCCAAATACTCTTTTTGAACAAATATGCATATCATCTTCGAGAGATAGAGGTCTGATCTCTCAGCTATACTGCTACCTTAATAACTTTACTATGCCAGATAATTCTGGACCAATGCTTCACTGGGAATCCGAGATAGAATGTTCCCTTTCCACGGAAAGGTGGAACTCCATGACTGGCAACCTTCGCAAAAGTAACAGAGCAATTTAATTCAGGGAAACTCCAGTGAAGTTATTCTCCAGATGGTATTTGACCCCTTCTAAAATCCACTCTTTCTACCCTGCAGCCTCCCCAAATTGCTTTAGGGGCTGTTTCCGAACCTGGCACGTTTTTGCACACGTTCTGGAGCTGTAAATACCTCGAAGCGATTTGTCAAGCTGCAGTTGATAGAATTGAGATGACATCCAAAACAGAAAATTGTTCCCACCCCCCAAATTTGCCTTTTTTATGCCAACATACCAAATATACCTACACCTTGTAAAAGATTATTCCACTCATTATGCAGCTCTATTCAATGGATGATTGCCTATAACTGGAGATCTAACAACCTAATATGGTCACAGGTTTTATCTAGGATGGAAATGCTTAAACTATCTGAGAAAATCTGCCACACCTTACATGATAGTCTACATATCTTCAATAAAAAATGGTTGTACTGGAATTCACCATAAACATCACCATTCGTAAATAATTTTCTGTATGTTTAACTTTTATGCAGCAAAATTTGATGTAACTTATTCTTATACTCTTCATTGTACCATATCCTTCCTTAAGCATAACGTTGTCCTTTTTATATATATATGTTATATGTTCTATACCACATCATTTCCATTATCAATATTACCATATATTGACTACATTCCACAATTTATTGTTAATTGACTCCATCTGCATTGTATTGTAACTTTACTTTTGAACTTCCAAATAAAACTTTTGTAAACAAAAAAATAAAACAATTCAACAATTCAACAATCACCAATGTGTAGCAAAGTATTTAGCCTCTTCCAGTCTAATGAGAACCTCTAAGGCCCCTTTCACACTGGGGCGGGCAGGAGCGGTGGCGGTATAGCAGCGCGATTTTCAGCGCTGCTATACCGTCATTCTTACCGCGGTCGCTAGGGGGGTAAATTTAACCCCCGCTAGCGGCCGAAAAAGGGTTAATACCGCCCGCAAACCGCGGCTATTGCCGCGGTTTGCGGGCGGTATTACCGCGCTGTCCCATTGATTTCAATGGCAGACCGCGGTAAAGGAGCGGTGAACACTCCGCTCCTTCACCGCTGTAAAGAAGCGGCTAGCAGGACTTTTGGAGCGGTCCTGCTAGCGCACCGCTTCAGTGTGAAAGCCTTCGGGCTTTCACATTGAAGGCTAAAGGGCATGATTTTTTCATGCGGTATAATAGCGCTAATATTAGCGCTAAACCGCATGAAAAACGCCCCAGTGTGAAAGGGGCCTAAGGCCAAAGATAGCTGATATTCTTCCATATGTGGTGGGTTGTGAGGTAAAGTGGGTGCAAAGATGGTGAAAGTCATTGAGCGCCAGACACTTCTTGGATGTAAAAGCGGTTTTATTTCTCTTAACAGTCCTTTTTGTATTTTTGGGGGAAAGAGGGTTTTAGGGCCAGGACACCCTTAAGTAGTTGTAGATTCAATTGACAGACTCCGAGACTTCAATAGGAGGACAGCCGTGCAGGGAAAGGCCCCAGCAAGGTGCTGCATTTGCACTTGCAGGAATGCTGTCTCTTATGGCAACAGTCTTTAACAGTTCCTAACTCAAACGTAATAGTTCCTTCAGCTTCACTTCAACTGCCTCTTGTAGTTCTTCAACACTGAGCTCCCGATCTCTAACTAGACCCACTGATTCACTGACTCTGAATCCCTTAAGCTCCTCCAATCTTTGTGGTGGTATCTCCCTCAAGCGTCACCCCCGCTTCCTTGCTGGGTCCCTAGCTTGGCACTCCAGATACTTCTCAAGCTTCACCCCTGCTGACCGGCTCGGTCCAGGGCTTGACACACAAGGCTGCTCTGCTAGCCTCACCTCTGCTGGTTGGGTCCCCGACTTGATCACCGTCTGAAGTTTCCGTTACTTGCTTCAGTTACTCACTGTGGTCCCTGGTAAAGGTGGTTGGTCACAAAGAGAAAAAAGAAAGGCGCACCAGGAGTTTTTGTTTTCTGTTATTAAAGGTGGTTGGTCCCTTAGTGGCGACAGCACCCCTTTTACCTCCGAACATGACAGGTTCTCCGGCCAACCGAACCGTCACTTTTAGTTGGACTGCAAGCCGCAATCCCAACCCTGCGCTGCCCTCTTACTTTTGGATAGGCCCTCACGCAGCCTAGCAGCCATATGTCCCCAGGATAGGCCCAATCTCTGGCCTAGCAGCCCGGGGGGCATACGACACACGTCCATATTTTTCGAAATGCATCGGAACCAGCAGTTCTATTCTCACTAGGACTCCAATCCTTTGGGTTCTTTACAGTAATTTTTATGTACTTTGTATGGCTTATTACATGTATACATATCTGTGTATGGTTTTTATCATTATCACCCTTTGGTGATTTATGTCTATGTATAATAAATGTTCTATATTTTTTCTCAAAATATTTATTTTCTTTATTTATTTTTCTATATATGTTTTTCATTGCCCTTAAAGTCCCATTTTTCTGAGGTACACTTCTTTGTTCATTCATTGGGGATGGTGGCAATGTTACATGACATTCAATGGTAGTCTTATTTTTCTGTACAAGTAATGGGACAATTGGCTGCTCAGCTGTTCCATGGCCAGGTGTGTGTTATTCCCTCATTATCCCATTTACAAGGAGCAGTTAAAAGGTCAAGAGTTCCTTTCAAGTGTGCTATTTGCATTTGGAATCTGTCACTGTCAACTCTCAATATGAGATCCAAAGAGCTGTCACTATCAGTGAAGCAAGCCATCATTAGGCTGAAAAAAACAAAACAAACAAAACAAACAAATCAGAGAGATAGTAAAAACATTAGGTGTGGCCAAATCAACTGTTTGGAACATCCTTAAAAAAAAAAGAACGCACCGGTGAGCTCAGCAACACCAAAAGACCCGGAAGACCACGGAAAACAACTGTGGTGGATGACCGAAATTGTTTTTCCCTGGTGAAGAAAACACCCTTCACAACAGTTGGCCAGTATAAGAACACTCTCCAGGAGGTAGGTGTATGTGTGTCAAAGTCAACAATCAAGAGAAGACTTCACCAGAGTGACTACAGAGGGTTCACCACAAGATGTAAACCACTGGTGAGCCTCAAAAACAGGAAGTCCAGATTAGAGTTTGCCAAACAACATCTAAAAAAGCCTTTACAGTTCTGGAACAACATCCTATGGACAGATGAGAGCAAAATCAACTTGTACCAGAGTAATGGGAAGAGAAGAGTATGGAGAAGGAAAGGAACTGCTCATGGTCCAAAGCATACCACCTCATCAGTGAAGCATGGTGGTGGTAGTGTCATGGCGTGGGCATGTATGGCTGCCAATGGAACTGGTTCTCTTGTATTTATTGATGATGTGACTGCTGACAAAAGCAACAGGATGAATTCTGAAGTGTTTCTGGCAATATTATCTGCTCATATTCAGCCAAATGCTTCAGAACTCATTGGACGGTGCTTTACAGTGCAGATGGACAATGACCCGAAGCATACTGAGAAAGCAACCAAAGAGTTTTTTAAGGGAAAAAAGTGGAATGTTATGAAATGGCCAAGTCAATCACCTGACCTGAATCCGATTGAGCATGCATTTCACTTGCTGAAGACAAAACTGAAGGGAAAATGCCCCAAGAATAAGCAGGAACTGAAGACAGTTGCAGTAGAGGCCTGGCAGAGCATCACCAGGGATGAAACCCAACGTCTGGTGATGTCTATGCATTCCAGAATTCGGGCTGTAATTGACTGCAAAGGATTTTCAACCAAGTATTAAAAAGTGAAAGTTTGATTTATGATTGTTAATCTGTCCCATTACTTTTGGTCCCTTAAAAAGTGGGAGGCACATATACAAACTGTTGTAATTCCTACACTGTTCACCTGATTTGGATGTAAATACCCTCAAATTAAAGCTGAAAGTCTGAAGTTAAAGCACATCTTGTTTGTTTAATTTCAAATCCATTGTGGTGGTGTATAGAGCCAAAAAGATTAGAATTGTGTCGATGTTCCAATATTTATGGACCTGACTGTACAGACTGATTTTACTGTTGTTGGTTTTGTAACACTTTAAATACAAGTGAGTCACCAGAACAACAAAATCATATTTTCATTATTGTGTTTGTGTATCGTTTTGCATACATTAATATATATATATATATATATTGTGAGGGGGTTAGCTCGGCAGCGGGTGTGTGTGACCCCCGGGATGGGCTCCCCACACAAAAACAGGCCCAGCAAACGGAGGTTGTGGTTTTCAAAATCAAAAAAAAAGGTGCGGTTTATTTTCTATTTACAGTGACAAAACACAGCAAAGCCAAAAGAAACATATAAACAAAATAAATCCTGGTCAACTTGACCTCTGACTAAACATACAGGTTTCCTAACTAACAACTGGGATCAGCCTAGTGCTGTCCTAGTCCCTAAGTCCCTGGTTTTAAATGTCCAAGCAAATAGCCACACAGGCTTTTGTCTCACCGCACAGGGGTTCACTCTCCCTAGACAGTCCACACAGGTCTGGGTCCAGGCATGAGCAAACATCTAATGAAGCTGGGAGTTCTTATAGAGGCCTAAATGAGCTGACAAGCTTCAGCTGGCCTCATCAACTCCCTGTCTGTACGACGCCCAGCCCTCTCCCTAGAGGTATGAGTCATCCATGAGCCCACTAGCCTTATACAACTCTCCACCTAGTTGTATAAGTCGGCGTAAAGCCTGAATCTGGGCGAAATATATCTACCCCCCTGGATGCAACCAGGTGACTTTACCTTCCTGCTGTCACATACCCCCCCCTCTTGTTTTAACCTCGGGGTTGGAACACCAGCAATCAGGCATTCATGTACTCGAGACAAAGCATCCACATTCCCCATTTGAACGCCAGGGCGATGCTTTACTGTGAAGTTGAATTCCTGGAGGGCCAGGAACCACCTATTCACTCTTCTATTTGTTTCCTTGTTTTGAGCCATCCACTTTAACGGAGCGTGATCCGTAACCATGTCAAAGTGCCTACCTAGCAGGTAGTACCGAAGGGAATCTAGAGCCCACTTTACCGCTAAACACTCCTTTTCAACGGTGGCGTAATTTACCTCATGGGACTTCAACTTCCTGCTGAGGTAAATGACTGGGTGCTCTTCCCCGTTCCAGACCTGGGACAATACTGCTCCTAACCCCACATCTGACGCATCACTTTGTACGACAAAGTCTTTAGAGAAGTCGGGTGAGTACAACACTGGCTGGCTACATAAGGCTTGTTTCAAGAATTGGAATGCTGCCTCAGCCTCGGGGGTCCATTTAATCATGACCGACCCTTTCCCCTTCGTTAGGTTGGTTAGGGGCACAGCCTTAGAAGCAAAGTGGGGAATGAATCGCCGATAATACCCAGCGATTCCCAGAAAGGCTCGTACCTGCTTCTTGCTGTTGGGACGTGGCCAACTCTGGATGGCCTCGACTTTGTTGAGTTGGGGTTTTATTACTCCCCTCCCAATGGTGTACCCAAGATATTTGGCCTCCTCCTGCCCAATGGTACACTTCTTGGGGTTAGCCGTAAACCCCGCTTCCCGAACAGAGTCCAGGACTGCTTGCACTTTTGGCAGATGTGAGGCCCAATCTGTGCTATGGACAATTACGTCATCCAGGTAAGCCGCAGCATACTTCCGATGGGGCCTCAGCATCTGGTCCATTTTCCGCTGGAATGTGGCCGGCGCATTCTGTAACCCGAACGGCATTCTTTTATATTGGAACGCCCCGTCTGGGGTTACAAATGCGGTTTTCTCTTTGGCCAATTTGGCCAGGGGGATTTGCCAATACCCTTTTGTGAGGTCAAGAGTCGTCATGTATCGGGCTGTTCCCAGCCGGTCGATCAACTCATCTATACGTGGCATGGGGTAGGTGTCAAATTTTGTAACTTTGTTCAACTGACGAAAATCGTTACAAAATCGCCAGCTCCCATCCGGTTTAGGCACCAACACAATGGGACTAGACCAATCACTTTGGGACTCCTCTATCACCCCTAAGTTCAGCATTTTCTGTACTTCCTCCCGTATTGCCTCCCGTCGGGCCTCTGGGATCCGATAGGGTTTTAACTTCACCCTTTCACCGGGCGGGGTAATGATGTCATGCTCTACCCCAAATGTTTGTCCCGGCAGCTCAGAGAATACCTCCTTGTTGCGAAGCACAAACTCCTTAACCTCCTGTTGTTGGGGTTGTGACAAGGTGGCTGCTATTCCAACCTCAGGAATCACGCAACCAGTTTGAGCTGGTGTCCAAGTGTCTGCGACTAGGGACTCTCTATCCCTCCAGGCTTTCAACAGATTAACGTGATAGATCTGTTCGGGCTTTCGCCTTCCTGGTTGTCTGACCTTGTAATTCACTTCGCTCACTTTTTCCATTATCTCGTAGGGGCCTTGCCATTTGGCAAGGAATTTACTTTCAACCGTAGGGACAAGTACCAGTATCCTATCCCCCGGGGAAAAGGTACGGGTCTTGGCTCCACGGTTGTACACTCTCTGCTGTGCTAACTGCGCTTGGGCCAAATGTTCCTTCACGATGGGCATTACCTGTGCAATTCGGTCTTGCATCAGGGCGACATGCTCAATCACACTCCTGTGGGGAGAACTCTCACTTTCCCAAGTTTCCTTGGCAATATCCAACAGCCCTCTTGGGTGTCTCCCATACAGTAACTCAAAGGGGGAGAATCCCGTAGAGGATTGGGGCACCTCCCTAATAGCAAACATCAGATAAGGAAGTAGACAGTCCCAATCCTTTCCATCTCTATCCACCACTTTCTTCAACATTTGTTTTAGGGTTTTGTTGAATCTTTCAACCAGCCCATCGGTTTGGGGGTGATACACAGATGTACGTAATTGCGTCACTTTGAACAATTTACACAGCTCCTTCATAACCCGGGACATAAAGGGTGTACCTTGGTCCGTAAGCAGTTCTTTACAAATACCCACCCGGCTAAACACAAGAGATAGCTCTTTGGCTATGGTTTTGGCCGAGGTATTTCGGAGAGGGATCGCTTCTGGATAACGGGTGGCATAGTCCATTATAACTAATATGTACTGGTGCCCCCTAGCGGACTTGATTATAGGACCTACCAAATCCATGGCGATCCTCTCAAACGGGACCTCAATGATGGGTAGAGGGACCAGCGGGCTACGGAAATGTGGCATCGGGGCCGACCTCTGACACACAGGGCAGGAGGAACAATAATTTTCTATGTCCTTCATCACCCCCGGCCAATAGAATCTCTGTAATACCCTCTCTCGGGTTTTCTCTGTCCCCAGATGACCTCCAAGAATGTGCCCATGGGCCAACTCCAACACCAACTTCCTGTAAGGTTTGGGCACCACAAGCTGCTCAACGGTTTCTTCTGCCCTTTTTGCCACCCGATACAGTAGGTCCTTCTCTACGCTGAAGTATGGGTAAGTGCAGGTATTATCTGGGTTCACTAACTCGCCATCTATTTTCACTACGTTTTCGCGTGCCTTTATTAGGGCGGGGTCTTTCAACTGTTCTGTGGCAAAGTTTTCCCTGTGAACCTCAAGATCAGAAAACTCCACAGACGGTAGGTTTTCGTCTGAGGAGGTGGGCTCCTCTCCAGTTTCTTGAGTCTCCCCTGCCAATACTGATAAGGGAAATTCCGGAGAGTCCTCACCACTCTCAGGGGAGTTCTGGCTATCACATTCCTGGTACATAGGGGCACCAGTGGGGGGCTCAGGATCATCCCACAGTTCCCAGAACTTCGGAAAATCCCTTCCCACAATGGCGTCATACGGTAACTGAGATACTAAGCCCACTGGATGAGAGAGGGTACCTTTGGGGGTCTCGAAACACACTGTAGTCACTGGATACTCTCGGGTGTCCCCATGCACACAAATAACAGCTACCTTGCTATTCCCAGAGACCTCTGTTTTAACTAACTCAGCCTTTATCAGGGTCACAAGGCTACCTGAATCCAGCAATACCATAACATTTCTACCATTAACACACATTTTGCATAAATGTTTCTCAATTCCTCGAATGGCAGTGCATGC
Source organism: Rana muscosa (assembly GCA_029206835.1). Lineage (NCBI taxonomy): Eukaryota > Metazoa > Chordata > Amphibia > Anura > Ranidae > Rana > Rana muscosa. Next base: position 123,379,101 of record CM055126.1, on the reverse strand, counting down.
GACTGTCGCACACAGCGACTGACGTCTGCCCGTCAGAAAGTCACACTGCATGGGTTCCTCCACAACCGGGCAATTGGCTGCAATATGTCCCGCTTGCCGGCAGCGGTAGCAAACGATCCTTCTTGCCGCCTCTTGAGCCGCTGATTTCCCAGGCTGTTCTCGCCAAACTTGGGGTAGAGCTCCCACCCTCTCACTCTCTCCACCCTTACCCCTTGGAATCCTCTTATCCGCCCCTGGGGATGGTCTGGTCTTAGGGTGGAAAGTCCGAGTGTCTCTGGAAGAGGCCGTCAGGTTCTCTGTAGCCAAGTATTTCTCCACACGATCCACAAGACCATCGGCCGTCTCTGGGTCTCCATGGCTTACCCACTTTTGGATGGCAGTAGGAAGAGCTCTCAAAAACCGATCCATTACAACACGTTCCACAATCTTTGGTGCGGACAAAGTCTCTGGCTGTAGCCACTTTCTGCTCAGGTGAATGAGATCATACATTTGAGACCTGGGGGGTTTTCCAAGCTGGAAAGTCCAGTTATGCACACGCTGAGCCCGGACAGCCTGGGTGACACCCAGCCTTGCCAATATCTCAGCTTTTAGCATCACATAGTCTTTTGCTTGGTCAGGCTCTAGGTCATAGTAAGCCTTCTGCGATTCACCAGTTAACAGAGGAGCCACCAGTCCAGCCCACTGCTCCTCAGGCCACTTTTCTCTTTCAGCAGTCCTTTCAAATGTGGTCAAAAATACCTCTGGATCATCCTCTCCAGTCATTTTTGTCAATAAACGACTCACCCCAAAGGACGCGGTATTAGTGGGACGGCTTTCCTCACTGGTCTGCGGACGTTGCTGCATTACTGCTTCCATTTGTTGTAGTCTCTGCTCTTGCTTCTGTAACAGGTCTATGAAGCGGGCCTCAGATTGCTGCTGGGCTTGTTGCTGAGCTTCCAGACTCTGTTGGTGAGCTTGCTGCTGGGCTGCAAGGCTCTGTTGATGAGCTTGCTGCTGGGCTGCGAAGTTCTGTTGTTGAGCTGCAAGGCTCTTTTGCAAACCTGCATTTGTCTGCTGTTGATTGGCATTTGCTAGAGCCAGCTGCTTCAGTATCTCCTCCATGCTGGCTTAAAAAAAACTGCCCGCATTCTCCACCAACTGTGAGGGGGTTAGCTCGGCAGCGGGTGTGTGTGACCCCCGGGATGGGCTCCCCACACAAAAACAGGCCCAGCAAACGGAGGTTGTGGTTTTCAAAATCAAAAAAAAAGGTGCGGTTTATTTTCTATTTACAGTGACAAAACACAGCAAAGCCAAAAGAAACATATAAACAAAATAAATCCTGGTCAACTTGACCTCTGACTAAACATACAGGTTTCCTAACTAACAACTGGGATCAGCCTAGTGCTGTCCTAGTCCCTAAGTCCCTGGTTTTAAATGTCCAAGCAAATAGCCACACAGGCTTTTGTCTCACCGCACAGGGGTTCACTCTCCCTAGACAGTCCACACAGGTCTGGGTCCAGGCATGAGCAAACATCTAATGAAGCTGGGAGTTCTTATAGAGGCCTAAATGAGCTGACAAGCTTCAGCTGGCCTCATCAACTCCCTGTCTGTACGACGCCCAGCCCTCTCCCTAGAGGTATGAGTCATCCATGAGCCCACTAGCCTTATACAACTCTCCACCTAGTTGTATAAGTCGGCGTAAAGCCTGAATCTGGGCGAAATATATCTACCCCCCTGGATGCAACCAGGTGACTTTACCTTCCTGCTGTCACAATATATATATATATATATATATAGATAGATAGATAATATATATATATATATATACACACACACACACACACACACACACAGTGCCTTGAAAAAGTATTTATACCCCTTGAAATTTTCCAAATTCTGTCATGTTACAACCAAAAACCCATAAATGTATTTTATTGGGATTGTATGTGATAGACCAACACAAAGTGGCACATAATTGTGAAGTGGAAGAAAAATAAGAAATGGTTTTCAATTTTTTTTGCAAATAAATATCTGAAAAGTGTGGCATACATTTGTATTCAGCCCCCTTTACTCTGATACCCCTAACTAAAATATAGTGGAACCAATTGCCTTCAGAAGTCACCTAATTAGTAAATCGAGTCCACCTGTGTGTAATTTACTCTCTATATAAATACAGCTGTTCTGTGAAGCCCTCAGAGGTTTGTTAGAGAACCTTAGTGAACAAGCAGCATCATGAAGGCCAAGAAACACACCAGACAGGTCAGGGATAAAGTTGTAGTGATGTTTAAAGCAGGGTTAGGTTATAAAAAAATATCCCAAGCTTTGAACATCTCACGGAGCACTGTTCAATCCATCATCCGAAAATGGAGTATGGCACAACTGAAAATTTACCAAGACACGGCCTTCTACCTAAACTGACAGGCTGGGCAAGGAGAGCATTAATCAGAGAAGCAACCAAAAGGCCCATGGTAACTTTGGATGAGCTGCAGAGAACCACAGCTCAGGTTGGAGAATCTGTCCACATGACAACTATTAGTCGTGCACTCCACAAATCTGGCCTTTATGGAAGAGTGGCAAGAAGAGAAAGCCATTGTTGAAAGAAAGCCATAAAAAGTCCTGTTTGCAGTTTGCGAGAAGCCATGTGGGGGACACAGAAAACATGTGGAAGAAGGTGCTGTGGTCACATGAGACCAAAACTGAACTTTTTGGCCTAAAAGCAAAACTCAATGTGTGGCAGAAAACTAACACTGCACATCACCCTGAACACACCATCCCCACTGTGAAACATGGTGGTGGCAGCATCATGTTGTGGGGATGCTTTTCTTCAGCAGGGACAGGGAAGCTGGTCAGAGTTGATGGGAATATGGATGGAGCCAAATACAGGGCAATCTTAGAAGAAAACCTGTTAAGCCTCGTACACACGACCGGTTTTCTCGGCAAGAACCAGTAAGAAAACTGCTGGCAGAGCTTTCTTGCCGCGTACACCGTGCGTGTGTACGAGGCTTTCAGGTTTCTCATGAAGAAATCTGGCCAGAATCTCAATGAGAAAAATAGAGAACCTGCTTTCTATTTTCTCATCGGGATTCTCGTCGGGAAACCCGAGAGTGTGTACGCTTACCTGTCGCCGTGGAAACCCGCGCATGCTCGAAATGACTTTGACGCATGCACGGTAGCTTCCTAGGCATAGGTAGGGTGTAGCAAGATGGCGGCGACGGCATCGAATGTGACGAGCGCAAGCTCGTCGTAGTCGATGACGTCACCGCGTTCGCTCCATTCAAAAGAACAACGGTTCTTTTGAATCGAGCGTGTGTACACTCGGCCGGGACAAGATTCTTGTCAAGAATCTCTTCAGGGAAAAATGATGGGTTTTTTCCTGACGAGATTCTCGATCGTTTGTACTAGGCTTTAGAGTCTGCAAAAGACTTGAGACCGGGGTGGAGGTTTACCTTCCAGCAGGACAACGGCTCCAAATATACAGCCAGAGCTACAATAGAATGGTCTAGATCAGGGGTCTCCAAACTTTTTAGCCCGAGGGCCACATTGTAGATTTTACAAATATTCGCGGGCCGAAAAAAATTGGGTATTTATAAATAAATTAATAAAATCATAGCCTTTCCGCATGTCTGTGTCCCCGTCAGAGTCTCATTGCACATTGTGTCCCCATTAGAGCATTTCCGCTTGTCTATGTCCCCACCAGACCCTTCCACACATCTGTGTCCCCATTGGAGCTTTTTCGGACCTCTGTGTCCCCCATCAGAGCCTCCCCAATACCAGTGTCCCCCATATCTGTGTCCTCCATCCATCAGAGTCTCCTCATCATCAGTGTCCCCAGCAGAGTCTCTCCAATATCAGTGTCCCCATCATCAGTGTCCCCAGCAGAGTGTCCAAATCCTAAGTGTTCCCGTCAGCAGTCTCCCCATCATCAGTGTCCTCAGGATCAGTATCCCCAGCATCAGTGTCCCCAGCAGTCTCCCTATCAGTGTCCCCATCAGCAGTGTCCCCAGGATCAGTCTCCCCAGCATCAGTGTCCCCAGCAGTCTCCCCAGCATCAGTGTCCCCAGCAGTCTCCCCAGCATCAGTGTCCCCAGCATCAGTGTCCCTAGCATCAGTGTTCCCATCATCAGTGTCCCCAGGATCAGTCTCCCCAGCATCAGTGTCCCCATCAGTCTCCCCAGCATCAGTGTCCTCATCAGTGTCCCCAGCATCAATGTCCCCAGCATCAGTGTCCCCATCAGCAGTGTCCCCAGGATTAGTCTCCCCAGCATCAGTATCCTCAGCATCTGTGTCTCCAGCATTAGTGTCCCCATCAGCAGTGTCCCCATCAACGTCCAAATCATCAGTGTCCCCAGCATCAGTGTCCACAGCAGTGTCCAAATCATCAGCGTCCCCAGGATCAGTGTCCCCAGCAGAGTGTCAGAATCATCAGTGTCCCCATCAGCAGTGTCCCCAGGATCAGTGTTCCCATCACTAGTGTCCCCAGGATCAATGTCCCCATCAACAACGTCCCCAGCAGCAATGTCCCCAGCAGAGTCTCCTGTATATGTACATTTGCCTCTTGCCTCTTGCCACGAGCAGGTCTCCTGCACCTCCTGACTCCCGCCCACTGATACAAACATGGAAGGATCTCTAATACATACAGCGGGCGGGACCCCGGGAGGTGCCGCGCTGATGACGTCAGTCGTCATTGGTTGCTAGGACAGGCAGTCCCAGCAGCCAATCCTCAGCGCATCGTGGCAGTATGGGAGGGTGTGGGGGAGCGGCTTTGTTTGCGGGACATACTGACGATCTGCTGCTATTAAAGGCAGCAGATCGGCAATGCTATTAGTGTGAGTTGGGTTTTGGAGACCCCTGGGCTGGGGTTTGGAGACCCCTGGTCTAGATCAAAGCATATTCATGTGTTAGAATGGCCCAGTCAACGTTCAGACCTAAATCCAATTGAGAATCTGTGGCAAGACTTGAAAATTGCTGTTCACAGACACTCTCCATCCAATCTGACAGAGCTTGAGCTATTTTGCAAAGAAGAATGGACATCAATATCACTCTCTAGCTGTGCAAAGATGGCTGAGACATCCCCAAAAAGACTTGCAGCTGTAAATGCAGCGAAAGGTGGTTCTACAAAGTATAGGGGGGCTGAATACAAATGCACACCACACTTTTCACATATTTATTTGTAAAAGATTTTAAAAACCATTAATCATTTTCCTTCCACTTCACAATTATGTGCCACTTTGTGTTGGTCTATCAGAAAAAAATTCCAAAAACATACATTTACGTTTTTGGTTGCAACATGACAAAATGTAGAAAATTTCAAGGGGTATAAATACTTTTTCAAGGCACTGTATATATACAGCGCATGTTATGTATATATGCATGTTAAATAAATGAACCACTTTAAGGTATTATTTGCAGGGAAATTTATTTTTGAAACAACTTTATGTTTTTGTGACTATGTATTTGTAGCAAAACATTTAACAAATACTGAAATTCCCCCTCGAGTTGTAATTTCATCTTTAGCATCTCAGCTGTGTTGTCCTTCAGCAAGGCCAGACATGGGAACTCAGCAGCTTATGTCAATATCATCCGTCTTGACTGTAAAAAGGTCTTTGTGCTTCATGATCAGGCCTCTTGATTGACTCTGCATTCTTATCAAGAAGGTCCTGTTAATGTGAGAACTCTGCAGGTTATAGACATGTTTCCCAGGTGTGTGCAGCATCTGAGCAGCACAATAAATCTGCAACAATGGAAATAAACGGCACTTAGGCTGGATTCACACCTATGCATTTTTAGTACTTTTGCATTTTGCAGATTGCACTACAGAACGTGTTCCATAGGAAACCATGTGTAGCGTTACCCCCAGACTAAGGGAGCCGCTGGTTTGCTTTTTGGGCCCTGTACACAGCACAGCCAACCCCCGGCAATCTACTCAGCCCTTCTCTGGCACAGCTAGTCTAGGGGTGGTATTTCTATATAGCTCTATAACAGTTTATACACAATCCCACAATACCCCCCCCCCCCCCTGCGCACTCACGCAAAGCCTACAGGAACCACAGCATAGCGATACAGTTTAAGCTCACCCACACTTTATATAAATACAAAAGGTTTACAGTGCAAATACTGCTGTTGCATATAATCCAACATACTTAAAACACATACACACTCACATTAACATTAAGATGCTGCTTAGGACTGTTTATGGACAGTGGGATGGACAGGGGGACCGTGGGATGGACAAGGGGACCGTGGGATGGACAGGGGGACTCTGCACTGTAATATCCACATCATCTCCCCCACTGTAATATCCACATCATCTCCCCCACTGTAATGTCCACATCATCTCCCCCACTGTAATGTCCACATCATCTCCCCCTGTAATGTCCACATCTCCCCCTGTACTGTCCACATCTCCCCCTGTAATGTCCACTGTTAAAATAATAAAAATATTCAAAAATAATTATGGAGTGATAAAGTCTCTAATAGTTCCACAAATAAAATATTAAATAAGTTTTCTTGAAAAGTAGTAAAAAATCTGTCAGTCTTTCTAAGGCTCCACAAGCATGTACTTGTACATGATTTCTGTTCTGTCCAGTAATCCAGGCCAGGATTAGGATCCCTGAATATTTGTGCGCTTTTCTCCTGCAAACAACTTCCTGGTCACAGCAGCCTGCTTCTCCATCCCAATCCCCACTATTGGAGAAATGTCCAGTATCAGGGTTTTTTATTTTTTTTATTTAGTAAATAAAATTAAAAAAAAAAACCCTGATACTGGACATTTCTCCAATAGTGGGGATTGGGGTGGAGAAGCAGGCTGCTGTGACCAGGAAGTTGTTTGCAGCCGCGCACTAATATTCAGGGATCCTGATCCTGGCCTGGCTGGATTACTGGACAGAAGAACAGAAATCATGTACAAGTACATGCTTGTGGAGCCATAGAAAGACAGATTATTTACTACTTTTCAAGAAAACTTATTTACTATTTTATTTATCACTCCATTAAAAAGTCATTCACCGACCTACCGTTTCCAGAGGCACTGTCTGGCGGGCAAAATATGATCCGACCGCAATGGGAGTTGTAGCACGCCCGCGCTGCCCTCCTGAGTGACTGTGACTGACACTGACTCCTCCCCCCAGGAGCAGGGAGCATCAGCACGTAGCCGCCGCTGTGGACTACAACTCCCATAAGCAATAGCGGCGGCCTGTCAAGCCTCGTACACACGATCGGATATCCTATGGATTCTAATCCGATGGTTTTGTCCATCGGAAATCCGATGAAGCTGACTTCCATCAGTCTTGCCTACACACCATCAGTCAAAAAACCGACCGTCCCAAACGTGGTGACGTAAAACACTCCGATGAGCCGAGAAAAATTAAGTTCAATGCTTCTGAGCATGCGTCGACTTGATTCTGAACATGCGTGGGTTTTTTATCTGATGGACTTGCCCATAGACGATCTGAGTTTTCGATCGGTTTTTTATCCATCGGAAAAATTTAAAACATGTTCTATTTTTTAAAACCGATGGAAAAAAGACCGATGGGTCCCATACACGATCGGTTTGTCCGATGAAAACAATCCATCGGACGGTTTTCATCGGTTAAACCGATCGTGTGTACAGGGCTTCACCGCCGGGTGTACCAAGATGGCCGCCGCTCCGGAGCTAGGCCAAAGCGGATCAGCTCCGGGCGGAAATCGAGGACAGTGACAGGCAGCAGGCTGGGGCCCCAGGCCAGCTCGGGGCCCCAAGCAATTGCTTGTTTTGCCTTGTCCTGTTCCGACGGCTCTGCTAACATATAGCTCAAGTCCCTGTTAGCAATATGGCACCCAACAGTACTATCAACTCCCAGTCAGGCCTGACTCTGGTAGAACTCAGTCTCTAGAAAAGGAATCTTCGCATGCCAGATGATCGATGGTGCACATACAGGAACAATATTTGTAATCCAACAAGGTATAAAGTAGTAGAACAACTCCCCGGAGACTATATGACTCTGTCCTCCAACTAGTAAAAGGGAAATATAACCTGATGGGCCAAGGCAGTCTATAGGCCTAATAAGTACTTGATTAAAGCTGCGAGCAGGTGCTCTCTCACCACTCCGGACTCGATCCCAGTCCGGAACTCCCACCGCTGTGTCTTCACACACACAGGATCTGCCACCGCCTGGTCTCCGGTTCACTGACTTCCCTGAAGTAGGTAGATGTCTGTCGCCGCACAGGCTCCGCAGCGAGGTGGAAGGCTCTCTGGAAGTGCGCAAGGCCCAGGCCTCGGGCCTTGCACTCACAGCAGGTCCGCACAGGAAGTCCTCTTGCCAGCTGCGCGGTGTCCAAAGAGGCCGGGCTTAGCCTCGCCCTCCCCTTTTATACCCCACCCATGAGTCTCTGCGGCAGCCCAATGCACTCTGGGTGCCAAACGGGGTTCTGGGTAACATAGTCCATGGGCCTCAACGGAGACCCCGCTACACACTCCCCCAATTAAACTCTTTGGTCCCCAAAGATAACTGTCAACAAACACTACGCACAACATTTGACAAAGATGCGTATGATGTCGGCAGAGGAAGTTCCCACCAAAATTGAGAAGGTGAACTTCCTTGCCCACAGGTCACACTAGCATAAGTGGCCTGCCTAACTGTGCCAGGGGGTGAGTTGGGGTTGCCCTCCACCCAATGAACAATGGAGAGATCAGGGCTTTCTACACTCCTCCTGTCGGTTTCCACCGTATCTTCCGAGCTCCTCCCCATTTGTGGGTAAGTCAGCCTTCGGGGAGGCCTTATGGCCCTCTTCACCCTCTTCTCTCTTGGGACTTCTGGCTCTGACACTGTAGGTTCCTCTTCCGGAACAGGCACGTCAGCTTCTTCTGTTTCTGAAACATTTAACTCAGGAGCAGGAGGATTCACAGGACATCTTTGATCCTCCTCTGGGAGCAAGTCGAGGGCATCTTCCCATGAATCTGATAGAGGGCTGGACAGGATAAATTCAGTAGCTTCTGCATTCAGTGTACTGTCTATGGTGTCTTCCAAAGGTGGGAGATCTATAGCAGAAGTCACTGGGGCCTGGGAGGGCCATAGCCATCCCAACTCTTCCCTTTCATCCTCACTAGGCTCAGAGACATCCGTTTCTTCAGACCGGGACATCTGAGACCGGGTATTCAGCCTAGGAGTATCCAGGATGGACGTTGACTCAGAGGAATCCTTCACAGGAGGTGTCCGGACTGCTTAGGCAAGTGGAAGTATGTGGTTCCGGTGCCAAGTCTTCAAAGGCCCCACCTTTCCCTCTGGCTTCAGCTGATAGACTGGTAGGTCGGGTAACTTCTTACAAACAACATATAGCTCCAGTCTCCATCTGTCTGCAAGCTTGTGCTTCCCAGGGACTCCCAAGTTTCGTAACAACACTCTATCCCCTGGTTGCAGATCCTGAATTCGGACCTTCAGGTCGAAGTTTCTCTTGTTGCGGGCTCCCCTTTGACCGGAAGCTGCTTGGGCCTGCTCATAGGCCAACTGTAAACTGTGCCTCAACCGGTCCACATAGCCCTTATGAGAAGTGGCCGAGGCATGGTCTATGGAGGTGCCAAAGGCCAGGTCTACGGGTAGTCTTGCTTCTCTCCCAAACATGAGTCGGTAGGGAGAGTACTCTGTAGCATCACTTGTTGTGCTATTGTAAGCATGCACAATTGCTGCTATGTGCCTGCTCCAATGTTGCTTCTTTTCACTTTCTAGAGTTCCCAGCATGTTGAGTACGGTTCGGTTGAACCTTTCTGGCTGGGCATCCCCTTGCGGATGGTAAGGAGTGGTTCGGGTCTTCTTGATCCCTAAGGAGTCCAAGAGCTTCCAGATCAGTCGACTTTCAAAGTCCCTCCCTTGATCCGAGTGGAGTCGCTGTGGTAGCCCATAGTGCACAAATTATTTTTCCATGAGTACCTTGGCCACTGTGGAAGCCTTCTGGTCTTTGGTTTGGAAGGCCTGGGCATACCGGGTGAAATGATCGGTTACCACCAGAACATTTCCTAGTCCACTCAAGTCGGGCTCGAGGCAGAGGAAATCAATGCATACCAAATCCATTGGGCCTTGACTCTGCAGGTGGCCCATTGGGGCAGCTTGATGGGGTAGAGTCTTCCGCTGGATGCAGCGTGCACATGAATGGCAGTACTCCTCCACTTCAGCCCTCATACAGGGCCAATAGAACCGACTTCTGACAAGTTGGAAGGTCCTTTCAGCTCCTAAATGACCATGATGGTGGTGTAAGGCGGGCAAGACAGTCCCTCGGTGCTTTTCAGGCAAGAACAATTGCCATTTGTCTTCCAGGTCATCAGAGGGGCCCCTTCGGTAGACCACCCATTGATGCACTTGCAACCTGTCCCACTCTTTCCGCAGCAGACAAGCTTCCTTTGAAGGGTGATGCAAGAGCCTATCTGGGTCCTGACTCTCCAGGGCCTCAAGGGCCAACTTCCCCAAAGGGTCTTCCTTTTGATCACACCTCAATTCTTTCTTTGACAGCTTGGGTAAATCATCTTCCTCTATTTGAGTTACTCCACAGTATTGCTTGGGTACCCCCACTACTGTGACCCCTATCTCTTCAGCTCTGGACCCCCCACTGGCTTGGAGTTAAGCCCCTTGACAGAGGGCCCGCACCCCGTCCGGTGCCACCTGGGTCCAGTCTTCTGTGCGGCTAATGGGAGCATGAGACCTTCTGGACAGGGCATCCGCATCTCGATTCCCAGCCCCAGGTCTGTATTTCAGGCTGAAGTTGAATCCAAACAGGGGAGCCAGCCATCGATGGCCCGTGGCATCCAGTTTTGCTGTGGTGAAAAGATAAGTAAGGGGATTGTTGTCAGTATTCACAGTGAATTCTGCCCCATACAGATAGTCCTTAAGCTTATCAACTACAGCCCACTTGAGAGCCAGGAACTCCAACTTGTGAGTGGGATAGTTTTTTTCAGATGGGGTCAAACTTCTGCTCACATATGCAACAGGTCACAGTTGCCCTTCATGCTCCTGGTAGAGCACTCCTCCCAGACCGTCATGACTGGCATCTACATGGAGTTCATAAGATTTCCTTGGGTCTGCATAGGCCAAGACAGGGGCAGTGGTTAAGCTCTTCTTCAGCATGTGGAAGGCCTCTTCGCTCTTTCCATTCCACTGGTCTTCGACTGACTCTCCCAGCTTCCTTGGACCCGAGTCATCCTCTTTCCCTTCTGTCTTCAAGAGTTCATTCAGGGGTCTGGCAATCCGTGCAAACCCCTCTACGAATCTCCTATTGTAGGAGCAGAACCCCAAAAAGGACCTGAGTTCTGTCACCATGGTGGGCCGGGGCCAGGAGGTAACTGCCTCCAGCTTCTCAGGGTCTGTGGCAACCCCTTCTTCAGACACTATGTGCCCTAGATAGTTGACTGATGACTGGTAGAACTGACATTTCTCTGGCGAAATCTTGAGTCCCTCTTCACTAAGCCTTCTTAGGACTTTTTCCAGCCTTTCCTCATGTTCTTCTAGAGTCTTCCCAAAGACAATGATGTCATCCAAGTACACGAGAACTTCGATGAGGTTCATGTCTCCTACGGTTTTCTCCATGAGGCGTTGAAAGGTGGCAGGGGCTCCAGACAGGCCTTGGGGCATCCGGTCAAATTCAAAGAATCCCACAGGGGTTATGAAGGCTGTCTTCTCCTTGTCTTCCGGATGCATAGGGATCTGATAGTATCCACTCTTCAGATCCATAACACTGAACCACCTGGCTCCAGACAAACTCTGTAGGGCATCCTCTATCCTCTGGGTGGTATACTGGTCTGATATCGTCCTCCGGTTGAGAGTCCTGTAGTCTATACACAACCTCAACGACCCATTCTTCTTCTGGACCACCACTATTGGAGAGGCATAGGGGCTCCTAGATTCCCGGATAACACTGGTTCGCTTGAGCTCGGCGAGCTGTTCTCTCAGGTCTTCAAGGTCGGCTAGAGGAACTCGCCTGACCCTCTCACTGAAAGGCTTGTCTTCCTGGAGGCGGATTCGATGGGTGGCACTCTTTGCACACCCTACGTCGAACTCATCTTTAGAGAAGATCTTCATCCATCTGGTCAACTGGGCCTTGGCCCTCTCTTTCCAGGCCTTTGGCAGGTTCGGGTTCTCCATGCAGAGCTTCTCCCAAACAGTCCTGTCTCCCTCTGTCTTCTCCACATCTGATAAGACAATTTGGGGCAGCAGGGCTCACCTGACTCAGCAGCATCCTGGCGGGGATCTCCATGGGAGCACCCGTGGTATTCCTGACGCTCACCGGCAACCTTACAGTGTGCCTTCTTCAGAGCTCTCAGCGGAACCATCTCTGGGATCACTTCTAAGCCTGAGTATTCTTCCAGAGGGTCTGGTTCCAACATGACAAAGGGGCCGGGTTGCTCCCAAGTAAGCTTCACAGTGGACCTGAGACAGGTTACCTAACGGGGCTGCAACACTATTCCCTTCTCCTCCAGTCACCAGACTTTTCCCACCCCCTCTTCTGGGGCCTCGTGTTCCAAGACCAGTCGCTGATAGGCGGTCTTCAACATCGGGTGTATTCTGGTGACCGTAGGGTTATTTCCTCCTGCCAGAGGGGCCAGAGCCTCCGGACCAGGTCTGTATTTGTCCCTATTATTAAGGAGCTCTTGCTGGCTCCAGGCGGTCGGGGGCACACCACTGCCAGGGTATCAAACACTTCAGCCTTCCCGGCTACTGAGGGGTCGAAGGTCAGTTTAATGGGCAAGTAACCATCATAGGGGAAACTCTGTGTTCCGATTCCCCATATTTCCAGGTCTTCAATTCTCTGGATGGGCAAGTGACTCAGATGTCTATCATAAAAGTCCCGGTATAACAGAGTCACCTGTGCTCCAGTGTCTAAAATGGCTCTCGTATAGACTCCCTCCACTTGAATAGGCACTACAGGAGAGGGGCCTATCAGTTCTTCTGGATAAGACTTCAAAGGGGTCTCTTTCTGTTGATCCCTAAATTTTTTTTTTGGTCCTCACCTTCTTGTGTTTGGTTGTTGGCTTTAGTCCCTCTTGGGCTCGGTATGCATTGATCTCCCTCCTCTGTTTATGTGTATATTCCCGCTGAGGGACATTATTTCTCTTTTTAGGTGTGTATTCTCGCTGAGGAGCACTGTTCTTCTTCTGAGGGGGTCTACTCCTTTTTCTTCTGGGCTTCTCATTCAGTTTGGGTACAGTGGAGCTCACTGGAGATGATGGGCACCCGGTTGACTCCTTCACCGGGGCCCTCTGAAGTTTTCCGCCGGCTTGCGATTGTTTATCTTCTTTTTCTTGGGACTCGAACACACTTTCGCAATATGGCCAACTCCCCCGCAGTTAAAACAGACCACATCCCCCCAGTCTTGTAGGGAAGCGGGTGCTGAGGTCTCTGGGAACAACTCCCTCTTCAGTCCATTATTCTCTACGACCCTTGGATCCTTTGCCATCAAAGAGGTCAGCATCTCCAATACCTGAGACATTTGTGACTTCAGGGTGTCTACTTCTGGGTCTCTTTCTGGGGTCATGGCTGATCTGACCATTACCGGTACAACAGGGGTATGTGCCTTGATCGCTTGCTGATCCCTCTGCAGGGCCTCCTCATCTCTAATGATCTTTACCAGATCAGGATAATTCAGCGACATACCTCCTCCAGAGGTTTTCAAGAGGAGCCAGACTGGATCCGAGCGTAGCGCTCCCTTTAATATCTGCTTCATCCTTGCCGCATCTATAGCTTGGGGTACCATCCCTTTTTTTAGCACGATTTGACAAAGCATTTTGTTCAGTCTTCTTACATACTCTGACAGCTTTTTTTCCTGGCTGCTGAAAGGTGTGTTCGAACTGATACACCAGTTCCGTTACCTTTTCTAACTGACCGAACTCCTCCTGTAGCATGGCTAAACGGTCATAAGCCGTGCAGGCAGCATTTCCAAACCGGAGACTTTTTACAGCTTCCGCTGCCGTGCCTTTCAGACTTTCCATCACGCCCTGCTTCTTCTGCGCTTCAGGCACCTCCCATACCTCTACTGCTGACAAGGCCTGTTCAATCCAGGTATCGAAGTCTTCCTCCCCTACAGGGACGGGCAGCTTCCCTGAAAATGTTCTCAGCTTCTGGTAGCTGGCCTCTACATGTACCGTACTTGTTTGCTGACACTTTGTGAGCAGATCTCCCAAAGCATTTAAAAGTTCTGGCCCTATGGCTGTAATGGGTGTCACCGGAGGTGTCATCCTTCTCTGCCTCTCTGATGCATGGGGTATCCCTGGCGGTGATCCCGTTGGGGATGGCGAAGGTGGCTCCGTTTTCACGGTTATTGCGTGCGCCACACCATAAGTTTTGTTATCCAGCGACTGCACACTTTGTCCTTTAAGGTTCCCCGGTACTCCATCCATCCACTCTATAAGTGCATACTGAAACTAGGTGTCTGGGGCTGATTTCAGGTCTATCACCCTTGGTATATTATTTGGGGATAGCGACACTGCAAGTCGCTCTGCCGCGTTCACTTACCATTCTTCTCCCGGGAGACTAATGACCACGGACGTATCTGGGTTTGTTCTGGCTGCTTCGCACCACGCTTTCACTTCTAGCGGGTCCATGCCGGTACTTCTGGCGTATCTACTTGCTATATACAGGATCCCGGAAACGATGCCCCCATGTGTAGCATTACCCCCAGACTAAGGGAGCCGCTGGTTTGCTTTTTGGGCCCTGTACACAGCACAGCCAACCCCCAGCAATCTACTCAGCCCTTCTCTGGCACAGCTAGTCTAGGGGTGGTATTTCTATATAGCTCTATAACAGTTTATACACAATCCCACAATACCTTTCTTTTAGTGGTAAGGTATATATATATGTATATATATATATATATATATATATATGTATATATATAGAAATATAGACTCCAATACCAGATTTGAGTAAATGTAAAAGGGTTTACTTGTAGATAAAAGGGATTAATGCAGTATACTAACAGTAGTTAATTATAGTGTGCAATTAGTTCTAACACACACTAACATATAGCTCAAGTCCCTGTTAGCAATATGGCACCCAACAGTACTATCAACTCCCAGTCAGGCCTGACTCTGGTAGAACTCAGTCTCTAGAAAAGGAATCTTCGCATGCCAGATGATCGATGGTGCACATACAGGAACAATATTTGTAATCCAACAAGGTATAAAGTAGCAGAACAACTCCCCGGAGACTATATGACTCTGTCCTCCAACTAGTCTCCTGATAGGAAAAGGGAAATATAACCTGATGGGCCAAGGCAGTCTATAGGCCTAATAAGCACTTGATTAAAGCTGCGAGCAGGTGCTCTCTCACCACTCCGGACTCGATCCCAGTCCGGAACTCCCACCGCTGTGTCTTCACACACACAGGATCTGCCACTGCCTGGTCTCCGGTTCACTGACTTCCCTGAAGTAGGTAGATGTCTGTCGCCGCACAGGCTCCGCAGCGAGGTGGAAGGCTCTCTGGAAGTGCGCAAGGCCCAGGCCTCGGGCCTTGCACTCACAGCAGGTCCGCACAGGAAGTCCTCTTGCCAGCCGTGCAGTGTCCAAAGAGGCCGGGCTTAGCCTCGCCCTCCCCTTTTATACCCCACCCATGAGTCTCTGCGGCAGCCCAATGCACCCTGGGTGCCAACGGGGTTCTGGGTAACGTAGTCCATGGGCCTCAACGGAGACCCCGCTACACATGTAACATGGATTGTAGTGCAAATCTGCAAAGCAAAAAGCATTAAAACTGCATAGGTGTGAATCCAGCCTCACAGATTTTCCATTAAAAAAATGTCACCCCCCCTAGGAGCCAGGAGAATCGATCCTAACCTTCTTATACTTCAGAAAGAACAGAAAATTGTGATAAATAAAATGATCATAAATGGAATGTTAGGGCTTGCCTAGACTTGCAATTTGGGGGCATTAAAAACACATTTGAGCCTTATTTTTAGTGCTCCCCTGTTGCATACAGCATGCAATTCCCAAACAAATAGGGATGCGCAGCAACAGCCCCGCCCATGCAAAAGAGTAGCACATGTAAACTTAAAGTGTACGTAAAGCTGTTCTTTTTAGTTTTAGAGTAAGGAATGGATAAGACCGCTGAAAGTTTTTTTTTTTCTTGTTTTTATGTTTGCTGTGTCTTGCTGGCAGAATTTTCCTTTACTTCCTTTCCTACAGATCCTCAGATTCAACAAGAAGTAGGACCAAATCTCTCCAAAGCAAAGGGAAATTTCTTTTTAGACAGCTGTCACCAGCACAAGTATCCCTGTTGGAAGATTTCCCTCATCTCCTGTTCTTGTGACAACTCTAAAATGTTGAATTTCTCATCACTTTCTGTACTGGAGACATTAGTAACCAGGTCACCAGGGGTGGCCCCTGTCTGTCACTTTGCAAAGCCTTGGTGCTTATACTGATATGGGACTTCAGTAGATGGTCATCTTGGACGTTCAGTCGGAGTGCTGGCTTTTTTCTGTTTGGATCCGTTTAGCCAAGCATCCCCCCCCCCCCCCCCTATGTTTATTTAAGGCTTGTATAGTGTGGTTTGATGTATACTGGTTTAAAAACTGGACAAAGATCAAAATAAAAGTCTTACAAATAAATAAATGAATATCTGAACTCTAGACGACTATAAAAGGCAAAAACATGTACCGTAATCATTCTTACATTGTTAAATGTTTTTTTTTTTTTTTAAATGGAAGCATTGTAAGTACCTGAATTTGACCAGGTATGAATATCTTTCAATCTCTGTACAGCAGGGCTGGGGTTGTGACAGGAAGTAGCATTGTGAACTCATGCTCACTGTGCTGCTTCTCCTTTCATTGTCCAGTCACAGGCTGGGGCAAGTCCAGGATGACTCAGACGAGGTAGGTTAAGTGACACTGGCCATCAGACTGAGAACATCTATTAGCAAAGAAAAGTAAAACAGGGGTAATCTCTGGGTAGAAGCTAAATATTACAAGTGCTGGTTTTGTTATTTTATTTTTAATAAGTTAATTTCTAGACAAAATGTATTTCTCATTTACAAGTACAATTAATACCAATCCATTGCATGCAATGGAAAAAGGTTGGCTTTGCAAACATGAGCATTGGGAGAGAGGGATTGGAATTGTAACAACAGGAATGTAAAGTTGTCCTGTACACATTTTTATTATTGGATACAATATTAAAGAGATTAAGCAAGAGGGACATTGTATGCCATTTATATTAGCTGAACAACTAGTTGTGAATTGACGAAACCTAAAAGAGGTCTTTTGATGAGGGTTGGCTCGAGACCTTGATTCAGAAAGGTAGGTCGATAATTAAATGGGCAGTATCAGTAGCCTATGAGGGAGAGGAAGGAGGCGGGAGAGAGAGGAGAAAAAAAAGAGTGGTGGCTAGGGGGCAGGGAGGGATTACACACTGGAAGGCAATGATAAGAAGGAAGGATGGGGAGGCACAGAGGGGGTGAGGGGGTGGCCCGAGAATGGGGTCAAGGGACAACATGGGTAAAGAACTGACAAAGCCAGTGCTCCAAGGTACAGGTCCAGAGAGTTAGATTATTTTTAATGGGCTATTCGTTGTTTTTTTTGGCTCAGGTTCTACTTAAAAAAAATAATGTATAGGATGTACCGTATTTTCCGCACTATAAGGCACACCTAAGAGCCTTAAATTTTCTCAAAAATCGGCCGTGCGCCTTATGTGTGCACTGAGTTGCAAAATCTGTAAAAATGTTGTTGTGCGACTTTGGTAAGCGATCCGCTTGGTTGACTGTCGGACCATTTCCCGCTGACACAGGGACGTAATACGTACACTACGTACGCTGGCAGCGATAAACCAGTCAGAGAACATTACGTAATATGTACAGTACGTTAGTAAGGTATCTGCTTTAACTGTTGTCCGAGCTTTCACGAAAGCCGGCATCATTGCTGAACAGCCACCTGGAAACGAGACTGAAAAATAATGTGAGTGTATTGTTAAATAGTAGAATAAAGTTCAACGTTTGTGGGCGGCACAGTGGTGTAGTGGGTAGCACTCTCGCCTAGCAGTAAAAAAAGGTCACTGGTTCGAATCCCAACCACGACACTACTTGCCTGGAGTTTGCATGTTCTCCCTGTGCCTGCGTGGGTTTTCTCCCGGTAATCCGGTTTCCTCCCACACTCCAAAGACATGCTGGTAGGTTAATTGGCTTCTGTCCAAAATTGACCCTAGTATATGAATGTGAGTTGGGGACCTTGGATTGTGGGCTTCTTGAGGGTAGAAACCGATGTGAGTGTGCAATGTATGTGTGCACTGTGTAAAATTGACGGCGCTATATGGGTACTTTAAATAAATAATAATACAATAGATGAGCATCTTAATGAGATACAATGTACAGGGATAGGGAGAATTGTAGACACGCACCCACACTCACTCAGGTTGTACTGGTGTCTTTATTCAACCTTACTAACTATATAACTAAACTCACTGTTTTTCTTCCGTTACCTTTTTTGGTAGACCGTATGTTTTAGCATGCGCCTTATAATACAATGTGCCTTATGTATGGGTTAAGTACAGAAATAGATCCCGTAATTGAGACTGCGCCTTATAATCCGGTGTGCCTTACAGTGGCGTATCCAAGGTATGGCAGGCATGGCAAGAACCATGGGCCGTAGGGGGGGGGGGCGCCAAAAAAAAGTTCCCTGCACGACAAAAAATTCCCACCCGTTCTCCTGCGGCCGCATCCTGCACTATAGTCCCGGTGCCGGCGGCGGCACGGCAATTCACTTATAAGTAATGTTTCCTGGCTGGCATGTAGGAGAGTGACAGGCGCGGGCCGTGGGCGCCCCCATGCTTGTCTATGAGTGGTATCGCCCACTGCTCAGACCGTCACTCAGCTAACTTGCGGAGGCTCCGCCTAAAGCTCCGCCTACCCTCCAGTCCTCTTCGCATCGCAGCTTCATCTTCTCCCCGAGCGCCGAGCGCGAGCGGGTCGGTGACGTCACCATCGTCACTTGTGAGGTCAGGTCACTGAGGAGAAGAACTGGCTAGTCTGAGTCTGACAGAGAAGAGACTAGTCCCTGGAACCCCCAGCCAGGCAGGCAGCACTGCAGCAGGTACGGACAGTACTATATTCTATAGTCACACGTGTACTGTGTTATGTTATCATCGTGTACAGTATGATGATGTGTGCCAACTGCCAAATATAGTTCTTAATATATGGAATAAAAAAATTATAATTATGCATAGCCATAGATATCATAAATAAAGTGATTTGTGCAAGTAGTACCTGCTGTTGCACAAATCACTTTATTTATGATATCTATGGCTATGAATAATTCAATTTATTTAATCCATATTGAGCACTATATTTGATTGGCTGCTTGCTTCTGTTTGGGTCTGTCCCTGGCACATGATGACTTAGGCTACTTTCACACTGGGGCGTTGCGCCGTCGGCGGTAAAGCGCCAATATTTTTGCGGCGCTTTACTGATGGTTTTCGTGGCGCTAGCAGGGCGCCTCAAAGATGTGGCTGGCAGGACTTTTTTGAGCATCCTGCTAGCGCACCACTAGCAGCCCAAAAAGGGTTAAAACCGCCCGCAAAGCGCCTCTGCAGCAGTGCTTTGCTGGCGGTTCGGTTGCACTGCCCATTGATTTCAATGGGCAGGGGCACTTTAGAAGCAGTGTGTACACCGCTCCTACAGTACCTCAAAGTTGCGGCTAGCAGGACTTTTTTGAGCGTCCTGCCAGCGCACCGCTCCAGTCTGAAAGCCCTCGGGCTTTCACATTGGAGTGAGAAAAGAGGCTCTTTCAGGGCACTTTGCAGGCGCTATTTTGTAGCGATGTAGCACC
Source organism: Rana muscosa (assembly GCA_029206835.1). Lineage (NCBI taxonomy): Eukaryota > Metazoa > Chordata > Amphibia > Anura > Ranidae > Rana > Rana muscosa. Next base: position 123,359,358 of record CM055126.1, on the reverse strand, counting down.
TGCAAAGCGCCTCAGTGTGAAAGTAGCCTAAGACCCCTTTCACACTGAGGCGCTTTGCAGGCGCTATAACGCTAAAAATAGCGCCTGCAAAGCGCCCTGAAAAAAGCAGCATCTTTGAGGCGCTGTAGGAGTGGCTCCTAAAGCGCCCCTGCCCATTGAAATCAAAGCAGCGCTTTGCAGGCGTTTTGTTAACCCTTTCTCGGCCACTAGCCGGGGTTAAAAGCGGCTGAATAGCGCAGAGAAAACTACGGTAAAGCGCCGCTAAAAATAACGGTGCTTTACCGCCAACGCCCTCACCCGCCCAGTGTGAAAGAGGCCTTAAAGTCCTCATCATGTGCGATTGTGCGTGTGTGCTAAGCAAACAGGGCCGCTGGTGATCCTACTCCCTCTGTACAGTGTCAGAGGTGCTGGAGCAGCAGTGGCGGAGGACTGTATCCATTATGAGGAAACATCCCCTGCACCGCTGTGTGTCCTTGATCATCACCGTGCCACTGCCAGTGAGTGTGACCTGTCTGTGTACCACTGCGCGCAGTCACTGTCTCTGATGTTCCTTTCCACTCTGCCTTTCTGCCCAGTGCTGTGCCCGTCCACCGCATGATCCGCCCCCATGGAGGCCGCTCTCTCTTCCTCCTGCTAAGTGCCCATACACTGCACGATTCCTCCGCATTTATAGGTGCTGATATTACTGCATTTATGGGTTCTCGTAAGGCTTCATTTTTATAGGTGCTGGTAAGGCCGCATTTATAGGTGCTGGTAAGGCCGCATTTATAGGTGCTGGTAAGGCCGCATTTATGGGTGCTGGTAAGGCTGCATTTATAGGTGCTGATATTACTGCATTTATGGGTTCTCGTAAGGCTTCATTTTTATAGGTGCTGGTAAGGCCGCAATTATGGGTGCTGATATTACTGCAATTATGGGTGCTGATATTACTTCATTTATGGGTTCTCGTAAGGCTTAATTTTTATAGGTGCTGGTAAGGCCGCTTTTATGGGTGCTGATATTATTGCATTTATGGGTGCTGTTACTGCATTTATGGGTGCTGATATTACTGAATTTATGGGTTTTGGTAAGGCCGCTTTTATGGGTGCTGATATTACTGCAATTATGAGTGCTGATGTTACTGCATTTATGGGTTCTGGTAAGGCCGTTTTATGGGTGCTGATGTTACTGCATTTATGGGTTCTGGTGCTTTTTTTTTTGTTAAGGTTATCTGAAAGATGGGTTTCAAATGTTTTGACAGGGGCGCAGTTTCAGTGCTTGCCATAGGCGCCATTTTCACTAGATACGCCTCTGGTGCCTTATAGTGCGGAAAAAACGGTATTTCACAGCAGAGTTCCATAATACCATAGGAAATCAAAAGCCCAGCTGATTCTCCATTTCTAGTAGAGGCAGCAGCTCTAATGGTATATATACTGGTGATGGCATCTTCTACTCAGAGCCCCATGTGTCTGTGATCAGAACAAAAGCTGTTGATGTGATAAGAAATGAGGCTATTAGATCAATCAAAGCGTCTTTTCACCAGTGCTGAGATCCACAATTGAAGAAACAGATCAATTCACAAAGCATAACATGAGTGGAAAAGTAGGTTATTGCATCACACTGGGTAAACAATAGCCAATTGTTTAATATCTTGACTTTTGCATAGCTACACACATTCCTTCTAGTTTTTGGGTTATATGGCCTTGTCTTTCATTGCATACAAAATAGAATACATTGTGGCACATATAAAATCACACTCATTCTTCCCATCAACATTTCTGAAGGTTGTCCCAAAATCACACAATTACAGTACATATTGTGAATGATTGCCGATGTTTTGAAGCCTACAGTATGTGGACACCGACATGCATTGGGTTGAATTGTATTTCTACTCTTTATGGTTCCTATTAATCCCCATTTCCTGGGGCTATTAACACTAACCTGTCCAGTTGACCCTTCCTTGGATCTTTGCCATCTTGCAGAGCTAAAACCTTGGGCAGAATCTTCAACATCTGATGTTTGTGTTGGATACATGTGCACCCACCGGTCAAATGCTCCTGTCACTCCTGTGTCACACAGGTTAGAAGATTGTGCTGAACGCCATTGCTCCACAAGATATTGAATATCTAAAGCATGGGTGTGGGGACAGATGAGTATCGACCACTTTGTGACTACAGTGTTTCTTTTAAAGTCCTCATGCACAATGCCCTACGTCATGATAATGTTAACCACTTCAGCTCCAGATGGTTTACCCCCTTTCATGACCAGGCCATTTTTTGCGATACAGCACTGCGTTATTTTAACTGACAAAATTTGCATCCTTTTTTCCCACAATTAGAGCTTTCTTTTGGTGGTAATTGATCACCTCTGCGGTTTTTATTTTTTGCGCTATATACAAAAAAAGACCGACAATGAAAAAAATAACGACATTTTTTACTTTCTGCCATAAGGCCACTTTCACACTGAGGCACTTTACAGGCGTTTTAGCGCTAAATATAGCGCATGTAAAGCGCCTCTCCTGTCACTCCAGTGTTAAAGCCCGAGTGCTTTCACACTGGAGCGGTGCACTTGCAGGATGGGAAAAAAAGTTCTGCAAGCGGCATCTCTGCGACGGTTTAGGAGCGGTGAATACACTGCTCCCAAAATGCCCCTGCCATTGAAATCAATGGGCAGTGCTGCCAAAGCGCCTGCACAGTGCTTCGGCAGCGGTGCTTTGCGGGCGCTTTTAACCCTTTTTCGGCCGCTAGCGGGGGTTAAAAGCACTCTGCTAGTGCCCAAAAAGCAACACTAAAATTTTGGTAAAGCGCTGCTCCAGTGTGAAAGTGGCCTAAAACATTTCCAATAAAAAAAAATGTAAAAAATCAAATCTTATATATAAAATCCAAATTTTATTTTAATAAATTGATATAAATAATCAATTGCATATGCAATATGCATATCATTGCATATGTTGCTGAGATTACAGTTTACATCCTTCCTACATAGATGTCATCAAAAACGTAATTATGGTTAAAGAGATGAAACATGGGGTCTCCAAACTGAACGCATTTCACAGGTCAGCTCCTGCTTCTTCAGGAAGATCAGAAGATTTTCTCCATTTTGTGCAAACAGATTGTATTTTCCAATAATTTATCACAGCCAAATGGCATTCCTCTATACAAAAGAACATAGCCTACCTACAATATCAGAAACATTTTCACATATACAATCACCATTTAAAAGTAAGACAGAGGGGACATTGTTAGGAATAGACAGATCCAGATGTAAAACCTTGAAGCAGGGGTAGGGTTGCCACCAGTGGCAGCTGGTGCTCAAAATTTTTTTTGGGGGACGCAAACAAACTGAGAAATTATTAAAAAGACCCTATCAATTGCAACCACTGTGCATTTCAAACGCAGCCATTGTGCCCTCAAACACCGCCACTGTGCCATCAAATGACGCCACTTTACCCCATCAAATTCTGCCACTGTGCCCATCAAATGCTGCCACTGTGCCCCATCAAATGCTGCCACTGTGCCCCATCAAATGCTGACACTGTGCCCCATCAAAAGTTGCCACTGTGACCCCCCCCTCCCGCTCGCCTTCTGCCCGGCACTTACCCTTTCTCGGTGGTGGGTCAGGCAGCGGGTGACGGCGGCGAGCTGTGGAACCTTGCAGTGGCGAGCTGTGTCCTCCATGCGTCTCCTCCCCTCCTCCTGATAGGCGTCCAATCGCAGCGTCTGTACTTTCAGCCAATCAGGTGACGGGTATCAAATGGCTACTTGATTGGTGGAGAGGTGGTTCAGTGTTAGAAAAGCAAATATTCATTCGCTTTTATAACACACTTAGGTGGACTGTGAACGCAATGCTTTGCACTCCGAGTTCACCTTTTTTGAAGCCTGTTAGAGCCTATGGCTCTAATCAAGTGCTTCAAAAATACACCCGGCGGTGGCGGCAACAACAATGGATAGATCTATCCATTAGTCATAGAGGGGGGGTGGCTGGAGAGAGGGGGCAGCGCCCTTAATGGATGCACCGCCACCTTTTCTTCAAGCCAAGGTTAGCTTACAGTCCTGTTAACACCCTGTTTTTGCTTGGTGCTTTGATGAGGCTTCGGTGAGGCTTTCACGTAAGCTTTGCCATAGACTTCTATGGAGGCTTTGAAGACGCTTTGAAGCACCACTGAAGCTACATGGGGTATAATTTTTGAAGCGAAGCCGAGGCAAAGCAAAAACCTGTGTAAACAATGTTATCTCGCTGTTATAAACTATTGATCCCATAAATCCAGCTGTAATGCAGATGAACAAAGGCGAGGTGTTTGAATTCCAGCTGGGTGACAACCAAGGTCTGCTTCCTGGATACAATGGAAGAGTGAGCATAGCCACCAAGGGACAGAGATTGTGTAAAATATAAAACTAATGCAGACACCTCATCTAAGGACTGGTAAGTTAAAATATATTACATTTTTGTTTTTGGGTTTAGATACGCTTGAAGGGATCAGATTATTTTTGTATTAGCAACACTCTCGACTTTAGAAACAAAGACAAAATGATTTATAGGTTGTTAGAGGATTGATTTGGTCTGCCATTAGGACATTTGGAAAAGGTTTCTGTTTAGCTACAAGTTTGTCTTTAATTAAACATAGCAATCCAGGCCGAAATCAATCCATTCAAATGTACTGTGCAGTTATAATCCTCAAGAGAATAACAGCTCTGTAAAAGAGTTTAAAAAGAAAAAAAGGAACAGAAGAATTGGGCACATACATTTAATGCCTATTCACATTTTTTCACTTTATAGTAGTAAAAACAAGGACGTGTCCTACATGTCATGTCAATCACAGGGTTAAAACAAGCTCACAGCCAAATTTAAAAAAGTGTGCTGCCGCTTTAAACTACAAAAAATTCTAATGATTCACAAGTATAAATACACACAGGTATATGCATAATTGAATTTGCTCCCATGCATAAAAAGACACATAAAAATAAAAATGGGAAAAAAAAAAAACGGAACAAAGCCCCAGCGATTAAAAGTTCAGTATAACACAATTCAAAAAAGAAAAAACGTGATCCAAAAAGCACTCTGCTTCTGGATGAACATACAGAAGCGAAGAGCTGAGCCACCGAGGATAACAGCATGCCACAGGATTGTCCACCAGAAAGACTTTATGGGCTCCTTACCGGAGGGAACGATCCCACACAGTGATCAGTGAGCACCTTGCTGCACAGCAGCCACTCATATAAAGGTCTCCTTGGGAATAATCATCCATCTGGTCCTGGATACACATGTTCCATGCATGGGTTTAAAATACAGAGGGTACTAATATAGTGCAATAAGTTTGGCAACAAGTTTTATAAATATAAAATATAAATTGATCTTACATCAGGTTCCATATGAAAAGTGCACTCGGACACAACACTATGCAGGCAGTGCCAGAGTGTCCTCCCAGCTTGCAGGAATGGCGTCACATGTGCAGCCCCGCTCAACGCCTTTCCCATAACAAGCATCGTCAGGGGAACAGAGGCTCAGGGGAACACATTTACTCTGTGACATAGAAGTAATTTGTGCCTCTGTGAAGCTACCAGTTTACTTTTATGTAGTGTCCAAGGTGCTTCTCCCGATCCCCTGCATCACAGTACAGGGCTTTTCTGCGTCTCCTGGGAGTCCAGGACCAGAAAAGTTGACTTTGCAGAAAAGCAGTGTTCATTCTGGTTTCGAGTTCACAGCTGTCATATCCTATCTAGTAGTAGCTAGGTAATGGGAAGATTGGCGGGCTCTTTGTCCGTGATCTGTTTGGGTTCAGTACGGGGAGGCATTAGAGGCCTAATTAGCCCCTAATGTCTCAAAAAAAAGGACCTGTAAGCAAGATTGTGTTACGCTTACCCCTAACACAGGTGGTCAGGCACTACAGCTAGCTTCTGTGTTCTTCACCTATAGTAGCCCCCTTTCCCATAAGGCAAGCAGGCTTACCAGTACCGGTACTCGGTTGCTCCCAGGACTTATACACAATTCTTTAGTGCCTGGCTACCACGCTGAGGCAGGGACAAACTGAACATAGCAAACAGGTACTTGCAGTTGACAGGCAGGCAGAGTGGTTCAATGACAGTCCAGGTACATGGCAGGCAAGGTTCAGGGTCAAAAGGCAGACAAAGTTCCGAGCGTACTTGATATCTGATCTAAGATAGGCAACAAGGGAATTCAAACTAGCAGACAAGGCAGACAAACAGGGAGCTTGGAGTATGTGTTACAATGCTATCACAAGCATAAGACTGCAGGCTTGGCTGGCTTAAATCAGGTTTGGTCCCCACCCAGAGACTGGCTACATCATTTACCTTGCAGGTGAACAAGCAGACAGGGAAAATGCATCATATCCAAAACCAGAATGTTGGAATGAGACCAGCAGCTGTGATGGAGCAGGAGCGCTGTACGCTGCTGACAGATTGCTATCACATAGGGAGCTTGTAAGCCCCTTGGTTATAGTAATAAAAAGTGAAAAAAAAAAATAATATATGTATAGAAAATAACATATAAAGAAATGCATTTAAAAAAAATGTATTAGGAGTGGTATGTACACTGACCCAGTTTTTTTTTTTTTTTTATACATAGCCTTTACACTTTTTACACTGCTCAAGAAGTGCCATGATGTTACTATGCTCCCCATGAAAACTCAGTACAGAAGCAATGTGTTTACATTCTCTTTTACAATACACTCCCATGGAGTGACCTGCAAAAAGAATGGATGCCCCTGAGCTAATCATTTCACCTGCTGGGCCTAGCGCTTAGTCACTAAAAGCCAGTGGTTCCAGCACTAGTGCTAACACGAGGTCTGTATGACTCTGTCGGAGTCCAAATGCTGTTTTAAAACGGCTGCTGGGACAAATACAGTAGCTGATATCCCTTTGCCGTTTAAAAATGACAACTTTGACTCAAGTGGTTAAGACTGAAAAACTAGCAGAAAAACTTTTAGGTAAAAAACGAGAAGTTTAAGTTGCTTACAATTTTGCATTTACTGATTTTGAGAAAGCCAGTATTAACACATCACATAGCTCCTTCAGAGTCCTACTGAGAAAGTTCGCTTGATTACCATTATTTCACTTATTTTCAATCATGGATTACAGGTACAGTAATTTATGAACATATCTAGACGATATCTAGGAAAGAAGAGTAAATACAATTTTTTTAAGTGTCTACAGAATTCAAAACCATTGGATTTTTTTTAGTTTAATCTCCCACATTGTTATTACAAAGAAAATAACCTTTTAAATGAATTCTCCCATGTTAGTAATAATTGTAGTAATTAGAACTGTAAGTTTAATGGAATTTCAATAGTGCAAAATAGTGACAGAAGTATCTAAACAAAAATCTCTGTTCTCAATATAAAGTGAACCTAATCATAAAAAATATTAATCCCTTTAGACATCCTCCTATGTGCTCACAGATGCTCAATATTATAAAACAATACACCCATGAATAGCACTTTATCAATACTTAATACAAAGTATCTATGTGCTGAAAAAGTCTTTTAAATTGATTGTAAACCCTTACATATACCCAGTGAAGTGACTGGCCTCAGGTGATACAGAGATTAAACAAATCCAATTACATAAGTTGTAACTGTTTTTTTTTTTGCAGCCTTCTCTTCTCTACATCTGTTCCAGAATTTATAAAGCTTGTCTGATCTGTCAGAAAAAAGCGGATGGAGAGCTGAAGGTACACTCTGCAGAGCTTAGTGAGGACAGCTCTAAGAGCTGATTTGAGGGAAGAGACACACCCCCTTTACACAGCACACAGTGTTTTGCTTTACGTCTATCTATTAAGGTTTCCCTGTGGTAAAATCAAGGAAGCTTAAACTTCTGTAGTGTATCAATGCTTTACTAAACAAGGAAAAATCTGCACATACAACTGTAGGATGCACAATACAACACACTTAACTTAATAGCTTACAAAATATATGCCTACAAATATATATACGCATGTACAACATGTACCGTATATATTAAGTAAACTAAATAATTACTCAACTTGGAGGTCAAGATGTAATGTCCATAGTTCCTTGCTCAGTCCAACTCCCAAAAGCGTCTCCAAAGTTATCCAGCTTCAGGCAGGGATGTCTTCTTCCTTTCTCCTTCCAAAGACCAACTCCTTCCTTTGTCCTTCCCAAACACAACTGTTGTTCAAAACATGTCTCTCCACCAAAAAACCTTTTCAAACCCCCCCTTTCCTGTTTCCTGATCAATGGAGGGGGAGGGGCCCCTCCCACCCATTTCCAGCAAAGAACTTCCAGTCAATGGAGGGGGAGGGAAGGGGCTCTTTACACAACCTGTTACTACCTAAACTCTATATTATTATTATAAAGTCACCATAGAAATTGCCATAGCAACACATACCACCTCTTGACTTTATAGAATAATATAGAAAACTTCTTAAAACCTTTTGTCCAGAAAAGGGCGAAAACCCCCCTAAACGGGAGGAAAAAATTCCCTTTTGACCCCCACCTGGGCGATCAGACTTTTGCTTCGTCCCTGGAAGGCTGCAACATTACTTTTGAGGAGGGTTAATGTCTTTGGCAGTTTGGGTAAATAAAGTCCCAGATGAAAGTCTGTTGTCCTCTTGGTCATAAGGAAATGCTCAGATGAAAATCCACTCCAATTCAGCCACCTTTAGGACATCATCCGCATCTTCATCAAGCTCTCTTCTGGTCTTCCTCCTCCCACCCAGCATGGTCGTCTGCTCTGCCTGCTCCACCTCTCGATGCTCAATATCTGAAAAGAGTAAGAGACAAAAGCAGATTATATGTTCATTTCCAACTGTGCCAAAAACATAGCTCACTGCTCACATTTCTCTATCTGCCCATTTGTAACTGCAAAACTATTGTAGGGTGCCCACTGTTGCCTTGAAACACTTTCACGGAAAGGCATTGACTTCCAACGTAACGAATAAACTTGCATGTCTCTCCGTGCCATCCTTGGAAGAACAGAGGCCTGCTGCTTCACAGTATGGCACATTTTTGCAAAATGCCCCATTTTGTGGCAACAGAAACACTTAATGTGACTGAATCTACCATTCCCAACCATTTGCTTCCACTTCTTAAACAATGCTGGTGTAGGAATCCCATCTATTTCCTCTCTAGGGACCCCCACCTTAAGTAAATCAATCCACATGTGTCTCCTGGAGATCATAGGCCTTGCCTTCCTTGTATCTGAATCAACTCTGTAATTTGAGCTGATCAAATCCTCAGCTTCCCGGTTATGAGAAGTAACAGTGGCACATGTCCTATTTCTGCTTACAGGCTTTGAGCCTTTGTCCTTTGTTAGAGCATCATTAGATTTATTCATGGGGGCTGCACACCGCTCATTCAAATCTTCAGCTCGGCCTACAGAGGTTTGAACACTCTTGTAAGCCACTGCAGGTTTAACTTTAATTACCCTACTTTCTAAATCTTTTGCCTTGCTTGCAGTTTCTTCCAAACACTTGGAGGCCACTGCAAGCTGCTTCTTTATTAAATCTCTTTCTAATTCTGCCTTTTCCCTCTTTTCAGATTCAATATGTAGAGCATGCAGGACATGCAAACCAAACACAGCAACTGCCCGCATCTCTCCCTTACTAAACACAAAACTTTTGAGACTAAAATCTGAGGAAAGATCAGAGACTCCATCCCCCCAAGCTCTGTTCAAAGGAGAAGCATATCCAGCCAGCTCCTTTGCAACAGACATCCACTGACTATTTCTGGCCCAGATAGGAAGGGTGCACGCCTTCAAGTCCTCCTGGACACCAGAAACCTTTGCAGCCTTACTCTTCCTAAACAGTGTACGCAGCATTTTTCCCCCAGTACAAGCAACAAAACACACCACAGAAAACAGGTCAGCTTCTGTTGAAATTTTAGCACAAATTCCGGCTACGAGCCCCCATTGTTTTGCTTTACGTCTATCTATTAAGGTTACTCTGTGGTAAAATCAAGGAAGCTTAAACTTCTGTAGTGTATCAATGCTTTACTAAACAAGGAAAAATCTGCACATACAACTGTAGGATGCACAATACAACACACTTAACTTAATAGCTTACAAAATATATGCCTACAAATATATATAAGCATGTACAACATGTACCGTATACATTAAGTAAACTAAATAATTACTCAACTTGAGGTAAAGATGTAATGTCCATAGTTCCTTGCTCAGTCCAACTCCCAAAAGCGTCTCCAAAGTTATCCAGCTTCAGGCAGGGATGCCTTCTTCCTTTCTCCTTCCAAAGACCAACTCCTTCCTTTGTCCTTCCCAAACACAACTGTTGTTCAAAACATGTCTCTCCACCAAAACCCTTTCCAAAGCACCCCTCCCCATTTCCTGTTTCCTGATCAATGGAGAGGGAGGGGCCCCTCCCACCCATTTCCAGCAGTATCAATGGAGGGGGAGGGCTCTTTACACATATCCTGTTACTACCTAAACTCTATATTATTATTATAAAGTCACCATAGAAATTGCCATAGCAACACAATTGAACATACAGTATACTATACACTAGAGGTCTGAATAATAGATTACTACTATTTTGTTTCAGTTTAGAGGTTTAGAGCTTACAAAACTAGTCATTAAAGTGGTAGTAAACCGCTGAAACCCCCCCCCCCAAAAAAAAAAACAACCTGCAAGACAATAGCATAATGTGCTAGTAAGCTAGTATGCTAGTATACTTACCTTTTTTTTTAATCCAAACAAAACTATATTGAAAACTCAACAATAGAGAAACAGCACAGATATCCATATCAAGACAGACTATAAGGAGACACCTTGCAAATTACGTACTTCAGCATCGGTACATAAGCATATCGGATTCGCATACAGTTCACAAACAATGTATACACTCCGTCACATAGTTACTGAAAAAGCCGTAAGCCCCAGGTGGGTGAGGGCACCCCCCCCTCAGCTATTGCCTAATTACATAAGTAAACTATCCATAATAGAGGTCTACAGGAGCTAACCCCGGAACAGCCAGCCATGGAGCCCATTTTTTTACTCTACCCCTATGCTGGTAGATGTATTTTTCCAGCCTGATAGTGTTGCCCATGTGCGCCAACCACTCCTTCACCATTGACTTCCAGTGTCTCAAAATTAGTAGTCTAGCCTGGAAGAGAGCCCTAGCCATGGCCAGTCTAGAAGATTCCTTAGCAGGGATCTCGTCTATAATTCCTAGTAAACACAGTTTATGGTGTTCCACTAATTACATAGTTACATAGTTACATAGTTAGTCAGGTTGAAAAAAGACACAAGTCCATCCAGTTCAACCGTAAAAAATAAAAATAAAAAAATAAAAATAAACATATATCGTACAATCCCATATACCCAATTCTATACCCACAGTTGATCCAGAGGAAGGCAAAAAAACCCAGAAGAGCATTATCCAATTTGCTACAGCAGGGGAAAAAATTCCTTCCTGATCCCCCGAGAGGCAATCGGATATTCCCTGGATCAACTTTACCTATAAATGTCAGTACCCAGTTATATTATGTACATTTAAGAAAGAATCCAGGCCCTTCTTAAAGCAATCTACTGAGCTGGCCAGAACCACCTCTGCAGGGAGTCTATTCCACATTTTCACAGCTCTTACTGTGAAAAAACCTTTCCGTATTTGGAGGTGAAATCTCTTTTCCTCTAGACGCAAAGAGTGCCCCCTTGTCCTTTGTGTTGACCGTAAAGTGAATAACTGAACACCAAGTTCACTATATGGACCCCTTATATATTTGTACATGTTGATCATATCCCCCCTTAATCTCCTCTTCTCAAGAGAGAATAAATTCAGTTCCTCTAATCTCTCCTCATAGCTGAGCTCCTCCATGCCTCTTATCAGTTTGGTTGCCCTTCTCTGCACTTTCTCCAGTTTCCCAATATCCTTTTTGAGAACTGGGGCCCAAAACTGAACTGCATATTCCAGATGAGGTCTTACTAATGATTTGAACAGGGGCAAAATGATATCTCTCTCTCTGGAGACCATACCTCTCTTAATACAAGAAAGGACTTTGCTCGCTTTGGAAACCGCAGCTTGGCATTGCATGCCATTATTGAGCTTATGATCTACCAAAACCCCCAGATCCTTCTCCACTACGGATCCCCCCAGTTGTACTCCCCCTAGTATGTATGATGCATTCATATTATTAGCCCCCAAGTGCATAACTTTACATTTATCAACATTAAACCTCATCTGCCACATAGTCGCCCAATTAGACAGAGCATTGAGGTCGGCTTGTAAATTGGCGACATCCTGTAAGGACGTTATTCCACTGCATAGCTTGGTGTCATCTGCAAAGACAGAAATGTTACTTTTGATCTCAGACCCAATATCATTTATAAACATATTAAAAAGTAAGGGTCCCAGCACTGAACCTTGGGGTACACCACTGATAACCTTGGACCATTCAGAGTAAGAATCATTAACCACTACTCTCTGAATTCTGTCTTTTAGCCAGTTTTCTATCCATTTACAAACTGATATTTCCAATCCTGTAGACTTTACCTTACACATGAGCCGTGTGTGGGGAACTGTATCGAACGCTTTTGCAAAATCCAAGTATACCACGTCCACTGCCACCCCTCTGTCCAAGGTCTTACTTACCTCTTCATAAAAAGAAATCAGGTTTGTTTGACAACTTCTGTCTTTCATGAATCCATGCTGTCTGTTGCTTAAATAGTTTTTTTCCAGCAAGAACTCATCTATGTGGTCTTTTATTAATCTCTCCAGTATTTTCCCAACTATAGAAGTTAAACTAACAGGTCTATAGTTACTTGGTAAACACTTAATTCCCTTTTTAAATATAGGCACCACATTGGCCCTGCGCCAATCCAGTGGTACTATTCCTGTCATTAATGAGTCCCTAAAAATTAAATACAATGGCTTTGAAATTACAGAGCTCAATTCTTTTAGGATCCGTGGGTGTATGCCATCTGGTCCAGGTGCTTTATCCACCTTTATTCCATCTAAATATTTCTGGACCATATCACTTTTGAGCCATTGTGGATTTGGGGCTGTGTCACTACCACCCCCATTTTGGACATGAGCTCCCCCATGCTCCTTTGTATACACAGAACTGAAGAAAGTATTTAATAAATTAGCCTTCTCTTTGTCCCCAGTCACCCACTCTAGATTATTTTGTAAAGGGCCTACATGCTCAGACTTGACCTTTTTACTATTAATATATTTGAAGAATTTTTTGGGGTTTGTCCTACTGTCTTTTGCAATCTGTCGTTCATTTTGAATTTTTGCATCCTTGATTTCCTTTTTACATATCCTGTTATATTCTTTGTAACATTTAAATGACACTAGTGTTCCCTCATTTTTATATTTTTTAAAAGCTCTTTTCTTATAGTTTATAGCTTTTTTAACTTTGTCAGTGAGCCACATAGGTTTTATTTTTAGCCTTTTAAACTTATTGCCCATGGGAATATACTTTGCAGTGAGTTCCCAAACAGTCTTTTTGAAGAATTCCCATTTCTGTTCTGTGCCCATGGATGCCAATATTCCTTCCCAGTCTAAGTCCTGGAGAGCAGCACTCATCCTTGGAAAATTTGCTCTCTTGAAATTAAGTGTTTTTATCTTTCCTGTATGTGATTTTTGCTTACAACTAACATCAAATGAAATCATGTTATGGTCACTGCTACCCAGGTGTTCCTTTATCTGAACATTAGTAATACGCTCTGCATGGTTTGAGATTACCAGGTCCAACAGAGCATCATTCCTAGTTGGGGCCTCAATAAACTGGACCATAAAATTGTCCTGCAATAGGTTTATAAATTTTTGCCCTTTAACTGTCCCAGCAGTTCCATTACTCCAGTCAATTTCTGGGTAGTTAAAATCCCCCATTATTATCACCGTCCCAGCCCTTGCAGCCCTTTCCATCTGTGCAAGGAGCTGAGTCTCTAACTCCTCATTAACATTGGGTGGTCTATAACAAACTCCAATGATTAGCTTTGAACTACGCACATCTGTATGCAGTCCTACCCATAATGCTTCAGACTCATCACACTCTCCATCCACCAGGTCCTCTTTCACACTCGCTTTGAGATCACTTCTCACATAGAGACAGACCCCTCCACCCTTCCTTTTTACCCTGTCTTTCCGAAAGAGTGCATAGCCAGGAATATTAATAGCCCAGTCGTGTGAGGAATGAAGCCAAGTTTCAGCAATACCGATTACATCATAGCTCTCCTCATGCACCAGAGCTTCCAACTCACCTATTTTGCTTGGCAGACTTCTGGCGTTGGTGAACAGACACTTTAATGCATTAATATTATTTGACCGGTCACATACTATCCTCTTGGGTGTTCCCAGATTGCAACTAGGACTTGCTACTATACTTACCTTGGGTTTATGTTCTTTGGTTACCCTACCACTAATGCCCCTAATACTACCCTTTAGAATATGTTCCCCGCTGACTCTCACTATCTCTGGACCCTCCCCCCTGTCACCTAGTTTAAAAACCCCTCTAACTTTTTGGCCATCCTTATTCCCAGCTGATCTGCACCCTCCTCATTTAGGTGCAGTCCGTCCCTTCTATAGTACTGGTTATCGACTGAGAAGTCGGCCCAGTCCTCCAGGAACCCAAACCCCTCCTTACTACACCAGCTCTTCAGCCACTTGTTCACTTCCCTAATCTCCCTCTGCCTTTCTGGTGTGGCTCGATGTACCGGTAGTATTCCCGAGAATACTACCTTGGAGGTCCTTTTCCTCAATTTAGCTCCCAAGTCCCTAAAATCGTTCTTTAGGACACTCCATCTGCCTCTGACTTTGTCATTGGTGCCAACGTGCACCATGACAGCTGGGTCTTCCCCAGCCCCTCCCAGTAATCTGTCCACCAGATCCGTGATGTGCCGAACCCGAGCGCCCGGTAGACAACATACAGTTCGGCGCTTCAGGTCTTTGTTACAGATTGCCCTCTCTGTCCTTCTAAGAATTGAGTCCCCTACCACCAGAATCTGTCTTTCCTTTCCCTTCGCTTCCCCCCCACTCTCACTGGAGGAGTTCTTCCCCTGGCAGCTAGGAGAGTCCCTCAGCTCCAGCAGTGCTGGTCCCGGACTTAGATCTGAAACACACGGTTAAGAATCTTTAACACCTTAACACCTTTAACACCTCCTTCCAATAAATGTGCAGTTTGGGACATCTCCACAGCATGTGGATCAGGTCGCCATGATCTCTCATGCATCTTGTGCGAGTTGGATCCTCCCTTACTCCCATTCTCATCAGCCTAGCCGGTGTATAATGGACCCGCAAAAGCACATACAATTGGGACAACCTTTGGGCCACATTTAAATAACACAGGGGAACTGCCGCAAGAGCCTCTTCCCATTGGTCTTTCTCAAATGCTCCTACATCTCTTTCCCATCTGGAGATCACCGTAGCGGTATTGTCTGGGAGGGATTTGTTGAGCAACATAGAGTAGCTGCAGGAGATAAACCCCTTATACGAGGTCACCTCCCACATATAATTAAAAATTGGCGTGGGACTCTGTGTCCACGAGTCAGTTCCCAGTTTGGCCCTAACCGAGTGTTGGAGTTGAAAATAATAAAATTGCATGGAGGCGGGGAGTGAAAATTCGATCTGAAGGGCTTGAAATGGACGTAGCCTGCCATTCCTAAATATTTTATTCATATGAGTAATCCCATAATGTTTCCATTTTGCTCCATATTGTAACTTCTCTATCTCCATGTATCGCCCGTTCCCCCAAATGGGACTAAACCTGGTGTATCCCGACACCTTGAACTGCTCTAACCTTGTTCCACACTTTCTGCATCAAAGTATATGTGGGGTAAGTCTTATTAGATTTGGCAAACTGTACAGCCTGCAGGCCCTCAGCAATCTCTCCCCCAGTAGTAAACCGCAGAAGCTGCGCAGTGGAGTCCCCCAAGTTCAAGACAGGATCTGTAT
This sequence comes from Rana muscosa, assembly GCA_029206835.1. NCBI lineage: Eukaryota > Metazoa > Chordata > Amphibia > Anura > Ranidae > Rana > Rana muscosa. Next base: position 123,343,494 of record CM055126.1, on the reverse strand, counting down.
CTGGGCCTATAACTCTGGCTATGTGTTGTAGTTGTGAGGCCAGATAGTAAAGCCATGGGTTTGGAAGAGCCAATCCACCCGCCTCTTTGGGACGCTGCAACTGTTCCAGTTTCACCCTGGCCGTAGAATTGTGCCAAATGAGAGACCGGAAGAGTGAATTAATAATACGAAACTGCTTCAATGGAACAGAGTTGTGGAGAATGTAGAGGAACTGTGGCATCAAGATCATTTTGATCAAGTTTATCCTGCCTACTGGGGAAAGTTTCAATCTGGACCACACCTTGACCCGGTCAAGGCTAGATACTCCAGGGGATGTGGCGTAACCTGCACCCCTAAATATCTAAACTCAGAGGATACAGGAATGTCCATTAGGGACCCTGCAAGTGGGTCTGGTCTCTTATCCAACAGCATAAGAGACGACTTGGTCCAGTTGATCACTAGGCCAGAATAGTGGCCAAACCTCCATGGCTTCTCTCAAGAAAGATGACGTATCTCCCAGGAAGAGCATGGTGTCATCTGCATACAGCATCAGCTTTTCGTGCAATTCCCCATACCTAAACCCCTTAATACCTGAGTTAGAGCGGATACAGGCCACTAAAGGCTCAATAGCAAGAGCAAACAAAAGCGGGATAAAGGGCATCCCTTTCTTGTGCCACGAAATAAGCTAAAGTACAGAGAAACTCTTCCTGACTCTGATTGCAGCCTGTGGGGAGCTATACAGTAACTGAACCCAAGCAATATATTCCTCTCCCATACCAAATTTGTGGAGAATGGCCCATAGATAAGACCACTCTATACTATGAAAGGCCTTATGGGCGTCAAGTGATAGCAATGCTCTATCCCCCATGTTATCTGACCTGGACTGCATATTGAGAAATAGCCTGCATAGATTTTTGGCAGTAGATTTCTGAGACATAAAACCTGCCTGATCAGAATGTATGATAGTAGATATTACCTTGTTCAATCTGATGGCCAGCACCTTTGCCAGTATTTTCACATCTGTTTGGAGAAGTGATATCGGCCTGTAGGAACCTGGTTTTAGGAGCAAGACAATAATGGCTAGTCATAGAGGTCGGGAGGCACCTATTTGCTTTTGCCTTGTTAAACACCTCTAGCAGTGCAGTGTAGACAGTAGGGTCTCACCATATTTCTTATACACCTCAGCAGGAACTCCATCTCCCCCCTGGCGCTTTTGATTTGGGGAACATCCCGGTCGCCACCTGAAGCTCCTCCAATGTCAGAGGGGCATCCAGTTGTTGCCTTGCACTATCCGACAAAGTCAGCAGTTCCACTTCCCCCAAATACTCCTGTAAAGAGTCCTCCGTGTAAGTTTGACGGGTTTGATATAGATCAGAGTAATAGGACACAAGCACCGACATAATTCCATCAGGCAAATTCGTTGTCCTGCTAGAGGCAGTCCGCAGAGCACCAATGGATGGAGATGTCTGCTGTGAGTGTGCTATTGTAGCCAAAAGGCGACCAGTATGCTCTCCCTCCTCGTAAAATGCTAGTTTGCTAAAAAATCGTTTCCGTTCCGCGGTAGCGGAAGTGAGACGATTGAGAGCATCCTGAGCTGACAACCATGCCTCCTTACGGTTCTCCGTGGGATCAGATATAAACTCCGCCTACAGGTCGAGGACTAAATGTTCCTCCCCCTCCCTATGTGCATGAGATGTCCTCTTAAACACATTATTCTCTCTAATAAACACTCCTCTGAGAAAGGCCTTAAAGGTTTCCCACACCACTCCCGTCTCCGGATGCCCCACATGATCCCGCCAGAAATCTACAATCTTCTTCCCTATCTGCGCTTGGGCTGGTAAGAGATTAAGCCAAAAGGCATTCACTTTCCATGGGGTCCTAGACAGTGTCGAAGGGGGCACACCTCCAGACCAAGAACCAAAGGGGAGTGGTCTGAAATCCCCCTGAGTGCATACTTAATCTCTGACACCGATCGGACAGCAGCGTCCGAACAGAGGCACAGATCAATGAGGGAAAAAGATAGGTGGGTCTTAGAAAAGCATGAGAATTGTCTTTCCCCAGGATTTTTACCCCTCCATGGATCATACCAGCCCACTTCATCGACCAGTTTTTTCAAGGCTGTCTGTCTCACTTCTCTCCCCTACACAGATGGAGGGTGTTTGTCTAGCAAGGGGTCTAGGTAGCCATTGAAATCACCCAGGATATACATCGGCACATCCGGGTGACCCAGCTGGTACTCCAGTACCACCTTTAACACCTGATGGTTATATGGAGGTGGAATATACACAAATGCAAGTACACACTTAAAGGAAAATAAACGACAGTATAGAATGACATATCTCCCTTCCCCATCCACCGACAGTCAAGTTCCTGGTAGTCAAGTGACCCATGTATCAAAACACTCACCCCCCGAGAAAATGATGTGTGAGTGGAGTGATAAATTCTACCACCCACCGGTAGTTTAGGCAAGACAGGGAATCAGATGTGAGTTGCGTCTCCTGCAAAGCACATATACCAGGCAGATATTTGCGCAAAGAAGCAGATACCATGGCCCACTTGAGGGGGTCACCCAGTCCCCTAACATTCCAGGACACCACAGGTATTGTAGTCATCATCCCCCATAGAAAACATGAACAACAGGATAAACATTAGTCTTTGCAATGCAGAATGCCAGATGCCCTGCCTTCCCTCCCCAATCCCACCACCCGAGTGTAAGCCAGATTCCGAACATGCAATTAAAGGCCCAAAGTGTCTCAAATCTGAAATCTGTAAGGTTGAATTCTCCGTACCGTAGTATACATACATTAGAACGACCCCCCCCCGCAGCGGTGTCCGGTCACCGCTGAGGGAGCTGACATGTTCCCTTGGCATTTCTTCCGGGTTTGCGGGCTCCGGCAAGAAGCCACATCTGCACGTGCAGGAATGCTGTCTCCTATGACAACAGTCTTTAACAGTTCCTAACACAAAGCGTAATAATTCTTTCATCTTCACTACTACTTCTCCTTGTAGTTCTTCCACACACTGAGCTCCCAGTCTCTCACTAGACCCTCTGATTCACTGACACTGAATCCCTTGAGCTCCTCCTCACTTCATGGTGGTATCGTCCTCAAGCATCACCCCCGCTTCTCTGCTGGGTATATAGCTTGGCACTCTAGATACCTCTCAAGCTTCACCCAGGCTGGCCCGGTCGGTCCCTAGCTTGACACACAAGGCTGCTCTGCAAGCGTCACCTGCACTGGCTGGGTCCCTGGCTTGATTCCCTCTGAAGTTTCCCGATTCCTCACTGTCCCCGTCTGGTGAGAATCCTGCTCTGTACTTGCTTTACACTGTGGCCCTGGTACTTGCCACTCACTGTGGCCCTGGTAATTAGGCAGATAGTCCCTTCCTGGCGACAGCTTCCCATCTACCTCCGACCACTACAGGTTCTCCGGCCGGCAGAACCGTCACTTTTGGTTGGACTGCAAGCCACAATCCCAACCCTGGGCTGCTCGCTTGCTTCTGGATAGGCCCTCACACAGCCTAGCAGCCAGACGGCCCCTGGATAGGCCCAATCTCTGGCCTAGTAGCCTGGGGCAAACGACACATGTCCAGCCAGACAGCCATCCAGGTGGCACAGAACATAGATCACCCGACTCCACCCGAATACATAGGCTCTCCCAGCAGGCCAAGGGACCCAAGAAAACTCCTGCCCATTGGCTGAGACACCCCACATACCCATAATCTGACCTTGGGTCACCCTTCTCATATCTAGTACCACCAAGTACCCGGCCACCTAGTAGTAAAAGAGAAAAGTGCAACAAAGCCAAACCTAGGGAGAAATCAATAGATCTCTATCAATCAACCAGAATATCTACTCCTGGAAAGTAAATTTGCGAGGAGCTCCCTGGCTAAACTACAGGTTGCTACATGTGCATTTAATGTATTTTATGCCTTTAAGTGTAAAAAGTCTCCCTTCTGTAGACATCCAAAAGCCTTAAGAATGTGTAGCCATGGCCCGACCCCTAGAGACCTAATGGTGACCTCCAGAATTAGGAAGAGCTGACATCCATCTTCACAGTGTGGGTTACCAGGCATAGTGCGTGTGGTGTAGTTAGAGTAAGTTGGGCACCAGACACTTTGAGAATGCAAAAAGAGATTTATTGTCTCTTAACAGAATGGGGGAGAGAGGGTTAGGGCCTGAACACCCTTAGGCCCCTTTCACACTTATACGACTTGTACCACGATTTTGGACAACAAAATCGTATTACAAGTCATTCTCCATGATTTTGAATAACTACCATTCATATTGGCACGACTTTAAGTCGTGCCGACTTCAAAGTAGTTCCTGCACTACTTTTTTTCTGAAGTCGGATAAAAGTCGGATTCCGTATTAACAGATCCGACTTTGGCATGAGACTTGTACACGACTTGCGCATGAAGGGGAACTCCACGCCATTTTTTTGAAAAAAAAAAAACGGCATGGGTTCCCCCTTCATGAGCATACCAGGCCCATAGGTCTGGTATGGATTTTAAGGGGAACCCCCACACCAAAAAAAACAGCGTGGGGTTCCCCCAAAATCCATACCAGACCCTTATCCGAGCACAAGCCAGGCCGGTCAGGAAAGGGGGTGGGGACGAGCGAGCGCCCCCCTCCTGAGCCGTACCAAGCTGCATGCCCTCAACATGGGGGGGTGGGTGCTTTGGGGCAGGGGGGACCCTGCGCCCCCCCACCCCAAAGCACCTTGCCCCCATGTTGATGAGGACAAGGGCCCCTTCCCGACAACCCTGGCCGTTGGTTGTCGGGGTCTGCGGGTGGGGGCTTATCGGAATCTGGGAGCCCCTTTAATAAGGGGACCCCCAGATCCCGGCCCCCCACCCTATGTGAATGAGTATGGGGTACATTGTACCTCTACCCATTCACCTGGAATAAAAAGTGTAAAAAAAAAAAACACACTAGACAGGTTTTTAAAGTAATTTATTAGGCAGCTCCGGGGGTCTTTTTCCGACTTTGTGGGTCTCATTTCCGACTCTCCGGCCTCTTCTCCCGCTCTCTGGTGCCTTCTCCATGCTCTCCAGTGCTTTCTGTCTTCTGGAGCGCTCCTCCGCTATCTTCTTCCAGCTCTTTTACTTTTGGCGGCCCGGTCTTCTGTGTCATCTCATGCCCTCTTCTCTTGTCCCGATGTTGACACTACGATCTCTCGTGCTTTAATGCCCTGTGCGCGGCGCGCAACGACTTATATAGGCATGGGGCGTGGCCACCGGGTGATGTCAACCGGTGACCCCGCCCCCTTATGACGTTACAGCTAGGGTTGAGCGAACCCGAACTGTAAAAATCGGGTCCGTACCGAACATTCGAGTTTTTGGGCACCGGACCCGAACAATTGCGTGTAGGTTCGGGTTCGGTCCGGTGTTCGGCGATGTAATGGCGCATTTAGAAAAGCTTCAGTAGGCAGCCAATCACCTTTTGTTTAGCTGGTGTGCCCTTAGAAGCCATCATAGCCATGCCTATTAATGGCATGGCTGTGATTGGCCAGTGCAGCATGTGACCCAGCTCAGTGCAGCATGTGACCCAGCTTCTATATAAGCTAGAGGCACACAGCACAGCACGTCACTCTGCTTCAGACAGGATAGGGAGAGGTTCCTGGCTGCTGTTGCTTATTAGGGAGAGATTGAAATACATGAGTTAGTCCTGATTTTGCAATCTGAGAGAAAAGATAGAGAGACAGTGTAGGGGAAGGTTCCTGATGGTGCTTTCAGGGAGAGAGATTTATATAGGAGTCCAGATTCAGAGATCTAATAACTCAGCGATCTGCATAGGTTTACCTGTTTGTATTGCAGTGCACAGTCTTTTTACACTGCCATGAGCCCAGTGTCAGAGAAAATCTAACTTTTATCTGCAAGCTCATTGCACCAGCACTGCATATGTTACGTTGAGAGATACATCGTTTCCATACTGTGGGTGTATTGTGCTCTTGCAAAAAGACCCATTAAGGGCAAAAAAAATTAAAAATTGCAGTGTTTTCTGCATATATGCAAGTGTGAGATTTACAAACTTATATATTTTTCTTGTATTGTGCTATTCCAAAAAAAAATAATTAGGGCAAAAACTTTTTCTTTAATAGCATTTTCTGTATTGCTGTAGGTGTGAGATACATCGTTTCCATACCGTGGGTGTATTGTGCTCTTGCAAAAAGACCCATTTAGGAAAAAAAAAATTGCAGTTGTAGCGGGGTCTCCTTTAAGGCCCCTGGACTACGTTACCCAGAACCCCGTTCGGCACCCAGGGTGCATTTGGCCACCGCAGAGACTCATGGGTGGGGCTATAAAAGAAGGGGGCGAGGCTAAGCTCGGCCTCTTTGGACACCGCGCTGCAAGCAATAGGACTCCCTGTGCGGATCCGCTGCTGTGAAAGGCCTGAAGCCGGGGCCTTGCGTACCTTCCAAAGAGCCTTCCACCCCACCGGGCAGCCTGGGTGGCACCTGTTCCTGTTCAAGTTGCTGACATCAGTTGGACCGGAGACCCGGCCGTTGGAGAACACTGTGTGCGGATACACAGAAGGTGGAAGCCCGGACTGGGATCGTGTCCGGAGGGGTGAGCGAGCACTTGCTCACTACATTAGCTGTACTCTGTTGGGTCTAGTGACTGCCTTGGCCCTTTTCCTTTTACATTTACTATCCCACCGGAGACTAGCGGGGGAACTGAGTTGCATAGTCTCCGGTGAAGTGTTCTCATTTGTGAATTACCCTTGGATTACAAATATTGTTTCCTGAACGTGCACCACCATTCAAGTTGCATGCAAAGAAATTGTTTTCATAAAGGACTGAGGTTTATCTGCGTCAGGCCTGACCAAGGGGGGTTAAAACTTTATTAGGTGCGCCATACTGCGCATAAGGAAATAAGGATAGTTGCACGTGGCGGGTGATCACTCTGCACTATCACTTATGAACCTGTTTATTGCTGCAGGGCTCTGCATGTATGTTATGTGATGTGTTTAATCCTGACCTTTATACTAAAGTAAATCTAGTTATACTTTAACACCCTTGCATCAGTGTTATTCTTGCAGATAGTAGTTACCTATCAATACTGCCAGATTGTGTATAATCAGGTATAGATCGTTACAAGGTAATATTCCCTAGACTAACTGTGCCAGCAGGGATTGAGTAGATTGTCGGGGGTTGGTGGTGTTGTGTACAGGGCCCGAAACAAAAATCCAGTGGCTCTCTTAACTGGGGGTAGCGCTACACGCGTGTAGTGGCCTCACTCTCTCTCTCTCTCTTGTATTGGTTGTTTGTGGCTGTTGTCTAAGGAAACTCTGGAGGAGAGAGAGAGTGAGGCCGCTACACGTGGGGGCATCGTGTCCGGGATGTGTTCGTGTTACTATGGAGCTGAAGTTGTGGAATTTGAATGTGTCTGCCCGGAAGAGTTCCGAGTAGGTCGGCCATGTTGGCCACTGCGTCAAGAGGCACACCCTTCCTGCTCAGTTCGTGGGCGTGACCTGGGCCGAGAGAGGAAAGCCTGCGAACTGGGGCGAAAAAGGGGAGGAGTCCTGTCGTGTGAAGGACTACACGTGGGGACTTTGGCGCCGGCCTTGCAGTGCGCAATGGATCAGCAGAGAGTCACCATGTTCGGAAATACATTGTGGATTCCATTTCATCCTTCTACCACGAGTTTGACTACTACTGCTGCTCCGATAACGGATAGGGGGATCCGGCTAAAGCCCCGGGGACGATTCGCCCTGTACTCATGCATGGACGTTGAGGCCCTGGGTTTGATTTGTCCCGGCTGTTCGGGACTGGTGTGTCAGCTGAAGCCGTTCGGGCTCTGCGAGGCCTGCAGGGAGTTCTTATTTGAGGTGGAGCCACCTGTCGAGAAGCCAAAAACCATCCACCTCAAACGCACTACAGGCACAACCACTCAGGAAGGAGGAATCACTGCTTTGACAGCCGTCCCTGTGCGCACTGCAGCGACCGCGGGGGAGGTCGTGATTAGAGAGACACGGGAGAAATCCGAGGATGCTGACTCAGTCACCACTGCTTTCCAGCATCCACCGCCGAAGAGGAAGACCGGCATGGTAGCCCCGTCTAGCGGTCGCGGTGGATCATCCTGCCCGCCTACGCCCGGCCCGGATGGATCTGGTAGGAAGAGTTCCGGACATCCCTCCTCAAGTATGGGCCGAGGTAAGCCGGGCAAAGGGACTTGGTGTTCGGGCGGAGGTGTTGGGGAGTCACGGCCCTGTGTGTTCACGGGAGGTAGCGATTCAGTCTCTACTACAGGCTACCTGCCCGCGGAGGAGTGTGACACCTCCGACCTAGAGTCGCTCTCCGATTTGGGAGACAACGTCGTCATAGACAAACTTTTTGTTCAAAAGCGTTGGGACAAGATGCCTCTCTCCTCGTCCCGCCGAGTCAGGGATCCACCGATGTCAACGGGGGATAGTACACCCCGGGTGGAGGCACCAGCGCCTGAGGAGGGATCCTGTCCCCAGTCTGCCCTTCCACCCCCGGTGCCACCTGCATCTAGTACCGGGGGAAAGAGACTGTTATTGCGGGCACCTATGCCCAGAATGGAGGTGATCAAGGTACTTCGGCACCTGGATGGTATTGTTCTGCCGGGAGAAGGAGATCGCCATACCATGCCTCCGTTAGCGAGACTACAACGCCTTTTCTGCTAAAAGGTTGCCAACGAGTACGGGTGGGAATACCTGTATTTATCCAAGGAACTTCTGTATGAGGTGGAGGTTTGCCGGGAGCGCTGGTACAATGACTTTGTGTGGGCGCACATTCAGGTCCCACACGCCCACAGGTACCTCGCGTGTTTCCCCAAAGCATCTCCACGCTTCAAGGACTGTAAGGCAGAATGGATGTTGGGTCGGCACATCCACGCGGATAAGGTGCTGATCCGACAGAAAGAAGGGGAGGATGTCGAATACCATTTAGAGACAATGGACCAGCATTTGAAGCCTCTTGTCCTGCCGCACCCAAGGTTCTATCTGTAGCGATACCTCCAACTAAGGAGGCCGCAGAATTAGATTTGGGCCCTGAGTGCAGCTCCGCCAACCCCCGGCAATAGGCTCTACCCCCTTCTGGCACAGTTAGTACTAACAATCAATGATATATCCTATGCAATATAATAACTAAGCAAGGACACAGTAATGAATTGTAATAGGTAACGTGTTTTACTTATGTTCTCAATATGGATAAAGGGGGTAACAGTAATCACAGTTCAAGGTAATCACTCCTAAGGGCAGCGTCCTGCCACTCTAACTCACTATGTAGTAACACACGCTACAGGTGCGCCATACGGGCGACCGTTAACTAAGTGCCCTATGGCGCAGTAATCAAACACGCTAGAATCCCCACCAGGCCTGGTTCTAATATTTAACTTAGTCCTTCTTTCTTCACCGGCAGGTCTGTAATGGTGGTGCACTTTAAACAGAGTATAACTTTGTAATCCAAGGGGTATAGAACTTGGTTAAATAAAGCCGCAGGCTCAGTTCTGACAAGGCTCTTCAATAGGGGTATCAAAATAACTTGTAGGCCACGGCAGTCTATAGGCCTATATACAGTAACAGTATCTTAGCTGGGCTTATGCCCTCTCACCCGCCGGACTACGGATCCAGTCCGGGAAACCTCCACCGGCCGTGTCACACACACTCGATCTCTCCAACGATCGGGTCCCCGATCCAACAAGGCTGTAGCGCACAAAGTCAGATGCCACCCTGGCTCGCAGAGGGGGGTGGAAAAACTCTTTGGTGCAGAGCAAGGCCTCAGGCTTCAGGCCTTGCACTCCGACACATCCGCACAGGAGGATCCGTCTGTGAAGTCTCGTGTCCCCAAAGAGGCCGAGCCCAGCCTCGCCTCCTCCTTTTATAACCCCTCCCATGAGTCTCTGCGGTGGAACATGTGAAGAATGGGGTTATGGGTGATGTAGTTTCTTCCCATTATAGGGGAACACCCCGCTACATATCTATAGGAGGAAAAAGACTCAGTTCTTGCTTAGTCTACTGCTGCTGAACTTTCCAGGGTTGTTGTTCTGTTACCCGGAAACCCAGTGACTGTACCCGAGTTTAACGGGTGTGTGCTCTTTGGAGGAATTGGATGACTGTTGCCGTTGTTTGTTCTTCAGTTTTTCCTTTTCACAGAGTGATCGTGGACTTTGGGGTAGTTAGAGCTGCATAAGAAGATGGAGGAAAGTCTTCAACAGGTGCAGTTACCGTGACACTGTCACCAGGTGGCAGTGTTGTGCATCGATATTCACTTTTCACACACACACTTATAGAAGGAAAGGATTTCTTTACGGAGAAGTTTTTTCGTTCTTACACGAACATATGTGTCAGGGTTGTGTGTGTTAATGTTTCTTTTCCCCTCTGCAGGAGAACCTCCCATCAAGACTGCTGAGAATGGGGCGGGTCTTAGTTAGGATGGGTGGGGAAAATGTTATTTGTGAATATGTTTTGTTGTTAGGTGTTGTTTGTTTCCCTTCCCTCCCCTTTCATGTTAGGCTCAGGCACAATGGTTTAGTTAATTTAAAAAAAAAAACTTTTTACATTTTTGAGATTTATAGTTGGTTTCTGGATTGGGCTATGTCAGTTTTTTTTTTTTGAGCATAGTTTGCTCCAGACACTGGGGACCAGTGTCAAACAACCAGGGGGTGTGTGTAGCAGGTAGGTATTTTTCAGTATGTTGATTCATTGATGTCCAGTTCCCTGCAGCCCAGCAGGTGGCGCTGTCACTCTGGGCCGGGGTTGAACCATTGCTGGAGTGCCGTACCCTTTTTGGTCTCTCGCAGCGGTTGTACGGCGGGGCGGGGAACCCGCTGTGCTAGCTGGGAGAGGCTATAAAGCGGTGCGGACATCTTCACCTTTAGCCTGAGGGCTGCTGTCCAGCGGTCGGTGTCCAGGCGGCCTAGGCCTGGACACATGGAGTTCGGGAGTCACCCCAGACACCCTCAGTCTGGGGTGAGGTGCATCGTTCAGGCCTGGGGCCCAGCTTCTTCCACTGGGATCCGCCCGGGAGGAACTATCCTAAGGCACCCACAGAATCGGGTGTCTGAATCCAGGCGTAAGGGACTGCGCAGGTGACCTTCCCGTAGATCTGGTGCAGCAGATTGCCAGTGCCGGGACAGGGCCTCCGGAGACCGTCGGGATGGATGTCCTCGCCAAACAGGGGCCATATTCACACGGAAGGTGGTCCATGTTCTAAGGTCGGTGGCAGAGACCGTTACTCTAAGGTCGTGATAGAGGCCGTTACTTAGGCCCATGACAGGGGCCCCAAACAGTTCACCCGGTAGGTGGCAGCTACCAACTTCACGGTCGGTGGCAGAGACCGTGCGCCAGGCCTATCCGCATGAGAAAGGGATAGGAGAGTTAATTCGGCCTGGGCCTACTCGTATCCACACCCCTGTCTGTCTGTTATGGAAGTTCAACTGATTATGTTCATTCTGGCATCGAAGAAATAAAGGAGTTTTGAACTTTTAATGGTGTGGGGCTCTATTACTGGCAGATACAACTCCACGGAAGAAGCGGAGGCTCCATATGCAGGATGCAGACCCGAAGGTAGTTTAAAAAAAGACTTTGCTCAAACCTCACATACACGGAGGTTGAGAGCTTGGCGTAGTGACCTGCACTATCTCCTCCAGAGTACCCCTAGACAACAGCCACAAACAACCGATACAAGAGAGAGAGAGATACCTCTCAGCAAATAGCTTGGGGTGTCTACTTTCCAAAATGGGGTCATTTGGGGGGGTTTGTGCCATCTGGGCATTCCATGGCCCCTGAAACTGTGATAGGCAGTGAGGAGTGAAATCAAAAATTTTCACCCTTAGAAAGCCTGAAGGCGATGCTTGGATTTTGGGGTCCCGTACGCGGCTAGGCTCCCAAAAAGTCTCACACATGTGGTATCCCCGTACTCAGGAGAAGCAACAGAATGTATTTTGGGGTGTAATTCCACATATGCCCATGGCATGTTTGAGCAATATATCATTTAGTGACAACTTTGTGCAAAAAAATAAATAAATAAAAATAAATTGTCTTTTTTCCGCAACTTGTGTCAACATATAAAATATTCCATGGACTCGACATGCCTCTCAGTATATAGCTTGGGGTGTCTACTTTCCAAAATGGGGTCATTTGGGGGGGTTTTGAACTGTCCTGGCATTTTATACACAACATTAGGAAGCTTACATCCACTCTTCTAACCACTTGAAGACAAAGCCCTTTCTGACACTTTTTGTTTACATAAAAACATTTATTTATTTTTTGCAAGAAAATTATGTTGAACCCCCAAACATTATATATTTTTTAAAGCAAAGGCCCTACAGATTAAAATGGTGGGTGTTGCATTTTTTTTTCCACACAGTATTTGCGCAGCGATTTTTCAAGCGCATTTTTTGTGGAAAAAATACACTTTTTTAAATTTGAATGCACTAAAACACACTATATTGCCCAAATGTTTGATGAAATAAAAAAGATGATCTTAGGCCGAGTACATAGATACCAAACACGACATGCTTTAAAATTTCGCACAAACGCGCAGTGGCGACAAACTACATACATTTTTAAAAGCCTTTAAAAGCCTTTACAGGTTACCACGTTAGATTTGCAGAGGAGGTCTACTGCTAAAATGACTGCCCTCGATCTGACCTTCGCGGTGATACCTCATATGCATGATGCAATTGCTGTTTACATATGACGCCAGACCGACGCTTGCGTTCGCCATTGCGCAAGAGCAGGGCTGGACAGGGGTGCTTTTTTTTATTTTTTTTATTATTAATTTAGATATTTTTTTTTTAAACTGTTCCTTCCATATTTTAATTTTTTTATCATTTTTATTGTTATCTCAGGGAATGTAAATATCCCCTATGATAGCAATAGGTAGTGACAGGTACTCTTTTTTTGAAAAAACTGGGGTCTATTGGACCCTAGATCTTTCCTCTGCCCTCAAAGCATCTGACCACACCAAGATCGGTGTGATAAAATGCTTTCCCAATGGCGCTTTTTATATCCGGGGGGGGGGGACATTCCCTCCCACTGCTTGTAAAAGCAGTCCAGAGGCTGATTAGCCGCTAGGATTGCTTTTACATGAAAGTTGGCCGCTGGCTGAAAAGAATGATACCAAGATGATACCTAAACCCGCAGGCATCAATCTGGTATAACCATTCAAAGTCCAGCAACATACCAGTACGTTGCTGGTCCTTGTTGGACATGTATTGTAATATTTTTTTTCATGCAGCCTGTTGGCTGAAGGAAAAAAAGAGATTGATCGGTGGGTATGCCCACCATTAGAATACCTCCCTTCATCCACCCACTTCTAATGATGGGCATACATGCACCATTTATATATGTCGAAGCATGGGGGCATCCTCCCGCAAAAAAGTTATGCCGCACACACATGGTCGGACTTTTCCACGGGCATTCCTCCGTCGAAATTTTGACCGTATGTACGCGGCATTAGGAGCAAAATCGCTCCTCCGCCCCTGCTGCCCCCATGCTTCGGCATATATGCTCTTTGTTTTTAACTGTGGTGGTGAAATCACCTCCTACAGCACTGGAGTCGCAGGGATCAGGCCTGTCTCTGCGAACGCTGCAGTTATGTGTGTTGTGTTTTGTAAGTGACAGTGATCGATCAATACTGCACTTGGGTGGCCTGGGCTGGATGGAGGGGCAAAACGCAGGTGCTAGCAGGTATCTGGGCTGATCCCGCTAACACTGCATTTTTGGGAGCCCTAAACTGCTGGGGACGCTAGTATAGATCTGATCAGATGAGATATTGATCTGTTCAGATACTATACCACTAAGGGAGGTGTATGCTTCATGCGTGGGTGTTAGCGTTACTGGCACTAACCTGACGCTGCCTGGGGCGACGCAGACCCTCTCTGACGCTAAAACCTAATTGATATCACCCGCCGGGCGATCAGGGGGTTAAACCTTTATTGGGTTATATACGGCGGGTGCCCTGACACTATAAAAAGCAAACTAACTAACCAGCGTCACCCGTAAAACTTATATGGTGATCACTGGTGAAAGGGTTAACTAGGGGCAATTAGGGGGTTAAAACCTTTATTAGATAATATATAGGAGTACCTGACGCTATAAAAACCTGCGGCGAACCTAAAAAAAATAACTGGCTACCTATCGGCACCAGCATAACTAATACAGCGATCAGAAAAATGATCGCTTAGTGACACTGGCAAATGGGGATGAAAGGGTTACCTGGGGGGCGATCAAGGGGTTAAACCTTTATTAGGTAATATATGGGGGTACCTGACGCTATAAAAACCTGTGGCGAACCTAAAAAAAATAACTGGCTACCTATCGGCACCAGCATAACTAATACAGCGATCAGAAAAACGATTGTTTAGTGACACTGGCAAAAGGGGGTGAAAGGGTTAGCTGGGGGGGCGATCAAGCGGTTAAACCTTTATTACGTAAGATATGGGGGTACCTGACGCTATAAAAACCTGCGGCGAACCTAAAAAAAATAACTGGCTACCTATCGGCACCAGCATAACTAATACAGCGATCAGAAAAACGATCGCTTAGTGACACTGGCAAAAGGGGGTGAAAGGATTACCTGGGGGGGCGAACAAGGGGTTAAACCTTTATTAGGTAATATATGGGGGTACAGCGATCAGAAAAACGATCGCTTAGTGACACTGGCAAAAGGGGGTGAAAGGGTTACCTGGGGGAGCGATCAAGGGGTTAAACCTTTATTAGGTAAGGTATGGGGGTACAGCGATCAGAAAAACGATCGCTTAGGGACACTGGCAAAAGGGGGTGAAAGGGTTCACTGGGGGGGCGATCAAGGGGTTAAACCTTTATTAGGTAATATATGGGGGTACCCGACGCTATAAAAACCTGCGGCGAACCTAAAAAAAATAACTGGCTACCTATCGGCATCACCGACACTAATACAGCGATCAGAAAAACGATCTCTTAGTGACAGTGGTGCTAGGGGGTGAAAGGGTTACCTGAAGATAAGGTCCGCAACCTTACCCTTGTAACGTGAATCAAGGAGGGTTGCCAGGCAGTAATGATCCCTCTCCTTGATCGCATGAATACGAGGATCCTTCCGCAGGCTTTGCAGGATCAGGTTGGCCATGCAGCGTAGGTTTGCTGAGGCATTCAGTGTGGAGTCCTCTGGGTCACTGAGGACGACATGATCCGCAGCCACCTCCTCCCAGCCACGTACAAATCCATGGGTGTCTTGGGACTGTAATTGATCCCTTGAAGACTGCTGCTGAGTGCTAGGCTCCACCTCCATGCTGACACAATAATCCTCCTCCTCCTCTTCCTGTGTGATAGCCGGGCCAGCAGGAACACTGTCTGGATACAGGGGGCCTTGAGAGGTAAGGAAGTCCTCCTCTTCCTGCCTCTGTTCTGCCTCAAGTGCCCTGTCCATTATTCCATGCAGCGTGTGCTCCAACAGGTGGACGAGAGGGACAGTGTCACTGATGCATGCACTGTCACTGCTCACCATCCTCATGGCCTCCTCAAATGGTGCCAGGACAGTGCATGCATCCCTGATCGTGGCCCACTGGCGTGGCGAAAAAAAATCCAAGCTCCCCTGACACTATCCTGGTGCCATATTGCAACAGATACTCATTGATGGCCCTCTGCTGCGTGTGCAGCCGCTGCAGCATGGCCAACGTAGAGTTCCACCTGGTGGGCATGTCACAGATTAGGCGGATCTTGGGCAGGTTGTAATCCTTTTGCAGGTCAGCCAGCCGAGCACTGGCATTATATGACCGGCGGAAATGCCCACAGAGTTTCCTGGCCTGCTTCAGGACCTCCTGTAAGCCCGGGTACCTGCCCAAGAACCACTGCACCACCAAGTTAAGGACGTAAGCCAAACAGGACACATGGGTCAGTTGTCCCTGTCGGAGGGCGGAGAGGAGGTTGGTGCCATTGTCGGAAACCACCTTTCCTGGCTTAAGCTGGCGTGGCATCAACCACCTCTGAGCCTGCCCCTGCAGAGCTGACAGAATCTCTGCCCCAGTGTGGCTCCTGTCCCCCAAGCACACCAGCTCAAGCACCGCATGGCATATTTTTGCCTGCGTACTTGCGCAGCCCCTTGAACGCCGACGGAGCACCACTGGTTCCGAGGACAAAGCACAGGTAGAGGCCATGGAGGAAGAAGAAGAGGAGGGGGTGGAGGAGAGAGGTGTGTCAGAATCACCAGTAGTAACATTTTGGAGGCGTGGTGGCGGAACAACCTCCAACACTACTGCACCTTGTCCTGCATCCTTCCCAGCTGCCAGCAGAGTCACCCAATGCGCCGTGAAAGATAGGTAACATCCCTGTCCATGCCTGCTGGACCATGAGTCAGCGGTAATATGCACCTTACCGATGACCGCCCTGTCCAGCGAGGCCAAGACATTGCCTTCCACATGCCGGTAGAGAGCCGGAATCGCCTTCCGTGAGAAAAAGTGGCATTTGGGAACCTGCCACTGAGGAACCGCACATTCAACAAACTCAAGGGGGCAGAATCTATCAACTGAAAAGGCAGCAGTTGAAGTGCTAGCAATTTAGCCAAGCTAGCATTCAACCGCTGGGCATGTGGATGGCTGGGAGTGAACTTCTTTCAGCGGTGCAGCAGCTGGGGCAGGGAAATTTGCCTAGGACAATTGGACGTCGGTGTACCGATAGCAGATTGTCCGCAAGTACTTGGCTGTGACACACCAAATTCTACACCTTCATT
Organism: Rana muscosa; assembly: GCA_029206835.1. NCBI lineage: Eukaryota > Metazoa > Chordata > Amphibia > Anura > Ranidae > Rana > Rana muscosa. The sequence goes on along the minus strand of CM055126.1, from coordinate 123,326,839 downwards.
CCTCTCAGTGCAGGTTTCAGAAAGGACTGAAGGTATAGTGGGGTTGGAGATCCCAGCTGATGAGGAGCAAGGAGAGGTCCGCTTTGTTCTTTGGTGTGGGTCTTTTAGGTACGCTTGCCAACGGACTACATGGCTGGTCAAGCACGTGGTGCCCAAGCGGCTGATGTTTTGGTCACACGAGATACGCTTTAGACATATGTTGCAAATGGCAACGGTGCGATCTGCTGCACACGTCTGAAAAAAGGCCCACACCAAAGAACTTTTGGAATTACGTGCAGAGACCGCAGCGCCCTGCACATGCGGAGCTCTGCGGTGTGATGCGGTCGGTGTGATGCCCTTAAGCTGGCCCCTGGAGGGCATCCTGCCTCGTTGGAGATGTGCCTCCTCCTCCTCCTCTCTCCTATCAGGCACCCACGTGGAGTCAGTGACCTCATCATCCCCTCCCTCCTCATCACTGGAGCCAATCTGGCAGTATGGGGGAACATGACTGCCAGATAGCTGTCCTTGTTGGGCACCCCCTCTCTCTGGGCTCGCGTTACTACCCCCTCTCTCTGAGTTCACGTTACTGCCTTCCTCCAGCTGGGTTCCATCATCGGGGCCTTCAAAACGCTGGGCATCCTCCTAGAGCATGTAGCCAACTATCAGGCTACGTACTTACCGAGGCCGAGATGCCGAGAGTGGTTCACCCTTGCACCCAAGCGCACTCCGCCTCCTGGAGGTGAGACAGGAAGAGGACAGCATGAGGGAGCACTGGCCACCAGCAGGTAGAGGTGTCTTGCTGAAGAATCTAGCAGGGCTGAGTCTGAAGAACAGGCCGGGAGTCAAACACCAAGGGTAGACAGGTTCAAACAGCAACCAGTAGCAAGGGCACAAGTCCGATTAGGAGTTTAGCAGAAAGCACCAGACTAGTCAGGTTAAGCAAGAAGTCCAGGGTACAGGCAGAAGGTAGAGGGCTGGAGACAGGCAGCAGATCCGGGTCACAGGCCGAGGGTCAAGCACAAGGAGAGAGGCAGAAGTCCGTTAAGCAAGCCAAGGGGTCAGGTTCAGGAGAAGCAGAAGCGTAGTCAAATCCGGTCCGGGTCACAGCAGGAGAACTTTAACTTATTTCAGGCACAAGAAAACACAGCAAAGCTGACAAACCAGCAACCAGATAGTGTTACTGCGTCTGTTTAAATAGGCCCGCCTGTAGTCCCATTGGCGAGCCATTGCGCACGCGCATTCGCCGTTGCGCCGGTGCGCGCACCCGAGCACGCCAAAGCGCCGTACCGCCGCGTACGCGCATGCGCCGATGCGCCGCTTTGCCGCGCATGCGTACTGAGCGCAGATTGGTGACAACAGACGGGGAATTTCCCTGACACCAACACTGTGCTCAAACAGTTCTGGGGACTCCTCAGGAGGACATGGTGGGGCTAGGGAAGGAGTGACGGATGCCATTGAGCCGAGGAAAGAGGCCGCTTTGGCAGCTGCTTTGCCAGACAAAGTACCCTGAGCCTGGGTGAGAGAGGACGAGGAGGAGGAGGACGGCTTGGTCATCCACTCTAACAAGTCTTGGGCATGTTGCGGCTCAACATGGCCAGCTGCCGAAAAGAAGGACAAGCGTGTCCCACGGCCACGTGCTGATGAGGATGCACCGTGTCCATGACCAGCAGCACTGTTGCCTCTAGACACAGAGCCTGCTTGCCCTCTTTTATTGCCTCGTGCCTGTCTGCCTCTCCTTGTTTGCCTTCCAGACATACTAATGGCCTGCAGTGAGATGTAGCTGCACAAAGGTGGGATGTATATATATATATATATATATATATATATATATATATATATATATTATTTTTTATTTTTTATTTGTCTGTACTGATAATGCAGCTATCAGAATCAACTGCCTACTGTAGTATTAGTATGGGAAAAGCAGCAGCAGTTAGTTTTAGGTGAAAACTGTGCAGAGAGGGACACAGTACACTGAAAATACTTGCAGCTCTCTGCCTGTGGTTTAATTATGAAAACACCACTATTAGTCACTCACTAACTGTATTCAGGTAAGTTTTAGGTGAACGCTATGCAAAGCACACAGTACACTAAGTGAAACACTGACTGTCTGCAGCTAGCACAATCACCTGCCTGCCTGTCACAGTATAGAGAAAACCAGGAACTAATCTAGCTAAACTAAAAACAGTGTATAAATATATATACAACACCATGGATGCATATATATCCTCTACACACTGTAACTGCAGCTAACTGACTCGCCTGCCTGCTCTATCTAACTCATTATAAATGACACTGGCTGTCTCTGTAAACTCTCGTTTCAGAACTCCAACACACTACACAAGGCCGCCGAGCAGCCTTATATAGTGTGGGGCGTGTACTAAACCCCCTGAGCCAAAGCTTTGGCCAATTACGGCTCTCCGTTTTTTCTGCGCTGTGATTGGCCAAAGCATGCGGGTCATAGTGCATGCTTGGCCAATCATCAGCCAGCAATGCACTGCGATGCCGCAGTGAATTATGGGCCGTGACGTGCCACTCGAATTTGGCGCGAAAGGGCCATAATGATCGATCTTCGTCGAACGACGAACAGCCGATGTTCGAGTCGAACATGGGTTCGACTCGAACACAAAGCTCATCCCTATTCAACTTCAATGCAGATCACAACTCACAATATCCCATTGTAGATCCTCTCACAGAGCTCCCAGTCTCTCACTAGACTCTTCAGATCCCAGCCTCCACTGGATCCCTTGAGCTCCTCCACAACCAACCCACTGTGGCTTCCAAGTGTCACCCACACTGTTCCCCTGGGTCCCTAGCTTGACTCTGCTGAAGCTTTTCCAACTTATTCACCATCCCCAGCTAGTGAAAAAGACTGCTCTGGTGTATGTTGGCACTAGGGATGAGCCGAACAACCCCCGGTTTGGTTCGCACCAGAACATGTGAACAGGCAAAAAATTTGTTCGAACACGCGAACACCGTTACAGTCTATGGGACACACTATGTCCCGTGGTGATCCGATGTCCAGCGATGCTGCAGTCTCAGTCTCCACTCCACACGAAACCCCCACGACGTAAGAGGGGGCGGGGTCACCCGTCATAGGGTAAGCCAAGGCTTTCCCCGGCAAGCGGGGAATACACTATGATGTGATGTCACAGGGCGGGGTCACCCGCCTACGTCATTGGGTATTCCCCGGCAAGCGGGGAAAGCCGGGGCTTACCCTATGATGTGACGGGTGACCCCGCCCCCTCTTACGTCATGGGGGTTTCGTGTGGAGTGGAGACTGGAGGAGACTGCAGCATCGCTGGACATCGGATCACCGCGGGACATAGATAACAACGCTGGACAGACTGGATTACATCGCTGGAATGTTTTTTTGTTTTTTTTAATAAAGGACTTATCCCAACTGTGTCTGTGTGTTTTTTTTAAATTTTTTACACTTTCTTTGTGAAATGGTAGGGGTACAATGTACCCGTTACCAATTCACATGGGGGGGCGGAGTCTGGGGGTCCTATTTGTTAAAGGGGCTTCCAGATTCCAATAAGCCCCCCACCCGCAGACCCCCACAACCACCGGGAAAGGGTTGTGGGTATGAGGCCCTTGTCCCCATCAACATGGGGACATCCTCCCCACCATGTTGGGGGCATGTGGCCTGGTACGGTTCAGGAGGGGGGGCGCTCTCTCATCCCCCCCTCTTTTCCTGTGGCCTGCCAGGTTGCGTGCTCAGATAAGGGTCTGGTATGGATTTTTGGGGGGACCCCACGCCATTTTTTTTTATCTTGGTTCCCTGCGCAAAATGTCTTTTTTGTAGGAAAAAAAGTCATTTAAAACATCAATTAATGAATTGTCGGGTCCGGCAATACAGATAAAAGTCATTGAAAAAAACGGCAGGGGTTCCCCTTAATATTCATACCAGACCCAAAGGGCCTGGTAATGGACTGTGGGGGGGACCCCTGCCGTTTTTTCAATGACTTTTCTCTGTATTCCCGGGGACCCGACAATTCATTATAGCCGCGAGTGGTTTTAAAGGGGAGTTCCAGCCTTTTTTATGTTTATTAAAAGTCAGCAGCTACAAAAAGTGTAGCTGCTGGCTTTTAATAAACAGACACTTACCTGACACACTGTCTAGCGATGCGGCCACCCGGAGCTTTGCTCCTCTCCCCCCCTCTCTGCCGGCGCCTCCATTCTAACTGTGGGCACCCGGCCGTGACAGCTTTTGGCTTCACGGCTGGGCACTCACTGCGCATGCGCGAGCGGCGCTGCGCTCCCTGAGTGGACAGGCGATCGCCTGGGACCTGTCACGTGTCCCAGGTGATCGCCTACAGGGAGGGGGCGCCTAAGGCGATATGACGAGTCGCCTAAGCAGTCGCTGGGCGGAAGGAGGAAGTGGGACAGGAAGTCCCACTCCTAACGAAGCCCCCACTCCCCCCCAAAAAAATTACAAGCCAAATGTGGCATGTAAGGGGGCAAAGAGTGGTTTAAGCAGAAGTTCCACTTTTGGGTGGAACTCCGCTTTAAATTACTTTTTTCTTCAGAAATTACATTTTGTGCAGGGACAATTCTAAACACGGGAAACATGCGCTACTTTACAGGCATACTTTAGACACCACCCAGGTACGAAATTTAAAGGAATATTTCACTTTTATAGTTTCACTTTAAGCATTATTAAAATCACTGCTCCCTAAAAAACGTCTGTTTTTAAAAAACTTTTTTTGCATTGATACATGTCCCCTGGGGCAGGACCCAGGTCCCCAAACACTTTTTATGACAATAACTTGCATATTAACCTTTGAAATAACACTTTAGATTTCTCCCATAGACTTTTAAAGGGTGTTCCGCGGCTTTTCGAATTTGCCGCGAACACCCCAAATTGTTCGCTGTTCGCCGAACGGGCGAACAGCCAATGTACGTGTCGAACTCATGTTCGACTCGAACATAAAGCTCATCCCTAGTTAGCACCAATGACAAAGTCAGAGGAAGATAGAGTGTCCTAAAATACTATTTTAGGGACGTACTGTAGGAGCTAAATTGAGGAAAAGGACCAAGGTAGTATTCTCAGAAATACTACCGGTACCTCGAGCCACACCAGAAAGGCAGAGGGAGATTAGGGAAGTAAACAAGTGGCTGAGGAGCTGGTGTAGAAAGGAGGGGTTTGGGTTCCTGGAGAACTGAGCCGACTTCTAGGGTTGCCACCTTTTCATTAAGCCAAACCCGAACACTTTAGCCACGCACAGAATTTTTGCAGTATACATGTAGCGGTACCCCCATGGGGGCTGCTGATTGACTCTATACCCCCACTGGCCACTTTGACTCTGCAAATCCTCTCTTACCTCTGACACCCTGGGTCCCATCTTATGAAGTTATATTAGAAATCAGAAACTCACACAGAATCACTGAACCACTCAGGAATGTTTACTGAAGTAAATGATAACACAATGACAAGTAAGAACAAAATATTAACGAACACAAGCAATGATTGACAGAAGGTATCACCTAGTGCACATACACATACATATATTGTGTAACCTTACGATAACCTGAAGAGGTATATGTGGACAGGTGCACAGGGGGATAAAGATCCAATACCTTCAACACATGTATTGAATACCTTCCCACTGAGGCCTCAGCACACACACCAGCATGGGGAATACAGCATACGCATAAAATAACACAATGCAAGTTCTAGTAATAACCCACCAACAAAATGGCTCCCCACTAGGTCGTAATTCAGAGATCAACTTAATGTAAAGCAACAAAGCTTAGTAAAAGAAGAGAGTGCTGAATGGTCCTTAAACTCCGGATGTCTTCAGCTAGCCAGATGTTTATACTGCAGTGTGATTTTGTGTTTAATTTGTAATCCAAAGGGAGAAAAAGATAAGATGTCTGAAGAACAAGAAGTACTGTATGCTGATAACGGCTTAATCTGAAGAACTATTACCACTTGTGAATTCCTCTTTACATGTGAGCACCAGGGATGAGCCGAACACCCCCCTGTTCGGTTCGCACCAGAACCTGCGAACAGACAAAATGTTCGTGTAAACTTTAGAACCCTATTAAATACAATGGACTCGAACGTTCTAAATCTAAAGTGTTAATTATAAAGGCTAATATGCAAGTTATTGTCCTAAAAAGTGTTTGGGGACCTGGGTCCTGCCCCAGGGGACATGTATCAATGCAAAAAGAAGTTTTAAAAACGGCCGTTTTTTCGGGAGCAGTGATTTTAATAATGCTTAAAATGAAAAAATAAAAGTGAAATATTCCTTTAAATTTCGTACCTGGGGGGTGTGTATGATATGCATGTAAAGTGGCGCATGTTTCCCGTGCTTAGAACTGTCCCTGCAAAAAATGTCATTTTTGAAAGAAAAAAAATGCATTTAAAACTGACTCGCGGCTATTAATGAATTGTCGGCTCCCGGCAATACATACAAAAGTCATTGAGAAAAAAAAAAAAAAAAAAAGCGTGGGGGTTCCCCAGAATTCAATTACCAGGCCCTTCAGATCTGGCATGGATTTTAAGGGGAACTCCACCCCAAGTTTAAAAAAAAAATGGCGTGGAGTCCCCCTAAAAATCCATACCAGACCCCTTATCCGAGCATACAACCTGGCCGGCCGCAGGGGAAAAGGGGGGGGACGAGAGAGCGGCCCCCCCTCCCTCCTGAACCGTACCAAGCCACATGCCCTCAACATGGGGAGGATGTCCCCATGTTGATGGGGACAAGGGCCTCATCCCCACAACCCTTGCCCGGTGGTTGTGGGGGTCTGCGGGCGGGGGGCTTATCGGAATCTGGAAGACCCCTTTAACAAAGGGGACCCCCAGATCCCGCCCCCCCCTATGTGAATTGGTAACGGGTACATTGTACCCCTACCATTTCACGAAGAAAGCGTAAAAAAAATGTTTAAAAAAACACACAAACACCTTGAAAAAGTCCTTTATTTAAAAAAATAAATAAATAAACATTCCAGCGGTGAAATCCAGTGTCCCGCGGCGATCCCGATGTCCAGCGCTGTCCTTCATTGGTTGTGCCTGAGCGGACCTGATGGGGAACTCCCTCTCAGTATTTTAAATGTATAGACCCGCCCCTTCTAATGTTCCCCATCAGGTCCGCTCAGCGGACGAGATGCAGAACATGAGAAGGGGCGGGTCTATACATGTATTACCAAAGTGAGAGCAGTTCCCCATCAGGTCCGCCCCCTCGGTATGTCAGACCCGCCTACGTCATTGGCTTGAGCGGGGAACTTCCTTCACTATGTAAATTTAAATTTACATAGTGAAGGAAGTTCCCCGCTCAAGCCAATGACGTAGGCGGGTCCGACATACCGAGGAGGTGGACCTGATGGGGAACTGCTCTCACTTTGGTAATACATGTATAGACCCGCCCCTTCTCATGTTCCGCATCTGGTCCGCTGAGCGGACCTGATGGGGAACTTTAGAAGGGGCGGGTCTATACATTTAAAATACTGAGAGGGAGTTCCCCATCAGGTCCGCTCAGGCACAACCAATGACGGACAGCGCTGGACATCGGGATCGCCGCGGGACACTGGATTTCACCGCTGGAATGGGTTTTTTTTTTTTTTTTTTTAATAAAGGACTTTTTCAACGTGTTTGTGTGTTTTTTTAAACATTTTTTTACGCTTTCTTCGTGAAATGGTAGGGGTACAATGTACCCCTTACCAATTCACATAGGGGGGGGGCCGGGATCTGGGGGTCCTCTTTGTTAAAGGGGTCTTCCAGATTCCGATAAGCCCCCCGCCCGCAGACCCCCACAACCACCGGGCAAGGGTTGTGGGGATGAGGCCCTTGTCCCCATCAACATGGGGACATCCTCCCCATGTTGAGGGCATGTGGCTTGGTACGGTTCAGGAGGGAGGGGGGGCCGCTCTCTCGTCCCCCCCTTTTCCCCTGCGGCCGGCCAGGTTGCATGCTCGGATAAGGGGTCTGGTATGGATTTTTAGGGAGACTCCACGCCATTTTTTTTTTAATTTGGGGTGGAGTTCCCCTTAAAATCCATGCCAGATCTGAAGGGCCTGGAATGGATATTTGGGGGAACCCCACGTCAATTTTTTTTTTATTTGCGGCGGGGTTCCCCTTAATATCCATTCCAGACCTGAAGGGCCTGGTAATTGAATTCTGGGGAACCCCCACGCTTTTTTTTTTTTTTTTATCAATGACTTTTGTATGTATTGCCGGGAGCCGACAATTCATTAATAGCCGCGAGTCAGTTTTAAATGCATTTTTTTCTTTCAAAAATGACACTTTTTGCAGGGACAGTTCTAAGCACGGGAAACATGCGCCACTTCACATGCATATCATACACACCCCCCAGGTACGAAATTTAAAGGAATATTTCACTTTTATTTTTTCATTTTAAGCATTATTAAAATCACTGCTCCCGAAAAAACGGCCGTTTTTAAAACTTATTTTTGCATTGATACATGTCCCCTGGGGCAGGACCCGGGTCCCCAAACACTTTTTAGGACAATAACTTGCATATCAGCCTTTATAATTAGCACTTTAGATTTCTCCCATAGATTTTTCGAATTTGCCGCGAACACCCCAATTTGTTCGCTGTTCGGCGAACGGGCGAACAGGCAATGTTCGAGTCGAACATGAGTTCGACTCGAACTCGAAGCTCATCCCTAGTGAGCACAATACAGTACTGATCGTTACAGCGCTGGGAAGGAAAACAGGGCCCCAAGTCCAGCTGTATGGTACCTGTAAAGGAGCAGATCTACATCCATGGAACCACAAGTCTCACCAGCAGTCTGTAAGGGAAAAACTTACTCAGCAATACTGTACACTCTACTTGAATGGACAAGTGCCCTCTCACCACAATGGATCCCAATAGAAGTTAATGCCCGGCCGGGGTCTCCTCCTGGTATCTCCGTTCAGTGAAGATGGAACCACCATGCCGTGCTGCGACTCTCGGTGGGCTGGAGTGCAGGTGGCCCCTCCGTTGCTCTGAAGCGCAGACCGGCCTGCTCGCTAGTTCAGTAGGGCTGCGTCTCAATGTCCCTCTGAGGCGGGCGATCCGACTCTCCACGGTATAGGCCGCAGTCTCTCACTCCTTGTCACACACAGACCTCCTGCTGGCAGGTGTTGAATGGCATCCACAGAGGCTGAAAACAGGCCACGCCTGCCCTTTTATCTCTCCTCCCAGCAGGCTGTTCTGTGCACTTTGCACGGTGGATCCTGTAGTCCAGGGCTGATCTGGCCAACAGAGTCACTGTTCTCATCCAGACTATATATCCCACAATGCATTGCTCTGTTCACTCTTAGGGAGGAAAGAAATATTCTAACAGAGTTCAGCAGACACTAGGGGGAGCCCAACTCATACAAAAGAACACAATAAACTGTTCAAACATAATGACTATAGTAGCAAACCACACTATAGGATTGTAAAAGACTTGGGACATCTTTGGGTGCCCCAAGAAGAGCAGTAATGTGGTGCCGTGATGAACAGGTGGGGCCAGAAGGTTAGTCTGTCCCCCAATATAATCCTTCCAGGTCAGTTTGTCGCCTAGTACATCCCCCTCAAGTCAGTCTGTTTCCCAGTATTATCCTCCCAAGGTCAGTCAACAAATAAGAGGAGACCCCAATCCAGGAATACAGGAAATCCCCCTACCTCACCCCTCCAGTTAAAGAAGACCTCCAGATAGAAGGGCTGCGGGGAGGTGATAAGAAGGGATCCCAATCCAAAAGCATAGGACCCCCTCCAGTAAAGAAGACCCCCAGCTGGGGGGGTGATAAGAGGGGACCCCCATCCAGGGACATAAGAACCCCCCTCCAGTTAAAAAAGGCTGCCGCCTGGGAGGACTGCAGGGGGGCGATAAGGAGGGACCCCAATTCAGGAAGACAGGAATTCCCCTCTCTCCCTCCTCCAGTTATAGAAGACCCCCAGCTAGTTGGATTGTTGGGGGGATGATAAAGGGGACCCCTCTTTCAGTTATACAGGAATTTGCCTCCCTCCCTCCTCCAGTTATAGAAGACCCCAAGGAACATAGGAACTCCCCTTCCTTCCCCACAAGTTAAAAAAGACCCCCATCTAGGTGAAGGGGTGATAAGGGGGACCCACATCTAGGAATAGGTGAGGGGTGATAAGAGGGGACCTTGCTAACCCCCCTCTGGTAGAAAGAGACCACTGGTCAGGAAGAAATCAGACATATGCCCCCTCCTTCCTCTTAATAAGGCGAATGGTGTGTAGTGAGTGAAGACATTCAGAGAGTTACACGCACAGCAGCCCTGGTCACAGTGCAGAGGGGGAGGGGGCGACTCACCATAGCAGATAAGAAGAAAGAAATCCCCGTACAGCTTCCATGTCTGTGAAGGAGCTCTGGGCTATCACTGCTGCTTCTACTCCTTGCTCTGTCCCCCGCGCTGCTGAAACTCTCACTCTCAGTAGTGGCGGCGGTTGTGGGTACTGTTATTGAGGGCACAGCACAGGCTTCTTTCACAAGAGGATTCACAGGCTGGCTGACTGGCGGGAGGAGGAGGTTGGACAGCAGGCACCTCGTGGGGAAAAAAGCAAAGTGAGGGAGACGGTTGTGACTGAAGGTATACTGCTGTGTCCGGGTTAGAGCAGAACAGAAACCCGGGCACAAGTGTCAAAAACAAGACTGTCCGTGTCATTCCCATACGGGTGGCAACCCTGCCGACTTCTCAGTCGGTTATCAGCTCTTTAGCAGGGACAGACTGCACCTAAATGGGGAAGGTACAGATCGGCTGGAAGTGAAGTTGACAAGTTAGAGGGGCTTTAAAACTAGGCGATGGGGAGGAGGGTGCAGAGGTAGAGATAGTCAGCCCGGAACACATTCCAGACAGTAGTATTGGGGGCATTAGTGGTAGGTTGACTGAAGTACCTAAACCCAAGGTAAGTCCAATAAGAAGTCCTATTTGCAACCTCAGAACACACAATAAGGAGATAGTATGCGCCCGGTCTAAACAACGTGGCATGTTCACCAATGCCAGTAGTCTGGCGGACAAGATAGGAGAACTAGAGCTACTGTTGTACGAAGAGGATTTAGATTTTGTAGGAATTTCAGAGACTTGGTTCAACAGCTCACATGATTGGCTGGCAACCATTCAAGGGTATTCCCTATATCGCAGGGATAGAGAGGGTAAAAAAGGGAGAGCGATATGCCTGTATATCAAAAATGATGTACAAGTGAATGTGAGAGACGACATCACTAAGTGAGCAGGGGGAGGTGGAATCCTTATGGGTAGAGCTACAAAGGGAGGAAACTAAGGGGAAAGTAATACTGGGCATATGCTATAGGCCCCCTAATCTGAGGGAGGAGGCAGAGGCGGACTTCCTATCACAATTTTGATTAGCCGCAAGGATGGGAAGTTTCATGATAATGGGGGATTTTAATTATCCAGACATAGACTGGGTTGAAGGAACCGTGCATTCATCTAAAGCTTGCCATTTCCTAAATATCTTGCAGGACAATTTCATGGGTCAGATGGTAAATGCACCAACAAAAAACAAGGCGTTACTAGATCTACTGATTACCAACAATACAAACCTGATCACGGATGTAAAAATACGGTGCAATTTTGGAAACATCGATCACAGGTCAATTAGTTTCAGTATATATCACACAAATAGGAAACATAAGGGGAATAAAAAGACACTGAACTTCCCTAAACTATGATCCTTGCTAGAAGATACTAAATGGGATAAAATCTTAGGAACATAGAACACGGAGGGTAGAGACATACCCAAAAAGACTTGCAGCTGTAATTGCAGCGAAAGGTGTTTCTACAAAGTATTGATCTTTATTCTCCAATACCAACATCACATGACAAATAGCCTCCCCTAGATGCATCTTAAAGCGGAGGTCCGCCGGAAAAAAAAATATTAAAAGCCAGCAGCTACAGCTACAGCAGCTGCTGGCTTTTAATATTTGGACACTTACCTGTCCTGGAGTCCAGCGACGTCCGCAGCAGAGGACGAGCGATTGCTCGTCGCTCTGCTGCTCCCTCCGCCATCCTCGCTGAGGGAACCAGGAAGTGAAGCCCTGCGGCTTCATGCCCGGTTCCCTACGGCGCATGCGCGAGTCGCGCTGTGCCGTTCTGATTCGTCCTCCTGTGTTCTGGGAGCCGAGTGTCTCCCAGAACACTACGGGAAGTCTGGGGGAAGTGACGTCACTCCCGCAGATTCCCGGAGAGAGGACTCCCGGATGTGGGTGAAAATACCTGTCTTAGACAGGTATCTTCACCCCCCTCCCCCCTGAAAGGTGTCAATTGTGACACCGGAGGGGGGGAGGAATCCGATTAGCCGAAGTGAAAATTTAGGGTGGAGCTCCACTTTAACATAACATAAAGGATAGCAAATACTGAAAGCAGATCTCTCCCAGTTCCCAAGTGCAGCCAATCTGGTCATTAGCGGGCTTCAGTGTTATGTCAGAAATCAGCAGTAGGGATGGCCAGATCTGCGTGGCTACACTTAGGAAACTGAGACCAGACTGTGTATGCTTTAAGTAATATTTATTTACAGTGAAACCAAAAGCCATCCAAACACCACCAAACAGGAGACATAGCAGGCGTGAAGGAGCAAGTGAACCATAACCATATAATCAAAACAAGTAACTAGCAACCTACAGGACATACAATGTATATAAAAATGGGGAACACGGATAAACCTGGTAATACCAGAAATGAAAGGAAGAGGGGAGAGCCAGGACTGGAATGAGGAACAATGGGAGCAGATATAAGGCAACAGGATGCAGGACAAGAGCAAGACCAGGAGCAGAATAAATGGCAAGCAGTATCTGGCTAGCAAAGCAAAAGACTGAAGTGAAGTGTAATGCGGCGTACACACGATCGTTTTTCATGCCATTTTTTAAACCAATGTTTTTCTCGTCGTTTTTTTTCATGTTTCCTCTCAAGCCTGTCTTGCGTACACACGATCATTTTAATAAACGTTCAAGCAAAGCGCAGTGACGTACAACACGTACGACGGCACTATAAAGGGGAAGTTCCGTTCCGATGGCGCCACCCTTCATGTTAGTAAAGTTTGTTGAGCGACGATTCGCGCTTTTCAGCCTCCTGCTTTTCAATCCGTTACAGCGTGACGAATGTGCTTTCTCCATTACAAATGCTAGTTTTACCAGAACGTGCGCTCCCGTCTCATACTTGATTCTGAGCATGCGTGTTTTTTTTCACCTCGTCAAAGCATACACACCATCGTTTTTCACGTCGTTAAAAAAAACGACATGAAAAACGACGTGAAAAAATAGAGCATGTTCGAAATTTCTAATGCCCGTTTTTCACGTTGTTAAAAATGCTCTGGAGCATACACACGATCGGTTTTAATGCCCATTTTTAAAAATTGCATTTTTAACGGCATGAAAAACGGTAGTAAAGGATAGGGATGCACCGATACCGATACTGGTATCGGTATTGGTGCCGATACTAGGCATTTTCGCGAGTATCGTTACTCACGAAAATGATCCGATACCGAAAACCGATACTGGAAGTAACGTCAGCTGGGGACAGGACATCTCCTCCTCCCCTCTGACAGTGGAGTTCGGAGCAGTACGGCGCAAGGACAGGAGGGGGGGGGGGGAATCCGCAGCACAGTGGGAACAGGCTGACAGCTGGCCACACTGATACTTTTGCTCCCGTTGTTTTAATTATGCAGCACTGCCACGATCCTCTCCTTACCTCTGTAAACAAGAGGGTGGGTGATATCATGACTCCTCCCATCCTGTTCCTGCACAGAGAGAGAGCTGGCTGCATGGCTGGCTGCTATCCAATAACAGAGAGTGGGGAGTCGCCAAGGGGCTGGACAACATCAGCACGTGTGTTTCTGTGAGGCAGCTGTGGAACTCCCTGGAAGCAGAACTGAGTAATGAGGAGAGCAAGTCCTGCAAACAGGTTAGTGTAGTATGTACGGGACAGTGTCGGCAGGGTACAGACCAGACTTATACACTATCACACCATACAGTATATACAGACCAGTCTGTACCCCAACACTGTACTGTATATGTTATAGACACATCAGTCTGTATATGATGTACAGTATGGTGTCAGTGTACAGACTGTTCTGTACCTTACACCCTGTACTGCACCCTCCTAACACCCTCCTAACACCCTGTACTGCGCCCTCCTAACACCCTGTACTGCGCCCTCCTAACACCCTCCTAAAACCCTGTACTGCGCCCTCCTAACACCCTCCTAACACCCTGTACTGTGCCCTCCTAACACCCTCCTAACACCCTGTACTGCGCCCTCCTAACACCCTCCTAACACCCTGTCCTGCGCCCTCCTAACACCCTCCTAACACCCTGTACTGCGCCCTTCTAACACCCTCCTAACACCCTGTCCTGCGCCCTCCTAACACCCTCCTAACACCCTGTACTGCGCCCTCCTAACACCCTCCTAACACCCTGTACTGCGCCCTCCTAACACCCTGTACTGCGCCCTCCTAACACCCTCCTAAAACCCTGTACTGCGCCCTCCTAACACCCTGTCCTGCGCCCTCCTAACACCCTCCTAACACCCTGTACTGCGCCCTCCTAACACCCTGTACTGCGCCCTCCTAACACCCTCCTAACACCCTGTACTGTGCCCTCCTAACACCCTCCTAACACCCTGTACTGCGCCCTCCTAACACCCTCCTAACACCCTGTCCTGCGCCCTCCTAACACCCTCCTAACACCCTGTACTGCGCCCTCCTAACACCCTGTACTGTGCCCTCCTAACACCCTCCTAACACCCTGTACTGCGCTCAGGGGCGGATCCAGAGTCTAGTCTCAGGAGGGGCACTGCCAGAAAATAAGGTGTTGCTTACAGAACTTGTTTATAGCGCAAAAAAATAAAAACCGCAGAGTTGATTAAAACCCCCCAAAAGAAAGCTCTATTTGTGGAAAAAAAGGACATCAATTTTATTTGGGTACAGCGTCGCACGACCGCACAATTATCAGTCAGTTAAAGTAACGCAGTACAGTATCGCAAAAAATGGCCTGGTCGTGAAGGGGGTGGGGGTAAAATTGAGCTGAAGGGGTTAACATTGAACAAGTTTTAAGTGTTTTTTTTTTCATACATAATGACAGTTAATTTATTTTTTTACTCACTTGTAGTAAAATATTTTGGTGCTCTGACTGGACCTCTGGTGGGGGGAGGGGCTCCCATGCAGATTGCAGGAGCAATGAAATGAGCGGGATCCGGTAATTGCACTAGTCTGTCCGCCCTCCACAGGCAGCATTAGATGCTGCTTCTTCCTGGGTTCACGCCGCTCTGCACTGCAGTGTGAAGAAGATGGAGGGAGGAGGTGGGTGGAGCCAACACTCACTTAGGGGCGGAGGCCTGCAGTGTGGACTGTGGAGAAGATGGAGGGAGGAAGAGCCGAGGGGGGGTGGAGCCAACACTCTCACTTGGGGAATGAATTCTGGGGCTCGCCTCTTTCTCGCTCTCCTCATCAGCAGAGGCAGCTCCGATGTGACTCCCTGATGTCACTCGTTGTTAGACGCCAAGCGGCCCAGGCCCTAGCAAGCAGTGCAGGGAACACAGACAGAGGCCAAGCCAGCAGCGCAGCTCCACCCACCTCCTCCTGGTCCAGCACAGCGGCGTAATAATTACACAGAGTCTCTCTCTCTGCGCCACTGATCGGCTGGTGATGATACTGAAAGAGAGAGACTCGGGAGTCAGGACTGTGATATTTTCGGGGGGGGGGGGCAGTTTCCCTGTTGCCCCCCTGGATCCGCCCCTGACTGCGCCCTCCTAACACCCTCCTAACACCCTGTACTGCGCCCTTCTAGCACCCTCCTAACACCCTGTACTGTGCCTTCCTAACACCCTCCTAACACCCTGTACTTCGCCCTCCTAACACTCTCCTAACACCCTGTACTGCTCCCTCCTAGCACCCTCCTAAAGCCCTGTACTGCGCCCTCCTAACACCCTCCTAACACCCTGTACTGCGCCCTCCTAACACCCTTCTAATGCCCTGTACTGTGCCCTAATAACACCCTGTACTGCGCCCTCCTAACACCCTCCTAACACCCTGTACTGTGCCCTCCTAACATCCTCCTAACACCCTGTACTGCACCCTCCTAACACCCTCCTAATGCCCTGAACTGTGCTCCCCAAATGCCCTGTACTGCGCCCTCCTAACACCCTCCTAATGCGCCCTCCTAACACCCTCCTAACACCCTGTACTGCGCCCTCCTAACATCCTCCTAATGCCCTGTACTGTGCCCTTCTAACACCCTGTACTGCGCCCTCCTAACACCCTGTACTGCGCCCTCCTAACACCCTCCTAATGCCCTGTACTGTGCCCTCCTAACACCCTGTACTGCGCCCTCCTAACACCCTCCTAACACCCTGTACTGCGCCCTCCTAATGCCCTGAACTGTGCCCTCCAAATGCCCTGTACTGCTCCCTCCTAACACCCTCCTAATGCCCTGTACTGTGCCCTCCTAACGCCCTGTACTGTGCCCTCCCTGTGTTGCCTCCTCTTTCCCCTACCAGCTGTCACCTCTGCCCCCATGTCTCTCAATGATCCTCCCATCCTCTTCCCTCAGCCATCACAGCCTTTTTCTTCCCCCATTCTCCCACCCCCAATCCCTATTTCACCCCACCTTCAACTACCCTGCCCTCACTTACCTCTCTACTTCCCACCCTGCCCTCACCCCAGCCTCGTCCAACTCCCTAACAACCCCCCCCTCCCAAACCACCCCCCTACCTATGCGATAGGTATCAGTAATTGGTATCAGTGAGTACTTGCAAAAAAGTATTGGTACTCGTACTCAGTGTTAAAAAAGTGGCATCGGTGCATCCCTAGTAAAGGAGGAACTAAATACCCTCCCAGCAGCCAGCATCAGGTGGAGACCAATTACTGGAATCTGCTGACTGCTGGGAGACATCTGCTGGTGGACACTGGAACTACAACCCCCCCACCCTGTGAAGCACAGTGCCACCAGCAGGTGATCCAAGTCCTGACATCAACACTTCGGGGATCTGTTGGTGTAAGCCATCTGGTCCAGGTACTTTATTTACCTTAATTTTGTTTAAGTGAGTCTGGACATGCCAATTTTGAGCCATTGTGGATGTCAATACTATCCCCATTAATGACTTGTGCCCCCCCATTTTCCTTTGTATACACAGAGCTGAAAAAGTTATTTAATAAATTTGCCTTCTTTTTGTCCCCATTCTAAGGCTAGGTTCACATATATGCTAATTGGTTAAGTTTCGAACCGCAACCGATTCACATTACATGTGAACCAAACCAGCTTTCTATGGAGCTGGTTAACATATCTGCGGGCTGGCCGCTGTGCATTTATCAAAGGGTCCTGTATAGAGTTGAGCGGACACCTGGATGTTCGGGTTCGACGGGTTCGGCCGAACTTCGGAAAAAAGTTTGGGTTCGGGACCGAACTCTAACCCGAACCCGAACCCCATTGAAGTCAATGGGGACCCGGACTTCTAAGGACTAAAAAGGCTCTAAAAAAGTAATGGAAATGGCTAGAGGGCTGCAAATGGCAGCAAAATGTTGTTAAGAGCATGGCAAGTGCTCTGCAAACAAACGTGGATAGGGAAATAACTTAAAATAACATAAAAAAAATTAAAAAATATGCTGGAGGCCCCCTTTTCAGCAGAAGAGGTACGGGAAGTCATTAAGAACCTCAGAAACTCAACGGCACGATGCCACACATATGGTGGGAATGCCCCAGAATACGCCCTTTCTGGAATAAATTATTCAATTTAATGGATAAGCTAGTGGGAAAATAAAATACTTTGAAATAAAAATGTAGCGGGGTGCTATATTTAAGGGAAGTGTTTGAGTGGTAAATAGGCTCACACACCCTAATTCTGTAGGATTCATGGACCATTTTGTCCTCGGGGGACAGTATTGGTGTGCAGTTCCCTGCGGCCTACAGGTGGCGCTGCCATGGTAGGCTAGGGTTGAACCGCCGATACAGTGCTGTGCCTTTTGTGTCCCCTCTTGGCAGTAGTACAGCGGGGCGGGGAACCTGCTGTGCATGCCGGGAGAGCATATAAAAGGGGCAGACCTTTGGCCTGGGGGCTGATGTCCAGTGGGGTCCACGCCCAGGTGCCTTCGGCCTGGGTGCATGTGTTCCTGTTCCATCTCGGGTACCTTTAGCCCGGGGTGAGGTACTATCCTGGAGTTCCTGCTGCCCTGGGTATGGAGGCCTAGGTGCGGGAGTAAAGCCTGGAGTCCAGAGCCTTCGTCTGGAGTCCGCTAAGGGTCGAGGAGTCTTAGGGTGCTGCCTCGTGTAGGGGACCATGTTCCAGGGAAGGGAGGATCATTCTGATGGACCGATGCGGGAGTCACGGTGAAGGAAGGGTCTGTTGACTCCCTGGAGAGATGTCTTCCCCTTGATATGGGCTAGGTTCGTAGAAGGAGAAGCTCAAGGTCATCTTGACTGTATCAGAGGCCTTATTCACCCGGCCCGTGGCAGGGGCCTTATACACCCTGGTCTGTGGCAGAGACCAATTTCTCCAGGTCCGTGGCAGGGGCCTTGTACACCCGGTCTGTGGCAGAGACCAACCTCAAGGTCTGTGGCAGAGACCGTGCACCTAAAACTGTTTGAGAAACCTAAGCAGTGAAGTGAATGTGCTACGTTTGTGCCTGGACCTCCTCCACACCTTAAGCTGTCCTGTTTCTTTGCTCTAACCTTTTCTATCCGAGTAGAGTTTATTTTGCCATGAGAGAATAAGAGTTGTAATTTCAGCTGGTGTGGACATTGACTTTACTGGGAATTAAAGGACTTGCCTCTACCTACAGTAGAGGTGAGAATCATCCTCTGGAGGAGTTTTGACTCCGGCTGTGGACACGGCCCGTCAAGTACACCGCTCAACCTCTTTATATAGGAGGGTACGGGCTGGTAGTGCGGTGTGCCTTTCTCCCTCCTGCGAGGAGCCAACAACATAAAGGCAGGTAAGGGGGAAAGGATCTGTGCGCTACAAAAAAATTGTTTATTTCACACACCTCCACATATGTATAACACACTGCAAAATATTTTTTGTGGCCCTAAATGGCGTTTTTTGGAAGACCACAATACACCCACAGTACGTAACCGCTGAATCGCACAGCTACAGAACTGCAGAAAATGCTATTCAAAAAAAATGTTTTTTTTTTAGTATAGCACAGTAGAAGACAAATATATAGAAATGGTTTATTTCACACGCCTCCACATATGTATAACACGCTGCAAAATATTTTTTGTGGCCCTAAATGGGTCTTTTTGCAAGCGTACATTAAAGTGCAAATTTTTTTTTTTTTTTTTTTTTGCCCTAAACGGGTCTTTTTTTGCACGAGCAAAATAAAATGGAAATTTTTTCTTTTTTTTGCCCTTAATGGGTCTTTTGGAAAAGAGCACAATAAAGTGCCTTTTTTTTTGTCCTAAATGGATCTTTTTCCAAGAGCAGAATACACCCACAGTATGGAAACGGTGTATCTCTCAACGTAATATATGCAGTGCTGGTGCACTGAGCTTGCAGATAAAAGGTAGATTTTCTCTGACACTGGGCTCATGGCAGTGTAAAAAGACTGCACTGCAACACAAACAGGTAAACCTATGCAGATCGCTGATTTATATCTCTGAATCTGGACTCCTATTCCTATATAATATATCTCTCTCCCTAAAAGCAAAAAACAGGAATATGCCCTACACTACACTGTCTCTCTATCTTTTCCCTCAGATTCCAGAATCAGGACTAACTCATGTATTTTTCTATCTCTCCCTAAAAGCAGCAGCAGCAGACAAGATCCTCTCCCTATCTATTCTGAAGCAGAGTGACGTGTGTGCTGTGTGCCTCTAGCTTATATAGAAGCTGGGTCACATGTTGCACTGACCAATCACAGCCATGCCATTAGTAGGCATGGCTATGATGGCTTCTGAGGGCACACCAGCTAATCAAAAGGTGATTGGCTGGCCCCTGAAGCATTTCTAAATGCGTAATTAGATTGCCGAACCTGAACCCGGACTTTTGCGCAAAGTCCGGGTTCGGGTTCGGGAAAAAGCTAAAGTTCGGAACGGACCCGAACTTTACAGTTCGGGTTCGCTCAACACTACCTGTACAATTTTAGGTCCAGTTCAGGTGCAATTTTTAAGCGTCATACACTTAACTAATTCGCACCTGAATCCCACCTGAACCGGTGAATGAAACCGCACCAGATGCCTTTAAAAATTGCAATGAAACCATGTATGGACATAAGTGAGCTGATCCTAAATGATCTTGTAAAAGGCCTACATGCTCAGACCTAACCTTTTTGCTAATAATATATATGAATAACTAAAGCGGTATTAAACACAAAAACAAAAGTGTACTATATTGCATCTTGCCAATCCTCAGATGTGGTCGCTGCATTCGTTCTCTTTTTTTTGGGCCTTTTCCCCTCTGTTTTCCCCTGGTGATTCACACCTCCTGTATTAGAGTGTCCCCACTCTGGATGAAGGAGCAAAGGGGCATCTATGGACAACATCATTGTCAGTCTGGTAGGAGGGGAGTGTTAGATATATTATCAGGAGATATTAGTGGAGAATTGGTCCTGGAATTTATAGGCACTGAGGTACAAAATGTTATAATTATTTTTTTTTTTATTATAAATTGATTAAAAATTGATAGACATGTGCACATTGAAAAATGTTGTTTCGAAATTTCGTTTTCGTCCGAAAAATTAAATTATTTAGTTACTTCAGAAATTTGTTCTTATTTATTTTGTTTAGTTAAAAAATGCATTCGTCCGAAAATCTGAATTTATTAAGGTCAAATCTGTCATTGACCTTGTCTGTCGAATGTTCTAAGAAGATTCGACAAAGCAGCTAAACTGTACGACGCCGCAATCGTACATTTCCGTTCGAATGCTCCACCCACAAGCTATAGTAGAATTCTAATGTTGTATGACTAGTAATAATTATGTAGCGGGGTCTCCTTTAAGACTCTAGGACTGCATTTCCCAGAACCCCGTTTGGCACCCAGGGTGCAATGTTGCTAGTGCAGAGGCTTGTGGGTGGGGAGATAAAAGGAGGAGGCGAGGCTAAGCTCGGCCTCTTTGGACACCGCGCGGCTATCAACCGGTCTTCCTGTGCGGATCTGCTGGAGTATCAGGCCTGAAGCCTGGGACCTGGTACAACTTCCAAAGAGCCTTCCACCTTGTTGCGAGCCTGGGTGGCATCTGACTTTCTTCAAGTTGCCGACATTCGCTGGATCGGAGACCCGATCGTTGAGACGCTGTGTGCGGAGACACAGTGGTGGAAGTCCCGGACTGGGATCGCGTCCGGAGTGGTGAGCGAGCGCCTGCTCAATCCTATAGGCTGTACTGTTGCTAGGCCTAGAGACTGCCTTGGCCCACCGGCCTTTATTTGCTATTTTACTGGAGACTAGTAGCGGAACTGAGTGAGTGGTCTCCAGTGAACTGTTCTTTTTGATTGCCTACTCTGTGGATTACAAGTGTTGTTTCCTGTATGTGCACCACCGTTCAAGTTGCATGCGAAGAAAGTGTTATTCTAAGGACTAAGTTAAATCTATGTCAGGCCTGACCGGGGGGAGAATATTGTTTGGTGCGCCACAGGGCGCATAGATACTAATAGCTGCACGTGGTGTATGACCGCGCTGTGCTATTAGTGTATACTATATCAGAAGCTGCAGGGCTCTGTAAGCAAGTTATGTGTTATGTTTAAACCTATGCCCTTTTAACCAAAAGTAAAACAGTTATACTTTACCACTTGCTATCAGTGTGTTATCATTGCACATAGTGCTTGCCTCTTAATATAGTTGAGGTGTGTGTACAATCAGGTATAGATTGTGATAGATAAAATCCCCTAGACTAACTGTGCCATAAGTGTGTTGAGTAGATTGCCGGGGGTTGGTGGAGCTGGGGGTAGCGCTACAATTATATTTATTAATTATTATTACTAGTCAACCAACATTAGAATTCTTCTATAGCCTATGGGGGGGAGCATTTGACCATAAATGTCCGCTCGCGGCGATCGTATGTTTTTAGCTGCTTCGTCGAATCTTCATGTCTCTATAATGTCGAATCTTTTCTCTCTATGTCGAATAATCTTGGACTAAGAGTTAGGTTAGGCACATTCAATCGCAGGTTCGATAGACACACATCGCTATTGTGACTGTCATTTCGAATCAGCTATCTATATCGAACTGTTGTCGCAACAAAACGAAAATAAAGCATTTTTTATGTCGGATCTTTCGGATTTCGGATGAAAATGCATTCAGATGAAAATGAATGCACATGTCTAAAAATGGATAGCAATCAGACAGATAATGATTAAAAACTTGGCAATGTAAGGGCTGCCTAGATATTGATACCGCACACAACTCAAAACACCAGGAAAAAAATCCTGAATAATCATGACAGTGTTCTTGTTACAATAAGAGATTGGTATTTCTATCAGTCTTGGTTGGACTTGGTCATGTTGTGCAGTAGATTGGCTCTACATGTTACGTGTATATATACGCTTCTTCAGGAGCTTAGGCATACATTAATGCGCTCATTACATAGGATTTAGCAGCAGGGTAGGTAACAAGGTAAGTAGGTATCCTTGAATACGGCAGGTGTGACAGGCATGTAACATCAAGGATATGACTGGTCCATAATATTAATTCCCAATTGGACTGTGGTTATATAAATACCACAGTATAGTAAAATAGGTAGAAAGAGCAAGCCTGTGACTCCTAGATGATAGTTGAAGCTGCAGAGGGTCTTTAAATAAGATGTGTTCCTCAAGAAATACAGCAGTTCGTTAACAAAATATCATAAAATTTCAGGTTGCTTGCTATCCTCTGCCGCTCCAGAGGTCATAGACCATAGTGAGAGTACAGGTGTGCGCATTAATGTATGCTTAAGTTCCCGAAGAAGCGTATATGTACGCGTAACATGTAGAACCAAGCTACTAGACAACATGACTGACCCATGACTACCTCCCACCAAGACTGATAGAAATACTATTTGTTATCGTAACAAGAACACTGTCATGATTATTCAGGATTCTTTTCTTGGTGTTTGAGTGGTGTGTGGGATCAATATCTAGGCAAACCTTACTTTGCAAAGTTTTTAATCATTGTCTGTCTGATTATTATCCATTTTTAATCAATTTATAATGGTTTTTTTTTATTATAACATTGTGTATCTAGGTGCCTATAAAGTCCAGTACCGATTCTCCACTATTATGTCCAATTCAAAGGACGTGACACATATCTAGACCATTTTGGTATCCACAGTGCCACCCTGTGGTGATACATTAAATCAAAAAAAATTTCAGATATACTATCAGATTTAGATTTTTTTTCTTTTGGGATAAAGGTTTTACATAAATACATAAAAGCACCCCTGGTTAGTGGTAAATTGTTTGTCTCAACACTTCTAACATTTGTAGGAGAGCTTCTTCTGTAGAAAAACAACAGTCTTCCTGTCTGGATCACCAGATGAAAATAAAGGAAAGAAAGCTTAAAAAATAACACTTTTTTTTTTGAGCTGCAGTGTGCATGAGCCCTAATGCAGCCATCACATTTAAGAAATGGTAAGCTGCAATATAATAAATGTTTGCTTTTGGGTTTATTAGACAGTCTCTTTAACAACATGTGGTTTTCAAGTAAAACAAAAAGACAGCAACTTTGAAAAATGGTGGCCTTTTACTACCCAGAATAGCAACAATGTTTATTTCTATTTTTCCTATGACTTACTATCATTAAACATGTATTTTCTATTAAATATATTTTACACTAGACAGAAGAGTCATACATATTTAAAAGTTGAGAAGCAATTGAATTGTCAATTGGTTAAATACTGTAGGTCCCATACTCAAACAAACGTTTTTAAAAGTGCATATCAAGCCCAATTGTTTTATGTTAGTTTTTGATGGCATATACAGTAGATATAGATCAGAGATCTTATGAGTTTTTACTTCTATCTGTGTCCCAGCTAGGTAGATTCACCCTATTTGTCCTGATGCCCATTATGACAGAACAGAAGATGATGAGAATTCCAAAATTGTTATCTCTAGAACAAGAGGTGAGAGTAAATCTTCCAACGAGAACAATTGTACCTGATGTCAATTGTCACAAAGGGCAGTTGTCTTTCCTTTGTAGAGATTTTCAGGGTTGTAACTCTGGTACAAAAAACGAAAAGAAGTCTCTCTGGCTGGAAACAGACAGCAAGAAAAGAACTCATAATAATCCAGCTGCAGATCAAATGCACTCACAACTACTGGTGCTGGCTGTTCCAACATGCCATTTTTCCAGCTAATCAATCAAGATAAAAAAGAAGCCAGTCTCCAAAATAAGAGCTGTTGCTAGATGTTTATGAATCCATCAAAAACATAAACTGACCAGGATTTGGACCCTTATTTGGACCCTTATGTGTATATACACATACATTTTACCCATAGGTATACTTTAACTGTTAGCACATTTGAAATGCACTTTGGGTCTTTTAGAAGAAAATCACATTAAGTAGATGTGCTAGAATTCTAGAATTAACAATACTAAGGCCATTTATTATAATTCTCCACTCTTCTAAAACTGTAAACTATTCAGAGCACACTCAACTTCTGCTATTTAAATGCTTTTCCATCTCTGACCTGAGCACAAGAAATTGTGCTATACACATTAATCCTCTGGTATGCTGTAACAAAACTAGAATTACCGGTAAGTAAGGATGCGCTAATTAAATGCATCACAGCAGATTTAATATCCTTAGTCGGCTTGAACTCAAGCTGGATTCCTAAATCATTATCACAGATGTGAAAAAGAGACAATTATAGGCCCTAGCCAACCCTGGAAAGTATATCATCTCTCTTTCTGCCATCTATGCTATAACTCCAAGGTTCAGAGTTGGATATTACTCACAGTTCTAATACGGAACGGGACACATTTGGAAGAGATGGAAAAGCTGCACACTCCGAAAGCAAATAATGTGGAAAGACACCAGGGAAATCTTTCCACTTTAATTACTCACAGTTCTTAGCACAAGCAAGCACCCATATGAATGTACAGTATTTGCTCCAAAAAACAACACAGGATTAACAATGCAGCCAATAATAAAATCGTCAGTATGAGTATATTGGTGAATCTTTTCTCTCCTATGTCGGATCTTTTCTCTCTATAATGTCGAATCTTTTCTCTCCTATGTCAAATCTTTTCTCTCTATAATGTCGAATCTTTTCTCTCCTATGTCGAATCTTTTCTCTCCTATGTCGAATCTTTTCTCTCTATGTAGAATAATCTTGGACTAATAGAGTTAAGGTTAGGCACATTCGACCACAGGTTCGATAGACACAGATTGTTATTGTCAGCGTCACGTTGAATCTCCTATCTATATCGAACTGTTGTAGCAACGAAAACGAAAATAAAGCATTTGTTTATGTCGGATCTTTCGGTTTTCGGATTCTGTGCTTTCGTTTTCGTTTGTTAAAACGATAATGAAAATAGCTGAAATTCGGACGAAAATGCATTCGGACGAAAACGAATGCACATGTCTAATACTTATCTATTCTGAAGCTGGTCCAGTCTGAACACATAAACTCTCCAGCTGTGGCTTCAGTGTAGAGGAGAGATCACCATTAACAGCTAAAAATGCCTGTGATGTCACCCATTGACTTACTAAGGGTCATCCCTTGTTGGCTGTCCCTCCTCTACACTGAAGCTGGCGCTGGGACCTGATCATGTGACCGAACTGGAGTGGTTATAGAATAGGTACATATAGGCATCTTTTTTTTGTTAGAAGGTAGATAGAATAGTCTTAGAATGGGGATGGGAATAGGTATAGCCTTAGACCGGCCACAGGTTGCAGGAAAGAAATTTGCATGATTCCCCCATCAGCACAGACAGCGCTGACAGGGGAATCCCTCCTGCCGAGACATTGCCTTCTCCTGACGGCGACAGCTTCCCTCACTCGCTTCCGCCCCCCCGCCGGGAGAATACAGTGGTTATCGCTAGCAGCTATAGTAGCCACTTGCAATAATAGGAAGCGAATCCGGCAGGCTGGTTGTACCCATTGATCTATCAACTTGGTACATTCAGCCTGCCCATTAATGGTTAGAATCTCGGACGGTTCCTGCTGAGCTGACCAGGATTCAAACTGTGTATGGCCGGCCTTAGTTACAGTTTGACTGAATTTCCACTTTAACACAGAATGTTATCTCTAGCACACTCTGTCGGACTCGGAGGAAGCTCAACACAGCATGTGACTGAGATAATGCACTACATACTTGGAGGACGGTATCCAGCACACAGCTAAGCTGACTAAATTTATCAGATCACAAAAAAACAACATCCCTACACATATAAATGTATTCAGTGCTTTATTCAAATGCCGATCAATTATTTATGCATTTATCTTTTTTAAGCAGCTTTGTTTGCTTCCAAAAACCTTTTGTTTCCTGTGCCAAACCAAAAGTTTTTGTTTCCACCAGTGCCTCGTCTGTGCAATATGGCAGCTTTTTGCAATATTTGAGACCAGTGGCGGGCCAAGATTCTTTAGCGACCAACGAGAAAAGACCAAAGTGTTCATCCCCCCTATTATAGGGTGACCAGACATCCCCGGTTTCCAGGGACAGTCCCCGGTTAGAGGACACTGTCCCTGGTTTTGTCCCCGGATTGGATTTGAACAGGGGCTGGGGCAATTTCAAAGACAGTCAGTGCAGAATTAAAAAAAAACGAATTCTAAATTAAAAACTCCCTCTCCGCCACTGCTACTAGCTTAGGGGGGTGTATTTTTTCCACTATCTGTGCCCATTTCTGATGATCATGTGCTGGTCGGAGCGGAGGGAATATTTCTTCAGTTTCAGGTGCATGCCCATTCAGCTCTGCTCGCATGTTCTGCCTTGGCTCAAGTTCCGGCCAGCCACCTGCCTGTTTATCTCCTTGCCTTCCCTGGCGGAGTTATCTTCCTCTGTTCCCCACCCAGTAGTTGCCGGGGTCCCGGAGCTTGACAGGCTGTGAGGCAGGTGGCGGCGATGGGCAGAGAGTCGCTGATTGCCATCATTACTAGTAAAAAAAAAAATATGTCCCCGGATTTCATTTTAAAAATCTGGTCACCTTACCCCATGGGTGCTCAATCTGTGGCCCTCCAACTGTTGCGGAACTACAAATCCCATGAGGCATTGCAAGGCTGTCAGTTAAGCATGACTCCGAAAGGCAGAGGCATGATAGAACTTGTAGTTCAACAGCTGGAGGGCCACAGGTTGAGCACCCATGCCTTACCCTATAAGCTGTGAACTACTTCACAGCAAATAAATAATTAATTTGTGGAATACTACAATATTCTCTTTATTATGTTCAAATAAAAAAATGTTCTTTCAAAGCCAATCATGTACAGTATATGAAAAATACTGTCATATACAGTATATTATCGGATTTGACTGCACATTTATTTACTGTATTTACTTGACAGAATATTGTAGTGTGGCAAATAATTATTTATTGTACACAGAGGTGGATAATTTCATCTGATATACTAGCAGCTGGGGGAGCAGGTTGGCGCAAGATCCATTTGAATTTATTTAACAGCGTGTCCTGCCCTTGACTTTTGAGGGGCATAGGCCTGAAACTCAACTGATAAATAGGCAACTTTGCCCACATGAATAATCCACACGTACAACCATATGGTTGTAAAGGGCAAGGGCACAGCTTTATTTAACAATTAACAGACAATTTTTCAAGATAAACCAATTTAGCCAGTCACAGTTGTACTGTGAGCATGTTTCAACATTGGAATAACCAAGTCAAAGAGGGGCCTGTCCTTACCAGAAGTGCTGGACAGACATTAACCAATTCCAACTTCCAATCAAGGGCATAGCCCATTACGGCAAATGTTTCCTGCTGGCAAGGTCCAAAAACCACTGATAAAGCTGTGACAAACCATGCATAGAGGGGTAGGTGGTCAGCTCTTCCAGTTGCAGTTCCTAAAAGGCACACATTTTACCTCAGAAACAACCTTTAACTGAAATCAGGCTCCACCCCATCACCTCATGTCATGTAGCCAACCATCCTTAGCCAATTTGCATGCTGCGTGTTATCACGCCCAGATCCTGGCCATGCCCCAACAGTCAAGGCTCTCTTTCCTTACTAGGGTCAAGGGGCCTTCGTTTTGCTCCCCCACCTACTGAAGTGTCCAGAACGGATACCGTTTTTGCCTACCCCTTGACCAAGGCCTGTTCGAGACACCCATATTCTAAAGATTTTTTTGGTATTGTAAAAGCACCCAACAACAGAGTATGTAATATGACATTACAAGAGCATCAGTATTTTCTTTCTGGTTGTCCCTGTTTTTCACTTATTTTCCTTATTCATCAACTACCATAGGGACTCTCACTGTCAGCCTGATCATAAATTCTATTTGTGTGCAGAAAATGGTACTAAAATAGTTTTAGCACCTGTTCTATAAATGTCATCTTCCTGTAAATATGTTGCCATCTGCCATCTTAATATGAATGGGTATTGCCAGGATTGCATAAGACATGGGGCACCCTGTGGACAGCAATTATATTGCATGCAGCAAACAGTGGGAGGGGCATAAAAGGAAACAATTCAAAAGAAACTAAGGTTGTACTCACACTAGCAGTCCTTAGCATAACCCACAACATATGCGTTCATTGCAAGCAAATCACACACATAAACCTCAGCACAATCATTTTTTAAAAGACATTCTTCCATTATGGCTTTTTGCACACAGAATATAAACATAGAGATAAAATTTTCTCTAAAGCCTACCTTAATTAAATAGTTGTTGGCTATACAGCAATCAGGAACTGTAAAGCCCTGTACACACGACCGGTTTTCTCGTCGGGAAAACTGCCATGAGTCCCGGCGGGAAAAAAAGAGAGCTGGTTCTCTTTTTTCCCGCCGTGATTCGCGGTGGTTTTTAACCAGAAACACTGCGGTGGATCATACACACGGCTGGGATTCCCGGCCAAAGCTCTCACCGCAGTTTTCCCGACGGTGTGTACAGGGGGAAAGTTACCGAGCAGGTTCTCGGTTTCCCCACCGGGATTCCCAGCGGACTTTTTACCGCCGGGAATCCCGGTCGTGTGTACAGGGGCTTTAGGGTCAGTTCCCTTGGCAGAAAAACAAACAAACAAACACTCATGTAGAACGTTTTGTACAGGCGTTAAGGAGTATTTTTTTTTCTGCCAGAAAACTCCTCTCAAAAATGCAAACCAGAAGGTTTTTTATTCTGCATCTGAACACAGAATGTAAACTATGCCTCTAATTGTCCTAAGGTGCATGGACACATAGGATAAACAGTTCACTGTTCTATTGTAGGGTTACCAAACATCCCCGGTTTCCGGGGACAGTCCCTGGATTGAGGACACTGTCCTTGAACCAAGTCTGTCCCCGGTTTTGTCCCCGGATTGGATTTGAACAGGGGCTGGGGCAATTTCAAAGACAGTCAGTGCAGAATTAAAAAAAAAAATCCTGAATTACACACCCCCGCTCTGCTGCTGCTACTAGCTTAGGGGGGTGTATTTTTTTCCATTATCTGTGCCCCTTTCTGATGATCATGTGCTGGTCGGAGCGGAGGGAAAATTTCTTCAGTTTCGGGTGCATGCCCATTAAGCTCCGCTCGCATGTTCTTCTGCCTTGGCTCAAGTCCCGGTCAGCCATCTGCCTGTTTATCTCCTTGCCTTTCCTGGCGGAGTGATCTTCCTCCGCTCCCCACCCTATTAGTAGCCGGGGCCCGGAGAGTAAGACTTGAGAGGTTGTGAGGCGGGCGGCGGCGGTGATGGACAGAGTTGCTGATTGCGACCATTCCTAGTAAAAAAAATAATATGTCCCCGGATTTCATTTGAAAAATCTGGTCACCTTATTCTATAGGCAAAACTCAAAACTCCTGTAGAAGCAGCATTTAAGTCCAGCGTACATGGACCCTTAAGAATGATAATGCATACTTTGGTCAGTCTATGTAAAGTACAATACAGAATTTAAAGGATCAAGAGTATGTAATGTACAACAGAATGCAGTGACCATAAGTATATAACATACACCACAGCAGCCTGTCTATTTGCTGCGCTGTACGTTGCATACTCCTGACCGCTGCACTCTTTATGCTGAGCCGTATGGCAAATATTCCTGACAAATGCATTCTGTACAATATGCCGTATACTGTATGTTGCATATTCCCATACCCCGCATACCCAGTGTACTGAGTGCTGTGCTCAGGAATACATAACACATGACAAAGGGTGCATTTAGGTGTGTAACATAACAATTGTGGAAAGTTCTAGCGTACTCCCCCACCACCAATGCAGCCACTCCTTCTCCCCAAGAACCACAACTGATTGGATTGTTTAGATAGTCCTTTAAATTAATCAGTTTGGTAAATCTAAAGGTGATTGTGCAATTAGAATGTAAGAAATATGGCCAGCTTCAGACTGTCCCTTATAAGAAATCACAAAAAGACTGCATATCTACAGTAAATGTATCCTGAAAGCTAGAGTGAGCCCATGTGAGCTGCTCAATAGGGATGAGCCCGATGTTCGAGTCGAACGTAAGTTCGACTCAAACATCGGGTGTTTGCCTGTTCACCGAATAGCGAAAATTATTCGGTATTCGCGGCAAATTCAAAAGCCACGGAGCAACGTTAAAGTCAATGGGTAACGTGAAAAATCAAAAGTGCTAATTTTAAAGACTTATATGCATGGCATTGTCATAAAAAGTGTTTGAGGACCTGGGTTCTGCCCCAGGGGACATGTCACAATGCAAAAAAAAGTTTTATTAACGTTGTTTTTTTTTAGGAGCAGTGATTTTAATAATGCTTAACCACTTCAACACCGGGCTTTTTTTACCACCTCAATACTGGGCCTATTCTGGCACTTCTCTCCTACATGTACAAATCATCATTCTTTTGCTAGAAAATTACTCAGAACCCCCAAACATTATATATGTTTTTTTAGCAGACACCCTAGGGAATAAAGTGACGGTCATTGCAACTTTTTTTCTTGCACGGTATTTGTGCAATCATTTTTCAAACGCCTTTTTTTGGGGAAAAAAATGGTTTCATGAATTAAAAAATAACAAAACAGTAAAGTTAGCCCAATTTTTGGGGAAAATATGAAAGATGATGTTACGCCGAGTAAATAGATACCTAACATGTGACACTTTAAAATTACGCACACTCATGGAATGGCGCAAAACTTCGGTACTTAAAAATCTCCATAGGCGACGCTTTAATTTTTTTTACAGGTTACCAGGTTAGAGTTACAGAGGAGGTCTAGTGCTATAATTGTTGCAAGCGCTCTAACGCACGCGGCGATACCTCACATATGTGGTTTCAACGGCGTTTACATATGTGGGCGGGACTTGCGTGTGTGTTCGCTTCTGATCACGAGCTACTGGGGACAGGGGCGTTTTAATTTTTTAAATTTTTTTTAATTTTTTTTATTTTACTTAATTCTTTTTATTTTTACACTTATTTTACTTTTTTTTTATCACTTTTATTCCTATTACAAGGAATGTAAACATCCCTTTTAATAGGAATGGTGTGTGACAGGTCCTCTTTATTGAGAGATGCGGGGTCAATAAGACCCCACATCGCTCCTCCAGGCTGGAAAGCATGAGATTGTGAACATTTTTTCACAGATCTCATGCTTACTAGCCGCAGTGGCGGCTTTGTTTACTTCTGAGGACCCGGGTGTGACGTCATCACATCGCGCCCGGGCCTCCGTTGGTCATAGAGATGACTGGTGACCATCTGGTCACCAGTCATCTCTATGCTTCCTATTCATTCCGATTCATTCTCCGATTCATTCTCCGGGTCCCCGATGGCACGGGAGAGCCCGGAGAAGCACCGGATGGCGGCAGGAGGGGGGGGTGTCCCCTCCCGCCGCCAATAAGAACGATCAAGCGGCGGAACCGCCGCTATGATTGTTCTTATGGTGCACAGAATCGCCAGGAGAATAGAAGGATATCTGAATGATGCCTCTAGCTGCAGGCATCATTCAGATATCCCCCCACAAAGCCCAGGACGTCATATGACATCCACCCAGAATGGGAGATCCCATCTGTGGACGTCATTTGACTATGGCTGGGTAGGGAAGTGGTTAAAGTGAAACAATAAAAGTGCAATACTCCTTTAAATTTCGTACATGGGGGGGGGGGTGTCTATAGTATGCCTGTAAAGTGGCGCATTTTTCCCGTGTTTAGAACAATACCACAGCAAAATTACATTTCTAAAGGAAAAAAAGTCATTTAAAAATCATCGCAAGTGTAATGAATTGTCGGGTCCCGGCAATAGAGCTAAAAGTCATTGAAAAAACGGCATTAGAGGGGGACGGGATAACAGCTATCAAAGTGAGAGACACGTCAGTCGGCAGGAGCCGCCCATGAAGGCAGAGCTGTTTCGGGTTTTTTTTTTTCGGTCGACGTGAGCATTGGAATAGAAGATGAATGGACATCGCTGGACATTTTAATTTTTTTTATTTTTTAATAAAGGACTTGTCCCGAAGTGTCTCCTGTCTTTTTTACCATTTTTAACACTTTTTTTGGTGAAATGGTAGGGGTACAATGTACCCGTTACCAATTCACATAGAGGGGGCGGGATCTGGGGGTCCCCTTGTTAAAGGGGGCTTCCAGATTCCAAAAATCCCCCCTGCCCGCAGACCCCCACAACCACCGGGCAAGGGTACCAACATGGGTACAAGCTGCTTTGGGGTCAGTCAGGCCCTTCAGGTCTGGTATGGATTTTGAGGGGGACCCTTACGCCATTTTTTTAAAAACAATTGGCGCAGGGTTTCCCTTAATATCCATACCAGACCTGAAGGGCCTGGTATGGAATTTGGGGGGACCCCCACGCAATTTTTTTCTTAATTTTGTTTCAGGGGTTCCCCTTAATATTCATACCAGACCCAAAGGGCTTGGTAATGGACCGGGGGGGGGGGGGGAACCCATGCCGTTTTTTTCAATGACTTTTATCTGTATTGC
This sequence comes from Rana muscosa, assembly GCA_029206835.1. NCBI lineage: Eukaryota > Metazoa > Chordata > Amphibia > Anura > Ranidae > Rana > Rana muscosa. The sequence continues at coordinate 123,293,955 of CM055126.1, read as the reverse complement.
CGAGACCCGACAATTCATTACAGCCGCTATCAGTTTTAAATTACTTTTTTCCTTTGGAAATGTCATTTTGCTGCGGGACTGTTCTAAACACGGGAAAAATGCGCCACTTTACAGGCAAACTATAGACACCCCCCAGGTAGGAAATTTAAAGGAATATTTCACTTTTATTGTTTCACTTTAAGCATTATTAAATTCACTGCTCCTGAAAAAACGGCTGTTTTTAAAACTTTTTTTTTGCACCCAGGTCCCCAAACACTTTTTTATGATGAGCACTTTTGATTTTCCATGTTCATGTTCCATAGACTTTAACGGTGTTCGAACAAATTTTTTGCCTGTTCGCAAGTTCTGGTGCGAACCAAACCGGGGGGTGTTCGGCTCATCCTTAGTAGGAAGTGATGGATGTGTATTGCTTTCCAGAATGGGAGTTGAAAGGGAGTTTCGTCGGTCAATGTCTGGATTGAGGGCCAACTGTTTCCGTCTAAAAAATTAGTAACATGGTCTCTGCCTACCTGGATAAGCGTATCATATTTGGAATGTCCGAGTCCCAGCAGAAATGCTGTGTTGCCCAGTACAGGCATAAGAGGCGATTCCCTAGTAGTGAGAGAGGCTTTAAATACAGTCGTTGAACTGAGTAGGAGAGTAGCACCTATTATAGGGTGTGATTTCAGCTTCAGGGGTAGTCGGTCATAGCACCACAAGGCCCCTTTCAGCATAACCCTAGTTTGTGCCTGTTCTACTGTAGCTGTTCCAATCGATAATTCTCCCCAGGTGCACAGCCAGGTAATACTTCTGCAGATACTTCTGCAGATCTGGGAGAGCTAGGTCTCCATAGTGTTTTGGCAAGGTGAGGTACCGTCTGGCTAGACGGGGTTTCGAGTGTGCCCAGATAAATTTAACGAATTTTACTCTTTTAAAGTAACAAATGGGATTTTTATCGGTAGGGCCTAAACCAAGAACAGGAACTTCGGTAGTATACTCATTTTAAGAAGATTACATCTTCCAAACCAAGAATGGAATCCATTATTCCATCCTTTCAACAGTATTTGGATCTTGGACAGAAGGGGGGGAAAATTAAGGTCAAATGTGCAGGTCAGATCTCCAGGGATTATGGTTGCCAAATATTGGAGAGAGCGATCTGACCACTTAGGCGCTTAGTGTGATCTGGGTTACATTGATAACCATTGCTGCCGATTTATCAAAATAGATTTTTAGATTAGAGATTGCTCAATATTTATCAAATTCTTTAAGAAGGTTCGGGAGGGACATTACCGGATTAGTCAGGGAGAAGAGGAGGTCATCAGCATAGGCCGAGATCTTGTATTGGGAGTTACCGATGATTATTCCCGATATATCCGGATTCACGCGTACCGTGCAGAGGAAGGGTTCTAACAATAGGGCAAAAAGAAGTGGGGATAGCGGACAACCCTGTCTAGTGCCATTTGATATGGGGAAGGGATCCGAGAGGATTCCATTAGCTTTAACTTGGGCTGTTGGCCTGGAATAAATTTGCAATATCCACTGCAGCATATTACCTCCTAGATCAATATGTTTAAGTACTGCGGACATAAACCCCCAATGGAGCCTGTCGAATGCCTTCTCGGCGTCCATGCTAAGAAAGACACAGGGGGTCTTGGTCACAGATGCGACATGCACCAGGTTGAGAACTTTGGTGGTGTTAGTTCATTGATTCTACCTGCTCTCTTGTAACTGCGTGCCCTTCAGACAGATACCTTGAAAATCTGGAAGAGCCTCGCATTGCACCTACGATCTGCTGATTATGGTCCAATGCTCTGCAGACTATCTAGGGAAAAGAAATGCACATTTATTTTACCTGCAAAACAATGTGTGTTTAAAATGATCTTTTAATGAATGTAAGGTGTTCTTTCCCTGGATGAGGTGGAGACCACCAACCTATCTATCTACCTTGTCCAATCAGAGAACAATTTGCATTCATTAAAAAATGCAGTGTTCTCTGCTTCCACAAGGGTCAGCCAGGTATGACATGTGCATAATTACATTAGTCCTTTGGAGCAGCGGATAGTCAGTGGATCTTTAACCACTTGTCCCCCACCCACTGTCAATTGACGGCGGGCGGAGGATACTCTCGTTCTGGGAGGACGTCATATGACGTCCTCCCTTTAAAACGAGCTAGGAGGCGCGCGCCCGCTGCGTTCACAAGGCCCCGGTGCGCGTGCCCGACGGCCGCGATTGCCGCCGGGCACCCGCGATTGCCCGGGAAACGAGCAGGAAAGTGGATCTCTGTGTGTAAACACAGAGATCCACGTCCTGTGAGGGAGAGGGGACCGATGGTGTGTCCCTTGTACATAGGGACAACCATCGGTCACCTCCCCCAGTCAGTCACCTCCCCCCACAGTAAGAACACATTGAGGGAACATATTTAACCCCTTCCCGCCCCCTAGTGGTTAACCTCTTCCCTGCCAATCACATTTATACAGTAATCAATGCATTTTTATAGCAGGGATCGCTGTATAAACGTGAATGGTCCCAAAAATGTGTCAAAAGTGTCCGAAGTGTCCGCCGCAATATCGCAGTCACAATAAAAAATCGCAGATCGCCGCCATTACTAATAAAAAAATAAAAAAATAAAAATGCTATAAATCTATCCCCTATTTTGTACACGCTATAACTTTTGCGCAAACCAATCAATACGCGCTTATTGCAATTTTTTTTTTTTTTTACCAAAAATATGTAGAAGAATACGTATCGGCCTAAACTGAGGAAAATTTTATTAAAAAAAAAAAAAAATGGGTATTTATTATAGCAAAAAGTAAAAAATAGTGTTTTTTTTTCCAAACTGGACGCTCTTCTTTTGTTTATAGCGCAAAAAATAAAAACCGCAGAGGTGATCAAATACCACCAAAAGAAAGCTCTATTTGTGGGAAAAAAAGGACACAAATTTCGTTTGGGAGCCACGTCGCACGACCGCGCAATTGTCATTCAAAGTGTGACAGCGCTGAAAGCTGAAAAATGGCTTGGGCAGGAAGGGGGTTTTCGTGCACAGTAGAGAAGTGGTTAAAACATAATCTAACCAACAAGGTGAGAGGGGATTGGACAAAAAAACAAAACGGGGTGAAGGTTTCTCTTTAAGTTTAAAGGACTCAAAACAATGTCAATTTACACTGGCCACTTTATTAGGTACACCTTGCTAGTTGAATTCCCTTTTTGCCTTCAGAACTGCCTTAATTCTTTGTGGCATAGATTCAACAAGGTGTTGGAAACATTTCTCAGAGATTTTGGTCCATATTGACATGATAGCATCACATAGCTGCTGCAGATTTGTCAGCTGCACATCTATGATGCGGATCTCCCGTTCCACCACATCCCAAAGGTGCTCTAATGGATTGAGATCTGGTGACTGTGGAGACCATTGGAGTACAAGAAACCAGTGGCAGGATGGATCCATGCTTTCATGTTGTTTACTCCAAATTCTGACCCTACCATCTGAATGTCACACCTGAAGTTGAGACTCATCAGACCAGGCAGAATTTTTCCAATCTTCTATTGTCCAATTTTGGTGATCCTGTACAAATTGATTGTAGCCTCAGTTTCCTGTTCTTAGCTGACAAGAGTGGCACCCGGTGTGGTCTTCTGCTGCTGTAGGCCTTCGAGACAGTAAGCGGCTGCTTCAGGGTTCAATGTGTTGTGCATTCAGAGATGGTATTCTGCATACCTTGGTAGTAACGAGTGGTTATTTGAGTTACTGTTGCCTTTCTATCATTCCGAACCAGTCTGCCCATTCTTCTCTGACATCTGACATCAACAAGGCATTTTCGTCCACACAACTGCCGCTTACTGGGTATTTTCTCTTTTTAGGACCAATCTCTGTAAACTCTAGAGATGGTTGTGCGTGAAAATTCCAGTAGATCAGCAGATTTTGAAATGCTTACACCAACCCATCTGGCACCAACAACTATACAATGTTCAAAGTCACTTAAATCCCCTTTCTTTACCTTCTGATGCTCGGTTTGAACTTCAGCAAGTCATCTTCACCATGTCTAGGTGCTTAACTGCATTAAGTTGCTGCCATGTGATTGGCTGATTAGCATTTTGTGTTACCAAGCAATTGTATAGTAACCACGTTTTCTTATTTAGCATGGTTATGTGATCTCAGGGTCAAGGGACATTTGTCAAGTGACCTCTGAGACTCAATCGTAGGGCTTAAACAAAGTAAGTAGAATAAAACAAGAAACATCATGCACAAGTAAGCTGTACAGTTGTAATAATTTAATACAAAGTATTCAGATTCATGCATAAGCCCAATAATGACTGGTTCTCACAGTTTCTGTTCAGTCGACAAGGGGACCTCAATTTGCTGGGCAGTCCACTATAATATACTTTTTGTTTTAGGAGTTGGAGTCAGCACATCAGGAGCTCTTAAAGCAGAGCTCCACCCTAAAGTGGAACTTCTGCTCATCGGAACCCTCCCCCCCCTCCGGGGTCACATTTGGCACCTTTCAGGGGGGTGCAGATACCTGTCTAAGACAGGTATTTGCACCCACTTCCGGGAGTCCTCTCTGCGGGTATTCTGTGGGTAGTACGTCACTTCCCGCAGAATACCCATTGTGTTCTGGAAGACACTCGGCTAGTGAGAACGGCGCGACTCGCGCGAATGCGCCGTAGGGAACCGGGCAGTGAAGCCGCAAGGTTGTGTGCAAGGTGGTCGTCACAATAACAAACCTAAAGCCTGGTACACACAGTGAGTTTCTTTTTCATTTTCTTTTTTGTTCAACCCAGCGGGCTGAACAAAAAATAAATAATGGAGGAGCTATCTGTACTAACTATGCAATGTTAGTACAGCTATGTCCCCACTGAGCTATTGTGTTCTGACAGGGGGACTGCCCCCCTCTCCACCAGAACACACTGGTCTGTGCTTGCAGCCATTGGCTGTCAGCGCTGATCAGATACTGATCAGCTGCTGGTTTTCCAGCATGTCCATTCTACATATACCGGATAGGGTACTGTACACACTGGCCGTTTCTGTTGAACCAGGTGATACCAGCCAATATTCGGCCAGTGTGTACCAGCCTTTAGCCTACAAGTCCCCAATACTCAAGCTACCTCTAACTTCTTTTTTATCCTTCAGATCATAGACTGACCTAGTCCAGAAGTTGCAGCGTATGCTAGCTAGCACTCCAGTCTCCCAAGGAGGACCTGGAGTCACATGGTTTGGCTCGGACAACCTTTCTCCATAGACCTAATGAAAAAGCTGTCCACTTGCAAGCCCAAGACCACTCCTTTGTTAAGGCCTATGAAGTATAAGGCACTTCTGTACGTGTGGGTCAATGACTCACTAAGTAGAGAAGCAAATAGGGATGAGCCCGATGTACCAGTCGAACGTAAGTTCGACTGGAACATCGGGTGTTCGCCAAACAGCGAACATTATGTGGTGTTCGCCGCAAATTCGAAAGCCGCGGAACACCGTTTAAAAGTCTACGTGATGTCAGAGGAAGGCAGGGTCACCCGTTTACGTCACCGGTTGGCCCGCCCTCAGCTATATAACAGCTGTCACAGAGAAGAAGCGTCACTCGGCGGGAGCCTCCCATGGAGGCGGAACTGTTGCAGCTTTTTTTTCTTTTTACGGTTCGTCGGGCGGCGTGATAGAAGATGAATGGACATTTTTATTTTTTTTAATAAAGGACTTGCCCCAAAGTGTCTCCTGTCTTTTTTAAAAATGTTACACTTTTTTGTGAATTGGTACAATGTACCCATTACCAATTAACATGGGGGGGATATGAGGGTCCCCTTCTTAAAGGGGGCTTCCAGATTCCGATAAGCCCCCTGCCCGCAGACCCCCACAACCACAAGCAAGGGTTTGGTAGTGTTAGGCAAGGGTCTGGTAGTTATTTTGGGGGGGACCCCTACGCCATTTTTTTTTATTTGGCGCAGGGTGCCCCTTAATATTCATACCAGACCTGAAGGGCCTGGTATGGATTTTGGGGGGACCCCCACGCAATTTTTTTTAAACTTTTGGTTCGGGGTTCCCCTTAATATTCATACCAGACCCGAAGGGCCTTGTAATGGACTGGGGGGGGGGGGGACCCATGCCATTTTTTTCAATGAGTTTTATCTATATTGCCGAAACCCGACAATTCATTACAGCCACGATCAGTTTTAAATGACTTTTCTTCCTTTAGAAATGTAATTTTGCTGCGCGACTATTCTAAGCACGGGAAAAATGCACCACTTTACAGGCATACTATAGAACCCCCCCCCAGGCACGATATTTAAAGGAATATTTCATTTTTATTGTTTCACTTTAAACATTATTAAAATCACTGCTCCCGAAAAAACGTCAGTTTTTAAAACTTATTTGCATTGATACATGTCCCCTGGGGCAGGACCCGGGTCCCCAAACGCTTTTTATGACAATAACTTGCACAGTGGCGGCCGGTTGGGGGGGGGGCGAAAACAAATTGAAAAAAAAACAAAAAGACACATCAATTGCCGCCACTGTGCCCATTAAACGCAGCCACTGTGCCCTAACGCCACCAGTTTGCCCCCTCAAATGCAGCCAGTTTGTCCCCAAATGCAGCCAGTTTGTCCGAAATGCAGCCAGTTTGTCCCCAAATGCAGCCAGTTTGTCCCCAGCCCTGCACTTACCTTCCTCCGGTCAGCGCCGTCCTCCTCCATGCTCCCTCATGTCTTCTTCCGTCCTCGATGTCTTCTCCCGCCCTCAATGTCGCTTTAGCCAATCAGGTTACCGGTAACCAGACCCGGTGAACCTGATTGGCTGAGACGCGTGTCAGTGTTAACCAGGGAACGCACAGCCCGTGTGGCCCCTGGTTAACTATTTGGAAGCCGATTTCAGCCCACAGGCTGTAATCGGAAAGCCTATCAGAGCCGCTGGCTCTGATAGACACTTCCAAAAACCAACCAACTGCTGGTATTCAGATGGCCGGCGCTTGCCAGGGGGCCGGCCATCTGAATAGTGGGCGGCAGCGGCGCCGGCGACAATACATACATTCATGCAATGCATGAATGTATGTATGTATTGTTGACGGTGCAGGGGAGAGAGGGGGTGGTGCTCCTGCGCCCACTATGGATGTACTGCCACTGAACTTGCATATAAGCCTTTAAAATCAGCACTTTTGGTTTTTCATTTTAGTGTCCCATAGACTTTAATGGTGTTCGCCTGTTCGAACAAAATTTTTGCCTGTTCGCAAGTTCTGGTGCGAACCGAACCGGGGGTGTTTCGGCTTATCCTTACAGCTCAACATTGCTGTAACAGGATAATGTATCTGACCCACACTTGGCCATCAATACTATTTATCAGTGGGGCCAATTCCTAAACTTATTGCCCAATTAGGTTTAGAAATATTTGGTCACGCTCTGATATTTGGACTTGCTATCATTCTTTATGTGCCAGGGAAGTTTTTATTCCAAGTCACGTATGCTACATTTATTTTAATTTAATGGGCCTCTAAATTCTTTGAATATATACAGTATATTACATAGTGACCTTAAGCTGCCTTCATGGATGCATTTGGTCATCTTGCATAAATTACCCAATTATTGAAAGATCCTTCACTTGCCTGACATGCACATCCACAGAGCCATTTAATAAGGCACTGAAAAGGACAGCAATGATTATGCAAAGTGCAGTAGTCCGAAGAAACCCATCACATTTTTAGTTTACTGAAATAATGTCAGCATAAAATGAACTCTTATGCCGCATACACACGATCATTATTCACGGCGGTTAAAAAACCGCCGTGAATAATGTCATTTAAAACGGGGGAACAGCTTGTTCCCCACACACGGTCGTTTTTCACGTCATTTTTTCTCTTGACGAGAAAAACGACCGTCTGTGGGCTCCGCGGCAGTGTTTCCCTATGGGAGACACTGCAGCGGAAAACATGTCGAAAAAAACGACGAGAAAAATTAGAACATGTTCTAATTTTTCTTGTCATTTTTAATGCCGTTTTTCTCGTCGAAAAAAACGACAGAAAGCCCACAGACTATCGTTTTTCTTGTCGAATGGGAAAAATTTCGTTTTTTCCGACGAGAAAAACGGCCATGTGTACGCGGCATGACTGTTTTCCATCAGTTACAGCCATTTGCCCTTCATCTTGTTAAAGGGTAACTCCCGAAAAAAAAGTGGGAAATTCTAGAATCTCTTTTTTTTTGTGTTCCCTGGTAGCAATATTTTCCCCTCATCTTTACAATCATTAGACAAAAGTTTTGGACTCACCCCCTAAGTGGTCATCAGGAAAGGAGTGAGGGGAAATGTCTCCAGTATGGATGCAACAGCAAAACCCATGTTTTTTTGGTAGGGAAGAGAAGGAAAAGTTCTAATGCCGCGTACACACGACCGTTTTTAATGACGAGAAAAATGAAATTTTTTAAAATGGTCATTAAAAATGATCGTGTGTGGGCTTTCCAGCAGTTTTCCCGACGAGAAAAACGCAGAGAATCACGACGAGAAAAATTGGAACAACTCTAATTTTTCACGTCGTTTTTTACATCGTCGTTTTTCTCGTCATGAAAAACGGCCGTGCGTAGGCTTTAACGACGTGAAAAAAAATGTGCATGCTCAGAATCAAGTATGAGACGGGAGCACTCGTTCTGGTAAAACTAGTGTTCGTAATGGAGATAGCACATTCGTCACGCTGTAACGGACTGAAAAGCACGAGGCTGAAATCGTCGCTCAACAAACTTTACTAACATGAAGGGTATCGCCATCCGAATGGAACTTCCCCTTTATAGAGCCGTCGTACGTGTTGTATGTCACTGCGCTTTACTCAAACATTTTTTTCCACGATAGTGTGTAGGCAAGGCAGGCTTGAGAGGAAACACGGAAAATCACGTTGAGAAAAATGCAGTTTTTTCCAATGACATTAAAAACGGTCGTGTGTATGCGGCATAAGATTTTTTTATTGCTGTTTGCCTCTGGGGGGTAGATTTCCCTAACGTCCTGTACAAATTATGTTGGTCAATAGCATATTAAGTGGAAATCTCCCCAAATAGCGACACACACAGGAACTTGGATAAACTCTTCCCTACTCAGGATATTTTAAAACTATAAATGATCCTATATAAATATATCAGGCAGCCATATTTGCTGCTATATACACAATGTGCTTTGGGATATTCCTTACCTCAGTACAAGGCTATTAAAAGACCTATTATTTTAATGGCTTCACATGTAAATAATTGTATCACAGCAGTCATTAGCAATGATTCCAAATACAATGTTTTATATAAGGGTGCCTTCTGACCTATGCGCTTTAGTAACACGTGTTTTACCATTAATGCAATGTATGGTTAGTAAGGCTCTGTGGCTCACGCATGCGTTTGCAAATGCGTGCGGACAAACCCCTGTTTTTAACGCATACTGTTAGACAGGTTATTTGGTTGTCAGCGAGCTGGTCGGTAAGCAGGCTTGGTTTTTCCCTGGTCATTCCCCAGGCCATGTTGTTACCTGTTTTAGCCTTCCAATGCTACTTACCGTGATAGCCAGCTATAGATGGGGGCGGTGGACATGGTTTTTGTTTTCACCTATGGTGCTTGTATTGGTCCAGCAACGCACCAGCACCTTTGCAGCCATTGTGCTACATGCTGGGTGTTTGGTGTGCTCCTGTACCTTTTAAGGAGGGGTGGCTCCCCTTCAGTCCACCTGCCCACATCTAACCATCAGAATGCATGTGCCTCTATTGTGGGGACACTCATAGTTAGTGTAGGACCACAGACTCCAGGGGGCCTTGGCGTGGCTCTGTGGCTCACGCATGCATTTGCAAATGCGTGCGGACAAACCCCTGTTTTTAACGCATACTGTTAGACAGGTTATTTGGTTGTCAGCGAGCTGGTCGGTAAGTAGGCTTGGTTTTTCCCTGGGCATTCCCCAGGCCATGTTGTTACTAGTTATTAGTAAGGATGAGCTTCGAGTTCGAGTCGAACGTGAGTTCGACTCGAACATCCGCTGTTCGATCGTTGGATGAAGATCGAACTTTATGGGCCGTTACGGCCCATAATTCACTGCGTCATCGCAGTGCATTGCTGGCTGATGATTGGCCAAGCATGCACTATGACCCGCATGCTTTGGCCAATCACAGCGCCGTCAGCACAGAGAGCCATGATTGGCAAAAGGCAGGGTGCCTTTGGTCAATCATGCCTCAAGGGGATAAAGTACACGCCCAACACTATAAAAGGCCGCCTGCACATCAGCCTTGTGTAGTGTGTTGCGGCGTTGAGAGAGAGATAGAGAGTAAGAGTGTCATTTAATTTCATTTAGATAGATTTAGCAGGCAGTTGATTCAGTATATTTAGTATATATATGCATTCCAGGCTATATATATATATATATATATATATATTGTATACAGTTTAGCTAGATCTCACTGCAGAGTGTTCCTGGTGTACTGTTCCTAATAAACTACAGGCAGGCAGTTGATTCAGGTAGCTGCAGTATATTCCAGTCAGTATACTGTATCCTGTGCAGCTAGATCAGTGCAGAGCGTTCCTGTTCTCTTCCTAATATACTAGAGGCAGGCAGTTGATTCCGGTAGCTGCAGTATATTCAGTCAGTATACTGTATCCTGTGCAGCTAGATCACTGCAGAGCGTTCCTGTTCTCTTCCTAATATACTACAGGCAGGCAGTTGATTCAGTTAGCTGCAGTATATTCAGTCAGTATACTGTATCCTGTGCAGTTAGATCACTGCAGAGCAATCCTGTTGTTCTCTTCCCAATATACAACAGGCAGGCAGTTGATTCAGGTAGCTACAGTCTATTCAGTACTGTATCCTGGTCACAGTGTGCAGCTAGATCTCACTGCAGAGCGTTCCTGTTGCTCTCTTCCTAATATACTACAGGCAGGCAGTTGATTCAGTTAGCTGCAGTATATCCAGTATATATATATATATATATATATATATATATATATATATATATACATCCCAGCGTTGTGCAGCTACATCTCACTGCAGGCCATTCCTGGTGTACCTATTCAAATACATCAAATACAGTATGTCTGGAAGGCCAACAGGGAGAGGCAGACGCTCACAGGCCACTAAAAGAGGGCAAGCAGGCTCTGTGTATAGAGCCAATAGTGCTGGTCGTGGACACGGTGCATCCTCAGCACGTGGCCGTGGGGCACGCTTGTCCTTTTTTCAGGCAGCTGGCCGTGTTGAGCCACAACATGCAGAAGAGTTGGTAGAGTGGATGACCAAGCCATCCTTATCCTCCTCATTCTCTGTCACCCAGGCTCAGAGTTCCTTGGCTGCAGGTGCTAAAGCGGCCTATTCCATCGGCTCAAGGTCATCAGTTACTCCTTCCCTAGCCCCACCATCATGCCTTGAGGAGTCCCCCGAAATGTTCGACCACAGTGTAGGGTACATGCTGCAGGTGGATGCGCAGCGTTTTGAAGGCTCTGATGATGGTACCAAGGTTGAGGATGAAGGCAGTAACGTGAGCCCAAGGAGAGGGGGTGCCCAAGAAGGACAACAAACTGGTAGTCATGTTCCCCCAACTGCAGCATACTGCCAGGTTTGCTCCAGTGACGAGGAGGGAGGGGATGATGAGGTCACTGACTCTACGTGGGTGCCTGATAGGAGAGAGGCGGAGGAGGAGGAGGAGGAGTAGGAGGCACATCTCCAACGAGGCAGGATGCCCTCCAGAGGCCAGCTTAAGGGCAGCCAACCGACTGCATCACACCGCAGAGCTGCGCATGTGCAGGGCGCTGCTGACTCTGCACGTTTCCAAAAGTTCTTTGGTGTGGGACTTTTTTAAAACGTGTGCAGCAGATCGCATCATTGCTATTTGCAACATATGTCTGAAGTGTATCAAGCGTGGCCAAAACACCAGCCGCTTGGAAACCACATGCTTGACCAGACATATGTCGAACACCCATGCAGTTTGTTGGCAAGCGTACTTAAAAGACCCACACCAAAGAAAAAGGCTGACCTCTCCTTGCTCCTCATCAGCTGGGATCTCCAACCCCACTATGCCTTAATTTCTCTCAGAAACCTGCAATGAGAGCAATGAAGGTGTAGAATCAGGTGTGGCAAGTACTTGCGGGCAATCTGCTATCGCTACACAAACGTCCGATTGTAGCAGGCAAATTTCCCTACCCCGGTTGCTAAACCGGCAAAAGAAATTCACTCCCAGCCATCCACATGCCCAGCGGTTGAATGCTAGCTTGGCTAAATTGCTAGCACTCCAACTGCTGCCTTTTCAGCTGTAAAACAAAAAGAGTCTTGCAGCGCTAGGAACTGGCAGAAATATGTATAGAACGTAATGTCATATGGGTATAAATCTTGGAAATCTGACACCCAGTGCAGCTGGCAACCTCCGGAACAAGGCACACACGAAGCAATTATGTACAATCCATCGCTCAAATGGGGGCAGTAATGATGAGATGTAACTTGATGTTCAAATAAAAATCATTTATTGGAATGCATGCTGAAAAATAATTGATGTACTTGATCGGATAAAATCAATAAAATACAAGATTCAATAACCTTCAAACAAGGATAAGACAAAAATCTTGATCAGTAATGAAGCATAAAAAACGCATATAAACCAATGCCGCCAACCAAAGGGTTAAGATGTGCAAGTGTGCTGAAATGAACTTGTTGTTGTTAAAAATGTGCAGATGTGTTGAATAGACTTGATGTTATTTAAAGTTACTGGGTTCAACTTGTACTGTCATTGCCGTCAGTGGAGATAGAAAGATGTTTCTTCTAATACAGTCTATTACAGCCTGTGGCTGGATAGCAATGCAGATGCTGTGGAAACCGAGGAGAGATGTCACATACCATACAGGTTCCTGTGTCGCGGTCAGACCAGCTGATCAGGCGGGCAGGGAGATGAAGTAATCAACGGCTCTGTGCGGCTGTGTGGATGGTGCGCTCTCCAACTGGCGGACGGAAATGACACCCGAAACCGGGACAAGAGACAGGAGGGACGTGCACACTTGGTTGGCGGAATGGTGGGCTCCTGTAGTGTCAGAAAGTCCTCACAGGCCAACGATAGTTCACCTGAACACAAGGCCAGAACTCACCTGGATCACCCTGCACCTTTCCTCCTCATGTGTTCATCTGTGTTCATGAACACATGAACACATGAGGAGGAAAGGTGCAGGGTGATCCAGGTGAGTTCTGGCCTTGTGTTCAGGTGAATTATCGTTGGCCTGTGAGGACTTTCCGACACTACAGGAGCCCACCATTCCGCCAGCCAAGTGTGCACGTCCCTCCTGTCTCTTGTCCCGGTTTCGGGTGTCATTTCCGGCCGCCAGTTGGAGAGCGCACCATCCACACAGCCGCACAGAGCCGTTGATTACTTCATCTCCCTGCCCGCCTGATCAGCTGGTCTGACCGCGACACAGGAACCTGTATGGTATGTGACATCTCTCCTCGGTTTCCACGGTATCTGCATTGCTATCTAGCCACAGGCTGTAATAGACTGTATTAGAAGAAACATCTTTCTATCTCCACTGACGGCAATGACAGTACAAGTTGAACCCAGTAACTTTAAATAACATCAAGTCTATTCAACACATCTGCACATTTTTAACAACAACAAGTTCATTTCAGCACACTTGCACATCTTAACCCTTTGGTTGGCGGCATTGGTTTATATGCGTTTTTTATGCTTCATTACTGATCAAGATTTTTGTCTGATCCTTGTTTGAAGGTTATTGAATCTTGTATTTTATTGATTTTATTCGTTTAAGTACATCAATTATTTTTCAGCATGCATTTCAATAAATGATTTTTATTTGAACTTCAAGTTACATCTCATCATTACTGCCCCCATTTGAGCGCTGGATTGTATATAATTTCCTTTTCAGCTGGTAGACTCTGCCCCCTTTCGTGAGTTTGTGGAATGTGCGGTACCTCAGTGGCAGGTTCCCAAATGCGGAAGGCGATTCCGGCTCTCTACCGGCATGTGGAAGGCAATGTCTTGGCCTCGCTGGACAGGGCAGTCAGAGGTAAGGTGCATATTACCGCTGACTCATGGTCCAGCAGGCATGGACAGGGACGTTACCTATCTTTCACTGTGCATTGGGTGACTCTGCTGGCAGCTGGGAAGGATGCAGGACAGGGTGCAGTCTTGTTGGAGCTTGTTCCGCCACCACGCCTCCAAAATGCTACTAGTGCTGATTCTGCCACACCTCTCTCCTCCACCCCCTCCTCTTCTTCTTCCTCCATGGCCTATTCCTCTGCTGATTTGTCCTCTGAACCAGCGGTGCTTCGTAGGCGTTCAAGGGGCTACGCAAGCACTCAGGCAAAGAGATACCATGCAGTGCTTGAGCTGGTGTGCTTAGGGGACAGGATCCACACTGGGGCAGAGATTCTGTCAGCTCTGCAGGGGCAGGCTCAGAGGTGGATGACGCAACGCCAGCTTCAGCCAGGAATGGTGGTTTGCAACAATGGCACCAACCTCCTCTCCGCCCTCGGACAGGGACACCTGACCCATGTGCCCTGTTTGACTCACATCCTTAACTTGGTGGTGCAGCGGTTCTTGTGCAGGTACCCAGGCTTACAGAATCTCCTGAGGCAGGCCAGGAAAGTCTGTGTGCATTTCCGCCGGTCATATAATGCCAGTGCTCGTCTGGCTGACCTCCAAAAGGAATACAACCTGCCCAAGAACCGCCTAATCTGTGACATGCCCACCAGGTGGAACTCAACGTTGGCCATGTTGCAGCGGCTGCTCTCGCAGCAGAGGGCCATCAATGAGTACCTGTGCGACTATGGCACCAGGACAGGGTCAGGGGAGCTTGGCTTTTTTTCGCCACGCCAGTGGCTCATGATCAGGGATGCATGCACTGTCCTGTCACCATTTGAGGAGCATGAGGATGGTGAGCAGTGACAGTGCATGCATCAGTGATACCGTCCCTCTTGTCTACCTGTTGGAGCACGTGCTGCGTGGAATAATGGACAGGGCACTTGAGGCAGAACAGAGGAGGACTTCCTTACCTCTCAAGGCCCCCTTTATCCAAACAGTGTTCCTGCGGGCCTGCCGATCACACAGGAAGAGGAGGAGGATTGTGTCAGCATGGAGGTGGAGCCTAGCACTCAGCATCAGCATGATGAGGAGCAAGGAGAGGTCCGCTTTGTTCTTTGGTGTGGGTCTTTTAGGTACCCCTGAGAACGGAATGCATGGCAGGTTGACATATGTCTGGTCAAGCACGTGGTGCCCAAGCGGCTGATGTTTTGGCCATGTGAGATACGCTTCAGACATATGTAGCAAATGGCAACGGTGCGATCTGCTGCACACGTCTGAAAAAAGGCCCACACCAAAGAACTTTTGGAATAACGCGCAGAGACAGCAGCGACCTGCACATGCGGAGCTCTGCGGTGTGATGCAGTCGGTGTGCTGCCCTTAAGCTGGCCCCTGAAGGGCATCCTGCCTCGTTGGAGATGTGCCTCCTCCTCTCTCCTATCAGGCACCCATGTGGAGTCAGTGACCTCATCATCCCCTCCCTCATCATCACTGGAGCAAATCTGGCAGTATGCTGCAGCTGGGGGAACATGACTGCCAGATAGCTGTGAGAAAAATGAATGTACCCCTGGGGGTTTTGAGTTGCAGCAGTGAGTAGAAAAATTTAATTTGTTTGTAGAAAAATATAAATTTTATTATGAAAAAAAGAACATGATTGATGATAATCAGGACATGAGCTCCAAATTATACATGGAATAAATACATACATTAAGCTAACACATAAAACTAAAACGACCCATTCGGGTGTGATACCACATAGGGGGTTTGTAGGAAACAAGGACGCAATAGCCCCAACGCGTTTTGACCTTGATAATAGTGGCGGTCTTCTTCAGGGTAAATAAGCTTTGCGTAATAAGTTCTATAATAAGTAAAACATATACATGTCAGTGAAATACAGTTGAAAACAGCCAATCAAAACAAATAAATGCTTTTGGCAGGAACACCCCAAAGGGTGCACTGTCAGTGCACATATAATGCTAGATATGAGTGTCTAAGTGTTCAAACTGTTCAATCTCAATTAGATACATACCCTAATGGACATCAGTAGCCCGGACCGATGATCGCGAGTTGCCTCCACCGCCAACAAGCACCAGCGAGCACTCCTGAGCTTGCAGGAGAAGAGGATCAGGTGAATGGCACAGAGAGACAAGATGGGGAGCGACCAGGTGTATAAACCAAAACAGGCCTATGAGAGGTCGCACTTTTAAAACAGGCCCCCACCCTGTGGAGGTTGATGGGAGGTTAGGGAGGGGAACCGGGCTTGGCCCAAAGGGGGGGTTGGGACACGTAATCCTGCACGTACCCAATCCACCCCAGACTAACAAGTAGAAATGGGAGAGGGAATGGGGAGGGGGGAGGAGGAGGGGGAAAGGGGAAAGAAGATGAACCCCACAGACCAATCGCAGAAGAGGCCCTATAATAATAAATCCAAAGACGTACAATTAGTGGAGTATGATGGAATAGAGAAATAACATTTATTTTAATCATAAATAGGTAAGAAATTAAAGGTGAGAAATCCCTAGTGGAAAAGAAAAAGGAGTGAAGCAGAAAAGAGTGAAAAAGGAAGAGAATGTGAGAAAAAGGAGGGGGGGGGGAAGAGGGGAAGGAAAGAGGGTGAGGGAAGAGTAACAAGTGATCATGATGAATAAGAAGATAAAAAAAGGGGAAGGGAAGGGAAGGTCTGGGGGGTGAGAGCTCCCAGAACTGGGCTAAGTGAGTACTGCGTAAATATGTGCAGATAAAAATAAATGTGAATGAGAAAAAGTTCAATGTTGTGTGGGTTATAGACGAAAGAAGTGGAAAGTGTTGTGAGAGTGGTGAGGGACTTGGGCATGAGTGTGTGAATGCAAAAGGTGAAGAAAAAAGAGGGAGAGAGAAAGAGAAAGAAAAAGGAGAGAAAGAGGAGAAAAAGAAGGAAGAAGAAAAGAAGGGAAGGAAGGAGGAGGAAAGAAAGAGAGAAAGGAGAGGAATAAGATAGAAAGAAAGCGTAATGTGTGTGGGTATAAAGTTAAAAAACCCAAATGTGTAAAATGACAGGAAATGTGAGCTAGGTTAGTGGGCAGTGTATGTTAGAAGTGAGAAAAAAAGAAAAAAATATGGAAATTAACAGCAAAGGAATTGAACAATACAAAAGTGGTGCATGGGGAGTGGGGACGTGTCAGGAAAGGTGCTCATGAATAGTGGCTAACGTGAAACAGAAAGAGAAGGAAAGAAAAAGAAAAGGGTTTATTTACCTGAAAAATCAGAAAAAGGCGTATCTTTGAAACCATGAAGGTTGAGGAATGGGAGAAAATCCCTTAGGCTTTGCTTTGGTATTAGGGTATCCAGAACGTACCCAAATAGGTATGCTAACATACAACAAAGAAGAAATATCGTTGTTATACATAGGCTGAAAATATAGGTCCCAAGTAAAATTGCCATAAAAATCCGGCTGTCTACTTACTATTGAGGACCTGTAGTGTGTATACACCTCCGTCTGCATCACCAGAGGGCTCTGTATGAGACTGGTGCTCAGCTGCTGGAGGTTTTTAAAGACTAAAGGAGCCATTGGGATTGGTGTGTAGGAAGCTTTCACACCCCCTCCCCAGGGTTAAGACCCTCCCTCTAAGTGCAAACAGCGGGAATAAAGCCTGCGTTTGAACTGGTGCAGTGTTATCTCACTACCCCCGATGTCCGCACAAAGCCCATCCCCTCCCGCCTTCCCAGACAGAGCTCCACACATGGAGGGGGGGGGGCCAAGACCGCCATGGAGGGCGGGCACTGCGCGGCCTCCCCGGCGTTCCGGAAGGACTCGGGAATCCCTGGCCACCGCCATCTGTGACGCCATCCGTAGGCATCACTGCATTCTTAGAAATTCATAATAAACTGATGGTATAAATCAAATAAATAAGTAAGAACACAAAGCACATAAAATTAATTTTATCAGGAAGGACCCAGCGATAGAAACCATGTACTATAGGGACATAAAGGCAGGGGCATGTTGGTTGGAGAGAGGCAAGACAGAATAGAGAGGAAGGGAAACATCCTAAAAATTAGGGGCCCCAAATACTGCAATGTCTGTCATTGCCTTTTTCCGGATACAAATCCCTTGAGAAAAGGGGAAAAAGAAATGGATTCGTTCAAACCTGGATAGACCGTGGCTTGTAATCGATAAATCTATTTTTGTTCACACTGGAGAAGAGTTTTATTCCAGTCGCCGCCTCTGGCCGGTATATGTATCCGGTCTAGGGCGACAAAGGAAATTTTGGGCATTTTGTAATTGTGTTTATAGACCACATGTCTACCCAAAGATAAATAGTGGTTGCCAATTTTCATGTTGTATACATGTTTGGCAATACGACGCCAAAACTAATTTTTGGTTTTACCTATGTAAAACGCCCTGCATTCGCATAGCATTAGATATACAATGCCACCTGTCTGGCAATTTACAAAATGAAAAGGTTTAAACATTTCCCCGTTGGGGAGTGTAAAAGACTTTTCCTTTCGCATCAAATAACAATGAGAGCAGGATCCACAAGGGAATGTGCCTCGTGCGGGACAGTGATTTTTATAAGTTATTCCCTTAAATTCACTCTGGACTAGTTTGTCTTTTAAAGACAAGGCTCTTTTGAAGGTAATGGAGGGAGAATCAGTGACGAATTTGCTAATTTTAGGGTCGTCAGTAAGTATGGACCAATGTCGTTTTAAGATTTCTTGGATCTGTCTTTCTTGTCTAGAAAATCTCATGATAATTCTGTTGTTGTTTTGTGAGGTTCCCTTACGCTGGATACCGAAGAGAAGATCACTTCGAGATTTTTTGACCGCCTTGTTGTATGCCTTCCTTAGGCACATCTACTGTAGCCCCTTTCAAGGAGTCTACATTGTAGTTTTGAGGCTTCGATCTTAAAGGTGTCCATGTCAAAACAATTTCTGCGAACTCGCAGATACTGGCCATACGGGATAGAGTCTTTAAGTGTTGGAGGGTGAAAGCTGGTAGCATGCAGCACCGTGTTTCCGGCAGTCGCTTTTCGGAACAGGGTGCTGCCCAGTCTACCCTGAGGGGCAGTAAAGACTTCCACATCGAGAAACGTAAGACTGTTTTTGTTGTGTGTCATAGTGAATTTTAAGTTCAACGAATTGATGTTGATCAGATCAAAAAACTCCAAAAGGAGTGTTTCTGGACCTTCCCAGACGACGAACACGTCGTCTATATGCCTTAGCCATACCGCAATATGGCTAGTGTATATGTCGAGGCTATCGTCGCTGAGAAGGGACTGCTCCCACTCCCCCAGGTACAGGTTGGCGTAGGATGGGGCACAACATGTCCCCATCGCTACACCTTGTACCTGGAGGTAGTTGGAGCCGTTAAACAAAAAGGAATTGTGATGTAGAGTGAAATCCAAACCTTGTTGAATGAATTCATTCAGGGCCTGGTCATATCGAGAGCCCTGTTGTAAAATTCAGGAAATAACAGCCAAACCAGTAGCATTGGGTATTGAACTATAAAGGGCTTCCACATCGATGGCCACCAAAATGGACTCATCGGTGTAGGATAGTTCATCAATTTTCCGTAGAAAATGAATTGTATCTCGGATGTGGGAGGGTAAAGTCAGAACAAAGGGTTGCAAGTAGGCATCGATTACTCGACTAAGGTTCTCAGTGATCCCTCCGTTACCAGAGAAGATCGGACGTCCCGTGGGATCCGAGGGATTTTTGTGGATCTTTGGGAGGCTATAGAATGTAGCCACCCGTGGGTGGCGAATTCTAATATACTCCCAAAGATCTCTAGAAATGGCATTAGTGGCATACGCACGATCGACAAATTCATAGAATTCATATGTTAAATCTGTTGAGAAGGGTGGCTGGAATAGGTCTGTACCACGAGCGGTTGTCCAGAATTTTCTGGCACATGGCTCTATAATGAGAGTTGTCCATGATGACAATGTTTCCGCCTTTGTCAGACGCTTTAATTGTAATAGATCCATTCTTGCATAAGTTTTCAAGGGTCAGATTTTTTGGAAGACTTTTTTTCGGGGATAGGTTACAAATGTCCTTAATTGTCTGTTTAAGAAAGATGGCCACATTTGGAATGATATTCGCGGGGGGAAATTTAGTAGAAGGTTTCTTAAATAGTAGAATCGGATTGAGAGTAGTTTTATTAATATCTTCAAGGATTTGTTCCAGATCTATTTGATCGATGAGATCAATCGTGTTGTTTTCTTCAAACAAGATAGTAAGATCGCGTAGGGCTTTGAATTCCCTCATACTGTATGTGAACCAATCTGTATTATCAATCTCGGGGTCATCCTTAGCATACATGCTCTTCAGTAGCAATTTGCACGCGAAGAGCTTCATGTCAGTGATGGCCTCGAAGGTGTCAAAATTTGCCTCCGGACAAAAACTCAAGCCACGTGATAACAAATTTGTTTCAAAAATAGTTAGAGGTTGTGATGAAAGGTTTATGACACTTGAGGCTCTGATTGTCGCCGAATCACAAAGGGATCCATGCCCTTCCCTTCCTTGGTAGTCTGGGGGGAGGCTGTTGCCCCCGTGTGGGGTTTAAAGTCTTTGCAAGGGGGGTTTTGAGAGATCCTGAACCCTGCATGGCCATATCTTTGGCCTTAATGCCACCATCCGAAAAGGGAGAGTCTAGTCCCATAGTGGAGTTCAATTCTGTGTAATCATGAGTATCAGGATTTTGACTGATAGGTTCACAGTCAGTATCCATGATGCATTTTTTATGCTCTTGTTCGAGAGAACTCCTATTGTTCCGACCTCTTTTTTGTGATTTGTTTCGATTTTTTTGAGAAAGATCATTTTCTTGTGGGCCCCTTATGGGGGCCTGCACTCTGGTGGTGTCCGAATTAAACTTAAACAAAGATCCACAAAAATCCCTCGGATCCCACGGGACGTCCGATCATCTCTGGTAACGGAGGGATCACTGAGAACCTTAGTCGAGTAATCGATGCCTACTTGCAACCCTTTGTTCTGACTTTACCCTCCCAATTCCGAGATACAATTAATTTTCTACGGAAAATTGATGAACTATCCTACACCGATGAGTCCATTTTGGTGGCCATCGATGTGGAAGCCCTTTATAGTTCAATACCCAATGCTACTGGTTTGGCTGTTATTTCCCGAATTTTACAACAGGGCTCTCGATATGACCAGGCCCTGAATGAATTCATTCAACAAGGTTTGGATTTCATTCTACATCACAATTCCTTTTTGTTTAACGGCTCCCACTACCTCCAGGTACAAGGTGTAGCGATGGGGACATGTTGTGCCCCATCCTACGCCAACCTGTACCTGGGGGAGTGGGAGCAGTCCCTTCTCAGCGACGATAGCCTCGACATATACACTAGCCATATTGCGGTATGGCTAAGGTATATAGACGACGTGTTCGTCGTCTGGGAAGGTCCAGAAACACTCCTTTTGGAGTTTTTTGATCTGATCAACATCAATTCGTTGAACTTAAAATTCACTATGACACACAACAAAAACAGTCTACGTTTCTCGATGTGGAAGTCTTTACCGCCCCTCAGGGTAGACTGGGCAGCACCCTGTTCCGAAAAGCGACTGCCGGAAACACAGTGCTGCATGCTACCAGCTTTCACCCTCCAACACTTAAAGACTCTATCCCGTATGACCAGTATCTGCGAGTTTGCAGAAATTGTTTTGACATGGACACCTTTAAGATCGAAGCCTCAAAACTACAATGTAGACTCCTTGAAAGGGGCTACAGTAGGATGTGCCTAAGGAAGGCATACAACAAGGCGGTCAAAAAATCTCAAAGTGATCTTCTCTTCGGTATCCAGCATAAGGGAACCTCACAAAACAACAACACTAGAATTATCATGAGATTTTCTAGACAAGAAAGACAGATCCGAGAAATCTTAAAACGACATTGGTCCATACTTACTGACGACCCTAAAATTAGCAAATTCGTCACTGATTCTCCTTCCATTACCTTCAAAAGAGCCATGTCTTTAAAAGACAAACTAGTCCAGAGTGAATTTAAGGGAATAACTTATAAAAATCACTGTCCCGCACGAGGCACATTCCCTTGTGGATCCTGCTCTCATTGTTATTTGATGCGAAAGGAAAAATCTTTTACACTCCCCAACGGGGAAATGTTTAAACCTTTTCATTTTGTAAATTGCCAGACAGGTGGCATTGTATATCTAATGCAATGCGAATGCAGGGCATTTTACGTAGGTAAAACCAAAAATGAGTTTTGGCGTCGTATTGCCAAACATGTATGCAACATGAAAATTGGCAACCACTATTTATCTTTGGGTAGACATGTGGTCTATAAACACAATTACAAAATGCCCAAAATTTCCTTTGTCGCCCTAGACCGGATACATATACCGGCCAGAGGCGGCGAGTGGAATAAAACTCTTCTCCAGTGTGAACAAAAATAGATTTTTCGATTACAAGCCACGGTCTATCCAGGTTTGAACAAATCCATTTCTTTTTCCCCTTTTCTCAAGGGATTTGTATCCGGAAAAAGGCAATGACAGACATTGCAGAATTTGGGGCCCCTAATTTTTAGGATGTTTCCCTTCCTCTCTATTCTGTCTTGCCTCTCTCCAACCAACATGCCCCTGCCTTTATGTCCCTACAGTACATGGTTTCTATCGATGGGTCCTTCCTGATAAAATTAATTTTATGTGCTTTGTGTTCTTACTTATTTATTTGATTTATACCATCAGTTTATTATGAATTTTTAAGAATGCTGTTTCCTTATGACATACTCACACATAATATGTTTGCGTTCCATTGTATATAACCTAAAAACCTCCCTATATGTGTGTTTTTACCATAGGGATGGCATCTGACCCTTGGACGTTTGGTCGCTTCGTGGCCTCTCCGCCGGTAATCATCAGCCTTGGTCCCCATCACAGTTTGATGTTGGATGGCACCCGTGTATACCCCCAGGCCTCACGGCAAGCAGGGGGGCTGTGGTACCCAGGCGAGGTGCTCTGGGTCCCTCTCATGCCCATACTCCCTGATGGCTACTGGGTTTTAGCCACCAGGGGGAGCGTCCAGCTTGCCGGCGGCATCCCACGATCTCTTAGACAGAGCCCGCTCCCACACGCACCATCAGTTTATTATGAATTTCTAAGAATGCAGTGATGCCTACGGACGGCGTCACTGATGGCGGTGGCCAGGGATTCCCGAGTCCTTCGGGAACGCCGGGGAGGCCGCGCAGTGCCCGCCCTCCATGGCGGTCTTGGCCCCCCCCTCCATGTGTGGAGCTCTGTCTGGGAAGGCAGGAGGGGATGGTCTTTGTGCGGACATCGGGGGTAGTGAGATAACACTGCACCAGTTCAAACGCGGGCTTTATTCCCGCTGTTTGCACTTAGAGGGAGGGTCTTAACCCCGGGGAGGGGGTGTGAAAGCTTCCTACACACCAATCCCATTAGCTCCTTTAGTCTTTAAAAACCTCCAGCAGCTGAGCACCAGTCTCATACAGAGCCCTCTGGTGATGCAGACGGAGGTGTATACACACTACAGGTCCTCAATAGTAAGTAGACAGCCGGATTTTTATGGCAATTTTACTTGGGACCTATATTTTCAGCCTATGTATAACAACGATATTTCTTCTTTGTTGTATGTTAGCATACCTATTTGGGTACGTTCTGGATACCCTAATACCAAAGCAAAGCCTAAGGGATTTTCTCCCATTCCTCAACCTTCATGGTTTCAAAGATACGCCTTTTTCTGATTTTTCAGGTAAATAAACCCTTTTCTTTTTCTTTCCTTCTCTTTCTGTTTCACGTTAGCCACTATTCATGAGCACCTTTCCTGATACGTCCCCACTCCCCATGCACCACTTTTGTATTGTTCAATTCCTTCGCTGTTCATTTCCATATTTTTTTCTTTTTTTCTCACTTCTAACATACACTGCCCACTAACCTAGCTCACATTTCCTGTCATTTTACACATTTGGGTTTTTTAACTTTATACCCACACACATTACGCTTTCTTTCTATCTTATTCCTCTCCTTTCTCTCTTTCTTTCCTCCTCCTTCCTTCCCTTCTTTTCTTCTTCCTTCTTTTTCTCCTCTTTCTCTCCTATTTCTTTCTCTTTCTCTCTCCCTCTTTTTTCTTCACCTTTTGCATTCACACACTCATGCCCAAGTCCCTCACCACTCTCACAACACTTTCCACTTCTTTCGTCTATAACACACACAACATTGAACT
Source organism: Rana muscosa (assembly GCA_029206835.1). Classification (NCBI taxonomy): domain Eukaryota; kingdom Metazoa; phylum Chordata; class Amphibia; order Anura; family Ranidae; genus Rana; species Rana muscosa. The sequence goes on along the minus strand of CM055126.1, from coordinate 123,269,800 downwards.
TTTTCTCATTCACATTTCTTTTTATCTGCACATATTTACGCAGTACTCACTTAGCCCAGTTCTGGGAGCTCTCACCCCCCACACCTTCCCTTCCCCTTTTTTCATCTTCTTATTCATCATGATCACTTGTCACTCTTCCCTCACCCTCTTTCCTTCCCCTCTTCCCCCCCTCCTTTTTCTCACATTCTCTTCCTTTTTCACTCTTTTCTGCTTCACTCCTTTTTTCTTTTCCACTAGGGATTTCTCACCTTTAATTTCTTACCTATTTATGATTAAAATAAATGTTATTTCTCTATTCCATCATACTCCACTAATTGTACGTCTTTGGATTAATAATTATAGGGCCTCTTCTGCGATTGGTCTGTGGGGTTCATCTTCTTTCCCCTTTCCCCCTCCCCAGTCCCTCTCCCATTTCTACTTGTTAGTCTTGGGTGGATTGGGTACGTGCAGGATTACGTGTCCCAACCCCCCCTTTGGGCCAAGCCCTGTTCCCCTCCCTAACTTCCCATCAACCTCCACAGGGTGGGGGCCTGTTTTAAAAGTGCGACCTCTCGTAGGCCTGTTTTGGTTTATGCACCTGGTCGCTCCCCATCTTGTCTCTCTGTGCCATTCACCTGATCCTCTTCTCCTGCAAGCTCAGGAGTGCTCGCTGGTGCTTGTTGGCGGTGGAGCCACCTCGCGATCATCGGTCCGGGCTACTGATGTCCATTAAGGTATGTATCTAATTGAGATTGAACAGTTTGAACACTTAGACACTCATATCTAGCATTATATGTGCACTGACAGTGCACCCTTTGGGGTGTTCCTGCCAAAAGCATTTATTTGTTTTGATTGGCTGTTTTCAACTGTATATCACTGACATGTATATGTTTTACTTATTATAGAACTTAGTACGCAAAGCTTATTTCCCCTGAAGAAGACCGCCACTATTATCAAGGTCGAAACGCGTTGGGGCTTTTGCGTCCTTGTTTCCTACAAACCCCCTATGTGGTATCACACCCGAATGGGTCATTTTAGTTTTATGTGTTAGCTTAATGTATGTATTTATTCCATGTATAATTTGGAGCTCATGTCCTGATTATCATCAATCATGTTCTTTTTTTCATAATAAAATTTATATTTTTCAACAAACAAATAAACATTTTCTACTCACTGCTGCAACTCAAAACCCCCAGGGGTACTTTCATTTTTCTCACAATTTCTATCGGGGGTGTGCAGCACCCGCATCCACAATAGGTATCGCCTTCCCTTTGCAACTGCCAGATAGCTGTCCTTGTTGGGCACCCCCTCTCCCTGGGCTCACGTTACTACCCCCTCTCTCTGGGCTCACGTTTCTGCCTTCCCTTAGCTGGGTTCCATCATCGGAGCCTTCAAAACTCTGGGCATCCTTCTGGAGCATGTACCCAACACTGTGGTCAAACAGTTTGGGGGACTCCTCAGGAGGACATGGTGGGGCTATGGAAGGAGTGACTGATGCCATTGAGCCGAGAGAAGAGGCCGCTTTGGCAGCTGCTTTGCCAGACAAAGTACCCTGAGCCTGGGTGAGAGAGGATGAGGACGGCTTGGTCATCCACTCTACCAAATCATGGGCATGTTGCGGCTCAACATGGCCAGCTGCTGAAAAGAAGGACAAGCGTGTCCCACGGCCATGTGCTGATGAGGATGCACCGTGTCCACGACCAGCACTGTTGCCTCTAGACACAGAGCCTGCTTGCCCTCTTTTATTGCCTCGTGACTGTCTGCCTCTCTTTGTTTGCCTTCCAGACATACTAATGACCTGCAGTGAGATGTAGCTTCACAAAGGTGGGATGTAATATAAATATATATATATATATATATATATATATATATATATATAAAATGCAGTTATCAGACTCCACTGCCTGCTGTGGTATTAGTATGAGAGAAGCAGCAAAGGTCTTCAGTTAGTTTTATGTGAACACTGTGCAGAGGACACAGTACACTAACTGAAAATACTAGCAGCTCTCTGCCTGTGGTTTTATTACGAGAACACCACAAATTTTATTCAGGTTCCTTTAAGATAATGCTCTGCAAAGGACATGAGTACTGCAGTACACTACATGAAATTAATGCAGCACTCTGCCTGTGGTTTTATTATGAGAACACCACTAACTGTATTCAGGTAAGCTTTAGATGAACGCTATGCAATACACACAGTACACTAAGTGAAACTCTGATGCAGCTAGCACAATCACCTGCCTGCCTGTCACAGTATAGAGAACAGCAGTAACGGATCTAGCTAAACTAAATACAGTGTATAAATATATATACACACACACACAACACATAGGATGCATATATATCCTCTACACACTGTAACAGCAGCTAACTGACTCGCCTGCCTGCTCTATCTAACTCAATATAAATGACACTGTCTCTCTCTCTGTAACTCTCTCTTTCACAAACGCCAACACACTACACAAGGCCGACTTCCAGGCGGCCTTATATAGTGTGGGGCGTGTACCTACTCCTCTGAGCCATGATTGGCCAAAGCCACCCTGGCTTTGGCCAATTACAGCTCTCCGTTATTACCGCGCTGTGATTGGCCAAAGCATGCGGGTCATAGTGCATGCTTGGCCAATCATCAGCCAGCAATGCACTGCGATGCCGCAGTGAATTATGGGCTGTGACGCGCCACTCGAATTTGGCGCGAACGGCCAATAATGTTCGATCTTCGTCGAACGATCGAACAGCCGATGTTCGAGTCGAACATGTGTTCGACTCGAACACGAAGCTCATCCCTACTCATCCCTAATGGTTAGGCATGCTATTTTGTTTGTTGAGGTACCAAACACACAAGTCCAGTAGGTTCTAGCGGACCGGTGCTGCAGCACACCGAGTCTTGGTATGCTGCATTAACAAAATGCTGCAGGCCCAGTTTTTTGTCTATAGCCTCGTACACACGGCCGAGATTCTCGTCGAAAAAAACATGTCGTTTTTTTCGACGAGATTCTTGGACAAGAAACTTGTCCCGGCCGAGTGTACACACGCTCGATTCAAAGAACCCGCGGTTCTTTGAATGGAGCGTACGCGGTGACGTCATCGACTACGACGAGCATGCGCTCGTCACATTCGATGCCGTCGCCGCCATCTTGGTATACCCTACCTATGCCTAGGAAGCTACCGCGCATGCGTCAAATTCATTTCGAACATGCGCGGGCTTCCGGGAGGACAGGTAAGTGTACACACACTCACTTTTCTCGTCGAGAAACATGCCGACGAGAATCTCGACGAGAAAATAGAGAGCAGGTTCTCTATTTTCTCGTCGAGATTACTTGTCGGTTTTCTTGACGAGAAACCATACACACGAACGAGTTTCTCTGCAAGACATCTCTGCCAGCAAGTTTCTTGCTGGTTCTTGCTGAGAAACTCGGTCGTGTGTACGAGGCCTATTGCTTTGAGTTTGCAGTCCATTTCAAATGACTGACTGCTTTAATACAAAACATGCAACACACTGTGTGTTAACAAATTGCAAATTTTGCAAAGGTCTGAAGGAGAACCATTGATTACCATGATATAAAAAAAATTAAGATTTGGCACAATATGCATATGAAAATGTGAACCAAATAAAAATAAAATACTTTCAGGCCAACTTTATGCGAATGTAAGTTTCCCCTTTAACAAGAGACCCAGAGGAGAGTAGAGGAAGAAGTGTCTTTCATAGAGTACTTATCTGGTTTTAGGCTCCTCTTAACAATTAAATGTATATGCCAGATACTAAGATAATTCTACAATGAATTTCTGTTGCTGAGATGTGATACTTATCAATTTCCTCAGACTCTGTATCTAACTGAATTCATCATGTGCTCTTCCTGTGCAGTTGCCAAGGGTTTAATCAATATGTCTGGTCTCGTGGGGATAGAACTGTGTGATACTGAGAACTGCTGCAGCTTACACAATGCCAGCTCTATCACTCATACATACATTAGGTGCAAACAGTCTAGGATTTGCTTTTAATAGCAATACAGTTGACAGTTTTTTTTATGCAAGTTCATTTTTGGCATTTCAAAACCAGTGCTAAGCATTTGTTATCATAACATGATCACTTAAAAAAATTATTTTTGCAAACCAAGGGCATATGCAGTGTCAGATTAAACTCTCTGGGGCCCCCCAGGGCTGTAAAAACCTTGTGGCCCCCTTGCAGGTTTCTAGAGGTGTCTTGTGCATGTGATCTACTGGGGTAACATTTAATAAGCAGTGTGCATGTTGGTCGCTAGATGGAGATGACCATCTCTACTCTACATTGCACGTACGTAGGTTGCACCAACATTTTTTTTACAAACTGACAGCTGAGAGAAGATTTGTTTTTACGAGACAAACTGTAATGTGAACCCGGTGTCTATGGTTTATGTACTTTAAAGCGGCGTTCTGGCCACATTTTACACTTCCCAGCGTGCATTCCTCTTTTACATGCTAATAACGATTTACATGGAAAATAAATAAAAAAAATTAAAGTATAAATTAAATTTGGAAATATGTAAATAATTAAAATAACTGTCTGTCTCTAATTTGTTTCATCCCTGTGGTAACTGAATAATTGAGGAAGGGCAGGAAGCCTAAGGCAGTAGGAGCCTATGCTTATCTTTTTGCTGTAGCCTGCCCTTGCTGTAGCCTGCCCATGCTCCTGCTCATAATATTTCCCCCATCTACTTGCTGCATCCCCCGTGTTATGGAGTGGTGGACAGCCTGTGTTATTTTTACTCATGGACAAAGTGGGGTTTAGGCCTAGTACAGTACATTTTTTTTTATAAAGGGAGTGGGTGTCCTTAAAAGAAAAAAATAAATAATTAAATACTCTGATTTATTTAAAAAAAAACATGAAAAATGTTCCTTCTACCTCCCCCTGCCATTTTGGGCATAACTGATCAGGCAGTAACGCAGGCAGAAAGGGAGGGGCAGCCTATGGCTGTAGGATTATGCACTAAACTTTGCGGCTGCCTGCCCTCTGGACATAAATTTTCCTCCCTCCATTTGCTGCTGCTTGTCCTTCCCCCATTGTTGGGGAGGAATGGGCAGTCTGTGCCTACAGGTTTTCCCCTACAGCTATACTTCCAGTGCAGGGGATCCGGCCACCATCAAAAAATGTGAAAAAGATTCTTTCAGTACATTCTGAAAAATAAACAAACAATCGCTAGACAAAAATATCAGGTTATAGCCAAAATTATCTAAAAAGCCTTTTTTTTTTATTGACATTAATCAAATTGGGGTGCTGCTGCTCCTTCTAAATTTTAAGTGTTACTAAACTCACAACAGTAAAATCAGTCTGTATATGCAATAAAGCATGCTTGTTATACTGACTGTGGAACCTAAGAGGTTAATCCTCTGCATTGTGTAAAAAGGCTGTTTGCTCCTGTATGTGCAGATCCTCCTTTTCTCGCATTGTCTCCAAAACATGTCTGAATAAGAGAATTACTGGAGTCAGGCTGCACATGCTCAGTTTGGTATGTATTGCTAGAGAGTTTTTTTTTTTTTTTTTCACTGATAGAAGTCACAAGGCTGCTCTAACTGCTAATGAGAAAAGGTATTTAGCAGTTTATATTTACTAAAATGATTGCATTTCCACGTTCTGTTTACTGTGGGAGACCAGATATAGTGAATGCAGTGTCCTGGGTTTAGTAACCCTTTAAGCCAAGCTAAAAGTTAAAAATATCAAATGCAAAGCCCTTAAATATGGTACCAGAATATGGTGTCGCTGATGCAGTACTAGAAAATCATAACACCACACACAGTTTAAAAACATCTCCAGATCACGTCATTGATTGGATTATTGTTTTTCTCATGTAGCATTTGAAGTTGCATTTAACCACTTCCCTACTGTGCACGAAAACCCCCTTCCTGCCCAAGCCATTTTTCAGCTTTCGGCACTGTCACGCTTTGAATGACAATTGCGCGGTCGTGCGACGTGGCTCCCAAACGAAATTTGCGTCCTTTTTTTCCCACAAATAGAGCTTTCTTTTGGTGGTATTTGATCACCTCTGCGGTTTTTATTTTTTGCGCTATAAACAAAAGAAGAGCGTCCAGTTTGGAAAAAAACACAATATTTTTTAACTTTTTGCTATAATAAATACCCATTTTTTTTTTCAATTCAAATTTTCCTCAGTTTAGGCCGATACGTATTCTTCTACATATTTTTGGTAAAAAAAAATCACAATAAGCGCGTATTGATTGGTTTGCGCAAAAGTTATAGCGTCTACAAAATAGGGGATAGATTTATAGCATTTTTTTTTTATTAGTAATGGCGGCGATCTGCGATTTTTATTGCGACTGCGATATTGCGGTGGACACATCGGACACTTTTGACACATTTTTGGGACCATTCACATTTATACAGCGATCCCTGCTATAAAAATGCGTTGATTACTGTATAAATGTGACTGGCAGGGAAGGGGTTAACCACTAGGGGGCGGGAAGGGGTTAAATATGTTCCCTTAATGTGTTCTAACTGTGGGGGGAGGGGACTGACTGGGGGAGGTGACCGATGGTTGTCCCTATGTAGAAGGGACACACCATCGGTCCCCTCTCCCTCACAGGACGTGGATCTGTGTGTTTACACACAGAGATTCACTTTCCTGCTCGGTTCCCGGGCAATCGCGGGTGCCCGGCCCCTAGCTCGTTTTAAAGGCAGGACGTCATATGACGTCCTGTCAGAACGAGAGTGTCCTCCGCCCGCCGTCAATTGACGGTGGGCGGTGGACAAGTGGTTAAAGTAGGACCGTCTCTTTGCTGTGTGGTACTTTTTGCATTGTGACATGTCCCCAATGGCAATGCCCAGCTACCTATGCTCATTTTGGGCAATGACTTGCCACTAAGCCTTGAAAATGGAAAGAATTGATAAAAAAATTCATCTACTTTAGACTTAAAGTGGTTGTAAACTTCCATAGATTATTTGTACCTATAGGTAAGCCTATAGTAAGGCTTACCTATAGGTACTGTAAATATCTCCTAAACGTGCACCGTTTAGGAGATATTTAGTGTACATGCAGCCGATGACATAGACGCGTACGCTCTGAAGGAGCTGTTTGTTCAGAGCCCTGTGTCCTGACCGGGGACTCCCGCGCACATGCTATGATGCTATGATGCCATGGGGCTCCAGCCAGTAACCAGTGGCGTCTCCAGCTTTCATATTTAGGGGGGGCGCATGGGGAGACAGGGACAAAAGTAGGGGGGCCAACTATAAAAAGCAATTATATATATTTATATATATATATATATATATATATTGTGAGGGGGTTAGCTCAGCAGCGGGTGTGTGTGACCCCCTGGATGGGTTCACCACACAAAACAGGCACAGCAGACAGGGTTTATAGTTGCAAAAATGAAAGGTGCGGTTTATTCAAACTATTTACAAGGGAAAAACAACAAAACAAACAGAAACATGAAAAGAAATCCTGGTCAACTTGACCGCTTACTACACACGTTGGTGTCCCTGACTAACAACTGTGTACAGCCTTGTGCTGTCCCAGTCCCTAGCTCCCTGCTTTTTTGAAGTTCTTACAGTAACCACACAGGCTTTGGCTCACCGCACAGAGATCACACTCCCCAGACTATTCACACAGATCTGGTTCCAGGTTTGAGCATCTCCCTTAGCATACTGGGAGTTCTTGTAGAGGCCTCAATGAGCCCGCTTACTTCAGCTGGGCTCATTAACTCTTCCCCTGCAAGACTCCCAGCACTCCCCCTAGTGGTATAAATCGGCATAAAGCCTGAATCTAGGACATATATACCTTCCATCCTGGATGCAACCCGGCGACTTTACCTGCCTGCTGTCACAATATATATATATATATATATATATATATATATCCTGGGGCCCTTTACTACGATCCCACAACGGGCCCTTTCACATGTTCTGCAGTGAGCTCCCTTCCTACTATACTGGGGCCCCTCAGGGTGGCAGAAAACAAGAGATATATGTCACCAGCACACCAAGAAAATATAAGGGTCCAAAGCAGTGGGAGAACTATCAGGGTTGCAAAGGTTGTCTTGCCACCGGGCCCTGGTGTTCTGCCACTGTGGGGTTCCCCAGCTGTCCTGTCCCTGTTATTGACAGCACTGGTCTGGCATCTGTCTCCTTGGCAGCGGCGGCAGTCTATTAGGACCTAGTGCTGGTGACATTATGGGTGCATGCAGGGGAAGGCTGGCACTATTTGTTATAGAGAGCCGAGCCCCCAGCTGGTCACCTAGCAGCAGTAATGCTGTATAACCTTCTCTGTTGACATGCTGATCGGGATGTGATCCAGGTGATGCTCCCAGTCAGATCTAATTAACACAGTATTTATAAGCATTAGGAGTACAACCACATATATATAATCAACCGTATGTTCAGCAGCCATGTGGGCTCTATGCCTGTAAAGTGTGGGCTTTGATCAATAAAATCACTGATATTTAACACTAGGATTTGACTAGGAGCATCACCTGGATGCATGTCAGAGAAGGCTCTACTGCTGCTAAGCAACCTGCAGGGAGCTCAACTGTCTACAACCAATAGAGATGGGCTCAGGTGTGTTTGAAATCCCACATGCCCGATCCCGCCAGGAAGCCGAAACTCCACAGTGCTAATCACAGGCACTGAGACATTTCCTGATCTGTGCAGCTGCAGACCGGGAAATGTCTCACTGCCTGTGATTAGCGCTGTGCAGTGTGGGCTTCCTTGCAGGCTCTGGCATTTGGAATTTTGAACATGCCCAGCCCATCTCTAACAACAAATTGTGCTGGCCCTCCTGTACATCAGCCCCATAAAGTAACCAGCACTGGGTTCCAATGTGCTGCAGCCGCTGCCATGGAGACAGAGACCAGCGCTGTGAATAGCCGGGACAGGACAGCAACTCTGGTTGTTCCAGCACTGGTCCACACTGGGAACATTCCCCCATCCACCTATAATGTGTATGTAGCACTCACCACCCCTTCTCCCTTTGGCTCACTCGTGGGAAAAGGGGCACACCATGCCACATACCCTCCTGTGTGAAGAGGTTGAGCGGTGTAATATACCTGGGTCTCTATGGTCAGGTTCCCCAGAGAATGGCTCCCGTCTTCACTGCAATAAAGACAAGTCTCTATTCCCCAATAACTCCAAGGTCCACACCAATTGCAACTCCAATGTAGAGTTTATTTCTCTCTTATGCATAATCATTAAACAGGATAGGTTGGAGGAAGATCAGGACAGCAAGAGGTGTTGGAGTAGGTCCAGGCACAAATGAATACTTATTCACTACCCATATCTTCAGGTAGTCTCAGCTCATCCGGATAGTCTCCCAATGGAGTGGATCCTAGCAGCCAGAATAATGCTTGAATCAAAATACACACACAGTCTCTGCCACAGACCTGGTGATCGTTGGTTTTGGTTTTAGGCCTCTAACGGGAAGATGACATCCTTCCAGAGAGTTACCGGGCCCCTTCCTTCACTGTGATCTCTCACCAGTCCCTCGGAACAGTCCTCCCCCGGCCTCCTCATCTAGATGAGGGTCTCCTCGCAAGGCAGCACCCTGGGATTCCTCCTCCCTCCGTGGGCTCCAGCCGAAGGTGCTGGAACCAAGGCCTTATTTTGCAGTCCCAGGGCTAAAGGTGCCTGGGACTGATCCGCCAGTGTACCGGGCCAGGAACTCCATCCTAGGGCTAAAGGTGTCTGGGGTGGCCACGAACAGAATCGCACGCTCCCGGGGTCGGACCCCCGGGATCTCACCCTTGACAGACAGGGTCTGCCCCTTTTATATCCTCTCCCAGGATGCACAGCAGGCCGACACGCCCACCATGCAACCGCCGAAAGGGGACATCCAAGGCACAGCACTGTACCAGCGGTTCAACCCTGGCCTCCAATGGCAGCGCCATCAACAGGCCACGGGGAACTATACACCAGCATCCCACCTGTAGTACAAAATGGGTTTTACAGAACCCTATCAAATAGTGTGTTTGAGTACAACTACCACTCAAACATTCCCTTAGATTTTAAAGCCCAGCTACATGTAGATGGGGGAATTGGATCATTTCTTTTTTTTTTCATTCAACCTAATAGTTGAATGAAAAAAGTGATCAATGTATGGGCTGCCTAAGAGCTAAGACCAGCCATAGACAGTTTAAATCTCAGCTGGTTAAGCAGGAACTGGCTGATATTTGAATCATGAATGAGCAGATTCTCTTATGATTATCACTAGTGGTTGCTATAGCCACTAGTGATAATCACTGTTTGTCGGGAGAATACAATTGCTGGGCAGGAGGGATATTCCCCTGTCAGCACTGTCTGTGTTGATGGGGGAATCATGCAAGTTTCTTTCCTGCAATCTGTGGAGGCAGGAAATAAATTTGCACTGTATATTACCTGCCTAACTGAAAGTGAAAGTAAATTGTGAAGGTCTTGAAAGAACAGGAGAGGGGGAGGGAGACAGATGGGGGAGAGAAGGGATGGAGATAATGAAGTTCAGTGATTACAGTGTACTGCAGTCTGAAGTGCACACACCCACAGGTCCAGGCTAGAATCTCAGGCATCATTCACACACAGCCAGGAATGCTACTGATTTTCATATTTCCCGCCCACACATCCCCTCTCTTCAGATAGAGCACGCGGGGATAGTGTGGGCAGGACTGGAAGGAGGAGGAGGATCTGTATTCCTCCCTGCTTGTATGTGAGGAGAGTGGGGGGGTGGCTGGACTCGCTGGGCTGTGAAAGAGTGTCATAGACTGACACTCGGCTCAGCTTGCCGTCACCACTCTCGGAATTTACAGGATGGTTCTCCTGTCCTAAGGACGGGAGAAATCAGTCTGTTTTTTCAGTAACTGAGATGAAGGCTTGGGCCCCCCTCCCCCCCAACAGTGCTCGTGGAGTCCTTCCTGCAACTCGCTCTTCTCCGTGCCAATGAGGATGCAGGGGAAGGAGCAGATCGGGCGGCTGTGGTTGTGTGAGCGCTCGCATTATGCAGTGTCAGTGAGCAGAGGGAGGGGGGAAGAATCCCCGGCAGGAGCTGACTGAGGATGCTCTCCCTCTCAGGAGAGACTATGTTACCCCCAGCAGCAGCCCGAACGAAATACAAAAAAAAAAAAATACATTTTTTTGGGGGGGTGGGCACATGGTGGGGCACAGCATAATGTTGGGGGGGGGGCAGGGCCCCCTCTGCCCCCCCTAGGGACGCCATTGCCAGTAACACAGCTGTGGACCCAGAAGGAAGACGAGTGAAGATGGATGCAGCCTCCAGCAGTGACAACGCATCAGTGAAGGGCTTTTGTTTGTAAGTAAGTTTCACCTAATGTGCAAGCATGCGATGCATACTAGCACAATATGACTTTACTTTGCAGGTCAGGAAAAAAAAATGGCACACAATTTTTGGACTTGCATAATTACATAGTAGGTGAGGTTGAAAAAAGACACAAGTCCATCAAGTCCAACCTATGTGTGTTATTATATATGTCAGAATTACATTGTATAACCCTGTATGTTGCGGTCGTTCAGGTGCCTATCTAATAGTTTTTTGAAACTATCGATGCTTCCTGCTGAAACCACCACCTGTGGAAGGGAATTCCACATCCTTGCCGCTCTTACAGTAAAGAACCCTCTATGCAGTTTAGGCCTCATGCACACTGGACATTAAAATAACGTTATAAAAACGCCAGTAGCTTTGCAGTGAGCTTTTCAACTTTTTTCAGCGTTTTTTCAATAGCGTTTTTTAGCTTTTATTAGCGATTTTTAGGTTTATTAGTGTTTTTTTGCGGTTTTCCGCATTAGAGTTTTTAGCATTTTGTTGTTGAAGAAAGTGTTTTTTTTTTCCAATGGATCAAAAACTTTAAAAAAAGCTGGCGGGTGACGTTTTTGAGCGTTGGAGCGTTTTTACAGCTGAAAACGTCTCTCAGAACCCACTAGTTTTGTTATTTTTTTACTGCTCATAAACGCCACTGCCCAGAACTGCTGATGGACACATAGGATAACATGGAGAGTTTATTAACTGTAGAAAAAAACATCTACTGCCAAAAACAGCTGCTGTAAAAATGTCCAAAAACGTCCAGTGTGCATGAGGCCTTAAGGTTAAACCTCTTTTCTTCTAATTTTAGTAAGTGGCCACGTGTCTTATTAAATTCCCTTCCGCAAATTTTTTTTTCCCTATTGTGGGGTCACCAGTAAGGTATTTGTAAATGGAAATCATATCCCCTCTCAAGCACCTATTCTCCAGAGAGAATAAGTTCAGTGCTCGCAACCTTACTTCATAACTAACATCCTCCAGACCCTTTATTAGCTTTGTTGTCCTTCTTTGTACTCGCTCCATTTCCAGTACATCATTCCTGAGGACTGGTGCCCAGAACTGGACAGCATACAGCATGTGCAGCCGGACCAGTCTTGTAGAGAGGGAGAATTATAGTTTTATCTCTGGAGTTAATCCCCTTTTTAATGCATGCCAATATTCTAGAGGTTTACCCCCTAGTGAGTAGATTGCATTCATATTTTTGCCACCCAAATGCATTATTTTATTTTATTTTAAACCCAGACTTCACGCTTGGTTTAATGAATCCCCCACAAGTCAAAAACAGAAGTGTAACGGCACCCCAAGCATGAAAGGAGTTAACGCCGTTTAAGATATTCCCTTATCTGGACACACATCCACTGCCGATCCTCCACAGTCAGGCGACCGCTTCCCATAGGATTAATCCTTCCAAACATACGAGACAAACACTCTGTATGAAGTTCCAAAAACAGGGAATGAATTTATTACAAGCACATGGTAAAACATTTCTCTTCAAAACCCTTCCCTCCCATCCTTGGGGAACAGGGCGGGTTAAACTGTCCAATGACAATGGTCATACAGGTCAGGTGTGTTCAAACTTTTCTTTCAGTAAACAGTCTTAGCAGGAGGGGTGATTCCCCCCCCCTCAAAGAAAGACACTTAAACATCCCATAATAGGCAGCCAGACGGTCTACCACGCTCCAATCCACATCACCACAGTAGCAGACTTAATTACCACAAGCCACAATAGACAATAGAATGCAATCACACCCCATCACAGCAAATATTACACAACAACCCACACACAATATACACCAAATATGTACCATGTATATACAGCATTGAATATGACCATCCCAGATCATGGTGGGGTTCTCATTCCCCCTGTGCCCCAAGTGACCCCTGTCACAAGAAGAATTAGCTCAACCCTACCTAAAACCTCTGTACCTATTTAAAGTGTATGTAAACCCTAACAATGGACTTCTCTTACATGGCTTTTTCTTATCAAAATGGAACAAACTCTGGGTACAATTTCCTTTACAGGTTTCCATCAGCAGTGGTGTATTCTTTGTATTGCACCTGCCCTGGGCACTACATTAAAAAATAATAATTCTGATCTCTGATTTTTTAAGGGGGCACTATGTAGGTGCGTGATCTGGGGGTTATTGGGTGTGCTATACAATCCCAAAAATTCTGCTAGCCCCCAACAGATTAGCACTGCACACCATGCATATTTTATTGTGAGATTCTGGATTTTTCCAGAATCCTCTATTTAATGGCAATGTGTCCTCTATTTAATGGCAATGAGTCATGTGTTTCTATGGGGCAGGTAGGAATCTTCGGTTCTTCTTACCTAGGAAAATCATTACAATTAAAGTATAACTAAAGTCAACTGTTTGTCCTGTTTACCATTAGACCATTATTACCACCATAAGAAAATCCCAAATATTGGATTGTCCCCAGAAAAGTAATAGAGGGGATATCTTCTAATAGGGACATCAGTTCTGGTGACTTGGGGGTCCCCAAGGAATTCCTTTAATTTTCAGGGGTTTGCTTTCACTTCCTGTTTGGCTATGGGACAGGAAGTGTAGGTAAATCTCCACAATGGGACACAGATGAAAAATTGAGAGAAAAATTGCCCCTGGGATGGTGTAGATTGGAAAAATAACATGGATTGCCACCAAGAAGTATATATAAAAGTAAAAAAGTTTTATTTGTACAGATTATCACATGATTTTAGCAAGAATAAAAAGGTTTAAGACAAAAATTTACATGCATTTATGTTGAAACCAAATACATACAATCGCCCTATGCTTGTGACATGTGAGTCAATTATACATAACGGCGAGAAGCAACCGACATGTTTCGGATATTGGTATTGGTATACTGTATTTGTAACAGCTTCCATTAAATTTCCTTCTTCAGGGTTAAAGTATTGGTTTGTACATGGATTGATATTTCTGAGAAGAAAAAACATAATATATAGTAACAGTGTATTACGATACAAAATCATTGCATATCTTCAAATTCTGAACATCTCCCGCATGTGGGCAATTTAAGCAATTTGTTGGCAATGCAATATAATAATGTATGCATCTCTGTATTGCCAACAAATATTTATGGTACTTTTCTGCTACCTTCTCCCCCCCCCCTTTTTTGTGTGTGTTTTAAATTGCCCACATACGGGAGATGTTCAGAATCTGAAGATATGCAATGATTTGATTGATACAATCTAATAGTAGTGATTAAAATAATATGGGTTAGATAATTTATATTTGGCTCAAATATAAATTATCTAACCCATATTATTTTAATCACTACTATTAGATTGTATCAATCTGCACCATATACGTTTATTCCCCCTCATCCGCCGCGGGGGGTTTACTTGGGCAGTCGCTGCACCTCTGAACGTCTCTACGGTGAGCAGTCCACAGACCTTGACTTTTTGATTATATTGTTGATATTAAATAAGTTCTATATTTGTATTAACACATTGCTAGAGTATTTATTATGTATATTATGTTTTGTACAGACCCTCCTGAAGAAGCGTTTTTTCTGCCGCAAAACCGGTTGAGGCTTGGCCTGCTCCACTTTGATAGATTGTATACGGCTGTTTTGTCACCGACTCATGCTGTTCTATACTGTGGGGTTTGGTCTTTGTTTTTTTTTGTTTTTTTATATTATTGTTTTCTTTTGTTTATACACATTAATAAATATTTTTTATGTAATATTTGTATGTTGTCATATCAGTGCCTGAGAAAGTCCATCAAACCTTTAATCCTGAGTGACTATTAGGGGAAGATGACCCTAGCAACCACTACCCTATGTCCGATGGATTCCCTCCTCTTATTTCGAAAGGATGTATGAACATAGTTAAACAAGTTCTCATGGTAAAATTGTTATATACTGTATATATAACTTATCAATTACAAGTCTACTTCCAGCAAAAAAATACATTTAACTCAATTATTCATAGGTTCATACCGAAAAATACAAGAGCTTGCCTGGAGCATCAGAATTGTTAGGACTCAATCCTATGAATAATAACCAAATTTGGATTTTACTGTATTAACCCATGCAGCCCACAACTATAACTTACCCTAATACTTATCTCTACCTTGAAACTTAAAGTGGACCTTCACTCAAAAGTGAAAGTATTGTTCATCCTCTTCCCCACCTCTGTCCCTAGCACATTTGAGTTAGTTTTTTTTTTTTTTTTACACAGGTAGCGAGTACCTTTTTTGCCAGGTACCCGGTCCCACTTCCTCAATTCTTGCCTAGGCGAGAATTAGGTTGCTCATCCTGCCCCCTTCTTGCCAGCAGCCTCTTGCAACATGTCACATGTCCCAGGAGCAGGGGCGGATCCAGAGTCTTTTCTCGGGAGGGGCACTGCCAAAAAATATGTTTTTTTGGTGGTAAATTTATTGGGGAAATGGCTGGTGTCGGCGCTTCAATCATCCCGGCACCATGGTTGTTATGGTGTCAGGATGATTGAAGCGCATTATTTCTATTATTACATTGTAATATAAAATTAAATAGTTCAATGCAGAATCAGTGGGAGTCCCCAGTGTGTCACTTGCCACCGTCGCCTGCAATTAGTGGGAGCCCTGAGCGTGTCACTTGCCACACGTTGCGGATTGTCACTTGCCACGTCACCTGCCACACCTTGCGGATTGTCCCTTGCCACGTCACCTGCCACACCTTGCTGATTGTCACTTGCCTGCCACCAGATGCAGATTGTCATTTGCCACGTCACCTGACACAATTTACGGATTGTCACTTGCCACGTCACCTGCCACATCTTGTGGATTGTCACTTGCCACATCACCTGCCACACCTTGCGGATTGTCACTTGCCACGTCACCTGCCACACCTTGCTGATTGTCACTTGCCTGCCACCAGATGCAGATTGTCATTTGCCACGTCACCTGACATAATTTGCGGATTGTCACTTGCCACGTCGCCTGCCACACCTTGCGGATTGTCACTTGCCACATCACCTGCCACACCTTGCTGATTGTCACTTGCCTGCCACCAGATGCAGATGATCTCATCTCTCTGCTCCCCCACTCCCGGCTAGCTGATTGGCCAGCTGCCACACTGAGCCTGCCCTCTCACTCTCACCTGCGCTGCCAACACACTGAGCAGCACTGTCTGCCCACGAACCATGCCGCCCGCCCACAAACCGCGCCGCAAGCGGAGCCGCCCGCTTTCTTACCTGTCTGTGGAGCCGCACGCTATCGCACCTGCCCGCAGAGCGGCCTGACGTGACTCACTGACGTGACTCGTTGCTAGACGCCAAGCGGCCCAGGCGTTAGCAACGAGTGCAGGGAAGAGGCTCCACCCACCTCCTCCTCCGCTCCTGGTATCGTGTCAGTGCGCCGCGTAACTACATTAGACGAGTCTCTCTCTCGGCGCCGCTGATCGGCTGATGTGAGAAACTGAGAGAGAGACTCAGAGAGGCAGCGGCAGCCGCAGAACAAGTACTGTATATACTCGAGTATAAGCCAACCCGAATATAAGCCGAGGCACCTAATTTTACCCCAAAAAAACTGGAAAATACGTATTGACTCGAGTATAAGCCTAGGGTGTCCATCTGCATGCCTCACTGTGCCTCACTGTGCCCATGCTTCACTGTGCCCATGACTAGACTGATGTTTAACATGGGAGTCTATAGAAGGAGTGCCCAGCTTTGAAAAATCGGTTCTTCCCGGCCGTAGGTCCCCCAGACACCAAACTTTGCACACTTGTAGAGGAGAAATGGGGCTACATTTGTGCCACGTTTGGGGTCCAGGGGACCTACGATGGGCCGGTACTGGGTCCGCAAAATCACCAGAGAAATGACCATTTAACATTGGAGTCTATGGAAGGGGTGCCGGTACCGAGTCCCCAAAGTTTGGGAGATCAGGCGCAAAAAAAATAAAAACCAGAGCAAGCGAGAGTGACAGATGGTCTCGGGGGGGGGGCAATTGCCCTGTTGCCCCCCCCCTGGATCCGCCCCTGCTCAGGAGGCTGCAGAACCAGTCTCGTGGGGTTAATGCTGTGGAATGTTAGATTACAGACTCCAGATGGAAAGAGGATAAAGCTGAATTCTGGCCACAAGAACATCAATTTAAATATATCCCACAATAGCCACAAATAATAAAAATCCATTTTGTGTGCACCAAATGCCATCGTACACCCAGATATGACCTTGCAAAATAGCATTTACGTCATCGCTGTGCTGTACAAAACGTGCAGAGAGCAGACCCAGCAGGTTCTTTCCACTAAATGCTGCCTGCAGAAAATTATGGGAGGGGGCGGAAACAAGACCAATCACCCTGCACAAGGAGAGGTAGCAGCAATGCCCAGTCTTTATTACAGCAAGCTACTGCACAGATACAATGTTACATGCTAGATTACTGCATAGATCTTGAAGAAATATGTTGTACACAATGCACACCAAGATTCAAGTAAGAATACGTATGCCTCTTGTATTTACATAATACATTGTTGCATTTACTAGAGATGTGCATGACAAAAAAAAAATTGTTTTGTTTCAAATTCATTCATTAAGGTAATCATTTAATTTCATTATGTTAGAATGATTTGTATTTGGAATTAGTTTCTTATAGTCAGATTTGTTTTGTATATTTGTTGTTCCAAATGGTTGATTCGTATTTTCGGAAGTTATTTCGGAAGATTGGCTATATTCGTATTATCGTGTTAATTCGTTATTTTGGAAGATTAGTTGTGCACTCTGAGTCATCCCTGCTAGTCGGATTAATTCGTTATGTTTTGATTCAGAGATTCTGATGGATCCACCTCCATCCAATCCAAACACAATAAGTAGAAATTATCATCTTATTTTACTTTTATACCTTACAGTATTTATTGCAATATGTTTCTATTTCATATGTAGTGCAATTAGGGAAAACAGTAGGGAACCGGCTGTGAAGCTGCAAGGAATCACTGCCAGTTTCTCTTACGAGGAATGGCAGCGGCAGCACCCGACAGCCAATTGAAAAATATGCTGGGGTGCCGACATCGCAAGATCCCTGCACAGGTAAGTCTCCTAATATTAAAAGTCAGCAACTACAGTATTTGTAGCTGCTGACTTTTAATATTTTGGTGGGGGTGCTGGAGCTCCTCTTTAATCACCACTGGGGTTTTTATTTTTTGCTAAATAAAATGTCTCCAACTTACTAGCTGACCTCAATGCACTGTCTAATTGGGCGACTATGTGGCAAATGAGGTTTAATGTTGATAAATGTAAAGTTATGTACTTGGGGACTAAGAATATGCATGCATCATACATACTAGGGGGAGTACAACTGAGGAAATCCATAGTGGAGAAGGATCCAGGGATTTTGATAGATCATAAGCTCAATAATAACATGCAATGCCAAGATGCGGTTTCCAAAGCGAGAAAAATCCTCTCTTGTATTAACCACTTAAAGTGGAAGTAAACCCTCCTATAATTTTCAGGCAAGGAAGCTTCCATCTTGGCCTCTGTTTAATCTTCAACTGCCATGGTGCTGCACATGTGATCAGTTATGACACCAGCCATTGGATGGTTTGACAGTTTGGTTGAGAGCACAATCAATGTAACAGTTAGCATTCCCGGCATGCCGGGAATGTAACTGATTTTTGAAACTGTTAAATCGATGGGTTTACTTCCGCTTTAAGGACCGGACCATTATGCAGCTTAAAGACCTGACCACGTTTTGCAATTTGGCACTGCGTTGCTTTAACTGACAATTGCGCGGTCGTGCGACGTGGCTCCCAAACAAATTTGGCGTCCTTTTTTTCCCACAAATAGAGCTTTGTTTTGGCGGTATTTTATTACCTCTGCAATTTTTATTTTTTGCGCTATAAACAAAAATAGAGCGACAATTTTGAAAAAAATGCAATATTTTTTACTTTTTGCTATAATAAATATCCCCAAAAATATATAAAAAAAAACATTTTTTTTCCTCAGTTTAGGCCGATACGTATTCTTCTACATATTTTTGGTAAAAAAAAAAAAAAATCGCAATAAGTGTTTATTGATTGGTTTGCGCAAAATTTATAGCGTCTACCAAATAGGGGATAGTTTTATTGCGATTTTATTAATAATTTTTTTCTAGTAATTGCGGCGATCAGTGATTTTTATCATGACTGCGACATTATATGGACACATCGGACACTTTTGACACTATTTTGGGACCATTGTCATTTTTACAGCGAACAGTGCTATAAAAATGCACTGGCTCAGCCAGGTGTTTGTTAAGAAGAATTTTTGTTAAATTAAAATATTTTGATTGGGTGTCTTTCCAACAAGACGTGTCCCTCATGTGTGAAGCGAAAATTTTATTTGAAAAAGTGAAAAAAAGTGAATAAAATACTTTTTTAATAGAAAAGCATTAATAAGACCGATGGTCGGCCGGGTGTTTGCTAAACAAAAAATTGTCCAAAATGTGTTAAAGATGTGTTCATAAAGAGATGTGTGATAATGGTCTATGCTAGTAAAGGGGTAGATAAGCTGATATGGTCTCAGCCGGGTGTTTACTATTCCTAATATGTTCAGAAAAAAGTGCTGCCTATTAGCATTCAAATGAAGCTTAAAACTATATAAAACATGCGATGTACATAGTATAGTGATGACAGAAAAGTCCAATAATTAGGTGGCAGTGAAAAAATGTGACTTTTTCTTGGTATGCTTTATGTTCCTTCAGTTTTCTTATGAGTGAGACAATCCATAGAAGTTTAAATATATGCACTCACCAGATCCTTCATACCCTCCAGGGGTATGCTGCAGCCACAGTATGTGCCACTGTGTAGCAATCAGGGGATGGTTCCAGGGGTTCCTTGCGGTTCTCCGGGGTGCAGATTAATCAAAATAGCTCCAAACACAGTGGCACATACTGTGGCTGCAGCATACCCCTGGAGGGTATGAAGGATCTGGTGAGTGCATATATTTAAACTTCTATGGATTGTCTCACTCATAAGAAAACTGAAGGAACATAAAGCATACCAAGAAAAAGTCAAATTTTTTCACTGCCACCTAATTATTGGACTTTTCTGTCATCACTATACTATGTACATCGCATGTTTTATATAGTTTTAAGCTTCATTTGAATGCTAATAGGCAGCACTTTTTTCTGAACATATTAGGAATAGTAAACACCCGGCTGAGACCATATCAGCTTATCTACCCCTTTACTAGCATAGACCATTATCACACATCTCTTTATGAACACATCTTTAACACATTTTGGACAATTTTTTGTTTAGCAAACACCCGGCCGACCATCGGTCTTATTAATGCTTTTCTATTAAAAAAGTATTTTATTCACTTTTTTTCACTTTTTCAAATAAAATTTTCGCTTCACACATGAGGGACACGTCTTGTTGGAAAGACACCCAATCAAAATATTTTAATTTAACAAAAATTCTTCTTAACAAACACCTGGCTGAGCCAATTCATATTTTTTCAAATTTTATTTCTATTTTATTTCTATTTATTTTTCTTGTATTTACAATACTCTAAAGTGGATACCGTCATAGGTATACCATTACCTAAAATTTCCTTGTCTATTACATTGCATATCTGGACAGCGCCACATCTACCACCCCCCCTTTTTCATATTTTTGCTTTACCCATTGTGATATAGCAATCGAGTAGAGGCAGCAGTTCAGTCTACTGTGTTTTGATTTGATTTCCTTTGCGCGGAGACACCCCATCCATTTTTCATAAAAATGCACTGGTTACTGTAAAAATTACACTGGCAGTGAAGGGGTTAACCAGGAGGGGGCACTGTAGGGGTTGCCCTGATGTGTGTTTCTTACTGTGGGGGGGGCGTGTCTTAGCGTGTGACATCACTGATCGTCATTCTCTATGACAGGGAACAGACGATCAGTAACAGGCTCACTAGGAAGCACGGGGAGAGGTTTGTTTATGCTTACCTCTCCCCGTTCTTCCTCTCTGTGACCCGATCGCGGGACACCGGCGGCGATCGGGTCAGCTGTTCCCGCGGGGACGGTCACGAAGAAGAGGACCAGGTTGCGAGCGTGCCGCTGGCGGCGCGCTCGCGACCCACGGCTGGGATCTTAACTGGGACGTACCTGTACGCCCTTGTGCCCAGCCGTGCCATTCTGCCGACGTACATCGGCGTGCAGCGGTCCTTAAGTGGTTAAGAGAGGTATGGACTCCAGGGAAAGAGATCTAATTTGCCCCTGTACAAATCATTATTAAGACCTCATCTGGAATATGCAGTTCAGCTTTGGGCACCCATTCTCAAAAAGGATAATCGGGGAACTGGAGAAAGTGCAGAGAAGGGCAATCAAACTAATAAGAGGCATGGAGGAGCTCAGCTATGAGGAAAGATTAAAGGAACTGAATTTATAAGAGGAGATTAAGGGGGGATATGATCAACATGTACAAATACATAAGGGGTCCATATACAGGGGTAGTTGACTTATTCACTGTAAGGTCATCAGAGGACAAGGAGGCACTCTTTAAGTCTAGAGATTTCATCTCCAAATAGGAAAAGGTTTTTTCACAGTGAGAGCTGTAAAAATGTGGAATAGACTCCCTCCAGAGGTGGCTCTGGCCAGCTGAGTAGATTGCTTTAAAAAAGACCTGGATTGAAACATTTGCTCTATGTGACGGTAATGTAACCTATGTATACAAATCTTTTTATTGACTATGCATGCATCTTTACTCAATAAACACCTTGTTTAATGGAAAAAAAAAAGGCCTGGATTCTTTCCTAAATGTACATAATATAACTGGGTACTAACATTAATAGGTAACATTGATCCAGGGACTAAATGTAAAAGTAATGCTGCGCTGTACATAAATCGGTGATAAAGTGCAGAGTGTGCTGACGGGACAGGTACACTTACAGGCAATAAGTGTGTGGTCAATAAATAGCGACAATGTATATAATATTAGCTGCGACAGTATAAAAGGTGGACTAGTGAAGTGTCCAAATACTGTGAGAAGTGCACCAAAAAAGTAAACGTGAGAATAAAACTCATGAATACTTAAAATGACATCATTATGTGACATATGCTCCCATAAACAAATTCACACTTAAATTCCATAAAATGAAATAAAATTAATTTTAAAAGCAAAACAGTGCAGATAATGTCCATAAAGTGCAAGCTGGATGGGTGGCTGTGCATACACAGTGATCAAGGTGAATGGGCTGGTGCTAGTAGTCAATCTTTGTCATGGAGTGCTACTGGTGGGTGGTTGCTGGTTCTCTGTGCAACTTAGTGTATAGGTGTCCCCTAATTCCGCCACAAATTGAGAAGCGGGGGGGGGGTGCTGCCACCGCGAATTGTTGAGGTCGGTGGGGCTTTGGGTGCTGACAAACAAAAAAAGAACAAAAAAAAAAAAAAGGGGGGGGGGGGTTGCTATCCGGGGCCCTGTGGACCTCCAGGCCTCTGGGCCCCTTACAAAAAAAATAAAAAATTTAAAAAATATATATTTTTTAATAAAAAAATACATAAAAAAGGGGGTTACCATCCGGGGCCCCGGGGACCTCTGGGCCCTTTACAAAAAATAATAATATATTTTTATAAAAAAAAGGGGGGTTGCCATCCGGGCCCCTTACAGGTGTACTGCCCCCCTGATGGCGGCCCTGCCCTTACCTTACCGCTGTAAGGTAACAGCGTGTGAATGTGTCTTTCTATCTCCGGGTGACTCCTGGCGTCTCAGGCTCCGCTGGTGTGTGTCTTTACTTTGGCATCAGAGTCCCCTTTTGGTGTCCCTGGTGTGTCTGTATCAGATAGCCTCACATTGGGGCATGGGGGATGTAAAGAGGGATGCTCGATAGTGTAGTATTTAAAACATTTATTGGAATCAGCAGCAATATTAAAAACTGATACTTCACATTGTGAGTACCTAACAGGCATATCAAAAATGAGTAGCGAACTCGTCCAACGTCACTTCCAGTGCCTCGTGTTCCCACACGTGTTCGTCACAATCAGGTATTTAGTAAGAGGCATGGCATGACGAGTTTTTTGAAGTTGTCATTTTATTTTGCATACTGTCACCAGTGCAGTTCAGCATCATCATATAACTGGTGTGACGGTGATCTGGGACACTGACTGGTGACAGTATGTAGAAACAAATAAACATTCATATATTTTTTTTCAATTTTTTAAATCGTGTTTTCTTTTTTATTTAATTTGTTTGTTTGTTTTTTAAAATTTTTTTAATACACTGTGACCAGAACAATACAGTGTTTTTTACACATTATTAGCAACCATTTTAACTAAATGAAGGTGCGTTCCTGGAGGACATCATATGATATCCACCCGGAGCGGTGAATGTCCTGCCCAGCGGTCACTTGACTACAGGCCGGGCGGGTACTGGATAATGATGAAAAATGTTAATGCAAAATAAAAACGAAATGGATCCGAATCAATTCAGAACATTCATTATATCGTTACGTTATTTTGGATGCTTCAAACATTAACAAAAGGCTTAAACTATCGCATCATGTCATCTGAATGAAACAAATGAATACGAATGAACTCCTTATTTCATTTTAATTTATTATAATATTCGTAGCGATACCTCACATGTGTGGTACAAATAATATTTACATATGGGCGTGTGACTTACCCATGCATTTGCTTCTACACGTGAGCTCACGAGGGATGGGGCACTTAAATTTTTTTTCTTATATATTATATTTTTTATCTTTACACGGTCCCTTTAATTTTTTTTATTCACTTTTATTCCTATTACAAGGAATGTAAACATCCCTTGTAGTAGAAATAAGGATGAGAGGTCCTCTTTATTGAGAAATCTGGGATCAATAAGACCCCAAATCTCTCCTTTACTTTTAAGCAAAAGATTAAAAAAAAATGAGTTTACAACCCTGGACCAGAAGTGACATCATGATGTCGCTCTGGTTCTCCAAGGCCATAAAGGCGATCAGAGACAAACTGGTCTCTATCTGCCTCTATGACCAGCCAGCTGCACTGTTGGATCGTTTTTTGGGTGAGCCGGTAAAAACGGTAAGCCCGAGAAACACCAGCGCAGGGAAGGGGGGGGGAACGTCCCCTCCTGACACTTCTGAAAGCAATCCAGCAACTAATTAGCCACTCAGACTGCTTTCATGAGAAATCCAGCTGCTCGCTAAAAAAAAAATACAAGGGTTATGGCGAATAGCTTCAGTCATTACCCCGGTAAACTACTTGCAAACCGCAAAGTATATATATATATGTATATGTTTTGAGGTCGGCAAGTGGTTAAATGGGCAAGGTGCTAAATACTATTTACACATTGCACCCATTACCTTCCCTATTTGCCTCTGAGGGGTGTTGCCCTTTAACAGATGGCCACGACTACCTAGCAGATATCTTCTTTAGAGATTAAAAAAATATGTGGCGCGCAATCACGCATAAGGGTGAAAACTATCTGAGAACGTTAAATGCATTCTACATTCTCTTTTGGGTTCCAGATTAAATCAGTCATATGATTTTAAAATCAGCTTAATCCCACCTATCCTGTTAATCTGAAGAGAGGCATTGTGAGTTACCATTTCTTTGATAAACCAAATCATCATGGGAAAACTGGAACACAGGACACATCTGAATCAGCAATCCTCTCCACGGCATTATTACCATATTGTTGCTGACATTGCTCTAATTGTCACTGCTGTTTAGAAGCTAATAAATTCAGTTGTCTTTAATCTATTACCGATGAAAATGAAGAATACAAATTTGGGTCTACGATGACTCCTTGAGGGACCAAGTGAAAAATAAAGCCAATTGAAGAAATATTACTTCTTTCCTTGCATTTTTGATTTTCTCTGTTCAGTGTATGTTAAAGGAATTTTGGTGTTTTTTTTCATTTTTTTTATTATTCACTATAATGAAGTGTAAATATTAATAATGTATTGTTTTCATTTAGGTAAATGTTAAATACTTGCATATTATAGAACTCTGCTAGCCAGTCCTGCAAAGGTGACCAAATCTCCACCTACCTACTGAATTATACTGAAAGCATGCAAAAGCAACAACTTAAAGTGGTTTTAAAGGCTCAAACTACAGCTACAGGCATGATTCAGATATCAGCTTTTTCAGCCAGCGATTCCCTACACCATAAGAACGATAGTGGCTGTTCCACCACTTGATCGTGAGGCGTGAGGGGACATCCCCCCACTCCCGCCGCCCTCCAGTGCTTCTACTGACTCACCTCTACAATCGAAGCCAGGATCATTTTTTTTTTCATATTTCAGGCTTCCCAGCCTAGAGGTGAGTTGTGGGGTCTTATTGACTCCATATCTCACTGTAAAGAGGACCTGTCATGCCATATTCCTATTACAAGGGATGTTTGTATTCCTTGTAATTGTCACGAGGGTACTCACCGAGGCCGAGATGCTGAGAGCAGTTCTCCCTTGCGACTAAGCGCACTCCACCCCTGGTGGTGGAACAGAGGGTGAAGGGCACGAAGAGGCACAAGGTACCGGCAGGTCTGCGTGCAGATGACGTGGAGCTGGAAGCTGTGCAGTACTAGTAGACACTGGAGCCCAACGGAAAGGAAGGGTAGCCAAGTCCAACAGCAGGCCGAGGGTCAAACACAGGTGATCAGTAGCAAGTTCCAGGGGTAGTGGGTCACCCACAGGAGCTGTCATTAAAGTCAGAGAACAGGTAATGGACCAAAACAGGAGGCAGGAAGCAAGTCCGTGGACAGGCAGAGGGTCAAACACTGGAGAGAGATACACAGCAATCAGATAAAAATAAAAAAAACAGACAGCACAAAAAAAAACCCCTAATAAAAGCAGCTGGACACTGAAAGGTCAATATAAAAGTCCTTAGGTAGAGTACATATAAAAAGCAGTGCAGCGCTAAAAGCTAAACTAGAAATAGCATCACAAAGTCCAAGAACAATGTGTAGCAAGATGAGGCCAGAGGGTGTTGAAGAGGCAATAGAGGTGTAGAACTTCTTAGATGGAAAATGGGGTGCTTTAAATCACCATACATCCAAACATAAGCGTCTCCTCCCCCTGAAGTACAAACCGCTCACCTGAACGAATGGACTTCTGAGCAAACAGAAGGTCAATCACGCTGTCCCTTAACTAGGGTAGTGGCAAAGATGTTGTCTTCACGTAAGGACCTTCTTTAAGACTCCTCAATCGATAAGTGGTCTCCAAAACTCGCTCATATAGAGAGTGGATCATGTAAAAATATAAAGGAAACGCATAGTGCTCTCCGTATATAAAAGTGACACATTTATTTCAATAAAATAAAATACTCACAAACACGGAACTATAACCTAGTGCACGGCATGAAGTACATATAGATAAAAGAACCAGGTAGGTGGCTGTCCTGACATCACTATAAGCCCCCCGCACGCGTATCGTCCGTGGTGCAGGACCTCCTCAGCGGATATAACCTATATTGTGAAAAAAGAAAAAAGAAAAAAAAATCTTGATTTTGCAAAGAATTGTGGGAAAAAATGACAACTTCAAAAAACTCACCATGCCTCTTTCTAAATACCTTGGAATGTCTTCTTTCCAAAAAGGGGTCTTTTGGGGGGTATTTGTACTTTTCTGGCATGTTAGGGTCTCAAGAAATGAGATAGGCCGTCAGTACTTCAGGTGTGATTAATTTTCTGATATTGGCACCATAGCTTGTGGACTCTATAACTTTCACAAAGACCAAATAATATCCACCAATTTGTACTTATTTTTACCAAAGATATGTAGCAGTATAAATTTTGGCCAACATTTATGAAGGAAAATTACTAATTTGCCACATTTTTTAACAGAAACAAAGAAACATTATTATTTTTTACTGAATTTTCAGTCTTTTTTCTTTTATAGCCCAAAAAAACAAAAAACCCAACGTGATTAACCACTTGACCACTGGGCACTTAAACCCCCTTAATAACCAGACCAATTTTCAGCTTTCGGTGCTCTCACATTTTGAATGACAATTACTCAGTCATACAACACTGTACCCATATGAAATTTTTGTCCTTTTTTTCACACAAATAGAGCTTTCTTTTGGTGGTATTTAATCACTGTTGGGTTTTTTATTTTTTGCGCTATAAGAGAAAAAAGACTGAAAATTTTGTAAAAAAATGATTTTTTTTTCGTTTCTGTTCTAAAATTTTGCAAATTACTATTTTTTCTTCATAAATTTTGGCCAAAATTTATACTGCTACATATCTTTGGTAAAAATAAGTACAAATTGGTGGATATTATTTGGTCTTTGTGAAAGTTATAGAGTCCACAAGCTATGGTGCCAATATCTGAAAATTGATCACACCTGAAGTACTGACGGCCTATCTCAATTCTTGAGACCCTAACATGCCAGAAAAGTACAAATACCCCCCAAATGACCCCTTTTTGGAAAGAAGACATTCCAAGGTATTCAGAAAGAGGCATTGTGAGTTTTTTGAAGTTGTCATTTTTTCCCACAATTCTTTGCAAAATCAAGATTTTTTTTTTCTCTTTTTTTTTTTCACAAAATTGTCATATTAGCAGGTTATTTCTCACACACAGCATATGCATTCCACAAATTACACCCCAAAACACATTCTGCTATTACTCCCGAGTATGGCGATACCACATGTGTGAGACTTTTACACAGCGTGGCCACATACAGAGGCCCAACATGCAGGGAGCACCTTCAGGCGTTCTGGAGCACCAAGGCCAATTCTGACATTTCTCTCCTACATGTAAAAATCATCATTTATTTGCTAGAAAATTACATAGAACCCCAAAACATTATATATGTTTTTTTAGCAAAGACCTTAGAGAATATAATGGTGGTTGTTGCAACTTTTTATCTCGCACGATATTTGCGCAGCAATTTTTTTAACGTGTTTTTTACGGAAAAAAAATGTTTTGTGCTTAAAAAAAAAAAAAACAGTAAAGTTAGCCCAATGTTTTTGCATAATGTGAAAGATGAAGTTACGCCGAGTAAATAGATACCTAACATGTCGCCCTTAAAAATTGCACACACTCGTGGAATGGCGCCAAACTTCGCTACTTAAAAAATCCCCATAGGCGACGCTTTAAATATTTTTACTGGTTACATGTTTTGAGTTACAGAGGAGGTCTAGGGCCAAAATGATTGCTCTCGCTCTAACGTTCGCAGAGATACCTCACATGTGTGGTTTGAAAACCGTTTTCATATGTGGGCGGGACTTACGTATGCGTTCGCTTCTGTATGCGAGCTCACGGGGACAGGGGCGCTTTAAAAAAAAAAAAATATTTTATTCTTCATTTTACTTTATTTATTTTAGTTTGACATGTTTTTCCGCCCTAAACATTTTTTTGATCACTTTTATACCTATTACAAGGAACGTAAACATCCCTTGTAATAGGAATATGGCATGACAGGTCCTCTTTACAGTGAGATATGGGGGGGGGGTGTCAATAAGACCCCACATCTCACCTCTAGGCTGGGAAGCCTGAAAAAAAAACAAAAAAAACAAAACAACAATCCTGGCTTTGATCGTAGCGGTGAGTCGGTAGAAGCACCGGAGGGCGGCGGGGGGGGGGGGGGGGACACATCCCCTCTCGCCTCCCGTAAGAATGATCAAGCGGCGGAACAGCCGCTATGATTGTTCTTATGGTGTAGGGAATCGCCGGCTGAAAAAGCTAATATCTGAATGATGCCTGTAGCTGCTCCCATCATTCAGATATCCCCGCACAAAGTCAAGGACGTCATATGACGGCCGGAGGGCGGGAAGTGGTTATTGCAGAGTATTGCCGGGCATTGCAGAGTATTGCTGGGCATTGCGGAGTATTGCCGGGCATTGCGGAGTATTGCCGGGCATTGCGGAGTATTGCAGGGCATTGCGGAGTATTGCGGACTATGGCAGGGTATTGCGGTGTATGGCAGGGTATTGCGGTGTATGGCAGGGTATTGCACAGGGTATTGTGGAGGGTATTGCACAGGGTATTGTGGAGGGTATTGCAGAGTATTGTGGAGGGTATTGCAGAGTATTGTGGAGGGTATTGCAGAGTATTGTGGCGGGTATTGCAGAGTATTGTGCAGGGTATTGCAGAGTATTGTGCAGGGTATTGCAGAGTATTGTGCAGGGTATTGCAGAGTATTTTGCAGAGTATTGCGCAGGGTATTGCAGAGTATTTTGCAGGGTATTGCAGAGTATTTTGCAGGGTATTGCAGAGTATTGTGGAGGGTATTGCAGAGTATTGTGCAGGGTATTGCAGAGTATTTTGCAGGGTATTGCAGAGTATTGCACCAGGGTATTGCAGAGTATTGCACCAGGGTATTGCAGAGTATTGCACCAGGGTATTGCAGAGTATTGCACCAGGGTATTGCAGAGTATTTCGCAGGGTATTGCAGAGTATTTCGCAGGGTATTGCAGAGTATTGCACCAGGGTATTGCAGAGTATTGCACCAGGGTATTGCAGAGTATTGCACCAGGGTATTGCAGAGTATTGCACCAGGGTATTTTGCAGAGTATTGGCAGGGTGTATTGCAGAGTATTGGCAGGGTATAGCACAGGGATGGCTGAGCAGGGATGGATGGATGGATGGATCTGTGACTGCAATTGTCACAGATCCAGTCCACAGTGCTGCTGCTGCCATCCGCTCCCTCCCCCTCCCCTCTCACACTGTACCGATCGGTACAGAGAGGGGAGGGAGGAACCGGCGTCATCAAATGACGCCGGTCTGTTTACAAGTGATTGCTCCGTCATTTGACGGAGCGATCACGTGGTAAACGGCCGCTATCAGCGGCGATTTACCGCGATTCGTGATCCGCCGTGGACCCGGCGGTCACGGAGTTTCCCGTGTGCGCGCCCCAGGGGGCGCGCGGGAGCGCGATTTTGGGAGGACGTTATATAACGTCCTCCCAGAGTTAAGCAACCACCCTGCCGCCGTTATTTGTCGGCAGGTGGTTGTTAAGTGGTTAAATACCACCAAAAGAAAGCTCTATTTGTGTGAAAAGAGTAATTGTCATTCAAAATGTGATAGCACCGAAAACTGAAAATTGATCTGGTTATTAAGGGGGTTTAAGTGCCCAGTGGTTAATTGTGACAGCAAAAAAAGTGAAAAAAAAATTAAAGTGACAGTGTAAAATAAAAATAATCATTTACAATTTTTTTTAAAGTGTCCCCATCCTCCCATGCTGGCGGGCAAAGGCAAACGCATTCAGCGGTTCCTGTGCGCACGCAAACATCGATCAACCCACACATGTGAGGCAAACGTCAGGTCATGGGAAGTAACTCTAGCAAAAGACCTCCTTTGCAAATCTAAAGTTGTAACCTGTAAAGGCTTTTAAAATGTCGCCTATGCCTTAGTAAAATTAACATTATTTGTCGTTATAGCTTCTGATATCAGGAACAGCATAAAAAATTGGCTGAAAATGTTTTATTTTTCCTATTTATATGAAGTAGACTTATCTAAGCTTTATTTAAAAGAGAAAATTTGGCATAGGTTGTTATCCTTTACAGCAGCACCATCTGTAACAATGAAATTCCTCCCAGAGGTAAGCCAGGTCTGATCACTCTGAGCACCGCACATAATCAATTTTAGAAAGGATGGGACAAGCCTTAGAAGCTATAAATCAATGTCTTTCCCCCCTCTTAGCATGACTTACAAGCATCGATTTTGTGCATTCCTTATATGAATGATAAAGCTTTCAGCGATATGATGATCAGTGGCAGAAAAGAAAACCCTTTCTCCAAAAAAAGAGAATTTCACAGTTTTGACATATATCTATGTCATAAAATACAGGAATCGGAGAAAGAAATCAGAAATATTGTTTTTTCTATCTAAAGACTTTGCTTCAATAACAATGTAAATGTTCATATTGCAATGAAACTGAATATACAGTATACAGGTCATTGTCATTCAGTATTGTTATAGTGATTTTACACCCTCATTTATTAAGCACTTTCAGCAGCTTATTCACTGACTGGGTATGCAGCTTCTTTATGTTCTAATCCTTGCCTACATTCCATTTTAAGCTGGAGCCATGACTGCTGTCCCAAGTTTCCTGTTTCAGGGTGGCTCTCTTGCAGTGTCCTATGAAGTCACCCTTGCATGCAAGCACTAGAGTTGTATCTCCCTACACTGTGTACATCAATAGAAACACACATAGCCTAGGATGGCAAGGCCCTTCCCTGCTACCCCACCTTCCTTTTTTTTTCCTTACTGGGGACTGCACTGTCTACAGTTAACACTAACCTTTGACGACTGAATGTACAGGGGATGGCAGGACCCAGCAGCTTTGAAAGTTTTAAACTGCAAGTATAGGGGTAAGAATTACAAAGTTATTCTAAATGTTTTTTTTTTAACCACTTCAGCCCTGGAAGATTTTACCTCCTTCCTGACCAGAGCACTTTTTATAATTTGGCACTGCGTTGCTTTAATTGACAATTGAGTGGACGTGCGACACTGTACCCAATCAAAATTTTCGTCCGTTTTTTCCCACAAATAGAGCTTTTTATTTTGTGGTATTTGATCACCTCTGTGGTTTTTATTTTTTGCGCTATAAACAAAAAAAGAGCGAAAAAAAAGCAATATTTTTTACTTTTTGCTATAATAAATATCCCCATTTGAAAAAAATAAATATTTTTTTTTCCATCAGTTTAGGCCAGTATATATTCTTCTACATATTTTTGGTAAAAAAAAAAATCGCAATAAGCATATATTGATTGGTTTGCGCAAAAGTTATAGCGTCTACAAACTATGGGAAAGATTTATGGCATTTTTATGGCATTTTTATTATTTATTTATTTTTTACTAGTAATGGCGGTGATCTGCGATTTTAACAGTACTGCGACATTGGGACGGACAGATTGGACACTTTTGACACATTTTTGGGACCATTGACATTTATACAGCGATCAGTGCTATAAATATGCACTGATTACTGTGTAAATGTCACTGGCAGGAAAGGGGTTAACACTAGGGGGCGATCAAGGGGTTGACTGTGTTCCCTCAGTGTGTTCTAACAGTATGGGGATAGGACTGACTAGGGGAGGAGAAATATCGTTGTTCCTACTTAGTAGGAACGAACAATATGTCTCCTCTCTCCTGACAGCACAGGGATTTGTGTGTTTACATACACAAATCCCTGTGCCTGGCTCTCGTGCACACAATCACGCTTGGCTGGCGGCGATCGAGACCACGGGCCACATGCATCGGGTCCCCCGCCGTGCAGCGGGCCCACCCTCTGGTGGCTCTTAAAGGGAACCCCGAATATGTACGAGATTTTGCGCAGCCGTGCCATTGTACCGCAGTAAATGTGTATGAGCAGGTCGGGAACCGGTTAAATAACAAACATGTTATACTTGCCTGCTCTGTGCAATGGTTTTGCACAGAGCAGCCCTGATCCTCTTCTTTTTGGATCCCCGCCAGTGGTCCTTGTTGCTCCTCCCCCCTGCCAAGTGCCCCCAATGGCAATGGGCGATCTCGAGCAGGCTCGCTCCCGAGACAGGCGCTTGTGAATGGCCCCACCCCCCACTATCTCCTCATTGGCTCACTGGCTGTGATTGACAACAGCAGGAGCCAATAACTCCCCCTGCTGTATGAGCCAAAAAGAAGAGAGAGAGAGAGCAGGAAATCCGCTGCTCTCATACACAATGCTGGATCGAGATAGGGCTTAGGTATGTATAATGTGTGTGTGGGGGGGGGGGGGGGGGGTGGAAGGAGCTGCACCCAGGAGTTTTTTTACCTTAATGGATTGAATCCATTAAGGTAAAAAACCTTCTGCCTTTAGAACCACTAGTTTACTGGGGAATGTTTATTTATTGTGCTCGATGTGTTAAGCTAAAAATGCTGAGGGTTTAAAAGTGCTTTTATTCTGTACCTGTTATGTATTAGTCTCATTTTCATGCTGAATCTAAAGGTATCCTATACTCTCAGAGGGCAATTTACAGACAGTAGTTAAAAGCAGTGCACAGCTGTTTGCTAAACACAATCAATAATAAGCTTTTAACAACTAATAATATAAATGTGTGATTAATAACTGTGTTGTTGCTTCCCTGCACTGAGTTGTTTTTCAGTGTTCCACCCTAAGGTGATTGTAAAATATTTTTGAAGGCCGTGTGTCTCGGGTGTAACACCTTGCCAATAGTTTGGACAACAGTCAGAATTATCGTTCTTCTACGGTGCAACAGCCAGTAACAATCACTTACTTGGATTCTTAGCATTTTTAATATTTTATCACAATTTGACACTAATAGCATCGCTATCATCACAACAGTATCAAACAAAGATGACTTTTGTAATTAATTTTTATACGTAACATCCTCAAGCTCATGTTCTGTCACAGTTTTCTGCAATGCTCTACTGGTTAGAGAGACTCAGATATTGCATTTAGGGACAGGGTCACTATTAGAAATTACAAGTAGATAACATTGATCAAATGATACACTCTGGTTACAATCATAGGTATGAAAAGCAGGTAATCAATGATACAATACAATACAATGATACAATACATGTGTGCAATTGATGAGTTAACATCCATATGAGTACCCCAACGCGTTTCGACCATTGCGATCTTCCTCAGGGGATTGTACTCTAGTGGGGTATATGAGAGATTTGTTAGGGTTCTAACATTCCAACAATTAATAACATCAGTAATGCATAAAGTGGAATTATATTTACCGCTCAAATAATAAATTCAGACCTCATTTATATACATTCCTATTTTTAGAATTTAATACTATAAGCCGCTAAAAAAAAACCTTGGGGAAACCTTCCCATGTTCTATAATTCTTGGGGTGCGCGGCTCCTGGACTCTCCCTATATGCGTTTTTCCCATTTTTCTGACTATAAAGCCCCGTACACACGATCGGTTTGACTGATGAAAACCGTCCGATGGACGGTTTTCATCAGACCAACCGATCGTGTATGGTACCCATCGGTCTTTTTTCCATCGGTTGTAAAAAATAGAACTTGTTTTAAAATTTTCCGATGGATAAAAAACCAATGGGAATTTCCGATCGTCTATGGGCAAGTCCATTGGTTAAAAAACCCACGCATGCTCAGAATCAAGTCGACGCATGCTCAGAAGCATTAAACTTCATTTTTCTTGGCTCATCGGAGTGTTTTACGTCACCGCGTTTGGAACGGTCGGTTTTTTGACTGATGGTGTGTGGCCAAGACTGATGAAAAACAGTTTCATCGGATTTCCGATGGACAAATCCATCGGACGAAAATCCATAGGTTATCCGATCGTGTGTACGGGGCTTCAGAAATTATGGGTCCCATACAGTCTACCTTACAGGGTGTCACCCAAATTTTAGCAGCTGTATGTCCCAGAGTAAATTGGCCACCTGTACCCACCACCTCTGCCCTTCTGGGGGGAAGACTTCAAGCTCTGAGCAGGTGCTTATTAACCCCTTCAGTGTCTCATAGTGCTTCTTATGGGGCACTGATGGGGATGAGATATACAGGAGACCAAGAGGACACTGCATCCCAGGGAGAGAGCCAAGGGCAGACCCTACAAGCCCTACTGACCCCATGGGGCCCAGAATGGGAAGACTGCTTGTACCTACCTTCCGATCACCAGCGCTGCTTAGGGATGTGGGTGCCACAGCTCCAACTGTGGAAATGCAGGTTGTCATTTTTATGGGACACCCTCCCTGTGCTGCCCGCTGTGTATCCTGGAAGGAAGTGCTGTAAATTTAGGAACCTCGAAGTTAGTATTCTGGTCCGACTATCGCACCTGGGAACTTTTGAAATTGTAATTCTGGCTGCAGAGCTGATCAGTGTATTCTGACTGCGGAGAAGTCCCTGCTGTCAGAATGGAAGGTTCCTCCATCCACCTTGCTTGTGTGGATGGGGGAATCTGCTCCTGCCGGCTGTACAAAAAAACTATGTGTGTGTACCCACCTTGAGTCCCGATGACAATGGTCATCAGGACAAATAGAGAGGGCGAATCTCCCCAGAGGGGACATGGACAGCAATAAAAACTTGATACGTGTTCTAATCATCCTGTTTTATCAAAAATAGATGTAAAAATGTTGGCTTTAGATACACTTTAAGGGTTGTAGTTATAAAATATTTTCATAGCTGCTCACGCATCGGAGCTGTATGTAAATTCATTCTGTACAAGTGGGGCATAATCAAATGTTCTCACTTGATCAAATATGCAAATGAGGAAAAAACTACCACATTGTGGCCACTAGATAAAGCCAAAGAACTCCTATGATAGTCAGCGCCTTTTAGTGCCTTTTTTTAATGCAGTACTTTCCCTATTCACACATTCGATTTTCAGATAATATAGCCTCAGAACATTCCATTTTGCCCCATATTCACAGATAAATGTACATGTAGTTTCAATGGATGAGCAGCTATGCAAACTTTTTATAAATACGCCTGAGTGTGACCTGTAAAATATCAGCAATGTTTATGTGCATTTCGGTGTAGCATAAAAATCACTATCCCGTGTAAGACGCTACCCCCTGACGCTACTGCGCATGTGCCGGTTTCAGACAAAAGAAACCGAGCACAGAGCTGCTCAGGACGGCTACAGCTGACTCGGATTAACTTCTCACACTATACAGAGGCAGACACAAACTCCATCTAGATGACAGCAGCTGCGGGACATGGTGAGGGCTCACGGCCGACACACAGGCTGGTTGCGAGGGGACAGCAACAAGCTGTACCACATACACACAGGCTGGATGGGGGCACACCATGCATATCACAGGCTGGATGTTTGGTACAGGGGGCACACCATGCATGTCATAGGGGGCACACCATGCATGTCATAGGGGGCACACCATGCATGTCACAGGGGGTACCTGAAGGTTACCAGAGGTTCGAGCTCCATGTTTTTGGTACCATAAATTAATCGCTACCATCGTGCCAAGTTTGAAGTCTGTAGCTCAAAGTATGGGGGAGATATGGACCCTCAAAGTCACCAACCCTTGGTGGCCCACTACCCGGGGAGGTACCGAGAGTTTGCTAGACCGCAACCGGCCATAAGAGCCCCTTGGTCGGTATGACCTTATTCGGTTTTTCGGTAATATCTCCAAAACCATAAGTCCCCCAAACTTCAAACTTGGTAGTTTGGGGTTTTAGTATCCCTTCTACCTTCATGCAAAAGGTCTCTAGACCAAAAGGGTAAAAAAATCGAATTCTTCTAAAGACTCAGCAGACTTTGTCTCTCCCTAACTTTGATAGTCGAGCTGTTTTCTGCCTCAGAGAATGAAAATTTCTGAACCATAAATGCCAGCAACACGTTCTTGGATATGTTGTAGTTCTAGGTCCCCTGAGCTTGCACACCAAGTTTGGCATTCCTAAGTCCAAGGGGCCCCCGAGATACAGGCCCCGAAATTCACACAGCCTGATCTAAAACACTCCCGCGGCTTTGCGGTACTGGTACCAGCCGGCCGTATGTCCCCATGGCTCCAAAATTTGGCATGAATGTAGTCTAGATTGTTCCCTACCAGTGTGCCAAGTTTGGGGCCCCTAGCGTTAATGGGTCCCGAAATTTAATATCCCAAGCTGGCCATCTCCCCCCTTTGAAGCCAGTGTCAAATGGCTATTTTTCCAGGTACATGTTTTGGTTTTACCGGTCTCTTTGGGCAAACTTGGCACACATGTAGCCCCATTCCTCCTCTACTGTTGTGCAAAGTCTGGGGACCGGGGAACATACAACCGGGGAGCACCGATTTTTCAAAGCCGACCAACCCCGCATAGACTCCCATGTTAAATTTTCAATTCTCTGTTAACTTTGGGGAGTCGGTACTGGCCAGCCGTAGGTACCCTGGAGCCCAAACTTGGCACACATGTAGCCCAATTCCTCCTCTACCGGTGTGCCAAGTCTGAAGACCGGAGCACGTAAGCACCACTTTTACAAAGCCGACCACCCCCCGCCATAGACTCCAATGTTAAACAGTAATTTCCCGGTTAGGTTTGGGCAACCGGTACCGGTCGGCCATCGGTTCCCCTGACCCCACCTTTGGAACCCAGGTCCCCAAGGAGTGTGCCTACCACCTCTCAGTGTTGGTGTATTTTTAAGACCCGTGGCCAAGGCGGTAGGTGTGGAAGTTTTTACCGGTGTACCGGTTACCAAATACCGGCCTTAAAAATACGAGGGGGGTCTCATTTTGTTGGAAAGCGTTGCGGCAATCTAATGAGATCCCCTGGAGCTTTCTGCTGTGAACCGGTTCTGAGCTATATATCCCGGCACCTGTGCCAAACATCCAGCCTGTGATATCCATGGTGTGCCCCCATCCAGTATGTATGTATATGATACAGCTTGTTGCTGTCCCCTCGCAACCACCCTGTGTGTCCGCCGTGAGCCCTCGCCATGTTCCGCAGCTGCTGTCATCTAGATGGAGTTTGTGTCTGCCTCTGTGTAGTGTGAGGGGTTAATCCGAGTCAGCTGTAGTTGTCCTGAGCAGCTCTGCGCTCGGTTTCTTTTGTCTGAAACCGACACATGCGCAGTAGCGTCAGGGGGTAGCGTCTTACACGGGATAGTGATTTACATGCTACACCGGAATGGATATGTAATCTTGTGTACCTTTAAATAATTCATTTATTTTGTAAAACTATCACTCACGGGATTGTTTGTTTAAATAAACCTACAGTTTACATCTGTGCATAAATCACATGGTATAGCTTGGTAGACCTATAATAAAACCTACAGATCTTCTTGGCACTGTATACTCTGGACACAAAGTAATTTCTTTTGGTTGCACCAGTCATTGATTAGGAAGTGTTACTATTATTATTTAATGAACAGCTTGCAAAAGGCAAGTGAAGGGCAAACTCTGTTGTTAATGCACTATCCAGCTGCATACATTTTGATCTTTCTTTTGCATCTTTTTTATAACTGAATATAATGTGACAAGTTGTCTTAGCACAAGGCCTGTTCTAATTTGGTCTGAATACCCTTACCTTGACAAGAGCTCTGGTCTCATACAAATTTTATTTTATTTGACTTTGGCAGTTATATAAAATCATTGGTAACTGAAGACTGAATAGAAGGGCAATGGCATCAAAATAAAAGTTGATTTGAAAAGCATGTAACACAGTTTTATAAGTTGGACTTTATAGGAACAACTAAATACACAGAAAAACTAAACATTTACAAGAGCCATTTTACCTGCCAAAAAAATTGTATTTCTGTTCATTCAATCCTAAAATGTATACAGTTCTTCCATTCAGCACAGTCCAGTTCGGCAGGGCAGGAGATTACTTGACCAGTGTAGATAAGATGTCCCACATTGTTTTGTGTCTGCCCGACCATGAGTACTCACCACTCCCCTTGCTATTAATTAAATTAATGAGACCACACATGAACTGAAGAACAAATGGCCATAGCAGCCTTTTTATTAACAAAAACAACTTATCGGCCTGTGCGTTTTATGACGGCACCCAGAATTTCAACTTGTTCCACTTGTAACACTGTGGGACCTTTTACCATACCAGACTTCCAGCCGTAATACCCCAGCTCAGAGACAACCCACACCCGCAGTGCAACCATTACCGTACTCCAGCTAAACTTAGTTAATGGAATACACCAGGGGGACACATACCATAATGAGCCCTCCACACTTCCATCTCAACCGTATTTTCTTCCACCGTCAAAAGAGCAACCACCGCCACACGATCAGCTGTCATGACGTCCTTTGCTCATATTGCACCTGCAAAGAGATAAAGCAGACCAACCAAACAAAACAAAACAAAACACAGGGAGGGTGGGTGGGAAACTGCCTGCTTGTCATCTGTCCCTTCTCTGCTGTCCAGGAGACCCCAGCTATTCCTTAACTAACTACCACAAACCCCTCCTCATCCTGTTGCTCCAACCAATCCACCTCTCCCCCATTCTCCACCTACAATAATTAACCCCATAATTGCTTCCCCTTCTCACACTGTTAAGCTGGCCCTGCACTATCTTTCATTTTATTTTCTCTCGCTCCGGGCCTTACTTTCTTTGCTGCAGTTTCACTTTCACTTATAGGTCTTCACTTATAGCTGCCTCCTCCCTGTAAATGGGCAGTTAAAGAATAACTACCATAATGATAAGCTGACCGCTTTGTCACTCTGCTGTCTCATAGCATGCTTCTTGCACTGTAACATACCCGATTGGCTTCTTCTGATTGTGCTGCTTCTCTCACTTTTCTTTGAGTTCTTCTGTACTGAGATTCTAAGAGACCGATACTAGGCATACCGTATATACTCGAGTATAAGCCAAGATTTTCAGCCCTTTTTTTAGGCTGAAAGTCCCCCCCTCGGCTTATACTCGAGTCAGCGAAATTTTACATTGGAAATAGTACCTGAAAAAAAATTGCGGCTGCGGCGTCCATCGTTCAAATCCCACGGTCTCTTCCTGGTCCCTTCCGTGATAGGCGATTCTCATCAGACACTCCCCGCCTATCATGAACGTTCTCTCATCCTCAGTTTCCCAGCAGACGTCTGTGATTGGCGGAACACCCAACACAGTGTCTGCTGGGAAACTGAGGATGAGAGAACGTTCGTGATAGGCGGAGAGTCTCTGATAAGAATCGCCTATCACGGAAGGAACCAGGAAGAGACCGTGGGATTTGAACGATGGACGCCGCAGCCGCAATTTTTTTTCAGGTACTATTTCCAATGTAAAATTTAAACAGTGAGCATAGGAACAGTGAGGATAGGAAACCGTGAGCTAGGAAACAGTGAGTATAGGAAACAGTGAGGATAGGAAACAGTGAGGATAGGGAACAGTAAGGATGGGAACAGTAAGGCATTGTTGACCCTCGGCTTATACTCGAGTCAGTAAGTTTTCCCAGTTTTTTGTGGCAACATTAGGTACCTCGGCTTATACTCCGGTCGGCTTATACTCGAGTATATATGGTAATTCAGGTACTTACAAAGCTTGTATTTAATGAAATGATGTATGACTGGTTACAAATAGTAGCTTAATTTTTGTGCCTTTTATATCTATCCTTTACATCTGTTTGGAGTTCAACTTTAAAAAAAAATGGAGATTCATGTTAAAGTCTAGCTCCATCCATTATGTTCTTTTTTGGGGGAGAGTCAGGTTTATATTTCTACCTCCTGGAGATTTTCTAATTTACCCCTAGTCCCTTTGAAGCCTGCAAAAAAATTATATATATATATATATATATATATATATATATACACACACACACATACAGTCAGGTCCATAAATATTGGGACATTGACACAATTCTAATCTTTTTGGCTCTATACACCACAACAATGGATTTGAACTGAAATGAACATCATGTGCTTTAACTGCAGAATTTCAGATTTAATTTGATTGTATATGTGCCGCCCACTTTTTAAGGGACCAAAAGTAATGGGACAATTGGCTGCTCAGCTGTTCCATGGCCAGGTGTGTGTTATTCCCTCAGTATCCCATTTACAAGGAGCAGATAAAAGGTTCAGAGTTAATTTCAAGTGTGCTATTTGCATTTGGAATCTGTCAACTCTCAATTTGAGATCCAAAGAGCTGTCACTATCAGTGAAGCAAGCCATCATTAGGCTGAAAAAACAAAACAAACCCATCAGAGAGATAGCAAAAACATTAGGTGTGGCCAAATCAACTGTTTGGAACATCCTTAAAAAAGAAAGAACGCACCGGTGAGCTCAGCAACACCAAAAGACCCGGAAGACCACGGAAAACAACTGTGGTGGATGACCGAAGAACTCTTACCCTGGTGAAGAAGGAGGTAGGTGTATGTGTGTCAAAGTCAACAATCAAGAGAAGACTTCTCCAGAGTGAATACAGAGGGTTCACCACAAGATGTAAACCATTGGTGAGACTCAAAAACAGGAAGGCCAGATTAGCGTTTGCCAAACAACATCTAAAAAACCTTCACAGTTCTGGAACAACATCCTATGGACAGATGAGACCAATATCAACTTGTACCAGAGTGATGGGAAGAGAAGAGTATGGAGAAGGAAAGGAACTGCTCATGATCCAAAGCATACCACCTCATCAGTGAAGCATGGTGGTGGTAATGTCATGGAGTAGGCGTCATGCCAATGGAACTGGTTCTCTTGTATTGATCGATGATGTGGCTGCTGACAAAAGCAGCAGGATGAATTCTGAAGTGTTTCGGGCAATATTATCTGCTCATATTAAGCCAAATGCTTCAGAACTCATTGGACGGTGCTTCACAGTGCAGATGGACAATGACCCGAAGCATACTGCGAAAGCAACCAAAGAGTTTTTTAAGGGATAGAAGTGGAATGTTATGCAATGGCCAAGTCAATCAGCTGACCTCAATCCGTTTGAGCATGCATTTCACTTGCTGAAGACAAAACTGAAGGGAAAATGCCCCAAGAATAAGCAGGAACTGAAGACAGTTGCAGTAGAGGCCTGGCAGAGCATCA
The DNA here is from genome assembly GCA_029206835.1 of Rana muscosa. Lineage (NCBI taxonomy): Eukaryota > Metazoa > Chordata > Amphibia > Anura > Ranidae > Rana > Rana muscosa. The sequence continues at coordinate 123,228,294 of CM055126.1, read as the reverse complement.
CCAGGGATGAAACCCGGCGTCTGGTGATGTCTATGCATTCCAAACTTCAGGCTGTAATTGACTGCAAAGGATTTGCAGCAAAGTATTAAAAAGTGAACGTTTGATTTATGATTGTTAATCTGTCCCATTACTTTTGGTCCCTTAAAAAGTGGGAGGCGCATATACAAACTGTTGTAATTCCTACACCGTTCACCTAATTTGGATGTAAATACCCTCATATTAAAGCTGAAAGTCTGCAGTTAAAGCACATCTTGTTTGTTTCATTTTAAATCCATTGTAGTGGTGTATAGAGCCAAAAAGATTAGAATTGTGTCGATGTCCCAATATTTATGGACCTGACTGTATATATACATATACACAGTATCTCACAAAAGTGAGTACACCCCTCACATTTTTGTAAATATTTTATTATATCTTTTCATGTGACAACACTGAAGAAATTACACTTTTCTACAATATAAAGTAGTGAGTGTACAGCTTGTATAACTGTGTACATTTGCTGTTCCCTTAAAATAACTCAACACACAGCCATTAATGTCTACACCACTGGCAACAAATGTGAGTACACCCCTAAGTGAAAATGTCCAAATTGGGCCAAAATGTCAATATTTTCAGTGGCCACCATTATTTTTTAGCATTGCCTTAACCCTCTTGGGCATGGAGCTCACCAGAGCTTCACAGGTTGCCACTGGAGTCCTCTTCCACTCCTCCATGACGACATCACAGAGCTGGTGGATGTTAGAGACCTTGTGCTCCTCCACCTTCCGTTTGAGGATGCCCCACAGATGCTCAATAGGGTTTAGGTCTGGAGACATGCTTGGCCAGTCCATCACCTTTACCCTCAGCTTCTTTAGCAAGGCAGTGGTCATCTTGAAGGTGTGTTTGAGGTTGTTATGTTGGAATACTGCCATGTGGCCCAGTTTCTGATGGGAGGGGATCATGCTCTGCTTCAGTATGTCACAGTACATGTTGGCATTCATGGTTCCCTCAATGAACTGTAGATCCTCAGTGCCGGCAGCACTCATGCAGCCCCAGACTTTGACACTCCCACCACCATGGTTGACTGTAGGCAAGACACACTTGTCTTTGTACACCTCACATGGTTGCTGCCACATATGCTTGACACCATCTGAACCAAATAAGTTTATCTTGGTCTCATCAGACCACACGACATGGTTCCAGTAATCATGTCCTTAGTCTGCTTGTTTTCAGCAAGCTGTTTGAGGCTTTCTTGTGTATCATCTTTAGAAGAGGCTTCCTTCTGGGACAACAGCCATGCAGACCAATTTGATGCAGTGTGTGGTCTGAGCACTGACAGGCTGACCCCCCACCCCTTCAACCTCTGCAGAAATGCTGGCAGCACTCATTTCCCAAAGACAACCTCTGGATATGACGCTGAGCATGTGCACTGTGGAACCTGTCCTATTAAACTGCTGTATGGTCATGGCCACCGTGCTGCAGCTCAGTTTCAGGGTCTTGGCAATCTTCTTATAGCCTAGGCCATCTTTATGTGAACTATATATGTATACCAACTTTGCCTTAAAATGGCTAATTGGGCCCAATTTGGAAATGTTCACTTACAGGTGTACTCACTTTTGTTGCCAGCGGTTTAGACATTAATGGCTGTGTGTTGAGTTATTTTGAGGGGACAGCAAATTGACATAGTTACATAGCTAGTCAGGTTGAAAAAAGACACAAGTTCATCTAGTTCAACTAAAAATACAAAAATCATACAATCCCATACCGTATACACAATCCTTCACTCACAGTTGATCTAGAGGAATGCGAAAAAAAATAAAGTTGTCCAGAACCACCTCTTGAGGGAGTCTATTCCACATTTTCACAGCTCTTACTAACACTGTTATACAAGCTGTACACTCACTACATTACATTGTAGCAAAGTGTCATTTCTTTGGTGTTGTCGCATGAAAAGATATAATAAAATATTTACAAAAATGTGAGGGGTGTACTCACTTTTGTGAGATACTGTATATACAGTGGGGGAAATAATTATTTGATCCCTTGCAGATTTTGTAAGTTTGCCCACTTACAAAGAAATTAAGGGTCTATAATTTTTATCATAGGTGTACTTTAAATGATAGGGACAGAATTTCAACCACAAAAACAAAAACAAAAAAAAAAACACCACATGATACAAATGTTATAAATTGAGTTGCAGTTCGGTGAGTAAAATAAGTATTTGATCCCCAAGCAAACTATGAATTAGTGCTTGGTGGAACAACCATTGTTGACAAGCACAGAGGTAAGATGTTTCTTGTGGTTGATTACCAGGTTTGTACACATCTCAGGAGGGATTTTGGTCCACTCTTTTTTTCAGATCTTCTCTAAATCCTTAAGGTTTCTTGTCTGTCCCCTGGCAACTCAAAATTTCAGCTTCCTCCATAAATTTTCTATAGGATTAAGGTTTGGATACTGGCTAGAACACTCCATGACCTTAATAGACTTCTTCTTGAGCCTCTCCTTTGTTGCCTTGACAGTATCATTCGGTCATTGTCATGCTGAAAGACCCATCCATGACCCATTGTCAGTGTTCTGGCTGAGGGAAGAAGGTTCTCATCCAAGATTTTAGAATACATGACCCTGTCCATTGGCCCCTCAATAAGGCAAAGTTGGTCTTTTCCTTTAGCAGAGAAACAGCCTCAAAGCATGTTTCCACCTCCGTGCTTAACTGTAAGGATGGTGTTCTTAGGGTTATAGTCAGCATTTTTCTTCCTCCAAACATCATGAGTCCCCTTCCTCAAGAAATACTACTTCATATTCCCATCGGACACATTCCTGGATGAGCTCTCAAATTTGGGTGCTGCAGCAACAACCAGCTGGATACTGGTTCAAGTCACAACAAAGTTATTTGCCAGTACACCATGGATTGACACAAAATAGCGTCCAAACGGATAGTTTATTGCATGATCACAACACAAGGAGGGTGCAACGTTTCATAGTCACGCAGGCCCCCTTTGTCAGGCATGTGATAAACGTGGGGTAACAGTGAAAATAATTTAAATAACCATCAACCAATCAGAAAAGAAAGAAAAAAAGGAAAACTAAAGCTCCTCCCACCCTCAGACAGGTATGATGTCACAAATCCTGCCAAAGGACTCAAAAAATTCAAATAAATAAGCACAATATCACAGATTTGAGAAAAAAATACATATCAGAGGAGGGAGTTAACAAATGACATGCTATTATTACCTTTGTATTATCATGATGGTGTGGATCCCCAATCACTGTGGGAACGGATCTGCTGCTAGGGAGCATCTGTATACAGCGCACGATCTGGATATAGATTAGCGCCAGTGCAGGGATCAATAGCTGCAGGGCAGATCGCGGCGGCGGAAACCAAGCAAAGAGGGATGCTGCAATGCCGGTTCCGCCGATGCCATGAGAACGTGTGACGTCAGTAAACCCCGTCCAAACACAGATCAGCACTAGTGTAGGAATGCTTGGATTACAACAGCCACCGCCGGCCGCGCATGTGCGTTGCGCCAGCGGTAGCCAAGTAACGAGGGACGCTGCAGTGCTGGGGCCGCCAATGTCATGGAAATCAATGAGGTTGGCGGACTCCACCCATAAAGACAGATTGCGTCCATTTAAGGGAAGTGGGGAAGAGAGTGAATGTGAGGAACGTGAGTGAGTAGAGAAAAACACAGCCGTAGAACAACGAGAGGAGAACAGGAAGTGAAAACAGACAAAAGAAAGAGAGTGAAACATGAAAGGAAGAAAAAGAAAAGAAATAGGACCAAAGAGTGATAGAAAAGAAAGAGAGATATACCGTAAATAAAAAAGTATGGGTTAATTAACCAGATCAAGAAAAGGAGAAGGATATGAAGGAAAAGAAGAGAGATAGCTATAATAGTGATAAGAAATCAATAAAAAATATATAAATATAAAAATAAATATAAAAATAAAACAGAAACAACACAAAATATGTATGTTAAATAATAAAGAATAATAATAATGATAAAGGTAAATAATAATAATAATAATAAAGAATAAATGAAAATAAATGAAATAATAATAATAAAAATAAGTGGACAATAAAAGTAAATAAAAAATAAAAAATAAACAAAAATAAAAATAATATAAAAAGTATAATAATAAAGCAAAATTTAAAAAATTGAATAAAACAGAGGAAGGGAGAAAAAAGAAAAGGAAAGAGAAAGGAGAAAAAGAGAGAGAAAGAAAAAAAAGGAGAAATTAAATAAAAAAGGAAAAAAATAGAGAGATAAAAAGGGGAAGAAGAAGAAGAGGAGGAAGAGAGTCAGGTGGGAAAGGGGGAAGAAGAGAAAAGGGAGGAGGGGGTGTAAGTACGGGGGAGGGGAGGAAGTGGGATGAAAATAAGGGGGGGGGGAGAGGGGAAAGGGGGAAGGGCTCCAAAACTGGACGCAAGAAACTTTTTTTGCTATGTTCAAAATGAATCTCAAAGTCCATATTATGCAGGGGAAAATGCAAGTGAAATGATCACAGCAGTTACAAAGTAATCCCATAATAAGTTACCATAGGTTTGTCATCAGATCATCGCCAAGACAGACGGAAAAAATAAAAGGAAAAAGGGGAAAAAAAAGAAAGGAAACTCAATGGTCAAAGGAAATTAGTTCAATCATCATTCAGTCAAGAACACAGGTCAGCTATCTTTCATTTAAGAACCATGTAAATGATAGGTTGGCATTGAGTCCTCCAGGATGGACCGTGCCCAGGGTATGGACCCAATAGGCTTCACGTTGTAGCAGTTGACGGTCAAGGTCATCGTCTCTAATGGGCTGTTGTACGTGTTCGATGACCATGCCCCTTAGTTCGTGTATTTGATGTCTATGCTTGACAAAATGCACTGCCACTGGTTTATTAAGATCGATCTGCATATCCTCCTCTGTTTTAGACAGGGCGAGTCTAATGTCGCTTCTGTGTTTTTGAAACCTCCTTTTAAAAGGGCCGGTTGTTTTGCCAACATAGGTGAATGCGCAATAGGCATTCGAGGATGTAAACACAGTAGTCAGTGTTATAGTTCAGGTACTCTTTAATGCGATAGCGGTTACCCCTATGCGGGTGCATAAAGTGTTTACCACATATAAGGGAAACACATTGCAGTTGTGGCATTTGTAGTGGCCGGTCTTCTGGGAAATTCTCGGTATAATTCTGGCATATTTATGTCTGGGATAAGCTTGTCCCAGACATAAATATACCAGAACTAGAGATGAGCTTCGAGTTCGAGTCAAACTCATGTTCGACTCGAACATTGCCTGTTCGCCGAACAGCGAACAATTTTGGGTGTTCACGGCAAATTCGAAAAGTGATAATTTTAAAGGCTTATATGCAAGTTATTGTCATAAAAAGTGTTTGGGGACCTGGGTCCTGCCCCAGGGGACATGTATTAATGCAAAATAAAGTTTTAAAAGCTGCAGTTTTTTCGGGAGCAGTGATTTTAATAATGCTTAAAGTGAAACAATAGAAGTGAAATATTCCATTAAATTTCGTACCTAGGGGGTGTGTGTATAGTATGCCTGTAAAGTCGCGCTTGTTTCCCGTGCTTAGAACTGTCCCTGCACAAAGTGTCATTTCTGAAGGAAAAAAGGTAATTTAAAACTCACTCTCGGCTATAATGAATTGTCGGCTCCCGCAATACATAGAAAAGTCATTAATATTAAATACAAAAAATGCGTGGGGGTCCCCCCAAATTCAATTACCAGGCCCTTCAGGTCTGGTATGGATAGTAAGGGGAATCCTGCCGCAAATTCAAAAAAAATGCGTGGGGTTCAGGTCTGGTATGGATTTTAAGGGGAACTACACCCCAAATTTAAAAAAAAATGGCGTGGGGTCCCCCCAAAAATCCATACCAGACCCTTACCCGAGCACGCAACCTGGCAGACCGCAGGAAAAGAGGGGGGACGAGAGAGCGCCCCCCCTCCTGAACCGTACCAGGCCACATGCCCTCAACATTGAGAGGATGCTTTGGGGGTCTGTGACCCCTCAAAGCACCATGTCCCCATGTTGATGGGGACAAGGGCCTCATCCCCACAACCCTTGCCCGGTGGTTGTGGGGGTCTGCGGGCGGGGGGCTTATCGGAATCTGGAAGACCCCTTTAACAAAGGGGACCCCCAGATCCTGGCCCCCCCCCATGTGAATTGGTAATGGGGTACCCCTACCGTTTCACAAAGAAAGTGTAACAAATTGTAAAAAAAAAACACAGACACTGTTGGGAAAGTCCTTTATTAAAAAAAAAACAAAAAACATTCCAGCAATGAAATCTAGTGTCCCGCGGTGATCCGATGTCCAGCGCTGTCCACACGAAACGTCATTGGCTGAGCCTGAGCGGACCTAATAAAGTTCCCCATCAGGTCCGCTCAGCCAATGACGTAGGTGTAAGGCTAAACGGACCAGATGCGGAACGTGATAAGGGTCGGGTCTATTCATTTATTACACTGCGGAGGCAGTTCCCCATCAGGTCCGCTCAGCCAATGACGTAGGCGGGGTCTGACATACGAGGGGGCGGACCTGATGGGGAACTTCCTCAGCAGTGTAATAAATGAATAGACCCGCCCCTTCTCACGTTCCGCATCTGGTCCGCTTAGCCTTACACCTACGTCATTGGCTGAGCGGACCTGATGGGGAACTTTAGAAGGTACGGGTCTATTCATTTATTACACTGCGGAGGAAGTTCCCCATCAGGTCTGCTCAGGCTCAGCCAATGACGTTTCGTGTGGACAGCGCTGGACATCGGATCACCGCGGGACACTGGATTTCAACGCCGGAATGTTTTTTTAATTTTTATTTTTTTAATAAAGGACTTTCCCAACAGTGTCTGTGTTTTTTTTTACAATTTGTTACAGTGGTCTTCCAGATTCCGATAAGCCCCCTGCCCGCAGACCCCCACAACCACCGGGAAAGGGTTGTGGGGACGAGGCCCTTATCCCCATCAACATGGGGACATCCTCGCCATGTTGAGGGCATGTGGCCTGGTACAGATCAGGAGGGGGGGGGCGATCTCTTTTCCTGCGGCCTGCCAGGTTGCGTGCTCGGATAAAGGGTCTGGTATGGATTTTTGGGGGAACTCCTCGCCATTTTTTTTTAAAATTTGGGGTGGAGTTCCCCTTAATATCCATACCAGACCTGAAGGGCCTGGTAATTGAATTTGGGGGGACCCCCACGCATTTTTTTTTTACCAATGACTATTCTATGTATTGCCGGGAGCCGACAATTCATTATAGCCACGAGTGAGTTTTAAATGACTTTTTTAGCTTCAGAAATGACACTTTGTGCAGGGATAGTTCTAAGCACGGGAAACAAGCGCGACTTTACAGGCATACTATACACACACCCTAGGTACGAAATTTAAAGGAATATTTCACTTTTATTGTTTCACTTTAAGCATTATTAAAATTACTGCTCCCGAAAAAATGGCCGTTTTTAAAACTTTTTTTTGCATTGATACATGTCCCCTGGGGCAGGACACGGGTCCCCAAACACTTTTTAGGACAATAACTTGCATATTAGCCTTTATAATTAGCACTTTTGATTTTGAACGTTCGAGTCCATTGTATTTAATAGGGTTCTAAAGTTTGCGCAAACTTTCTGTCTGTTCGCAGGTTTTGGTGCGAACCGAACAGGGTGGTATTCGGCTCATCCCTAACCAGAACTATACCGAGAATTTCCCAGAAGATCTGCTTTTTTCATCCCTCTTCCCCACCCCCACCTTGTACCTCCACCCCCTCCTCCCTTTTCTCTTCTTCCCCCTTCCCCACTTGACTCCCTTCCTCCTCTTCTTCTTCCTCCCCTTTTTATCTCTCTATTTTTTCCCTTTTTTATTTAATTTCTCATTTTTTTCTTTCTCTCTCTTTTTCTTTTTTCTCTTTCCTTTTCTTTTTTCTCCCTTCCTCTGTTTTATTCTTTTTATTTAATTTTGCTTTATTATTATACTTTTTATATTTATTTTTGTTTATTTTTTATTTTTATTTTACTTTTATTGTTTACTTATTATTATTATTTCATTTATTTTCATTTATTCTTTATTATTATTATTCTTTACCTCTATCATTATTATTATTCTTTATTATTTAACATATATATTTTGTTTTTGTTTTGTTTCTGTTTTATTTTTATATTTATTTTTATCTTTATATTTATTTATATTTTTCATTGATTTCTTATCACCATTATGGCTATCTCTCTTCTTTTCCTTCATATCCTCCTCCTTTTCTTGATCTGGTTAACTAACCCATACTTATTCATTTATATCTCTCTGTTTTCTATCACTCTTTGGTCCCATTTCTTTTCTTTCTCTTCCTTTCTTCCTTTCATGTTTCACTCTTTTTTTTGTCTGTTCACGTTCCTCACATTCACTCTCTTCCCCACTTCCCTTGATTGGACGCAATCTGTCTTTATGGGCAGAGTCCGCCGACCTCATCGGTTTCCATGACATCGGCGGCCCCAGCACTGCAGTGTCCCTCGTTACCTGGCTACCGCCGGCGCAACGGGCATTCGCAGCCGGCGGTGTCTGTTGTAATCCAAGCATTCCTACACTGGTGCTGATCTATGTCTGGCAGGGGTTTGCCGACGTCACACGTTCTCATGTCATCAGCATTGCATTGCAGCGTCCCTTGCAGGGACCAGAGTCAGAGTCAGAGTCTTTTCTCGTGAGGGGCACTGCCAAAAAATATGTTTTTTTTGTGGGAAATTTATCAGGGAAATGGCTGGTGTCGGCGCTTCAATCATCCCGGCACCATGGTTGTTATGGTGTCAGGATGATTGAAGCGCATTATTTCTATTATTACATTGTAATATAAAATTAATTAGTTCAATGCAGAATCAGTGGGAGCCCCGAGTGTGTCACTTGCCACCGTCGCCTGCAATTAGTGGGAGCCCTGAGCGTGTCACTTGCAACACGTTGCGGATTGTCACTTGCCACGTCACCTGCCACATCTTGTGGATTGTCACTTGCCACACCTTGTGGATTGTCACTTGCCACATCACCTGCCACACCTTGTGGATTGTCACTAGCCACACCTTGCGGATTGTCACTTGCCACGTCACCTGCCACACCTTGCGGATTGTCACTTGCCACACCTTGTGGATTGTCACTTGCCACATCACCGTCCACACCTTGCGCATTGTCACTTGCCACACCTTGCGGATTGTCACTTGCCACATCACCTGCCACACCTTGCGGATTGTCACTTGCCACGTCACCTGCCACACCTTGCTGATTGTCACTTGCCTGCCACCAGGTGCAGATTGTCATTTGCCACGTCACCTGACACAATTTGCGGATTGTCACTTGCCACATCACCTGCCACACCTTGCGGATTGTCACTAACTTGCTGTCACGAGCCGGACTGACGGCTAGTGGGAATACAGGAGGTGGATCCTCTGTACCAGAGAGGGGATGGCACGGGTCGTACTGAGGGACCGGTTCTAAGCAGCTACCGGTTTTCACCAGAGCCCGCCGCAAAGCGGGATGGACTTGCTGCGGCGGTAGCAACCAGGTCGTGTCCTCCAGTAGCGACTCCACCTCTCTGGCGGCTGAGATAGGCGTGGTACAAAAGGACTAGGCAGAGGCAAGGTCAGACGTAGCAGAGGGTCAGGGCAGGCGGCAATGGTTCGTAGTCAGAGACAATGGCAGCAGGTCAGATACACAGGCAAGGCAACTCACAAAACGCTTCCATAGGGTACTAAGACAACAAGATCCAGCAAGGACAGGAAGGGGAAGTGGGTTTATATATGTTTTGGGTGTTCACACAGTAATTGGGCCAGGCACCAATCAATGGTGCGCTGGCCCTTTAAATCTTAGAAGGCCGGCGCGCGCGCGCCCTAGAGCACAGCGGGGCCGCGCGCGCCGGGAAGGAGCAGGAGGGGGAAGGTGAGAAGGATGGGATGCGATCCGCTGACAGAGATGTGCCGCCGTGTGGATCGCATCCCCGCCGGTGACAGAGCAGCGCCCACGGCCAGGAGGGCTGACCGGGGTGCTGCAGGGGGACCGACGCCGTGAGCGCTCCGGGAAGGATGGGACACCCAGAGCGCTCGGCGTTACAGTACCCCCCCTTAGGTCTCCCCCTTTTCTTGGAACCCAAGAATCTACGGATGAGCTCCTTGTCTAAAATGTTGGTCTTAGGCTCCCAGGATCTCTCTTCAGGACCACAGTTCTCCCAATCAATTAAAAAAAATATTTTACCTCGGATGACCTTGGAGGCGAGGATTTCTTTCACCGAGAAGACATCGGAAGAACCAGAGACAGGAGCAGGAGTAGTGACCTTGGGGGAAAATCGGTTAAGAATGAGGGGTTTGAGAAGAGACACATGAAAAGAATTGGGGATACGAAGAGAAGGAGGAAGATGGAGTTTGTAAGAGACAGAATTGATTTGGTTTTTGATTTTAAAAGGTCCGAGGTAACGAGGGCCCAGCTTGTAGCTAGGTACCCGAAACCGAACATATTTGGAGGAGAGCCACACTTTGTCACCCGGGACATAGACAGGAGGAATTTTTCTTTTTTTATCTGCATGTCTCTTCATGCGGGCAGAGGCCAGTGATAGCGACTTTTGAGTCTCTTTCCAGATAGCGGTGAAGTCTTGAGTTAATTCATCCACGGCAGGAACTCCAGAAGAAGTGGGGATGGGGAGGGGGGGCAATGGGTGACGGCCGTAGACCACAAAGAAAGGTGATTTGGAGGACGATTCAGAGTTCTTGAAATTGTATGAGAATTCTGCCCAGGGTAATAGGTCGACCCAATCGTCTTGACGGGCAGAGACAAAATGTCGTAAGTAGTCACCGAGGACCTGGTTAACTCTCTCCACCTGTCCATTGGATTGCGGGTGATAAGCGGAAGAAAAATTCAACTTAATCTTTAGTTGAGTACAGAGAGCTCTCCAAAAATTTGAGATGATTTGAACGCCTCTATCAGAGACGATATGTGAGGGTAGCCCATGGAGACGGAAAATTTGAAGAAAAAAATGCTTCGCCAACTGAGGTGCAGTAGGCAGACCAGGAAGCGGGACAAAATGAGCCATTTTCGAAAAGCGGTCAACGACCACCCAGATGACAGTGTTACTATGAGACAAAGGAAGGTCCGTGATGAAATCCATGGCAATGTGGGACCATGGTTGTTCAGGCACAGGTAGAGGAAGGAGAAGACCTGCAGGCTTCTGGCGTGGAGTCTTGTCACATGCACAGATAGTGCAGGCCCGTACAAAGTCAGTCATATCTTTTTCCTGGGTAGGCCACCAATAGTGTCTGGCCATCAATTGTATGGATTTTTTGATCCCAGCGTGACCGGCTAGATGGGAGGAATGGCCCCACCTGAGTATCTGGAGACGAAGGCGTGGAGGAACGAAAGTTTTTCCTGGAGGAACTGGCATCAGAGACGCAGGAGCAGAGGAAATCAGACACTCAGGGGGTACGATGTGTTGAGGGGGAGTCCCGGTTTCAGAGGCATCGGAGGAACGGGACAAGGCATCAGCCCTGACATTCTTGTCTGCGGGACGAAAATGGATCTGGAAATTGAACCGGGCAAAGAACAATGACCACCTGGCCTGGCGAGGATTTAAGCGCTGAGCGGACTGAAGGTAGGACAAATTTTTATGGTCAGTGTAGATGGAGATAGGGTGAAGGGATCCTTCCAGGAGATGTCTCCACTCTTCTAATGCCAGCTTGATGGCCAACAGTTCATGGTCACCTATGGAATAGTTTTTTTCAGGAGGGGAGAAGGTTTTAGAGAAAAAAACACACGTGACGTTTCTTCCTTTAGCGTTTTTTTGAAGAAGAACAGCTCCGGCTCCTACCGAGGAGGCGTCAACTTCAAGGAAGAACGGCTTTGTGGGGTCTGGTCGAGACAGGACAGGTGCAGAGGAGAAGGCGGTCTTAAGGCGAGTAAAGGCTTCTTCCGCTTGAGGCGGCCAAGACCTTGGATTCGCGTTTTTCTTAGTCAGTGCCCCTATAGGAGCAACGATGGTGGAGAAGTGGGGTATGAACTGACGATAGTAGTTGGCGAATCCAAGGAAGCGTTGGATAGCACGGAGTCCAGAGGGGCGTGGCCAATCCAAGACTGCGGAGAGCTTGTCAGGGTCCATTTGAAGGCCTTGTCCTGAGACCAGATAACCTAGGAAAGGAAGGCTGCTGCGCTCAAAAAGGCATTTTTCAAATTTAGCGTAAAGATGATTTACGCGGAGGCGCTGGAGCACTTGACGGACATGGAGCCGATGTTCCTCAAGGTTGGTAGAGAAGATTAGGATGTCGTCAAGATAGACAACCACACAGGAATACAGTAAGTCCCGAAAGATTTAATTGACAAAATCCTGAAAGACTGCAGGAGCGTTGCAAAATCCGAAAGGCATGACGAGATATTCAAAGTGACCATCTCTGGTGTTAAATGCGGTTTTCCATTCATCTCCTTCACGGATTCTGATGAGGTTATAAGCGCCCCTGAGGTCCAATTTCGAAAAAACTTTTGCTCCGCGCAGACGGTCAAAGAGCTTAGAGATGAGAGGCAGAGGGTAGCAATTTTTAATAGTGATTTTATTGAGACCACGATAGTCTATGCAAGGGCGTAATGATCCGTCCTTCTTGGCAACGAAGAAGAACCCCGCTCCGGCTGGAGAAGATGATTTCCTAATAAAACCTCTCTTGAGGTTCTCCTGTATGTAATCAGTCATGGCCTTGGTTTCAGGAGAGGAGAGAGGGTAAATTCTGCCACGGGGTGGTGTAGTACCTGGGAGCAAGTCAATGGGGCAGTCGTAGGGTCTATGTGGTGGTAAGACCTCCGCCTGTTTTTTGCAAAAGACATCAGAAAAGTCCTGATAGGCTTTGGGAAGGCCGGGCAAAGGAGTAGCGATGGGAACTTGACTGGGGGTTACAGACTTAAGACAATGCTTGTGGCAGGAGTAGCCCCAGGATTTGATGTCCCCAGTGGTCCAGTCGAGGGTAGGAGAGTGGCGCTGGAGCCAGGGTAGGCCAAGAAGGATGTCAGAAGTACAGTTCGGCAAAACAAAGAATTTAATTTTTTCTTGGTGAAGAACACCAACGGACATGAGCAGGGGTTTGGTGCGGTAACGCACGGTACAATCCAGATTCTCTCCATTTACAGAGGAAATGAAGAAGGGTTTGATGAGACGGATAACAGGAACGTTGAACCTGTTGATGAAAGAGGCTTCAATAAAGTTTCCTGCAGAACCAGAGTCCAGGAAGGCCACCGCAGAGAAGGGGGAGCCAGCAGAACGGGAAATCCGCACAGGAATAGTCAGACGTGGAGAGGAAGAATTCACACCTAGTAACGCCTCTCCCACGTTCACTAGGTGCGGGCGTTTCCCTGACGTAGAGGACGAATAGGGCAGTCCTTTAGGAAATGTTCAGAGCTCGCACAATAAAGGCATAAGTTCTCATTCCTACGGCGAGTCTTCTCTTGTAGGGTCAGGCGAGATCGGTCCACCTGCATGGCCTCCTCGACAGAAGGCATAGTATCAGGATGTGTTGGATTCAGGAAGAGAGGAGCCAGGCGCGGATAACGCCTGGTGCGAACAAGATCTTTCTCCTGGCGAAGCTCTTGGCGTCTTTCAACGTAGCGTATGTCAATGCGGGTGGCTAAGTGGATGAGCTCCGTCAGGGAGGAGGGTATCTCTCGTGCGGCCAGACAATCCTTGATGTGGCTGGATAAACCTTTCTTGAAGATCGCGCAGAGAGCCTCATTATTCCAGGATAGCTCTGAGGCCAGTGTGCGGAACTGTATGGCATATTCGCCCACAGAGGAGTTTCCTTGGACAAGGTTAAGCAGGGCGGTTTCAGCGGATGAGGCTCGGCCTGGTTCCTCAAAAACGCTACGAACCTCAGCGAGGAAGGACTGAACGGTGGCTGTAGCAGGGTCATTGCGGTCCCAGAGTGTCGTGGCCCAGGCCAAGGCCTTCCCAGACAACAGACAGACCACGAATGCCACCTTAGACCGTTCTGTGGAAAACTGGTCTGACATCATCTCAAGATGCAGGGAACATTGGGACAAGAATCCCTGGCACCTCCTAGGATCCCCGTCAAATTTCTCCGGAAGAGACAAGCGGATCTTTGAGGTAGTAGCGGCAGCTCGGGGAGGGGAAGATGCTGGAGCTTGTGGCGGCAGATGCTGCTGGATCATGGCGGTCAACTGCGACAGCTGCTGTCCTTGTTGGGCAATCAATTGCGACTGCTGGGCAACCACGGTAGTGAGATCAGCGAGACTAGGCAGCGGCACGTCAGCGAGATCCATGGCCGGATCTACTGTCACGAGCCGAACTGACGGCTAGTGGGAATACAGGAGGTGGATCCTCTGTACCAGAGAGGGGATGGCACGGGTCGTACTGAGGGACCGGTTCTAAGCAGCTACCGGTTTTCACCAGAGCCCGCCGCAAAGCGGGATGGACTTGCTGCGGCGGTAGCAACCAGGTCGTGTCCTCCAGTAGCGACTCCATCTCTCTGGCGGCTGAGATAGGCGCGGTACAAAAGGACTAGGCAGAGGCAAGGTCAGACGTAGCAGAGGGTCAGGGCAGGCGGCAATGGTTCGTAGTCAGAGACAATGGCAGCAGGTCAGATACACAGGCAAGGCAACTCACAAAACGCTTCCACAGGGTACTAAGACAACAAGATCCGGCAAGGACAGGTAGGGGAAGTGGGTTTATATATGTTTTGGGTGTTCACACAGTAATTGGGCCAGGCACCAATCAATGGTGCGCTGGCCCTTTAAATCTTAGAAGGCCGGCGCGCGCGCGCCCTAGAGCACAGCGGGGCCGCGCGCGCCGGGAAGGAGCAGGAGGGGGAAGGTGAGAAGGATGGGATGCGATCCGCGGATGGAGATGTGCCGCCGTGTGGATCGCATCCCCGCCGGTGACAGAGCAGCGCCCACGGCCAGGAGGGCTGACCGGGGCTCTGCAGGGGGACCGACGCCGTGAGCGCTCCGGGAAGGATGGGACACCCGGAGCGCTCGGCGTTACACTTGCCTGCTAAGGTGTAGTTTTGGTTGTCTCTTGCTGTGTCCCAGACTCCCAGATAATGTAATCTCTCTGCTGCCTGCACAGTGAGGGCGGAAGTCACTGCAGGAATGCAGGGCAGGCACGGGCGGTGAGAGATGATCTCATCTCTCTGCTCCCCCGCTCTCGGCTAGCTGATTGGCCAGCTGCCACACTGAGCCTGCTCTCTCACTCTCACCTGCGCTGCCAACACACTGAGCAGCACGATCTGCCCACGAACCGCGCCGCCCGCCCACAAACCGCGCCACAAGCGGAGCCGCCCACTTTCTTACCCGTCTGTGGCGCCGCACGCTATCGCACCTGCCCACAGAGCGTCCCGACGTGACTTACTGACGTCACTCGTTGCTAGACGCCAAGCGGCCCAGGCGTTAGCAACGAGTGCAGGGAAGAGGCTCCACCCACCTCCTTCTCCGCTCCTGGTATCGTGTCAGTGCACCGCGTAACTACATTAGACGAGTCTCTCTCTCGGCGCCGCTGATCGGCTGATGTGAGAAACTGAGAGAGAGACCCAGAGAGGCAGCGGCAGCCGCAGAACAAGTACTGTATATACTCGAGTATAAGCCGACCCGAATATAAGCCGAGGCACCTAATTTTACCCCAAAAAACTGGGAAAACTTTTTGACTTGAGTATAAGCCTAGGGTGTCCATCTGCATGCCTCTCTGTGCCCATGCCTCACTGTGCCCATGCTTCACTGTGCCCATGACTAGACTGATGTTTAACATGGGAGTCTATGGAAGGAGTGCCCGGCTTTAAAAAATCGTTTCTCCCCGGCCGTAAGTCTCCCAGACACCAAACTTTGCACACTTGTAGAGGAAATATGGGGCTATATTTGTGCCAGGGTTGGGGTCCAGGGGACCTACGCTCAGCCAGTGCCGGGTCCGCAAAGTCACCGGAGAAATTACCGTTTAACATTGGAGTCTATGGAAGGGGTGCCCGGTTTTAAAAAATCAGTGCTCCCCGGCCGTAGGTCCCCCAGACACCAAACTTTGCACACTTGTAGAGGAGATATAGGGGTATATGTGTGCCAAGTTTGGGGTCCAGGGAACCTATGACTGGATGACTGGCCGGTACCGGGTCCCCAAAGTTCGGGAGATCAGGCGCAAAAAAAAAAAACAGAGCAAGCAAGTGAGTGTGACAGATGGTCTCGGGGGGGGGGGGGGCAATTGCCCTGTTGCCCCCCCTGGATCCACCACTGGTCCCTCGTTGCTTGGTTACCGCCGCCGCATCGCGCATGCGTGGCCGTCGATCGCTGCCACGATCTCCCCTGCAGCTATTGATCCCTGCACTGGCACTGATCTATATCCAGATCGTGCGCTGTATACAGATGCTCCCTAGCAGCAGGTCCGTTCCCACAGTGATAGGAGATCGACAGCATCATGATAATACAAAGGTAATAATAGCATGTCATTTGTTAACCCCCTCCTCTGATATGTTTTTTTTTCTCAAATCTGTGATATTGTGCTTATTTATTTGAATTTTGGTGGGATTTGTGACATCATACCTGTCTGGGGATGGGAGGAGCTTTAGTTTTCCTTTTTTTCTTTCTTTTCTGATTGGTTGATGGTTATTTAAATTCTTTTCTCTGTTATCCCACGTTTATCACATGCCTGACGAAGGGGTCCTGCATGACTCCGAAACGTTGCACCCTCCTAGTGTTGTGATCATGCAGTAAACTATCCGTTTAGACACTATTTTGTGTCAATCCATGGTGTGCTGGCAAATATCTTTGTTGTCCCTTCCTTAAGAAGGCACATGTACTGTCATGCCAGTGAACATTCAAATGATTCAGAGAAGGATTGGGAGAAAGTGCTGTGATCAGATGAGACCAAAATTGAGCTCTTTGGCATTGACTCGACTCGCTGTGTTTGGATTAAGAAAAATGCTGACTATGACCGCATTGACGGGCCAATGGACGGGGCCATCTATAGTAATATATTCCCTCAGTCAGAACACTGAAGATGGGTCATGGATGGGCCTTTCAGCATGACAATGACCCAAAACATACTGTCAAGACACCAAAGGAGTGGCTCAAGAAGAAGTACATTAAGGTCATGGAGTGGCCTTGCCAGTTTCCAGACCTTAATCCTATAGAAAATTTATGGAGGGAGCTGAAACTTCGAATTGCCAAATGACAGCCAAGAAACATTAAAGTGGTTGTAAACCCTTTTATCTTTTTTTTTTACTAACCTGCAAGACAAAGCTATAATGAGCTAGTATGACTAGCATACTAGCTCATTATGTACCACTTACCTTCGATCGGGGCCCCCGAAGTCGTCCGTGTCCCTCCTCTAGCCGCATCCATCGCTGCGGCGATAGCCGGAATGTTACTTCCGGGTATCGCCGCTGCAGCCAATCACAGCGCCGCTCCGGCGCTGTGATTGGCCGGAGCGGCGAAGACGTGACTCCGCGCATGCGCGCGTGAGCTGTCGAATTCGGCTACGTCGTCGAATGTTGCGACCTAGCCGAATTTGTGAATGGGGTGATGTCAGCGTCGCCGCATTTACATACAAATATCTCCTTAACCGTGTAGGTTAAGGAGATATTTCATGCACCTACAGGTAAGCCTTAATCTAGGCTTACCTGTAGGTCTTTGTTTAAAAAGTGGGTTTACAACCACTTTAAGGATTTAGAAAAGATCTGTAAAGAAGAGTGGACCAAAATCTCTCCTGAGATGTGTGCAAACCTGGTCGCCAACTACAAGAAGCATCTTACCGCTGTGCTTGCCAACAAGGGTTTCTCCACCAAGTACTAAGTCATGTTTTGCTTGGGAATCAAATACTTATTTTACTCACCGAAACTGCAACTTATTTTATAGCATTTGTTTTATGTGGGTTTTTTTTTCCTGGATTTTGGTTAATATTCTGTCTCTAATGCCGCGTACACACGATCGTGATTCACGGCGGTGAAAACACTGCCGTGAATCACGGCATGAAAAAAATGAAAAACGAGGGAACGGCATGTTCCCCCACACACGACCGTTTTTCCCGTCATTTTTTTCTTTGACGAGAAAAACGACCGTCTGTGGGCTCCGCGGCAGTGTCTCCCTATGGGAAAACTGCCGCGGAAAAAAATGATGGAAAAAACGATGAGAAAATTTAGAACATGTTCTAATTTTTCTCGTCGTTTTTCCTGCCGTTTTTCTCAACGAGAAAAACGGCATAAAGCCCACAGACGATCGTTTTTCTCGGCGAAAAAAAAAATTTCATTTTTCTCGACGGGAAAAATGATCGTGTGTACGCGGCATAACATTTAAAATACACCTATGATAAAAATTATAGACCCTTCATTTCTTTGTAAGTGGGCAAACTTACAAAATCTGCAGGGGATCAAATAATTATTTTCCCCACTGTATATATAATCAAATATTGTTTAAGGCAAGTCATACTGGTGTGTTTTGTGTATTTCTTCCAGATCTATTCAGAAGCTGTGTATTCACTGAATCACCCACCACACTGCCTCCTATCACAGCCATAATGGACAGCTGCTGGAGAGGAAACCACATTGGTTTACCTCTATAGCAACTGTGCGTTGTGTGTGCACCGGCCTTAAAACATGTATTGCTCATGTCTCCTAGAAAAAAAGCATAGCCTCTGGACACTGAACATTATTTCATACAATAGGTTGTTGTGCAAACCTTTTAATTGGACGAGCATGTGCCAGTGGCTAAGGGTAAAGGGGCATTTGAGTGCTGGCTTATCTCAGGACTATTGGCTGAGAAATCCATGGACAGGATGGGAAAGACCTACTTTTATACAAATGTTTCTCAGGTCGGCCATAAATGGCCAGATCAAATGAACATTGTGCCATGTCTGAAAAATAAAACCATAAAGGAATCTTATGCTGGGAGGGAAAAAATGGGCTGCCATTGTTGACTTCCTTCTGAAAATATTAGTTCCTGGCTTTTGCTGGCTTCAGTGGTTTGTTAGGCACTGATGTGGGGAAAGCACATAGCAAACAAAGTCACTGGCATGCTTGTTTCAGATCATAAACTCAGAAACCATTGAATTTAACGAAGCATGACAGCCAAGGAAAATAGGATGAACAGTGAATAATCTTAACTTTTATAGGTATAGCGCCTACCACCCTCTCTTTACCTGTCTTTGGCTCCTTGCAGGAAGAGAGGACACACCCCGCTACATGCCCGTACCCTCCTGTGTAAAGAGGTTGAGCGGTGTTATGAAACAGTTCCCCACAGCCAGGTTCTACAGAGAATGGTTCCCATCTCTATGATCAATAAAGACAAGTCTCTATTTCCCCCAATAACTCCAAGATCCACACCAGCCGTAACTCCAACGTAGAGTTTATTTCTTCTTAAAACACAGTCTCTGATAGGAAAGGTTGGAGAGAGAACAGGACAGCATAAGGTGTGGGAGAGGTCCAGGCACAAACATAACACACTTCACTGCTTGGCTTCTTAAGCAGACTTGGCCCATTTGGATAGTCTCCCTAGATAGGGACTAGCAGCCAGAATGGTACTCTCACTAAACGCACAATCACTATACAAACTGGTGAACTTGGTTTCTGCCACAGACCTGGTGAACTTGGTTTTCAAAGCCTGGCCTCTTTGTAAGGAGAAGACATCCCTCCAGAGAGTTACCGGGCCCCTTCCTTCACTGTGACTTCTCACCAGTCCCTCGGAATGGTCTTTCCCTGGCCTCCTCGTCTAAGATGCGGGTCCCCTTGCAAGGCGGCACCCTGAGATTCCTTGATCCTTGGTGGGCCCCAGCCAAAGGTGCTGGGGCCAAGGCCTTTAGTTGCAGCCCCAGGGCTAAAGGTGCCTGGGACTGATTCACCGACCACCGCCCCTGGGCCAAAGGTGCCCAGGGCGGACAGGAACACACACTCCCTGGGAGTAGGACTCCCGACAACAAACGAACCAAAACAGGCAGCGTCCGCCCCTTTTATATCCTCTCCCAGCATACACAGCAGGCCCGACCACGCCCACTGCATGATTGCCGAGAGGGGACACACAAGGCACAGCACTGTATCAGCGGTTCAACCCTGGCCTACTATGGCAGCGCCACCCGCAGGCCACAGGGAACGGTACACCGATACTCTTCCTGCAGACAAAAAATGGTTGATAATGTCCTAACAATTTAGGTGTCTGAGCATAACTACCACTCAAACACTACCCCTAAATTTAGGACCCCGCTACATAGGCATAGAAGGGATATCTTCTGTAGAAGACGTCAACAATGACAATCTCCTTATCAAATCAGTACAGGTTTCCTTTAAATTGTGATTTATTGAGTTCAAGAAATAATACATTTGTTAGGCAGCAGATAGCAGATTTGTAGAAGTTAACATTATATATTGATTATATAGTGTGACAGCAGGAAGGTAAAGTCACCTGGTTGCATCCAGGGGGGTAGATATATTTCGCCCAGATTCAGGCTTTACGCCGACTTATACAACTAGGTGGAGAGTTGTATAAGCCCAGCTGAGGCTAGTGGGCTCATGGATGACTCATACCTCTAGGGAGAGTGTGGGGCGTCGTGCAGACAGGGAGTTGATGAGACCAGCTGAAGCTTGTCAGCTCATTTAGGCCTCTATAAGAACTCCCAGATTCATTAGGTGTTTGCTCATGCCTGGACCCAGACCTGTGTGGACTGTCTAGGGAGAGTGAACCCCTGTGCGGTGAGACAAAGCCTGTGTGGCTATTTGCTTGGACATTTAAAACCAGGGACTTAGGGACTAGGACAGCACTAGGCTGATCCCAGTTGTTAGTTAGGAAACCTGTATGTTTAGTCAGAGGTCAAGTTGACCAGGATTTATTTTATTTATGTTTCTTTTGCTTTGCTGTGTTTTGTCACTGTAAATAGAAAATAAACCGCACCTTTTTGATTTTGAAAACCACAACCTCCGTTTGCTGGGCCTGTTTTTGTGTGGGGAGCCCATCCCGGGGGTCACACACACCCGCTGCCGAGCTAACCCCCTCACAGTTGGTGGAGAACCAGTGGCAGTTTTTTTTTAAGCCAGCATGGAGGAGATACTGAAGCAGCTGGCTCTAGCAAATGCCAATCAACAGCAGACAAATGCAGGTTTGCAAAAGAGCCTTGCAGCTCATCAACAGAGCCTTGCAGCTCAACAACAGAACTTCGCAGCCCAGCAGCAAGCTCATCAACAGAGCCTTGCAGCCCAGCAGCAGACAAACGCAACTTTGCAACAGAGTCTGGAGGCTCAGCAACAAGCCCAGCAGCAATCTGAGGCCCGCTTCATAGACCTGTTGCAGAAGCAAGAGCAGAGACTACAACAACAGATGGAAGCAGTAATGCAGCAACGTCCGCAGACCAGTGAGGAAAGCCGTCCCACTAATACCGCGTCCTTTGGGGTGAGTCGTTTATTGACAAAAATGACTGGAGAGGATGATCCAGAGGTATTTTTGACCACATTTGAAAGGACCGCTGAAAGAGAAAAGTGGCCTGAGGAGCAGTGGGCTGGACTGGTGGCTCCTCTGTTAACTGGTGAATCGCAGAAAGCTTACTATGACCTAGAGCCTAACCAAGCAAAAGACTATGTGATGCTAAAAGCTGAAATTTTGGCAAGGCTGGGTGTCACCCAGGCTGTCCGGGCTCAGCGTGTGCATAACTGGACTTTCCAGCTTGGAAAACCCCCCAGGTCTCAAATGTATGATCTCATTCACCTGAGCAGAAAGTGGCTACAGCCAGAGACTTTGTCCGCACCAAAGATTGTGGAACGTGTTGTAATGGATCGGTTTTTGAGAGCTCTTCCTACTGCCATCCAAAAGTGGGTAAGCCATGGAGACCCAGAGACGGCCGATGGTCTTGTGGATCGTGTGGAGAAATACTTGGCTACAGAGAACCTGACGGCCTCTTCCAGAGACACTCGGACTTTCCACCCTAAGACCAGACCATCCCCAGGGGCGGATAAGAGGATTCCAAGGGGTGAGGGTGGAGAGAGTGAGAGGGTGGGAGCTCTACCCCAAGTTTGGCGAGAACAGCCTGGGAAATCAGCGGCTCAAGAGGCGGCAAGAAGGATCGTTTGCTACCGCTGCCGGCAAGCGGGACATATTGCAGCCAATTGCCCGGTTGTGGAGGAACCCATGCAGTGTGACTTTCTGACGGGCAGACGTCAGTCGCTGTGTGCGACAGTCGCATGCACTGCCATTCGAGGAACTGAGAAACATTTATGCAAAATGTGTGTTAATGGTAGAAATGTTGTGGTATTGCTGGATTCAGGTAGCCTTGTGACCCTGATAAAGGCTGAGTTAGTTAAAACAGAGGTCTTTGGGAATAGCAAGGTAGCTGTTATTTGTGTGCATGGGGACACCCGAGAGTATCCAGTGACTACAGTGTGTTTCGAGACCCCCAAAGGTACCCTCTCTCATCCAGTGGGCTTAGTATCTCAGTTACCGCATGACGCCATTGTGGGAAGGGATTTTCCGAAGTTCTGGGAACTGTGGGATGATCCTGAGCCCCCCACTGGTGCCCCTATGTACCAGGAATGTGATAGCCAGAACTCCCCTGAGAGTGGTGAGGACTCTCCGGAATTTCCCTTATCAGTATTGGCAGGGGAGACTCAAGAAACTGGAGAGGAGCCCACCTCCTCAGACGAAAACCTACCGTCTGTGGAGTTTTCTGATCTTGAGGTTCACAGGGAAAACTTTGCCACAGAACAGTTGAAAGACCCCGCCCTAATAAAGGCACGGGAAAACGTAGTGAAAATAGATGGCGAGTTAGTGAACCCAGATAATACCTGCACTTACCCATACTTCAGCGTAGAGAAGGACCTACTGTATCGGGTGGCAAAAAGGGCAGAAGAAACCGTTGAGCAGCTTGTGGTGCCCAAACCTTACAGGAAGTTGGTGTTGGAGTTGGCCCATGGGCACATTCTTGGAGGTCATCTGGGGACAGAGAAAACCCGAGAGAGGGTATTACAGAGATTCTATTGGCCGGGGGTGATGAAGGACATAGAAAATTATTGTTCCTCCTGCCCTGTGTGTCAGAGGTCGGCCCCGATGCCACATTTCCGTAGCCCGCTGGTCCCTCTACCCATCATTGAGGTCCCGTTTGAGAGGATCGCCATGGATTTGGTAGGGCCTATAATCAAGTCCGCTAGGGGGCACCAGTACATATTAGTTATAATGGACTATGCCACCCGTTATCCAGAAGCGATCCCTCTCCGAAATACCTTGGCCAAAACCATAGCCAAAGAGCTATCTCTTGTGTTTAGCCGGGTGGGTATTTGTAAAGAACTGCTTACGGACCAAGGTACACCCTTTATGTCCCGGGTTATGAAGGAGCTGTGTAAATTGTTCAAAGTGACGCAATTACGTACATCTGTGTATCACCCCCAAACCGATGGGCTGGTTGAAAGATTCAACAAAACCCTAAAACAAATGTTGAAGAAAGTGGTGGATAGAGATGGAAAGGATTGGGACTGTCTACTTCCTTATCTGATGTTTGCTATTAGGGAGGTGCCCCAATCCTCTACGGGATTCTCCCCCTTTGAGTTACTGTATGGGAGACACCCAAGAGGGCTGTTGGATATTGCCAAGGAAACTTGGGAAAGTGAGAGTTCTCCCCACAGGAGTGTGATTGAGCATGTCGCCCTGATGCAAGACCGAATTGCACAGGTAATGCCCATCGTGAAGGAACATTTGGCCCAAGCGCAGTTAGCACAGCAGAGAGTGTACAACCGTGGAGCCAAGACCCGTACCTTTTCCCCGGGGGATAGGATACTGGTACTTGTCCCTACGGTTGAAAGTAAATTCCTTGCCAAATGGCAAGGCCCCTATGAGATAATGGAAAAAGTGAGCGAAGTGAATTACAAGGTCAGACAACCAGGAAGGCGAAAGCCCGAACAGATCTATCACGTTAATCTGTTGAAAGCCTGGAGGGATAGAGAGTCCCTAGTCGCAGACACTTGGTCACCAGCTCAAACTGGTTGCGTGATTCCTGAGATTGGAATAGCAGCCACCTTGTCACAACCCCAACAACAGGAGGTTAAGGAGTTTGTGCTTCGCAACAAGGAGGTATTCTCTGAGCTGCCGGGACAAACATCTGGGGTAGAGCATGACATCATTACCCCGCCCGGTGAAAGGGTGAAGTTAAAACCCTATCGGATCCCAGAGGCCCGACGGGAGGCAATACGGGAGGAAGTACAGAAAATGCTGAACTTAGGGGTGATAGAGGAGTCCCAAAGTGATTGGTCTAGTCCCATTGTGTTGGTGCCTAAACCGGATGGGAGCTGGCGATTTTGTAACGATTTTCGTCAGTTGAACAAAGTTACAAAATTTGACACCTACCCCATGCCACGTATAGATGAGTTGATCGACCGGCTGGGAACAGCCCGATACATGACGACTCTTGACCTCACAAAAGGGTATTGGCAAATCCCCCTGGCCAAGTCGGCCAAAGAGAAAACCGCATTTGTAACCCCAGACGGGGCGTTCCAATATAAAAGAATGCCGTTCGGGTTACAGAATGCGCCGGCCACATTCCAGCGGAAAATGGACCAGATGCTGAGGCCCCATCGGAAGTATGCTGCGGCTTACCTGGATGACGTAATTGTCCATAGCACAGATTGGGCCTCACATCTGCCAAAAGTGCAAGCAGTCCTGGACTCTGTTCGGGAAGCGGGGTTTACGGCTAACCCCAAGAAGTGTACCATTGGGCAGGAGGAGGCCACATATCTTGGGTACACCATTGGGAGGGGAGTAATAAAACCCCAACTCAACAAAGTCGAGGCCATCCAGAGTTGGCCACGTCCCAACAGCAAGAAGCAGGTACGAGCCTTTCTGGGAATCGCTGGGTATTATCGGCGATTCATTCCCCACTTTGCTTCTAAGGCTGTGCCCCTAACCAACCGGACGAAGGGGAAAGGGTCGGTCATGATTAAATGGACCCCCGAGGCTGCGGCAGCATTCCAATTCTTGAAACAAGCCTTATGTAGCCAGCCAGTGTTGTACTCACCCGACTTCTCTAAAGACTTTGTCGTACAAAGTGATGCGTCAGATGTGGGGTTAGGAGCAGTATTGTCCCAGGTCTGGAACGGGGAAGAGCACCCAGTCATTTACCTCAGCAGGAAGTTGAAGTCCCATGAGGTAAATTACGCCACCGTTGAAAAGGAGTGTTTAGCGGTGAAGTGGGCTCTAGATTCCCTTCGGTACTACCTGCTAGGTAGGCACTTTGACATGGTTACGGATCACGCTCCGTTAAAGTGGATGGCTCAAAACAAGGAAACAAATAGAAGAGTGAATAGGTGGTTCCTGGCCCTCCAGGAATTCAACTTCACAGTAAAGCATCGCCCTGGCGTTCAAATGGGGAATGTGGATGCTTTGTCTCGAGTACATGAATGCCTGATTGCTGGTGTTCCAACCCCTAGGTTAAAACAAGAGGGGGGGGTATGTGACAGCAGGAAGGTAAAGTCACCTGGTTGCATCCAGGGGGGTAGATATATTTCGCCCAGATTCAGGCTTTACGCCGACTTATACAACTAGGTGGAGAGTTGTATAAGCCCAGCTGAGGCTAGTGGGCTCATGGATGACTCATACCTCTAGGGAGAGTGTGGGGCGTCGTGCAGACAGGGAGTTGATGAGACCAGCTGAAGCTTGTCAGCTCATTTAGGCCTCTATAAGAACTCCCAGATTCATTAGGTGTTTGCTCATGCCTGGACCCAGACCTGTGTGGACTGTCTAGGGAGAGTGAACCCCTGTGCGGTGAGACAAAGCCTGTGTGGCTATTTGCTTGGACATTTAAAACCAGGGACTTAGGGACTAGGACAGCACTAGGCTGATCCCAGTTGTTAGTTAGGAAACCTGTATGTTTAGTCAGAGGTCAAGTTGACCAGGATTTATTTTATTTATGTTTCTTTTGCTTTGCTGTGTTTTGTCACTGTAAATAGAAAATAAACCGCACCTTTTTGATTTTGAAAACCACAACCTCCGTTTGCTGGGCCTGTTTTTGTGTGGGGAGCCCATCCCGGGGGTCACACACACCCGCTGCCGAGCTAACCCCCTCACAATAGCAAATACATATTGGAACATTATCTTAGTTTCTAGCTAAAGGTATATACTGTTTTCCTTACTTTATTTATATTAGCATGCTAAGTGGTTCTAAAATTAATCTCCCTGTATTGTTGTTTACCCACTGAGGACCTAGACACATCTGGAAGACAGAGGAGGGTACACAAATATGACACTATTCACCACTGTCACATCTGGTGCCCGAACGTCCTGTGCCAACCTGTGAAAATAGTCTGAAAAGCCTCAGAAACAGGTCCTCACCCTGCCAGCTGAGACTCATTGTTATTAGAAATTAACTCCTACCTTTATGTAACAACAACTGCCTTAATAATAGTCTACAGTTGATAGTTTGATGCAAAACAAGTTTCTATTATTTTCATCCAAAGATTGTTTAGCCATATAATTATCTGATGGAGTTTATCAGAAAGTTGTGGCTGAAGGTATGGTTTGGTGATTACAAAGCTCAGAGTATTTTGGGTCCTCCTGAAGGTTTTTGATTTATTATTCTATTAAAGCTGAACTCAGGCAATATTTTTATACATTTACACTTAAAAATAAATCTGTCTCATGTCTAACTGTAAAATAAAAATATAGAAATATGGGGGCTTTCATATACTGTACCTCTGATAGTAAACCAAAGCAAGGGAACAAACCAGATAAAACACATAACATTTTATTACAAAACTTCATTAAATACCGCCTCAAAAGGACATTTTAAAAACATATTACATATTCATATGCACTGGAAACTGATTCATACAGGAAATAAGTAGATGAATTTAAACATCAATTTTTCATGATACACAGAGACGAGAAAATAAATCAGCTTCTTCGGGACTTCTCTGGTCTCAAACGTGTAAGGTATACAGTATGTCATAGACTTTTATGGATTCTTCTCACCAGGCTGTCCCATGGGAGCCAATATCAGGAGAAAGGGGTGGACGTCAAAGGGAAGAAAAAAACGGGCTCACAAGGGGGACCCGGACCATGCACCCGCCGTTAGGCCTGATATATACAGTATATATCTGCCCAAATGTTGCCCAGCTAAGGTACAATCAAAAAAGGCTCAGAACAGTTGTTGCCTAGTAAACATGAATTATGCCATAGTCCGTAGGGTTCAATATTGAGTTGGCCCACCCTTCAACTCTTCTGGGAAGGCTGTCCGCAAAATTTGGAGTGTGTCTATGGGAATGTTTGACCATTTTTCCAGAAGTGCATTTGTGAGGTCAGGCATTGATGTTTGACGAGAAGGCCTGGCTCGCAGTCTCCGCTCGAATTCATCCCAAAGGTGTTCTGGGTTCGGGTTGTGGTCAGGACTCCACCCCAAACTCGCTCATCCATGGCTTTATAGACCTTGCTTTGTGCACTGGTGCGCAGTCATGTTGGAACAGGAAGGGGACATCCCCAAACTGTTACCACAAAGTTGGAAGCATGAAATTGTCCAAAATGTCTTGGTATGCTGACGCCTTAAAGTGGTTGTAAACCCTGTTAAAATTTTTTTTTTTTAAAACTAACCTGCAAGACAAAGGCATAATGAGCTAGTATGACTAGCATACTAGCTCATTATCCATCACTTACCTTAGATCGGGGCCCCCAAAGGCGTCCTCGTCTCCCTCTCCAGCCGCAGCCATCGCTGCGGCGATAGCCGGAAGGTTACTTCCGGGTATCGCCGCTCCAGCCAATCACAGCACCGCTCCGGCGCTGTGATTGGCCAGAGCGGCGAAGACTAAGCCGGATTTGTGAATGGGATTAACCCTATGAATGCGCCGTTGTCTACGGCGTGCATGCTCCGTAGACACCGACGCATATCATTTTTAGCAAATATCTCCTAAACCGTGTAGGTTTAGGAGATATTTCTTGCACCTACAGGTAAGCCTTAAGCCGTGTACACACGATAGGTTTTACCGATGAAAACAGTCCGATGGACTGTTTTCATCGGACAAACCGATCGTGTATGGGCCCCATCGGTCTTTTTTCCATCGGTGTTTAAAAATAGAACATGTTTTAAATTTATCCGATGGTTAAAAAACCGATAGCAAATTACTATCGTCTGTGGGGAACTCCATCGGATAAAAAACCCACGCATGCTCAGAATCAAGTCGACGCATGCTCAGAAGCATTGAACTTATTTTTTCTCGGCTCATCTGAGTGTTTTACGTCACCGCGTTTGAAACAGTCGTTTTTTTGACTGATGGTGTGTGGGCAAGACTGATGGAAGACAGTTTCATCGGATTTCCGATGGAAAAAAACATTGGTTTAGAATCCATAGGATATCCGATCGTGTGTACAGGGCTTTAATCTAGGCTTACCTGTAGGTGCAAGTTGCAAAAGTGGGTTTACAACCACTTTAAGGGTTCCCTTAACTGGAACTGGGGGGTCAAGCCAAACCCCTGAAAAACAACCCCACACCATAATCCCCCCTCCACCAAATGATTTGGACCAGTGCACAAAGCAAGGTTCATAAAGACTTGGATATAGTTACATAGTTAGTCAGGTTGAAAAAAGTCCATCTAGTTCAACCAAAAAATTAAAAATACAATCCCATATACACAATCCCATATGCACACAGTTGATGAGCGTGTTAGGGGTGGATGAACTTGACTGGCCTGCACAGAGTCCTGACCTCAACCCAATAGAACACCATTGGGATGAATTAGAGCGGAGACTGCGAGCCAGGCCTTCTCGTCCAACATCAGTGCCTGACCTCACAAATGCGCTTCTGGAAACATTACCATAGCCACACTCCTAAACATTTTGGACAGCCTTCCCAGAAGAGTTGAAGCTGTTATAGCTGCAAAGGGTGGGCCAACTCAATATTGAACCCTTTGAACTAAGACTAGGATGCCATTAAAGTTCATGTGCATGTAAAGGCAGGCATCCCAATACTTTTGGTAATATAGTGTATATGTGAAAAAAATGTGTTACAATAAACCACAGCAACCACTACCTACTGTGCCTGCCTGCTCCTTGCTCAGAGTGCTGGCCATGAACATGGAGGATTGCCATAGATGCTTGCTGGTGATTCTGGTGGGTCTGGCACCACAGTGTATTCGTTGATAACCTATAGCGGCTGCCCGATTTCCATCTGTCAACACATATTTCCCCCTACAATCAAGCTGCACCTCTTCTGTTTTACATGTAATTGTTGATATGTTTCTTCAGTAAATGTTAAATATTTTTTATTAATTCCTGCTCTCTGGCAAAATGTTTTCGTGTGGGGCACTTTTAGCCCCCAGGAGATGGCCCCTACTAGGGATGAGTCGAACACTCCCCAGTTCGGTTTTCATCAGAACATGCGAACAGGCAATAAATTTGTTCGAACATCTGAACACCGTTAAAGTCTATGGGACTCGAACATGAAAAATCTAAAGTGCTAATTTTAAAGGCTTATATGCAAGTCATTGTCATAAAAAGTGTTTGGGGACCCGGGTCCTGCCCCAGGGGACATGTATCAATGCAAAAAAAAGTTTTAAAAACGGCCGTTTTTTTCGGGAGCAGTGATTTTAATAATGCTTGAAGTGAAACAATAAAAGTGAAATATTCCTTTAAATTTCATACCTGGGGTGTGTGTATAGTATGCCTGTAAAGTAGCGCTTATTTCCCATGCTTAGAACTGTCCCTGCACAAAGTGTCATTTCTGAAGGAAAAAAAGTCATTTAAAAGCACTCGCGGCTATAATGAATTGTCGGCTCCCGGTCTGGTATGGATATTTGAGGGGAACCCCACGTCATTTTTTTTTTATTTGACGCAGGGTTCCCCTTAATATCCATACCAGACCTGAAGAGCCTGGTAATTGAATTTGGGGGGACCCCCAAAATTTTGCCTGGTGGTTGTGGGGGTCTGCGGGCGGGGGGTTTATCGGAATCTGGAAGCCCCCTTTAACAAAGGGGACCCCCAGATTCCAGCCTCCCCTATGTGAATTGGTAACGGGGTACATTGTACCCCTACCATTTCACAAAAGAAAGTGTCAAACATTTTAAAAACCACACAGACACCGTTGTGAAAAGTCCTTTATTAAAAATAAAAAATAAAAAAAGCCATTCCAGCGTTGTAATGCAGTCTGTCCAGCGACGATCCCTGAATCATTCTCCAGCGATGCGGCGAGTCTCCAGCGATGAAGGACGCACATCTTCCCTGCGCCGAAGCCTCCCGGCTAATGATGCGCAAGCAGTGTTGACAGTTCTTTTATAACCGAGGTCGGAAACCCCCGTGACGGGTAACCCCGCCCCCTCTGACGCATCACGGGGGTTCCCCGTGACGCGTTAGAGGGGGCGGGACGGGTAACCCCGCCCCCTCTAACGTGTCCTGGTTGTTTTCGACCTTGGTTATAAAAGAACTGTCAACACTGCTTGCTGCACTGCACTAAAATGCACTAAAATGCTGCACTGATGGGTACTTATGAGTGGCACTGATAAGTGGCACAGCTAGGCACTGATGGGCACTGATATGCGGCACTGATAGATGGCACTGATAGGCATCTCTGATGGCACTGGCACTGGCAGGCATTGGGGATGGGAACTGATTGGCAGCTGCCTGGGCACAGATTGGCATTTCCCTGGTGGTCTAGGTGGCATACCTGGTGGTCCAGTGTGGATGACCATCCCTGGTGGTTCATTGCGGCATCCTGGTGGGGCATCCGAGGGGGGGCTGCGCTGATAAACAATCAGCACAGACCCCCCTGTTAGGAGAGCAGTCGATCGGCTCTCCTCTACTCACGTCTGTCAGACGCGAGTGAGAAATAGCCGATCAACGGCTCTTCCTGTTTACATCGTGATCAGCCGTCATTGGACACGGCTGATCACGTGGTAAAGAGCCTCCGTCGAGCCTCCGCTATTTACGGCGATCGGTGTATCGGTGTGTCAGACTGACACACCGCACCACCGATTGCCGGGATGCGCGCCTCTATGGGCGCGCGTCGGCTGTTATCCTGCTGGACGTCATATGACGTCCAGTCAGGATAACTGAACCACTGCCCGGCCGTCATTCTGCTGTAGGCCGAGTGGGAAGTGGTTAAAATGCATACCAGACAGAAGGGCCTGGTATGCTCCTAGAGGGGGAACCCATGCCGTTTTTTTTTTTTTTTATTTGGTGTGGAGTTGCCCCTCAAGATTCATACCAGACACAGTGCCTGGTATTGTCGGGGATCGAAGTCGGATCCCTGTTCATTGAAGTCGGACGCATGTCGGACTTCAAGTCGCAGGGCAAAGTCGGATCCAAAGTAGTACGACTGTCGTGTCGTACCAGTGTGAACCTGGCCTTAGATGTACACAATTACGGCACCACCATTTAGGTAAGAGTAACGTGGGAAAGGGGCAGCCGTTTAATTATATTGGGGTGGGGGATGAGCTTGCAATCAGACAACATCCAAAACCCATGTCAGGGCCTCTGTTGTTTATGCTATGACACTGTTTCTAGTTATTTGCATATGCTTTTCTATTTTTGTGGTCTGTTGAGAGGGTTCTGGAATGCAGAGTGGAGGGCCAGGCAATGTCAGCTCAAGTGTGCACTACAAGGGCAATGTGTATAGATAGCCTGTCACTAGAAGTAAAGACAAGACCAGTGGTTTATTTATAGCCGTGAATACATAGCAACTATTTAACACATAATAATACAGCTCTGCAGCTACACAGGCGATAATACAGCATACAAATTGTCATTTTTTTCAAAGGGCGCTCCGATAACAGTCCTGTTATTGCTTGCACTGACAAATATGCTGCAATATTTCTCAATAATCTTCATTAAAGGGGAACTCCAATCAGGAAAAATATACAGTTTTTACTGTGAATTCTAGAAGCCTGTATTATTACCATTGATTACAGATTTGTTCTTAAAGTAAAGCGCACAGCATTTTTTTTTCTTTTTAGTTTTGGATAACCTGTCAGTAGGGATGAGCCAAACACTCAATTCAGGATATTTTAAAACTATAAATGATCCTATATAAATATATCAGGCAGCCATATTTGCTGCTATATACACAATGTGCTTTGGGATATTCCTTACCTCAGTACAAGGCTATTAAAAGACCTATTATTTTAATGGCTTCACATGTAAATAATTGTATCACAGCAGTCATTAGCAATGATTCCAAATACAATGTTTTATATAAGGGTGCCTTCTGTCCTCTGCGCTTTAGTAACACGTGTTTTACCATTAATGCAATGTATGGTTAGTAAGGCTCTGTGGCTCACGCATGCGTTTGCAAATGCGTGCGGACAAACCCCTGTTTTTAACGCATACTGTTAGACAGGTTAATTGGTTGTCAGCGAGCTGGTCGGTAAGTAGGCTTGGTTTTTCCCTGGGCATTCCCCAGGCCATGTTGTTATCTGCTTTAGCCTTCCAATGCTACTTACCGTGATAGCCAGCTATAGATGGGGGCGGTGGACATGTTTTTGTTTTCACCTATGGTGCTTGTATTGGTCCAGCAGTGCACCAACACCTTTGCTGCCATTGTGCTACGCTGGGTGTTTGGTGTGCTCCTGTACCCTTAAGGAGGGGTGGCTCCCCTTCAGTCCACCTGCCCTCATCTAACCATCAGAATGCATGTGCCTCCATTGTGGGGACACTCAATGTTAGTGTAGGACCACAGACTCCAGGGGGCCTTGGCGTGGCTCTGTGGCTCACGCATGCGTTTGCAAATGCGTGCGGACAAACCCCTGTTTTTAACGCATACTGTTAGACAGGTTAATTGGTTGTCAGCGAGCTGGTCGGTAAGTAGGCTTGGTTTTTCCCTGGGCATTCCCCAGGCCATGTTGTTATCTGCTTTAGCCTTCCAATGCTACTTACCGTGATAGCCAGCTATAGATGGGGGCGGTGGACATGTTTTTGTTTTCACCTATGGTGCTTGTATTGGTCCAGCAGTGCACCAACACCTTTGCTGCCATTGTGCTACGCTGGGTGTTTGGTGTGCTCCTGTACCTTTAAGGAGGTGTGGCTCCCCTTCAGTCCACCTGCCCTCATCTAACCATCAGAATGCATGTGCCTCCATTGTGGGGACACTCAATGTTAGTGTAGGACCACAGACTCCAGGGGGCCTTGGCGTGGCTCTGTGGCTCACGCATGCGTTTGCAAATGCGTGCGGACAAACCCCTGTTTTTAACGCATACTGTTAGACAGGTTAATTGGTTGTCAGCGAGCTGGTCGGTAAGTAGGCTTGGTTTTTCCCTGGGCATTCCCCAGGCCATGTTGTTATCTGCTTTAGCCTTCCAATGCTACTTACCGTGATAGCCAGCTATAGATGGGGGCGGTGGACATGTTTTTGTTTTCACCTATGGTGCTTGTATTGGTCCAGCAGTGCACCAACACCTTTGCTGCCATTGTGCTACGCTGGGTGTTTGGTGTGCTCCTGTACCTTTAAGGAGGTGTGGCTCCCCTTCAGTCCACCTGCCCTCATCTAACCATCAGAATGCATGTGCCTCCATTGTGGGGACACTCAATGTTAGTGTAGGACCACAGACTCCAGGGGGCCTTGGCGTGGCTCTGTGGCTCACGCATGCGTTTGCAAATGCGTGCGGACAAACCCCTGTTTTTAACGCATACTGTTAGACAGGTTAATTGGTTGTCAGCGAGCTGGTCGGTAAGTAGGCTTGGTTTTTCCCTGGGCATTCCCCAGGCCATGTTGTTATCTGCTTTAGCCTTCCAATGCTACTTACCGTGATAGCCAGCTATAGATGGGGGCGGTGGACATGTTTTTGTTTTCACCTATGGTGCTTGTATTGGTCCAGCAGCGCACCAACACCTTTGCTGCCATTGTGCTACGCTGGGTGTTTGGTGTGCTCCTGTACCTTTAAGGAGGGGTGGCTCCCCTTCAGTCCACCTGCCCTCATCTAACCATCAGAATGCATGTGCCTCCATTGTGGGGACACTCAATGTTAGTGTAGGACCACAGACTCCAGGGGGCCTTGGCGTGGCTCTGTGGCTCACGCATGCGTTTGCAAATGCGTGCGGACAAACCCCTGTTTTTAACGCATACTGTTAGACAGGTTAATTGGTTGTCAGCGAGCTGGTCGGTAAGTAGGCTTGGTTTTTGCCTGGGCATTCCCCAGGCCATGTTGTTATGAGCCAAACACCACCTGGTTCGGTTCGGTTCGCATCCAGAACATGCGAACGGACCGATAGTTCGCGCAAACTTTCGAACCCCGTTAAAGTCCATGGGACTCGAACGTGAGAAATCAAAAGTGCAAATTTTAAAGGCTAATATGCAAGTTATTGTCCTAAAAAGGGTTTGGGGACCCGGGTCCTGCCCCAGGGTACATGTATCAATGCAAAAAAACAGTTTTAAAAACTAACGTTTTTTCAGGAGCAGCGATTTTAATGATGCTTAAAGTGAAAAAATAAAAGTGAAATATTCCTTTAAATATCGTGCCTGGGGGGGGGGTGTCTATAGTATGCCTGTAAAGTGGCGCGTGTTTCCCATGTTTAGAACTGTCCCTGCACAAAATGACATTTCTAAAGGAATACAAGTCATTTAAAACTGCATGGGGCTTTAATGTAATGTCTGGTCCCGGCAATATGGATGAAAATCATTGAGAAAAACGGCATGGGTACCCCCTCCCCCCCCCCCCAGCCCATTACCAGGACCTTTGGGTCTTGTATGGATATTAAGGGGAACCCCGCACCCAAATTAAAAAAAAGAAAGACGTGGGGAACCCAGGCCATATATAATCTCTGAACAGCAGTATACAGGCGGTGCAAACAAGACAGGGACTGTAGGTTTGTTCCTAAGTAGAATCTTTTTGAAGTGTAGCTCCAGCCAAAAAATCAATTTTTAAGCTTTTTGGAAAACATAGGGAAGGGTTATCACCCCTGTAACATTTGTTTTGCTGTCTGTGCACCTGTTCAGAAGATTTCACCTCACTTTCTGTCCCAATGACAATTGGATTTTTAAAATTTGGGGTTTTTAGGGAAACAAGGATTGGTGATAAAGCATCAGTGCACCTTTTTCCCATATTAACTCTTACAGGAGAGAATTTCCCTTCCTAGAGGTAGATTTCCTCTCATTTCCTTTTGTCTCCCTCCGTTTGTAAGTAGGAGTCGTTTGAAAGTCGGATGTTTGAAAGTAGGGGCCTGCCCTAGGTACTCTGCAGAAATTTGGGCCTTAGGTGTTGGTGTTGCCACAACACTGTAAGCCCTCACAGTTACTCTTGGTGGGCACTGGAATGCCCTGCTGTGAACTATTAAATCAAGAATTGTAATTACATGCCATTGTTGAACAGTGGCAGAAAAATTGGGCCTTTGGTGGTGGTGGTGGTGGTGGTGCTGGTGCTACAACACTGTAAGTCCTCACAGTTACTCTTGGTGGGCGCTGGAACGGGCCCTGCTGTGAAATATTATATCAAGAATTGTAATTACATGCACCTGTTGAACAGGGGCAGAGAAATTTGGCCTTTGGTGGTGGTGGTGGTGTTTCCACAACACTGTAAGCCCATACAGTTACTCTTGGTGGGCACAGGAATGGGCCCTGCTGTGAAATATTAGATCAAGAATTATAATTACATGCCCCTGTTAAACAGGGGCAGAAAAATTGGGCCTTAGGCACTGGTGCTGGTGCCACAACACTGCAACCCCTCACAGATACTCTAGTTGGAGCACAGGAATGAGCCCTGCTGCAAAGTATTACAGCAAAAATTGTAATTACACGCCCCTGTTAAACAGGGGCAGAAAAATTGGGCCTTAGGCACTGGTGCTGGTGCCACAGCACTGCAACCCCTTACAGATACTATAGTTGGAGCACAGGAATGAGCCCTGCTGCAAAGTATTACAGCAAAAATTGTAATTACACGCCCCTGTTAAACAGGGGCAGAAAAATTGGGCCTTAGGCACTGGTGCTGGTGCCACAGCACTGCAACCCCTTACAGATACTATAATTGGAGCACAGGAATGAGCCCTGCTGCAAAGTATTACAGCAAAAATTATAATTACACGCCACTGTTAAACAGGGGCAGAAAAATTGGGCCTTAGGCACTGGTGCTGGTGCCCCAACACTGCAACCCCTCACAGATACTCTAGTTGGAGCACAGGAATGAGCCCTGCTGCAAAGTATTGCAGCAAAAATTGTAATTACACGCCCCTGTTATACAGGGGCAAAAAAATAGGGCCTTAGCCTCTGGTGGCGGTGCCCAGAACCAAAAATGTTCTTACAAGCTATCAACATGAACATTGAGGAGGAATAGGATAGTCACTCAGCATAACAGGATAGTCACTCAGCATCAGCATAGGCAGTCTTGAAGGGATCTCACATTAAAAAAAAAATATTCAGTTACATCAGCTGATTAATTTTTATGAAGGTCAGCCGATCGACCGAGTCGGTGGACAGGGGCACCCTGTGATCGGTTACAAAGCCTCCAGCAGCACTGAATGTGCGTTCCAAAACGTAGGACAGGCCAGTAGCTCAATTGCATACTGTGAAAGCTCTGGCCAGTGATCCATCCTCAAGACCCAGTAACCCAGAGAATTTTCGGTGGGAAAGGTCTAATCTTGCCCCTAGGTATTCCTGCACCATGTAAATCAGATGCTGGCGATGGTTGCTGGAACCGATCATACCTTGGGGCTGTGGACTAAAAAATTGTCTGAACGCATCGGTCAGACGGCCACCTTCTCCAACGCTCCTTCTGTGACTGACCAAAGCCTCAGCAACACGTTGTCCAGGACCAGGAATTTGTAACCTCCCAGGCTCTGGAAACGCGTTGCACAAACCTTTCTGCAAGGCCTCCCGTAGAGGTTTCATCTTCTGCTCCCTCTGTGATGGCTGGATAAGGTCCGCAACCTTACCCTTGTAACGTGGATCAATGAGGGTTGCCAGCCAGTAATGATCCCTCTCCTTGATACCACGAATACGAGGATCCTTTCGCAGGCTTTGCAGGATCAGGGAGGCCATGCAGCATAGGTTTGCTGAGGCATTCGGTCCGGAGTCCTCTGGGTCACTAAGGACACTAAGGATGACATGATCAGCAGCCACCTCCTCCCAGCCACGTACAAGTCCATGGGTTTCTTGGGACTGTAAATGAGCCCTTGAAGACTTCTGCTGATGCTGAGTGCTAGGCTCCACCTCCATGCTGACATAATCCTCCTCCTTCTCCTCCTCGTCCTCTTCCTGTGTGATCGGCGGGCCAGCAGGAACACTGTCTGGATAAAGGGGGCCTTGAGAGGTAAGGAAGTCCTCCTCTTCCTGCCTCTGTTCTGCCTCAAGTGCCCTGTCCATTATTCCATTCAGCGTGTGCTCCAACAGGTGGACAAGAGGGATAGTGTCACTGATGCATGCACTGTCACTGCTCACCATCCTCGTGGCCTCCTCAAATGGTGACAGGACAGTGCATGCATCCCTGATCATGACCCACTGGCGTGGTGAAAAAAAGCCAAGCTCCCCTGACCCTATCCTGGTGCCATAGTCACACAGGTACTCATTGATGGCCCTCTGCTGCGCGTGCAGGCGCTGTAGCATGGCCAACGTTGAGTTCCACCTGGTGGGCATGTCACAGATTAGGCGGTTCTTGGGCAGGTTGTATTCCTTTCCTGGCCTCCCTCAGAACATCCTGTAAGCCCAAGTACCTGCCCAAGAACTGCTGCACCACCAAGTTAAGAACGTGAGCCAAATAGGGCACATGGGTCAGCTGTCCCTGTCCGAGGGCGGAGAGGAGGTTGGTGCCATTGTCGCAAACTACCATTCCTGGCTTAAGCTGGTGTGGCGTCAACCACCTCTGAGCCTGCCCCTGCAGAGCTGACAGAATCTCTGCCCCAGTGTGGCTCCTGTCCCCCAAGCACACCAGCTCAAGCACCGCATGGCATCTTTTTGCCTGTGTACTTGCGTAGCCCCTTGAACACCTACAGAGCACCGCTGGTTCCGAGGACAAATCAGCACAGGAAGAGGCCCTAGAGGAAGAAGAAGAGGAGGGGGTGGAGGAGAGAGGTGTGTCAGAATCACCACTAGTAGCATTTTGGAGGCGTGGTGGTGGGACAACCTCCAACACTACTGCACCCTGTCCTGCATCCTTCCCAGCTGCCAGCAGAGTAACCCAGTGCGCCGTGAAAGATAGGTAACGTCCCTGTCCATGCCTGATGGACCATGAGTCAGCGGTAATATGCACCTTACCGCTGACTGCCCTGTCCAGCGAGGCCAAGACATTGCCTTCCACATGACGGTAGAGAGCCGGAATCGCCTCCGTGAAAAAAAGTGGCGTTTGTGGGAACCTACCACTGAGGTACAGCACATTCCACAAACTCATGGAAGGGGGCAGAGTCTACCAACTGAAAAGGCAGCAGTTGAAGTGCTAGCAATTTAGCCAAGCTAGCATTCAACCGCTGGGCATGTGGATGGCTGGGAGCGAATTTCTATTGAAGGTGCAGCAGCTGGGGCAGGGAAATTTGCCTGGTACAATTGGACGTTGGTGTACCGATAGCAGATTGCCCGCTAGTACTTGGCAGTGACACACCTAATTCTACACCTTCATTCCTCTCAGTGCAGGTTTCAGAGAGGACTGAAGGTATAGTGGGGTTGGAGATCCCAGCTGATGAGGAGCAAGGAGAGGTCCGCTTTGTTCTTTGATGTGGGTCTTTTATGTACGCTTGCCAACGGACTGCATGGCAGGTCGACATATGTCTGGTCAAGCATGTGGTGCCCAAGCGGCTCATGTTGTGGCCACGCGAGATACACTTCAGACATATGTTGCAAATAGCAACGGTGCGATCTGCTGCACACGTCTCAAAAAAGGCCCACACCAAAGAACTTTTTGGAATAACGTGCAGAGACAGCAGCACCCTGAACATGCGGAACACTGCAGTGTGATGCAGTCAGTTGGCTGCCCTTCAGCTGGCCTCTGGAGGGCATCCTGCCTCGTTGGAGATGTGCCTCTCCTCCTCTCTCCTATCAGGCACCCACGTAGAGTCAGTTACCTCATCATCCCCTCCCTCCTCATCACTGGAGCAAACCTGGAAGTATGCTGCAGCTGGGGGAACATGACTGCCAGTTTGCTGTCCTTCTTGGGCACCCCCTCTCTCTGGGCTCATGTTACTGTCTTCCACAAGTTGGTTACCATCATCGGAGCCTTCAAAACGCTGCGCATACTCCTGCAGCATGTACCCAACACTGTGGTCAAACAGTTCGGGGGACTCCTCAGGACATGGTGGGGCTAGGGAAGGAGTGACTGATGCCATTGAGCCGAGGGAAAAGGGCGCTTTGGCTGCTGCTTTGGCAGACAAAATACCCGGAGGCTGGGTGAGAGAGGATGAGGAGGATGAGGACGGCTTGGTCATCCACTCTACCAACTCTTCGGCATGTTGCGGCTCAAAATGACCAGCTGCCGAAAAAAAGGACAAGCGTGCCCCACGTCCACGTGCTGATGATGATGCACCGTGTCCATGACCAGCACTGTTGCCTCTAGACACAGAGCCTGCTTGCCCTCTTTTATTGGCCTGTGAGTGTCTGTCTCTCCCTGTTGGCATTCCAGACATACTATATTTGATGTATTGGAATAGGTACACAAGGAATTGTCTGCAGTTAGCTTTAGCTGCACACTGTGCACAGTATACAGTACACTGATTTATTATACTGCAGGTTAGCTCAATCAACTGCCTGTATTATTAGTAATAGAAAAGGAATAGTCTGCAGTCAGCTTTATGTGCACACTGTGCCCAGTATACAGTACACTGACTTAATATACTGCAGGTTAGCTCAATCAACTGCCTGTATTATATTAGTAATAGAAAAGGAATAGTCTGCAGTCAGCTTTACGTGCACACTGTGCCCAGTATACAGTACACTGACTTTATATACTGCAGGTTAGATCAATCAACTGCCTGTATTATTAGGAATAGAAAAGGAATAGTCTGCAGTCAGCTTTACGTGCACACTGTGCCCAGTATACAGTACACTGACTTAATATACTGCAGGTTAGCTCAATCAACTGCCTGTATTATTAGTAATAGAAAAGGAATAGTCTGCAGTCAGCTTTACGTGCACATTGTGCCCAGTATACAGTACACTGACTTAAAGCGGAGGTTCACCCAAAATCACAACTATATTGTAACACAATCATTGCAATATGTACATCATCAAAAGGCACAACATTTTTTTTAGCATATATAAATACCGTATTATTGCCTTCATGAAGCGACTTCTGGGATTCCCCTCCCGCGGGAGCAGGCGTTTCTAAGCCTTTCCCCAGCACCGCAATGCAATGTGGGACTTAGCTGCAATGTCTTCTGGGAGCCGTATCATGTTTTTTTTGGTTGTGCATACCATCACAACGGGGCGTAAACTTTCAATGACGCCGCCCGTTGTGATGGCAACCTGTTCGTTTACGGCGCTACTGCAGGCACGAAAATGAACGGTGAATGCTGGGAGCTGAGCATTCACAGCTTCCAGGAAATGATTGCTTGTGGGCTTCACAATGCCCACAAGCAAAATGGAAACTCCCAGCAATGGATTTTATAACTCCTTCTTTGCCACGAAAACGGACAGCAGATACTTGCATAGACAAAACAAGTGTACCTTAGTATTGTTAAACCCCATTGAATGCAGAAAAAAATAAAAAGTTTGCCCGCGGAACCCCCGCTTTAATATACTGCAGGTTAGATCAATCAACTGCCTGTATTATTAGTAATAGAAAAGGAATAGTCTGCAGTCAGCTTCACGTGCACACTGTGCCCAGTATACAGTACACTGACTTAATCTACTGCAGCTTAGCACAATCAACTGCCTGCCTGTATTTTTTAGTAGGAATAGAATAACAGGAATGCTTTGCAATGAGATTTAGCTAAACTGTATACAGTATATATATATATATATATATATATATATATATATATAGCGCACAGACCCCTTTCTTTACCTGCATTAACTTTGGCTCCTTGCAGGAAGAGAGAGGCACACCGCACTAACAGCCCGTATCCTCCTGTGCAAAGAGGTTGAGCGGTGTTGTTGGGTCTTCCACGGTCAGAATATGAAAACCTCCAGAGTCTGATGCTCACCTCTATGTTAACTAGAGACAAGTCCTTGACTTCCCATTAAAGTAAGGTGACCAGATTTTTAAAATGAAATCCGGGGACATATTTTTTTTTTTACTAGTAATGGCAGCAATCAGCGACTCTCTGCCCGTTGCCGCCGCCTCACAGCCTCTCAATTCTTACTCTCCGGGTCCCGGCTACTACTGGGTGGGGAGCGGAGGAAGATCACTCCGCCAGGGAAGTCAAGAAGATAAGCAGGCAGGCGGCTGGCCGGGATTTGAGCCAAGGCAGAAGAACATGCGAGCGGAGCTGAATGGGCATGCACCCGAAACTGAAGAAATATTCCCTCCGCTCCGACCACCACATGATCATCAGAAAGGGACACAGATAATGGAAAGAAATACACCCCCCTAAGCTAGTAGGAGCGGCGGAGCGGGGGTGTGTAATTCAGAATTTTTTCTTTTAATCCTGCACTGACTGTCTTTGAAACTGCCCCAGCCCCTGTTCAAATCCAATCCGGGGACAAAACCGGGGACAGACTTGGTCCGGGGACAGTGTCCTCAATCTGGGGACTGTCCCCTGAAACCTGGGATGTCTGGTCACCCTACATTAAAGTGAATGTCCACACAAGCTGAAACTCCAACTCAGAGTTTATTTTCTCTTAGCAATAACACAGTCTCTGATAGAAGAAAGGTTGGAGCAAGAAACAGAACAGCACAAGGTGTGGATGAGGTCCAGGCACAAACGTTACGGATGTTCGCTCAGCTGATCGAGCAAAACTAACTAGGTGCACAGTCTCTGCCACAGACTGTGAGGTTGGTCTCTGCCACAGACCTGGTGAAAACTGATTCCCTTCTTTAGCTATAGCCCTTGTTTAGGAGAAGACATCCCTCCGGAGAGTTACCGGGCCCCTACCGTCACCATGACACTGCACTGGGTCTTCGGAGAGTTCCTTCCCGGCCTCGTCATCCTAGATACGGGTCCCCTCGCAAGGCGACACCCTGAGATTCCTCGATCCCTGGCGGACCCCAGCCGAAGGTGCTGGGCCCCAGGCCTCCACTGTGTTTCCTGGGCTTACATGCCCAGGGCGGACAGGAACATCACGATAGTACCTCACCCTGGGCTAAAGGTGCCCAGGATGGAACCGGAACACTCCCTGGGAGTAGGACTCCCGGCAACCGAACCAACGACAACCCGCCCCCGGGCCAAAGGTGCCCAGGGCGGACAGGAACAACACCTGGGGTAGGACCCCGCTGACCGAAGTGCAATGCATATATATATATATATATATATATATATATATATAGATACATTGAGGACCCCGCTACATATATATATTGTGAGGGGGTTAGCTCGGCAGCGGGTGTGTGTGACCCCCGGGATGGGCTCCCCACACAAAAACAGGCCCAGCAAACGGAGGTTGTGGTTTTCAAAATCAAAAAAAAAAGGTGCGGTTTATTTTCTATTTACAGTGACAAAACACAGCAAAGCCAAAAGAAACATATAAACAAAATAAATCCTGGTCAACTTGACCTCTGACTAAACATACAGGTTTCCTAACTAACAACTGGGATCAGCCTAGTGCTGTCCTAGTCCCTAAGTCCCTGGTTTTGAATGTCCAAGCAAATAGCCACACAGGCTTTTTCTCACCGCACAGGGG
The DNA here is from genome assembly GCA_029206835.1 of Rana muscosa. Taxonomy (NCBI): domain Eukaryota; kingdom Metazoa; phylum Chordata; class Amphibia; order Anura; family Ranidae; genus Rana; species Rana muscosa. The sequence continues at coordinate 123,185,721 of CM055126.1, read as the reverse complement.
TTCACTCTCCCTAGACAGTCCACACAGGTCTGGTTCCAGGCATGAGCTAACATCTAATGAATCTGGGAGTTCTTATAGAGGCCTAAATGAGCTGACAAGCTTCAGCTGGCCTCATCAACTCCCTGTCTGTACGACGCCCCACACTCTCCCTAGAGGTATGAGTCATACATGAGCCTACTAGCCTCAGCTGGGCTTATACAACTCTCCACCCTAGTTGTATAAGTCAGCATAAAGCCTGAATCTGGGAGAAATATATCTACCCCCCTGGATGCAACCAGGTGACTTTACCTTCCTGCTGTCACATACCCCCCCCTCTTGTTTTAACCTCGGGGTTGGAACACCAGCAATCAGGCATTCATGTACTCGAGACAAAGCATCCACATTCCCCATTTGAACGCCAGGGCGATGCTTTACTGTGAAGTTGAATTCCTGGAGGGCCAGGAACCACCTATTCACTCTTCTATTTGTTTCCTTGTTTTGAGCCATCCACTTTAACGGAGCGTGATCCGTAACCATGTCAAAGTGCCTACCTAGCAGGTAGTACCGAAGGGAATCTAGAGCCCACTTCACCGCTAAACACTCCTTTTCAACGGTGGCGTAATTTACCTCATGGGACTTCAACTTCCTGCTGAGGTAAATGACTGGGTGCTCTTCCCCGTTCCAGACCTGGGACAATACTGCTCCTAACCCCACATCTGACGCATCACTTTGTACGACAAAGTCTTTAGAGAAGTCGGGTGAGTACAACACTGGCTGGCTACATAAGGCTTGTTTCAAGAATTGGAATGCTGCCTCAGCCTCGGGGGTCCATTTAATCATGACCGACCCTTTCCCCTTCGTTAGGTTGGTTAGGGGCACAGCCTTAGAAGCAAAGTGGGGAATGAATCGCCGATAATACCCAGCGATTCCCAGAAAGGCTCGTACCTGCTTCTTGCTGTTGGGACGTGGCCAACTCTGGATGGCCTCGACTTTGTTGAGTTGGGGTTTTATTACTCCCCTCCCAATGGTGTACCCAAGATATTTGGCCTCCTCCTGCCCAATGGTACACTTCTTGGGGTTAGCCGTAAACCCCGCTTCCCGAACAGAGTCCAGGACTGCTTGCACTTTTGGCAGATGTGAGGCCCAATCTGTGCTATGGACAATTACGTCATCCAGGTAAGCCGCAGCATACTTCCGATGGGGCCTCAGCATCTGGTCCATTTTCCGCTGGAATGTGGCCGGCGCATTCTGTAACCCGAACGGCATTCTTTTATATTGGAACGCCCCGTCTGGGGTTACAAATGCGGTTTTCTCTTTGGCCAATTTGGCCAGGGGGATTTGCCAATACCCTTTTGTGAGGTCAAGAGTCGTCATGTATCGGGCTGTTCCCAGCCGGTCGATCAACTCATCTATACGTGGCATGGGGTAGGTGTCAAATTTTGTAACTTTGTTCAACTGACGAAAATCGTTACAAAATCGCCAGCTCCCATCCGGTTTAGGCACCAACACAATGGGACTAGACCAATCACTTTGGGACTCCTCTATCACCCCTAAGTTCAGCATTTTCTGTACTTCCTCCCGTATTGCCTCCCGTCGGGCCTCTGGGATCCGATAGGGTTTTAACTTCACCCTTTCACCGGGCGGGGTAATGATGTCATGCTCTACCCCAAATGTTTGTCCCGGCAGCTCAGAGAATACCTCCTTGTTGCGAAGCACAAACTCCTTAACCTCCTGTTGTTGGGGTTGTGACAAGGTGGCTGCTATTCCAACCTCAGGAATCACGCAACCAGTTTGAGCTGGTGACCAAGTGTCTGCGACTAGGGACTCTCTATCCCTCCAGGCTTTCAACAGATTAACGTGATAGATCTGTTCGGGCTTTCGCCTTCCTGGTTGTCTGACCTTGTAATTCACTTCGCTCACTTTTTCCATTATCTCGTAGGGGCCTTGCCATTTGGCAAGGAATTTACTTTCAACCGTAGGGACAAGTACCAGTATCCTATCCCCCGGGGAAAAGGTACGGGTCTTGGCTCCACGGTTGTACACTCTCTGCTGTGCTAACTGCGCTTGGGCCAAATGTTCCTTCACGATGGGCATTACCTGTGCAATTCGGTCTTGCATCAGGGCGACATGCTCAATCACACTCCTGTGGGGAGAACTCTCACTTTCCCAAGTTTCCTTGGCAATATCCAACAGCCCTCTTGGGTGTCTCCCATACAGTAACTCAAAGGGGGAGAATCCCGTAGAGGATTGGGGCACCTCCCTAATAGCAAACATCAGATAAGGAAGTAGACAGTCCCAATCCTTTCCATCCCTATCCACCACTTTCTTCAACATTTGTTTTAGGGTTTTGTTGAATCTTTCAACCAGCCCATCGGTTTGGGGGTGATACACAGATGTACGTAATTGCGTCACTTTGAACAATTTACACAGCTCCTTCATAACCCGGGACATAAAGGGTGTACCTTGGTCCGTAAGCAGTTCTTTACAAATACCCACCCGGCTAAACACAAGAGATAGCTCTTTGGCTATGGTTTTGGCCGAGGTATTTCGGAGAGGGATCGCTTCTGGATAACGGGTGGCATAGTCCATTATAACTAATATGTACTGGTGCCCCCTAGCGGACTTGATTATAGGACCTACCAAATCCATGGCGATCCTCTCAAACGGGACCTCAATGATGGGTAGAGGGACCAGCGGGCTACGGAAATGTGGCATCGGGGCCGACCTCTGACACACAGGGCAGGAGGAACAATAATTTTCTATGTCCTTCATCACCCCCGGCCAATAGAATCTCTGTAATACCCTCTCTCGGGTTTTCTCTGTCCCCAGATGACCTCCAAGAATGTGCCCATGGGCCAACTCCAACACCAACTTCCTGTAAGGTTTGGGCACCACAAGCTGCTCAACGGTTTCTTCTGCCCTTTTTGCCACCCGATACAGTAGGTCCTTCTCTACGCTGAAGTATGGGTAAGTGCAGGTATTATCTGGGTTCACTAACTCGCCATCTATTTTCACTACGTTTTCGCGTGCCTTTATTAGGGCGGGGTCTTTCAACTGTTCTGTGGCAAAGTTTTCCCTGTGAACCTCAAGATCAGAAAACTCCACAGACGGTAGGTTTTCGTCTGAGGAGGTGGGCTCCTCTCCAGTTTCTTGAGTCTCCCCTGCCAATACTGATAAGGGAAATTCGGGAGAGTCCTCACCACTCTCAGGGGAGTTCTGGCTATCACATTCCTGGTACATAGGGGCACCAGTGGGGGGCTCAGGATCATCCCACAGTTCCCAGAACTTCGGAAAATCCCTTCCCACAATGGCGTCATACGGTAACTGAGATACTAAGCCCACTGGATGAGAGAGGGTACCTTTGGGGGTCTCGAAACACACTGTAGTCACTGGATACTCTCGGGTGTCCCCATGCACACAAATAACAGCTACCTTGCTATTCCCAGAGACCTCTGTTTTAACTAACTCAGCCTTTATCAGGGTCACAAGGCTACCTGAATCCAGCAATACCACAACATTTCTACCATTAACACACATTTTGCATAAATGTTTCTCAATTCCTCGAATGGCAGTGCATGCGACTGTCGCACACAGCGACTGACGTCTGCCCGTCAGAAAGTCACACTGCATGGGTTCCTCCACAACCGGGCAATTGGCTGCAATATGTCCCGCTTGCCGGCAGCGGTAGCAAACGATCCTTCTTGCCGCCTCTTGAGCCGCTGATTTCCCAGGCTGTTCTCGCCAAACTTGGGGTAGAGCTCCCACCCTCTCACTCTCTCCACCCTTACCCCTTGGAATCCTCTTATCCGCCCCTGGGGATGGTCTGGTCTTAGGGTGGAAAGTCCGAGTGTCTCTGGAAGAGGCCGTCAGGTTCTCTGTAGCCAAGTATTTCTCCACACGATCCACAAGACCATCGGCCGTCTCTGGGTCTCCATGGCTTACCCACTTTTGGATGGCAGTAGGAAGAGCTCTCAAAAACCGATCCATTACAACACGTTCCACAATCTTTGGTGCGGACAAAGTCTCTGGCTGTAGCCACTTTCTGCTCAGGTGAATGAGATCATACATTTGAGACCTCGGGGGTTTTCCAAGCTGGAAAGTCCAGTTATGCACACGCTGAGCCCGGACAGCCTGGGTGACACCCAGCCTTGCCAATATCTCAGCTTTTAGCATCACATAGTCTTTTGCTTGGTCAGGCTCTAGGTCATAGTAAGCCTTCTGCGATTCACCAGTTAACAGAGGAGCCACCAGTCCAGCCCACTGCTCCTCAGGCCACTTTTCTCTTTCAGCAGTCCTTTCAAATGTGGTCAAAAATACCTCTGGATCATCCTCTCCAGTCATTTTTGTCAATAAACGACTCACCCCAAAGGACGCGGTATTAGTGGGACGGCTTTCCTCACTGGTCTGCGGACGTTGCTGCATTACTGCTTCCATTTGTTGTAGTCTCTGCTCTTGCTTCTGTAACAGGTCTATGAAGAGGGCCTCAGATTGCTGCTGGGCTTGTTGCTGAGCTTCCAGACTCTGTTGGTGAGCTTGCTGCTGGGCTGCGAAGTTCTGTTGTTGAGCTGCAAGGCTCTTTTGCAAACCTGCATTTGTCTGCTGTTGATTGGCATTTGCTAGAGCCAGCTGCTTCAGTATCTCCTCCATGCTGGCTTAAAAAAAACTGCCTGCATTCTCCACCAACTGTGAGGGGGTTAGCTCGGCAGCGGGTGTGTGTGACCCCCGGGATGGGCTCCCCACACAAAAACAGGCCCAGCAAACAGAGGTTGTGGTTTTCAAAATCAAAAAAAAAAGGTGCGGTTTATTTTCTATTTACAGTGACAAAACACAGCAAAGCCAAAAGAAACATATAAACAAAATAAATCCTGGTCAACTTGACCTCTGACTAAACATACAGGTTTCCTAACTAACAACTGGGATCAGCCTAGTGCTGTCCTAGTCCCTAAGTCCCTGGTTTTGAATGTCCAAGCAAATAGCCACACAGGCTTTTTCTCACCGCACAGGGGTTCACTCTCCCTAGACAGTCCACACAGGTCTGGTTCCAGGCATGAGCTAACATCTAATGAATCTGGGAGTTCTTATAGAGGCCTAAATGAGCTGACAAGCTTCAGCTGGCCTCATCAACTCCCTGTCTGTACGACGCCCCACACTCTCCCTAGAGGTATGAGTCATCCATGAGCCTACTAGCCTCAGCTGGGCTTATACAACTCTCCACCCTAGTTGTATAAGTCAGCATAAAGCCTGAATCTGGGAGAAATATATCTACCCCCCTGGATGCAACCAGGTGACTTTACCTTCCTGCTGTCACAATATATATATATATATATATATATATATATATATATATACAAAGAGTGCAATGCATATATATATATATATTTATATATATATATATATATATATATATACTAAATATACTGGAATACTGGATCTAACTAGCTCAATCACCTGCCCGTATTATTAGTAATAGAACAGGATGGAATAGTCTGCAGTCATCTTTACATGCACACTGTGGCCAGTATACAGTACACTGACTTAATATACTGCAGGTTAGCACAATCAACTGCCTGCCTGTATTATTAGTAGGGATAGAATAACAGGAACACTCTGCAATGAGATCTAGCTAAACTGCCTACAGTGTGTATATATATATATATATATATATATATATATATATATATTGTGAGGGGGTTAACTCGGTAGCGGGTGTGTGTGACCCCCTGGATGGGCTCCCCACACAAAAACAGGCCCAACAGACGGAGGTTGTGGTTTTCAAGAACAAAAGGTGCGGTTTATTTCTCTATTTACAGTGACAAAAACACAGCAAAGCAAAAAGAAACATAAACAAAATAAATCCTGGTCAGCTTGACCTCTGACTAAACATGCAGGTTTCCCTAACTAACAACTGGGATCAGCCTGGTGCTGTCCTAGTCCCTAAGTCCCTGGTTTAGTAAATGTCCAAACAAATAGCCACACAGGCTTTGTCTCACCGCACAGGGGTTTACTCTCCCTAGACAGTCCACACAGGTCTGGGTCCAGGCATGAGCAAACACCTAATGAAGCTGGGAGTTTTTATAGAGGCCTTAAACGAGCTGACAAGCTTCAGCTGGTCTCATCAACTCCCTGCCTGCACGACGCCCAGCACTCTCCCTAGAGGTATGAATCATCCATGAGCCCACTAGCCTCAGCTGGGCTTCATCAACTCTCTCCCTAGTTGTATAAGTCGGCATAAAGCCTGAATCTGGGAGAAATATACCTACCCCCCTGGATGCAACCAGGTGACTTTACCTTCCTGCTGTCACATACCCCCCCTCTTGTTTTAACCTTGGGGTTGGAACACCAGCAATCAGGCATTCATGTACTCGAGACAAAGCATCCACATTCCCCATTTGAACGCCAGGGCGATGCTTTACTGTGAAGTTGAATTCCTGTAGGGCCAGGAACCACCTATTTACTCTTCTATTTGTCTCCTTGTTTTGAGCCATCCACTTTAACGGAGCGTGATCCGTAACCATGTCAAAGTGCCTACCTAGCAGATAGTACCGAAGGGAATCTAGAGCCCACTTCACCGCTAAACACTCCTTTTCAACCGTGGCGTAATTTACCTCATGGGACTTCAACTTCCTGCTGAGGTAAATGACTGGGTGCTCTTCCCCGTTCCAGACCTGGGACAATACTGCTCCTAACCCCACATCTGACGCATCACTTTGTACGACAAAGTCTTTAGAGAAGTCGGGTGAGTACAACACTGGCTGGCTACATAAGGCTTGTTTCAAGAATTGGAATGCTGCCTCAGCCTCTGGGGTCCATTTAATCATGACCGACCCTTTCCCTTTCGTCAGGTTGGTTAGCGGCACAGCCTTAGAAGCAAAGTGGGGAATGAAGCGCCGATAATAACCCGCGATTCCCAGAAAGGCTCGTACCTGCTTCTTGCTGTTGGGACGTGGCCAACTCTGGATGGCCTCGACTTTGTTGAGTTGGGGTTTTATTACTCCCCTGCCAATGGTGTACCCAAGATATTTGGCCTCCTCCTGCCCAATGGTACACTTCTTGGGGTTAGCCGTAAACCCCGCTTCCCGGATAGAGTCTAGGACTGCTTGCACTTTTGGCAGATGTGAGGCCCAATCTGTGCTATGGACAATTACGTCATCCAGGTAAGCCGCAGCATACTTCCGATGGGGCCTCAGTATCTGGTCCATTTTCCGCTGGAATGTGGCCGGCGCATTCTGTAACCCGAACGGCATTCTCTTATATTGGAACGCCCCGTCTGGGGTTACAAATGCGGTTTTCTCTTTGGCCGACTTGGCCAGGGGAATTTGCCAATACCCTTTTGTGAGGTCAAGAGTCGTCATGTATCGGGCTGTTCCCAGCCGGTCGATCAACTCATCTATACGTGGCATGGGGTAGGTGTCAAATTTTGTAACTTTGTTCAACTGACGAAAATCGTTACAAAATCGCCAGCTCCCATCCGGTTTAGGCACCAACACAATGGGACTAGACCAATCACTTTGGGACTCCTCTATCACCCCTAAGTTCAGCATTTTCTGTACTTCCTCCCGTATTGCCTCCCGTCGGGCCTCTGGGATTCGATAGGGTTTTAACTTCACCCTTTCACCGGGCGGGGTAATAATATCATGCTCTACCCCAGATGTTTGTCCCGGCAGCTCAGAGAACACCTCCTTGTTGCGAAGCACAAACTCCTTAACCTCCTGTTGTTGGGGTTGTGACAAGGTGGCTGCTATTCCAACCTCCGGAATCACGCAACCAGTTTGAGCTGGTGACCAAGTTTCTGCGACTAGGGACTCTCTATCCCTCCAGGCTTTCAACAGATTAACGTGATAGATCTGTTCGGGCTTTCGCCTTCCTGGTTGTCTGACCTTGTAATTCACTTCGCTCACTTTTTCCATTATCTCGTAGGGGCCTTGCCATTTGGCAAGGAATTTACTTTCAACCGTAGGGACAAGTACCAATATCCTATCCCCCGGGGAAAAGGTACGGGTCTTGGCTCCACGGTTGTACACTCTCTGCTGTGCCAACTGCGCTTGGGCCAAATGTTCCTTCACGATGGGCATTACCTGTGCAATTCGATCTTGCATCAGGGCGACATGCTCAATCACACTCCTGTGGGGAGAACTCTCACTTTCCCAAGTGTCCTTGGCAATATCCAACAGCCCTCTTGGGTGTCTCCCATACAGTAACTCAAAGTGGGAGAATCCCGTAGAGGATTGGGGCACCTCCCTAATAGCAAACATCAAATAAGGAAGTAGACAGTCCCAATCCTTTCCATCTCTATCCACCACTTTCTTCAACATTTGTTTTAGGGTTTTGTTGAATCTTTCAACCAGCCCATCGGTTTGGGGGTGATACACAGACGTACGCAATTGCGTCACTTTGAACAATTTACACAGCTCTTTCATAACCCGGGACATAAAGGGTGTACCTTGGTCCGTAAGCAGTTCTTTACAAATACCCACCCGGCTAAAAACAAGAGATAGCTCTTTGGCTATGGTTTTGGCCGAGGTATTTCGGAGAGGGATCACTTCTGGATAAAGGGTGGCATAGTCCATTATAACTAATATGTACTGGTGCCCCCTAGCGGACTTGATTATAGGACCTACCAAATCCATTGCGATCCTCTCAAACGGGACCTCAATGATGGGTAGAGGGACCAGCGGGCTACGGAAATGTGGCATCGGGGCCGACCTCTGACACACAGGGCAGGAGGAACAATAGTTTTCTATGTCCTTCATCACCCCAGGCCAATAGAATCTCTGTAATACCCTCTCTCGGGTTTTCTCTGTCCCCAGATGACCTCCAAGAATGTGCCCATGGGCCAACTCCAACACCAACTTCCTGTAAGGTTTGGGCACTACAAGCTGCTCAACGGTTTCTTCTGCCCTTTTTGCCACCCGATACAGTAGGTCCTTCTCTACGCTGAAGTATGGGTAAGTGCAGGTATTATCTGGGTTCACTAACTCGCCATCTATTTCCACTACGTTTTCCCGTGCCTTTATTAGGGCGGGGTCTTTTAACTGTTCTGTGGCAAAATTTTCCCTGTGAACCTCAAGATCAGAAAACTCCACAGACGGTAGGTTTTCGTCTGAGGAGGTGGGCTCCTCTCCAGTTTCTTGAGTCTCGCCTGCCAATACTGACAAGGGAAATTCTGGAGAGTCCTCACCACTCTCAGAGGAGTTCTGGCTATCACCTTCCTGGTACATAGGGGCACCAGTGGGGGGCTCAGGATCATCCCACAGTTCCCAGAACTTCGGAAAATCCCTTCCCACAATGGCATCATGCGGTAGTTGAGATACTAACCCCACTGGATGAGAGAGGGTACCTTTGGGGGTCTTGAAACACACTGTAGTCACTGGATACTCTCGGGTGTCCCCATGCACACAAATAACAGCTACCTTGCTATTCCCAGAGACCTCTGTTTTAACTAATTCAGCCTTTATCAGGGTCACAAGGCTACCTGAATCCTGTAATACCACAACATTTCTACCATTAATACACATTTTGCATAAATGTTTCTCAGTTCCCCGAATGGCACTGCATGCGACTGTCGCACACAGCGACTGACGTCTGTCCATCAGAAAGTCACATTGCATGGGTTCCTCCACAACCGGGCAATTTGCTGCAATATGTCCCGCTTGCCGGCAGCGGTAGCAAACAATCCTTTTGGCTGCCTCTTGAGCCCCCGACTTCCCAGGCTGTTCTCGCCAAACCCTGGGCAGAGCTCCCACCCTCTCACTCTCTCCACCCTCACCCCTTGGAATCATCTTATCCGCCCCTGGGGATGGTCTGGTCTTAGGGTGGAAAGTCCGAGAGTCTCTGGAAGAGGCCGTCAGGTTCTCTGCAGCCAAGTATCTCTCTACACGATCCACAAGTTTACCGGCCGTTTCTGGGTCTCCATGGCTTACCCACTTTTGAATGGCGGTAGGAAGAGCTCTCAAGAAAAGATCCATCACAACACGTTCCACAATCTCCGGTGCGGACAAAGTCTCTGGCTGTAGCCACTTCCTGCTCAGGTGAATGAGATCATACATTTGAGACCTGGGGGGTTTTCCAAGCTGGAAAGTCCAGTTATGCACACGCTGAGCCCGGACAGCCAGGGTGACACCCAGCCTTGCCAATATTTCAGCTTTTAGCATCACATAGTCTTTTGCTTGGTCAGGCTCTAGGTCATAGTAAGCTTTCTGCGATTCACCAGTTAACAGAGGAGCCAGCAGTCCAGCCCACTGCTCCTCAGGCCACTTTTCTTTTTCAGCAGTCCTTTCAAATGTGGTCAAAAATACCTCTGGATCATCCTCTCCAGTCATTTTTGTCAATAAACGACTCACCCCAAAGGACGCGGTATTAGTGGGACGGCTTTCCTCACTGGTCTGCGGACGTTGCTGCATTACTGCTTCCATCTGTTGTTGTAGTCTCTGCTCTTGCTTCTGCAACAGGTCTATGAAGCGGGCCTCAGATTGCTGCTGGGCTTGTTGCTGGGCTGCGAAGCTCTGTTGTTGAGCTGCAAGGCTCTTTTGCAAACCTGCATTTGTCTGCTGTTGATTGGCATTTGCTAGAGCCAGCTGTTTCAGTATCTCCTCCATGCTGGCTTAAAAAAAAACTGCCACTGGTTCTCCACCAACTGTGAGGGGGTTAACTCGGTAGCGGGTGTGTGTGACCCCCTGGATGGGCTCCCCACACAAAAACAGGCCCAACAGACGGAGGTTGTGGTTTTCAAGAACAAAAGGTGCAGTTTATTTCTCTATTTACAGTGACAAAAACACAGCAAAGCAAAAAGAAACATAAACAAAATAAATCCTGGTCAGCTTGACCTCTGACTAAACATGCAGGTTTCCCTAACTAACAACTGGGATCAGCCTGGTGCTGTCCTAGTCCCTAAGTCCCTGGTTTAGTAAATGTCCAAACAAATAGCCACACAGGCTTTGTCTCACCGCACAGGGGTTCACTCTCCCTAGACAGTCCACACAGGTCTGGGTCCAGGCATGAGCAAACACCTAATGAAGCTGGGAGTTTTTATAGAGGCCTTAAACGAGCTGACAAGCTTCAGCTGGTCTCATCAACTCCCTGCCTGCACGACGCCCAGCACTCTCCCTAGAGGTATGAATCATCCATGAGCCCACTAGCCTCAGCTGGGCTTCATCAACTCTCTCCCTAGTTGTATAAGTCGGCATAAAGCCTGAATCTGGGAGAAATATACCTACCCCCCTGGATGCAACCAGGTGACTTTACCTTCCTGCTGTCACAATATATATAAATATATATATATGTAGTGCCCCTTTACTTTCAGGGGTGCTATGTACTTAAATGTAGGGGTTGTCTGAGCTAGTAGCCAGGCTCAGACTACTTTGATTTGTTAGTACTCGCTTCTGCCTATGTGATGTAGCCTGACGCACAGTTCCCTGTGGCCTGTAGGTGGCACTGCTATGCCTTAGGTTGTCCTCTCTCGGCAGCGGTATGGTGGGTGTGGTTGGCCTGCTGTGCATGCTGGGAGAGGATACATAAGGGGCAGACGCTCTTCTTTTGGGTCGAAAGTCAGGAGTCTGGAGTCTGAGCGGTTCACGCCACCCGGCTCTCCAGGCCAGGGGTGCGCGCGTGTATCAGTCTCAGGCACCTTTAGCCTGGAGCTGCAACTCCATTAGTAGGCCCAGCACCTTTAGCCTGGGCCTATCTCCAAAAGAAGAATCCCAGGGTGCCCGGGAAAGGGTGGACCCACTCTAAGAAGAGGAGATGGGGGGGGGACCTTTCTGATGGACCGGTGAGAGTTCACGGTGAAAGAGAGGCCTGGTTACCTTCTGGAGGGATTCAAAGATCCATCACAGTTTCCTCACCTGCCACAGGTGGCGCCCACTGTGGTCCTCCTGAAAAAACTCTGGTCCACGGTAAGGTCTAGCCTGCGTATCTCGGGATTTCTTGCTGACACGCCACTTTGGGATAACCCCAATTTGGCGGAAGTATTTAAACTGGATGGCTTTCAATCTTGGAGACAGGCTGGAATCTGCAATATTGCTCAACTGTACTCTTTAAACGTTCTTAAATCATTTCAGGACTTACAGATTGAATTAAACCTCCCTAGACACCAATTTTATAGATACCTCCAGGTCCGTCATGCTTTTCAGGCCCAGAGTCAGATTTCTGTCCTCCTACTTTCCAGTCACTCCCTGATTAATGACATTTTTTTTGGACAGGAAAAAAAGGGCCTAATATCTCATATTTATTCAAGTCTACTGTCGACCGTACAAGACTCAGCGACTTTACAATGTAGAAGGGGCTGGACAAAAGACCTGGGGGTCATCGATGGTGAAACCTGGGACACATGCTTACAAGCAGGTCCTCTCACGTTGGTTTCACAGTCGCACAGACTGTCTCATCTGTTTTTATTGCATAGGGCCTACCGCACGCCCATACAATTGTTTCGCTGGGGTAGAAGAGACTCTTCTTTATGCCCTAAACAATGCGGGGGGGAGGGATCGCTCATTCATCTGATGTGGCGCTGTCCCAAGTTACACCAGTATTGGGGTGATGTTACGGAAGTTATTTCCTCGGTTTATCAGGTTAGGGTCCCTTTGGACCCCCTAATCTGCATACTGGGTGCAGTCGATGAAGAAATATACCCCCATCCAACTAATATTGCAGTGATCAGACTATTATTTTTAGCACGTAAGTTGGTGGCTAGGTTTTGGATTTCTCCACGTGTCCCGACCAGAAAACTATGGATTGAGCAAGTTAATCTCATCCTTATACGGGAGCACCTTACATATCAGCATAGAAATGCTGCCCGGAAATTTTATTCCATATGGCAGCCCTGGCTGGAGACCCCTGGCTTAGTGCCCCCACGACTGATTTTGACTCGGTTGCTGCAAGTTTAAAAGGCACTTCTCTTCATAGTGGTGATTTCACTCTATTTGGAATACACGTCACATGGGCACAGTAACTTGGGTACCAGTTTTTGGTTTTACGGTGGGTACGGGTTCAGGAATATAGGCAGACTGTAGTACGTAGAGTTTAGGGTATGGCCTGTTGGCCTTCAGTCTGGCCGTATTGGGGGGGTGGGGTCACACTTGCCCGCCCGGTGCTGCCTACCTTTTCTTTTCTTGTTATTTGTGTCTAGATAATACTTTTGGTGCCACTGTTTCATTTTTCCACTATGCACATGCTTCAATGATGTAACAGATTCTGTTTTGTTTTTTGAACTGTGGTATGTAACTTGTGTCCTATATTTTCTTTTTGGCGCAATAAAACATTTATCTGATTAAAAAAAAAAAAAAAAGATCAATCACAGGCTTTGCAACATGCTATCACTGGCACCTGTTCTTGTGTTGCAACAGCTGAGAAGTTTGGGACTTAAAGATTCTGTGGTAGAGGATCTCCCGATCGTATCTCAAGGAAAACCTAAAGTGAACGTTCGAGCATCACTCCGGCTGCTAGGATCCGCACTTACAGGGGACTATCCGGGTGAGCTAAACCTACTCGGGATTGAGTAGCGACTATCGTACCAGTTTGTGCCTGGACCTATCTCCCGAACCTTACTGTTCTTTCTCTCATCCACCTTTCATGTCTGCTGAACTTGGACTTGCTTATAAAATAAACTCAGCGTTGGAGTTAAAGTGGTGTGGACATTGACCTTACTACGGAAAAATAGAGACTTGTCCCTATACTCTAGGAGATGAGAACCAGTCTGCTGGGATACCTTGCTGCAGGACCCAAAATTGTTAACACTGCTCAACCTCCCCGAACAGAAGGGTACGAGCATATAGCGCGGTGTGCCTTGACCTGCAAGTGAGCCGAAGGCAGGAAAAGGTCAGTGTGCTACATATATATATATATATATATATATATATATATATATATATATATATATTGTGAGGGGGTTAACTCAGCAGCGGGTGTGTGTGACCCCCTGGATGGGTTCACCACACAAAAACAGGCACAGCAGACAGTGGTAGGAGAAAACAAAAGGGTGTGGTTTTATTTGAACTATATACAGACAAAAAAATACAGCAAAAACAAAAGAAACAAAAAAATAAATCCTGGTCAACTTGACCGCTCACTACACACGTTGGTGTCCCTAACTAACAACTGGGTACAGCCTTGTGCTGTCCCAGTCCCTAGCTCCCTGTTTTTAGAAGTTCTTAGCAATAACCACACAGGCTTTGGTTCACCGCACAGAGATCACACTCCCCAGACTATCCACACAGATCTGGTTCCAGGTTGGAGCATCTCCCTTAGCATGCTGGGAGTTCTTGTAGAGGCCCTAATGAGCCCACTTACTTCAGCTGGGCTCATTAACTCTTCCCCTGCAAGACTCCCAGCACTCCCCCTAGTAGTACAAATCGGCATAAAGCCTGAATCTAGGACATATATACCTTCCATCCTGGATGCAACCTGGTGATTTTACCTGCCTGCTGTCACATACCCCCCCCTCTTGTTTTAACCTTGGGGTTGGAACACAAGCAATCAGGCATGCATGTACTCGAGACAAAGCATCCACATTCCCCATTTGGACGCCAGGGCGATGCTTTACCGTAAAGTTGAATTCTTGTAGGGCCAGGAACCACCTATTTACTCTCCTATTTGTCTCTTTGTTTTGAGCCATCCACTTTAAAGGAGCGTGATCAGTAATTAGGTCAAAGTGCCTCCCTAGCAGATAGTACCGAAGGGAATCTAGAGCCCACTTCACCGCTAAACACTCCTTCTCAATCGTGGCGTAATTTACCTCATGGGACTTCAATTTCCTGCTGAGGTAAATGACTGGGTGCTCTTCCCCGTTCCAGACCTGGGACAATACTGCTCCTAACCCAACGTCTGATGCATCACTTTGTACGACAAAGTCCCTAGAGAAGTCTGGTGAGTACAACACTGGCTGGCTACATAAGGCTTTTTTTTAAGAATTGGAATGCTGCCTCAGCCTCTGGGGTCCATTTAACCATGACAGACTCTTTCCCTTTTGTCAGGTTGGTTAGGGGCACAGCCTGAGAGGCAAAGTGGGGAATGAATCGCCAATAATAACCAGCGATTCCCAGAAAGGCTCGTACCTGCTTCTTGCTGTTGGGACGTGGCCAATTCTGTATGGCCTCGACTTTATTGACTTGGGGTTTTATCACTCCCCTCCCAATGGTGTACCCAAGATATTTGGCCTCCTCCTGTCCAATGGTACACTTCTTGGGGTTGGCCGTAAACCCAGCTTCCCGGATAGAGTCTAGGACTGCTTACACTTTTGGCAGATGTGAGGCCCAATCTGTGCTATGGACAATTACATCATCCAGGTAAGCCGCAGCATACTTCTGATGGGGCCTCAGTATCTGGTCTATTTTCCGCTGGAATTCTGTAATCCAAACGGCATTCTTTTATATTGGAACGCCCCGTCTGGGGTTACAAACGCGGTTTTCTCCTTGGCCGATTTGGCCAGGGGAATTTGCCAATACCCTTTTGTGAGATCGAGAGTTGTCATGTATCGGGCTGTTCCGAGCCGGTCGATCAACTCATCTATACGTGGCATGGGGTAGGTGTCAAATTTTGTAACTTTGTTCAGTTGTCGAAAATCGTTACAAAATCGCCAGCTCCCATCCAGTTTAGGCACTAACACTATGGGACTGGACCAATCACTTTGGGATTCCTCTATCACCCCCAACTCAAGCATTTTCTGTACTTCCTCACGTATTGCCTCCCGTCGGGCCTCTGGGATCCGATAGGGTTTTAGCTTCACCCTTTCACCGGGCGGGGTAATAATATCATGCTCTACCCCAGACGTTTGTCCCGGTAGCTCAGAGAAAACCTCCTTGTTGCGAAGCACAAACTCTTTAACCTCCTGTTGTTGGGGGTTTGACAAGGTGACTGCTATTCCAAACTCCGGAATCACGCAATCAGACTGAGCTGGTGACAACTTTTCTGCGACTAGGGATTCCCTATCCCTCCAGGCTTTCAACAGATTAATGTGATAGATCTGTTCGGGCTTTCGCCTTCCTGGTTGTCTGACCTTGTAATTCACTTCGCTCACTTTTTCCATTATCTCGTATGGGCCTTGCCATTTAGCAAAGAATTTGCTTTCAACCGTAGGGACAAGTACCAATATCTTATCCCCCGGGGAAAAGGTACGGGTCTTGGCCCCACGGTTGTACACTCTCTGCTGTGCCAACTGCGCTTGGGCCAAATGTTCCTTTACGATTGGCATTACCTGTGCAATTCTATCTTGAATCAGGGTGACATGCTCAATCACACTCCTGTGGGGAGGACTCTCACTTTCCCAAGTTTCCTTGGCGATATCCAACAGCCCTCTTGGGTGTCTCCCATAGAGTAACTCAAAGGGTGAGAAACCCGTAGAGGATTGGGGTACCTACCCAATGGCAAACATTAAATAGGGGATTAGACAGTCCCAATCCTTTCCATCTCTATCCACCACCTTCTTTAACATTTGTTTTAGGGTTGGTTGAATCTTTCAACCAACCCATCTGTTTGGGGGTGATACACGGATGTACGCAATTGTGTCACTTTGAACAACTTGCACAGCTCTTTCATAACCCAGGACATAAAGGGTGTACCTTGGTCTGTAAGCAGTTCCTTACAAATACCCACACGGCTAAAAACAAGAGATAGCTCTTTGGCTATGGTTTTGGCCGAGGTATTTCGGAGAGGAATCGCTTCCGGATACCGGGTGGCATAGTCCAATATAACCAAAATGTACTGATGTCCCCTAGCGGACTTCATTATCGGACCTACCAAATCCATTGTGATCCTCTCAAAGGGGACCTCAATGATGGGAAGAGGTACCAGCGGGTTACGGAAATGTGGCATCGGTGCCGACCTCTGAAACACAGGGCAGGAGAAACAATTTTCTGTTTCCTTCATAACCCCAGGCCTATAGAATCTTTGCAATACTCTCTCTCTGGTTTTCTCTGTCCCCAGATGACCTCCAAGAATGTGCCCATGGGCCAACTCTAACACCAACTTCCTGTAAGGTTTGGGGACCACAAGCTGCTCAATGGTTTCTTCCGCCCTTTTAACCACACGATACAGTAGGTCCTTATCCTCGATGAAGTATGGGTAAGTGCAGGTCTCATCTGGGTTCACTAACTCGCCATCTATTTTCACTATGTTTTCTCATGCCTTTATTAGGGTGGGGTCTTTTAACTGTTCTGTGGCAAAATTTTCCTTGTGAACCTCGAGATCAGAAAACTCCATGTTTTCGTCTGAGGATGTTGGCTCCTCCCCAGTTTCTCGAGTCTCCCCTGCCAATACCGACAAGGGGAATTCTGGAGAGTCCTCACCACTCTTAGAGGAATTCTGGCTATCACATTCCTGGTATATAGGGGCACCAGTGGGGGGCTCAGGACAATCCCAGAGTTCCCAAAACTTTGGAAAATCCCTTCCCACAATGGCATCATGTGGTAACTGAGACACTAACCCCACCTGATGAGAGAGGTTACCTTTGGAGGTCTCAAAACACACTGTAGTCACAGGATACTCTCGGGTGTCCCCATGCACACAAATAACAGCTACCTTGTTATTCCCTAAGACCTCTGTAGTGACTAATTCAGCTTTTATCAGTGTCACCAGGCTACCTGAATCCAGCAACACAACAACATTTTTACCATTAATACACATTTTGCATAAATGTTCCTTAGTTCCCCGAATGGCAGTGCATGCGGCTGTCGCAAACAGCGACTGATGTCTGTCCCTTAGAAAGTCACATTGCATGGGTTCATCCACAACCGGGCAATTTGCTGCAATATGTCCCTCTTGTCGGCAGCGGTAGCAAACAATCCTTTTTGCTGCCTCTTGAGCCCCTGACTTCCCAGGCTGTTCTCGCCAGACATTAGGTAGAACTCTCACCCTCTCATTCTCTCCACCCTCACCCCTTGGAATCATCTTACCCGCCACTGGGAGTGGTCTGGTCTTAGGGTGGAAAGTCCGTGAGTCTCTGGAAGAGGCAGTCAGGTTTTCCATAGCCAAGTACTTCTCTACACGATCCACAAGATTATCGGCCGTTTCTGGGTCTCCATGGCTAACCCACTTTTGGATGGCAGTAGGAAGAGCTCTCAAGAAACGATCCATCACAACACGTTCCACAATCTTTGGTGCGGACAAAGTCTCTGGCTGTAGCCACTTCCTGCTCAGGTGAATGAGATCATACATTTGAGACCTGGGGGGTTTTCCAAGCCGGAAAGTCCAGTTATGCACACGCTGAGCCCGGACGGCCAGGGTGACACCCAGCCGTGCCAATATTTCATTTTTTAGCATCACATAGTCTTTTGCTTGGTCAGGCTCTAGGTCATAGTAAGCTTTCTGCGATTCACCAGTTAACAGAGGGGCCACCAGTCCAGCCCACTGCTCCTTAGGCCACTTTTCCCTTTCAGCAGTCCTTTCAAATGTGGTCAAAAACACCTCTGGATCATCCTCTCCAGTCTTTTTTGTCAGTAAACGACTCACCCCAAAGGACGCAGTATTAGTGGAACTACTTGCCTCACTGGTCTGCGGACGTTGCTGCATCAATGTCTCCATTTGTTGCTGTAGTCTCTGTTCTTGCTTCTGCAACAGGTCTATGAAGCGGGCCTCAGATTGCTGCTGGGCTTGTTGCTGAGCTTCCAGACTCTGTTGATGAGCTCACTGCTGGGCTGCCAGGCTCTTTTGCAAACCTGCATTTGTCTGCTGCTGATTGGCATTTGCTAGAGCCAGCTGTTTAAGTATCTCCTCCATGCTGGCCTTTAAAAAAAAACTGCCACTGGTTCTCCACCAACTGTGAGGGGGTTAACTCAGCAGCGGGTGTGTGTGACCCCCTGGATGGGTTCACCACACAAAAACAGGCACAGCAGACAGTGGTAGGAGAAAACAAAAGGGTGTGGTTTTATTTGAACTACAGGTATATACAGACAAAAAAATACAGCAAAAACAAAAGAAACAGAAAAATAAATCCTGGTCAACATGACCGCTCACTACACACGTTGGTGTCCCTAACTAGCAACTGGGTACAGCCTTGTGCTGTGCTCGGTCCCTAGCTCCCTGCTTTTAGAAGTTCTTAGCAATAACCACACAGGCTTTGGCTCACCGCACAGAGATCACACTCCCCAGACTATCCACACAGATCTGGTTCCAGGTTGGAGCATCTCCCTTAGCATGCTGGGAGTTCTTGTAGAGGCCCTAATGAGCCCACTTACTTCAGCTGGGCTCATTAACTCTTCCCCTGCAAGACTCCCAGCACTCCCCCTAGTGGTATAAATCGGCATAAAGCCTGAATCTAGGACACATATACCTTCCATCCTGGATGCAACCTGGTGATTTTACCTGCCTGCTGTCAAAATATATATATATATATATATAAAGCGTGCAATGCATATATATACTAAATATACTGGAATACTGGATCTAACTAGCTCAATCAACTGCCTGCTCAATCTAGCTATTGCTAACTGAAATAAAGCCACAATCTCTCTCTCTCTCTCTATCTCTCTGTGTCTCTCTGAACGCTGGAACACACTACACAAGGCCGACACGCAGGCGGCCTTATATAGTGTGGGGCGTGTACTTAGTCCCCCTGAGCCATGATTGGTCAAAGGCACCCTGGCTTTGGCCAATTATGGCTCTCTGTGCTGACGGCGCTGTGATTGGCCAAAGCATGCGGGTCATAGTGCATGCTTCGCCAATTATCAGCCAGCAATGCACTGCAATGACGCAGTGCATTATGGGCCGTTATGCGCAAATCGAATTTGGCGCAAACGGGCCATAATGTTCGATCTTCGTCGACCGAGCGAACCGCCGATGTTCGAGTCGAACATGAGTTCGACTCGAACTTGAAGCTCATCCCTACCTGTCAGGTTTTTTTTTGCTGTCTATGCCCCCGTTTGGAGATTGATCCTATATAGTTATTCTATTTCAAGTGAAAGACAAATAAAAATTGGATTTTTAGCTTACTCTTTTTCTTGGAGTACATCATGGGACACATGGGGGGGGGGGGGGACTAAACCTGCAGCACACAGAATCTGGTGCAGCTGTGCGTAGTAACCAATGAGCTTCTAGATTTTTTTGGCAACGCTTAAGGCCTGATTCACACCTATGCATTTTGTGTGTTTTTTGCATTTTGCAAATTTGCACTACAGAACATGTTCCGTAGGAATCCATATTAAATTGACTGTAGTGCAAATCTGCAAAATGCAAAAAGCACTAAGAATTCATAGGTGTGAATCAGGCCTTATTGAGCAAGCTAAAGTTAGAATCTGATTGGTTATTATGCACAGCTGAAGCAGATTATGTGCGCTCCAGTTTTAGTAACCCCCCCTCCCCCCATAGCATCTTTATATTAATCACAAATTTGGTTGTGCTGCCACCTTTAGATAAAGGTATATTGAAAAAAAAAAAGAGGGGTGGGAGCTCTGTGTCCTGTGATGTACTCCATAAAAATAAGATTTTGCAGGTAAACCAAAAAAAAAACAACACAATTTTTACCACATGCTGTTGCCTGCAAGCAAGGTAAGAGGGAGAGCGAGAGAAAAAGAGGGAGGTGGTAGATAGAGGGAAGGAGCAAGAGAGAAGGAGAGAGAGAAAGAGAGAGAGGGGGAGAAAGAAGAAGAAAGAGGGGTGGAGAGAGAGGTGGAGCGAGAGAGAGAGAGAGAGGAGAGAGAGAAAGAAGGGGAAGAGGGGGAGGGGGAGGGAGACGGGGGGAGAGAGAGAAGGAGAGAGGGAGAGGGAGAGAGAGAAAGAGAGAGAGAGAGGGGGAGGAGAGAGAGGGATAGGGGGAGAGAGAGGGGAGAGAGGGGAGAGAGAGAGAGCTGGAGAGAGAGAGAGAGAGAGAGAGAGGAAGAAGGGGAAAGAGAAAGAGGGAGAGGGTGGAGAGAGAGAGAGAGGGGGGGAATATGGAGAGGAAGAGAGAGAGAGAAGGGAAAGAGAGGGAGAGAGAGAAAGAGGGAGAGCGAGGGGGGAGAGAGGGATAGGGGGAGAGAAAGGGGAGGGAGTGGGGGTGAAGAGAGAGAGGAAAATGGAGAGAGAGGGAGACAGGGAGGTGGAGAGAGAGAGGAGAGAGGAAGAAGGGGAAAGAGAAAGAGGGAGAGGGTGGAGAGAGAGAGAGAGAGAGAGAGGGGAGATATGGAGAGGAAGAGAGAGAGAAGGGAAAGAGAGGGCGAGAGAGAAAGAGGGAGAGAGGGGGATAGGGGGAGAGAGAGGGGAAAGAGTGAGAGGTGAAGAGAGAGAGAGAAAGGGAGAGAGAGGGAGGGAGAGGGGCATAGGGGGGAGAGAGGGGCTGAGAGGGGGAGAGAGAGGGGGAGGGGGAGAGAGAGGGTGAGGTGGAGAGAGAGAGAGAGAGGTGGTGAGAGAGGGAGAGGTGGAGAGAGGGGAGGAGGGAGAGAGGGAGGGAGGGGGAGATAGAGAGGTGGAGAGAGAGGGGAGAGAGGGAGGGAGAGAGGTATAGAGGGGGAGAAAGAGAGAGGGGGAGGGAGAGGGAGGGAAAGAGAGGGAGAAAGGAAAGATGGAGATGAAGAACGAGAAAGAGGGGGAGAGAGAGGTGAGAGATAGAGGGGAGAAAAAGAGGGAGAGGGGGAGAGAGGTGAAGAGAGAGATGGGGGAGAGAGAGGTGGAGGGGAGGGGGAGGGAGAGAGAGGGCGGTAAAGAGAGAGAGCGAGAGAGGAGAAATGGAGATGAAGAAAGAGAGAATTGCACCCCAATTCTTCTTTATGGCAGTGAAGTTTGGGGTTCTGTCACCTACCCAGACCAATCCAAATGGGACCCCAGCCCAACAGAAATATTCCATCTGGAATTCTGCAAGCACCTCCTCCAAGTCCATCGGAGCACCTCCAACAGTACTTGCTGGTCTGAGTTGGGCAGATTTCCCTTAATTCTCACAGTACAGAATCATACTGGGACCAGCTACAAAACAGCAGTCCCAATTTATATCACCATAAAGCCTTACTGAACAGTAAGGATCAGTCCAAGCCGTGTGGCCTGCAACAACTCATAAACACCTTGTCTTTTCCAAACTCTCAACAATCCGGCCTGACAAAATCTCCAATAAAAAACACAATGAATGAGTCCAAAGAAAAACATGTTGGAGAATGGAGAAATTAAATAACATACTCCAAAAAACTAACTGTTTACCAGTCACTGCAGAGAGACTACAAACTGGCCCCATACCTGGAGGTGCTACAAGACCCCAAAGACAGGCAGACCCTGAGCCTGTACAGACTGAGCCTGGAAATCGAATTAGGACGGCACAGACAGACCTACAAGCTAAGCTAATTGTGCCAGCAATGTGACCAGGGGGTCCTGGAGGATAAGGACCCCTTCCTACTACATTACCCAAAGTACTAATCAGTGAGGGACACTCACTTCCAGAGACTCTCCACTTTCATTCCGGACTTCAGTTCTATAGAAGAGGAAATGCCAATTTCCACTGGGAGAAGAGGAGAAGAAGAGGAGCCAATGGTGAAAGAAAATAGCTGCCCAATATGTGACAGTTGCTTTGGCAATGTTAACATGTATTTGGTCTTGCCAATAAAGCTTATTTGAATTTGAATGAGAGAGAGTGAGAGGGGGGGAGAGAGAGAGAGGGAGAGATAGAAAGAGGGGGATAGGGAGAGAGAGGGAGGGAGGGGGATAGAGAGAGGGATAGGGGGAGAGAGAGAGGTGGAGAGAGATGTGGAGTGAGAGGGGAGAGAGAGAGGGAGAGAGGGGGAGAGAGAGAAAGAGAGAGAGGTGAGGTGGAGAGAGAGGGAGATAGGAGGAGAGAGAGGGAGAGGTGAGAGAGAGGGGGAGGGGGATAGAGGTGGAAAGAGAGGGGAGAGAGGGAGAGAGAGGGGGAGGGGGAGAGAGGTGGAGAGAGATGGGGGAGAGAGAGGGAGGGAGGGAGAGAGGGGAAGAGGGGAGAGAGAGAGAGAAAGAGAGAGGTGGATAGATAGGGGAAGGGGAGAGAGAGGGAGGGATAGAGGGGGAGAGAGGGAGAGGTGGAGAGAGAGGGGGGAAGGCCTAAGCCTGAGGCCTAGCCAGGTGTGTAGAGGCTCAGCCCGAGGGGAGCCTGATCGTTGCAGAGGTTCAGCCAGACGGCGAACCGAGTGTTGCCAGAAGTGAAGGAGAAGCAGTTGCCACATGGGACGACCACTCCTGTTACCAGAGGCAAGTGAGAACCAGAGTTCAGAGATAAAGGGTACACCATCGCCAGTAAGGGACAACTACTCCTGTTATCAGAGGCTTGGTTTGTGAAGTCTGAAGAAGTAACAGAGCAGCCCTTTTCACTAGACGGGGACAGTGAACAAGTTGGAAAAGCATCAGCGTTCAACTCAGGGACCCAGCAGTTGAGTGTGGGGGACACTTGAAGAGGATTCAGCGGGTTAGCTGAGAGCCAAGCCAGGGACCCAGCAGGTAGCATGGGTGACGCTTGGAGTGTACAGCGGGCTAGCTGTGGAAGAGCTCAATAGATCCAGCAGGCGGCTGGGATCTGAAGGTCTGGTGAGCAGACTGGGAGCTCAGTGAGAAAAGCTACAGCGGGAGGCTGTGAGATGGAGGCCAGGTCCTAAACAATGGGGATACCAAGTCTGGTATGTGTACAGATCTGTGTTGAAGTCAACCTACAAGTTCAGTTGTCATAGGAGACAGCAGTTCTACAAATACAGTGCTGCAACCAGCTTAAAGGCCCTCAACCTATATAGCTGTCTGCCTATTTGGTCTCGGAGTCTGGCAATTGCTATTGCATCTGCCTAAGGGTGTTCAAGCCCTAACCCTCTCTCCCCCAGTTCTTGTTAAGAGACAATAAATCTCTTTTGTTCGCATTCAAAAAGTGACTGGCGCCCAATCATTCTATATTGCATCACACCCACTATGCCTAGTAACCCACTCTACAAAGAAGGATGTCAGCTCTCCCTGACTCTGGAGGTCACCATTAGACCTCTAGGGGTCGGGGAATGGTAAACTTTTGTGTATAAATACATTTTCTCTTTTTTTAAAAGTGGTTGCAATAACTTTTTGGCTGCCATAAAGTCCTATAAGATATGCATCTTTGTATAGTATTCAGGGACGGAGCAGCCCTTAACCCATGACATACTCACCCAAACATACAATCTTACTGCAAATGCAATGCCAACTTGAACATGTAATAGTTAATAATTTATCCTAATTCATAACCATCTCCTAAGTGCATTCCAATTCCTAAACCTAACTTCCAGTCCTAATTTGTAACTTTTGCCCTAAATCCAAACTCGACAGAAACCATAGTCCTGGTGGCTGTATTAATTTTGCACCACAAATTTCTTGCTCCAAAATAAATGTATGCTATAATCAACAACAAAGAATTTGGCGGTAAAATGCTAAATACCAAGTAATTGTTGCTGAAAAATGTCTGCGCCAAACACAAATGATCCATGTTAATATGCCTTTGGGGCCAAATGACATTTTGTGAGCAATTTAACAATATCTACTAAACATTGCTTACAGTATATCCAAACTGGCCTCATGACATGATGCAGTTAAAAAACAGCAATCATTTTTGTGGAAAAATAAATTTATTACAAAAAAACTGTATAAATCTGAAAAAAATATGCAATTACTTACTTTATGCTAATCCTAGTTTTGATTAATTGGTCTAGGTCAGGGATATGCAATTAGCGGACCTCCATCTGTTGCAAAACTACAAGTCCCATCATGCCCCTGGCTCTAGGTGTTATGCTTGTGGCTGTCAGAGTCTTGATATACCTCATGGGACTTGTAGTTCTGCAACAGCTGGAGGTCCACTAATTGCATATCCCTGGTTCAGATTATTGTATTTTACCCCTAATTAATTTTTTTAAATGATCCTGTAACATGTTGAAAGAAAGTGACGTAATTGTAAAAAAGAGAACCTGCTCTCTATTTTCTCGTCGGGATTCTTGTCGGTCTGTTTCCGGACGAGAACCCTGAGCGTGTGTACACTTACCTGTCGCCGTGGAAATCCGCGCATGCTCGAAATGACTTTGACGCATGTGCGGTAGCTTCCAAGGCATAGGTAGGGTGGAGCAAGATTGCGGCGACGGCATCGAATGTGATGAGCGCATGCTCATCGTAGTCGATGAGATCACCGCGTTCGTGCCATTCAAAAGAATGGCGGTTCTTTTGAATCGTACGTGTGTACACTCGGCCAGGACAAGATTCTTGTCAAGAATCTCGTCAGGAAAAACGACAGGTTTTTTCCTGATGAGATTCTTGGCCATGTGTACGAGGCTTAACAGCCAATAATTTCTATGGCTCCACCTAGAGGCAGAGGGTAAAGTTAGAGTTAGAAAATTTATAAATTAACAGATGGACTTTGTAGGCACAACATACCAGAGTTTGTAAAAATTCTAATGCTTTATTACAAAATATACAATACAGAATAAGAATTAAAAATGAATAACATAGCATTGATTATTCATAAAAACAAAAAACACTGGATAACAGTAAAGTACCACCCGACAAACCATTAATTAAAAATTGATTGAAAGTGTACTGAAATTGGGGACACAAGGGTCACCTCCTACAGTGAAGTACACTATTAATGCGGTTGTTACTAAAGGTGGTGTGTTGCATACTGCTTAACTCTACATGTTGCGTGTGCTGAACGCTTCCTCTAGAGTTTTAATGCAATTTCTATGAAATAAAAAGTTGAAAACAGATATATAAATACATCACAGTATTTTTGAAAGAACAAAAGAAAAACAAGAGAACATATATATTAATTTTGCTGTCTCTGGAAAGGGTGCCGCCTTACGAGGGGACCCGTATCTGGGACGAGGAGGCCAGGGAGGTAACCCTTTCCAAAGACCCAGCGCAGAGTCGTGGTGACGGTGGGGGCCTCTCCGGAGGGATGTATTCTCCTTGACATGGGTCATCTTCGCTCCAACCTGTCTGCTCTCAAAGAGGCTGTTTATTATCCTGTGTGAAATAAATGTTGAGTTGGACTTTCAGCTAGTGTGGACATTCACATTCCTGGAGAAAACAAGGACTTGCATCTATCTAAGGTAGAGGTGAGATCATTCTCAGGAGGACTTTGACTCTGGCCGCAGACAAGGCCCAAAACTAACACCGCTCAACCTCTTTACACAGGAGGGTACGGGCTTGTGGTGCGGTGTGCCTCTCTCTTCCTGCGAGGAGCCTAATTTAATGCAGGCTGGGGGAGAGGTGTGTGCGCTACATATATTTTGTAATAAAGCATTAGAATTTTTACAAACTCTGTTATGTTGTGCCTACAAAGTCCATCTGCCAATTTATCAATTTTCTAATAAAAATTTTCGGGACGTGGCACTGTATATATTATATAATATCCTCAGTACCATCCTGTGTTGATATGACCCCCATTTATTCATAAAGTTAGAGTTAGTTAGTGAGGAGGAAGGCAAGATGGAAGAGCGTGTGGATCTCACTGGAGAGACTTTGTACCATGTTCTTAATATGTGTAGAGGAACCTTACACAATAAAAAAAAAGTTGGTCTCTGAGTGTAATTAATAGCAGATAGAGTGGATGCAATTGTTTGAGGGTTGCAGTCGGGCACAACAGTATAGCTCCACTGACACTTAGGCATGGTTTATACCCGGGGAATAGGAGTGACAGTGATCAATTACATGGGTCAGTTAGAAGCAGTGACTAGGAAGGTTTCCCATTGCCCCTGCTAAAAGGCTTGGGTGTAGCCAGGTTTTAGGCTGATGTTTGATCACCGACATAGGTGGCACTGTACTCCTTCTTCAGGCAGGCAGGAAAACATTGGGAACTATTTGTTCCCTTTTGTGGGCTCCAGGAGGCCATCTTGGGGAGGCCGGCATCTCCTATTGGATATCTAAATCCTGCAAGACTTGGCCAGTGGCCACTCATCTTGACACAGATGTGCTTAAATAGCAGTTTCTATATTATTCACTTCACCCACTGTGTGGGAGTAGGTCAGCTATAGAGCAACACTTGCTTGGGACACAGTAGGAAAAGTGTTAGAGTGAGGTACCTGAAGATGAGGGAAACAGTAGGTTTCCCCTTACAAGGTACAGTAACTCATCTGCCAACTTTTTGGAAATGTCTCCCACCATCAGCCAGAAAAACTGCAAGGACTTCAGGGTTCCCAGGGTGACTCAGCAATCTGGATACTGCCTCTTAGGAAAGTTGAGGCATTCTGTGATCTGTAAATTCACCTAATATTGCTATTGTAAAAGTGCCTTGTTGACACATTATTGCTTGAAGTGTATGTAGCACACAGACCCCCTTTTACCTGCCTTGTTCTTCGGCTCTTCGCAGGAAGAAGGGGCACACCATGCTACAAGCCTGTACCCTCCTGTATTAAGAGGTTGAGCGATGTTGTTGGTGGGTCATTTCACAGTTGAGCCAGAAAATGTTTTCTCACCTCTGTGGATAACAGATTTGAGTACTTGTTTCCCCCAGTGAATAGAATGTACACACTTGCTGTAACTCCAACAGAGAGTTTATTTCTTCTCAAATAACAGTCGCTTGATAGGAACAAAGGTTGGAGCAAGAAAAAGGACAGTACAAGATGTGGGCAGAGGTCCAGGCACAATCTCAGTCACTTCACTGTTCAGCTTCTCGAACAGACTCAGCCTCAAATGGATAGTCTACTTAGGACAAGACTAGCAGCCAAATGACACTCACGCTTTACTCAAGGCCTCTTCACAGACCTGGTGAAATTAGCCTTGGCCTAGGGAGAAGACATCCCTCTGGAGAGTTACCGGGACCCTTTCCTTCACCGTGACTACCGCATCAGTCCTTCGGAACGGTTCCTCACCCGGCCTCCTCTACTCAGATACGGGTCCCCTCGCGAGGCGGCACCCTGAGATTCCTCGATCCCCGATGGGCTCCAGCCAAAGGTGCTGGGCCCAGGCCTTTGCTGAAATTCCCGAGTCCTCGCATCCAGGACGGACAGGAACAGCAGAGTAGTAGTACCTTACCCTGGGACTAAAGGTGCCCAGGATGGAACAGGAACAGAGAACACCCGCCCCTGGGCCTAGGGCGCCCAGGGCGGACTGAAACAAGAACCTGGGGTAGGATCCCACCGACTAACCACCACCAACCCCGAACAGGCAGTGTCTGCCCCTTTTATCTCCTCTCCCAGCATGCACAGCAGGTTAACCCTGCCCTACCGTACGTTTGCCGAGAGGGGACACAAAAAGCACAGCCCTGTATTAGTGGTTCAACCCTAGCCTACTATGGCAGCGCCACCTGTAGGCCACAGGGAACTGTACACCAATATTCTCCCTGCGGATAAAATGGTTGCAAAACCCTGACAAATTAGGATGTTTGGGCATACTATCTCCCAAGCACTTCCCTTAAATTGAGGACCCCGCTACATGTATAACCAGCAACATATGTGGCACAATTTCTGTAAACTAACTTATAGACAGGTGAAGTTTACCCTCCCCTCTGTAGGTTGTGCTGTCCACTGTACAGAGGGAATGTAGGATGAGAGGAACCAGCCGACATAGGTGTCACCAGGAGAGCAGTGGTCCGATTGGACGTTGCAATACTGAGTGACCTCAGGGGCCATCTTTATTGAGTGCAATGCTAAAAAAAAATAGCGGTGCCCTGCTGCAGTTGGCACATGGTAGCAAAGTGTTTAGAGTAGGGACAGGATCCAAGCTGGTTATGGACAACATACTTAGCACCAGGGAGAGGTTCCTGATGAGGAGGGACAAACTATGCACACCCCAGGACTCCTGTGCTGTGACTTTGAACCTGCACCAATCTTCTAATTGCTGTTTGCACCACTACTCTGCCTACAGAGCAGAGCAGTAAGAGCATGAGAGCAGAGTTCTGCACCTGTATTCTTGTGTTATTGTGTCGCTAATACCACATTTTTGGAACTGTCAAGCCAATAACTTGCTGCTGTTACTTCACTTGTTATCTGTCTACCTACAACATAACTAAATAATAATTGGGCCACTTTTCTTGGTATCCGAATGTCATTCTTAAACCATTGGCCCCACCACAACCTTATTTATGTGATCATTCAATTTTTATAGTATAAAGTAACTAGTTAAGTACCAACGTGTGCTGACACCTCCCACTTTATTTTTTGATTTGCTGGTTTGGTACGGTGGTTAAGCACTGGTCTCATTGGCCTCAGTTGTAGTCATGACAAAATATTAGTTACATATGTACCACCACCATAGTAAAGAGGCCTCTGTAGAAAATGTGTAGTGCTCCAATCCAGGCCTATGGCCTGCAAAAAGAACCAAGTGACTGTATTGGTTGCCAGTGGAATGTGCTGGTACTTTGGTGCACCATTCCTGCAAAGCTGCTGAACAAGAAAGCTCCTATAGTTCCAAGAGTAAAACAACCTTGGTGCTTGGGGACCTCCTACAAGTTGCTCGCTAAGAAAACACTGCATTGTGGGGGGGTGTTGGAGTGTATGCTTGCCCCAAAATACGTTTTTTAAGGTACTGCATCTGCACAGTGGCTAGGCGGCCAGGCAATGTAAAGGCACGTTAGGATGCCTGCTTTATAGCATGAACATTATTTTAAGCTGACTATACCTGGTTCAGTTTTTTTTTCATTCAGCCAGTCTGATGAATGAAAAAAAACGAAACCGATTCCCTCATCCACAGATTCAGTGTGGATGGGGGAATCTTGCTCACTGTGTCATTGTATTCTGATAGCAGTACTCCCCCGCCATCAGAATACACTGATCATCACTGCAGCCAATTGACTGCTTGTAGTGACTAAGCAAAAATTTTGGTTTGTGCAAAGTCGATTGACGGCGATCAGGACATTGGTATGGCAATGATGAGAACACTGTTATGGGGTATGGTGATGATCAGGACTCTGGTATGGCATATGACCATGATCAAGATTCTGGTATGGGGTATGGCAGTGATCAGGATGCTGGTATGGGGTTTGACAATGATCTGGACGCTGGTATGATATATTGCAGTGATCAGGATGCTGTTATGGTGGTGATCAGGATGCTGGTATGGGGTATGACAATGATCTGGACGCTGGTATGGGAAATGGCATGATCTGGATGCTGTTATGGGGTATGGTGATGATCAGGATGCTGGTATGGATTATGGTGGTGATCAGGAAGCTGGTATGGTGAATTGCAGTGATCTGGATGCTGGTATGGGGTAAAGCGGTGATCAAGACACTGGTATGGTGTATGGCGGTGATAAAGGCACTGTTATTAGGTATGGCAGTGAGCTGGACACTGTTATGGGGTATGGCACTGATGATCAGGACGTTGGTATGAGATATGGCGGTGATCAGGACACTGGCATGGTTAATGGTGGGGATCAGGGCACTGGTATGAAGTATGACAGTGATCAGGACGCTGATATGGTGTATTGCGGTGATCAGGGCGCTAGTATGGGTTATTGCGGGGATCAGGACACTGGCATGGGGTATGGCAATGTTCGGGGGCGTTGGCATGAGGTAAGGCAGTGATCAGGACACTGGCATGGTGGTGATCAGGGCGCTGATATGGATTATGGCGGTGATCAGGGTGCTGGTATGAAGTTTGGCGGTGATCAAGATGCTGGTATGACGTGGTGGTGATCAGGGCATTGGTATGGAGGTGATCAGGATTCTGGTATGACGTGGTGGTGATCAGGGCATTGGTATGGAGGTGATCAGGATTCTGGTATGGTGTATGGCGGTGATCAGGATGCTGGTATGGCATATGACAGTGATCATGATGCTGGTATGGGGTATTGCGGTGATTATGGTGTCATTGTGGTGTATGGCTGTGATTAGGATGCTGGTATGGCATATGATGGTGACCAGGATGCTGGTTTATTATTACTACACTGGGACAGCGATCAGGGACACTGGGACAGGCTGGCACTGCAGTCTGTGAGTGTACATGCAGTGTGACAGGCTGCTGTACACTTACAGGCTGCAGTATTGGTTCTCTCTGTGTGAGAGCAGAGAGAACCGATGTTGACATTTGGTTTCCATTAAATACTATAACAGCAGTAATGTGAACCATTGTGTCCAGGGCACATGTGGATCATGGACTCCTGGGTGCGTGCTCTGTGAGCAGCGCAGGAGTGGCCGATGCGGGTGACGTACGTAAGCCCTCATCGGTGCTGCTTCCCATCCGTCGGCTATAGGCTGTTAGCGGATGGGAAGCGGTAAACAGTGTACTAAATAATAGCACTAATATCACATTGTGACAAACATACATATGATCTAATGTAGATTATAGGGATGAGCTTCGTGTTCGAGTCGAACATACGTTCGACTCGAACATCGGCTGTTCGATCGTTCGACGAAGATCGAACGATTTAACGATTTGGGCCGTTCGCGCCAAATTCGAGTGACGCGAATGGCCCACAATGCACTACGCCATCGCAGTGTCATCCAGGCGCTGTGATTGGCCAAGCATGCACTGTGACCCCGCATGCTTGGCCAATCACAGCGCCGGCAGCGAGGAGAGCAATGATTGGCCACAGGCAGGATGCCTGTGGCCAATTATTGCTGAGGGTGTTTAGTACACGCCCCACACTATAAAAGGCCGCCAGCACGGCGGCCTAGTGTAGTGTGTTCCGGAGCAGGGAAAGAGAAGCATAGGCAGGGACAGTGACATTTATTTTTTTCTTGCTTAACCTGGATTCCTTTAGTTTAGGGAAAGAGAAGGATAGGTAGGGAGAGTGTCAGTGTGTTTTACTGTGCGAATCCTTGTTTCTTGGGACAGGGAAGGACAGTGAGGGAATTCTCCTTGTGCTATAGTGTGCTTTAAAAAAACATTTTTTCTAGGGACAGAAAACTATAGGTAGGGAGAGTGTCAGTGTGTTTTACTGTGCGAATCCTTGTTTCTAGGGACAGGGAAGGACAGTGAGGGAATTCTCCTTGTGCTATAGTGTGCTTTAAAAAAACATTTTTTCTAGGGACAGAAAACTATAGGTAGTGTGACAGCAGGAAGGTAAAGTCACCTGGTTGCATCCAGGGGGGTAGATATATTTCGCCCAGATTCAGGCTTTACGCCGACTTATACAACTAGGTGGAGAGTTGTATAAGCCCAGCTGAGGCTAGTGGGCTCATGGATGACTCATACCTCTAGGGAGAGTGTGGGGCGTCGTGCAGACAGGGAGTTGATGAGACCAGCTGAAGCTTGTCAGCTCATTTAGGCCTCTATAAGAACTCCCAGATTCATTAGGTGTTTGCTCATGCCTGGAACCAGACCTGTGTGGACTGTCTAGGGAGAGTGAACCCCTGTGCGGTGAGACAAAGCCTGTGTGGCTATTTGCTTGGACATTTAAAACCAGGGACTTTGGGACTAGGACAGCACTAGGCTGATCCCAGTTGTTAGTTAGGAAACCTGTATGTTTACTCAGAGGTCAAGTTGACCAGGATTTATTTTATTTATGTTTCTTTTGCTTTGCTGTGTTTTGTCACTGTAAATAGAAAATAAACCGCACCTTTTTGATTTTGAAAACCACAACCTCCGTTTGCTGGGCCTGTTTTTGTGTGGGGAGCCCATCCCGGGGGTCACACACACCCGCTGCCGAGCTAACCCCCTCACAGTTGGTGGAGAATGCGGGCAGTTTTTTTTAAGCCAGCATGGAGGAGATACTGAAACAGCTGGCTCTAGCAAATGCCAATCAACAGCAGACAAATGCAGGTTTGCAAAGGAGCCTTGCAGCCCAGCAGCAAGCTCACCAACAGAGTCTGGAAGCTCAGCAACAAGCCCAGCAGCAATCTGAGGCCCGCTTCATAGACCTGTTACAGAAGCAAGAGCAGAGACTACAACAAATGGAAGCAGTAATGCAGCAACGTCCGCAGACCAGTGAGGAAAGCCGTCCCACTAATACCGCGTCCTTTGAGGTGAGTCGTTTATTGACAAAAATGACTGGAGAGGATGATCCAGAGGTATTTTTGACCACATTTGAAAGGACCGCTGAAAGAGAAAAGTGGCCTGAGGAGCAGTGGGCTGGACTGGTGGCTCCTCTGTTAACTGGTGAATCGCAGAAAGCTTACTATGACCTAGAGCCTAACCAAGCAAAAGACTATGTGATGCTAAAAGCTGAAATTTTGGCAAGGCTGGGTGTCACCCAGGCTGTCCGGGCTCAGCGTGTGCATAACTGGACTTTCCAGCTTGGAAAACCCCCCAGGTCTCAAATGTATGATCTCATTCACCTGAGCAGAAAGTGGCTACAGCCAGAGACTTTGTCCGCACCAAAGATTGTGGAACGTGTTGTAATGGATCGGTTTTTGAGAGCTCTTCCTACTGCCATCCAAAAGTGGGTAAGCCATGGAGACCCAGAGACGGCCGATGGTCTTGTGGATCGTGTGGAGAAATACTTGGCTACAGAGAACCTGACGGCCTCTTCCAGAGACACTCGGACTTTCCACCCTAAGACCAGACCATCCCCAGGGGCGGATAAGAGGATTCCAAGGGGTGAGGGTGGAGAGAGTGAGAGGGTGGGAGCTCTACCCCAAGTTTGGCGAGAACAGCCTGGGAAATCAGCGGCTCAAGAGGCGGCAAGAAGGATCGTTTGCTACCGCTGCCGGCAAGCGGGACATATTGCAGCCAATTGCCCGGTTGTGGAGGAACCCATGCAGTGTGACTTTCTGACGGGCAGACGTCAGTCGCTGTGTGCGACAGTCGCATGCACTGCCATTCGAGGAACTGAGAAACATTTATGCAAAATGTGTGTTAATGGTAGAAATGTTGTGGTATTGCTGGATTCAGGTAGCCTTGTGACCCTGATAAAGGCTGAGTTAGTTAAAACAGAGGTCTTTGGGAATAGCAAGGTAGCTGTTATTTGTGTGCATGGGGACACCCGAGAGTATCCAGTGACTACAGTGTGTTTCGAGACCCCCAAAGGTACCCTCTCTCATCCAGTGGGCTTAGTATCTCAGTTACCGCATGACGCCATTGTGGGAAGGGATTTTCCGAAGTTCTGGGAACTGTGGGATGATCCTGAGCCCCCCACTGGTGCCCCTATGTACCAGGAATGTGATAGCCAGAACTCCCCTGAGAGTGGTGAGGACTCTCCGGAATTTCCCTTATCAGTATTGGCAGGGGAGACTCAAGAAACTGGAGAGGAGCCCACCTCCTCAGACGAAAACCTACCGTCTGTGGAGTTTTCTGATCTTGAGGTTCACAGGGAAAACTTTGCCACAGAACAGTTGAAAGACCCCGCCCTAATAAAGGCACGGGAAAACGTAGTGAAAATAGATGGCGAGTTAGTGAACCCAGATAATACCTGCACTTACCCATACTTCAGCGTAGAGAAGGACCTACTGTATCGGGTGGCAAAAAGGGCAGAAGAAACCGTTGAGCAGCTTGTGGTGCCCAAACCTTACAGGAAGTTGGTGTTGGAGTTGGCCCATGGGCACATTCTTGGAGGTCATCTGGGGACAGAGAAAACCCGAGAGAGGGTATTACAGAGATTCTATTGGCCGGGGGTGATGAAGGACATAGAAAATTATTGTTCCTCCTGCCCTGTGTGTCAGAGGTCGGCCCCGATGCCACATTTCCGTAGCCCGCTGGTCCCTCTACCCATCATTGAGGTCCCGTTTGAGAGGATCGCCATGGATTTGGTAGGGCCTATAATCAAGTCCGCTAGGGGGCACCAGTACATATTAGTTATAATGGACTATGCCACCCGTTATCCAGAAGCGATCCCTCTCCGAAATACCTCGGCCAAAACCATAGCCAAAGAGCTATCTCTTGTGTTTAGCCGGGTGGGTATTTGTAAAGAACTGCTTACGGACCAAGGTACACCCTTTATGTCCCGGGTTATGAAGGAGCTGTGTAAATTGTTCAAAGTGACGCAATTACGTACATCTGTGTATCACCCCCAAACCGATGGGCTGGTTGAAAGATTCAACAAAACCCTAAAACAAATGTTGAAGAAAGTGGTGGATAGAGATGGAAAGGATTGGGACTGTCTACTTCCTTATCTGATGTTTGCTATTAGGGAGGTGCCCCAATCCTCTACGGGATTCTCCCCCTTTGAGTTACTGTATGGGAGACACCCAAGAGGGCTGTTGGATATTGCCAAGGAAACTTGGGAAAGTGAGAGTTCTCCCCACAGGAGTGTGATTGAGCATGTCGCCCTGATGCAAGACCGAATTGCACAGGTAATGCCCATCGTGAAGGAACATTTGGCCCAAGCGCAGTTAGCACAGCAGAGAGTGTACAACCGTGGAGCCAAGACCCGTACCTTTTCCCCGGGGGATAGGATACTGGTACTTGTCCCTACGGTTGAAAGTAAATTCCTTGCCAAATGGCAAGGCCCCTATGAGATAATGGAAAAAGTGAGCGAAGTGAATTACAAGGTCAGACAACCAGGAAGGCGAAAGCCCGAACAGATCTATCACGTTAATCTGTTGAAAGCCTGGAGGGATAGAGAGTCCCTAGTCGCAGACACTTGGTCACCAGCTCAAACTGGTTGCGTGATTCCTGAGGTTGGAATAGCAGCCACCTTGTCACAACCCCAACAACAGGAGGTTAAGGAGTTTGTGCTTCGCAACAAGGAGGTATTCTCTGAGCTGCCGGGACAAACATCTGGGGTAGAGCATGACATCATTACCCCGCCCGGTGAAAGGGTGAAGTTAAAACCCTATCGGATCCCAGAGGCCCGACGGGAGGCAATACGGGAGGAAGTACAGAAAATGCTGAACTTAGGGGTGATAGAGGAGTCCCAAAGTGATTGGTCTAGTCCCATTGTGTTGGTGCCTAAACCGGATGGGAGCTGGCGATTTTGTAACGATTTTCGTCAGTTGAACAAAGTTACAAAATTTGACACCTACCCCATGCCACGTATAGATGAGTTGATCGACCGGCTGGGAACAGCCCGATACATGACGACTCTTGACCTCACAAAAGGGTATTGGCAAATCCCCCTGGCCAAGTCGGCCAAAGAGAAAACCGCATTTGTAACCCCAGACGGGGCGTTCCAATATAAAAGAATGCCGTTCGGGTTACAGAATGCGCCGGCCACATTCCAGCGGAAAATGGACCAGATGCTGAGGCCCCATCGGAAGTATGCTGTGGCTTACCTGGATGACGTAATTGTCCATAGCACAGATTGGGCCTCACATCTGCCAAAAGTGCAAGCAGTCCTGGACTCTGTTCGGGAAGCGGGGTTTACGGCTAACCCCAAGAAGTGTACCATTGGGCAGGAGGAGGCCAAATATCTTGGGTACACCATTGGGAGGGGAGTAATAAAACCCCAACTCAACAAAGTCGAGGCCATCCAGAGTTGGCCACGTCCCAACAGCAAGAAGCAGGTACGAGCCTTTCTGGGAATCGCTGGGTATTATCGGCGATTCATTCCCCACTTTGCTTCTAAGGCTGTGCCCCTAACCAACCTGACGAAGGGGAAAGGGTCGGTCATGATTAAATGGACCCCCGAGGCTGAGGCAGCATTCCAATTCTTGAAACAAGCCTTATGTAGCCAGCCAGTGTTGTACTCACCCGACTTCTCTAAAGACTTTGTCGTACAAAGTGATGCGTCAGATGTGGGGTTAGGAGCAGTATTGTCCCAGGTCTGGAACGGGGAAGAGCACCCAGTCATTTACCTCAGCAGGAAGTTGAAGTCCCATGAGGTAAATTACGCCACCGTTGAAAAGGAGTGTTTAGCGGTGAAGTGGGCTCTAGATTCCCTTCGGTACTACCTGCTAGGTAGGCACTTTGACATGGTTACGGATCACGCTCCGTTAAAGTGGATGGCTCAAAACAAGGAAACAAATAGAAGAGTGAATAGGTGGTTCCTGGCCCTCCAGGAATTCAACTTCACAGTAAAGCATCGCCCTGGCGTTCAAATGGGGAATGTGGATGCTTTGTCTCGAGTACATGAATGCCTGATTGCTGGTGTTCCAACCCCGAGGTTAAAACAAGAGGGGGGGTATGTGACAGCAGGAAGGTAAAGTCACCTGGTTGCATCCAGGGGGGTAGATATATTTCGCCCAGATTCAGGCTTTACGCCGACTTATACAACTAGGTGGAGAGTTGTATAAGCCCAGCTGAGGCTAGTGGGCTCATGGATGACTCATACCTCTAGGGAGAGTGTGGGGCGTCGTGCAGACAGGGAGTTGATGAGACCAGCTGAAGCTTGTCAGCTCATTTAGGCCTCTATAAGAACTCCCAGATTCATTAGGTGTTTGCTCATGCCTGGAACCAGACCTGTGTGGACTGTCTAGGGAGAGTGAACCCCTGTGCGGTGAGACAAAGCCTGTGTGGCTATTTGCTTGGACATTTAAAACCAGGGACTTAGGGACTAGGACAGCACTAGGCTGATCCCAGTAGTTAGGAAACCTGTATGTTTACTCAGAGGTCAAGTTGACCAGGATTTATTTTATTTATGTTTCTTTTGCTTTGCTGTGTTTTGTCACTGTAAATAGAAAATAAACCGCACCTTTTTGATTTTGAAAACCACAACCTCCGTTTGCTGGGCCTGTTTTTGTGTGGGGAGCCCATCCCGGGGGTCACACACACCCGCTGCCGAGCTAACCCCCTCACAGTAGGGAGAGTGTTTTACTGTGCGAATCCTTGTTTCTAGGGACAGGGAAGGACAGTGAGGGAATTCTCCTTGTGCTAGAGTGTGCTTTAAAAAAACATTTTTTCTAGGGACAGAAAACTATAGGTAGGAAGAGTGTCAGTTTCTTTCACTGTGATAATCCTTGTTTCTAGGGACAAAGAAGGAAAGTGAGGGAAATTCTCCTTGTGCTATAGTGTGCTTTAAAAAAACATTTTTTCTAGGGACAGAAAACTATAGGTAGGAAGAGTGTCAGTTTCTTTCACTGTGATAATCCTTGTTTCTAGGGACAAAGAAGGAAAGTGAGGGAAATTCTCCTTGTGCTATAGTGTGCTTTAAAAAAACATTTTTTCTAGGGACAGAAAACTATAGGTAGGGAGAGTGTCAGTGTCTTTTACTGTGCAAATCCTTGTTTCTAGGGACAAGGAAGGACAGTGAGGGAATTCTCCTTGTGCTATAGTGTGCTTTAAAAGTAGGATTTTTAAAACAGCTTACCTGTAAAATCCTTTTCTTGGAGTACATCACGGGACACAGAGCAGCATAGTCATTACTATGTGGGTTATATAGAATTACCTTCAGGTGCTGGCACTGGCAACTTCCAAAACAGGAAGTACCCTCCCCTATATAAGCCCCTCCCATCCGGGAGTACCTCAGTTTTGTAGCAAAGCAATACGTGTCCCCAAAAGAGGGGTGGGAGCTCTGTGTCCCGTGATGTACTCCAAGAAAAGGATTTTACAGGTAAGCTGTTTTAAAAATCCTACTTTCTTGTTCATACATCACGGGACACAGAGCAGCATAGTCATTACTATGTGGGACGTCCCAAAGCAATGCCACATGAGGGGGGGGGATACACCATACATAAGCTGGGCGCCATCAGGCATGAGGATCTTTTGCGGCCTGCAACACACTGCGCCCAAAGGCGACATCCTCCTGACTTCTAACGTCCACCTGGTAGAACCTAGTAAACGTGTGTACTGAAGACCACGTTGCGGCCTTACAAATTTGCGCCAGGGAGGCCTGGTGATGCACTGCCCATGAAGTTCCAACTGCTCTCATGGAGTGCGCCCTAACTTTGAACGGAGGCGGTCTACTTCTCAAGCCATAGGCTTGTATTATGACCTGTCGAATCCACTTGGCTAAAGTAGATTTTGATGCTGCCTGACCCTTTCTGGGGCCTTCCGGCAGAACAAACAAAGAATCCGTTCTACGAATCTGAGCAGTGGCTTTTAGATAAGCTTTAACTGCTCTTACTACATCCAAAGAATGCAATAACTTTTCCTCTACCGAGCTTGGTTTGGGGAAAAAAGAAGGAAGAACCACATCCTGGTTCAAGTGAAACCTCGATACCACCTTAGGAAGAAAGGCTGGGTGAGGACGTAATACTACTCTGTCCTTATGGATAACCAGATATGGCTCTTTACAGGACATGGCGGCTAATTCCGACACTCTTCTAGCCGAGCATATGGCTACTAAAAATATCAATTTCCTGGTGAGTAGAACCAAGGAAATGTGCCGCAAAGGTTCAAATGGCTGCTTCTGCAGAACCGACAGAACCAAATTTAGATCCCATGGGCATATGGGAGCCTTAATCGGTGGAATAATACGAGTCACACCTTGCATAAAGGATTTGACAAGTGAATGCATAGCCAGGGGCCTTTGAAATAGTATTGACAAGGCCGAAACCTGGCCCTTGATAGTACTTAAGGCAAACTTCCTGTCTACAGCCCACTGCAGGAAGTCCAGAATTCTGCCTATAACGTACTTACGTGGATGCCATTTTCTGGCCTCGCACCAAGTGATGTACGCCTTCCAAACTCTATAGTAGATCTGCCTGGATACAGGCTTCCTGGCATTGATTATAGTTGATACCACAGAGTTAGAGAGACCTCTCTTCTTTAGGATGTGGGATTCAATAGCCAGGCCGTTAAACTTAGAGTTAGTAAGGAAGGGTGGTATATCGGTCCTTGCGAAAGCAGGTCCGGACGACGTGGAAGGGTCCAAGGACTCCCCACAGACATTTTGATGATCTCCGCGTACCAGGCCCTTCGGGGCCACGCTGGAGCCACCAGGATCACCGGCTTCTTCTCCAACCTGACTCTGCGAAGGAGTCGAGGCAACAATTGTAGCGGAGGGAATGCATATATCAGTCTGAACTGATCCCAAGGGAACACCAGAGCATCCGAGCCGCAAGCGAGGGGATCCCTTGTCCGGGAGACAAATCTGTCCACCTTTGCGTTGAATCTGGATGCTAGCAGATCTACATCCGGTGTTCCCCACCGCTGACATATTGCTTGGAAGACCTCGGGATGAAGGGACCATTCCCCTGGGCATAACTGTTGGCGACTCAGAAAGTCCGCCTTCCAATTCTCCACCCCTGGAATGAAGACAGCTGATATACATGGGACATGCTTTTCTGCCCATTCCAGGATGTGACTTACTTCCCTCTGGGCTGCACGACTCCTGGTGCCTCCCTGATGATTGATATATGCCACTGCTGTGGCATTGTCTGATTGAATTCTGACAGGGGACCCTTGGAGTCTGGATGTCCAGGCTACTAGGGCGTACCGGGCTGCTCGTATCTCTAAGAGATTGATGGGCAGGGTTTTTACTACATTTGACCATCTGCCCTGGAGAGACCATTGCTCCAGTACTGCCCCCCAGCCTATAAGGCTGGCATCTGTAGTGACCACCTTCCAAGATATCGGGCTGAAGGGTTTTCCCTTCTGGAGATTCTGGGGGATCAACCACCAGCAGAGACTCTTCCGAACGGAAGGGGACAAAGCCATCGGGAAGTCTAGAGCCTGAACTTTTCCGTTCCAGGCTGACAATATGGCCCTTTGTAAATTCCTTGAGTGGAATTGGGCATATGGCACAGCTTCGAATGATGCTACCATCTTTCCTAGCAGCCTCATGCACAGGCGTATGGACGGCTGTCTTTTTGCACAAAGCAGACGGACCAAGCCCCTCAAAGAGGATACCTTGTCTAGAGGTAAGAAAATCTTCCTCTGGTCTGAATCCAGCCGTAGCCCTAGATATACCAGGTTTTTCACTGGCTGTAGGGCTGACTTGTCCAGGTTGATGACCCAACCGTGAGACTCTAGATACTTGATTGTATCGACAATTACCACTTCTAGCTTGGCAACTGAGTGGTCCATCAACAACAGGTCGTCTAGGTATGCCATTATCGTTACACCCCGTGTTCTTAGATCGGCCAACAGTGGGGCCAGAATTTTTGTGAACACTCGTGGTGCTGTGGCCAGACCGAATGGTAAGGCTCTGAACTGAAAATGGCGCCCTTCTACTGCAAAGCGTAGGAATTTTTGATGACCTGGAAAGATGGGAACATGCAAGTAAGCATCTTTGATGTCGATCGAGGCTAACCATTCCTCCCCTTGTAGGGCAGCGGTGACCGATCGGATCGACCCCATCCGGAAAGACCGGACGTTTAGAAATTTGTTTAGACTCTTTAGGTCCAATATGGGTCTTATGTCCCCGTTTGACTTCGGGACTGTGAAAAGGTTTGAGTAGAAACCCAACCCCCACTCTTCCATAGGAACCTCCATAATTACTCCTTGGAGCAATAGTTGTTCTAACGCCAATAGGAGAGACCCTCTTTTCAGAGGGTCTCTTGGCATGCCTGACCACATAAAATGGGACGGAGGAGACTCTTTTAACTCCAACTTGTATCCCAGAGTTACTGCGGAGAGCACCCATCTGTCTTTGATCGTCTCCCGCCAGGTCTCTGCGAACAACTGAAGTCTTCCCCCCACCCGTTTGAGTGGGGGCAGCCCTTCATAGGCTTGACTTGGAGGCTGGTTTAGTACCTCTTCGCATCCAGGGCTTTTTATTACCCTGTGGCTGTCCCTGATTTTTACCTCCTGAGTTTGACCGAGGAGGCCGTCGGAACTGCTTAGTAGCAGACGTCGCAGGGATAGGAGAGGTAGTCCTCTTAAAAGATGGACCCCTAGACCTCTTTTTACTCGGTAAGAGAGTACTTTTACCACTGGAAATCTTCTGGATATACTTATCCAGGTCTTCGCCAAAAAGGCATTCCCCATGAAATGGGAAGCTAACTAAGAGCTTCTTACAGGGAGCTTCAGCAGACCAGTTTTTGAGCCACAGAAGCCTACGCATATGTACCAAAGACAGCGTGAGGCGGGAGGCCTGATGGATAGAATCCTTGATGGCGTCAACCGCAAAGCATAATGCTCTAGGCAGATCAGCCAGAGCCTGGGCCTGCTGGTCTGGCAAATCCCTCAGGACCATTTTCATTTGATCCTTTAAAGCTTGGCAGACCCCAATAGCTGCCACTGCTGGCTGTGTAACAGCCCCTGCTGTGGAAAAAACAGATTTTAATAAAGATTCCAATTTTTTATCCACTGGATCTTTGAACATTTGAACATTATCTACTGGACATGTCAGTGATTTGTTCACAGAAGAGATGGCTGCATCCACCGTAGGAACATTCCATCTCTGGGTGAACTTTTCCTCCATGGGATAGATCACCGGAAACCTTTTAGGCGGAACAAATAGTTTATCAGGATGTTCCCAGTCCTGGTATATAAGTCCTTCCAATAATGGATGTATTGGAAAGGAGCAATTAACCTGGGGAGCTTTTAGCGACCCCAATGAGGAGACAGCAGTAGTTGATGGTTCAACAAGAGGCATTTTAAATGCAGATCGAACCATGTCAGTTAGGGTCTGGACCCACAATCTTTCAGTCTGTGATGCTGAAAATGGTTCATCTACTGTCGATTCCTCAAAAACAGAGCTAACCTCCTCCTGATCCCCTTCAGGTAGGTCGGTCCCTTCCTGGGACTGTTGCTCTGCCAACAGGCACTCTAAATGGAGGTGATGGAGATCTGGCGCGCTTTCTTTCCTATAGAGAAGAAGCGATCAATGCAGCCAATCTCTGCTCCAATCCCTCCAGAGTTGAGGAAAAAACCTCCTCTGTTATATATGCAGGAGCAGGTGGACTGAGGACAGCCGCAGTACCTGGCACTCCCGGGGGTTCCTTATGGGTATTAACCTCTGATTTCTCAGGGGAGGAGGGTGCAGATGACTGCTCCAGATCCTCAGAGCCCGATGGAAACCCCCTACACTTCCTGAGAGGTATATCTTGGAGTTTTTTAGGCGGCATATTCCTTAGTTCAAAGCTGAGGTATTCCAGCCGCAATACACCCCTTACTGAAATAGTCTAATGCAATTTGCTGCTATGTACATCAGTGGGTGTCTACTAATGCGTCTTTCTGGGGATGCCTGTATCAACCGCCCGCTGTAAGCCCCTATACCATGCTACCAGCTCCTTTTCATGCTCTGTGTCCATAGCAAGCAGCGTGGACTGAGTCCTTTTATCTTGCTGGGACGCCCGCACATGCGCAGAAGCGCTGGGCGCACAGAGCGCGTCATCCGCCAGGCTCCGCCCCCTTTTTTGAAGCTAAACCTTATAAAAGGAAAGCATGTGTGCGCGCGCGCGCGTGCACGTGTGCGCTCTTGGCGCCATGTAGGGAGAGGAGCCAGGGTCCCTGTTTCACCAGGACTCGGGGATGGAAGGAAACTACTTGGCAGCATGACAGAGGAATGCAGCTTCCCTGATAGAGAGCTCACTCATCTGCCTGGACTTTCACCATGGAAGGAATAGTCCCAAGAAAAAAGACGTTCCACAGCGGCCTCTAGTGGACAAACACAGGTACCGCACCTTTGTCTTTTTTTTTTTTTTTTTTAAAACCTCCTTTATGAAAAAACATTTCCAGGTTTACAGTTTTTTTTTAAAACTTCCCTTATGAAAAAACATTTCTAGGATTTCTTAGGCATATACAGCTATTAGCGGGAATACCCTTTAGGTAACAGGCAGAAAGACATATTAGGCTTGGGGGTCCCCTCAATAGAACCAAGTTCCTGAGGGGCCCCCACTTACCTTTTCCCCGCCGCAGGACTTTGTTTGGTCCACAGAAGCCCAAACTTCACCTCTCATGGCAGGCATTGTACTAGACCTTCAGGGACCGGGTTCCCAAGGATTCCACTCCCCTGGACCTGTATAGCACCCTGCAAAGATAGCCTCTTGGTTTTGGGTATGACCAGAGCTCTGGATCCCAGGGTCCAGCCCTCCTAAGAGAGGCATTACAGGCAAAACCCTGCTCTTCTCTGCAAGGCCCGGGTACCGACCGTTTAGCTATGAAGCTTTTTTGGTCGGATCCGGAATAGCTTGCTAAGGCCCAGAGAACCTGTACACAAGCCCAGATGAATACATGTTAACCTTGGCCAACACCTTAGACACTGGCAAAAAACTGAGGTACTCCCGGATGGGAGGGGCTTATATAGGGGAGGGTACTTCCTGTTTTGGAAGTTGCCAGTGCCAGCACCTGAAGGTAATTCTATATAACCCACATAGTAATGACTATGCTGCTCTGTGTCCCGTGATGTATGAACAAGAAAAAACATTTTTTCTAGGGACAGAAAACTATAGGAAGGAAGAGTGTCAGTTTCTTTCACTGTGATAATCCTTGTTTCTAGGGACAAAGAAGGAAAGTGAGGGAAATTCTCCTTGTGCTATAGTGTGCTTTAAAAAAACTTTTTTTCTAGGGACAGAAAACTATAGGTAGGGAGAGTGTCAGTGTCTTTTACTGTGCAAATCCTTGTTTCTAGGGACAGGGAAGGACAGTGAGGGAATTCTCCTTGTGCTATAGTGTGCTTTAAAAAAACATTTTTT
This sequence comes from Rana muscosa, assembly GCA_029206835.1. NCBI lineage: Eukaryota > Metazoa > Chordata > Amphibia > Anura > Ranidae > Rana > Rana muscosa. The sequence continues at coordinate 123,141,620 of CM055126.1, read as the reverse complement.
CTAGGGACAGAAAACTATAGGAAGGAAGAGTGTCAGTTTCTTTCACTGTGATAATCCTTGTTTCTAGGGACAAAGAAGGAAAGTGAGGGAAATTCTCCTTGTGCTATAGTGTGCTTTAAAAAAACATTTTTTCTAGGGACAGAAAACTATAGGTAGGGAGAGTGTCAGTGTCTTTTACTGTGCAAATCCTTGTTTCTAGGGACAGGGAAGGACAGTGAGGGAATTCTCCTTGTGCTATAGTGTGCTTTAAAAAAACATTTTTTCTAGGGACAGAAAACTATAGGAAGGAAGAGTGTCAGTTTCTTTCACTGTGATAATCCTTGTTTCTAGGGACAAAGAAGGAAAGTGAGGGAAATTCTCCTTGTGCTATAGTGTGCTTTAAAAAACATTTTTTCTAGGGACAGAAAACTATAGGTAGGGAGAGTGTCAGTGTCTTTTACTGTGCAAATCCTTGTTTCTAGGGACAGGGAAGGACAGTGAGGGAATTCTCCTTGTGCTATAGTGTGCTTTAAAAAAACATTTTTTCTAGGGACAGAAAACTATAGGTAGGAAGAGTGTCAGTTTCTTTCACTGTGATAATCCTTGTTTCTAGGGACAAAGAAGGAAAGTGAGGGAAATTCTCCTTGTGCTATAGTGTGCTTTAAAATAACATTTTTTCTAGGGACAGAAAACTATAGGTAGGGAGAGTGTCAGTGTCTTTTACTGTGCAAATCCTTGTTTCTAGGGACAGGGAAGGACAGTGAGGGAATTCTCCTTGTGCTATAGTGTGCTTTAAAAAAACATTTTTTCTAGGGACAGAAAACTATAGGAAGGAAGAGTGTCAGTTTCTTTCACTGTGATAATCCTTGTTTCTAGGGACAAAGAAGGAAAGTGAGGGAAATTCTCCTTGTGCTATAGGGTGCTTTAAAAAAACATTTTTTCTAGGGACAGAAAACTATAGGTAGGGAGAGTGTCAGTGTGTTTTACTGTGCGAATCCTTGTTTCTAGGGACAGGAAAGGACAGTGAGGGAATTCTCCTTGTGCTATAGTGTGCTTTAAAAAAACATTTTTTCTAGGGACAGAAAACTATAGGTAGGAAGAGTGTCAGTTTCTTTCACTGTGATAATCCTTGTTTCTAGGGACAAAGAAGGAAAGTGAGGGAAATTCTCCTTGTGCTATAGTGTGCTTTAAAAAAACATTTTTTCTAGGGACAGAAAACTATAGGTAGGGAGAGTGTCAGTGTCTTTTACTGTGCAAATCCTTGTTTCTAGGGACAGGGAAGGACAGTGAGGGAATTCTCCTTGTGCTATAGTGTGCTTTAAAAAAACATTTTTTCTAGGGACAGAAAACTATAGGAAGGAAGAGTGTCAGTTTCTTTCACTGTGATAATCCTTGTTTCTAGGGACAAAGAAGGAAAGTGAGGGAAATTCTCCTTGTGCTATAGTGTGCTTTAAAAAACATTTTTTCTAGGGACAGAAAACTATAGGTAGGGAGAGTGTCAGTGTCTTTTACTGTGCAAATCCTTGTTTCTAGGGACAGGGAAGGACAGTGAGGGAATTCTCCTTGTGCTATAGTGTGCTTTAAAAAAACATTTTTTCTAGGGACAGAAAACTATAGGTAGGAAGAGTGTCAGTTTCTTTCACTGTGATAATCCTTGTTTCTAGGGACAAAGAAGGAAAGTGAGGGAAATTCTCCTTGTGCTATAGTGTGCTTTAAAATAACATTTTTTCTAGGGACAGAAAACTATAGGTAGGGAGAGTGTCAGTGTCTTTTACTGTGCAAATCCTTGTTTCTAGGGACAGGGAAGGACAGTGAGGGAATTCTCCTTGTGCTATAGTGTGCTTTAAAAAAACATTTTTTCTAGGGACAGAAAACTATAGGAAGGAAGAGTGTCAGTTTCTTTCACTGTGATAATCCTTGTTTCTAGGGACAAAGAAGGAAAGTGAGGGAAATTCTCCTTGTGCTATAGTGTGCTTTAAAAAAACATTTTTTCTAGGGACAGAAAACTATAGGTAGGGAGAGTGTCAGTGTGTTTTACTGTGCGAATCCTTGTTTCTAGGGACAGGAAAGGACAGTGAGGGAATTCTCCTTGTGCTATAGTGTGCTTTAAAAAAACATTTTTTCTAGGGACAGAAAACTATAGGTAGGAAGAGTGTCAGTTTCTTTCACTGTGATAATCCTTGTTTCTAGGGACAAAGAAGGAAAGTGAGGGAAATTCTCCTTGTGCTATAGTGTGCTTTAAAAAAACATTTTTTCTAGGGACAGAAAACTATAGGTAGGGAGAGTGTCAGTGTCTTTTACTGTGCAAATCCTTGTTTCTAGGGACAGGGAAGGACAGTGAGGGAATTCTCCTTGTGCTATAGTGTGCTTTAAAAAAACTTTTTTTCTAGGGACAGAAAACTATAGGAAGGAAGAGTGTCAGTTTCTTTCACTGTGATAATCCTTGTTTCTAGGGACAAAGAAGGAAAGTGAGGGAAATTCTCCTTGTGCTATAGTGTGCTTTAAAAAAACATTTTTTCTAGGGACAGAAAACTATAGGTAGGGAGAGTGTCGGTGTCTTTTACTGTGCGAATCCTTGTTTCTAGGGACAGGAAAGGACAGTGAGGGAATTCTCCTTGTGCTATAGTGTGCTTTAAAAAAACATTTTTTCTAGGGACAGAAAACTATAGGTAGGAAGAGTGTCAGTTTCTTTCACTGTGATAATCCTTGTTTCTAGGGACAAAGAAGGAAAGTGAGGGAAATTCTCCTTGTGCTATAGTGTGCTTTAAAAAAACATTTTTTCTAGGGACAGAAAACTATAGGAAGGAAGAGTGTCAGTTTCTTTCACTGTGATAATCCTTGTTTCTAGGGACAAAGAAGGAAAGTGAGGGAAATTCTCCTTGTGCTATAGTGTGCTTTAAAAAAACATTTTTTCTAGGGACAGAAAACTATAGGTAGGGAGAGTGTCAGTGTGTTTTACTGTGCGAATCCTTGTTTCTAGGGACAGGAAAGGACAGTGAGGGAATTCTCCTTGTGCTATAGTGTGCTTTAAAAAAACATTTTTTCTAGGGACAGAAAACTATAGGTAGGAAGAGTGTCAGTTTCTTTCACTGTGATAATCCTTGTTTCTAGGGACAAAGAAGGAAAGTGAGGGAAATTCTCCTTGTGCTATAGTGTGCTTTAAAAAAACATTTTTTCTAGGGACAGAAAACTATAGGTAGTGTGACAGCAGGAAGGTAAAGTCACCTGGTTGCATCCAGGGGGGTAGATATATTTCACCCAGATTCAGGCTTTACGCCGACTTATACAACTAGGTGGAGAGTTGTATAAGCCCAGCTAAGGCTAGTGGGCTCATGGATGACTCATACCTCTAGGGAGAGTGCTGGGCGTCGTGCAGACAGGGAGTTGATGAGACCAGCTGAAGCTTGTCAGCTCATTTAGGCCTCTATAAGAACTCCCAGCTTCATTAGATGTTAGCTCATGCCTGGAACCAGACCTGTGTGGACTGTCTAGGGAGAGTGAACCCCTGTGCGGTGAGACAAAGCCTGTGTGGCTATTTGCTTGGACATTTAAAACCAGGGACTTAGGGACTAGGACAGCACTAGGCTGATCCCAGTTGTTAGTTAGGAAACCTGTATGTTTAGTCAGAGGTCAAGTTGACCAGGATTTATTTTGTTTATGTTTCTTTTGCTTTGCTGTGTTTTGTCACTGTAAACAGAAAATAAACCGCACCTTTTTGATTTTGAAAACCACAACCTCCGTTTGCTGGGCCTGTTTTGTGTGGGGAGCCCATCCCGGGGGTCACACACACCCGCTGCCGAGCTAACCCCCTCACAGTTGGTGGAGAACCAGTGGCAGTTTTTTTTAAGCCAGCATGGAGGAGATACTGAAACAGCTGGCTCTAGCAAATGCCAATCAACAGCAGACAAATGCAGGTTTGCAAAGGAGCCTTGCAGCTCAGCAACAAGCCCAGCAGCTTGTGGTGCCCAAACCTTACAGGAAGTTGGTGTTGGAGTTGGCCCATGGGCACATTCTTGGAGGTCATCTGGGGACAGAGAAAACCCGAGAGAGGGTATTACAGAGATTCTATTGGCCGGGGGTGATGAAGGACATAGAAAATTATTGTTCCTCCTGCCCTGTGTGTCAGAGGTCGGCCCCGATGCCACATTTCCGTAGCCCGCTGGTCCCTCTACCCATCATTGAGGTCCCGTTTGAGAGGATCGCCATGGATTTGGTAGGGCCTATAATCAAGTCCGCTAGGGGGCACCAGTACATATTAGTTATAATGGACTATGCCACCCGTTATCCAGAAGCGATCCCTCTCCGAAATACCTCGGCCAAAACCATAGCCAAAGAGCTATCTCTTGTGTTTAGCCGGGTGGGTATTTGTAAAGAACTGCTTACGGACCAAGGTACACCCTTTATGTCCCGGGTTATGAAGGAGCTGTGTAAATTGTTCAAAGTGACGCAATTACGTACATCTGTGTATCACCCCCAAACCGATGGGCTGGTTGAAAGATTCAACAAAACCCTAAAACAAATGTTGAAGAAAGTGGTGGCTAGAGATGGAAAGGATTGGGACTGTCTACTTCCTTATCTGATGTTTGCTATTAGGGAGGTGCCTCAATCCTCTACGGGATTCTCCCCCTTTGAGTTACTGTATGGGAGACACCCAAGAGGGCTGTTGGATATTGCCAAGGAAACTTGGGAAAGTGAGAGTTCTCCCCACAGGAGTGTGATTGAGCATGTCGCCCTGATGCAAGACCGAATTGCACAGGTAATGCCCATCGTGAAGGAACATTTGGCCCAAGCGCAGTTAGCACAGCAGAGAGTGTACAACCGTGGAGCCAAGACCCGTACCTTTTCCCCGGGGGATAGGATACTGGTACTTGTCCCTACGGTTGAAAGTAAATTCCTTGCCAAATGGCAAGGCCCCTATGAGATAATGGAAAAAGTGAGCGAAGTGAATTACAAGGTCAGACAACCAGGAAGGCGAAAGCCCGAACAGATCTATCACGTTAATCTGTTGAAAGCCTGGAGGGATAGAGAGTCCCTAGTCGCAGACACTTGGTCACCAGCTCAAACTGGTTGCGTGATTCCTGAGGTTGGAATAGCAGCCACCTTGTCACAACCCCAACAACAGGAGGTTAAGGAGTTTGTGCTTCGCAACAAGGAGGTATTCTCTGAGCTGCCGGGACAAACATCTGGGGTAGAGCATGACATCATTACCCCGCCCGGTGAAAGGGTGAAGTTAAAACCCTATCGGATTCCAGAGGCCCGACGGGAGGCAATACGGGAGGAAGTACAGAAAATGCTGAACTTAGGGGTGATAGAGGAGTCCCAAAGTGATTGGTCTAGTCCCATTGTGTTGGTGCCTAAACCGGATGGGAGCTGGCGATTTTGTAACGATTTTCGTCAGTTGAACAAAGTTACAAAATTTGACACCTACCCCATGCCACATATAGATGAGTTGATCGACCGGCTGGGAACAGCCCGATACATGACGACTCTTGACCTCACAAAAGGGTATTGGCAAATCCCCCTGGCCAAGTCGGCCAAAGAGAAAACCGCATTTGTAACCCCAGACGGGGCGTTCCAATATAAAAGAATGCCGTTCGGGTTACGGAATGCGCCGGCCACATTCCAGCGGAAAATGGACCAGATGCTGAGGCCCCATCGGAAGTATGCTGCGGCTTACCTGGATGACGTAATTGTCCATAGCACAGATTGGGCCTCACATCTGCCAAAAGTGCAAGCAGTCCTGGACTCTGTTCGGGAAGCGGGGTTTACGGCTAACCCCAAGAAGTGTACCATTGGGCAGGAGGAGGCCAAATATCTTGGGTACACCATTGGGAGGGGAGTAATAAAACCCCAACTCAACAAAGTCGAGGCCATCCAGAGTTGGCCACGTCCCAACAGCAAGAAGCAGGTACGAGCCTTTCTGGGAATCGCTGGGTATTATCGGCGATTCATTCCCCACTTTGCTTCTAAGGCTGTGCCCCTAACCAACCTGATGAAGGGGAAAGGGTCGGTCATGATTAAATGGACCCCCGAGGCTGAGGCAGCATTCCAATTCTTGAAACAAGCCTTATGTAGCCAGCCAGTGTTGTACTCACCCGACTTCTCTAAAGACTTTGTCGTACAAAGTGATGCATCAGATGTGGGGTTAGGAGCAGTATTGTCCCAGGTCTGGAACGGGGAAGAGCACCCAGTCATTTACCTCAGCAGGAAGTTGAAGTCCCATGAGGTAAATTATGCCACCGTTGAAAAGGAGTGTTTAGCGGTGAAGTGGGCTCTAGATTCCCTTCGGTACTACCTGCTAGGTAGGCACTTTGACATGGTTACGGATCACGCTCCGTTAAAGTGGATGGCTCAAAACAAGGAAACAAATAGAAGAGTGAATAGGTGGTTCCTGGCCCTCCAGGAATTCAACTTCACAGTAAAGCATCGCCCTGGCGTTCAAATGGGGAATGTGGATGCTTTGTCTCGAGTACATGAATGCCTGATTGCTGGTGTTCCAACCCCGAGGTTAAAACAAGAGGGGGGGGTATGTGACAGCAGGAAGGTAAAGTCACCTGGTTGCATCCAGGGGGGTAGATATATTTCGCCCAGATTCAGGCTTTACGCCGACTTATACAACTAGGTGGAGAGTTGTATAAGCCCAGCTAAGGCTAGTGGGCTCATGGATGACTCATACCTCTAGGGAGAGTGCTGGGCGTCGTGCAGACAGGGAGTTGATGAGACCAGCTGAAGCTTGTCAGCTCATTTAGGCCTCTATAAGAACTCCCAGCTTCATTAGATGTTAGCTCATGCCTGGAACCAGACCTGTGTGGACTGTCTAGGGAGAGTGAACCCCTGTGCGGTGAGACAAAGCCTGTGTGGCTATTTGCTTGGACATTTAAAACCAGGGACTTAGGGACTAGGACAGCACTAGGCTGATCCCAGTTGTTAGTTAGGAAACCTGTATGTTTAGTCAGAGGTCAAGTTGACCAGGATTTATTTTGTTTATGTTTCTTTTGCTTTGCTGTGTTTTGTCACTGTAAACAGAAAATAAACCGCACCTTTTTGATTTTGAAAACCACAACCTCCGTTTGCTGGGCCTGTTTTGTGTGGGGAGCCCATCCCGGGGGTCACACACACCCGCTGCCGAGCTAACCCCCTCACAGTTGGTGGAGAACCAGTGGCAGTTTTTTTTAAGCCAGCATGGAGGAGATACTGAAACAGCTGGCTCTAGCAAATGCCAATCAACAGCAGACAAATGCAGGTTTGCAAAGGAGCCTTGCAGCTCAGCAACAAGCCCAGCAGCTTGTGGTGCCCAAACCTTACAGGAAGTTGGTGTTGGAGTTGGCCCATGGGCACATTCTTGGAGGTCATCTGGGGACAGAGAAAACCCGAGAGAGGGTATTACAGAGATTCTATTGGCCGGGGGTGATGAAGGACATAGAAAATTATTGTTCCTCCTGCCCTGTGTGTCAGAGGTCGGCCCCGATGCCACATTTCCGTAGCCCGCTGGTCCCTCTACCCATCATTGAGGTCCCGTTTGAGAGGATCGCCATGGATTTGGTAGGGCCTATAATCAAGTCCGCTAGGGGGCACCAGTACATATTAGTTATAATGGACTATGCCACCCGTTATCCAGAAGCGATCCCTCTCCGAAATACCTCGGCCAAAACCATAGCCAAAGAGCTATCTCTTGTGTTTAGCCGGGTGGGTATTTGTAAAGAACTGCTTACGGACCAAGGTACACCCTTTATGTCCCGGGTTATGAAGGAGCTGTGTAAATTGTTCAAAGTGACGCAATTACGTACATCTGTGTATCACCCCCAAACCGATGGGCTGGTTGAAAGATTCAACAAAACCCTAAAACAAATGTTGAAGAAAGTGGTGGCTAGAGATGGAAAGGATTGGGACTGTCTACTTCCTTATCTGATGTTTGCTATTAGGGAGGTGCCTCAATCCTCTACGGGATTCTCCCCCTTTGAGTTACTGTATGGGAGACACCCAAGAGGGCTGTTGGATATTGCCAAGGAAACTTGGGAAAGTGAGAGTTCTCCCCACAGGAGTGTGATTGAGCATGTCGCCCTGATGCAAGACCGAATTGCACAGGTAATGCCCATCGTGAAGGAACATTTGGCCCAAGCGCAGTTAGCACAGCAGAGAGTGTACAACCGTGGAGCCAAGACCCGTACCTTTTCCCCGGGGGATAGGATACTGGTACTTGTCCCTACGGTTGAAAGTAAATTCCTTGCCAAATGGCAAGGCCCCTATGAGATAATGGAAAAAGTGAGCGAAGTGAATTACAAGGTCAGACAACCAGGAAGGCGAAAGCCCGAACAGATCTATCACGTTAATCTGTTGAAAGCCTGGAGGGATAGAGAGTCCCTAGTCGCAGACACTTGGTCACCAGCTCAAACTGGTTGCGTGATTCCTGAGGTTGGAATAGCAGCCACCTTGTCACAACCCCAACAACAGGAGGTTAAGGAGTTTGTGCTTCGCAACAAGGAGGTATTCTCTGAGCTGCCGGGACAAACATCTGGGGTAGAGCATGACATCATTACCCCGCCCGGTGAAAGGGTGAAGTTAAAACCCTATCGGATTCCAGAGGCCCGACGGGAGGCAATACGGGAGGAAGTACAGAAAATGCTGAACTTAGGGGTGATAGAGGAGTCCCAAAGTGATTGGTCTAGTCCCATTGTGTTGGTGCCTAAACCGGATGGGAGCTGGCGATTTTGTAACGATTTTCGTCAGTTGAACAAAGTTACAAAATTTGACACCTACCCCATGCCACATATAGATGAGTTGATCGACCGGCTGGGAACAGCCCGATACATGACGACTCTTGACCTCACAAAAGGGTATTGGCAAATCCCCCTGGCCAAGTCGGCCAAAGAGAAAACCGCATTTGTAACCCCAGACGGGGCGTTCCAATATAAAAGAATGCCGTTCGGGTTACGGAATGCGCCGGCCACATTCCAGCGGAAAATGGACCAGATGCTGAGGCCCCATCGGAAGTATGCTGCGGCTTACCTGGATGACGTAATTGTCCATAGCACAGATTGGGCCTCACATCTGCCAAAAGTGCAAGCAGTCCTGGACTCTGTTCGGGAAGCGGGGTTTACGGCTAACCCCAAGAAGTGTACCATTGGGCAGGAGGAGGCCAAATATCTTGGGTACACCATTGGGAGGGGAGTAATAAAACCCCAACTCAACAAAGTCGAGGCCATCCAGAGTTGGCCACGTCCCAACAGCAAGAAGCAGGTACGAGCCTTTCTGGGAATCGCTGGGTATTATCGGCGATTCATTCCCCACTTTGCTTCTAAGGCTGTGCCCCTAACCAACCTGATGAAGGGGAAAGGGTCGGTCATGATTAAATGGACCCCCGAGGCTGAGGCAGCATTCCAATTCTTGAAACAAGCCTTATGTAGCCAGCCAGTGTTGTACTCACCCGACTTCTCTAAAGACTTTGTCGTACAAAGTGATGCATCAGATGTGGGGTTAGGAGCAGTATTGTCCCAGGTCTGGAACGGGGAAGAGCACCCAGTCATTTACCTCAGCAGGAAGTTGAAGTCCCATGAGGTAAATTACGCCACCGTTGAAAAGGAGTGTTTAGCGGTGAAGTGGGCTCTAGATTCCCTTCGGTACTACCTGCTAGGTAGGCACTTTGACATGGTTACGGATCACGCTCCGTTAAAGTGGATGGCTCAAAACAAGGAAACAAATAGAAGAGTGAATAGGTGGTTCCTGGCCCTCCAGGAATTCAACTTCACAGTAAAGCATCGCCCTGGCGTTCAAATGGGGAATGTGGATGCTTTGTCTCGAGTACATGAATGCCTGATTGCTGGTGTTCCAACCCCGAGGTTAAAACAAGAGGGGGGGGTATGTGACAGCAGGAAGGTAAAGTCACCTGGTTGCATCCAGGGGGGTAGATATATTTCGCCCAGATTCAGGCTTTACGCCGACTTATACAACTAGGTGGAGAGTTGTATAAGCCCAGCTAAGGCTAGTGGGCTCATGGATGACTCATACCTCTAGGGAGAGTGCTGGGCGTCGTGCAGACAGGGAGTTGATGAGACCAGCTGAAGCTTGTCAGCTCATTTAGGCCTCTATAAGAACTCCCAGCTTCATTAGATGTTAGCTCATGCCTGGAACCAGACCTGTGTGGACTGTCTAGGGAGAGTGAACCCCTGTGCGGTGAGACAAAGCCTGTGTGGCTATTTGCTTGGACATTTAAAACCAGGGACTTAGGGACTAGGACAGCACTAGGCTGATCCCAGTTGTTAGTTAGGAAACCTGTATGTTTAGTCAGAGGTCAAGTTGACCAGGATTTATTTTGTTTATGTTTCTTTTGCTTTGCTGTGTTTTGTCACTGTAAACAGAAAATAAACCGCACCTTTTTGATTTTGAAAACCACAACCTCCGTTTGCTGGGCCTGTTTTGTGTGGGGAGCCCATCCCGGGGGTCACACACACCCGCTGCCGAGCTAACCCCCTCACAGTAGGGAGAGTGTCAGTGTCTTTTACTGTGCAAATCCTTGTTTCTAGGGACAGGGAAGGACAGTGAGGGAATTCTCCTTGTGCTATAGTGTGCTTTAAAAAAACATTTTTTCTAGGGACAGAAAACTATAGGTAGGGAGAGTGTCAGTGTGTTTTACTGTGCGAATCCTTGTTTCTAGGGACAGGGAAGGACAGTGAGGGAATTCTCCTTGTGCTATAGTGTGCTTTAAAAAAACATTTTTTCTAGGGACAGAAAACTATAGGTAGGAAGAGTGTCAGTTTCTTTCACTGTGATAATCCTTGTTTCTAGGGACAAAGAAGGAAAGTGAGGGAAATTCTCCTTGTGCTATAGTGTGCTTTAAAAAAACATTTTTTCCAGGGACAGAAAACTATAGGTAGGGAGAGTGTCAGTGTCTTTTACTGTGCAAATCCTTGTTTCTAGGGACAGGGAAGGACAGTGAGGGAATTCTCCTTGTGCTATAGTGTGCTTTAAAAAAACATTTTTTCTAGGGACAGAAAACTATAGGAAGGAAGAGTGTCAGTTTCTTTCACTGTGATAATCCTTGTTTCTAGGGACAAAGAAGGAAAGTGAGGGAAATTCTCCTTGTGCTATAGTGTGCTTTAAAAAAACATTTTTTCTAGGGACAGAAAACTATAGGTAGGGAGAGTGTCAGTGTGTTTTACTGTGCGAATCCTTGTTTCTAGGGACAGGAAAGGACAGTGAGGGAATTCTCCTTGTGCTATAGTGTGCTTTAAAAAAACATTTTTTCTAGGGACAGAAAACTATAGGTAGGAAGAGTGTCAGTTTCTTTCACTGTGATAATCCTTGTTTCTAGGGACAAAGAAGGAAAGTGAGGGAAATTCTCCTTGTGCTATAGTGTGCTTTAAAAAAACATTTTTTCTAGGGACAGAAAACTATAGGTAGGGAGAGTGTCAGTGTCTTTTACTGTGCAAATCCTTGTTTCTAGGGACAGGGAAGGACAGTGAGGGAATTCTCCTTGTGCTATAGTGTGCTTTAAAAAAACATTTTTTCTAGGGACAGAAAACTATAGGTAGGGAGAGTGTCAGTGTGTTTTACTGTGCGAATCCTTGTTTCTAGGGACAGGGAAGGACAGTGAGGGAATTCTCCTTGTGCTATAGTGTGTTTTAAAAAAACATTTTTTCTAGGGACAGAAAATTATAGGTAGGAAGAGTGTCAGTTTCTTTCACTGTGATAATCCTTGTTTCTAGGGACAAAGAAGGAAAGTGAGGGAAATTCTCCTTGTGCTATAGTGTGCTTTAAAAAAACATTTTTTCTAGGGACAGAAAACTATAGGTAGGGAGAGTGTCAGTGTCTTTTACTGTGCAAATCCTTGTTTCTAGGGACAGGGAAGGACAGTGAGGGAATTCTCCTTGTGCTATAGTGTGCTTTAAAAAAACATTTTTTCTAGGGACAGAAAACTATAGGAAGGAAGAGTGTCAGTTTCTTTCACTGTGATAATCCTTGTTTCTAGGGACAAAGAAGGAAAGTGAGGGAAATTCTCCTTGTGCTATAGTGTGCTTTAAAAAAACATTTTTTCTAGGGACAGAAAACTATAGGTAGGGAGAGTGTCAGTGTCTTTTACTGTGCAAATCCTTGTTTCTAGGGACAGGGAAGGACAGTGAGGGAATTCTCCTTGTGCTATAGTGTGCTTTAAAAAAACATTTTTTCTAGGGACAGAAAACTATAGGTAGGGAGAGTGTCAGTGTGTTTTACTGTGCGAATCCTTGTTTCTAGGGACAGGGAAGGACAGTGAGGGAATTCTCCTTGTGCTATAGTGTGCTTTAAAAAAACGTTTTTTCTAGGGACAGAAAACTATAGGTAGGAAGAGTGTCAGTTTCTTTCACTGTGATAATCCTTGTTTCTAGGGACAAAGAAGGAAAGTGAGGGAAATTCTCCTTGTGCTATAGTGTGCTTTAAAAAAACATTTTTTCTAGGGACAGAAAACTATAGGTAGTGTGAGGGGGTTAGCTCGGCAGCGGGTGTGTGTGACCCCCGGGATGGGCTCCCCACACAAAACAGGCCCAGCAAACGGAGGTTGTGGTTTTCAAAATCAAAAAAGGTGCGGTTTATTTTCTATTTACAGTGACAAAACACAGCAAAGCAAAAGAAACATAACCAAAATAAATCCTGGTCAAGTTGACCTCTGACTAAACATACAGGTTTCCTAACTAACAACTGGGATCAGCCTAGTGCTGTCCTAGTCCCTAAGTCCCTGGTTTAGTAAAAGTCCAAACAAATAGCCACACAGGCTTTGCCTCACCGCACAGGGGTTCACTCTCCCTAGACAGTCCACACAGGTCTGGTTCCAGGCATGAGCTAACATCTAATGAAGCTGGGAGTTCTTATAGAGGCCTAAATGAGCTGACAAGGTTCAGCTGGTCTCCTCATCTCTGTCTGCACGACGCCCCACACTCTCCCTAGAGGTATGAGTCATCCATGAGCCCACTAGCCTTATACAACTCTCCACCTAGTTGTATAAGTCGGCGTAAAGCCTGAATCTGGGCGAAATATATCTACCCCCCTGGATGCAACCAGGTGACTTTACCTTCCTGCTGTCACATACCCCCCCCTCTTGTTTTAACCTCGGGGTTGGAACACCAGCAATCAGGCATTCATGTACTCGAGACAAAGCATCCACATTCCCCATTTGAACGCCAGGGCGATGCTTTACTGTGAAGTTGAATTCCTGGAGGGCCAGGAACCACCTATTCACTCTTCTATTTGTTTCCTTGTTTTGAGCCATCCACTTTAACGGAGCGTGATCCGTAACCATGTCAAAGTGCCTACCTAGCAGGTAGTACCGAAGGGAATCTAGAGCCCACTTCACCGCTAAACACTCCTTTTCAACGGTGGCGTAATTTACCTCATGGGACTTCAACTTCCTGCTGAGGTAAATGACTGGGTGCTCTTCCCCGTTCCAGACCTGGGACAATACTGCTCCTAACCCCACATCTGACGCATCACTTTGTACGACAAAGTCTTTAGAGAAGTCGGGTGAGTACAACACTGGCTGGCTACATAAGGCTTGTTTCAAGAATTGGAATGCTGCCTCAGCCTCGGGGGTCCATTTAATCATGACCGACCCTTTCCCCTTCGTCAGGTTGGTTAGGGGCACAGCCTTAGAAGCAAAGTGGGGAATGAATCGCCGATAATACCCAGCGATTCCCAGAAAGGCTCGTACCTGCTTCTTGCTGTTGGGACGTGGCCAACTCTGGATGGCCTCGACTTTGTTGAGTTGGGGTTTTATTACTCCCCTCCCAATGGTGTACCCAAGATATTTGGCCTCCTCCTGCCCAATGGTACACTTCTTGGGGTTAGCCGTAAACCCCGCTTCCCGAACAGAGTCCAGGACTGCTTGCACTTTTGGCAGATGTGAGGCCCAATCTGTGCTATGGACAATTACGTCATCCAGGTAAGCCGCAGCATACTTCCGATGGGGCCTCAGCATCTGGTCCATTTTCCGCTGGAATGTGGCCGGCGCATTCTGTAACCCGAACGGCATTCTTTTATATTGGAACGCCCCGTCTGGGGTTACAAATGCGGTTTTCTCTTTGGCCGACTTGGCCAGGGGGATTTGCCAATACCCTTTTGTGAGGTCAAGAGTCGTCATGTATCGGGCTGTTCCCAGCCGGTCGATCAACTCATCTATACGTGGCATGGGGTAGGTGTCAAATTTTGTAACTTTGTTCAACTGACGAAAATCGTTACAAAATCGCCAGCTCCCATCCGGTTTAGGCACCAACACGATGGGACTAGACCAATCACTTTGGGACTCCTCTATCACCCCTAAGTTCAGCATTTTCTGTACTTCCTCCCGTATTGCCTCCCGTCGAGCCTCTGGGATCCGATAGGGTTTTAACTTCACCCTTTCACCGGGCGGGGTAATGATGTCATGCTCTACCCCAGATGTTTGTCCCGGCAGCTCAGAGAATACCTCCTTGTTGCGAAGCACAAACTCCTTAACCTCCTGTTGTTGGGGTTGTGACAAGGTGGCTGCTATTCCAACCTCAGGAATCACGCAACCAGTTTGAGCTGGTGACCAAGTGTCTGCGACTAGGGACTCTCTATCCCTCCAGGCTTTCAACAGATTAACGTGATAGATCTGTTCGGGCTTTCGCCTTCCTGGTTGTCTGACCTTGTAATTCACTTCGCTCACTTTTTCCATTATCTCGTAGGGGCCTTGCCATTTGGCAAGGAATTTACTTTCAACCGTAGGGACAAGTACCAATATCCTATCCCCCGGGGAAAAGGTACGGGTCTTGGCTCCACGGTTGTACACTCTCTGCTGTGCCAACTGCGCTTGGGCCAAATGTTCCTTCACGATGGGCATTACCTGTGCAATTCGATCTTGCATCAGGGCGACATGCTCAATCACACTCCTGTGGGGAGAACTCTCACTTTCCCAAGTTTCCTTGGCAATATCCAACAGCCCTCTTGGGTGTCTCCCATACAGTAACTCAAAGGGGGAGAATCCCGTAGAGGATTGGGGCACCTCCCTAATAGCAAACATCAAATAAGGAAGTAAACAGTCCCAATCCTTTCCATCTCTATCCACCACTTTCTTCAACATTTGTTTTAGGGTTTTGTTGAATCTTTCAACCAGCCCATCGGTTTGGGGGTGATACACAGACGTACGCAATTGCGTCACTTTGAACAATTTACACAGCTCTTTCATAACCCGGGACATAAAGGGTGTACCTTGGTCCGTAAGCAGTTCTTTACAAATACCCACCCGGCTAAAAACAAGAGATAGCTCTTTGGCTATGGTTTTGGCCGAGGTATTTCGGAGAGGGATCGCTTCTGGATAACGGGTGGCATAGTCCATTATAACTAATATGTACTGGTGCCCCCTAGCGGACTTGATTATAGGACCTACCAAATCCATGGCGATCCTCTCAAACGGGACCTCAATGATGGGTAGAGGGACCAGCGGGCTACGGAAATGTGGCATCGGGGCCAACCTCTGACACACAGGGCAGGAGGAACAATAATTTTCTACGTCCTTCATCACCCCCGGCCAATAGAATCTCTGTAATACCCTCTCTCGGGTTTTCTCTGTCCCCAGATGACCTCCAAGAATGTGCCCATGGGCCAACTCCAACACCAACTTCCTGTAAGGTTTGGGCACCACAAGCTGCTCAACGGTTTCTTCTGCCCTTTTTGCCACCCGATACAGTAGGTCCTTCTCTACGCTGAAGTATGGGTAAGTGCAGGTATTATCTGGGTTCACTAACTCACCATCTATTTTCACTACGTTTTCCCGTGCCTTTATTAGGGCGGGGTCTTTCAACTGTTCTGTGGCAAAGTTTTCCCTGTGAACCTCAAGATCAGAAAACTCCACAGACGGTAGGTTTTCGTCTGAGGAGGTGGGCTCCTCTCCAGTTTCTTGAGTCTCCCCTGCCAATACTGATAAGGGAAATTCCGGAGAGTCCTCACCACTCTCAGGGGAGTTCTGGCTATCACATTCCTGGTACATAGGGGCACCAGTGAGGGGCTCAGGATCATCCCACAGTTCCCAGAACTTCGGAAAATCCCTTCCCACAATGGCGTCATGCGGTAACTGAGATACTAAGCCCACTGGATGAGAGAGGGTACCTTTGGGGGTCTCGAAACACACTGTAGTCACTGGATACTCTCGGGTGTCCCCATGCACACAAATAACAGCTACCTTGCTATTCCCAGAGACCTCTGTTTTAACTAACTCAGCCTTTATCAGGGTCACAAGGCTACCTGAATCCAGCAATACCACAACATTTCTACCATTAACACACATTTTGCATAAATGTTTCTCAGTTCCTCGAATGGCAGTGCATGCGACTGTCGCACACAGCGACTGACGTCTGCCCGTCAGAAAGTCACACTGCATGGGTTCCTCCACAACCGGGCAATTGGCTGCAATATGTCCCGCTTGCCGGCAGCGGTAGCAAACGATCCTTCTTGCTGCCTCTTGAGCCGCTGATTTCCCAGGCTGTTCTCGCCAAACTTGGGGTAGAGCTCCCACCCTCTCACTCTCTCCACCCTCACCCCTTGGAATCCTCTTATCCGCCCCTGGGGATGGTCTGGTCTTAGGGTGGAAAGTCCGAGTGTCTCTGGAAGAGGCCGTCAGGTTCTCTGTAGCCAAGTATTTCTCCACACGATCCACAAGACCATCGGCCGTCTCTGGGTCTCCATGGCTTACCCACTTTTGGATGGCAGTAGGAAGAGCTCTCAAAAACCGATCCATTACAACACGTTCCACAATCTTTGGTGCGGACAAAGTCTCTGGCTGTAGCCACTTTCTGCTCAGGTGAATGAGATCATACATTTGAGACCTGGGGGGTTTTCCAAGCTGGAAAGTCCAGTTATGCACACGCTGAGCCCGGACAGCCTGGGTGACACCCAGCCTTGCCAATATTTCAGCTTTTAGCATCACATAGTCTTTTGCTTGGTTAGGCTCTAGGTCATAGTAAGCTTTCTGCGATTCACCAGTTAACAGAGGAGCCACCAGTCCAGCCCACTGCTCCTCAGGCCACTTTTCTCTTTCAGCGGTCCTTTCAAATGTGGTCAAAAATACCTCTGGATCATCCTCTCCAGTCATTTTTGTCAATAAACGACTCACCCCAAAGGACGCGGTATTAGTGGGACGGCTTTCCTCACTGGTCTGCGGACGTTGCTGCATTACTGCTTCCATCTGTTGTTGTAGTCTCTGCTCTTGCTTCTGCAACAGGTCTATGAAGCGGGCCTCAGATTGCTGCTGGGCTCGTTGCTGAGCCTCCAGACTCTGTTGCAAAGTTGCGTTTGTCTGCTGCTGGGCTGCAAGGCTCCTTTGCAAACCTGCATTTGTCTGCTGTTGATTGGCATTTGCTAGAGCCAGCTGCTTCAGTATCTCCTCCATGCTGGCTTAAAAAAAACTGCCACTGGTTCTCCACCAACTGTGAGGGGGTTAGCTCGGCAGCGGGTGTGTGTGACCCCCGGGATGGGCTCCCCACACAAAACAGGCCCAGCAAACGGAGGTTGTGGTTTTCAAAATCAAAAAAAGGTGCGGTTTATTTTCTATTTACAGTGACAAAACACAGCAAAGCAAAAGAAACATAACCAAAATAAATCCTGGTCAAGTTGACCTCTGACTAAACATACAGGTTTCCTAACTAACAACTGGGATCAGCCTAGTGCTGTCCTAGTCCCTAAGTCCCTGGTTTAGTAAAAGTCCAAACAAATAGCCACACAGGCCTTGCCTCACCGCACAGGGGTTCACTCTCCCTAGACAGTCCACACAGGTCTGGTTCCAGGCATGAGCTAACATCTAATGAAGCTGGGAGTTCTTATAGAGGCCTAAATGAGCTGACAAGGTTCAGCTGGTCTCCTCATCTCTGTCTGCACGACGCCCCACACTCTCCCTAGAGGTATGAGTCATCCATGAGCCCACTAGCCTTATACAACTCTCCACCTAGTTGTATAAGTCGGCGTAAAGCCTGAATCTGGGCGAAATATATCTACCCCCCTGGATGCAACCAGGTGACTTTACCTTCCTGCTGTCACAGTAGGGAGAGTGTCAGTTTCTTTCACTGTGATAATCCTTGTTTCTAGGGACAGGGAAGGACAGTGAGGAAAATTCTCCTTGTGCTATAGTGTGCTTTAAAAAAAAAATTTTTCTAGGGACAGAAAACTATAGGTAGGAAGAGTGTCAGTTTCTTTCACTGTGATAATCCTTGTTTCTAGGGACAGGGAAGGACAGTGAGGGAAATTCTCCTTGTGCTATAGTGTGCTAAAGCATTCCTCATCAACCATCTTTGAAATCCTTGTTTTTTTGGACAGTCAGGGAAATTGTCGTTGTGCTATTCTGTGCAAAAGCAATCATCCTCAACCATATTTAGAAATCCTTAAGTAAAGGGACAGAGAAGGACACCTGAAGGTAGCCCTTATTGCTTTTTTCCCATCTCCCTGCAGGCCATCTATTAGAATGTCTGGAAGGCAAACAAGGAGAGGCAGACAGTCAGGAGGCAATAAAAGAGGGCAAGCAGGCTCTGTGTCTGGGGGCAACAGTGCTGGTCGTGGACGCGGTGCATTGTCATCAGCACATGGCCATGGGACACGCTTGTCCTTCTTTTCGGCAGCTGGACATGTTGAGCCACATCATGCCGAAGACTTGGTAGAGTGGATGACCAAGCCCTCCTCCTCCTCCTCATCCTCTCTCACCCAGGCTCAGGGTACTGGAAAAGCAGCTGCCAAAGCGTCCTCTTCCCTGGTATCAATGTCAGACTCATCATCAGTCACTCCTTCCCTAGACCCACCATGTCCTCCTCCTGAGGAGTCCCCCGAACTGTTTGAGCACAGTGTTGGGTACATGCTCCAGGAGGATGCCCAGCGTTTCGAAGGGTCTGATGATGAAACCCAGCTACAGGAAGGCAGTAGCGTGAGAGCAGACAGAGGGGATGCTCAAGAAGGACACCAATCTGGCAGTCATGTTCCAGCAGCTGCAGCATACTGCCAGATTGGCTCCAGTGATGAGGAGGGAGGGGATGATGAGGTCACTGACTCCACGTGGGTGCCTAATAGGAGAGAGGAGGAGGAGGATGAGGAGGAGGCACATCTCCAACGAGGCAGGATGCCCTTTGGTGGCCAGCGTAAGGGCAGTACACCGACGGAATCACACCGCAGAGCTCCGCCTGTGCAGGGCGCTGCCTCTGCCCGTCATTCAAAAAGTTCTTTGGTGTGGGCCTTTTTTGAGGCTAGTGCATCAGATCGCACAGCTGCTGTTTGCAACATATGTCTCAAGCGTATATCGCGTGGCCAAAACATCAGCCGCTTGGGTACCACATGCCTGACCAGACATATGTTGACCTGCCATGCAGCTCGTTGGCAAGCCTACCTCAAAGACCCACACCAAAGAACAAAGCGGACCTCTCCTTGCACCGCATCAGCTGGGATCTCCAACCCCACTATAACTTCAGTCCTCTCTGAAACATGCACTGAGAGGAATGAAGGTGTAGAATTAGGTGTGTCACATCCAAGTACTTGCGGCCACTCTGCTAGCAGTACACCGACGTCCGATTCTAGCAGGCAAATTTCCCTGCCCCAGCTGCTGGACCGTCGAAAGAAGTTCACTCCCAGCCATCCACATGCCCAGCGGTTGAATGCTAGCTTGGCTAAATTGCTAGCGCTTCAACTGCTGCCTTTTCAGTTGGTAGACTCGGCCCCCTTCCGTGAGTTTGTGCAATGTGCGGTTCCTCAGTGGCAGGTTCCCAAACGCCACTTTTTCTCACGGAAGGCTATTCCGGCTCTCTACCGGCATGTGGAAGGCAATGTCTTGGCCTCGCTGGACAGGGCGGTCAGCGGTAAGGTGCATATTACCGCTGACTCATGGTCCAGCAGGCATGGACAGGGACATTACCTTTCTTTCACGGCCCATTGGGTCACTCTTTTGGCAGCTGGGAAGGATGCAGGACAAGGTGCAGTAGTGTTGGAGGTTGTTCCACCGCCACGCCTCCAAAATGCTACTACTGGTTGTGACACACCTCTCTCCTCCACCCCCTCCTCTTCTTCTTCCTCCATGGCCTCTTCCTGTGGTTTGTCCTCGGAACCAGCGGTGCTCCGTAGGCGTTCAAGGGGCTACGCAAGTACGCAGGCAAAAAGATGCCATGCCGTGCTTGCGCTGGTGTGTTTGGGGGACAGAAGCCACACTGGGGCAGAGGTCCTGTCTGCTCTGCAGGGCCAGGCCGAGAGGTGGTTGACGCCACGCCAGCTTAAGCCAGGAATGGTGGTTTGCGACAATGGCACCAACCTCCTCTCCGCCCTCCGACAGGGACAACTGACCCATGTGCCCTGTGTGGCTCACGTCCTTAACCTGGTGGTGCAGCGGTTCTTGGGCAGGTACCCGGGCTTACAGGATGTCCTGAGGCAGGCCAGGAAAGTCTGTGTGCATTTCCGCAGATCTTATAATGCCAGTGCTCGCCTGGCTGAGCTGCAAAAGGAGTTGAACCTGCCCAAGAACCGCCTTATATGTGACATGCCCACCAGGTGGAACTCAACGTTGGCCATGCTGCAGCGGCTGCACACGCAGCAGAGGGCCATCAATGAGTACCTGTGCGACTATGGCACCAGGACAGGGTCAGGGGAGCTTGGTTTTTTTTCTCCACGCCAGTGGGGCATGATCAGGGATGCATGCACTGTCCTGGCACCATTTGAGGAGGCCACGAGGATGGTGAGCAGTGACAGTGCATGCATCAGTGACACTGTACCTCTTGTCCACCTGTTGGAGCACACGCTGCGTGGAATAATGGACAGGGCACTTGAGGCAGAACAGAGGCAGGAAGAGGAGGACTTCCTTGCCTCTCAAGGCCCCCTTTACCCAGACAGTGTTCCTTCTGTCCCACCCATCGCACAGGAAGAGGAGGAGGAGGAGGAGGAGGAGGAGGATTGTGTCAGCATGGAGGTGGAGGCTGGCACTCAGCATCATCAGCAGCAGTCTTTTAGGGATGATTTACAGTCCCAAGAAACCAGTGGACTTGTACGTGGCTGGGAGGAGGTGGCTGCGGATCATGTCGTCCTTAGTGACCCAGAGGACTCCGGAGCGAATGCCTCAGCAAACTTACGCTGCATGGCCTCCCTGATCCTGCAAAGTCTGCGGAAGGATCCTCGTATTCTTCGGATCAAGGAGAGGGACCATTACTGGCTGGCCACTCTCCTTGATTCACGGTACAAGGGTAAGGTTGCGGACCTTATGTTACCGTCGCAGAGGGAGCAGAGGATGAGACAACTCCGGGAGGCCTTGCAGAAAGGTCTGTGCAACGCGTTCCCAGAGACTGGGAGGTTACAAACTCCTGGTCCTGGACAACGAGTTGCTGAGGCTTCGGCCAGTCAAAGAAGGAGCGGTGGGGAAGGTGGCCGTCTGACCGATGCGTTCAGACAATTCTTTAGTCCGCAGCCCCAAAGTATGATCGGTTCCAGCAACCATCGCCAGCGTCTGATAAACATGGTGCAGGAATATCTAGGGGCAAGGTCAGACTTGGACACCTTCCCCACCGAAAATCCTCTGGCTTACTGGGTCTTGAGGATGGATCACTGGCCAGAGCTTGCACAGTATGCAATTGAGCTACTGGCCTGTCCTGCATCCAGCGTTCTTTCGGAACGCACATTCAGTGCTGCTGGAGGATTTGTCACGGATCACAGGGTGCGCCTGTCCACCGACTCGGTTGATCGACTGACTTTCATCAAGATGAACCAGTCTTGGATCACCACCAGCTACCACACACCTGATGCTGATATAACAGACTAATTGATTTTAACATGTCACATCCCTTCAAGACTGATGCTGATGCTGAGTGCCTGTGCTGTTATGTTGACTGGCTATCCTCCTCCTCCGAGTCCTCAATGATACGATTGATGATGATAGCTTGGAAGATCATTTTTGTTTATGGGTGCCGCCACCAGTGGCTAAGGCCCAATTTTTCAGCCCCTGTTTTACAGGGGCGTGTAATTACAATTTTTTTAGCAATAATTTGCCATAGGGCTCATTGCTCTGCTCCAAGTACAGTATCTGTGAGGGGTTGGAGTGTTGTGGCACCAGTGCCTAAGGCCCAATTTTTCAGCCCCTGTTTAACAGGGGCGTGTCATTACAATTTTTGAAGCAATACTTTGCAACAGGGCTCATTGCTGTGCTCCAAGTACAGTATCTGTGAGGGGTTGTAGTGTTGTGCCACCAGTGCCTAAGGCCCAATTTTTCAGCCCCTGTTCAACAGGGGCATGCAATTACAATTCTTGATCTAATAATTCACAGCAGGGCCCATTGCTGCACCCACCAAGAGTAACTCTGAGGGCTTACAGTGTTGTGGCAACGCCACCACCACCACCACCACGAAAGGCCCAATTTTTCAGCCCCTGTTCAAAAGGGGCATGTAATTACAATTCTTGATCTAATAATTCACAGCAGGGCCCATTGCTGCACCCACCAAGAGTAACTCTGAGGGCTTACAGTGTTGTGGCAACACCACCACCACCACCACCACCACGAAAGGCCCAATTTTTCAGCCCCTGTTCAACAGGGGCATGCAATTACAATTCTTGATCTAATAATTCACAGCAGGGCCCATTGCTGCACCCACCAAGAGTAACTCTGAGGGCTTACAGTGTTGTGGCAACGCCACCACCACCACCACGAAAGGCCCAATTTTTCAGCCCCTGTTCAAAAGGGGCATGTAATTACAATTCTTGATCTAATAATTCACAGCAGGGCCCATTGCTGCACCCACCAAGAGTAACTCTGAGGGCTTACAGTGTTGTGGCAACACCACCACCACCACCACCACCACGAAAGGCCCAATTTTTCAGCCCCTGTTCAACAGGGGCATGCAATTACAATTCTTGATCTAATAATTCACAGCAGGGCCCATTGCTGCACCCACCAAGAGTAACTCTGAGGGCTTACAGTGTTGTGGCAACACCACCACCACCACCACCACCACCACGAAAGGCCCAATTTTTCAGCCCCTGTTCAACAGGGGCATGCAATTACAATTATTGATCTAATAATTCACAGCAGGGCCCATTGCTGCACCCACCAAGAGTAACTCTGAGGGCTTACAGTGTTGTGGCAACGCCACCACCACCACCACCACGAAAGGCCCAATTTTTCAGCCCCTGTTCAAAAGGGGCATGTAATTACAATTCTTGATCTAATAATTCACAGCAGGGCCCATTGCTGCACCCACCAAGAGTAACTCTGAGGGCTTACAGTGTTGTGGCAACACCACCACCACCACCACCACCACGAAAGGCCCAATTTTTCAGCCCCTGTTCAACAGGGGCATGCAATTACAATTCTTGATCTAATAATTCACAGCAGGGCCCATTGCTGCACCCACCAAGAGTAACTCTGAGGGCTTACAGTGTTGTGGCAACGCCACCACCACCACCACCACCACGAAAGGCCCAATTTTTCAGCCCCTGTTCAAAAGGGGCATGTAATTACAATTCTTGATCTAATAATTCACAGCAGGGCCCATTGCTGCACCCACCAAGAGTAACTCTGAGGGCTTACAGTGTTGTGGCAACGCCACCACCACCACCACCACGAAAGGCCCAATTTTTCAGCCCCTGTTCAAAAGGGGCATGTAATTACAATTCTTGATCTAATAATTCACAGCAGGGCCCATTGCTGCACCCACCAAGAGTAACTGTCAGGGCTTACAGTGTTGTGGCACCAGCGCCACCATCAAAGGCCCAATTTTTACTACCACTGTTCAACAATTATATGTAATTAAAATTCCTGATATAATAGTTGACAGCAGGGCGTTCCAGCACCAACCAAGAGTAACTGTGAGTGCTTACAGTGTTGTGCCAACACCAACAACTAAGGGGCCTATTTCTGCAGAGTATATACGGCAGGTCCCTACTTTCAAACATCCAACTTACAAACGACTCCTACTTGCAAACGCAAGAAGACAACAGGAAGTGAGAGGAAATCTACCACTAGGAAGGAAAATTCTCTCCTGTAAGAATAAATATGGGAGAAAGGTGTCTCCTCTGTACTGATGCTTTATCAGCAATCCTTGTTTCAAGAAAAACACCACATTTCAAAAACAGTTGTCATTGGGACGGAAAGTGAGGTGAAATGTTCTGAACAGGGGCACAGACAGCAAAACAAATGTTACAGGGGTGATAACCCTTACCTATGTTTTCCAAAAAGTTTAAAAATAGATTTTTGGGCTGGAGCTACACTTCAACAATGTACCTGTTCAAAATTACAAACAGATTCTACATAAGAACAAACCTACAGTCCCTGTCTTGTATGCACCGCCTGTATACGGCTGTTCAGAGTATATAGGGCCTTTTTTATTTTATGTGCGGGGTTCCCCTTAATATCCATACAAGACCCAAAGGGGCTGGTAATGGGCTGGGGTAGGGGGGGGGGGGGTCATGGGGTAGCTATGCCATTTTTCTTAAAGATTTTCATCCATATTACCGGGACCAGACATTACATTAAAGCCGCAAGCAGTTTTAAATGGCTTTTTTTTCCTTTAGAAGTGTCATTTTGTGCAGGGACAGTTCTAAACACGGGAAACACGTGGCACTTCACAGGCATACTTTAGACACCCCCCAGGTACGATATTTAAAGGAATATTTGACTTTTTTTTTTTCACTTTATGCATCATTAAAATGACTGCTCCCGAAAAACGACCGTTTTTAAAACTTCTTTTTGCATTGATACATGTCCCCTGGTGCACAACCCGGGTTCCCAAACCCTTTTTAGGACAATAACATGCATAATAGTTGTTATAATTAGCACTTTAGAATTCGAACGTTCGCATCCATTGTATTTAATAGGGTTCTAATGTTCGTACGAACTTTCGGTCCGTTCGCGGGTTCTGGTGCGAACCGAACCCGGGGGTGTTCGGCTCATCACTAGTAGATTACCATAACTAGTCCTCTTGGAGACAAGTGATTCCTTTGTATTGCCCTTTGTTCTTATCTTAATCACAGCTTTTCAAACTTGTCATTAGTCACCTTCATTTTCTTTTTTTCTGTGTGCTGAGCACATTGATTAGTTTGACAAAAGCTGCAAACAAAGTGATTCATGACACTCTGCTTGTCAAACAGCAATCCACTAGAATTAACCATGCAGCAAAAAAAATGCTTCAAGTAGCTGTCTGTACATATAATTTACAGTAATATACATATGTCACTTTTAAAGTTTATGTCAGGGAAAAATAAAAAAAAATGAAGTACATCTCTGCAATACATGCACATTTGCATGTTGAGTGAATGATGTCAGTCCTACCCAGTTGTATTTTGCTAGACCAGTGGTCTTCATTGCAGTCCACAGGCCAGATGTGGCCCTTTGCTTGCCTTTATCTGGCCCTTGGGGTTCCTCCCACTGACATCAATGATTAGACACTGTGTCTCAGAATAACACCAATAATGGGGCATTATTCCTTCCACTGACACCAACAATGGGGCATATTTAGTCCAACTGATATAAATGAGTGAGCACTATTCTTTCCACTGGCACCAATAATGGGGCACTACTCCTCCCACTGATACCAATGATGGAGCACTATTCCTTCCACTAACACCACAGATGGAGCACTATTCCTTTCACCAACACCAATGATGGAGCAATATTTCTTCCACTGACACCAACGATGGAGCATAATTAGTGCCACTGATATAAATGATTGAGCACTAGTCCTCCCACTGACACCAATGATGGGGCACTATTCCTTCTCCTACTAACCGCAGATGATATGTAATTTGTTTTTTCTCCAACTGACCACAAAGCCTGAGACATTCTCTACTCCCACTGGCCACAGCCTGTCTCCTCGAAAGTCTGAAGGACAGTAAACCAGCCCTTTGTTTAGAAAATTCGGAGACCCCTGTGCTAGACACTTGTTATTTAATAGTCCAAGGTAAGAACTAGGTGGGGCTAACTAGGCCTCCTTGAGCTGGTAAAAAAGTGTGTAAAAAACACAGGACAGTTCTGACTTTCTGACATGATCAACGGGTATTGTTTGCACTTAAGGAACAAGTTAACAAAACACTGGTATATTTAAAGAGAAGTACTGTATGGCCAAAGGTTTTTCGGTTGTACTTCTCTTGAGGGTCACGAAAGTACATTTTCTTTTGTTGATAGCAGGGTATTGCCCACTATCAGCTGATGGGACAGAGCTGTGCCAGGCTCAGGAAGGACCGGACAACCTGATTGACAGCTGGCTCCAACTTTCAATGTGTAACTGAGAAATGGAACCAGCTTTACCCACCTCCTCCTCATCCTGGTGCTCCAGTGAATGCTAGTGGAGCAGACGGTCAGTGATCTTCACTGCGAGCAGACAGAGAACAGAGTGATCAGCGGTTAGGTGATCTCTCAGCTCTTGGTCCTAGAGTCAGCATGGGACAACTGAATTGTTACACCAATACTGCAGCATAGGGATGGGTATGTATGTTTATGTAAGGTTGCAGGGAAGATAATTGTTAGGGTTTGCATTGCATTTTTTTCTATTAATATGGCTGTTCATTAGTCTTACCACTCTGCAAAAAGTCCCTTTTTAATTATATACTTTCAAAGCTGTCCTTTGCAGGCTGGTATCTGGATGCTGATTGGTAGGGATTAACCTCCTTGGCGGTATTCCCGAGTGTGGCTCGGGGTAAAATTTCAGTACCATTAGCGGTAACCCCAAGCCACACTCGGGATTGCATTGCTGGATCCTGGAAGAGATGATTTACCTTGTCCCCGCGATCCCGCAATGTACTTCCTGCTGTGTCCGGCGGCCGGATCTTCTGCCCAATGCTCTGTCTATTCCGGCTTCCCTTCCCTGTGAGCGTCGCGATGCAGGAGGTGGAACCGGCGGCAGATTCAAAATGTGTAAAACACAACACACACAATACATTGTAATCTTATTGGATTACATTACTGTATCAAATAATTTGACCTCAGTTTGCCCGCCAGTGATTTTTCCAGTGCCCTGCCTGCAGTTTTACTGTACTTTCTGCCTGGAAACTGGAGAGTGACCATGGCATCTACCTCAAATTCGGTTTATGACCTGCTGGAAAACAGAGATAGCAATACAGAATCAAATTCGTCATCTTACACAGAAAGTGATTTCAGCGACGATCCTGCGACTGAGCTCAGTGATGTGCGCAATTGGTGCTCTATTGACTGCGGTACGGATCACACAGCGCCCCCAAGATTCCCATTTACTGGAGCACCTGATATGAAAGTGAATGTTGAAGATGACAACCCATTGGCATACCTGCAACTATTTTTGACAGATGAGGTTATTGAAAAAATTGTTACAGAGACAAATCGGTACCAAGAGCAACAAGCTTCTACGCATCTAATGTTTTCAAGGAGCAGAAAGTGGGAACCAGTGACCAAAGAGGACATTTGGAAATTTCAGGGCCTAATAATTCTTCAGGGAGTGGAGGGGAAACCCCTGCAAAAGTGGTATTGGACAACCAATAAATTACTTGCCACTCCATTCTTTGGCACGGTCATGTCAGAGCACAAATTTTCCCTAAAAATGAAGTATTTGCACTTTAAAAACAATGAAGAATTTGATGAAACTACTTATCCAGCACCAAAACTCAAGAAGATTTGTGAAGTATATCAAATGATTCAGAAGAATTTCCAACATAGCTATGTGCCAGATAGAGACATCAGCATAGATAAAAGTCTAATGGCCTACAAGGGAAGGCTCAGCTGGATACAATATATGACATCAAAGAGAGTATGATTTGGCATAAAATCCTTCATGCTATGTGAATCAACAACTGGTTACATTTGGAATTCTGTCCTATACACTGGGAAAGGAACCAATTCAATCCAAAATACAGTAATTACGGAATGGCAACATCTTCCGTTCTTTCACTGATTGAGCCATTGCTAAATCAGGGCTATTGTGTAACTACAGACAACTTTTACACATCTCCTGAACTTTATGGGTTCCTTCTGCAGAACAAAACAGATGCCTATGGAACCGTTAGGGCTAGCGGCGTGACATGCCGTCAATCTTTGGCAATAAGAAGCTCAAGACAGGAGAAATAGTTGCCTGGCAGGAAGGCAAAATTATGCCACTGTGATGGCGTGACAAAAAAGATGTGTGCCTAATGAGTACAATCCATAATACCTTCACTGTCATGATACACACAAAAGGTGGGAAAAACATCATGAAGACACAGGTAGTGATAGATTACAACAACGCTATGGGAAGTGTTGACAGAGCCGACCAAGCAATGACATTTTATCCAGCAATGAGAAAACAAAAAAAAAGTATTACAAGAAGATCTTCAGGCATCTTCTTGAGCAATGCTTGCGGAAGGCCTACATTCTGCTAAGAAAAAGAGTGACAAGCCTGTGATTCATTTTAACTTTATTTGGAAAGTTGCCGAACTGATCTTTCCGAACCACCAAACACCAACGGCTGTGAATATAACTGGACGTTGTGCTGCTGGCGTTGTCAACCCGGAACGCCTGACTGGTCGTCACTTCATGGACTACATTCCACCAACTGAAAAAAAGTCAGCACCCACAAGGATGTGTGTGGTTTGTTGCTCAAAGCGTGATGTCAGTGGAAAGAAAATCCGAAAGGAAACCAGGTTTCCATTGTCCTGATTGTGACGTCGAACTTTGTGCAGTCCCATGTTTCAAAATGTATTGTATCCGGGATGTTTACTGAAGCAATATGACTAGTAATATTGCACCCTTGTTTGGACAAAAATGTTTTCAGTGTTTTTGATTTGATTATATTATTGACTATAATTTAATGAATAAAATGTATTATTATTATATTATTATTTGTTATTATTTATAGTTATTTATTATATTATAATTTATGATGTTGTGTTTCAAACTTTATCATACCCGGGATGTCTACTAGACTCTGGTTTGGACAGATTTAAGTGTGCACACGCTCACAGTTATCCCTGCTAGAGAGGAAGCTGTATCTGAGGACCTGCAGTACAAAGATCTCTCTGCTCGATCCATTCTCTTTGTAGGCAGGTGCAGTCCCTACTCCCCACTGCAGGTGGTGCTTGACCAAATCGCAATGCAAAAATAGGAAGGAAGTTTGGGGGAACGTGGTTCCTCTATGTCTTTCTGTGGTCACAGGGAAACAGCTGTTTGATTGGATGCTGGTGCCCCATGTGACTCCAGCAGCTATTTTGGGCCGGGCAGAAAAACTCCGGCTCCTGGGTTTGGCATGCTTTGAGCGAATGGCTAGCGTATAGACAGTATACCTGTTTTGCAGGGACAGTGCTTAGAGGTAGGGAAAGGTTCCAAAGGAGTAGGGGCAGTGCAGGGACTAGGTCTACCTTTCTTCAGCAAGTCTCCACCTTTGGGTTTAGACTGACCAGGCCACATTTTACTCCTCGTTGTAAATGCTGTCGGCATCTTCAAGTCTTCAGACCGCTGTCACAGTTCATAAGTGTTTCCTGGCGGGTGTGCCTACCTGGCAAGTCTGAATACGTTGTGTTGAGCCTGTCTACAATATAACTTTATTGACATGTACTCTGTGTGTTTACTGTCCTCCACACCACACTGAACCTTGCTCACATGTGGATCTGTGTATTCAGAACCTCTCTTGCTGCTTGAATACTCCACCATCCATCATTAGACCACCAATCATTAAGGGGCAGCTCTAACATGCGAAAACAAAGTCTTACCTCTATCAAGATGTCTGCCCTTACGCAGAGACACAATGGGAACAAATCCTACTATATCAAGAATGTTGAAAAAAATCAGCTGCGGGAAGACCACAGGTAATACAAATGTCTAGTCCTTTCCTTTCTTGGTGGTGGTGGGGGGGGGGGGGGGGGGTTGTGCAGCATGCACAGTTCATGTCTCTTTAAAGGCTTAACTGAAGTTCTGTGTTTTCAGGCAAAGCTTTAGGTATTGAGTGCTAGCAGGTAGTATGATAGAGCCAGGAAAAGCAATCTGCATACAGTAAGCATTCTTCGCCTCTAAACTGTTTTATGTCCTACTCCTTTCAAAGATTTATATGCCTTCAATAATTAGGAATATGTGAAAATATAATGTTTTTGGGTATTTTTTTTTGATTATAGTTGACATTTTATATATTTATTTTACTATATATACATGTTATGTTTCATCAATAAACATTTAATGCAGAGTGTGCCAAAAAGTCTCAAAGTGTCACAGAGCACTATGTTTTTTTTTTTAACAAGATCACTCTGTGACTGTATAATTTAACCTTGAAAAAGAGAAAATAATTGATGGCAGAACAGTCACTACTTTGACAATTATGTGTGTAAATTTCAGCTTTGACTATTGAACAGGCTTTTTTAGTAAATCATGTGTAGGTTGCCTGGAAATCGCACAAAAAGGAGTCTAGCTCTCCCTCTGCTGGCCGAAAGGGAGAGTGCAAAACATTGCAAAGATGCAAAGTGTTATATTTATCTGTCTAAAAATATTCTTAAAGAATGCATTTCTTTTTTATTTTGACCATAATAAATACATAAGGTGAAAAGTGCAAAATCACAAAATATTCAAGTTGATAAAAATTTTATCAGTGTATATCCTCTCCTCCCTATCGGGAGTTTATAACTCCACAGTTCTGACTGTAATAAAAACTCAGCCGCTATGACAGGGGTTTCCAATATTCTGCTCTGCACATGACATGGACTACAGAAAAACAGCTAAAACTATAAGGAAATACATATAAGAGAGTTGTGTTCCTGTCAAGAATTTTAGTTCTTTCCGTCAATCTAAACAGCTTTGCCTTACAGCCTAATTTTTGCCTCTGCAGTTGGAAGAAAAGTCTAATGCCGTGTACACACGATCGGTTTTACAGATGAAAACAGTCCGATGGACTTTTTTCATCGGACAAACCGATCGTGTATCGGGCCCCATTGGTCTTTTTTCCATCGGTGAGAAAAAATAGAACATGTTTTAAATTTATCCGATGGGAAAAAAAACGATAGCAAATTCCGATCGTCTGTGTGGAACTCCATCGGACAAAAAACCCACGCATGCTCAGAATCAAGTCGACGCATGCTCAGAAGCATTGAACTTAATTTTTCTCGGCTTGTCGGAGTGTTTTACATCACAGCGTTTGGGACGATCGTATTTTTGATTGATGGTGTGTAGGCAAGACTGATGTAAGTCAGCTTCATCGGATTTCCGATGGAAAAATCCATCGGATTAGAATCCATAGGAAATCCGATCGTGTGTACAGGGCTTAAGTCTAACAACTTTTACCTATCCTGCCTACTTTGTATATAAAATGTGTGCACTTACCTATATTTAATCTGCTCTGGTCAGATCACATGATCCTTCAGCTACAAACTCAGGGAGTGCTGAACAAAATTTGGCAAATCCAGGAGCAGTGACATTACCCATAGGCTCCCATAGCCCAGCTGTTGTTGGTACTGCCTCCTCTCTCCTGCAGCAGCTGCTCACTGACACAGGGAAGCCAGAGCTGTGGAATCACGTGACCAGACCTTTGTGACATTAAAATAGGTAAATATAATGATCTTTTTTTATATACAGGTTAGGCAGGATAGATTGGGGGGCATTTTTAGGAATAGTTAGAATTAGACATTGCTTCCACTTTAAGGGCCACTTACAGGTCAAATTCCTTTCTTAAACTGCTTGCATTTGAAAGAAAATGCATTTAATGTTGTATTAATAAATGCAGAGCTGAAATAATTTGTGCATTTTATATCTACGTAGAGTTCAAAATTGGGTCTTATATATCTTCAGTTTGCCCATTTCACCTCATATCTTTAGCCTGGTTCAGTTCTTCATATTTGCCTAAGAAGATGCACCCTGAGAATCATTCTTTTATTCAGCTTTTGTATAATAGCTAATGTAAAGTTATAAATATTTCACCCTGTATAAGGCCTATATGTTTGGTTTATTTTCCACAAATGTTCTTTGTGCTTCACTCAGATAAAATAGATCTATTTTCATGAACTGAATATGTGTTCCTTTGTCCCATCTCTGCCCTGGCTTCTTGCCTGTGTTTCTCTTATCTACCACGGGAACATTGCCAAAGCTAGCTTCTAAGTCTTTGTTACTGCATAAACTGGTATTTACTGCTTTTTATTATGGGATGAATTTACCAACATTTCATTTGTCTTTTTTGAATTATATCTGATGTTCGATTGCACGCTGCCAATTTCATAGCTATTTGAAGAAATGTTACTGGCAAAGAATTTTGAAAACATCAATAACAGTACCCTTAAATGAGAAGTTTAGGATCAACCATATGGGTTATCTGTATTGTTTCAAAATATCCTTATTTGGATGGCGGTGTTAAATACTGATTAATTTTGTGCAATAAATCTTGGGATCTGAAATGAAAATATGAAAATATGTACTTTTATTGAAATAAGTACATTTGTATACCTCTGATTCTATAGCACATGGTACTCAGAAAGGAACAGTACTCTGCACAGAGGAGACGATAGACAAAACATTTCATTAGATGAGCATTTCCCAAACTAAATACCCCCAAATATTCTATGCAAGTTGTTCAGTCAGAATCTAGAGATATAGAGAGGGTAGTTTGTAAATCATGAACCCTAATGTCCTAGTGTTAGAGCGGCTTGGGTGGAAAGTCCCTTTGTGCCATGTAATGGGGGTAAATGTCTGTAGGTTCTCTCAGCAATGGTCTAGACCAGAGTATATACAGTAGGGTTTTCTTTTGGTGGGCTGATGAACCTTATAATTAACCTTTCCCACCTTCTTGACTATGTCAAAGGGTCCCTGCCATTTGTAAAGAAACTTGCTCTCTACTGTAGGCACTAATACAAGAACTCGATCCCCAGATTTAAACTCTCTAACCTTGGCAGAGCGGTTGTACACACGACTCTGGGCTTTTTGCGCAGCCTGCAAATGTTCCCTAACTATGGGCATAACTTTTGCCATTCGATCCTGCTTTTGTAAAAAAGTGTTCCTGAAGTTTCCCGTTCCCACGTCTGTTTCACTATATCCAGTAGTCCACGGGGTGTCTCCCATAAGCCAACTCAAAGGGGGAGAATTCCGTGGAGGCCTGGGGTACCTCTCATATGGCAAACAACAAGGGAGACAACAAACAATCCCATTTACGACCATCCTCCTCAACTGCCTTTGTTAGCATCCCCTTTAAGGTTTTGTTAAACTGCTTCACTGACTCGTCAGTTTGTGAATGATACACCAAAGTCCGAAAGTGTTTAGTTTTAAACAATTTACAGAGCTCCTTCATCACTTTAGACATGAATGGGGTACCCTGATCCGTCAAGATCTCGGACGGGAGCCCTGTTCTCATGAACATGTGAAACAACTCCCGTGCAATGATCTTGGACAAGCAATTTCTTAAAGGGACTGCTTCCGGATACCTGGTGGCATAGTCAAGGACAATTAAAATTTATTGGTGTCCCCTAGGTGACTTGGGTAAGTGGCCCACCAAGTCCATGGCTATGCGATCAATGAGAACCTCGATAATTGGAAGCAATACCAGCGGACTGTGAAAATGGGCCTTTAGGGCGGTTCTTTGACAGGTGGAGCAAGACTCACAGTAGTCTTTTTTCTCATAATATGCCCCGCTCCAATAAAAGTGCTGTAGAACCCGTTCCTGAGTTTTAGCTGCCCAGAGGTGACCAACAAGTACATGACTATGGGTCAAATGTAACACTTTAGACCTAAAAGGTTTGGGTACTACTAGTTGTTCCAACACCTTATCATTGTCTTTGGTAACTTTGTACAACAAATCA
This sequence comes from Rana muscosa, assembly GCA_029206835.1. Taxonomy (NCBI): domain Eukaryota; kingdom Metazoa; phylum Chordata; class Amphibia; order Anura; family Ranidae; genus Rana; species Rana muscosa. The sequence goes on along the minus strand of CM055126.1, from coordinate 123,107,960 downwards.
TGATTCACAGTAAAAGGGGGATATCCATCCTAGGTTGCTGTGGTTCACCATTTAACACTGTGGAAAAACAACCCCACACCATAATCTCCCCTCCACCAAATGATTTGGACCAGTGCACAAAGCAAGGTCCATAAAGACATGGATGAGCAAATTTGGGGTGGAAGAACCTACACAGAGTCCTGACCTCAACCCGATCATGCGTTTTTTCAATATTCTTTTAGAGGATGATGTTATGAGACAAAATATTTATTTAATCCTCTCCTCCTTGGTTCTGCCATTCAAAAATGTGGTACTTTGGTAATAACCAGTGTTCCTAAAATATTTTTTCCTTTTCCTATTTTTAGTCTCCAAATCTGTCTTCTCTATAAATGTTTTAAGATCCTTAGATAACGTCAGTAATTCTGGCAGCTCTTTTACTGGTTCCAATCATTCCTTCATCTCCTTCATTTGTTCTTCTATCCCTCTCGAGGCAGAGGAAATCAATGCATACCAGATCCATCGGGCCTTGACTTTGTAGATGGCCCATTGGGGCAGCTTTATGGGGTAAAGTCTTCCGCTGGATGCAGCGTGCACATGAATGGCAGTACTCCTCTACTTCAGCCCTCATGCAGAGCCAATAGAACCGACTTCTGACGAGTTGAAAGGTTCTTTCAGCCCCTAGGTGGCCGTGGTTGTCATGTAGGGCGACCAGGACAGTCTCTCTGTGTTTCTCGGGAAGAAACAGTTGCCACTTAACTTCCAGGTCATCAGAGGGGCCCCTTCGGTAGACCACTCCCTGATGTACCTGCAACCTGTTCCACTCCTTCCTCAACAGGCGAGCTTCCCTTGAGGGGTGACGCAGGAGTCTATTTGGATCCTGATTCTCCAGGGCCTCCAGGACCAATCTTCCCATAGGGTCTTCCAGTTGATCACCTCTCAGCTCCTTCTTTGACAGTTTTGGCAGATTGTCTTCTTCCAGTTGAGTTACTCCACAGTATTGTTTGGGAACTCCTACCATGGTAACTCCTATCTCTTCTGCCCTTGAGCCTCCTCTGGTTTGTAATTCAGCCCCTTGACAAAGGGCCCGCACCCCGTCAGGTGCCACTTGGGTCCAGTCTTCTGTCTCACTGGTGTGGGCATGAGATCTCCTAGACAGGGCGTCCGCATCTCGATTTCCAGCCCCTGGCCTGTACTTCAGGCTGAAATTTAACCCAGACAGGGCGGCCAGCCATCTGTGTCCTGTGGCATCCAGCTTTGCTGTGGTGAAGAGGTAAGTAAGGGGGTTGTTGTCTGTCTTCACAGTGAACTCTGCCCCATACAGGTAGTCTTTAAGCTTGTCAAATACCGCCCACTTAAGGGCCAGGAACTCCAACTTGTGAGTGGGGTCGTTTTTTTCAGAGGGGGTCAGGCTCCTGCTCACGTAGGCAACAGGCCGCAGTTGCCCTTCATGCTCTTGGTAGAGCACTCCTCCCAGACCGTCATGACTGGCATCTATGTGTAGTTCATAGGGTCTTGTTGGGTCTGCGTAAGCCAAGACTGGGGCAGTGGTTAGGCTCTTCTTCAACGCCTGGAAGGCCTCTTCACACTTCTGGTTCCACTGATCTTTGACTGACTCTCCCGGCCTCCTGGGCCCTGAGTCGTCCTCTTCCCCTTCTGTCTTGAGAAGTTCATTCAGCGGTCTGGCAATTCGGGCAAATCCCTCTACAAACCTCCTGTAATAGGAGCAGAACCCCAAGAAGGATCTGAGTTCTGTTACTGTACTGGGCCGTGGCCAGGAGGTAACTGCCTCCAACTTCTCAGGGTCTGTGGCCACCCCTTCTTCAGACACTATGTGTCCCAGATAGTTAACGGAAGACTGGTAAAACTGACACTTCTCGGGGGAAAGCTTGAGCCCCTCCTCACTTAGTCTTCTCAATACCTTCTCCAGCCTCTCCTCGTGTTCCTCCAAGGTTCTCCCAAAGACAATGACATCGTCCAGGTACACAAGGACTTCAATAAGGTTCATGTCTCCTACAGTCTTTTCCATGAGACGTTGGAAGGTGGCGGGAGCTCCAGACAGTCCCTGAGGCATTCGGTCAAATTCAAAGAACCCCACTGGGGTTATGAAAGCTGTCTTCTCCTTGTCTTCTGGATGCATAGGGATCTGGTAGTACCCACTTTTGAGATCCATAACGCTGAACCACGTTGCTCCAGACAAACTCTGTAGGGCATCCTCTATCCTAGGAGTGGTGTACTGGTCAGGGATGGTTCTTCTGTTGAGAGTCCTGTAGTCTATACATAGCCTCAATGACCCATTCTTCTTCCTGACCACCACTATCGGGGAGGCATAGGGGCTTCTAGATTCTCGAATCACCCCTGTTCTCTTGAGTTCTGCAAGTTGTTCCCTCAGATCCTCCAGATCTGCTAGTGGGACACGCCTGACCCTTTCTCTGAAGGGCTTGTCTTCCTGGAGGCGGATTCGATGGGTGGCACTCCTTGCACACCCCACATCGAACTCATCTTTGGAGAAGATCTTCTCCCATCTGGTCAACTGGGCCTTGGCTCTCTCCTTCCAAGCCCTGGGTAGATTCGGGTTCTCCATAGAGAGCTTCTCCCAAACATCTCCTCCTTCACCCGTCCCCTTGACTTCTGACAGGGCAACCGGGGCAGCAGGGCTCACCTGGCCCAGCAGCATTCTGGCGGGGATCTCCATGGGGCCACCTGTAGTGTTCCTGACACTCACCGGAACTCTACAATGGGCCTTCTTCAGGGCCTTCAGCGGAACCACTTCTGGGATCACTTCCAAACCCGAGTGTTCCTCCCTTGGGTCGGGCTCCAGCATGACAAAGGGTCCAGGTTGTTCCCAAGTAAGCTTCACAGTGGCTCTGAGACAGGTTACTTCACAGGGCTGCAACACTACCCCTTTTCTTCCAAGTCTCCACACCTTCCCTATCCCCTCCACAGGGGTCTTTTGCTCCAAGACCAGTCGTTGGTAGGCCGTCTTCAGCATGGGATGGATTTTGGTGACTGCAGGGCCCTTCCCCATTGTACTAGAGGGGTCAGGAGTCTCCGGACCAGATCCGTATTCGTCCCTATTATAAGGGAACTCTTGTTGGCTCCAGGCGGCCGAGGGCACACAACTGCCAGGGTGTCGAACATTTCAGCCTTCCCAGCCACAGATGGATCAAAAGTCATCTTGATGGGCAGGTAGCCATCGTAAGGGAAACTCTGGGTGCCAATTCCCCATATTTCCAGCTCCTCTATCTTCTGGATGGGTAGATGACTTAAGTGTTTGTCATAGAAATCCCTGTATAGCAGGGTCACTTGTGCCCCAGTATCCAAGATGGCTCTTGTGTAGACTCCCTCCACTTGAATGGGTACTATAGGAGATGGGCCTACCAACTTCTCTGGCTATGGCCTGGCAGAGGTCACCTTCTTCTGGTCCTTTACCTTCGGACTCTCTTTCGTCCAACCCCCTTTGGACTTTAGTCTTTCTTGGGCCTGATATGCATTGACTTCCCTCCTTTTAATGGGTGTACAGACCCGCTGAGGGATGTTATTGTCTTTCTTAGGTGTGCATCCCCTTTGGGGAATGCTGTGCCTCTTCTGAGGGGTCTTGCCCTCTCTCTTTGGGGTGTATCCCTGCTGAGGGATACTGTGTTTCCTCTGAGGGGTTTGGTCTTTTCTCTTCTTTAGCTTCTCATTCAGTTTGGAGCTCAATGAAGATGATGGGCACCCGGTTGACTCCTTCACCGGGGCCCTCTGGAGTTTCCCGCCGGCTTGCGGTTGTCTATTTTCTTCTTTTTGGGGCTGGAACACACAGCTGCAATATGGCCAATTCCCCCACAGTTAAAACAGACTATATCTCCCCATTCTTGTAGAGATGCGGGTGCTGAGGCAATTGGGAATAGTTCCCTCCTTGGTACTTCGCTCTCGGGACCCTCTGGATCTTTTTCTATCAAAGAGGTCAGCATCTCTAACACCTTAGACATCTGCGATTTTAAAGCGTCTACTTCTGGGTCTCGTTCTAGGGTCATGGCCGTCCTGACCATCATTGGAGGAGGACTGGTTGGCTCACTTGGTTGATCCCTCTTCTTTTCCTCCAGCATAGCTTCTTCCTCTCTGACCACCCAGATCAGGTCAGGGTACTCCAGGCTCTTCCCGTCCTGTCTTGTGCGTAGTGCCAATGTGATGGGGTCCAGGGGCTGAGATCCCCTCAGCACCTGCTGAACGCGGGCCTCATCCACCTTTCGCGGGTTGATCCCCTTCTTCAGGATCATCTTATGCAGGATCTTATACAGGCGCCTCATGAACTCTGACAGTTTCTCTCCTGTCTTTTGGTAGCAGTGTTCCAGCTGGTATGTGAGCTCAGTGATTTTCTCTGTTCCACCGAACACATTCTGTAGAATGTCCAGATAATCCTGCGCACCACAGTCTGTCTTGCTCATCTTGAGGTTGCGTATGGCCTCTAGAGCAGGCCCCTTCAGACTTTTAGCGATTCTCTGTTTCTGTCCATGTTCTGGGACTTCCCATTCTTCTAAGGCCTGAGTGGCACCATCTAACCACTCCTCAAATCCCTCTTCACCTGAAGGTACAGGTTTCCTTCCAGAGAATATTCTAAGTTTTCTGTATCCCAACATTTGGTAGACTGTGGGATCCCTCTTACACTGGGCTACAATCTCCCCTAGGACCGCACATAATTCTGCGCTGAGGGTGGCCGGTGGTAACCCGGGACTCTCTTTAGCCTTCCGTTTTTCTGCTTTTGGGGACTGCAGTGAAGCTATCTGTGGAGGTGATGATCTTGGTGTCTGGAACCACCCTCCAGACTTTTGTGGCAGCGCATGTATTAGGCTATAGGTCTGATCATCTATTGCTTTTATACTTAGCCTCTTGAAATGCTCTGGGATTTCATTCTTCCATTCTAATAATGCGTGGGTCAGCAAAGAATTCGACCTGACATCCACCACCTATGACTTCTGGTGCGGGGATAGTGACATCACTAACTGCTTCACCGCTTCTTCTTGCCATATCCCTGGGAGTTCTATGACCACTGCCCCGGATGAATCTGTGCCGACCGCCTTGCACCACTGTTCTACTTCTAGTGGGTCCATGCTGGTACTTTTGGCGTGTTACTTGCATAGTTGCCAACAGTCACGGATTGGCCGGGACATTCCCGGGATTCAAACCCTTTTCCCGGATTTATTTTGTCCCGGCCAATGTCCCGGCCAATCCGATTTTTCCCGTTTTCCCCGAATTTGGACGCCGCAGGCCGCCGCCGCTAGAGGTCCACGGCTGGCGGAGACAATGTCTCGGCCGGCCGCCATGTTCAAGAAGACCAAAACACGGATGTAGTACAATAGAAAATAAAGCCGCTGCGGCGCCGCCCACACCCCGCACCTCCCCGGGGGTGGGCGGCGCCGCAGCAGCTTTATCTTCTATTGTACTACATCTGTGTTTTGGCTGGCCGGCAGGCCACCCCCCCGCCCCGCCCCGCTGCAGGTCTGTCTGTAATGGAAAGGGGCGGGGGTCGGCAGCGCCACAGCTTAATTTTTTTTTCAGCCACACTGTCGGCTCCGCCTCTATTTTGTTCCCCTTCGGGGAAGGGGAAACAATAATGGCGGCCGAGACAGGAGACGCCTGTGGTTAAGGGGGGACTCCGCTGGGGATGCCTGTGGTAAGGGGGGACTCCGCGGGGAACGCCTGTGGTAAGGGAGGACTCCGCTGGGGACGGCTGAGGTAAGGGGGGACTCCGCTGGGGACGCCTGATGTAAGGGGGGACTCCGCTGGGGACGCCTGATGTAAGGGGGGACTCCGATGGGGACGCCTGATGTAAGGGGGGACTCCGCTGGGGACGCCTGAGGTAAGGGGGGACTCCCCTGGGGACGCCTGATGTAAGGGGGGACTCCGCTGGGGACGCCTGAGGTAAGGGGGGACTCCGCTGGGGACGCCTGAGGTAAGGGGGGACTCCGCTGGGGACACTTGATGTAAGGGGGACTCCACTGGGGACGCCTGATGTAAGGGGGGACTCCGCTGGGGACGCCTGATGTAAGGGGGGACTCCGCTGGGGACGCCTGATGTAAGGGGGGACTCTGCTGGGGACGCCTGATGTAAGGGGGACTCCTCTGGGTACACCTGATGTAAGGAAGGACTCCGCTGGGTACGCCTGAGGTAAGGAGGGACTCCTCTGGGGACGCCTGATGTAAGGAGGGACTCCGCTGGGGACGCCTGATGTAAGGAGGGACTCCTCTGGGGACACTTGATGTAAGGGGGGACTCCACTGGGGACGCCTGATGTAAGGGGGGACTCCACTGGGGACGCCTGCATAGTTACCAACAGTCCCGAATTTCCCGGGACAATCATGATTTTTGGACCCTTGTCCACAAGTGTGGAGGGGGCTCTGCTGGGGAGGCACCTGATGCAAGGATGGACTGCTGGGGAGGCACCTGATGCAAGGACGGACTGCTGGGGAGGCACCTGATGCAAGGACGGACTGCTGGGGAGGCACCTGATGCAAGGACGGACTGCTGGGGAGGCCATCTGGTGGCAGGCGACGTGGCAGGTAACACGCTCAGGGCTTCCACTGATTCGGCATTATGGTGAGTTGAATGATTTCATTTTATATTACAATGTAAAAATAGAAATAATGCACTTTAATCATCCTGACACCGTAACAACCATGGTGCCGGGATGATTGAAGCGCCAACAGGTGTTTTGGAGTATCCTTATCTGCCAATTTTGTTACACATTACTATTGTGGTGTAGGATCTGGCTTCTTTCTTTCTATTTCTTTCTCTCTCTTTCTCTCACCTCGGACTCTAGCCACACCCCTTTGAACCACGCCCATTTAAACCACACCCACTATCGTGCGTAAACCACGCCCATTTTTCGCCGCGGCGCGATTTGCGCGCCGCATTTTTCACTCCAGCATGGCACGCCTACAAACGAATGCCCCGCTCCCTGATTATAGCAAGGCTCCGCCTCAATACAAAAAAAGTGTCCCAGATGTTTTTTTTGCAATGTTGGCAACTATGTACTTGCTGTATCAGGATCCCGGACGAGAACCCCACATGTAGCGCACCCCCAACTAAGAGAGCCGCTGAATTTGGTCTCAGGCCCTGCACACAGCACCGCCAACCCCCTGCAATTTACTCGACTCACTCTGGCACAGTTAGTCTAGGGTAATATCTCTTATACTCTATGGTAAAATTCAGACACCAATGCAAAGCGATTAAAGTACAACGAGTTTACTCTCTCTTGGTATAATAGATCAACAGTTATAACAAATCACACGTGCCTCTTGCAGAGCCCTGCAGCGAATAGCATACTACAGATTAGTGAAATACAGTAATGGCATACCACATGTAACGGCCGTTAACTAAGCGCCCTATGACGCAGCAACTAAACTCTAACGCTTGGTCAGGCCTGACCCAGACTCTAAAACTCAGTCTCTAGGAGATGATTTCTTTGCATGCAAATCTTTAATGGTGGTGCACATTCAGGAACACATTTGTAATCCACAGGTCAAGTAACAACACGGAACACTTCACTGGAGACCCTTTGACTCAGTTCTGCTATAGATCTCCAGTGGGGTCTCAAATATAAGCGGGTGGGCCTCGGCAGTCTGTAGGCCTAACAACAGTATAAAGTATATGGATTGAGCATGTGCTCGCTCACCCCTCCGGACACGATCCCAGTCCAGGACTTCCACCTGCTGTGTCTCCACACACAGCGTCTGCAGCGGTCGGGTCTCCGATCCAGCAAAGGTTGAGGAATAACAAAGTCAGATGCCACCCAGGCTCGCAGTAGGGTGGAAGGCTCTTTGGTAGCTGCGCAAGGCCCCAGGCTTCAGGCCTTGCACACCAGAAGATCCGCAGAGGAGGACTTGTTCACCGAAGTCTCGTGTCCCAAAGAGGCCGAGCCTAGCCTCGCCCCTTCCTTATATAACTCCACCCATGAGTCTCTGCGGCGGCAACATTGCACCCTGGGTGCCAAATGGGGTTCTGGGTAAGGTAGTCCTGAGAGTCTTAAAGGAGACCCCGCTACAGTTAGAATATGTAAACATGAAACATACAAATGTCCCACAAACAAGAAAAAACAACAAAGAAAAATTTGTTATGCTCCTCTTAATATAGATGCTTATCAACCCCACTGCAGTCAGGGGATGAGAAGCTCGCTGTAGCTTTAACACAGGTGCATTTCACGGGTCATGGCCCGCTTCTTCAGGAAGATATATTGCAGCCGAACACTAAAATAAGAGATATTATAACCATCAATTTCAGTCTCAATTTAACAGTAAGTGTATTGGCTCAATAGATTGTTGCCACATTACCTCAAAGTTCACAAACAGGAGTACAAACAGCAAATGGTTATCCTACAGCCAGCCGCTGCCACCCTCTAGTCACATGGGGTAGTCCACATATATTTCTTTAGGGATACCAAATATCCCATTCACAATTACGAGTGAATGTGCATCTACAAAAGATATCCCCTCATCTAATTCGCATGACAGGAGATTGTGACCGGCTCTCTATGGAGCCGGTTCACATATCTCCGTGGCGGCTGTGGAGTCCTGTACGTCTTTGGCCCAGTTTCAGGTCAGAATTCAGGCAAAATTTCAGTCCTGAATTGTCCTTGAAACGGAGAACAGGGACACACCGGACCCCTGCTGCGAGCCGCATCTGGCTTACATGTGAACCCAGCCTGAAGAGGTAGAAGATATGGCACAGTGCCAATTTAACATTGGGGGACATAGTGCAGCTTCCACTTTCCTACACATTAGTCCTTTGGCTCTCATGGAGTTATTGAACATGACATAGCAGACACTGGCGATGGCAGCAGGTGAGGTGTTAGGCACCAGGATGGACAGGGAGTATAGACAAGGCGAGGAACTGTAGATAACATATAGACTTTCATTGTTGATATTATTGATTCTGTATGTTCTATTAAAGTATATAGTCACTCATTAATACTGTACAAGGACTTAATCAATGCTTACTCATCTGAACATCTAGGAACCTAATGGCAGCGTGGAGAGAAGTTGTATGTGAGATATTAGGCATCTACAATATACAGTGGCAAGAAAAAAGTATGGTTTTCTGCAGTAATTTGCCTTAAAATGTAATCTGATCCTCATGTAAGTCACAACAATAGAAAAACACAATGGGCGAGATTTACTAAAACTGGTGCACACAGAATCTGGCGCAGCTGTGCAAAGTAACCAATCGGCTTCTAACTTACGCTTATTCAATTAAGCTTTGCTAATAAAACCTAGAAGCTGATTGGTTACTGAGGCAATGACGCAAGCCTAAATCATGATGTCCCCTCCACCATACTTCACTATTTGGATAATGTTTTGATGTTGGTAAGCTGAGCCCTTTTTGCAACATACCGTATATAGTGCTGACTGCTGCTGAGTATTCTTCCTGAACAATTCACCTTTTGTTTCATCAGTCCACAAAACATTTTACCAGTAGCATTGCAGTTTGCCATGGTGATTTTTGGTAAACTTCAGGCATGCAGCAATATTTTTTGTTTTTTTGGGGGTGAGAAGCGGCTTCCTTTGTGGTGTTCTGCCATGGACACCCTGTCTGTTCAAAGACTTATGTATGGTAGACTCATGTAGAAATACTGTAGTTGTTCATCTAGGCAGAAATATATACTTCTTGTATTCTCTGGCCCTGGACCGTTATCAGTTAACATTGTTCCCTGCTATCTTAATGGACTACAAAAATACCTCCATCTGTTATGAAGAACAGAGGGGGTGCTATAAAGCCCAAACACACTTTCCTTGGGTAGCAATGGTGCTCACTCTGGTTTTCATCCTAGGACAGGAAGTGAGTTAATGGCATGATTACCAGTTTAAATTAAAGGAAATTTTTCCTGCTATTACATTACAGATTTACAGTACAACAGTTTCCTGTTTTTTTTTTGTTTTTGTTTTTTTACACTGGAACAGCTGTTTAGTGTTCTTTCTTGCCATTCATCTGTTCCACTACCCTAATGTTTTCAAGGCTGCCCGAAGCTACCCATGCACCTGGCTTTGCACCTAGATGTGGTTACAGTGGCTTGTGCTGGGGTTCAGCACGCAGCCTTCTTTGTAGTTATTGAGAGAAGATGTTTGTCAGTTTGTCAGTTTGTCAGTCAATTGCAGCAAACCTGCCACATGCCTGATTCCTTCAGTAATGGCTCATCTGCCTAGCATTCCTACACATTGTAAGCCACCATACCTCCCAACTTTTCAAATGTCCACTGCGGGACATTCATTCACATTTTTTCTCCTCCCATTGAAGTTGTTGAGCGGGGGGTGGAAGCCCCCGCAGAATCTGTGCGGGTTGGGAGGTATGAGCCACTATTCAGCTTTCTGGAAACCAAACATACCTGACATGATTCTAAGTAAGTCCATCAAGATAGAGTAAGAGCCGGTTCACACCAGGGCGTTCTAAGTAAGAGCGACTCAGGTCGCTCCGACTTAGAAAAAGGTTCCTGTACTACTTTTGGGGGCGACCCAAGGCGACCTGCATTGACTTCTATACAGAAGTCTTATGCAAATCGCCTCGGCGGGCGTCTCAAGTCGTCTTGAGATCGCGCCGCCGAGGTCTCCCCCACAAGTCGTGCCGCGTCGCGCCGCGCTGGTGTGAACCGGGTCTAACGCTTTAACACAGGAGCCTTAGAACGTTCTAAACAAAATGCCAGCTTTATGTCCTTCAGCCTGTAGAGGGGCTGGACTGTGTCCAGTAGAAGTAGACAATGGGGTTGATTTACTGAAGGCAAATAGATTGTGAACTTTACGAAGTGCAGTTGCTTCAGAGCTTAGTAAATGAGCAGAAGCTCTGCTGATTTCCATCATCCAATCATGTGCAAGCAAAAATGCTGTTTTTTTTATTTGCCTTGCATGTGATTGGGTACTCTTTGCAAAGTGAAGTTTTACCTAATTTACAAAGCTCTGGAGCAACTGCACTTGCAGAGGGTAACTGCACTTTGCAAAGTAAACAGTCTATTTGCCTTTAGTAAATCAACCCCAATGTCTCAGACTTGGTGGTAAGTTGGAGTAAAAAAAAAATAACAGTACCTGTGGTCAGCAGGAAGAGGTAAAGTGCCCAAAAATTTGTATTAGTGGGAGGAATAATACCCCATCGTTGATGTCAGTGGAAGGATTAGAGCTCAATTGTTCATATCAGTGGGAAGAATAGTGCACCATTGTTAATGCCAGTGGAAGGAATAATGCCCAATCATTGGTGTCAGTTGTAAGAGTAATGCTCCACTGTTGGTGTCGGTGGATAGAAATAGTGCCTTGTATCAATGGAATAATGCCCCGTGGGACGGATAAAGGCAAGAAAAGGCCTGCGGGCCGGAATTGAAGACCACTGCCTTAACATATGAATTAGTAACATTACTTTGAATCGCCTTACTTGTTTATCATTTTCAAAATTGAACGTATGAATAATGTTACTGTAAAGTAAAGAGTGAATACCTATATCTGCTGCCACCTGCATTGCTGAATATTGTTCTTAGGAAAAGTAATTACAAACTAAATCCACTTTAGAAGTCAAAACTTCTGAAAGTTGATCGCTTGCACCCCCCACTACGCTCAGTGGTTCCTTCCATCAAACCCCATGTCAATCTTTAGTGACATAAGGGCATAGGCGTGTGCACGGGGTGTGCCAGGTGTGCCTGGGCACACCTAATGCTCAGGTACATCCGGCACACCCCAGGGCTTTTTTGCTGGCAGAATGTGCAGGATCTTCATTTCGGCACCTCTGCTAATGGACAATTGCAGCGCTGCGAGTTACACTATTTTTTATTTGGCTATGTAACTACTGTGAGTGCAAACCACGGGCCGTAGACTAAGCAGGCATGCAGCCGCATTTTCCGATGCTATCTCTATAGTTTCGGCTACAACATCCCTGACAGCTGAATATTACTCCACCACCTTCTTACAACGCGGCCAGTGGTTTGCACTCACAGGAGCAAGCCGGATTACTCCCATTGTTTTTATCATCTGAACAAGTCCTGCCCCCTGCCACCGCAGGTGAAGAAAATTAGTGAGGACAGCCGCACTCCAATCCAACGATATTCATTCAGGCAAAACAGGCTCTACAAAAACCAGCAGAACTCAGGACAGCTAACGCGTTTCACACCAATTCAGTGTTTACTCATAGTGTTTACTCACCGCAGGGCCGCTGCAGCCCACCACTGTCTATGTGCACCGTAGAGAAATGATTGGTTGACAGGACCGCTCCCAGCAGAGGAGGAGGGTGTAACTTTCTCTTTCCTGCTCCGCCCGAGTGCCCCGTCTCCCAGCTTCGCCCCCTCTCTTCACCCACTCCCTCTATGACCAATGGATAGATTCATGCATAGCATGAATCTATCCATGGCCGCTGCTGCCACCCCCTATTCAGGCGCTCGGCCCCTTCAGGTGCCGGGTGCCTGAATTACAGTGGCGGGTGGTGCTCTTGAAGCACCTGATTAGAGCCATAGGCTCTAATAGACTTCAAAATAGGTGAACTGCGAGCGCCATGCTTGGCGCTCGCAGTCCACCCAGGTGCCTTAGAAAAGCGAATGATTATTTGCTTTCCTAACACTGAACCACCTCTCAGGTGCTCGCATCTATGCAAAGGGGTGAGCAGGAGGATCACAGCACACAGTGGAGCACACAGGATATGTGGATTTTTTTGAACGGACTTCAGTTAGTGATTCCTCTCAGTGTTTGGTGGCACGAGTCACAGGAGAGGTAAGTATTTTTTTTTCTATAAGCTATATATACTCAGACTTTTTATTCTTGTTAATCATTTTGATTAAATAATTGGAATACTTTAGAAAACAATTCAGAATTATCCCTTTTTAAACACTATGCAATATTTAATGGGACCTGACTTCTTTTTCAACTGATGCAAGTTCCTAGTAAGATGTAACCTTACAGTACTCGCTGTTTTATCATCTTTATGACAAATGACTTATTTACATGATGACATACAGTACACTCCATAAAGAATAAATGGGACTGTAATAGTATAGTAAGTATGTATGTAATAGTATGTAATAGCTCAGTATTGTTGGCTACTACATGTATATCTCCTGCCATCTCCTGGCAAATTGTGAAAACTACAGGAAGACTTCTATTACACAAGCTGGTATATAGTTTACAAGTAATTTTAAGATTTTTTAAAGTGCTCTCCAAGAAAAATGCTAAATACACAGGCACAATACATCTAATTAAGCTGTTTTACCTGTCATTTGTATTCCTGTCAATCCAGTTCTAAGATTTACAAAGCCACACAACACAATCTTGTGCAGTTTTACTTTCACTAACAGGAAGATAACGGCAGAAGCAGAACACTTATGAGCTTATCTCTCTGTCATTGTGCTCTCTCCACCTATGAATAGGATCTTTGTACTGCAACACACCCTACCAGCGCATTGTGTTTCTTTCGTTGCCTTCTGAGCTCTGCTGTACAGGGACTGCAAGAGGCCTATAACAAGTTTAATTTGGGTACTTATACTGCTTGCATTAAGAAAAAAATAAAATTTAAGTGTAGCGGGTATTTGAATTTAGGGGAAGCATCTGGGTGGTAGTGTAACCCAGATGCACTAATTGCTAGGGGATCCGAGACCCTTTTCTGGTTCTTGGAGGACTCTGGTGGTGTGAGGTTCCTTGTGGTCCACAAGTGGCGCTGTTGCCCTGGGCCGGAGCTGAATTCACACCACAAGACTGCCTTTTTGTCCTTACCTGGAGCTGGTACAGCGGCGGGGAACCCGCTGTGACGCAAAGGGAGAGGGGATAAAAGGGGCGGACGCCCTTACCACGGGGTTCAGAGTTCAGAGCTGAGAGTCCGGAGTGGGAGTCGGAGGACTCGGCCGCACCCAGGCACCTTCAGCTTGGGTGCTGGCGTTCTAGTGTTCCAGGCCTAGGTGCCCTTGACCTAGCCGGAGCGGAGATGGAGTCCATCTCAGGCACCTTTAGCCTGGGGTGAGGTACTATGGCGGACGCCTGGGGCTCAGTACCTTCAACTGAGTTCCGCGAGGGTGGGGGAATCCGAGGGGGCCCTAACTCCTTGGGTGCCCGTGTCTGAGTTTGTGAGGACTGGTGTGCGGAACTTCTCTGGAGAGTCCGGCGCAGCATCGCTGGTGACAGAGAGGCCTCCGGTTTCTCCCTTGGACGGATTTCCTTCCCCTGACAGGGGCCGTGCTAGCGAAGGTAATTCACGTTCTACCTCACATAGTCAGTGGCAGTGACTATTTACCACTGGTGATACCACAGTAGTTAGCAACAGAAGGGAAAGGATTGTGCCTCGATCTATCCCCATTATTACTCAGTAAAGAAACTGTATGTTTGTACGCCAAGAAGAAAAAAACTGAGTTGTACCTATTCACTGTGTGGAACTCTGGTTACTAGGAGCAAAGGAGTCAGGGACGAAGTACTGGACTTGACTCTAGGACACCTACACAGGACCCAAATTTCAGGCCTTCACCTCTCAGCTATGGAGGACATGGGCCGTGGTGTATCTCATCCCTCTCCCCAGCACTGAGACCCCTAGACGAAGAAAGACAAGCCGAGTATGAGAAAGGGAGAGAGGGGTGAGGCCGCTACATAAGCATCTACAAAAAATTTGTGTTTTATATACAGTATCTGCCTGGAATTCAGCTTTAATTAGGTAAAGGACAATGGGGGTTATTTACGAAAGGCAAATCCACTTTGCACTAAAAGTGCAAACTACAAGTGCAAAGTGCACTTGAAACTTGGAAGTGCAGTCGCTGTAAATCTAAGGGGTAGATCTGAAATGAGGGGAAATTCTGCTGATTTTATCATCCAATCATGTGCAAGCTAAAATGCTGTTTTTTATTTTCCTTGCATGTCCCCTTCGGATCTACAGCGACTGCACTTCCAAGTGTACTTGTAGTGTACTTTGCACTTGTAGTTTGCACTTGTAGTGCAAAGTGGATTTGCCTTTAGTAAATAACCCCCAATGTGTTAAATGCAGTAACCCAAGGTAACCTAACTTGTTGATCTTTAATTGTTTCAAAGCTTCTATGGGTAATTGCATATTGCATATCATCATGACCAACCTAAACAAGTACTGGGGAGAAGCAATTATGATTGCAGCACACCTAATACTTGTGTACCGGTCCTCCCCCAGCTTCTCCCCTCTCTTCACGGCTTGTTCTACTCATCTAGGGGTATCTGGGAGAAGGGGGAAAGATGCACACCACCAGCTCGGCTCTCTGATGTAGGATGCAGAGATATGAGCTAAACCATTACACTCGGGTCTGCGTTTTAGGCCGGAGCCTCAGCTTCTCCTATGCTATGGAGGATGATTGTCACTGTCACTGACAGGGACACTTAGCTTCCAGTAACACGAGTTCCACACCAAGAAAAGTCCAACACTGTTTTATTGACTTGAAACTGGTTGACTTTTAAATGAACAGACAAGGTTTAGGAAAGAGTAGGTCCAGGCACAACTGATGAATTAAAGTTCCTCCTGTTCCGTTTAGTGCAAACAGGCTTGGCGCACAGTCACTGCCACCGACTGTGAATTTGGTCACTGCCACTGACCTGGGTGAACGTTGAGGCCCCTGCCACAGGCCTTGGATGAGGCCTGCCACTGACCTGAGAAAGTTGGGTCCCTGCCACAGACCATAAGAACATGAAGTACCTCCTTTAGAACAAACGACCCCTGTCAGAGGAAGACATCCATCCGGACGGTCACCAGAGGCCTCCACCGGCACCAGCAAATGCTGCGCTGGCTCTACAGGGAGGTCACGTCTCCGGTCCCTTACGCCCAGGATTCAGGCACCCAATACCGGGGGCACCTTAGGAATGCTTCGCCCTCGCGGGACCCAGTCAAAGGTACTGGGCCCCAGGCCTCCTGGTATAGTACCTCACCCCAAGCTGAAGGTGCCTGGGATGGAACTCGACTCCACGTGCCCAGGCCAAGGGCGCCTGGGCACAGACGAACCACAGCAGCCCCCAGGCTGAAGGTGCCTGGGGAATGGACCTTGTGCGCAAGATGTCCGCCCCTTTTTATATCCTCTCCCAGCAGGCACAACGGGTTCCCTGCCCCGCCGTACTACTGCCAGGAGAGGACAAAAAGGGCATGGCTCTGGAATGGTAGTTCAACCCAGAGACCGCAGGGAACATGACACCATTCATACCTCCCACACTCCAAAATGTCCATAAATCCCTGGAATTAATGTATATGGGCCATCTATTGCCCAGATACACCCCACTAAATTTAACACCCGCTACACTTGCAGAACAGACTACCATTAAAAGCCTTTGAAAGCACTAAATTTTAAAATGTAACATGAATCAAAGCCTAGCATAAGGCACATTACAGTGTTCATATGTAAAGCCTAGAGGACATTTTGATGAGCTATAGAGAACAAAATAAGAGATATAGAATTCTCTACCCAAAGACTGACAACATGACAATAAGCTGAAGCGTTTATTTTGATGAGAGCCCTTCATCAGAAACAATGATCTCTGAAAGCTGAGAAGAGCGACTCTGCCCAGTGAAACAGGAAGAGAAGCTGACCAAAATGAGGCAGAGCAAGAGGTGGAACTCTCAATAGATAAGTAAAGTTACTCACTAGAAACTGCTGAACACCCTTAAAATGAGAAGATTCACTTGGACAACAAAGGAGATACCACCCTGCAAGCTGTTATATACTGTTATATGCTGCTAAGACCCATAACAACATACTTGAACCAACATCCTGGGAAGACATGGAAAATTAGAAAAAACAAAGCTAATGGAGAAAATGAAATAAAAATCGCTTCAAGAAAACAAAACCTGGACATTCACTGAACCCCCCTTCCCCCAAATATCCACAAATATAAGGCTATATTAATTACCAAGGGATACTCCCAGACATTTAAAGAAGATTATGATGAAGCATCCGCTCCCTTCATAAAACACTTCACCATAATAATGCTTCTCAGCTTTTCAGCTAGGAAGAGCATGCGAGTGAAGCACCTAGACATCAAAACCACTTTACTCTAGGGGGACATTAAGGAAGAACTCAACATGGAACAATCACTAGGGTTTGAGAAGGGAAACAACCTTGTGTGTAAACTTCTAAAGAGCATCCATGGCCCTTGGCAATCTGCAAGGATGTGGAATCATAAAGTAAATGAAGTACTCACAAGAGAGGGATTCCCAAGAAGCAATGCAGATACCCATCTCTATTCCAGGTGTAGAAGTACCCTCTTGAGGGCTGCTGAGTGTTGTAGTCTGTCTGTCACCCTGCCTAGCCAGGCACACAGCTCTCATTCACCCTCAGGCAGAAACAAGTCCTTGAACTTTGTATTTTTATTGAGGGGAATAAACTTGGTTGGGGATTGGATATTCATGAGATGCCCAAAATGATTTACAGAAAAATATATATGGGACCGACTATATACACCTCCGATATATACAACTCCAATCTTCAACTACAGCACATCACTTGCTTGCAGACTATCTCTCCTCAACACCTCCAGCACATCACTTGCTTGCACTTCCCAGACCAGCTAGCACTGAGTTGTAGGCCCTGACTCAGCCAGGCCTAAGGTGAATGCCCTTTGCAGGCAGGGACCGTGGCCCCTTTAGTGTAGCAAAAATATGGTAGTTCTTAGTGCTAGCTGTTCAGGTGGCTACTGATCTCAGTACCGCATCTCCAGGCTATGCCAGCCCTCCTGGCTGCAGCTGCCATCCTACTGGCTCTGCAGTTATCTTAGACTGCAATCTCCCTGTCCTCTCAGGCGTGCCTCCCCAGTCCTCTCCCGACTGTGTGTCCTCTTGGCTGCGACCTGTAGTTCCTCTCCTGGAGACTTTGCCTGGCAGTGCTCTCCTGCTGTTCTCTCTTGCTCCCGTGCCAAATGTCCAGGACACCTCTGTGTGTCATGAGAAGGGCCCTGTCCACACCCAAGCCCCAGGCCCAATGTCACCCCCCCCAGACTGGGGAGCTCCCTCAAAGGCTCCAACTTCCACCTGAACAACTCCTCCCCAGCTGGGCTGATCCTGGGTAATTAAGAAGGACAGCCCCACTGCCAATCGAGGTTGGAGATTGGTCAGGGCTCCCCAGAACACCCCAGACAGCTCCACCTCTCCTCTCCTCTCCTCCTTCCTTCCAAGAGCAGGGGCATCTCATGAAAAATACAGGTTTGGAAGGGGAAAAGGGAACAAACTGGGACAGGGCTGTGCACAAATAAATACATACAAAAATAAAGTGATATACCGTATTTATCGGCGTATAACGCGCACTTTTCCCCCCTGAAAATAGAGGGTAAACAGTGCCTGCGTGTTATACGCCAATATCATGTTTTACCAACAGGGGGCGGGGGATCGTGCGGTCCGCCCCAAGAGCCACCCATTGGGGGGGTGTCAGGCCAGCCATCCTGCCTCTCCTGGCCCTGGGACAGTGCTCCCTGCATAGTCTGAAGTTGAGAAAAAAAAGTCACTTGCCAGCCCCTTCTACACCGCTCCTCCTGTGTCAGTGTCATTGTAAAACGAAGCTTGTAAATATCTCAATAGCTCTGTTTTTTTTGGCTGCTCTCCTCCTCTTCCGAGTGTAGCTTTGATTGGAGGAGGTGAGCGGTCACATGACCATCTGTGTAACATCAGAGGAGAGCAGTCATGTGACCAGGTCAGTGGAAAAAAACGGAGCTATTGAGGTATATGGAAGCTTCGTTTTGCAATAGGAGTGACACAGGAGGAGCGGTGTGGAAGGGGCTGACAGTGATTTTTTTTACTTAACTGTAGAGAATGCTGGCAGCACTGTCCCAGGAGACTGGGGGTCTCCTGGGAGTGCAGGGGGGCTGTGTACTGGATGGGGATGTATAATGGATGGGGGGATGTATAATGGATGGGGGGATGTGTACTGGATAGGGGGGATGTGTAGTGGATGGGGGGGATGTGTACTGGATGGGGGGATGTATACTGGATGGGGGGATGTATAATTAATGGGGGGGTGTGTGTACTGGATTGGGGGGATGTGTACTGGATTGGGGGGAATGTGTACTGGATGGGGGGGGATGTATAATGGATAGGGGCTGTATGCTGAATGGGGGGATGTATGATAGATGGGGTCTGTATACTGGGGAGGGGGGCAGTATAATGGATGGGGGTCTGTGTACTGGATGGGGGGATGTATAATGAATGGGGGCTGTATACTGGGGAGGGGGGCAGTATAATGGATGGGGGCTGTGTACTGGATGGGGGATGTATAATGGATGGGGGCTGTATACTGGGGAGGGGGGCAGTATAATGGATGGGGGGATGTGTACTGGATAGGGGGATGTATAATGGATGGGGGGCTGTATAATGGATGGGGGGCTGTATAATGGATGGGAGGGCTGTGTACTGGATGGGGGATGTATAATGGACAGGGGGCTGTATAATGGATGGGGGGCTGTGTACTGGGGAGGGGGGCTGTATAAATGGATGGGGGCTGTGTACTGGGGAGGGGGGCTGTATAATAGATGGGGGGCTGTGTACTGTGCAGGGGAGGGGTGCTGTGTACTGGGGAGGGGGGGCTGTGTACTGTAAAGGGGGGGGTGAAAAAATTTTTCTTTAAACTTCCCTCTTAAAATTGGGGTGCGTGTTATACGCCTGTGCGTGTTATATGCCGATAAATACGGTATATATTTTTTTCAGTATTTACAGCATATACATTACATTATACACCTAATTACAGGTCTCTGTAACTAACAGCAACATAACACAACATCACATTTTGAGTCCGAGCACTTCCCCTTCAAGGGAAACCCTGCCTGAAGGATTTCTTGACTCCATCCGGAATCAAATAGACAGCCATCCATAATGGAACTCTGCAGAGATAGAAAAACATAACATCTTATCTCTAACAGCTATTGTGACAGCAGGAAGGTAAAGTCACCTGGTTGCATCCAGGGGGGTAGATATATTTCACCCAGATTCAGGCTTTACGCCGACTTATACAACTAGGTGGAGAGTTGTATAAGCCCAGCTGAGGCTAGTGGGCTCATGGATGACTCATACCTCTAGGGAGAGTGTGGGGCGTCGTGCAGACAGGGAGTTGATGAGACCAGCTGAAGCTTGTCAGCTCATTTAGGCCTCTATAAGAACTCCCAGATTCATTAGGTGTTTGCTCATGCCTGGAACCAGACCTGTGTGGACTGTCTAGGGAGAGTGAACCCCTGTGTGGTGAGACAAAGCCTGTGTGGCTATTTGCTTGGACATTTAAAACCAGGGACTTAGGGACTAGGACAGCACTAGGCTGATCCCAGTTGTTAGTTAGGAAACCTGTATGTTTAGTCAGAGGTCAAGTTGACCAGGATTTATTTTGTTTATGTTTCTTTTGCTTTGCTGTGTTTTGTCACTGTAAATAGAAAATAAACTGCACCTTTTTGATTTTGAAAACCACAACCTCCGTTTGCTGGGCCTGTTTTGTGTGGGGAGCCCATCCCGGGGGTCACACACACCCGCTGCCGAGCTAACCCCCTCACAGTTGGTGGAGAACCAGTGGCAGTTTTTTTTAAGCCAGCATGGAGGAGATACTGAAACAGCTGGCTCTAGCAAATGCCAATCAACAGCAGACAAATGCAGGTTTGCAAAGGAGCCTTGCAGCCCAGCAGCAAGCTCACCAACAGAGTCTGGAAGCTCAGCAACAAGCCCAGCAGCAATCTGAGGCCCGCTTCATAGACCTGTTACAGAAGCAAGAGCAGAGACTACAACAAATGGAAGCAGTAATGCAGCAACGTCCGCAGACCAGTGAGGAAAGCCGTCCCACTAATACCGCGTCCTTTGGGGTGAGTCGTTTATTGACAAAAATGACTGGAGAGGATGATCCAGAGGTATTTTTGACCACATTTGAAAGGACCGCTGAAAGAGAAAAGTGGCCTGAGGAGCAGTGGGCTGGACTGGTGGCTCCTCTGTTAACTGGTGAATCGCAGAAAGCTTACTATGACCTAGAGCCTAACCAAGCAAAAGACTATGTGATGCTAAAAGCTGAAATTTTGGCAAGGCTGGGTGTCACCCAGGCTGTCCGGGCTCAGCGTGTGCATAACTGGACTTTCCAGCTTGGAAAACCCCCCAGGTCTCAAATGTATGATCTCATTCACCTGAGCAGAAAGTGGCTACAGCCAGAGACTTTGTCCGCACCAAAGATTGTGGAACGTGTTGTAATGGATCGGTTTTTGAGAGCTCTTCCTACTGCCATCCAAAAGTGGGTAAGCCATGGAGACCCAGAGACGGCCGATGGTCTTGTGGATCGTGTGGAGAAATACTTGGCTACAGAGAACCTGACGGCCTCTTCCAGAGACACTTGGACTTTCCACCCTAAGACCAGACCATCCCCAGGGGCGGATAAGAGGATTCCAAGGGGTGAGGGTGGAGAGAGTGAGAGGGTGGGAGCTCTACCCCAAGTTTGGCGAGAACAGCCTGGGAAATCAGCGGCTCAAGAGGCGGCAAGAAGGATCGTTTGCTACCGCTGCCGGCAAGCGGGACATATTGCAGCCAATTGCCCGGTTGTGGAGGAACCCATGCAGTGTGACTTTCTGACGGGCAGACGTCAGTCGCTGTGTGCGACATTCGCATGCACTGCCATTCGAGGAACTGAGAAACATTTATGCAAAATGTGTGTTAATGGTAGAAATGTTGTGGTATTGCTGGATTCAGGTAGCCTTGTGACCCTGATAAAGGCTGAGTTAGTTAAAACAGAGGTCTTTGGGAATAGCAAGGTAGCTGTTATTTGTGTGCATGGGGACACCCGAGAGTATCCAGTGACTACAGTGTGTTTCGAGACCCCCAAAGGTACCCTCTCTCATCCAGTGGGCTTAGTATCTCAGTTACCGCATGACGCCATTGTGGGAAGGGATTTTCCGAAGTTCTGGGAACTGTGGGATGATCCTGAGCCCCCCACTGGTGCCCCTATGTACCAGGAATGTGATAGCCAGAACTCCCCTGAGAGTGGTGAGGACTCTCCGGAATTTCCCTTATCAGTATTGACAGGGGAGACTCAAGAAACTGGAGAGGAGCCCACCTCCTCAGACGAAAACCTACCGTCTGTGGAGTTTTCTGATCTTGAGGTTCACAGGGAAAACTTTGCCACAGAACAGTTGAAAGACCCCGCCCTAATAAAGGCACGGGAAAACGTAGTGAAAATAGATGGCGAGTTAGTGAACCCAGATAATACCTGCACTTACCCATACTTCAGCGTAGAGAAGGACCTACTGTATCGGGTGGCAAAAAGGGCAGAAGAAACCGTTGAGCAGCTTGTGGTGCCCAAACCTTACAGGAAGTTGGTGTTGGAGTTGGCCCATGGGCACATTCTTGGAGGTCATCTGGGGACAGAGAAAACCCGAGAGAGGGTATTACAGAGATTCTATTGGCCGGGGGTGATGAAGGACATAGAAAATTATTGTTCCTCCTGCCCTGTGTGTCAGAGGTCGGCCCCGATGCCACATTTCCGTAGCCCGCTGGTCCCTCTACCCATCATTGAGGTCCCGTTTGAGAGGATCGCCATGGATTTGGTAGGGCCTATAATCAAGTCCGCTAGGGGGCACCAGTACATATTAGTTATAATGGACTATGCCACCCGTTATCCAGAAGCGATCCCTCTCCGAAATACCTCGGCCAAAACCATAGCCAAAGAGCTATCTCTTGTGTTTAGCCGGGTGGGTATTTGTAAAGAACTGCTTACGGACCAAGGTACACCCTTTATGTCCCGGGTTATGAAGGAGCTGTGTAAATTGTTCAAAGTGACGCAATTACGTACATCTGTGTATCACCCCCAAACCGATGGGCTGGTTGAAAGATTCAACAAAACCCTAAAACAAATGTTGAAGAAAGTGGTGGATAGAGATGGAAAGGATTGGGACTGTCTACTTCCTTATCTGATGTTTGCTATTAGGGAGGTGCCCCAATCCTCTACGGGATTCTCCCCCTTTGAGTTACTGTATGGGAGACACCCAAGAGGGCTGTTGGATATTGCCAAGGAAACTTGGGAAAGTGAGAGTTCTCCCCACAGGAGTGTGATTGAGCATGTCGCCCTGATGCAAGACCGAATTGCACAGGTAATGCCCATCGTGAAGGAACATTTGGCCCAAGCGCAGTTAGCACAGCAGAGAGTGTACAACCGTGGAGCCAAGACCCGTACCTTTTCCCCGGGGGATAGGATACTGGTACTTGTCCCTACGGTTGAAAGTAAATTCCTTGCCAAATGGCAAGGCCCCTATGAGATAATGGAAAAAGTGAGCGAAGTGAATTACAAGGTCAGACAACCAGGAAGGCGAAAGCCCGAACAGATCTATCACGTTAATCTGTTGAAAGCCTGGAGGGATAGAGAGTCCCTAGTCGCAGACACTTGGTCACCAGCTCAAACTGGTTGCGTGATTCCTGAGGTTGGAATAGCAGCCACCTTGTCACAACCCCAACAACAGGAGGTTAAGGAGTTTGTGCTTCGCAACAAGGAGGTATTCTCTGAGCTGCCGGGACAAACATCTGGGGTAGAGCATGACATCATTACCCCGCCCGGTGAAAGGGTGAAGTTAAAACCCTATCGGATCCCACAGGCCCGACGGGAGGCAATACGGGAGGAAGTACAGAAAATGCTGAACTTAGGGGTGATAGAGGAGTCCCAAAGTGATTGGTCTAGTCCCATTGTGTTGGTGCCAAAACCGGATGGGAGCTGGCGATTTTGTAACGATTTTCGTCAGTTGAACAAAGTTACAAAATTTGACACCTACCCCATGCCACGTATAGATGAGTTGATCGACCGGCTGGGAACAGCCCGATACATGACGACTCTTGACCTCACAAAAGGGTATTGGCAAATCCCCCTGGCCAAGTCGGCCAAAGAGAAAACCGCATTTGTAACCCCAGACGGGGCGTTCCAATATAAAAGAATGCCGTTCGGGTTACAGAATGCGCCGGCCACATTCCAGCAGAAAATGGACCAGATGCTGAGGCCCCATCGGAAGTATGCTGCGGCTTACCTGGATGACGTAATTGTCCATAGCACAGATTGGGCCTCACATCTGCCAAAAGTGCAAGCAGTCCTGGACTCTGTTCGGGAAGCGGGGTTTACGGCTAACCCCAAGAAGTGTACCATTGGGCAGGAGGAGGCCAAATATCTTGGGTACACCATTGGGAGGGGAGTAATAAAACCCCAACTCAACAAAGTCGAGGCCATCCAGAGTTGGCCACGTCCCAACAGCAAGAAGCAGGTACGAGCCTTTCTGGGAATCGCTGGGTATTATCGGCGATTCATTCCCCACTTTGCTTCTAAGGCTGTGCCCCTAACCAACCTGACGAAGGGGAAAGGGTCGGTCATGATTAAATGGACCCCCGAGGCTGAGGCAGCATTCCAATTCTTGAAACAAGCCTTATGTAGCCAGCCAGTGTTGTACTCACCCGACTTCTCTAAAGACTTTGTCGTACAAAGTGATGCGTCAGATGTGGGGTTAGGAGCAGTATTGTCCCAGGTCTGGAACGGGGAAGAGCACCCAGTCATTTACCTCAGCAGGAAGTTGAAGTCCCATGAGGTAAATTACGCCACCGTTGAAAAGGAGTGTTTAGCGGTGAAGTGGGCTCTAGATTCCCTTCGGTACTACCTGCTAGGTAGGCACTTTGACATGGTTACGGATCACGCTCCGTTAAAATGGATGGCTCAAAACAAGGAAACAAATAGAAGAGTGAACAGGTGGTTCCTGGCCCTCCAGGAATTCAACTTCACAGTAAAGCATCGCCCTGGCGTTCAAATGGGGAATGTGGATGCTTTGTCTCGAGTACATGAATGCCTGATTGCTGGTGTTCCAACCCCGAGGTTAAAACAAGAGGGGGGGGGTATGTGACAGCAGGAAGGTAAAGTCACCTGGTTGCATCCAGGGGGGTAGATATATTTCGCCCAGATTCAGGCTTTACGCCGACTTATACAACTAGGTGGAGAGTTGTATAAGCCCAGCTGAGGCTAGTGGGCTCATGGATGACTCATACCTCTAGGGAGAGTGTGGGGCGTCGTGCAGACAGGGAGTTGATGAGACCAGCTGAAGCTTGTCAGCTCATTTAGGCCTCTATAAGAACTCCCAGATTCATTAGGTGTTTGCTCATGCCTGGAACCAGACCTGTGTGGACTGTCTAGGGAGAGTGAACCCCTGTGCGGTGAGACAAAGCCTGTGTGGCTATTTGCTTGGACATTTAAAACCAGGGACTTAGGGACTAGGACAGCACTAGGCTGATCCCAGTTGTTAGTTAGGAAACCTGTATGTTTAGTCAGAGGTCAAGTTGACCAGGATTTATTTTGTTTATGTTTCTTTTGCTTTGCTGTGTTTTGTCACTGTAAATAGAAAATAAACCGCACCTTTTTGATTTTGAAAACCACAACCTCCGTTTGCTGGGCCTGTTTTGTGTGGGGAGCCCATCCCGGGGGTCACACACACCCGCTGCCGAGCTAACCCCCTCACACTATATACACATTTACATAGTTTTTTGTCAGTAGGGTGTTATCAGCCTGCTGGCAGAAATTCTGTCACCAAATCCACAGGTATCACTTTAAACACAGTTTTCTTTCTTTTGTTCTGTCAGTCGGGGATTGTCAGCCTGCTGACAGACACAAAACAGAAGGGGGAAAAACACAGGACAAAAGTGGTCGTCTTTTGAGTTCTTGGTGGGAGGGGTTTAACTCTTACAGGCTCCTGTAAGAGTTAAAGTCAGAATTTTGACCTCACCCAGAGTCCCACAGTAAGAACGTCCATCAAACTAGCTCCAATCAGGGTGTCAGGCCGGTTTTAGTCCTGCAAAAAAAGTCAAAAAAAGGAACACAGTCTACATCCCTCATGGCAGTCCATGTTGCAAGATTTCCAAGGTGAGCTGCACGCTCCAGCAGTCTCTCACGCATAGAAATGTGAGTCAGGCAATCCCTTCCTACCGCCCCCTTCTTCTCTGATGGAGACAGAGTGGCTCCTTGCAGGCCGACCTGCTTTCACAATCACCACTCTGTCTATGTAAACTGCTCTCCCAAGCCTCCATTCCCTCCAAATGTCCTTAAAGCGGGCCCAGGTCTCCTCACATTCTGCACTTGCAGAGGCTTAGGCATCCTTCCACTCTTCCCGTGAGTTCTCAACGATGTCCATGGTCTCAGGAGGGACATAAGGATATTCCAGACCCCAATCCATAGCAACTTTATACTGAATTTCTCGCTGGAACCTGGAAAACCTGGGCAGTTCTCTGGGCTTTCCTTTTCCGGGCAGGAAACAAGCATTGGAGGACCTCCTGACCCACTGCCTGTATTCAGCTGCACTGGTCTGGTTGTTGGAGGGTCTGTTGTAGAAGATAAGTATAAAGAGTATTCACGCGCTACTGTGGAACAGCTGAATGACAGCTGTGAAGGGGTTAAGTATGAATAAACTGCTACAAAACACTGAAAAGATAAAACCAAGACCTGAGTGTGCTAGTGCTAAGCTGTTGATAAAATTATATGCAAAAATGTAAAAACGCACAAGCATAAAAGCAATGAGTATAAAAATGCACAAGCATAAAAGCAATTATAATAGGTGAAAAGTGCAAAATATTGTGCAAGTGGCAAACTATGCAAAAGTTTAAAAATGCACAAGCATAAAAGCAATGAGTATAAAAATGCACAAGCATAAAAGCAATGATAATAGGTGCAAAGTGCAAGATATTGTGCAAGTGGCAAACTAATTAACGTGCCAAACAATATAGTGTCCAAATAAACCTCAAATGCTGAAGAGGTATGTAACACAATGCAAAATAATCATGGAAAAAACTTCAAATAGTACAAGCGCAAATAACATCTGCTCTGAAACAAATCACATCTGCTGTGAAATATGTAAAATAAGCATGAAATGAAATGCAAAGGTGCATTAGGTGAACGTGGTAAATTCCAAAGTGTGATGCAAAAAGAAAATAAAAAGTCCAAAATGTGATGGCTTCTTCAGTGCCTTTTACTAAGGTGCAAATGTGCAGAGTGATGGCTCTTCAGCAGGGATGAGCCGAACACCCCCCTGTTCGGTTCGCACCAGAACCTGCGAACAGACAGAATGTTCGCGTGTACTTTAGAACCCTATTAAATACAATGGACTCGAACGTTCGAAATCTAAAGTGCTAATTATAAAGGCTTATATGCAAGTTATTGTCCTAAAAAGTGTTTGGGGACTGGGTTCTGCCCCAGGGGACATGTATCAATGCAAAAAAAAGTTTTAAAAACGGCCGTTTTTTCGGGAGCAGTGATTTTAATAATGCTTAAAATGAAAAAATAAAAGTGAAATATTCCTTTAAATTTCGTACCTGGGGGGTGTGTATGATATGCATGTAAAGTGGCGCATGTTTCCTGTGCTTGGAACTGTCCCTGCATAAAATGTCATTTTTGAAGGAAAAAAAGTCATTTAAAACTCACTCGCGGCTATTAATGAATTGTCGGCTCCCGGCAATACATACAAAAGTCATTGATAAAAATAAAAAATAAAGCGTGGGGGTCCCCCCAAATTCAATTACCAGGCCCCTCAGGTCTGGTATAGAAATTAAGGGGAACCCCGCCGCAAATTAAAAAAAAAAATGCGTGCGGTTCCCCCAAATATCCATACCAGGCCCTTCAGATCTGGCATGGATTTTAAGGGGAACTCCACCCCAAATGAAAAAATGGCGTGGAGACCCCCCAAAAATCCATACCAGACCCTTATCCGAGCACGCAACCTGGCAGGCCGCAGGAAAAGAAGGGGGGATGAGAGAACGGCCCCCCCTCCTGAACCGTACCAGGCCACATGCCCTCAACATGGGGAGGATGTCCACATGTTTATGGGGACAAGGGCCTCATCCCCACAACCCTTGCCCGGTGGTTGTGGGGGTCTGCGGGCGGGGGGCTTATCGGAATCTGGAAGACCCCTTTAACAAAGGGGACCCCCAGATCCCGGCCCCCCTATATAATTTGGTAAGGGGTACATTGTACCCCTACCATTTCACGAAGAAAGTGTCAAAAACAAAACAAAACACACCAACACCTTGGAAAAGTCCTTTATTAAAAAAAAAAAAAAAAAAAAAAAAAAACATTCCAGCGGTGAAATCCAGTGTCCCGCGGCGATCCGATGTCCAGCGCTGCCCATCATTGGCTGAGCCTGAGCGGACCTGATGGGGAACTTCCTCCGCAGTCTATTTCATGTATAGACCCGTCCCTTCTAAAGTTCCCCATCAGCCAATGACTAGGTGTAAGGCTGAGGACCTGATGCGGAACATGAGAAGGGGCGGGTCTATTCACGAATTACACAGTGAAGGAAGTTCCCCATCAGGTCCGCCCCCTCAGTACGTCAGACCCCGCCTACGTCATTGGCCTGAGCGGGGAACTTCCTTCACTGTGTAATTTACACAGTGAAGGAAGTTCCCCATCAGGTCCGCTCAGGCCAATGACGTAGGCGCGGTCTGACATACCGAGGGGGCGGACCTGATGGGGAACTTCCTTCAGATTCCTCCAGGGGACCTACAACCGGCCAGTACCGGGTCCCCAAAATCACTGGAGAAATTATCATTTAACATGGGAGCCTATGGAAGGGGTGCCCGGCTTTGAAAAATCTGTGCTCCCTGTGCTCCCAGGCTGTAGGTCCCCTGGACCACAAACTTTTCACACTTGTAGAGGAAGAATGATGCTACATGTGTGCCAAATTTAGGGTCCATGGGACCTACGGCCGGCTGGTACCGGGTCCCCAAATTCAGGGAGATCAGGCGCAAAAAGGTGACTTGAGTATAAGCCGAGGGGGGCATTTTCAGCACAAAACAATGTGCTGAAAAACTCGGCTTATACTCGGGTATATACGGTACTCACATTCAAACAGTAAACAAAACATGTGTATCCACGAGCTCGCCTGTGTCACTTCCGGTTGCCTCTACGTCCCTACATGTATCATCAGCGATCAGGGGATGAGTAATATAGGCTTAGGACGTGTCCTTATATTGTGAATGGAAATCTTAATTACGGCAGCCATTTTCACGTAGCCTGGTTACAGGAAGTAGATGGCAGCCATTTTCTTAAGGATATTTGTGTGGTGCTGGGCGTGCCCATTTTGTTGGTGGTACAAAACAAAAGCTCACACTAATTAGAATCTTCGGCTCTGTGTGAACAAAGCATTAAAGAGCAAAAAACGATTTGAGTGCAAACACATAATGGAATGCAAAACGATGAAGACATGTTGCCATATCGCAGACATCG
Organism: Rana muscosa; assembly: GCA_029206835.1. Taxonomy (NCBI): domain Eukaryota; kingdom Metazoa; phylum Chordata; class Amphibia; order Anura; family Ranidae; genus Rana; species Rana muscosa. The sequence continues at coordinate 123,078,830 of CM055126.1, read as the reverse complement.
GAACTGAAGAAATAATATTTGGCTGCCGTAATTAAAGCGGAGGTTCACCCACATATTTAAGTTTAACATCATTAGTTCCTCTTATCACGTAAATAAGCATAGCACTAACCTTTTTTTTTTTTCAAAGTAGTTTTGCTTATATCTTTTATCTTTAATCTTGCTTCCGGATTTACTCCCGCGGGAGTAGGCGTGTCCTTTCCTATGCTCCTATTCTCGCAGTGGCTCCTGGCTCCTTTCAGTCAGATCTCACGATAAGTGTATCGTCACGTGACTCGTCTAGCCGGTCACGTGACGGGGGCGGATCTAATTCCGCCATTTTAGATAAGGGCACGCTGGTGTATTTTGCCATTATACACCTGCGATGTCATGGCAACCAGGAAGTGTTGACGGCGCTGCTCGCGTGGGGCGTGCGTCCGTCCGGCGTGAGCGAGATTCAGCGCTGAATGCCGGGAGAGAAGCATTCTTCTCTACCCGGAAGGATATGCTTGTGGGCTTCAAGATGCCCACAAGCAAAATGGGAAAAGCAGGAAGAGTTTTATAAACTCTTTTTTTTACCGCAAAATGGACGGGGGGCGTTTTAAAGTGCCGCAGACGTGAGTAATTACATTGCTAAGCTTTTAACATAGAATGAAAAAAAAAAAAAAAAGTATGCACCGCAGAACCTCCGCTTTAAGTTTTCCATTCACAATATAAGGACACGTTATTTGGATACACATCTCTGTTCATCGCCAGTTGATCTGGTGACATGTCTTTGATGATGGATAGTATCTCTATGTCTAGTTCAATCATGATTCATAATTGTAACAATTTTGTATAAATATTTGTTTCATATTAAATTTTTTCTATTATAAAAAAAAATTGATACTATTTTTTGTTCCCTACTTGTTGCCTACAAAATCCCATCAAATAAGAGGTTATTTTCAATTTGAACACAGAAGGGATGATGGCAACCACATGTTTCATCACATGAGTTGGTCTTTTTTCAATTTTCACTTTTATGTCCTTACTGGTGTTTGATTTACAGTCAAGCATATTGCGCTATGTAATCTTTTTTGTTTACATCGAGTCATATAGCCCTATGAGTATAAAGAGTACCCTCCAAAAGGACTTGAGCCTATGAAGTATCCCCTTTTTATCTGGTGAGTCTGCAATTTTCTCACATGAGTGAAGGTGAAGCATGGCTTGGTCAACTAAGAGTAGCTGTCACTATATGGTGTTTTGGTGTGTTTTTTTCACTTATATGAGGATTGTCCACTGTATGATATAAGTTTTATGTGTGGTCATATGTTATGCACTATAGTCACAGGTCCAAAACCATATGAGAGTTTGCGCCAACCTTTTATATGTTAAAATTAACTCATCTGGGAAATGCAGCTCAGTTTTGGGCACCAGTTCTCAAAAAGGATATCGGGGAACTGGAGAAAGTGCAGAGAAGGGCAACCAAACTGATAAGAGACATGGAGGAGCTCAGCTATGAGGAAAGATTAGAGGAACTGAATTTATTCTCAATTGAGAAGAAGAGATTAAGTGGGGATATGATCAACATGTACGGTTGTGCTTATTAAGGAAAGTTTTCCTGCACAGTATTATCGATTTAAGTACTTTTTAACAATGATATTTTTAAGATACAGGTTCAATCCAATATGACCACAGTCTAAAAATATGAAATGTATTCACCAGACATGTAATTATACAAAATAGTTATATACATATATTGGTTGACAAAAACAAACGTTACATGAAATGAAATCACTGATTGTATTACATAACAGCTTGAATATCAGTTGAAACACCCGCTAAATGGGGTTGTAGTACCTTTGACATGACACAGCAATGATAAACTTCCCTGTAGAATCAATAACCTTGCAAAGTTATAATTAAACAGAATGTCTGTATTTCACAAATCCAACCATTACTATACTGCAGGTAAGTAAGTGGTTAGCAACGTGAAATAAAATTAGACGTTTGTTATGTAAAAAAAAATGGAAACTATGCAAATGAAAAATATTGAAAATGTAATCTTTAGAGAAAAATGGCGGTTATTGATTTGGGAGAATAATTATCAATTGTATAATACTCAATGAATCAATATTTAAGAGAACACAAATGAATATAAGATAAAAATCAACACAACATAATTACCCGTTCCAAAATGGCTACTGGTCTGAATCGCTGGTTACCAGAGTTTTTAGAATGGCTGCTGTGGCTTTTAATATGGATACTCTTAAATAGGAATTTCTTCTTGCGACCTCCGAGTTCCAAAGCATAAGGTGTTCAGGAATCTTCATGAATGTTAAAGTGTGAGTTGATGAATGGTGTATGTGTCTGTGTGTATGATTGATGGTAATCAGGTGTTTTGAGTGTTCTCTTGAGTGTCCCTTCATGGCATCTCTCTTGCTTCTAAATACAATCTCAGACTGAGCCCTGGTTTACACTGGTGCGATTTGACATGCAATTTGGCATGTCAAATCGCATGTCAAATCGGCGATATTTGCCGCAAATTGCCGGCAATGGCACCGGAAATGGTAGTTTCTGTACTACTTTTTGCGATTTTGGCCGCGATTTACATTGACATCTGTGCAGAAACCCGCACAGATGTCCCTGTAATCGCGGCTGAAATCGGGACTTCCAGCGAGAGTGAAATCGTGCGAGTTCAGCTGAACTCACACGGCTTCACTCCCGCAGCCCAGTGTGAACCTGGTCAATAGGTATGGCTTCTTTTCCGTTGGTTAAAGAAAAATCTAATGATTTACTTTGGTGAATTTCAGGTAATATCACCTTCAATCACTAGGCATGTCTGAGGGCAGAAATATGTGTTCTGAACTATCTGTTACACAATATGAAAATAGTACATATTATTTATCTGTTTGTATATGCTGAAGAATATATATATTATTTATATTATTCAGGGATTCTAGTAACCGGCATAATATACAATACTCTCAGTATAATTTTGATTAATCAATATCACATAAAATGGTTATATATATGGATAAATGTATATTTTGTATATCTTATAAAGACTGGTGTCTTATAAAGACTGGTGTATCTAGGAAAAACACATGCTATATATATTAATCAATATCACATATCACATAAAATGATTATCTATATGGATAAATGTATAATTCTGGTATATCCGATGAATATTTGTTTATCTAAGAAAAACACATGCTATATGTATATTTTTATCCAGTTATAGTCACAATTAATTTGTCTTTTATAACACTGATTGGCATCTTACAACAATTCTACTTATAATTTGTTCTACATCAAAATCTTTATATTTTTACCTTATGACAGAATTATTATTAGGTCAGTAGACACTAAAATCATAATTGTATCTCTGACCTGGAATATAATATATAATTTGAGTGACTTATAATCAAATATAGGTATTTTTACAATAATACTGACTGCACAAAATTTTAAAAAAATCTTCCTAAAATGTTTTAAAATAACTTTGAACAGACTCAATGAATATTTAGAGATGGTTTAGCAGTATACACATTTCCTAGAGTCTAAACAATGGGTTTCGTTCGACAAGGGTAATTTCTATGTGATAAAAGTCTAGTTACCTATCTGTGTAACTTTAGTTTTTATGGCAGTGTTTGTCTCTTTTATTTACCCACCAAAAGGGGCAGTGTTGTTCAGGCGGTTCTGTTTCAACAAAAGGCTTATATATTTTAGAATGGTTGATCCATTGAAACTTGGAAAACATATGAAGTCACAAAGAGCTTTAGTTCATAGAAAGGGGGGGGGGGGGCTTCCGGCGCTCCTAGCGATGTGATGCCTTTAAAATTAATGTAATAGTGGCTCTAATGGCACTTCTAAGTCAATCTGTATATTAAAAAACAAGAGGAGGCAGCCATCCTCAGAGGGTGTCCATGTCCTTTGTCAGCAAGAAGTGTAAAAAAAGAAGGATGGAGGCGCCAACTAAATTAATCCTACTGTAATCATTAATGTAAGTATAGTATATATACTTACAGGTTCACTTGAAAATGATATCCATCGAGGATGGGGGTGTTCTGAGGTCTGTTGGTGCCGCTCTGCTGGCTCTGGCAAAGTTCCCCTCGGCCGTGAGGTGTAGGAGATGTAGATTTAGTTCATCTGTCTTGAGGCCTAACTGAATTTAACATCTCCACCAGAAGATTATAAAATGTATTATTTCTTCATCATAATTATAACAGTACAAATACATAAGTGGTCCATATAGTGAACTTGGTGTTGAGTTATTCACTTTAGGGTCATCACACAGGACAAGGGGCACTATTTACGTCTAGAGGAAAAAATATTTCATCTGAAAATACGGAAAGAATTCTTCACAGTTAAAGCTGTGTAAATGTGGAATAGACTCCCTCCAGAGGAGGTTCTGGCAAGCTCAGTAGATTGCTTTGAAGAAGGCCTGGATTCTTTCCTACAAGAACATAATATAACCGGGTACTAACATTTATAGGTAAAGTTGATCCAGGGAAAATCCGTTTGCCTCTCAGGGCATCAGGAAGGAATTATTTCCCTTGCTGTAGCAAATTGGAGCATGCTTTGAGGGGGTTTTTCGCCTTCATCTGGATCAACTGTGGGGATTGTTTAATTTAAATGTTTTTTATTATTATTATTTAACTATGTAACTATAAAAGTATTGATCAATGTAAAATTTACAAAAATATTGCTCATAGAAATTATGTGATGCCGAATACGATATTGGAGATGCTATCCTAGAGAATTGTGCTGTTCTGTAACCCTGCATATAGCTTTTAGGCATCTCTGAAGCATTACATTTGAAGAAATACTGTTTTCCCTTTTAAGTCCCATAAAATGGAGAGCCCTCTTCCTGCAGAATAGAATTAATTAAAATGTATTTTCATAGGTATATGTTCCTCCTGTCAGTGTCCACCTCTCTATATTAACCACTTCGCGCCCGGGCAATGCTCAAAAGACGTCTGCATTGCGGCGCCGAAGTGCTGACTGGACCTCCATGGACGTCCTCCTCTTCCCCCCCCCCGCGCGCCCCCGCGAGCGCGCATCGGGGAAAATCTGTGTTGGCCGTGTCCCTTGGACACAGCCAATCACAGATCGTGCTGAATGGCCAATCACAGAGGCCATTCAGCACTCGATCTCACTATCCAATGAGAGATGATCTCAAATGTAAACATATGAGATCATCTCTCATTGCCGGCTTTCTCTCCTCACACAGAGACAGCGTGTGAGGAGAGAGAGAGATCTGTGCTGCAGCTTGTAATAGTGAGTGATAAAATACACACACACACAAGTAAAAAACAGTGCCCACAATCCCTGCCAGTGCCATCTGCTACCAGTGCCACCTGCCAGGGCCATCTTCCACCTGCCAGGGCCATCTGCCAGTGCCATCTGCCAGGGCCATCTGCTGCCAGTGCCACCTGCCAGTGCCATCTGCTGCCAGTGCCACCTGCCAGTGCCATCTGCCACCGCCATCTGCCACCGCCATCTGCCACCAGTCCCATCTGCCACCAGTCCCATCTGCCACCAGTGACACCAGTCAGTGCCATCTGTGCCACCTGCCAGTGCCACCTGCCAGTGCCACCTGCCAGTGCCATCTGTGCCACCTGCCAGTGCCATCTGTGCCACCAGTCCCATCTGCCACCAGTCAGTGCCATCTGTGCCACCTGCCAGTGCCACCTGCCAGTGCCATCTGTGCCACCTGCCAGTGCCATCTGTGCCACCAGTCCCAACTTTCAGTGCCACCTGCCAGTGCCATCTGCCATCAGTGCCACCTGTCAGTGCCATCTCATCAAATGGCTAAAAGAGTATTCTCAGCCGAGGAGGCGTATGAAATTCTTGCGGCCGACGGGAGCAACGGGGAGCGCTCCGATTCGGAGTCCTCCGCATATTCAGATGAGTCTGACGTGGACTACGAGCCTGTCATAAGCAGTGGATCAGTGACGGAGGAGACGGCAGAGGAGGAGGAGGAAGAAGAAGAAGAGGAGGAGGGCCCGCCCGCCAGACGAAGGCGTTCTGCTGAGGAGGCAGTGCCATCCACCAGCACCGCAGTGCCATCCACCAGCACCGCAGTACCTCGAGAAGAAAGGCCACGTACCAGTGGGGTGTCACCTCAGCCCCAAAGGGTTAGGTCCCATGCCAGCCTTCCCTATTCCCTTCAGTACCCTTTGTGGCTTCCTCCAAATTCAGGAGAAGCCAACATTCCCCCTTTCACTGCCCAGCCAGGAGTCCAGGTGGATACAGAAAACTTTTCCCCAATAGATTTTTTTAATTAAATTTTTACTAATGACATGCTGGCAACAATTGTGGCCCAGTGCAACTTATATGCCCAACAGTTTATAACCAGCAACCCAACGTCCTCTTATGCCCGTCCCTACATGTGGAAAGCCCTTACAGTGGAGGAGTTTAGGATTTTTTTGGGCCTCACATTCTGCATAGGACTAAATGGAAAAAATCAATTACGTTCATATTGGTCATCCCGCCCCATATATCATATGCCCATCTTTTCCTCAGTAATGCCCAGGTCCAGATATCTAATGATTATGAGATTCCTACACTTCAATGATAATACCCAGTGCCCTCCCCGAAATGACCCAAATTTTGATAAACTTTATAAAATTCGGCCGCTACTAAATTATTTTTCTGAAACCTTCCCCCAGTTGTTTACCCCAGACAAACACATATGCATAGATGAGTCCCTTATCAAATTTTCTGGCAGGCTGGGCATAAAACAATTTATACCCAGCAAAAGGGTCCGCTATGGGGTGAAGCTGTATAAATTGTGTGACAGAGAAACTGGGTATGTGTATGGCTTCATCATATATGAAGGGAAGGACTCCGAACTGAACCCCCCTAATTGCCCAATCTACATTGGAACCAGTGGGAAAGTAGTTTGGGAACTCATAAACCCACTCCTAGAGAAAGGATACCACTTGTATGCGGACAATTTTTATACCAGTTTGCCCCTGTTCCGAAATTTGCACAGAATGAAGACTCCAGCATGCGGCACCGTACGGACGAACCGGAAGGGCTTTCCTCAAAGCCTGGTCACCAAAAAATTGAGAAGAGGGGAGACGGCGAGTTTGCGTAATGAGGAGATTTTGGCTGTGAAGTGGAGGGACAGAAGAGACGTGTACTTGCTTTCTTCCATCCACAACAATGAATTTGTTGAAGTCACCAGGAGGAATGGCCGGATCCAAAAACCCAAATGCATCTACGATTACAATAAGTTCATGGGGGGTGTCGACTTCAACGACCAGATGCTCGAACCCTACCTTTCCACAAGAAGATCATACCAGTGGTATAAGAAAGTTTCAATTTATTTGTTCAATTTGGCCATGTACAACTCATATGTAATATATCGAAAATCCACTAGAAGACCCAAATCCTTCCTTTTCTTCCAGGAGGAAATCACCACTGCCCTTTTATACCCGAACAGCCCACCAGTAAACATAAGATCCGATGTCGTTAGCCGTCTCTCCGAGCGCCACTTCCCAGATAAAATCCCTCCCAGACCAACAGGCCAAAAACGCCAGAAAAAATGCCGGGTGTGCTCCAAAAGAGGAGAGAGAAAAGACACCATTTATCATTGTGCCCAATGTCCTTCAGAACCAGGCCTCTGCATAGGCAACTGCTTCCGCCATTACCATACCAAAATAAATTATTAGTTCACTTCCTGCCATTTATGTTCACACCCCTTATGCCTCTGCTTTCTCTGTAACTGACCCTGGACTGTTATTTGACCATGCTTCTGCCTAACGATTCTGTTTATACCTCTGCCTGATCTGGAACTGACCCTGGACTGTTATTTGACCACGCTTCTGCCTAACGATTCTGTTTATACCTCTGCCTGATCTGGAACTGACCCTGGACTGTTATTTGACCACGCTTCTGCCTAACGATTCTGTACATACTGTGACAGCAGGAAGGTAAAGTCACCTGGTTGCATCCAGGGGGGTAGATATATTTCTCCCAGATTCAGGCTTTATGCTGACTTATACAACTAGGGTGGAGAGTTGTATAAGCCCAGCTGAGGCTAGTAGGCTCATGGATGACTCATACCTCTAGGGAGAGGGCTGGGCGTCGTACAGACAGGGAGTTGATGAGGCCAGCTGAAGCTTGTGAGCTCATTTAGGCCTCTATAAAAACTCCCAGATTCATTAGGTGTTTGCTCATGCCTGGAACCAGACCTGTGTGGACTGTCTAGGGAGAGTGAACCCCTGTGCGGTGAGGCAAAGCCTGTGTGGCTATTTGTTTGGACTTTTACTAAACCAGGGACTTAGGGACTAGGACAGCACCAGGCTGATCCCAGTTGTTAGTTTAGGAAACCTGCATGTTTAGTCAGAGGTCAAACTGACCAGGATTTATTTTGTTTGTTTCTTTTTGGCTTTGCTGTGTTTTTGTCACTGTACATAGAGAAATAAACCGCACCTTTTGATTTTGAAAACCACAACCTCCGTCTGCTGGCCCTGTTTTTGTGTGGGGAGCCCAACCAGGGGGTCACACACACCCGCTACCGAGTTAACCCCCTCACAGTTGGTGGAGAACCAGTGGCAGTTTTTTTTAAGCCAGCATGGAGGAGATACTGAAACAGCTGGCTCTAGCAAATGCCAATCAACAGCAGACAAATGCAGGTTTGCAAAGGAGCCTTGCAGCCCAGCAGCAAGCTCATCAACAAGCCCAGCAGCAATCTGAGGCCCGCTTCATAGACCTGTTACAGAAGCAAGAGCAGAGACTACAACAAATGGAAGCAGTAATGCAGCAACGTCCGCAGACCAGTGAGGAAAGCCGTCCCACTAATACCGCGTCCTTTGGGGTGAGTCGTTTATTGACAAAAATGACTGGAGAGGATGATCCAGAGGTATTTTTGACCACATTTGAAAGGACTGCTGAAAGAGAAAAGTGGCCTGAGGAGCAGTGGGCTGGACTGGTGGCTCCTCTGTTAACTGGTGAATCGCAGAAGGCTTACTATGACCTAGAGCCTGACCAAGCAAAAGACTATGTGATGCTAAAAGCTGAAATATTGGCAAGGCTGGGTGTCACCCTGGCTGTCCGGGCTCAGCGTGTGCATAACTGGACTTTCCAGCTTGGAAAACCCCCCAGGTCTCAAATGTATGATCTCATTCACCTGAGCAGGAAGTGGCTACAGCCAGAGACTTTGTCCGCACCAGAGATTGTGGAACGTGTTGTAATGGATCGGTTTTTGAGAGCTCTTCCTACTGCCATCCAAAAGTGGGTAAGCCATGGAGACCCAGAGACGGCCGGTGGTCTTGTGGATCGTGTAGAGAAATACTTGGCTACAGAGAACCTGACGGCCTCTTCCAGAGACACTCGGACTTTCCACCCTAAGACCAGACCATCCCCAGGGGCGGATAAGAGGATTCCAAGGGGTGAGGGTGGAGAGAGTGAGAGGGTGGGAGCTCTACCCAAAGTTTGGCGAGAACAGCCTGGGAAGTCAGGGGCTCAAGAGGCAGCCAAAAGGATTGTTTGCTACCGCTGCCGGCAAGCGGGACATATTGCAGCCAATTGCCCGGTTGTGGAGGAACCCATGCAGTGTGACTTTCTGACGGACAGACGTCAGTCGCTGTGTGCGACAGTCGCATGCACTGCCATTCGGGGAACTGAGAAACATTTATGCAAAATGTGTATTAATGGTAGAAATGTTGTGGTATTGCTGGATTCAGGTAGCCTTGTGACCCTGATAAAGGCTGAATTAGTTAAAACAGAGGTCTCTGGGAATAGCAAGGTAGCTGTTATTTGTGTGCATGGGGACACCCGAGAGTATCCAGTGACTACAGTGTGTTTCGAGACCCCCAAAGGTACCCTCTCTCATCCAGTGGGGTTAGTATCTCAATTACCGCATGATGCCATTGTGGGAAGGGATTTTCCGAAGTTCTGGGAACTGTGGGATGATCCTGAGCCCCCCACTGGTGCCCCTATGTACCAGGAATGTGATAGCCAGAACTCCTCTGAGAGTGGTGAGGACTCTCCAGAATTTCCCTTGTCAGTATTGGCAGGGGAGACTCAAGAAACTGGAGAGGAGCCCACCTCCTCAGACGAAAACCTACCGTCTGTGGAGTTTTCTGATCTGGAGGTTCACAGGGAAAATTTTGCCACAGAACAGTTAAAAGACCCCGCCCTAATAAAGGCACGGGAAAACGTAGTGGAAATAGATGGCGAGTTAGTGAACCCAGATAATACCTGCACTTACCCATACTTCAGCGTAGAGAAGGACCTACTGTATCGGGTGGCAAAAAGGGCAGAAGAAACCGTTGAGCAGCTTGTGGTGCCCAAACCTTACAGGAAGTTGGTGTTGGAGTTGGCCCATGGGCACATTCTTGGAGGTCATCTGGGGACAGAGAAAACCCGAGAGAGGGTATTACAGAGATTCTATTGGCCTGGGGTGATGAAGGACATAGAAAATTATTGTTCCTCCTGCCCTGTGTGTCAGAGGTCGGCCCCGATGCCACATTTCCGTAGCCCGCTGGTCCCTCTACCCATCATTGAGGTCCCGTTTGAGAGAATCGCAATGGATTTGGTAGGTCCTATAATCAAGTCCGCTAGGGGGCACCAGTACATATTGGTTATAATGGACTATGCCACCCGTTATCCAGAAGCGATCCCTCTCAGAAATACCTCGGCCAAAACCATAGCCAAAGAGCTATCTCTTGTTTTTAGCCGGGTGGGTATTTGTAAAGAACTGCTTACGGACCAAGGTACACCCTTTATGTCCCGGGTTATGAAAGAGCTGTGTAAATTGTTCAAAGTGACGCAATTGCGTACATCTGTGTATCACCCCCAAACCGATGGGCTGGTTGAAAGATTCAACAAAACCCTAAAACAAATGTTGAAGAAAGTGGTGGATAGAGATGGAAAGGATTGGGACTGTCTACTTCCTTATTTGATGTTTGCTATTAGGGAGGTGCCCCAATCCTCTACGGGATTCTCCCCCTTTGAGTTACTGTATGGGAGACACCCAAGAGGGCTGTTGGATATTGCCAAGGAAACTTGGGAAAGTGAGAGTTCTCCCCACAGGAGTGTGATTGAGCATGTCGCCCTGTTGCAAGATCGAATTGCACAGGTAATGCCCATCGTGAAGGAACATTTGGCCCAAGCGCAGTTGGCACAGCAGAGAGTGTACAACCGTGGAGCAAAGACCCGTACCTTTTCCCCGGGGGATAGGATATTGGTACTTGTCCCTACGGTTGAAAGTAAATTCCTTGCCAAATGGCAAGGCCCCTACGAGATAATGGAAAAAGTGAGCGAAGTGAATTACAAGGTCAGACAACCAGGAAGGCGAAAGCCCGAACAGATATATCACGTTAATCTGTTGAAAGCCTGGAGGGATAGAGAGTCCCTAGTCGCAGAAACTTGGTCACCAGCTCAAACTGGTTGCGTGATTCCGGAGGTTGGAATAGCAGCCACCTTGTCACAACCCCAACAACAGGAGGTTAAGGAGTTTGTGCTTCGCAACAAGGAGGTGTTCTCTGAGCTGCCGGGACAAACATCTGGGGTAGAGCATGATATTATTACCCCGCCCGGTGAAAGGGTGAAGTTAAAACCCTATCGGATCCCAGAGGCCCGACGGGAGGCAATACGGGAGGAAGTACAGAAAATGCTGAACTTAGGGGTGATAGAGGAGTCCCAAAGTGATTGGTCTAGTCCCATTGTGTTGGTGCCTAAACCGGATGGGAGCTGGCGATTTTGTAACGATTTTCGTCAGTTGAACAAAGTTACAAAATTTGACACCTACCCCATGCCACGTATAGATGAGTTGATCGACCGGCTGGGAACAGCCCGATACATGACGACTCTTGACCTCACAAAAGGGTATTGGCAAATTCCCCTGGCCAAGTCGGCCAAAGAGAAAACCGCATTTGTAACCCCAGACGGGGCGTTCCAATATAAGAGAATGCCGTTCGGGTTACAGAATGCGCCGGCCACATTCCAGCGGAAAATGGACCAGATACTGAGGCCCCATCGGAAGTATGCTGCGGCTTACCTGGATGACGTAATTGTCCATAGCACAGATTGGGCCTCACATCTGCCAAAAGTGCAAGCAGTCCTAGACTCTATCCGGGAAGCGGGGTTTACGGCTAACCCCAAGAAGTGTACCATTGGGCAGGAGGAGGCCAAATATCTTGGGTACACCATTGGCAGGGGAGTGATAAAACCCCAACTCAACAAAGTCGAGGCCATCCAGAGTTGGCCACGTCCCAACAGCAAGAAGCAGGTACGGGCCTTTCTGGGAATCGCGGGTTATTATCGGCGCTTCATTCCCCACTTTGCTTCTAAGGCTGTGCCCCTAACCAACCTGACGAAAGGGAAAGGGTCGGTCATGATTAAATGGACCCCCGAGGCTGAGGCAGCATTCCAATTCTTGAAACAAGCCTTATGTAGCCAGCCAGTGTTGTACTCACCCGACTTCTCTAAAGACTTTGTCGTACAAAGTGATGCGTCAGATGTGGGGTTAGGAGCAGTATTGTCCCAGGTCTGGAACGGGGAAGAGCACCCAGTCATTTACCTCAGCAGGAAGTTGAAGTCCCATGAGGTAAATTACGCCACGGTTGAAAAGGAGTGTTTAGCGGTGAAGTGGGCTCTAGATTCCCTTCGGTACTATCTGCTAGGTAGGCACTTTGACATGGTTACGGATCACGCTCCGTTAAAGTGGATGGCTCAAAACAAGGAGACAAATAGAAGAGTGAATAGGTGGTTCCTGGCCCTCCAGGAATTCAACTTCACAGTAAAGCATCGCCCTGGCGTTCAAATGGGGAATGTGGATGCTTTGTCTCGAGTACATGAATGCCTGATTGCTGGTGTTCCAACCCCAAGGTTAAAACAAGAGGGGGGGGTATGTGACAGCAGGAAGGTAAAGTCACCTGGTTGCATCCAGGGGGGTAGATATATTTCTCCCAGATTCAGGCTTTATGCTGACTTATACAACTAGGGTGGAGAGTTGTATAAGCCCAGCTGAGGCTAGTAGGCTCATGGATGACTCATACCTCTAGGGAGAGGGCTGGGCGTCGTACAGACAGGGAGTTGATGAGGCCAGCTGAAGCTTGTGAGCTCATTTAGGCCTCTATAAAAACTCCCAGATTCATTAGGTGTTTGCTCATGCCTGGAACCAGACCTGTGTGGACTGTCTAGGGAGAGTGAACCCCTGTGCGGTGAGGCAAAGCCTGTGTGGCTATTTGTTTGGACTTTTACTAAACCAGGGACTTAGGGACTAGGACAGCACCAGGCTGATCCCAGTTGTTAGTTTAGGAAACCTGCATGTTTAGTCAGAGGTCAAACTGACCAGGATTTATTTTGTTTGTTTCTTTTTGGCTTTGCTGTGTTTTTGTCACTGTACATAGAGAAATAAACCGCACCTTTTGATTTTGAAAACCACAACCTCCGTCTGCTGGCCCTGTTTTTGTGTGGGGAGCCCAACCAGGGGGTCACACACACCCGCTACCGAGTTAACCCCCTCACAATACCTCTGCCTGATCTGGAACTGACCCTGGACTGTTTGACCATGCTTTTTGCCTGCCTCTTGGACTGATCTTGTACCCTGCCAGTGGACTAGTGGGATTCATAACACAGGGGTCTCACATATGTGAGGGGCTCCAGAATTGTTTTTCTGGATGAAGAAAACAATTGTTTTTGTTTTTCTCATTCCCAGATTAGGGTCTGGAGACTCGGAGGCTTCAAAGAGATTTGGGTGGGAGAAGCCTCTACCCCTGTCCCCATTCAGTCCTGAACGAGGCCCTACTTCTGCCAACTGCCTGTAGGACCTATGCCATCATGCCTCTGCCTGTCGGATGAACTGACCACACCGCTTTTGCTGACCAAGTCCCTGCCTCTTGCCTGGACCAGTGCTGTCCTCCTGTGGAAAACTGCGCTACTAAAACCACAGGTAATCTTTTGTTTACCATTTGCTCAGCAGAATGTATTTTGGGGTGTAATTCTTGGTATGTTCATGCTATGTGTCCCTAGAACACCTGATGTGTACCTTGCATGTTGGGCCTCTGTATGTGGCCAGGTTGTATAAAAGTCTCACACATTTGGTATCGCCATACTCAGGAGGAGTAGCAGAATGTATTTTGGGGTGTCATTTTTGCTATGTACATGCTATGTGTTGGCAATATCTTATAAATGGACAACTTTGCGTAAAAAAATTGCGTTTTCATTTTTTTCCCGCAATTTCCAAAAACTTCAGGAAAAAAATGAACCGTTCAAAAGACTCATTATGCCTCATAGATTATACGTTGGGGTGTTAGCTTTCCAAAATGGGGTCACTTTGTGGGCGTTTCCATTGTCCTGGTGCTCCAGGGCCTTCAAAAATGTAATAGGTGGTTGAGAAATGAGATGTGTAATTTATGCTCCTAGAATGCCTGAAGGTGCCATTTCAATATTGGGCCTCTGTATGTGGTGAAAAAGTCTCACACATTTGGTGTCGCCATACTCAGGAGGAGTAGCAGAATGTATTTTGAGGTGTCATTTTTGCTATGTACATGCTATGTGTTGGCAATATCTTATAAATGGACAACTTTGCGTAAAACAATTGCGTTTTCATTTTTTTCCCGCAATTTCCAAAAACTTCAGGAAAAAAATGAACCGTTCAACAGACTCATTATGCCTCATAGATTATACGTTGGGGTGTTAGCTTTCCAAAATGGAGTCACTTTGTGGGCGTTTCCATTGTCCTGGTGCTCCAGGGCCTTCAAAAGTGTAATAGGTGGTTGAGAAATGAGATGTGTAATTTATGCTCCTAGAATGCCTGAAGGTGCCATTTCAATATTGGGCCTCTCTATGTGGGCAGGCTGTATAAAAGTCTCACACATTTGGTATCGCCATACTCAGGAGGAGTAGCAGAATGTATTTTGGGGTATCATTTTTGCTATGTACATGCTATGTGTTGGCAATATCTTATAAATGGACAACTTTGCGTAAAAAAATTGCGTTTTCATTTTTTTCCCGCAATTTCCAAAAACGTCAGGAAAAAAATGAACCGTTCAAAAGACCCATTATGCCTCATACATTATACGTTGGGGTGTTAGCTTTCCAAAATGGGGTTACTTTGTGGGCGCTTCCATTGTCCTGGTGCTCCAGGGCCTTCAAAAATGTAATAGGTGGTTGAGAAATGAGATGTGTAATTTATGCTCCTAGAATGCCTGAAGGTGCTATTTCAATATTGGGCCTCTGTATGTGGGCAGGCTGTATAAAAGTCTCACACATTTGGTATTGCCATACTCAGGAGGAGTAGCAGAATGTATTTTGGGACATCATTTGTGGTATACACATGCCATGTGAGAGAAATAACCTATTATAATGACAATTTTGTGGAAAAAATAAAAAAATAAAAAAAATCTTCATTTTGCAAAGAATTGTGGGAAAAAATTACAACATCAAAAACCTCACGATGCATCTTACTAAATACCTTGGAATGTCTAATTTTAAAAAAGGGGTCATTTGGGGGGTATTTGTGCTTTGCTGGCTTGTTCGGGTCGTAAGAAATGAGATAGGCCACCAGTACATTAGGTGTGATCAATTGTTTATGATCCGCCCCACAGCTTGTAGACTCTATAACTTTCACAAAGACCAAATAATATCCACTAATTTGGGTTATTTTTACCAAAGATATGTAGCAGTATAAATTGTGGCTAAATTTTATAAAGAAAAATTAATCATTTGCAAAATTTTATCACATAAACTAAAAAAAAGCGTTTTTTTTTCAAAATTTTCCGTGTTTTTTCATTTATAGCGCAAAAAATAAAAAACCCAGAGGTGATCAAATACCACCAAAAGAAAGCTCTATTTGTATGAAAAAAAGGACAAAAGAATCATTAGGTTACAGTATTACATGACTGAGTAATTGTCATTCAAAGTGTGAGAGCACTGAAAGCTGAAAATTGGTCCGGGCACGAAGGGGATTTAGTGCCCAGTTGTCAAGTGGTTAATACCCTGACTATAATGCCCTGTACACATGATAGGAATTTCCTATGGGCTAAAATCTGATGGAATTTTCTGTCAGAATTCAAGCTGTCTTCCATCAGTCTTGCATACACACTGTTAAGCCCTGTACACACGATCGGATATCCTATGGATTTTCGTCAGATGGATTCTTTTCATCAGACAAACCGATCGTGTATGGGACCCATCGGTCTTTTTTCCATCGGTTTTAAAAAATAGAACATGTTTTAAATTTTTCTGATGGATAAAAAACCGATCGAAAACTCTGATCGTCTATGGGCAAGTCCATCGGATCTAAAAACCACGTATGCTCAGAATCAAGTCGACGCATGCTCAGAAGCATTAAACTTCATTTTTCTCGGCTCATCGGAGTGTTTTACGTCACCGCGTTTGGAACGGTCGGTTTTTTGACTGATGGTGTGTGGACAAGACTGATGGAAAACAGTTTCATCGGATATCCGATGGACAAATCCATCGGACGAAAATCCATAGGATATCCGATCGTGTGTACAGGGCTTAAGACTAAATTCCGACCGTCCAAAACGCGGTGACGTAAAACACTACGATGAGCCAAGAAAAATGAAGATCAATGCTTCCGAGCATGTGTCGACTTGATTCTGAGCATGCGTGTTTTTTTCTCCGCCGGAGTTCCACACAGACGATCGGAATTTCCCATAGGATTTTTTTTCCATCAGAAAAAAATAAAACATGTTCTATTTTCAAGCTCTGAAGGAAAAAAGTCCTATGGGGCCCACACACGATAGGAATTTCTGATGAAAAAATTCCATTAGACTTTTTTCATCAGAAATTCCTATTGTGTGTACAAGGCATTAGCCTTGAAAATTTACAAAACTGATTTTCAAGATTTGCCTCACATTGACTTAAACGGGATTCTTAATCAAGTTATCAATTTGCAGATTTGTATGATACGTGTACCAAACGCTCACTTGAATTGTCACTGTTACAGGGAGTAAAGCCAGCCATACACGGTTCGATTTTTGAATAAAAATTTTCTTTTGAAAATCGTATCAAAGAATTTTCGTATGAATTTCGCACCGTTAGTGGGCTGCAGCAACAGCCAATTTTCGTGCGGCAATCAAATTTGAGGAATCGGACATGTTGGAATTTTTTTTCTAATCAATGATGGGAGAATTGTGCGAGAAATGAAATAGAAAAAAAATGCGCATGTGCAAGAAAAGAAAATTCCCGGAGAGAAAAGAATATTCCCGGAGAGAAAAGAATATTCCCGGCCGAAATCAATGGTGGCATCATCAGATCACAAAAAAACAAAAACTTTTTGATCTTGAAAAGAAAATTTGTTCGAAATTCGACTGCATATGGCCGGTTTAAGTCACATGCTTCTCCACACACAGAAGTATATAGTATTCTCTTCAGTCCCAACTACAGAACAGAGTGGCTGAGGAGCAAAGGGAAAATTTGTATATTCTTTTTGGGGAGGTGGAGTAATAAATCAAATCTGCTGCCTTTTCCTGCATGAGAAAGACTTAGGTATGCTTTATAGTGCTGCATATTCATACCAAAATCAAATACAAAAGAAACAGCCTTTCCCCTAAAAAAAAAAGAAGAAGATGCAGGGTCAGGGAAGTCTATAGTCAATTGTCATGGTCTAACTTGCAGCTTTATTATCCAGTAAATTTTAATGACTCCTTTCTGCTTTCTGCTTACTGGTTGTTAATATTCAGTGGCAAGTGACATTAATGATCAGGGATATATAGACTATTGACATTCGATGAACCTTGACATTTCCTGATAGGTGACCTTAACTGTCTTGTGGTCTTTCCTTGAGGTACCATATTCTAAGTGCTTTAACTGCGAGATACTGTATATATATTGGTAGATCCTACTGTTGCATTAATAGAATTTAATGACCTTGTGGGGCACACACATTTTAAGAATCACAAAAGCGAAAAATATTGTATACTGATTGTACTATATGTATATATATATATATATATAGATATAGATCTATATATATATAAAATATATAGAGCTATGTATAAATATATAGCTCTATATATAGATCTGTATCTATATATAGATTGTGACAGCAGGAAGGTAAAGTCACCTGGTTGCATCCAGGGGGGTAGATATATTTCGCCCAGATTCAGGCTTTACGCCGACTTATACAACTAGGTGGAGAGTTGTATAAGCCCAGCTGAGGCTAGTGGGCTCATGGATGACTCATACCTCTAGGGAGAGTGTGGGGCGTCGTGCAGACAGGGAGTTGATGAGACCAGCTGAAGCTTGTCAGCTCATTTAGGCCTCTATAAGAACTCCCAGCTTCATTAGGTGTTTGCTCATGCCTGGAACCAGACCTGTGTGGACTGTCTAGGGAGAGTGAACCCCTGTGCGGTGAGACAAAGCCTGTGTGGCTATTTGCTTGGACATTTAAAACCAGGGACTTAGGGACTAGGACAGCACTAGGCTGATCCCAGTTGTTAGTTAGGAAACCTGTATGTTTAGTCAGAGGTCAAGTTGACCAGGATTTATTTTGTTTATGTTTCTTTTGCTTTGCTGTGTTTTGTCACTGTAAATAGAAAATAAACCGCACCTTTTTGATTTTGAAAACCACAACCTCCGTTTGCTGGGCCTGTTTTTGTGTGGGGAGCCCATCCCGGGGGTCACACACACCCGCTGCCGAGCTAACCCCCTCACAGTTGGTGGAGAACCAGTGGCAGTTTTTTTTAAGCCAGCATGGAGGAGATACTGAAGCAGCTGGCTCTAGCAAATGCCAATCAACAGCAGACAAATGCAGGTTTACAAAAGAGCCTTGCAGCTCATCAACAGAGCTTCGCAGCCCAGCAGCAAGCTCATCAACAGAGCCTTGCAGCTCAACAACAGAACTTCGCAGCCCAGCAGCAAGCTCATCAACAGAGCCTTGCAGCCCAGCAGCAGACAAACGCAACTTTGCAACAGAGTCTGGAGGCTCAGCAACAAGCCCAGCAGCAATCTGAGGCCCGCTTCATAGACCTGTTGCAGAAGCAAGAGCAGAGACTACAACAACAGATGGAAGCAGTAATGCAGCAACGTCCGCAGACCAGTGAGGAAAGCCGTCCCACTAATACCGCGTCCTTTGGGGTGAGTCGTTTATTGACAAAAATGACTGGAGAGGATGATCCAGAGGTATTTTTGACCACATTTGAAAGGACCGCTGAAAGAGAAAAGTGGCCTGAGGAGCAGTGGGCTGGACTGGTGGCTCCTCTGTTAACTGGTGAATCGCAGAAAGCTTACTATGACCTAGAGCCTAACCAAGCAAAAGACTATGTGATGCTAAAAGCTGAAATATTGGCAAGGCTGGGTGTCACCCAGGCTGTCCGGGCTCAGCGTGTGCATAACTGGACTTTCCAGCTTGGAAAACCCCCCAGGTCTCAAATGTATGATCTCATTCACCTGAGCAGAAAGTGGCTACAGCCAGAGACTTTGTCCGCACCAAAGATTGTGGAACGTGTTGTAATGGATCGGTTTTTGAGAGCTCTTCCTACTGCCATCCAAAAGTGGGTAAGCCATGGAGACCCAGAAACGGCCGGTAAACTTGTGGATCGGGTAGAGAGATACTTGGCTGCAGAGAACCTGACGGCCTCTTCCAGAGACTCTCGGACTTTCCACCCTAAGACCAGACCATCCCCAGGGGCGGATAAGAGGATTCCAAGGGGTGAGGGTGGAGAGAGTGAGAGGGTGGGAGCTCTACCCCAAGTTTGGCGAGAACAGCCTGGGAAATCAGCGGCTCAAGAGGCGGCAAGAAGGATCGTTTGCTACCGCTGCCGGCAAGCGGGACATATTGCAGCCAATTGCCCGGTTGTGGAGGAACCCATGCAGTGTGACTTTCTGACGGGCAGACGTCAGTCGCTGTGTGCGACAGTCGCATGCACTGCCATTCGAGGAACTGAGAAACATTTATGCAAAATGTGTGTTAATGGTAGAAATGTTGTGGTATTGCTGGATTCAGGTAGCCTTGTGACCCTGATAAAGGCTGAGTTAGTTAAAACAGAGGTCTCTGGGAATAGCAAGGTAGCTGTTATTTGTGTGCATGGGGACACCCGAGAGTATCCAGTGACTACAGTGTGTTTCGAGACCCCCAAAGGTACCCTCTCTCATCCAGTGGGCTTAGTATCTCAGTTACCGCATGACGCCATTGTGGGAAGGGATTTTCCGAAGTTCTGGGAACTGTGGGATGATCCTGAGCCCCCCACTGGTGCCCCTATGTACCAGGAATGTGATAGCCAGAACTCCCCTGAGAGTGGTGAGGACTCTCCGGAATTTCCCTTATCAGTATTGGCAGGGGAGACTCAAGAAACTGGAGAGGAGCCCACCTCCTCAGACGAAAACCTACCGTCTGTGGAGTTTTCTGATCTTGAGGTTCACAGGGAAAACTTTGCCACAGAACAGTTGAAAGACCCCGCCCTAATAAAGGCACGGGAAAACGTAGTGAAAATAGATGGCGAGTTAGTGAACCCAGATAATACCTGCACTTACCCATACTTCAGCGTAGAGAAGGACCTACTGTATCGGGTGGCAAAAAGGGCAGAAGAAACCGTTGAGCAGCTTGTGGTGCCCAAACCTTACAGGAAGTTGGTGTTGGAGTTGGCCCATGGGCACATTCTTGGAGGTCATCTGGGGACAGAGAAAACCCGAGAGAGGGTATTACAGAGATTCTATTGGCCGGGGGTGATGAAGGACATAGAAAATTATTGCTCCTCCTGCCCTGTGTGTCAGAGGTCGGCCCCGATGCCACATTTCCGTAGCCCGCTGGTCCCTCTACCCATCATTGAGGTCCCGTTTGAGAGGATCGCCATGGATTTGGTAGGGCCTATAATCAAGTCCGCTAGGGGGCACCAGTACATATTAGTTAT
The DNA here is from genome assembly GCA_029206835.1 of Rana muscosa. Taxonomy (NCBI): domain Eukaryota; kingdom Metazoa; phylum Chordata; class Amphibia; order Anura; family Ranidae; genus Rana; species Rana muscosa. The sequence continues at coordinate 123,058,029 of CM055126.1, read as the reverse complement.
AATGGACTATGCCACCCGTTATCCAGAAGCGATCCCTCTCCGAAATACCTCGGCCAAGACCATAGCCAAAGAGCTATCTCTTGTGTTTAGCCGGGTGGGTATTTGTAAAGAACTGCTTACGGACCAAGGTACACCCTTTATGTCCCGGGTTATGAAGGAGCTGTGTAAATTGTTCAAAGTGACGCAATTACGTACATCTGTGTATCACCCCCAAACCGATGGGCTGGTTGAAAGATTCAACAAAACCCTAAAACAAATGTTGAAGAAAGTGGTGGATAGAGATGGAAAGGATTGGGACTGTCTACTTCCTTATCTGATGTTTGCTATTAGGGAGGTGCCCCAATCCTCTACGGGATTCTCCCCCTTTGAGTTACTGTATGGGAGACACCCAAGAGGGCTGTTGGATATTGCCAAGGAAACTTGGGAAAGTGAGAGTTCTCCCCACAGGAGTGTGATTGAGCATGTCGCCCTGATGCAAGACCGAATTGCACAGGTAATGCCCATCGTGAAGGAACATTTGGCCCAAGCGCAGTTAGCACAGCAGAGAGTGTACAACCGTGGAGCCAAGACCCGTACCTTTTCCCCGGGGGATAGGATACTGGTACTTGTCCCTACGGTTGAAAGTAAATTCCTTGCCAAATGGCAAGGCCCCTATGAGATAATGGAAAAAGTGAGCGAAGTGAATTACAAGGTCAGACAACCAGGAAGGCGAAAGCCCGAACAGATCTATCACGTTAATCTGTTGAAAGCCTGGAGGGATAGAGAGTCCCTAGTCGCAGACACTTGGTCACCAGCTCAAACTGGTTGCGTGATTCCTGAGGTTGGAATAGCAGCCACCTTGTCACAACCCCAACAACAGGAGGTTAAGGAGTTTGTGCTTTGCAACAAGGAGGTATTCTCTGAGCTGCCGGGACAAACATCTGGGGTAGAGCATGACATCATTACCCCGCCCGGTGAAAGGGTGAAGTTAAAACCCTATCGGATCCCAGAGGCCCGACGGGAGGCAATACGGGAGGAAGTACAGAAAATGCTGAACTTAGGGGTGATAGAGGAGTCCCAAAGTGATTGGTCTAGTCCCATTGTGTTGGTGCCTAAACCGGATGGGAGCTGGCGATTTTGTAACGATTTTCGTCAGTTGAACAAAGTTACAAAATTTGACACCTACCCCATGCCACGTATAGATGAGTTGATCGACCGGCTGGGAACAGCCCGATACATGACGACTCTTGACCTCACAAAAGGGTATTGGCAAATCCCCCTGGCCAAGTCGGCCAAAGAGAAAACCGCATTTGTAACCCCAGACGGGGCGTTCCAATATAAAAGAATGCCGTTCGGGTTACAGAATGCGCCGGCCACATTCCAGCGGAAAATGGACCAGATGCTGAGGCGCCATCGGGAGTATGCTGCGGCTTACCTGGATGACGTAATTGTCCATAGCACAGATTGGGCCTCACATCTGCCAAAAGTGCAAGCAGTCCTGGACTCTGTTCGGGAAGCGGGGTTTACGGCTAACCCCAAGAAGTGTACCATTGGGCAGGAGGAGGCCAAATATCTTGGGTACACCATTGGGAGGGGAGTAATAAAACCCCAACTCAACAAAGTCGAGGCCATCCAGAGTTGGCCACGTCCCAACAGCAAGAAGCAGGTACGAGCCTTTCTGGGAATCGCTGGGTATTATCGGCGATTCATTCCCCACTTTGCTTCTAAGGCTGTGCCCCTAACCAACCTGACGAAGGGGAAAGGGTCGGTCATGATTAAATGGACCCCCGAGGCTGAGGCAGCATTCCAATTCTTGAAACAAGCCTTATGTAGCCAGCCAGTGTTGTACTCACCCGACTTCTCTAAAGACTTTGTCGTACAAAGTGATGCGTCAGATGTGGGGTTAGGAGCAGTATTGTCCCAGGTCTGGAACGGGGAAGAGCACCCAGTCATTTACCTCAGCAGGAAGTTGAAGTCCCATGAGGTAAATTACGCCACCGTTGAAAAGGAGTGTTTAGCGGTGAAGTGGGCTCTAGATTCCCTTCGGTACTACCTGCTAGGTAGGCACTTTGACATGGTTACGGATCACGCTCCGTTAAAGTGGATGGCTCAAAACAAGGAAACAAATAGAAGAGTGAATAGGTGGTTCCTGGCCCTCCAGGAATTCAACTTCACAGTAAAGCATCGCCCTGGCGTTCAAATGGGGAATGTGGATGCTTTGTCTCGAGTACATGAATGCCTGATTGCTGGTGTTCCAACCCCGAGGTTAAAACAAGAGGGGGGGGTATGTGACAGCAGGAAGGTAAAGTCACCTGGTTGCATCCAGGGGGGTAGATATATTTCGCCCAGATTCAGGCTTTACGCCGACTTATACAACTAGGTGGAGAGTTGTATAAGGCTAGTGGGCTCATGGATGACTCATACCTCTAGGGAGAGTGTGGGGCGTCGTGCAGACAGAGATGAGGAGACCAGCTGAACCTTGTCAGCTCATTTAGGCCTCTATAAGAACTCCCAGCTTCATTAGATGTTAGCTCATGCCTGGAACCAGACCTGTGTGGACTGTCTAGGGAGAGTGAACCCCTGTGCGGTGAGAAAAAGCCTGTGTGGCTATTTGCTTGGACATTTAAAACCAGGGACTTAGGGACTGGGACAGCACTAGGCTGATCCCAGTTGTTAGTTAGGAAACCTGTATGTTTAGTCAGAGGTCAAGTTGACCAGGATTTATTTTATTTATGTTTCTTTTGCTTTGCTGTGTTTTGTCACTGTAAATAGAAAATAAACCGCACCTTTTTGATTTTGAAAACCACAACCTCCGTTTGCTGGGCCTGTTTTTGTCTGGGGAGACCATCCCGGGGGTCACACACACCCGCTGCCGAGCTAACCCCCTCACAATATATATATATATATATAGATGTAGCGCTACCCCCAGCTAAGAGAGCCGGTAGTTTGATTTTTCTTTGGGCCCTGAGTACAGCTCCACCAACCCCCGGCAATCTACTCAACCCACTTATGGCACAGTTAGTCTAGGGGATGTTATCTATCACAATCTATACCTGATTGTACACACACCTCAACTATATTAAGAGGCAAGCACTATGTGCAATGATAACACACTGATAGCAAATAGTAAAGTATAACTGTTTTACTTTTGGTTAAAAGGCATAGGGTAAAACATAACACATAACTTGCTTACAGAGCCCTGCAGCTTCTGATATAGTATACACTAATAACGCAGCACGGTCATACACCACGTGCAGCTATTAGTATCTATGCACCCTGTGGCGCACCGAACAATATTCTCCCCCCCAGTCAGGCCTGAAACAGATTTAACTTAGTCCTTAGAATAATACTTTCTTGTTCATACATCACGGGACACAGAGCAGCATAGTCATTACTATGTGGGTTATATAGAATTACCTTCAGGTGCTGGCACTGGCAACTTCCAAAACAGGAAGTACCCTCCCCTATATAAGCCCCTCCCATCCGGGAGTACCTCAGTTTTTTGCCAGTGTCTAAGGTGTTGGCCAAGGTTAACATGTATTCATCTGGGCTTGTGTACAGGTTCTCTGGGCCTTAGCAAGCTATTCCGGATCCGACCAAAAAAGCTTCATAGCTAAACGGTCGGTACCCGGGCCTTGCAGAGAAGAGCAGGGTTTTGCCTGTAATGCCTCTCTTAGGAGGGCTGGACCCTGGGATCCAGAGCTCTGGTCATACCCAAAACCAAGAGGCTATCTGTGCAGGGTGCTATACAGGTCCAGGGGAGTGGAATCCTTGGGAACCCGGTCCCTGAAGGTCTAGTACAATGCCTGCCGTGAGAGGTGAAGTTTGGGCTTCTGTGGACCAAACAAAGTCCTGCGGCGGGGAAAAGGTAAGTGGGGGCCCCTCAGGAACTTGGTTCTATTGAGGGGACCCCCAAGCCTAATATGTCTTTCTGCCTGTTACCTAAAGGGTATTCCCGCTAATAGCTGTATATGCCTAAGAAATCCTAGAAATGTTTTTTCATAAGGGAAGTTTTAAAAAACTGTAAACCTGGAAATGTTTTTTCATAAAGGAGGTTTTAAAAAAAAAAAAAAAAAAGACAAAGGTGCGGTACCTGTGTTTGTCCACTAGAGGCCGCTGTGGAACGTCTTTTTTCTTGGGACTATTCCTTCCATGGTGAAAGTCCAGGCAGATGAGTGAGCTCTCTATCAGGGAAGCTGCATTCCTCTGTCATGCTGCCAAGTAGTTTCCTTCCATCCCCGAGTCCTGGTGAAACAGGGACCCTGGCTCCTCTCCCTACATGGCGCCAAGAGCGCACACGTGCACGCGCGCGCGCACGCACACATGCTTTCCTTTTATAAGGTTTAGCTTCAAAAAAGGGGGCGGAGCCTGGCGGATGACGCGCTCTGTGCGCCCAGCGCTTCTGCGCATGTGCGGGCGTCCCAGCAAGATAAAAGGACTCAGTCCACGCTGCTTGCTATGGACACAGAGCATGAAAAGGAGCTGGTAGCATGGTATAGGGGCTTACAGCGGGCGGTTGATACAGGCATCCCCAGAAAGACGCATTAGTAGACACCCACTGATGTACATAGCAGCAAATTGCATTAGACTATTTCAGTAAGGGGTGTATTGCGGCTGGAATACCTCAGCTTTGAACTAAGGAATATGCCGCCTAAAAAACTCCGAGATATACCTCTCAGGAAGTGTAGGGGGTCTCCATCGGGCTCTGAGGATCTGGAGCAGTCATCTGCACCCTCCTCCCCTGAGAAATCAGAGGTTAATACCCATAAGGAACCCCCGGGAGTGCCAGGTACTGCGGCTGTCCTCAGTCCACCTGCTCCTGCATATATAACAGAGGAGGTTTTTTCCTCAACTCTGGAGGGATTGGAGCAGAGATTGGCTGCATTGATCGCTTCTTCTCTACAGGAAAGAAAGCGCGCCAGATCTCCATCACCTCCATTAGAGTGCCTGTTGGCAGAGCAACAGTCCCAGGAAGGGACCGACCTACCTGAAGGGGATCAGGAGGAGGTTAGCTCTGTTTTTGAGGAATCGACAGTAGATGAACCATTTTCAGCATCACAGACTGAAAGATTGTGGGTCCAGACCCTAACTGACATGGTTCGATCTGCATTTAAAATGCCTCTTGTTGAACCATCAACTACTGCTGTCTCCTCATTGGGGTCGCTAAAAGCTCCCCAGGTTAATTGCTCCTTTCCAATACATCCATTATTGGAAGGACTTATATACCAGGACTGGGAACATCCTGATAAACTATTTGTTCCGCCTAAAAGGTTTCCGGTGATCTATCCCATGGAGGAAAAGTTCACCCAGAGATGGAATGTTCCTACGGTGGATGCAGCCATCTCTTCTGTGAACAAATCACTGACATGTCCAGTAGATAATGTTCAAATGTTCAAAGATCCAGTGGATAAAAAATTGGAATCTTTATTAAAATCTGCTTTTTCCACAGCAGGGGCTGTTACACAGCCAGCAGTGGCAGCTATTGGGATCTGCCAAGCTTTAAAGGATCAAATGAAAATGGTCCTGAGGGATTTGCCAGACCAGCAGGCCCAGGCTCTGGCTGATCTGCCTAGAGCATTATGCTTTGCGGTTGATGCCATCAAGGATTCTATCCATCAGGCCTCCCGCCTCACGCTGTCTTTGGTACATATGCGTAGGCTTCTGTGGCTCAAAAACTGGTCTGCTGAAGCTCCCTGTAAGAAGCTCTTAGTTAGCTTCCCATTTCATGGGGAACGCCTTTTTGGCGAAGACCTGGATAAGTATATCCAGAAGATTTCCAGTGGTAAAAGTACTCTCTTACCGAGTAAAAAGAGGTCTAGGGGTCCATCTTTTAAGAGGACTACCTCTCCTATCCCTGCGACGTCTGCTACTAAGCAGTTCCGACGGCCTCCTCGGTCAAACTCAGGAGGTAAAAATCAGGGACAGCCACAGGGTAATAAAAAGCCCTGGATCCGAAGAGGTACTAAACCAGCCTCCAAGTCAAGCCTATGAAGGGCTGCCCCCACTCAAACGGGTGGGGGGAAGACTTCAGTTGTTCGCAGAGACCTGGCGGGAGACGATCAAAGACAGATGGGTGCTCTCCGCAGTAACTCTGGGATACAAGTTGGAGTTAAAAGAGTCTCCTCCGTCCCATTTTATGTGGTCAGGCATGCCAAGAGACCCTCTGAAAAGAGGGTCTCTCCTATTGGCGTTAGAACAACTATTGCTCCAAGGAGTAATTATGGAGGTTCCTATGGCAGTGTGGGGGTTGGGTTTCTACTCAAACCTTTTCACAGTCCCGAAGCCAAACGGGGACATAAGACCCATATTGGACCTAAAGAGTCTAAACAAATTTCTAAACGTCCGGTCTTTCCGGATGGAGTCGATCCGATCGGTCACCGCTGCCCTACAAGGGGAGGAATGGTTAGCCTCGATCGACATCAAAGATGCTTACTTGCATGTTCCCATCTTTCCAGGTCATCAAAAATTCCTACGCTTTGCAGTAGAAGGGCGCCATTTTCAGTTCAGAGCCTTACCATTCGGTCTGGCCACAGCACCACGAGTGTTCACAAAAATTCTGGCCCCACTGTTGGCCGATCTAAGAACACGGGGTGTAACGATAATGGCATACCTAGACGACCTGTTGTTGATGGACCACTCAGTTGCCAAGCTAGAAGTGGTAATTGTCGATACAATCAAGTATCTAGAGTCTCACGGTTGGGTCATCAACCTGGACAAGTCAGCCCTACAGCCAGTGAAAAACCTGGTATATCTAGGGCTACGGCTGGATTCAGACCAGAGGAAGATTTTCTTACCTCTAGACAAGGTATCCTCTTTGAGGGCCTTGGTCCGTCTGCTTTGTGCAAAAAGACAGCCGTCCATACGCCTGTGCATGAGGCTGCTAGGAAAGATGGTAGCATCATTCGAAGCTGTGCCATACGCCCAATTCCACTCAAGGAATTTACAAAAGGCCATATTGTCAGCCTGGAACGGAAAAGTTCAGGCTCTAGACTTCCCGATGGCTTTGTCCCCTTCCGTTCGGAAGAGTCTCTGCTGGTGGTTGATCCCCCAGAATCTCCAGAAGGGAAAACCCTTCAGCCCGATATCTTGGAAGGTGGTCACTACAGATGCCAGCCTTATAGGCTGGGGGGCAGTACTGGAGCAATGGTCTCTCCAGGGCAGATGGTCAAATGTAGTAAAAACCCTGCCCATCAATCTCTTAGAGATACGAGCAGCCCGGTACGCCCTAGTAGCCTGGACATCCAGACTCCAAGGGTCCCCTGTCAGAATTCAATCAGACAATGCCACAGCAGTGGCATATATCAATCATCAGGGAGGCACCAGGAGTCGTGCAGCCCAGAGGGAAGTAAGTCACATCCTGGAATGGGCAGAAAAGCATGTCCCATGTATATCAGCTGTCTTCATTCCAGGGGTGGAGAATTGGAAGGCGGACTTTCTGAGTCGCCAACAGTTATGCCCAGGGGAATGGTCCCTTCATCCCGAGGTCTTCCGAGCAATATGTCAGCGGTGGGGAACACCGGATGTAGATCTGCTAGCATCCAGATTCAACGCAAAGGTGGACAGGTTTGTCTCCCGGACAAGGGATCCCCTCGCTTGCGGCTCGGATGCTCTGGTGTTCCCTTGGGATCAGTTCAGACTGATATATGCATTCCCTCCGCTACAATTGTTGCCTCGACTCCTTCGCAGAGTCAGGTTGGAGAAGAAGCCGGTGATCCTGGTGGCTCCAGCGTGGCCCCGAAGGGCCTGGTACGCGGAGATCATCAAAATGTCTGTGGGGAGTCCTTGAACCCTTCCACGTCGTCCGGACCTGCTTTCGCAAGGACCGATATACCACCCTTCCTTACTAACTCTAAGTTTAACGGCCTGGCTATTGAATCCCACATCCTAAAGAAGAGAGGTCTCTCTAACTCTGTGGTATCAACTATAATCAATGCCAGGAAGCCTGTATCCAGGCAGATCTACTATAGAGTTTGGAAGGCGTACATCACTTGGTGCGAGGCCAGAAAATGGCATCCACGTAAGTACGTTATAGGCAGAATTCTGGACTTCCTGCAGTGGGCTGTAGACAGGAAGTTTGCCTTAAGTACTATCAAGGGCCAGGTTTCGGCCTTGTCAATACTATTTCAAAGGCCCCTGGCTATGCATTCACTTGTCAAATCCTTTATGCAAGGTGTGACTCGTATTATTCCACCGATTAAGGCTCCCATATGCCCATGGGATCTAAATTTGGTTCTGTCGGTTCTGCAGAAGCAGCCATTTGAACCTTTGCGGCACATTTCCTTGGTTCTACTCACCAGGAAATTGATATTTTTAGTAGCCATATGCTCGGCTAGAAGAGTGTCGGAATTAGCCGCCATGTCCTGTAAAGAGCCATATCTGGTTATCCATAAGGACAGAGTAGTATTACGTCCTCACCCAGCCTTTCTTCCTAAGGTGGTATCGAGGTTTCACTTGAACCAGGATGTGGTTCTTCCTTCTTTTTTCCCCAAACCAAGCTCGGTAGAGGAAAAGTTATTGCATTCTTTGGATGTAGTAAGAGCAGTTAAAGCTTATCTAAAAGCCACTGCTCAGATTCGTAGAACGGATTCTTTGTTTGTTCTGCCGGAAGGCCCCAGAAAGGGTCAGGCAGCATCAAAATCTACTTTAGCCAAGTGGATTTGACAGGTCATAATACAAGCCTATGGCTTGAGAAGTAGACCGCCTCCGTTCAAAGTTAGGGCGCACTCCACGAGAGCAGTTGGAACTTCATGGGCAGTGCATCACCAGGCCTCCCTGGCGCAAATTTGTAAGGCCGCAACATGGTCTTCAGTACACACGTTTACTAGGTTCTACCAGGTGGACGTTAGAAGTCAGGAGGATGTCGCCTTTGGGCGCAGTGTGTTGCAGGCCGCAAAAGATCCTCATGCCTGATGGCGCCCAGCTTATGTATGGTGTATCCCCCCCCTCATGTGGCATTGCTTTGGGACGTCCCACATAGTAATGACTATGCTGCTCTGTGTCCCGTGATGTATGAACAAGAAAGTAGGATTTTTAAAACAGCTTACCTGTAAAATCCTTTTCTTGGAGTACATCACGGGACACAGAGCTCCCACCCCTCTTTTGGGGACACGTATTGCTTTGCTACAAAACTGAGGTACTCCCGGATGGGAGGGGCTTATATAGGGGAGGGTACTTCCTGTTTTGGAAGTTGCCAGTGCCAGCACCTGAAGGTAATTCTATATAACCCACATAGTAATGACTATGCTGCTCTGTGTCCCGTGATGTACTCCAAGAAAAGGATTTTACAGGTAAGCTGTTTTAAAAATCCTACTTTCTTCGCATGCAACTTGAACGGTGGTGCACATACAGGAAACAACACTTGTAATCCACAGAGTAGGCAATCACAAAGAACAGTTCACTGGAGACCACTCACTCAGTTCCGCTACTAGTCTCCAGTAAAAATAGCAAATAAAGGCCGGTGGGCCAAGGCAGTCTCTAGGCCTAGCAACAGTACAGCCTATTGGATTGAGCAGGTGCTAGCTCACCACTCCGGACGCGATCCCAGTCCGGGACTTCCACCACTGTGTCTCCGCACACAGCGTCTCAACGATCGGGTCTCCGATCCAGCGAATGTCGGCAACTTGAAGAAAGTCAGATGCCACCCAAGCTCGCAACAAGGTGGAAGGCTCTTTGGAAGTTGTACCAGGCCCCAGGCTTCAGGCCCGATACTCCAGCAGATCCGCACAGGAAGACCGGTTGATAGCTGCGCGGTGTCCAAAGAGGCCGAGCTTAGCCTCGCCTCCTCCTTTTATCTCCCCACCCACAAGCCTCTGCGCTAGCAACATTGCACCCTGGGTGCCAAACGGGGTTCTGGGAAATGCAGTCCTAGAGTCTTAAAGGAGACCCCGCTACATTGATATATATTGATATATATATCTATATATATAAAAAGTCCAGAGGATCGCTGCACTTAAAATTTCTTTATTGAACCGATGCTCAAACAAACATTACATGATGTGTAAGTTCATATTACATTGTGGGCTCACAAGCTTACACCCTTCTTCAAATCAAACACACATCTAAAGTCAAAGTTACACACATTGCTTCAATACCATAATTTTACACATTTGCAAATTAGATCCTTTTCTTATACATCCTTATATCACAAGTGGTGAAATGGTTAGCAATTGTACACAATTTATCACTATCTAGCTATCACATTGTATGAATTATCACCTAAATAAATAAATATAAATCCAGATCTGTATTTAACCCGTTAGGGGTAATAGTATCAAGAAAATGAATCCAATGTACTTCACGCTTTTTTAGAATGGATTCCTGGTTACCACCCCTTCTATTCTTATTTAAACCCTCCAGTACCATGAATTTTAATTGGGAAATCAAATGTCCTTTCTCCAAAAAGTGTCTCGCTAAAGGCAACTGTACCAATTTATCTCTAATTGAATATTTGTGCCTTGCTATCCTATCTTTAACTTTCTGAATGGTCTCTCCTATGTATCCCACATGGACATGTTATTGAATATATTACATATGATGATTGGCAAGTTTATTACCCTTTGATTTTAATATCATACCCCTTATGTGGATGGGATTTACTCTTGCCTTTTATCATGGAGTTACACTGTATAGGCGATAGACATGGGTATGACCCTGTATTACGGGATCCTAAAAAAGTTACTATTGGGCTGGGAGGGGTATATAGGTCAGATCTGACCAATCTATCCCTTAGTGTTCCTCTTTTTCTTTATAATAACTGGACTTTCCAGCTTGGAAAACCCCCCAGGTCTCAAATGTATGATCTCATTCACCTGAGCAGAAAGTGGCTACAGCCAGAGACTTTGTCCGCACCAAAGATTGTGGAACGTGTTGTAATGGATCGGTTTTTGAGAGCTCTTCCTACTGCCATCCAAAAGTGGGTAAGCCATGGAGACCCAGAAACGGCCGGTAAACTTGTGGATCGGGTAGAGAGATACTTGGCTGCAGAGAACCTGACGGCCTCTTCCAGAGACTCTCGGACTTTCCACCCTAAGACCAGACCATCCCCAGGGGCGGATAAGAGGATTCCAAGGGGTGAGGGTGGAGAGAGTGAGAGGGTGGGAGCTCTACCCCAAGTTTGGCGAGAACAGCCTGGGAAATCAGCGGCTCAAGAGGCGGCAAGAAGGATCGTTTGCTACCGCTGCCGGCAAGCGGGACATATTGCAGCCAATTGCCCGGTTGTGGAGGAACCCATGCAGTGTGACTTTCTGACGGGCAGACGTCAGTCGCTGTGTGCGACAGTCGCATGCACTGCCATTCGAGGAACTGAGAAACATTTATGCAAAATGTGTGTTAATGGTAGAAATGTTGTGGTATTGCTGGATTCAGGTAGCCTTGTGACCCTGATAAAGGCTGAGTTAGTTAAAACAGAGGTCTCTGGGAATAGCAAGGTAGCTGTTATTTGTGTGCATGGGGACACCCGAGAGTATCCAGTGACTACAGTGTGTTTCGAGACCCCCAAAGGTACCCTCTCTCATCCAGTGGGCTTAGTATCTCAGTTACCGCATGACGCCATTGTGGGAAGGGATTTTCCGAAGTTCTGGGAACTGTGGGATGATCCTGAGCCCCCCACTGGTGCCCCTATGTACCAGGAATGTGATAGCCAGAACTCCCCTGAGAGTGGTGAGGACTCTCCGGAATTTCCCTTATCAGTATTGGCAGGGGAGACTCAAGAAACTGGAGAGGAGCCCACCTCCTCAGACGAAAACCTACCGTCTGTGGAGTTTTCTGATCTTGAGGTTCACAGGGAAAACTTTGCCACAGAACAGTTGAAAGACCCCGCCCTAATAAAGGCACGGGAAAACGTAGTGAAAATAGATGGCGAGTTAGTGAACCCAGATAATACCTGCACTTACCCATACTTCAGCGTAGAGAAGGACCTACTGTATCGGGTGGCAAAAAGGGCAGAAGAAACCGTTGAGCAGCTTGTGGTGCCCAAACCTTACAGGAAGTTGGTGTTGGAGTTGGCCCATGGGCACATTCTTGGAGGTCATCTGGGGACAGAGAAAACCCGAGAGAGGGTATTACAGAGATTCTATTGGCCGGGGGTGATGAAGGACATAGAAAATTATTGCTCCTCCTGCCCTGTGTGTCAGAGGTCGGCCCCGATGCCACATTTCCGTAGCCCGCTGGTCCCTCTACCCATCATTGAGGTCCCGTTTGAGAGGATCGCCATGGATTTGGTAGGGCCTATAATCAAGTCCGCTAGGGGGCACCAGTACATATTAGTTATAATGGACTATGCCACCCGTTATCCAGAAGCGATCCCTCTCCGAAATACCTCGGCCAAGACCATAGCCAAAGAGCTATCTCTTGTGTTTAGCCGGGTGGGTATTTGTAAAGAACTGCTTACGGACCAAGGTACACCCTTTATGTCCCGGGTTATGAAGGAGCTGTGTAAATTGTTCAAAGTGACGCAATTACGTACATCTGTGTATCACCCCCAAACCGATGGGCTGGTTGAAAGATTCAACAAAACCCTAAAACAAATGTTGAAGAAAGTGGTGGATAGAGATGGAAAGGATTGGGACTGTCTACTTCCTTATCTGATGTTTGCTATTAGGGAGGTGCCCCAATCCTCTACGGGATTCTCCCCCTTTGAGTTACTGTATGGGAGACACCCAAGAGGGCTGTTGGATATTGCCAAGGAAACTTGGGAAAGTGAGAGTTCTCCCCACAGGAGTGTGATTGAGCATGTCGCCCTGATGCAAGACCGAATTGCACAGGTAATGCCCATCGTGAAGGAACATTTGGCCCAAGCGCAGTTAGCACAGCAGAGAGTGTACAACCGTGGAGCCAAGACCCGTACCTTTTCCCCGGGGGATAGGATACTGGTACTTGTCCCTACGGTTGAAAGTAAATTCCTTGCCAAATGGCAAGGCCCCTATGAGATAATGGAAAAAGTGAGCGAAGTGAATTACAAGGTCAGACAACCAGGAAGGCGAAAGCCCGAACAGATCTATCACGTTAATCTGTTGAAAGCCTGGAGGGATAGAGAGTCCCTAGTCGCAGACACTTGGTCACCAGCTCAAACTGGTTGCGTGATTCCTGAGGTTGGAATAGCAGCCACCTTGTCACAACCCCAACAACAGGAGGTTAAGGAGTTTGTGCTTTGCAACAAGGAGGTATTCTCTGAGCTGCCGGGACAAACATCTGGGGTAGAGCATGACATCATTACCCCGCCCGGTGAAAGGGTGAAGTTAAAACCCTATCGGATCCCAGAGGCCCGACGGGAGGCAATACGGGAGGAAGTACAGAAAATGCTGAACTTAGGGGTGATAGAGGAGTCCCAAAGTGATTGGTCTAGTCCCATTGTGTTGGTGCCTAAACCGGATGGGAGCTGGCGATTTTGTAACGATTTTCGTCAGTTGAACAAAGTTACAAAATTTGACACCTACCCCATGCCACGTATAGATGAGTTGATCGACCGGCTGGGAACAGCCCGATACATGACGACTCTTGACCTCACAAAAGGGTATTGGCAAATCCCCCTGGCCAAGTCGGCCAAAGAGAAAACCGCATTTGTAACCCCAGACGGGGCGTTCCAATATAAAAGAATGCCGTTCGGGTTACAGAATGCGCCGGCCACATTCCAGCGGAAAATGGACCAGATGCTGAGGCGCCATCGGGAGTATGCTGCGGCTTACCTGGATGACGTAATTGTCCATAGCACAGATTGGGCCTCACATCTGCCAAAAGTGCAAGCAGTCCTGGACTCTGTTCGGGAAGCGGGGTTTACGGCTAACCCCAAGAAGTGTACCATTGGGCAGGAGGAGGCCAAATATCTTGGGTACACCATTGGGAGGGGAGTAATAAAACCCCAACTCAACAAAGTCGAGGCCATCCAGAGTTGGCCACGTCCCAACAGCAAGAAGCAGGTACGAGCCTTTCTGGGAATCGCTGGGTATTATCGGCGATTCATTCCCCACTTTGCTTCTAAGGCTGTGCCCCTAACCAACCTGACGAAGGGGAAAGGGTCGGTCATGATTAAATGGACCCCCGAGGCTGAGGCAGCATTCCAATTCTTGAAACAAGCCTTATGTAGCCAGCCAGTGTTGTACTCACCCGACTTCTCTAAAGACTTTGTCGTACAAAGTGATGCGTCAGATGTGGGGTTAGGAGCAGTATTGTCCCAGGTCTGGAACGGGGAAGAGCACCCAGTCATTTACCTCAGCAGGAAGTTGAAGTCCCATGAGGTAAATTACGCCACCGTTGAAAAGGAGTGTTTAGCGGTGAAGTGGGCTCTAGATTCCCTTCGGTACTACCTGCTAGGTAGGCACTTTGACATGGTTACGGATCACGCTCCGTTAAAGTGGATGGCTCAAAACAAGGAAACAAATAGAAGAGTGAATAGGTGGTTCCTGGCCCTCCAGGAATTCAACTTCACAGTAAAGCATCGCCCTGGCGTTCAAATGGGGAATGTGGATGCTTTGTCTCGAGTACATGAATGCCTGATTGCTGGTGTTCCAACCCCGAGGTTAAAACAAGAGGGGGGGGTATGTGACAGCAGGAAGGTAAAGTCACCTGGTTGCATCCAGGGGGGTAGATATATTTCGCCCAGATTCAGGCTTTACGCCGACTTATACAACTAGGTGGAGAGTTGTATAAGGCTAGTGGGCTCATGGATGACTCATACCTCTAGGGAGAGTGTGGGGCGTCGTGCAGACAGAGATGAGGAGACCAGCTGAACCTTGTCAGCTCATTTAGGCCTCTATAAGAACTCCCAGCTTCATTAGATGTTAGCTCATGCCTGGAACCAGACCTGTGTGGACTGTCTAGGGAGAGTGAACCCCTGTGCGGTGAGAAAAAGCCTGTGTGGCTATTTGCTTGGACATTTAAAACCAGGGACTTAGGGACTGGGACAGCACTAGGCTGATCCCAGTTGTTAGTTAGGAAACCTGTATGTTTAGTCAGAGGTCAAGTTGACCAGGATTTATTTTATTTATGTTTCTTTTGCTTTGCTGTGTTTTGTCACTGTAAATAGAAAATAAACCGCACCTTTTTGATTTTGAAAACCACAACCTCCGTTTGCTGGGCCTGTTTTTGTCTGGGGAGACCATCCCGGGGGTCACACACACCCGCTGCCGAGCTAACCCCCTCACAATATATATATATATATATAGATGTAGCGCTACCCCCAGCTAAGAGAGCCGGTAGTTTGATTTTTCTTTGGGCCCTGAGTACAGCTCCACCAACCCCCGGCAATCTACTCAACCCACTTATGGCACAGTTAGTCTAGGGGATGTTATCTATCACAATCTATACCTGATTGTACACACACCTCAACTATATTAAGAGGCAAGCACTATGTGCAATGATAACACACTGATAGCAAATAGTAAAGTATAACTGTTTTACTTTTGGTTAAAAGGCATAGGGTAAAACATAACACATAACTTGCTTACAGAGCCCTGCAGCTTCTGATATAGTATACACTAATAACGCAGCACGGTCATACACCACGTGCAGCTATTAGTATCTATGCACCCTGTGGCGCACCGAACAATATTCTCCCCCCCAGTCAGGCCTGAAACAGATTTAACTTAGTCCTTAGAATAATACTTTCTTGTTCATACATCACGGGACACAGAGCAGCATAGTCATTACTATGTGGGTTATATAGAATTACCTTCAGGTGCTGGCACTGGCAACTTCCAAAACAGGAAGTACCCTCCCCTATATAAGCCCCTCCCATCCGGGAGTACCTCAGTTTTTTGCCAGTGTCTAAGGTGTTGGCCAAGGTTAACATGTATTCATCTGGGCTTGTGTACAGGTTCTCTGGGCCTTAGCAAGCTATTCCGGATCCGACCAAAAAAGCTTCATAGCTAAACGGTCGGTACCCGGGCCTTGCAGAGAAGAGCAGGGTTTTGCCTGTAATGCCTCTCTTAGGAGGGCTGGACCCTGGGATCCAGAGCTCTGGTCATACCCAAAACCAAGAGGCTATCTGTGCAGGGTGCTATACAGGTCCAGGGGAGTGGAATCCTTGGGAACCCGGTCCCTGAAGGTCTAGTACAATGCCTGCCGTGAGAGGTGAAGTTTGGGCTTCTGTGGACCAAACAAAGTCCTGCGGCGGGGAAAAGGTAAGTGGGGGCCCCTCAGGAACTTGGTTCTATTGAGGGGACCCCCAAGCCTAATATGTCTTTCTGCCTGTTACCTAAAGGGTATTCCCGCTAATAGCTGTATATGCCTAAGAAATCCTAGAAATGTTTTTTCATAAGGGAAGTTTTAAAAAACTGTAAACCTGGAAATGTTTTTTCATAAAGGAGGTTTTAAAAAAAAAAAAAAAAAAGACAAAGGTGCGGTACCTGTGTTTGTCCACTAGAGGCCGCTGTGGAACGTCTTTTTTCTTGGGACTATTCCTTCCATGGTGAAAGTCCAGGCAGATGAGTGAGCTCTCTATCAGGGAAGCTGCATTCCTCTGTCATGCTGCCAAGTAGTTTCCTTCCATCCCCGAGTCCTGGTGAAACAGGGACCCTGGCTCCTCTCCCTACATGGCGCCAAGAGCGCACACGTGCACGCGCGCGCGCACGCACACATGCTTTCCTTTTATAAGGTTTAGCTTCAAAAAAGGGGGCGGAGCCTGGCGGATGACGCGCTCTGTGCGCCCAGCGCTTCTGCGCATGTGCGGGCGTCCCAGCAAGATAAAAGGACTCAGTCCACGCTGCTTGCTATGGACACAGAGCATGAAAAGGAGCTGGTAGCATGGTATAGGGGCTTACAGCGGGCGGTTGATACAGGCATCCCCAGAAAGACGCATTAGTAGACACCCACTGATGTACATAGCAGCAAATTGCATTAGACTATTTCAGTAAGGGGTGTATTGCGGCTGGAATACCTCAGCTTTGAACTAAGGAATATGCCGCCTAAAAAACTCCGAGATATACCTCTCAGGAAGTGTAGGGGGTCTCCATCGGGCTCTGAGGATCTGGAGCAGTCATCTGCACCCTCCTCCCCTGAGAAATCAGAGGTTAATACCCATAAGGAACCCCCGGGAGTGCCAGGTACTGCGGCTGTCCTCAGTCCACCTGCTCCTGCATATATAACAGAGGAGGTTTTTTCCTCAACTCTGGAGGGATTGGAGCAGAGATTGGCTGCATTGATCGCTTCTTCTCTACAGGAAAGAAAGCGCGCCAGATCTCCATCACCTCCATTAGAGTGCCTGTTGGCAGAGCAACAGTCCCAGGAAGGGACCGACCTACCTGAAGGGGATCAGGAGGAGGTTAGCTCTGTTTTTGAGGAATCGACAGTAGATGAACCATTTTCAGCATCACAGACTGAAAGATTGTGGGTCCAGACCCTAACTGACATGGTTCGATCTGCATTTAAAATGCCTCTTGTTGAACCATCAACTACTGCTGTCTCCTCATTGGGGTCGCTAAAAGCTCCCCAGGTTAATTGCTCCTTTCCAATACATCCATTATTGGAAGGACTTATATACCAGGACTGGGAACATCCTGATAAACTATTTGTTCCGCCTAAAAGGTTTCCGGTGATCTATCCCATGGAGGAAAAGTTCACCCAGAGATGGAATGTTCCTACGGTGGATGCAGCCATCTCTTCTGTGAACAAATCACTGACATGTCCAGTAGATAATGTTCAAATGTTCAAAGATCCAGTGGATAAAAAATTGGAATCTTTATTAAAATCTGCTTTTTCCACAGCAGGGGCTGTTACACAGCCAGCAGTGGCAGCTATTGGGATCTGCCAAGCTTTAAAGGATCAAATGAAAATGGTCCTGAGGGATTTGCCAGACCAGCAGGCCCAGGCTCTGGCTGATCTGCCTAGAGCATTATGCTTTGCGGTTGATGCCATCAAGGATTCTATCCATCAGGCCTCCCGCCTCACGCTGTCTTTGGTACATATGCGTAGGCTTCTGTGGCTCAAAAACTGGTCTGCTGAAGCTCCCTGTAAGAAGCTCTTAGTTAGCTTCCCATTTCATGGGGAACGCCTTTTTGGCGAAGACCTGGATAAGTATATCCAGAAGATTTCCAGTGGTAAAAGTACTCTCTTACCGAGTAAAAAGAGGTCTAGGGGTCCATCTTTTAAGAGGACTACCTCTCCTATCCCTGCGACGTCTGCTACTAAGCAGTTCCGACGGCCTCCTCGGTCAAACTCAGGAGGTAAAAATCAGGGACAGCCACAGGGTAATAAAAAGCCCTGGATCCGAAGAGGTACTAAACCAGCCTCCAAGTCAAGCCTATGAAGGGCTGCCCCCACTCAAACGGGTGGGGGGAAGACTTCAGTTGTTCGCAGAGACCTGGCGGGAGACGATCAAAGACAGATGGGTGCTCTCCGCAGTAACTCTGGGATACAAGTTGGAGTTAAAAGAGTCTCCTCCGTCCCATTTTATGTGGTCAGGCATGCCAAGAGACCCTCTGAAAAGAGGGTCTCTCCTATTGGCGTTAGAACAACTATTGCTCCAAGGAGTAATTATGGAGGTTCCTATGGCAGTGTGGGGGTTGGGTTTCTACTCAAACCTTTTCACAGTCCCGAAGCCAAACGGGGACATAAGACCCATATTGGACCTAAAGAGTCTAAACAAATTTCTAAACGTCCGGTCTTTCCGGATGGAGTCGATCCGATCGGTCACCGCTGCCCTACAAGGGGAGGAATGGTTAGCCTCGATCGACATCAAAGATGCTTACTTGCATGTTCCCATCTTTCCAGGTCATCAAAAATTCCTACGCTTTGCAGTAGAAGGGCGCCATTTTCAGTTCAGAGCCTTACCATTCGGTCTGGCCACAGCACCACGAGTGTTCACAAAAATTCTGGCCCCACTGTTGGCCGATCTAAGAACACGGGGTGTAACGATAATGGCATACCTAGACGACCTGTTGTTGATGGACCACTCAGTTGCCAAGCTAGAAGTGGTAATTGTCGATACAATCAAGTATCTAGAGTCTCACGGTTGGGTCATCAACCTGGACAAGTCAGCCCTACAGCCAGTGAAAAACCTGGTATATCTAGGGCTACGGCTGGATTCAGACCAGAGGAAGATTTTCTTACCTCTAGACAAGGTATCCTCTTTGAGGGCCTTGGTCCGTCTGCTTTGTGCAAAAAGACAGCCGTCCATACGCCTGTGCATGAGGCTGCTAGGAAAGATGGTAGCATCATTCGAAGCTGTGCCATACGCCCAATTCCACTCAAGGAATTTACAAAAGGCCATATTGTCAGCCTGGAACGGAAAAGTTCAGGCTCTAGACTTCCCGATGGCTTTGTCCCCTTCCGTTCGGAAGAGTCTCTGCTGGTGGTTGATCCCCCAGAATCTCCAGAAGGGAAAACCCTTCAGCCCGATATCTTGGAAGGTGGTCACTACAGATGCCAGCCTTATAGGCTGGGGGGCAGTACTGGAGCAATGGTCTCTCCAGGGCAGATGGTCAAATGTAGTAAAAACCCTGCCCATCAATCTCTTAGAGATACGAGCAGCCCGGTACGCCCTAGTAGCCTGGACATCCAGACTCCAAGGGTCCCCTGTCAGAATTCAATCAGACAATGCCACAGCAGTGGCATATATCAATCATCAGGGAGGCACCAGGAGTCGTGCAGCCCAGAGGGAAGTAAGTCACATCCTGGAATGGGCAGAAAAGCATGTCCCATGTATATCAGCTGTCTTCATTCCAGGGGTGGAGAATTGGAAGGCGGACTTTCTGAGTCGCCAACAGTTATGCCCAGGGGAATGGTCCCTTCATCCCGAGGTCTTCCGAGCAATATGTCAGCGGTGGGGAACACCGGATGTAGATCTGCTAGCATCCAGATTCAACGCAAAGGTGGACAGGTTTGTCTCCCGGACAAGGGATCCCCTCGCTTGCGGCTCGGATGCTCTGGTGTTCCCTTGGGATCAGTTCAGACTGATATATGCATTCCCTCCGCTACAATTGTTGCCTCGACTCCTTCGCAGAGTCAGGTTGGAGAAGAAGCCGGTGATCCTGGTGGCTCCAGCGTGGCCCCGAAGGGCCTGGTACGCGGAGATCATCAAAATGTCTGTGGGGAGTCCTTGAACCCTTCCACGTCGTCCGGACCTGCTTTCGCAAGGACCGATATACCACCCTTCCTTACTAACTCTAAGTTTAACGGCCTGGCTATTGAATCCCACATCCTAAAGAAGAGAGGTCTCTCTAACTCTGTGGTATCAACTATAATCAATGCCAGGAAGCCTGTATCCAGGCAGATCTACTATAGAGTTTGGAAGGCGTACATCACTTGGTGCGAGGCCAGAAAATGGCATCCACGTAAGTACGTTATAGGCAGAATTCTGGACTTCCTGCAGTGGGCTGTAGACAGGAAGTTTGCCTTAAGTACTATCAAGGGCCAGGTTTCGGCCTTGTCAATACTATTTCAAAGGCCCCTGGCTATGCATTCACTTGTCAAATCCTTTATGCAAGGTGTGACTCGTATTATTCCACCGATTAAGGCTCCCATATGCCCATGGGATCTAAATTTGGTTCTGTCGGTTCTGCAGAAGCAGCCATTTGAACCTTTGCGGCACATTTCCTTGGTTCTACTCACCAGGAAATTGATATTTTTAGTAGCCATATGCTCGGCTAGAAGAGTGTCGGAATTAGCCGCCATGTCCTGTAAAGAGCCATATCTGGTTATCCATAAGGACAGAGTAGTATTACGTCCTCACCCAGCCTTTCTTCCTAAGGTGGTATCGAGGTTTCACTTGAACCAGGATGTGGTTCTTCCTTCTTTTTTCCCCAAACCAAGCTCGGTAGAGGAAAAGTTATTGCATTCTTTGGATGTAGTAAGAGCAGTTAAAGCTTATCTAAAAGCCACTGCTCAGATTCGTAGAACGGATTCTTTGTTTGTTCTGCCGGAAGGCCCCAGAAAGGGTCAGGCAGCATCAAAATCTACTTTAGCCAAGTGGATTTGACAGGTCATAATACAAGCCTATGGCTTGAGAAGTAGACCGCCTCCGTTCAAAGTTAGGGCGCACTCCACGAGAGCAGTTGGAACTTCATGGGCAGTGCATCACCAGGCCTCCCTGGCGCAAATTTGTAAGGCCGCAACATGGTCTTCAGTACACACGTTTACTAGGTTCTACCAGGTGGACGTTAGAAGTCAGGAGGATGTCGCCTTTGGGCGCAGTGTGTTGCAGGCCGCAAAAGATCCTCATGCCTGATGGCGCCCAGCTTATGTATGGTGTATCCCCCCCCTCATGTGGCATTGCTTTGGGACGTCCCACATAGTAATGACTATGCTGCTCTGTGTCCCGTGATGTATGAACAAGAAAGTAGGATTTTTAAAACAGCTTACCTGTAAAATCCTTTTCTTGGAGTACATCACGGGACACAGAGCTCCCACCCCTCTTTTGGGGACACGTATTGCTTTGCTACAAAACTGAGGTACTCCCGGATGGGAGGGGCTTATATAGGGGAGGGTACTTCCTGTTTTGGAAGTTGCCAGTGCCAGCACCTGAAGGTAATTCTATATAACCCACATAGTAATGACTATGCTGCTCTGTGTCCCGTGATGTACTCCAAGAAAAGGATTTTACAGGTAAGCTGTTTTAAAAATCCTACTTTCTTCGCATGCAACTTGAACGGTGGTGCACATACAGGAAACAACACTTGTAATCCACAGAGTAGGCAATCACAAAGAACAGTTCACTGGAGACCACTCACTCAGTTCCGCTACTAGTCTCCAGTAAAAATAGCAAATAAAGGCCGGTGGGCCAAGGCAGTCTCTAGGCCTAGCAACAGTACAGCCTATTGGATTGAGCAGGTGCTAGCTCACCACTCCGGACGCGATCCCAGTCCGGGACTTCCACCACTGTGTCTCCGCACACAGCGTCTCAACGATCGGGTCTCCGATCCAGCGAATGTCGGCAACTTGAAGAAAGTCAGATGCCACCCAAGCTCGCAACAAGGTGGAAGGCTCTTTGGAAGTTGTACCAGGCCCCAGGCTTCAGGCCCGATACTCCAGCAGATCCGCACAGGAAGACCGGTTGATAGCTGCGCGGTGTCCAAAGAGGCCGAGCTTAGCCTCGCCTCCTCCTTTTATCTCCCCACCCACAAGCCTCTGCGCTAGCAACATTGCACCCTGGGTGCCAAACGGGGTTCTGGGAAATGCAGTCCTAGAGTCTTAAAGGAGACCCCGCTACATTGATATATATTGATATATATATCTATATATATAAAAAGTCCAGAGGATCGCTGCACTTAAAATTTCTTTATTGAACCGATGCTCAAACAAACATTACATGATGTGTAAGTTCATATTACATTGTGGGCTCACAAGCTTACACCCTTCTTCAAATCAAACACACATCTAAAGTCAAAGTTACACACATTGCTTCAATACCATAATTTTACACATTTGCAAATTAGATCCTTTTCTTATACATCCTTATATCACAAGTGGTGAAATGGTTAGCAATTGTACACAATTTATCACTATCTAGCTATCACATTGTATGAATTATCACCTAAATAAATAAATATAAATCCAGATCTGTATTTAACCCGTTAGGGGTAATAGTATCAAGAAAATGAATCCAATGTACTTCACGCTTTTTTAGAATGGATTCCTGGTTACCACCCCTTCTATTCTTATTTAAACCCTCCAGTACCATGAATTTTAATTGGGAAATCAAATGTCCTTTCTCCAAAAAGTGTCTCGCTAAAGGCAACTGTACCAATTTATCTCTAATTGAATATTTGTGCCTTGCTATCCTATCTTTAACTTTCTGAATGGTCTCTCCTATGTATCCCACATGGACATGTTATTGAATATATTACATATGATGATTGGCAAGTTTATTACCCTTTGATTTTAATATCATACCCCTTATGTGGATGGGATTTACTCTTGCCTTTTATCATGGAGTTACACTGTATAGGCGATAGACATGGGTATGACCCTGTATTACGGGATCCTAAAAAAGTTACTATTGGGCTGGGAGGGGTATATAGGTCAGATCTGACCAATCTATCCCTTAGTGTTCCTCTTTTTCTTTATGAGGATAAGGGGAGCTTAAAATTCACTAATATTCAGAAAATTCTCTCTTAATAAACCCCAATGTTTCTTAAAGATATTATGGATACAAAGTGAATATGGATGATACTGTGACACAAATGGAATTCTCCTACCATTTCTATAGTGATGCCTATTCTCTGCTAAATGTACACATTCCTTCCTAATTAATTAAACTGGATAACCTCACTTGACAAGCCTGGTTTCCATTTAATTTGTTCTTACTTTACATTGTTGTGGATCAATAACAATTCTTTTAACCCTATGTAGTGGGGTATTGCTCTTCAATCCCGCAGAAACTACATTACCCAGTAGACATTGAGACACCCAGGGTGCATTGCCCTTCGCAGGGACTGCTGGGGTGGACTTTATAAGAGAAGGCGGAGGGGAAATCTTTCTCTTTGGACACCGCCCGCTCAGCAAGTGGAACTCCTGTCTGAGTTTGCTGTGACTTTAGGCCTGAAGCCTGGGCCCTTCTCCAAAGAGCCTTCCGCTCTCACCGAGGAACCTGAGGGACGTCTCTCCATTGTTGCTGCATCGTTGCAAGGAGGACCAAAGACTCGGATGTCGAGAGACCTGTGTACCTAGACACAGCAGCGGAAGAAACGGACACGGACTGGTCCGGTTGGGTGAGAGAGCACCTGCTCAGAGACACATACAGTATCCCTGTTACCCTTGTGGATTACAGTTTATTCTTCAAAGTGCACCACTGTTTGCTAGCGAAGATTTCTCTGCAAGACTTTCACTTAGTTCAGTCAGGCCTGACTGGGTAGGGTAGACATTGCGGGGCGCCATCTTGTCCACGAGGGAGAATAGCTGCAGCGGGAACAGTTAGGGTTGCATAGTACTGTATACTTGTCTGCTCATTTGGGCATAAAGAAGACTTGTATTACCCCTTATCACCCCCAAGGTGATGCCCAACCAGGAAGATTCAACAGGACTTTACTAAATATGTTGGGGACTCTGAACAGCGAGGAAAAGCCACATTGGGGGAAGCACATAGCTGCCATCGTACACGCATACAATAGCACGACCAGTGATGTCACAGGGTATTCCCCTTATAGACTTATGTTTGGCAGGGAAGCAAGACTACCCGTAGATCTGGCCTTTGGCATCTCAACGGACCATACATCAGCTGCCTCACACAAGGGATACGTGAACAGGCTGAGGAAGAGCTTAAGGTTGGCCTATGAGATGGCCCAATCAACTTTTGACGAGAGGGGAGCCCGGAATAAACGAAACCTTGACCTCAAGGTCCGGATCCAAGATTTGCAGCCTGGAGACAGAGTGTTGCTGAGAAATCTAGGTGTTCCAGGGAAACACAAGCTGGCAGACAGATGGAAGTCAGAGCCCTATGTGATCTACAAGAAGCTGCCTGGCTTACCAGTGTACCAGCTGAAGCCTGAAGGAAGAGAGGGCCCACTGAAGACCTGGCACAGGAACCATCTGCTACCCCTTTCTGAGGCCGTCAGGATGCCTCCTACTCTGGATTCCCCTGAGCTACCTTCCACCCCCCGTACTCCTAGACTCAACACCAGGTCTCAAACGACTCTATCAAGGGAGGAAGAAACTTCTGACCAAAGCGAAGAGGAGGAAGTAGATCCCAGCTGGCTGTGGCCGTCCCAGGCACCTGAACCCCTGATGGTGGATCCTTCATCCTTTGACTTCTCCATAAGTGACACTTTGAATACAGAAGCTGCTGAGTTTATCCCATCCAATGTTCCGAGTGATGAGTGGGAAGATGCATTAGAATCAGTCCCGGATGAAGATACAAGGAACTCTCTGTACCTCCCTGCCCCTGAGTCAGATGTCCTGGAAGCAGAAAATCCTCTCACACCTGCCTTAGTAGAAACACCTACACTACTGGAGCCAGTAACTCCCAGGGAGCAAAGAGCGAAGAGACTTATCCGCCCTCCTCGGAGGTTGACATACACTCAAATGGGAGAAAGCTCTGAGGATACTGTGACGACAGCCAGAAGGACAATGCAAAAAACTGGCCCCTCCACTGTGCATTTGGTGGAGGACAACCCCAGCTCGCTCTCTGTCACAGTTAGGCAGGTCACTTCTGTTAATGTGGCCTGTGGTCAGAGCAACCCCCATATCAAGTGTGGTGGGAGCTTCCCCTGCCAAGTTATTTTGCCACGTTCTTTTGTTCTTTAGTATTTGATCACCTCTGCGGTTTTGATTTTTTGCACTATAAAACAAAAAAAGACCGGCAATTTGGAAAAAAAAATAAAAAAATTGTTTTACTTTCCGGTGAAACATATCCTATAAAAACAAGTAAAAAATCAAATTTCTTCATCAATTTAGTCCAATATGTATTCTGCTACATATTTTTTGGTAAATAAAATACCAATAAGCTTATATTAAATGGTTTGCACAAAAGTTATCACGTCTATAAACCATAAGATGTTTTTATTTTTTACTAGTAATGGCGGCAATCAGCAATTTTTAGCAGGACTGAGACATTGCAGCGGACAAATCAGACACCTAACTGCCATTTTTTACACTTTTTTGGGAACCAGTGACTTTATTACAGTGATCAGTGCTAAAAATATGCCCTGTTACTGTACTAATGACACTGGCAGGGAAGGTTTAACACCAGTGGTAATCAAAGGGTTAAGTGTGACCTTAGGGGATGCTTTATTTTTATTTTATTTTTTTACTCATAATCATAATTCATAAAATACCAATTCCAGTCCCCCCCCCCCCCCCTTCCACCACCCCCTCTCTTCCCCTCTCTGCTTTACTTATCCTGCCTTTCTACTTTCATTCCCTTTCTTCATCTTCTCCTCATTCTCACGCCTTCACTATCCCGGAATATTTCCATGTACTCTTAAATTCCATCCAACTTTACCATGCCTTTACAAACTTCCCTTTTCTATCTTCTTCACAATTATATAATTCTTCTAAGTTATATATAAAATCTACCCTTCCAATCCATTATTTTAATGTTGGTCTTTCCGATGCTTGCCAATGTTTTGGTATTAGGTATTTTACTGCGTATATTAAATGAAGCATTATTGTTTTTCTATACTGTTTTATTGTCAGGTTAATGCTATGAAACAAATATGTTTCTGGAGTTTTAGGCATACTCACTCCCGTTAACTCTTGAATCAATTGTATCACCTCTTGCCAAAATTTCTGTATTTTTAAACATTCCCACCATATGTGCACAGTTGTTCCTTTCATCTCACAACCTCTCCAACAGAGCGCTGATTTCTCTGATTGATATTTATGCACTCTACTAGGTGTTATGTATCTTATAATTCATTTCTATCGTATTTACATCTATTGCTCTTCCGTCCACTAATTTCAGCATTTTCTCTTTCTCTTACTCGCTCCAGTGTGCAATCGAGTTCCGCTTACCATTTTCCTAGAAAAGGCGGTACCATTGGTTCCGCCATTGAAGTAAGGACCTTGTATATCTGAGATATACCATGCTTCGGTGTCTCCTGTAAACTGAGCAGTTTCTCGAACCGCAATAGTTTAGCCCTGACCTTATTGGGTATGGCAATGTTTTTATAAAATGCCTAAGCTGAAAATATCTTAACTCATCAATCACCAATAATTCTCTTGTATGTCTTAGTTCCTGAATTGTGCATAGCTCTCCCTCTTTCATAATATCTTTTAATTGTGCATTTTTATCTTTTATCCATACTCCAAATAGTGTCTCATTCCCTGTAAAAAATGATTGGTTCCTGAAAGTGGAATTAGTGGTGAATTATATTGCCATTTCTTTTGCTTTGGCATTAAATCCCAAATCCTAACTACATTCATTGTCAACACACTTGTATCTTTATAAAAATTATGAAATTGTTGTGGTACCCATATCAACCTATGCAATAGTGTCTTACTCAATGTATTTTCTATTTTAACCCAACTTTTTTCTTGTGCATTAAATGTCCAATCTATAATTTGTGATAGCAAAACTGCAATATAATATCTTTTAAAATCTGGTAAAGCTAATCCTCCATGTCTTTTATCTTTACTATTCACTGCAAACTGAATTCTCGGCTTTTTATTTTTTTCTTCTTTTTTTTTATTTTTTTTATTTTTTTTTATTTTTTATATCCAACAAAGTTTTATTATTAATTTGCAGAGGTACAGAGCATACAGACACCCCTCAACATAGCGGGGTAAGAAGTCATTACAAACATGCATTTCAAAACAAATCCGAACTAGGAGCCAGCCGGTCCTCAAATCAACATATCCACTCTCCCAATCGTTAAAACATCTCTCAACCTATATTGATGCCTAACAATCTATCAGCCACCAGATCCACCGGGGCCAAGCCCGGTACATCTAGCCATTTTGCCCATAGCTTCTCGAATTTTTGAGCACTACCCCTATGCTGATAAGTCATCTTCTCCATCCTCAACACTATCCCAATATTATTAACCCATTCCTTCAAGGTCGGCGGGTCCTCCGCTTTCCAGTGTACCATGATGAGCTTCCTCGCCTGAAACAGAGTCCTATGAACGGCTTCTCTACAGTCCTCGTCCCATTCGTATTCCTCCAAAGCACCCAAGAGACAAGCTCTCGGGTCCTGTGGAAGAGACACGCCAAACACTGAATTAATGGTAGACACCACCCCCGCCCAGTACATGTGGAGTTTGGGACATCTCCACAACATATGGACTAGATCTCCGTGGTCCCTTTTGCATCGTGTACATATGGGGTCAAGCTGTGGATTCATTAAATGTAATCTGTGAGGTGTGAAATAAGTGCGTAACAATATGTACAACTGGGTAAGCCTATGGGATATATTCAGTGAACACCTACCCACAGCCTGGAAAATTTCCTCCCACTGCTCACCATCCAACTGTCCAACATCTGCCTCCCACTTCTCCCTTATCTTCAGAGGATGCTGCCTCATCACGGACTGTAACAGTATGGCATAGCATTGTGAGATAAAGCCCTTTGACGACCCAGCATCCCCAAGAAGCCTAAACACCGGGGTTGGCGACAAGTGCCACTCCGAGGAGCAACCCTGTGCCGCCACCGCATGGAGCAATTGTAAATAATAAAAGTACATTGATTGCGGGAGACCGTAAGATTCCCTTAGGTCGCTAAAAGGGCACAATACTCCATTACAGAATATGTGTCTAAGATGCGTAATCCCATACTGCTTCCATCTGGCCCCAGACTGCAGTTTTGCCAATTCAGTATATGTATCATTTTGCCATATAGGGCTATATTCTGTATAGCCATCTGCATTCTGAATGTATTTAACCTTGTTCCATACCTTCTGAATTAAGCTATAAGTTGGAAACTTTTTATGTGGTTTAGCGAAGGCCTGAGCCTCCAACGCCACAGGAACCGGATCTCTGCACACAGTAAACAGCAGCAGTTTATGAGCCGAGGTTTGCAAGGTGGGCGCCCCCTCTGCCTCTAATGGAAACATGCCTATAAGGTGCTATAGCTGGGAAGCTAAGTAATACAGCCAAGGGTTTGGTAACGCCAAGCCCCCGCAGTCTTTGGGCCGCTGCAAATGTTCCAATCTGATCCTAGGGAGCTTATCCCTCCATATGAGGCTGCGAAAGATACTATTTACTGTACGAAATGTTTTGAGGGGGATAACCATAGGAGTATTATGAAGGAAATACAGTAGCTGTGGCATGAGTATCATCTTTATAAGATTCACCCTGCCAGCCACAGATAGGAGAAGAGCCTTCCAGGTTTTGACTTTATCCCTAAACCTTAGTAACAGGGGGGAGATATTAAGATGGATAAAATCCCGTGGCCTAGCTGTGATCTGAACCCCCAAGTACTTAAAAGCAGTGGTAATGGGAATGGGGCAGGAAGAGTTAATCACCTGTGTGTCGTCCCCATCCAACAGGAGCAACGCCGATTTTGACCAGTTTATATGCAAACCGGAAAACCCTCCAAATTTGGATATGGTCGACATAGCTTCCCTAAGGGAGGAGTCCGTGTCCCCCAGAAGAAGCAGAGTGTCATCGGCATATAGCATGACTTTTTCCTGCAAGTCACCATAGCAGAAACCAGTAATGCCAGAATTTGCCCGAATATCCATGGCCAGTGGCTCAATAGCCAAAGCAAAGAGGAGGGGCGACAGGGGACACCCCTGCCGAGTCCCCCTCCTCAATGCAAAGCTCCCAGACAAAGAACCAAAGGTCCTTATGGCGGCCTGCGGCTGACTATATAGCAACTTCACCCAGGATATATAAATTGGACTAAACCCGAACCTCCGCAGCACCGACCAAAGATAATTCCAATCTATGCTATCAAACGCCTTTGTGGCGTCCAGGGACAAGAGTGCCCTGCTTCCCATGTTATCTGCCCTTGCTTGTACATTCAGGAACAACCTCCGCAAATTAACCGCTGTAGATTTATTTGGCATGAAACCAGCCTGGTCCCCATGCACAATTGAAGTAATCACCCCATTCAGCCGAATGAGCTGTAGTACTATGTTTGCCTTAGACATTGAGGGTGGAAGGGTCCCTCTCTCCCTGGCATTGTTAAACACTCTCAGTAGTTGGGGCAGTATTTCCTCTGAGTATTGCTTATACACCTCCATAGGCAACCCATCCTCCCCCGGGGCCTTACAATTAGGGAATGCACCCACAGCCCCCCGGAGCTCCCCGACAGTAAGCGGCGCCTCCAACTGTGCCCGCTGACCCTCGGACAGCGCAGGGAAGACTAATCGGGCCAGGTATAACTCCAGATCCTCCTGGGCGTATGGCGCTCCAGGACTGTACAGGGTCTCATAGAAACCCGCCAATTCCTCCATAATCAACTCTGGTTGGGAGACTACACTCCCTGTCTTGGACCTAATGGCTCCTATAGCAGGCGAGCGTTGATGGGAGTTTGCAATCCGTGCCAAAAGTCGGCCGGTCTTCTCACCCTCCTCAAAGAACGCCTGTTTCGTAAAGAACCTTTTCTTCTCAGCCGAGGAGGAAAGTAGTTGTTGATAGGCCGACTGAGCGGCCACCCATGCTTCTCTGGTCAGATCAGAGGGATCCGTCACATATACCCTCTCTAATTCCTGAACCCTAGCCTCCACTTCTATCAGGAGCTCAGAGGAGGCTCTTTTAACCTTATTCATTTCCCCTATCAGGAGGCCCCGGAGATGCGCCTTAAAGGCATCCCAGTGCCACACATTAAATTCTACTCCATCCCCGTCATCAAAGAACCTCCGTATATCACCCATTATCTCCTCATGGGAACGAAACAATTTCAACCAAAATGCATTAAACTTCCAGGGCGCCCTAGTTAATTTTGCCGGTGGAGCCACCAGCAACTGTACCACTAGAGCAGAATGGTCTGATACACTACGGGGTCTATGTGTAATGTCAGCTACAAACGGGAGTATGCTCAGGTTCCCCACCCCCAGATCTATCCTAGACAGGCAACCATGGGACTTTGAAAAGCAGGTAAATTGTCTGTCGCCCGGATTACGATGTCGCCAGATATCCACCCAGCCCACCTCTTGCAACAACCGCGCCAGGGGAGTACTCCTGGTGAGGGCAGAGGGCCTAGGGCTCGGGTGTCTATCCGCCACCTGGTCCGAACAGCAGTTGAAGTCACCAATCACTAGCAGCGGCACATCCGGCCTACCATCCAAAAACACAAGGAGGAGCCGGAGTACCGCCGCCACGAACGGTGGTGGGATATATATGCATGCCAGCACACATATCAATGTACCAAACCTG
The DNA here is from genome assembly GCA_029206835.1 of Rana muscosa. Taxonomy (NCBI): domain Eukaryota; kingdom Metazoa; phylum Chordata; class Amphibia; order Anura; family Ranidae; genus Rana; species Rana muscosa. The sequence continues at coordinate 123,027,364 of CM055126.1, read as the reverse complement.
CAGTGAAGAAATACATATCGCCCCTCCTGGTCTATGACACTGTCAAACTCCTGGAAATCCAAGGCTGCATGCACCAGTACACTCACCCCCCTAGAAAAGGAGGTGTGTGTAGAGTGATAAGCTCTCCCCACCCATGCATACCGTAAACAGCATACTGTCTCTGCCGTTAAGTGAGTCTCTTGGAAACAGATAACCCCAGGAAGGAATTTCTTCAAACACATATTAAGCATTGTACGTTTCAAGGGGGAGTGCATACCCCTCACATTCCAGGAAACAATAGAAACCTTAGCCATGAGCATCCGCAATTAAAGATAAATGGTCGGATAATCGTGGGTAGAGACAACAATATAGTCCCCGGGGCAGGGGTGACGTCACCCCTCTTGTACCATTCCTGAACCCCGCTGCACTGCGCTCTAGGAGTATTAATTCACGTCTGCTGCAATGTACCTCTTTGAAGTTGTAACTGCTGAAAAAGGGAAAGTTAGTAGGAACAGTGGACCTAACGGGTCCTGGAGCTACATAATCCACCAACAGGGCAGCAGCAACTCCTTTCACGACAGAACGTCACCATGGTTCAGTCAATTGTAACATCCTCTTATTGGACAACGTGGTGTAAATCACTCTCCTTGCATTGTATAGCCATATAATGTCCCCCAGCCATAAAACAGTAGCCGCAAACAATAATAGGGGATCCCCCCTGAGGAAATTAAACGCAAGGTGTCTTTGAGCAGCATACAATTCGTGCCATCAGGCACAATCAGAATTTAGACCTTATTCCCCCTCCTCCTGCTCTCGTCGCTGAAGTGATTGTTCGTTCCGATCCAGCCAGGTTAGAGCCTCCTTGGCAGACTCAAAGAATTGTGCCTGGCCCCGCACCACTATGCGGAGCTTTGCAGGATAAAGCATAGCGTATGGAAGTTGCAGGAGTCGCAGGCGGCGTTTCACATCATTAAATTTGGCCCTGCGTCTCTGGACCTCTGCCGAAAAGTCCGGATAGAAGGACACTCTGGTGCCATTGTGCTGTACATTCGCTCGCTCCCGAGCTTGGCGTAGCACCGCCTCCCTGTCCCGGTAATGCAGTAGTTTCGCAAGGATGGATCTAGGAGGACCCCCCTGTTGGGGCGGGCGAGAGGGCACTCTGTGCGCACGCTCCACCGCAAAAATGGTGAAAATGAATTTTTGCCAAAAAGTTCAATCAACCAGTTCTCCACATATGTAGTAGGATCCCTGCCCTCCACCCTCTCCGGGAGACCCACTATACGAACGTTGTTCCTTCTGAGGCGGTTCTCCAAATCTTCAGCACGATCGTATGCATCTCTAGCCATCTGCAGGGCTGCTCTTGTGTCCTGGGCTATGGGCTGCATTTGGTCCTCCACCCCACTAACTCTGCTCTCCACAGCCGTGGTACGTTCACGGATCTTCTGCATGTCTTGCCTCAGCAAGCCAAACTGCTCCTTTAAAGTATCAACAGAGGCTGTGCATTTGTTCACAGCCCTAAGGATATCAGCCAGAGTGGGTTGCACTGCATCCTGTGCATCTGGGGATGAAGTGTCCTGCATCACAGAGCCTGCCTGGCCCCCCTCCTCCTCTCCCCACTGATCTGGGACAGCGTCTGCATGTATATCAGGCATCATATGTGTGGGGTCCCCCGATCGGACGGGCATCTCGGTCCCCATAGCCCCAGACATCTTCTGGGCATAATACAGCATGTCCTTAGGGGGTTCTTTGGGGGTTTTGGGCAGCTTACTTGCCTTGGGGCCTAGCTTGTCCTGGCCGCGCGGTGTCCCCTTCACTACAGATGCGGCGGCGCCATCTTGGAGCTCCGGCCCCGCGATTTCCGCCTGTCCTTTGCGGGTCATCCCCCTGGTACAGAGAGCCGGTGGTTGTACCTCAGTGGTCCCCGGATCACAGGCTGCGAGCATAGGTGACCGTCGGACCGATTAGGCGGCTGGGGGAGGATCAGTACCGGATCACTGTTAGGAGCTGTGGGAGATGCGTCCTCTCACATGCCTGTCTTGGCCACGCCCCGAATTCTCGGCTTTTTATGCTGCCATATGAGTTTAAGTATCATCTTCTTTATGATCTTAAGGTATTCTTGTGGGACATATATTGGGAGCATCTAAAACTTATAAAGCACCTTTGGTAGGATTCCCATCTTAATGATGTTTATACGCCCTATTCAAGAGAGTGGCCTAATTGAGATTTTTCTTATTTCTTCTTTTATATCATCTAATAATGGAATATAATTTGTATGGTGTATATCTTTTAAAGATGCTGTTAACATTATTCCTAAATATCTTAATTTTTTTTTGCCATGTAAACGGGAATTCTCCTTTTAGGTTTTGTTCTTCTTTCCTATCCATGTTGATATTTAAAATTTCCAATATTTTTAGGATTAACTTTTAGATTTGATAGTTCTCTGTAATATTTAAGTACTTTCATTATGTTTAATAGCGTTGTTCTAGGGCTAGACCCATAAAACAGAATATCGTCCGCATATGCTGCCACTTTATGTTCATCTTCTCCTATTCTTTTTCCTTTTATGTCTACACTATTCCTGATATTAGCTAATAAGGGCTCCAATGTTAATACAAACAGACAGGGTGAAAGGGGACACCCCTGTTTCGTTCCATTGCTTCTGCCTTACTTCCTGGTCATACTTTGGGTTATGATACAGGCAGGAGTTTACCATCTGTGGGTAGATGATGCAGGGTGTGTGCTAATGAGGTCAGCTCCTTCCTGTGTCATGACCTAAAGTCTGTCCAGGAAGTAAGGCAGAAGTAATCGAGCAGTGAGTGCTATGAGGAGACTGAGGTAAGACGGTGTAGAACTAATGGAAAGCTGTTTTATTTTTGCAAAATAAGTACATTAATGCTATTTTGGTACATAGGAGAGCTGGAATTTAGGAAAGAAAAAAGGTGAACAAAGGTGAACTTGGCCTTTAAAGTTTCCAGTCCTCCTCCTTATTTTCCTGCCACTGACAACAATAATAAGGCATATTTTACTTCCACTGACACCAATGATGGGGATTATTTTACTCACATGGACACCAATGATGGGAGTTATTTTATCCCACAGATACCAACAATGGGACTTAGTTCACTCCTAGCGATATCAAATGATTTTATTTCTGTTTTCATGTGTGCAACACAAGGTAGAATCAAAAGGGGAAAAAATTCTCCTTATGTAAAATGTTCATTTGGAGCTTTATCCTGTTTGCTACCAAATTAAACCCCCATCTGTCTCAAAAATTGATGTATAACTGGTTAGGGTAGACTGCAAATGTTAAAGATATAATGTGCAACTGCAAACGCTAAAAGATATACTGCGCAGAACCAAGGCATCTTCAAAGAAAAAAAAATGCTCTCAGATTCAAGAGGATTTAGGGAGAAGAAAGCCAGAGGGCTCAAGTGGTTAAATAAAACATTTTTAGAGGGCTATACTTTAAACAAAAAGAGGGATAACTATGAAGGAAAGAATGGAAAAGCAACATGGTTCCAAAAGAGGGACAGTTGAGAACTGTGTGCTAATGAATCAGTGGCAGGTTTAGGTTCAGTAGAGTTACTTTATTACAGCCAACAGTTGGATTTAAACCTATCTTGGAAATTGAAATCGAATTGGTGACTCAAAGATAAAAAAATGTACACTTACTGAAAATACACTATAGTTTGCCTTTAAGGAATGATCTCATCCTGCAAGGCAGAAAGTGTGTACTATATCTGTAATTGAAGTTGTAGATTTGCATTAAGACCGAGGTACTAATTACAGATAGTAATTAAAGGCCAGTGTCATTCACTCTGACATGTAGCTCCAATCTCTATGCCATGTTTCTGACTCAGCAACCTCTGAAAGTGCTAGAGAAAGTACATTTACAATCCTTTCCTGTTGGCACAGCATAGACAATTGTGAGCCAGCATATATCTCATTTCCAGTCCGGTCCAGTGATACATGGTTATATATCACATATTTCTGGAGAACTGCCTGGATTAAATCCATTAAACCCATCAACCAGTTTGTACAGTTAGGCTAGTTTCGAGATTTCACAAAGCTAAGATGTGCATGTGCAATACAAAATCAAGACAGAAGTATCATAATGCATAGTCAAGGGCCCAACTGAATCTTTCAAATACAAAACAAAGCTTAATTCAGAAATTATGACAGCTACTGCTTGGTTGTATTTTTTTCTCCTATCTCACTCATGTTATACTGCTGCTGTATTTAAAGAATAAAGCTGGTCACACAGTAGTAGAATTCTGTTCAAATCAACATTTATTTTTGACTGCAGTGACAAAAAAATAAAAAAAATCTTAAAGAGGAAGTAAACCCTCTCGGCAAAAAATGCATAGCATACTAGCTCATTATGAAGTACTTACCTGAGATCGTTCGCCTGATTTCCGGGTCTCGCGGCTCCGGCGCTGTGACTGGCCGGAGCCACGATGACGTCACTTCCGCGCGGGTGCCGCCACTAACGGCATGATCGTTAGGAGCGGCACGCTCAGTCTATGATGTCTACGGCGCATTCGCCGTAGACATCGATGCCGCTATTTCTGCAAATATCTCCTAAACCTCTTAGGTTTGGGAGATATTTCTTGCACCTACAGGTAAGCCTTAATCTAGGCTTACCTGTAAGTTAAAGTGGTTGTAATGGGTTTACAACCACCTTAAACAAACACATTTCTAACAGTGAATGTGGTTTTCATTCATGAAAGTCCATAATCAAATGTTAAAAGCAAATTACATTTTTATTTACTTTCAAATGGCATTTGACAAGTAATTGAATGCCCTGTGAATTTTTTTAACCACATGCCTACCACCCGCCATCATATGACGGTGGGACGATGAGGCTCTCGTTCTGGGCAGACGCCATATGACGTCCTTGCCTTCCCAGGCCACTAGGGCGCGCGCCTGCGGTGTCACTGGGGACCCGATGCGCGTGCCTGCCAGCTGCGATGTCCGCCAGGCACCCGCGATTGCCCAGTAACTGAGCAGGACCGTGGATCGGTGTGTGTAAACACACACCAATCCACGTCCTGTCAGGGAGAGGAGACCGATGGTGTGTTCCTGTCAGGGCTGGGTTCAGCCCTTCCTTCTCTGTGCTGGCAGCTCAGCTGTCAGCTAATTGCCAGCTTCCATTTCTCCACAGTGATCCACCTGTTGATGATCCGCTCGTCAGCTCTGCCTACTTAAGGACTTCCAGTTTAATTGCTCTTTACCTTCGCCTGTGTTTACATCACAAGAGACTTTCTCCTGTGTTCCAGTCGAAGACCTGCTTGACTGCTGTCCCCTCTGGCTACGGATCCTGCTTGCTGTTGTATTACCTTTATCGCTGGCTCTTGGACTTTGGCTTGGCCGACTACCCGATCCGGTTACTGAACTCTGGCTATGTTTTGACAACGCTTACTCTGTTTACCTTTTTATTATTTATTATTAAACTAGTGTGCTTTTACTGCACTTCTGTCTCGGTTTGATTCATGGTTTCTGACAGTTCCTTGTACATAGGGACACCGATCGGTCACCTCCCCCAGTCAGCCCCCCCCCCACAGTTAGAATCACTCCCTAGTAAACACATTTAACCCCTTGATTGCCCCCTAGTGTTAACCCCTTCCCTGCCAGTCACATTTACACAGTAATCAATGCATTTTTATAGCACTAATCGCTGTATAAATGTGAATGGTCCCAAAAATGTGTCAAAAGTGTCCGATACGTCTGCCGCAATATCGCAGTCACGATAAAAATCGCATATCGCCGCCATTACTAGTAAAAAAAAAAAATGCTATATATCTATCCCCTATTTTGTAGACGCTACAACTTTTGCGCAAACAAATCAATATACGCTTATTGCATTTTTTTTTACAAAAAATATGTAGAAAAATACGTATCGGCCTAAACTGAGAAAAAAAAATATAAAAAAAAATAATAATTGGATATTTATTATAGCAAAAAGTAAAAAATTTGTTTTTTCAAACTTGTCCCTCTTCACTGGCTGAAGAAGGAACCAATGAGCTGTTCCGAAACGCGTCCCACCTCTATGACACACTTCCTGTCCACTTCCTGTTTGTGTTCCATGCTGGTTTCTGTCTCGCTTCCTCTGATGTCACCCCCAGGCTCCAGCGTTACTGTGTCCTCTGAACATTCACAGCACAATCAGCTGTTATCTCGTGGACTTCCCTGGAAGCTTTACCATCACAGACTGGGACTGCCCTGCTACTGGAACATCTCCTGGACGCACTTACCTGCTACATGCCTGCTTCATCCAGTATCTTGTAAGTGTCTTTAACCCTTTTAGGGGATATTAAAGTTTTATACTTCTGCACTTAGAGGCGCCTTGTTTGTTTTTCTGTTTCCATTAGAGATTGCTTGTCTCCCTGAGTGCTGCCTAAAGTGTGTGAAGATTTGTTACCCTCTCCAACACAGACTTTATCTGTCTGGATTCAAATGCTTGGAGCACTCTGGATATACACATTTTTCTGTCCCTCTTCTTTTGTTTATAGCGCTAGAAATAAAAACCACAGAGGTGATCAAATACCACCAAAAGAAAGCTCTAAAAATTTCATTTGGGTACAGCGATGCATGACCGCGCAATTGTCATTCAAAGTGTGACAGCGCTGAAAGCTGAAAAATGGCTTGGGCGAAAAGGGGGTGAAAGTGCCCTGTATTGAGGTGGTTAAGGACGTTCATACAAATTTTTCTTTGAACATTCTTTCAAAAATCGAGTGTATTGCCAGCTTAAAGGAGAAGTCCAGCCTGAGCTTTTTAGGCTGGCTTCTCCTCTGGGTCACAGGAGTGCAATTTGTTTTGCACTCCTGTGACCCGTTTTCAGCGGAGAGCGGTCTGAAGTCCGCTCTCCACTGACGTCACTGCCATCAGTCGGGGCAGCGCGTCATCATGACTTCCAAGTCTTGATCCGCCAGCTGCCTTAATTGATGCCAGTCTCAGCGAGCCGCCCCTCCATGGCTCAGCGCTCTATTGAGTGCTGAGAAGTAGAGCAGAAGCAACGCTGACTGATGGTCAGTGCTTGGGGAGGAGTGAGAACAGGGCCATCGGCGGTGTTCAATGGCTCAGTTCTCAGTGTAGAGATGCCAGGAGACAGATGCAGCATCGGTCTGATGCTGCATCCACCGAGGTAAGTATGATTAGAAAAAAACAGAACAAAAACCCATACTTCAATTGCTAAGTGTACTGGCGGTACTAAATAAACAATGGAACAATAAAGTGCAAATGTGCAAGAAGCTTGTGACATCAAAAAAACAATCCAAAACCTTAAAAAACTGGTTGTATTAGTAAGCTATCTTGCTAGCCAGCAACTACTGAAGCAATGGTAAAGTACAAATGTGCAAAATCCGGTCCGGTGCTGCCTGGATTGTTCCTTAGAGCGTGGGGATATGATGCCTGGATGTGTTGACCAAAACGCCTGTCTGTGGGGTATAGGGTCTCCAGGTGGTATGCGTGTATTAGCAGGCAAAAGGTAAAGGAATTCACAATATTGTGTAGTATGTTTAAAATGTTCACGTTTATTTAAAAGCAATAAAATAAGTACTCACATTTACAAAAATTGTATGGTGCATATCAAAATACGAGTGCCGTGCTCGTCCGCATCACCTCTGGTGCTTGTAGTGTCCCTACGCGTATCGTCATTGACCACGTGACTTCATCAGGGGATGAACAACAAGCATAGGAGATGTCCTTATATTGGTGTGTAGTATTCTAATTGTGGCGGCCATCTTCCTGGAGCTCGGTCACAGGAAGTGTTCGGCGGCCATATTGCTGGAGATATATGTAGCGCTGAGCGCGGACATTTTAATGGTGGTTTGGTTTGATTTGATATGTATAGTTCAAAACGCAGATAGAGAGTGCAAAACGTAGATCCAGCATACTATTTTAAACTTATGGTAGCTGGGGAATGTAGACATGTGCAATAAGAGTGTTTACAGCAGTATGGACATAAAATTGTATGTCCGTTTTAATGCAGTGTTGGAATTGTTTAAAATTAGCATTGAATGCTAAAAATGGTCCAAAAAACGGGAATGTAATAGTTTTAAATTGAAAAAATAAAATTTGCTACCAGAGATGACACGGGCGATAACCAGTATAGCCAAATTAAAATATACTGCATAGGCATGCAAGTGAACTGTGATTGAGGTGAGGGATTTGAAACGAATGGATGAACTAGTCAAAATAGGAAAGATCTGGTTATCCGCCCAGCAGACAAAGGAGGAGGAATAGTAGTTTTCACAAAGGAACAATACCATGAAAACATGAATGTATTACTGCAAGATGAAAGTACTTACAATAGACTGTTGGGAAATCCAATGTTTAAATGCAGAAAAGCGTTGGAACAAATAGTACACTTAGGCCTCAAAAGAGAGATTCTTAGCAAGAAAGAAGCAAAATACCTGATCCCTGAATCGTGTCGCACCCCAATTATATACTCTGTACCCAAAATACATATATATAGTATTAATCCATGTTCAAGACCCATAGTTAATGGGATAGATTCCCTTACATCTAGGATGGGTGAATATATCGATCACTTTTTACAACCCGCAGTACAAGGAACACGGGCCTACCTAAGAGACACCAAACAAATGTTGCAAATCCTGGAAGAGATACCGACAACAGAAACACCTCTGGATAATGGCTACAGCAGATGTCTCTTCACTCTATACGATCATTCCACACCATTTAGCATGCAAGGCCGTCAAATGGGGACTAAGAAAACATACCTCTCTACCATGTGTACAGAGAAAATATCTGGTGAAAAGTTTAGATTTTTGTCTTAAAAACAACTACTTTTGGTACAATTGCAATTATTATTTTCAGAGAACAGGAGTCGCAATGGGAGCCAAATTTGCCCCTAGCGTTGCAGGCCTTTTTATGGCACAGTGGGAGGAAGAAGTTTTCTCAGAAATTCCAAGTGAATTGATTATTTTTAGAAAATATATTGACGATATTTTCATCCTATGGAAAGGAGAGAAGCACTGACTGGTCCTCTTTCTCGAAAATCTCAATAAAAACGTCAGGAATATTGAATTATCCTGGGACATTAATGAGAAAACAATCACATTATTAGATCTGGAAATCACACAACAAAATCAGAATATTACCACAAAAACACATTTCAAGAATGTTGATAGAAACAGCTACCTACCCCTTGAAAGTTGCCATCACAAAAATTGGCTGTGCAATATCCCAAAAGGACAACTTATGCGATTAAGACGGAACTGTACCCATATAGATATGTTTACATCTCAAGCAAATCGCATAGGAGAGAGATTTATTATAAAAGGCTACAGCCCCAAAGACATTGAAGAAAAAATAAAAGAAGTGACAATAATGAATCGCAGTGATCTAATCAAAGATAAGGAAAAACAAGACTCCACCGTGGACAGAGTTCCCATTGTTTTAGATTTTAGTATACAACACAAGAGAAGGATTGAGTATAGCCTCAATTATAAAAAATAAACTAACAGTATATTGTGCCCTCATCCGTAGTAATGTTTAAGGAGGGAATCCATCAGACATAGGGTAGTGGTTGCTAAGGCCATCTTCACCTAATAGTCACTCAGGGTTAAAGGTTTGGTGGACTTTCTCAGGCACTGATATGACAACATACAAATATTACATAAAATTTTTTTATTAATGTGTATCAACGAAGGAAACAAAAATATTTAAAAACAAAGACCAAACCCCACAGTATAGGACAGCATGAGTCGGTGACAAAACAGCCGTATACAATCTATTAAAGTGGAGCAGGCCAAGCCTCAACCGGTTTCGCGGCAGAAAAACCGCTTCTTCAGGAGGGTCTGTGCAAAACATAATATACATAATAAATACTCTAGCAATGTATTAATACAAATATAGAACGTATTTAATATCAACAATATAATCAAAAAGTCAAGGTCTGTGGACTGCTCACCGTAAAAACGTTCAGAGGTGCAGCGACTGCCCAGGTAAACCCCCCGCGGCGGATGAGGGGGAATATACGTATATGGTGCAGATTGATACAATCTAATAATAATGATTAGAATAATATTGGGTTAGATAATTTATATTTGAGCCAATTTAACATGGGACACCCAGTGCTGATAGTGGGAAGGGGGGAGGGGGGAAAGGGGGGAGGGAAGGAGAGGAAGGGAGGGGGAAAGGGAAGAAAAAGGGAAAGGAAGTGGGGAAGGAAGGGGAAAGCGGGGGAAAGGAAGGGGGAGGGGGGCAAAAGGAAGACATTGAAGAAAAAATAAAAGAAGTGACAATAATGAATCGCAGTGATCTAATCAAAGATAAGGAAAAACAAGACTCCACCGTGGACAGAGTTCCCATTGTTTTAGATTTTAGTATACAACACAAAAAAATAGAACACATTTTTAAGCGACATTGGAGTATTTTATTATCTGATAAACAATTACAAGGAGTACTACCGAAACACCCCAACTTTATCTACAGAAGAGCTCCCACACTCCGGGATAAATTGGTAAAGAACATACCAGATCCCCCCACTAAAGGTTTCACTTTCTTTACTGGTAAAGGATTTTTTCCTTGTAAGCGTTGCTTTGCATGCACAAAAACAACAAGACCGAATGAGAAGAAATTCAATTTTATTTCAACTAGCACAGGCAACTCATATGAGGTGAAGGAGTTCATATGTTGCAACACAGAAGGTGCAGTGTATATGTTAGAATGTAGCTGTGGATTGCAATACGTGGGACACACCAAGAGACCACTGAGGGTCAGAATAAAAGAACACGTACAGAACATTATAAAAGGCTTTGACAAGCACAATGTGTCTAAACATTTCCTACTACATCATAATAAAGACCCCACTCAGTTCAAATTTTGGGGGATAGAGCCCTACAACAGACATTGGAGAGGAGGTCACAAAGTGAGGACACTAAGTCAATTGGAATCCAAATGGATATTCCTATTGGATACTTTTGTGCCTCGGGGTCTCAATGTAGAATTTGATTTAAACTGCTTTCTTAGTGACTTTTAGTTTTTTTATTTTTTTTGGCTATTTTACTACCCTTATTTTTACCACCCTTATTTTGACGAATTCATCCATTCGTTTCTAATCCCTCACCTCAATCACAGTTCACTTGCATGCTTATGTAGTATATTTTATTATGCTATACTTGTTATCGCCCGTGTCATCTCCGGTAGCAAATTTTAATTTTTCAATTTAAAACTATTACATTCCCCTTTTTTGGACCATTTTTAGATAGGCATTCAATGCTAATTTTAAACAATTCCAACACTGCATTAAAACAGACATACAATTTTATGTCCATACTGCTGCAAACACTCTTATTGCACATGTCTATATTCCCCAGCTACCATAAGTTTAAAATAGTATGCTGGATCTACGTTTTGCACACTCTATCTGCATTTTGAACTATACATATCAAATCAAACCAAACCACCATTAAAATGGCCACGCTCAGCGCTATATATATCTACAGCAATAGGGCCGCCGAACACTTCCTGTGACCGAGCTCCAGGAAAATGGCCGCAAAAAATTAGAATACTACACACCAATATAAGGACATCTCCTATGCTTGTTGTTCATCCCCTGATGAAGTCACGTGGTCAATGACGATACGCGTAGGGACACTACAAGCACCGGAGGTGACGCGGACGAGCTCAGCGCTCGTATTTTGATATGCACCATACAATTTTTTTAAATGTGAGTACTTATTTTATTGCTTTTAAATAAACGTGAACATTTTAAACATACTACACAATATTGGGAATTCCTTTACCTTTTCCCTGCTAATACACGCACGCCACCTGGAGACCCTATACCCAGGTGTTTTGGTCAACACATCCAGGCATCATATCCCAACGCTCTAAGGAACCATCCAGGCAGCATCGGACCGGATTCGCATAGGATTTATACACATGCTGTAACCTCACAGCAGTGAGGTAAGGGGCCACCCATTCATTAATAGAGGGTCACCCACAGTGTGGAAGTCACAGAAGAAACCGTCACTCAGCACCTTAATCCCAGCACTTATGACTTCATTCGCCATAATTTGGACTTTAAAAACAAAACACTAATCTTTTTTCACATTCATCACCTTGGATTATATTAAGCAACTAGTTTTTATCTAGCATTAATTGTGATTGTCACTTCATGATTGCATGTTTTTTGCACTATTGCTTCACATTTATATGATAAGGATTCAGTTTATTCTGTTGTCACAGTTTTTTGCACATTTGCACTTTACCATTGCTTTAGTACTTGCTGGCTAGCAAGATACCTTACTAATACAACCAGTATATTAAGGTTTTGGATTGCTTTTTTGATGTCACAAGCTTCTTGCACATTTGCACTTTATTGTTTATTTAGTACCGCCAGTACACTTAGCAATTGGATTATTGCATTGTAGCACTACGCAGCTTTGCACATTGAATTTTTTAACCTCAGAGTCATTCACAACAGCTCAGCACTACTTTTTATATACATGTTTTAATTAGGTTATGGTTTTGCCTTTTTCCAGTGCTTGGTAGCAGTTGAATCACCATTAGAATACCTCATAGTAGCGCTGAAATACTTTTTTTACACATTTCAAAAACCCATACTTCTCTTTTAATGGATTCACTGTAAACAGCTACCAGGGTCTTTAAGTACACAGTACCCTGCATCCATCAACATCAACAAAACACTCTCCTAGTAAAAGAAGCACCTAGACACATTCTTGATTGTTTACAAAGATTTAGGGACTATGCTCGCCAAGGTAGAGCTCAAAGAGAGGAAGATGTTTAAGCTTAAAGGGTTGCAGTCTCTTGCATGACATGACATCTGTAGATGGATAGAAATTTGATTCATGTGTGGGTGTCCCTGTTCAAATCAACTTTTGTTGAACTGGAATCATAGGTGTGCATTAGGGCGTGCACCCCAAAGTTTAAACACACATGCGTGTGTATGTGTCTACATCAGTGTTGCCAACCGTCCGTATTTTTACGGACAGTCCGCAAAAACGGGCACTTTTCCACCCGTCCGTAATTGCCCGTAGTAACGGGAATGTGCCAGTAAAAATAGCCGTGACCGGGTCTGGCTTGGAACTGTGCATGCGCAGTTCCGGAACTTCCCGAATGCCGAGCAGATCCTGTATTCGGCCGGCGGGGGGGGCGGATCTCACAGGCTGTGCGCTTTACTGGCGAGGCGAGTCACGTGATTAACACATCCCACCAGGCGCGCCAGCATTTAAAATCTGTTCACTCCAGGCCGGCCTCGGTACTTAAACTTCTCTCCGCTCATCCGTAATCAGGGCAATCTCTGCATCCTTCCGCTCCGACTCTCTTCCCTCTCCTCACAGCGATGACATCATCTCTGATTCCCTTCAGACATGCACCTGATTCTCAGGATGCGTCCCCTCCTCCCACACACAGGTCATTGTTTTCCTTAAAGGGATTGATCGGGATTCGGACTGTAATCTCCTCCTCAGTGACGGGAGAGTGGCCTCCTTCCCCTGACTGAGAGCTGCGGCCAATACACACACCTGGCCCGGGATTCTCACTGCAGAGCTCAGGGTGCAGGCTGGGAGAACCTGCTCGTTATAGCTATGGGCTTTGCTAGGACAGTGCGAGCTCTATGGAGCCTACTCCAGTCACCACATGGAGGAGACTGAGCATGGAGGAGCCTTGCATCCAGGACCAGGCAATCCAGAGTCCACGGGGACCGGGGGGAGTCGGAGTGACAGCCCAGCCGAGTAAGCCAGCCCGATGATGACAGCAGGTGATGAAGCAGGTGGGGATAAAGGCAGGGTGCATTGGTGGCAGGGGATGATGGTGCATTGGTGGCAGGGGGTGATGGTGGCAGAGGGGAATGGTGCATTGGTGACAGGGGGGGAATGGTGCATTGGTGGCAGGGGGAATGGTGCATTGGTGGCAGGGGGGAATGGTGCATTGGTGGCAGGGGGGAATGGTGCATTGGTGGCAGAGGGGAATGGTGCATTGGTGGCAGAGGGGAATGGTGCATTGGTGGCAGGGGGGAATGGTGCATTGGTGGCAGGGGGGAATGGTGCATTGGTGGCAGAGGGGAATGGTGCATTGGTGGCAGAGGGGAATGGTGCATTGGTGGCAGGGGGGAATGGTGCATTGGTGGCACATGGGTACAGAAAAGCAACATTTACATGTTTATATACTGTAGCTTTAGAAAATCACAGTTGAGTGAAGAATAAACAGGAAAGGTAATCTTTAATTATTATTAAATGGCAAAATAAATTTGGTGGCAATGATGTAGTTGAATTTTGGCGTTTTCTATGCAAAGTGATTTTAAATCCTCACTTCTTATCAACTTTCTGCAGCTGATTTAATCACTTACTAAGTATGCAACTGCTTTATATGTAAATCCTAATGTTTCAGTTTAAAATGGTTCTATACCCCAGGTTTTCTGTTTCAGGGCAGCTCCTTTCTCTTGCAGTATCCTCTGGGGCAACCCTTACATGCAGGGATTAGAGTTGTGTCTCCCTGCACTGTGTGTATCAATAGGAACACACAACCCCATAGCCTATGATGGCAAGGCACTGCCCTGTTCTTCCCTCCTCCCCCTTCTTCCCTATTCTAAACTGACTGAATAGAGACTGCACTGTCTCCTGTTAATGCTTTCCTGTGAAGACCAGAAGTTCAGTGAAGCAGCACCGAGATATCAGGTGCCAGTGTTCTGACTAAATGACAAACAGCTGTTGCTGAAAACCACACCACATCATCTGAGCATGCGCATCACATCATCGCTGACGTTTGGACACTGCATGTCAAATTCTTCGACCGACGGTCATCTTGCTACACCCCACACTCCGTCATACTAAGCCTGCAGTCAGAAGGCAGCAGTGGACATCTTTTTACACCCACCCAACTCTTGCATTTTATACCTGAGAGTTTGATATTAATTACATTTTAAACCAGGGGTGTACGTACAGGGTCGCCATTGAACCCAGCTCTATGCTGCAGGGGGCCCGTGCGGCCTGGATAGGGGGGCGGCGGCATGTAGAGGAGCTGATCCCTCCATGTAGCTGCTAAATGCCCGCTTCCCTTCCACAGACATTTAGCAGCTGCAGGAGAGAAATGGAGGGCATTGGTTCCTTCACATGGCTCCCACCACCTCCCTATTCCTGTCCTGCTGCCCCGGGCCTGTGTGCTTCCCTTGCTTCCCCCCACAGCACTACCGGTTTCCCCCTCCCACTTCTCGCCTGCTGCTGAGGGGGATCTGCCAGGATGGAGAGCGGGGAAGGAGCCGGTAAATGTGTAATTTACTGGCCCATTTCTTGACTTTTTTTATTCATTTATTCATAGCTGAAGCATAGTGAACTGTGTTTGCTATGCCTTGATTTATGAATGAACGAGAAGCTCTATACAGAGCTATTCCTGTTAATTCATTATGTGCAGCTGAGGCTGCAGAGAAAGGGACTAATTAATCTGTCCTCAATCCCTTTCTCTGTCTCAAAAGTGAGACATTTGGGGTCTGTTTACACCCCTAATTTTTCACCAAAGCCCCCAATGGGGGTACTAAAAAATATGTAAAAAATAATAAGAAATAAAATTGAAATAAATAAATAAAATGGAAAAAAAAGACAAAAATAAAACAAACAAAAATAAAAAAACTACTGGACACCAGTGGTGGAACTACCAGGGTCACAAAGGTTGCACTTGCAACTGGGTCTGGCATTCCACCACTGTGGGGGGGACCCCAAGACAGCAGGAAGGTGGCCTGCTGCGAGACCGCAATAAAGGGTCCCACAATGGGAGTGGGATGGTTTCGTGCACTGGAGCCCTAAAGGTTCTAGTTACACCTCAAATTTTAACGTCCTAGAAGACATCCAGGCAGACGTCCAGTCAGAATTTAGAGGCCTGCCTTTCTCTTTCATGTTGAATTTCCAGTCCTATCTTCTTTCTCTCTACCAAATTAGTGGGACCTTATCTCCCCTATCCTACATAGAAATTTTAAAATTAGTATTTAACTTTTCTGTTATTTTACTAGTATGTATGCATCCCCTTATTTCTGTGACACAACTGTTATGCTCTTTTATTTATTAACAAAAATTGTCCCAACCTATTTAAGTACTAAAACCATCCGGCTGACACATGCATATGTTAATAAGCCGTTGGTTCTTTAGAAAGCCTATCTAAATACTAGCAGGGTCTGTTAATACATCCCATATTCTGCTTTTTTCATCTTTTTTGGCAGTTAACAGTTACTAGGACAATTTACCATAGGGAGACACTTCTCTAAAACTCTTATACAGCAGTTATAACCATGCAGAGGTTTTATAGCCTGTGGTGACATGCTGCAAAGACTGTACTGGAGCAAGTCCATTTACATAAATTACAATATTTAATATGGTAATTAAAAAAATACCCTCTGTGAAGCCACCTGTTACATTACTTTAATGTATCTGGCAAGACGTGAACTCAGAGTTTGTTCATTTGTCTCACACAGGTAGAAGGAAAGCATCAGAGTCTCATGCAAAGATGAATAAGCTAGGAAAGAAGTTATTGGCAAACCAGGGAATCCAGTAAAAAGTCCCCGGACTACTGTACTAGCACCACAAGAGACCAAATGCATCTCATAGCACAGGAGGCCTATGATTGATTGTGGACCACACACTGCCTACTGACACTCATCACACAGTGCACATATTACTAAATCTAGATTCCTATTGTTTTATATTAGAGTTTGTGACCTGACTATTTTATAATTTTACAGTGCAGAAAATAAAAATTAGTTCAAGGTTACTTCAGGGCACTATAGCCAAAAGATCTTCAACTATGATAGAGCTTTTTCTCACATCTCTTTAAGGAAGTGTATAGTCTTTTCCATTTTTTCCCTAATAAATATGTAGAAGTGATCTGTTTCTTGTGAATTATCTTAGAACAGTGCACTAATGCTTGAAACTTTATTTCTATGAATAATTTACAGTTATATATGTAAATGGGGCAGCCATATTTGTTTATAACATACAATGCCTTGAAAAGGTATTCATACCCCTTGAAATTTTACACATTTTGTCATGTTACAACCAAAAAGGTAAATGTATTTTATTGGGATTTTATGTAATAGACCAGGGGTGGCCAACCTTTTGTAGAGCAAGGGCCACTTAACGACTTGGTAACCAGTCGCGGGCCACAACGAGTGGAGTGGGTAGATGGCAGCTGACTCGACTCTATAGAGCCCACTCTACTCTCAGCACACCAAACGCGCAGGTAATAGAAGTCTATTGCTCAGTGCAGGTAACCCACAGTTGCACTTCTCTGTACCTGTGGATCAGTTTGAAAGCAGCCCAGAAACCACTGCAGAACAGATATGCCCATATATACACTCTAATTTTAGTAATAAAAACTTACCTTTAATAACAGTATTCTATTCTATTCTATCCCAGAGCAGGAGGTCGTGGGCTACATCAGAGGACTCCGCGGGCCACATGTTGGTTGGGCACACCTGTAATAGACCAACACAAAGTGACACATAATTGTGAAGTGGAAGGAAAACGATAAATGTTTTTTTTTAAGTTTTTACAAATAAATATGTGAAAAGTGTGGCGTGCATTTTCATTAGGCCCCCTTTATTCTGATACCCCTAACTATAATCTAGTGGAACCAATTGCCTTCAGAAGTCACCTAATTAGTAAATAGAGTCCACCTGTGTGTAATGTAATTACAGCTGTTCTGTGAAGCCCTCAGAGGTTTGTTAGAGAACCTTAACCAGTTGCTTACTGGGCACTTAAACCCCCCTCCTGCCCAGACCAATCAGCTTTCAGTGCTCTCACACTTTGAATGAGAATTACTCAGTCATGCAACACTGTATGCAAATGATTTTTTTGTCCTTTTTTTCATACAAATAGAGCTTTCTTTTGGTGGTATTTGATCACCTCTGGGGGTTTTTTTTGCGCTATAAATGAAAAAAGACTGAAAATTTTGAAAAAAAAATAAAAAAATGTCTTTGTTTCTGTGATAAAATTTAGCAAATTAGTAATTTTTCTTCATAAATTTGGCCCACAATTTATACTGCTACATATCTTTGGTAAAAATAACCCAAATTAGTGGATATTATGTGGTCTGTGTGAAAGTTATAGACTCTACAAGCTATGAGCCGAACACCCCCCGTTCGGTTCGCACCAGAACCTGCGAACAGATCTAAAGTTTGCGCAAACTTTAGAACCCTATTAAATACAATGGACTCGAACGTCCGAAATCAAAAGTGCTAATTATCAAGGCTAATATGCAAGTTATTGTCCTAAAAAGGGTTTGGGGACCCGGGTCCTGCCCCAGGGGACATGTATCAATGCAAAAAAGTTTTAAAAACTGAAGTTCTTTCGGGAACAGTGATTTTAATAATGCATAAAGTGAAACATTAAAAGTGAAATATTCCTTTAAATTTCGTACCGGGGGGGGGGGGGGGGGGTGTATAGTATACTTGTAAAGCAGCGCTTGTTTCCTGTGCTTAGAACTGTCCCTGCACAAAGTGTAATTTCTGAAGGAAAAAAAGTAATTTAAAAGCACTCGTGGCTATAATGAATTGTCGGCTCCCGGCAATACAAAGAAAAGTCATTGATAAAAAAAAAAAAAATGCGTGGGGGTCCCTCCAAATTCCATTACCGGGCCCTTCAGGTCTGGTATCGATTTTAAGGGGAACTCCATACCAAATGTAAAAAAAATTTGATGGTGACAAGGGCCTCATCCCCACAACCCTTGCCCGGTGGTTGTGGGGGTCTGCGGGTGGGGGGCTTATCGGAATCTGGAAGACCCCTTTAACAAAGGGGACCCCCAGATCCCGCCCCCCCCTATGTGAGTTGGTAAGGAATACATTGTACCCCTACCATTTCACAAAGAAAGTGTAAACAATTGTAAAAAAAAAAACACACAGACACAGTTGGGAAAGTCCATTATTAAAAAAAAAAAAAACAACCCATTCCAGCGATGTAATCCAGTGTCCCGCGGTGATCCAATGTCCAGCGCTGCAGTCTCCACTCCACACGAAACGTCATAGGGGTAACCCCAGGCTTTCCCCACTTGCCGGGGAATAGCCAATGACGTAGGCGGGATCCCATTCATTGGCTATTCCCCACAAGCGGGGAAAGCCGGGGCTTACCCCTATGATCTGACGGGTGACCCCGCCCCCTAGTACCTCAGACCCCGCCTACGTCATTGGCTGAGCGGACCTGATGGGGAACTTCCTCCATATGTTAATAAATGAATAGACCCGCCCCTTATCACGTTCCCCATTAGGTCCACTCAGCCTTACACCCAGTGAAGGTGACCCGCCCTCTACGTCATTGGCTGAGCGGACCTGATGGGGAACTTGAAAAGGGGCGGGGTCTATTCATTTATTACACTGCGGAGGAAGTTCCCTATCAGGTCCGCCCAGCCAATGACGTTTCGTGTGGAGTGGAGACTGCAGCGCTGGACATCGGATCACCACGGGACACTGGATTACATCGCTGGAATGGGTTTTTTATTTTTTATTTTTTTATTTTTAATAAAGGACTTTCCTAACTGTGTCTGTGTTTTTTTTACAATTGTTTACACTTTCTTTGTGAAATGGTAGGGGTACAATGTACCCCTTACCAATTCACATGGGGGGGCGGGATCTGGGGGTCCCCTTTGTTAAAGGGGTCTTCCGGATTGCGATAAGCGCCCCACCCGCAGACCCCCACAACCACCGGGCAAGGGTTGTGGGGATGAGGCCCTTCTCCCCATCAACATGGGGACATGGTGCTTTGAGGGGTCACAAACCCCCAAAGCATCCTCCCCATGTTGAGGGCATGTGGCCTGGTACGGTTCAGGAGGGGGGGCGCTCTCTCATCCCCCCTCTTTTCCTGCGGCCTGCCAGGTTGCGTGCTCGGATAAAGGGATGGATTTTTGGGGGAACTCCATGTTTTTTTTTTTTATTTGGGGTGGAGTTCCCCTTAAAATCCATACCAGACCTGGAGGGTCTAGTATGGATATTTGGGGGGAACCCCACGTCATTTTTTTTTAATTTGACGCAGGGTTCCCCTTAATATCCATACCAGACCTGCAGGGCCTGGTAATTGAATTTGGGCGGACCCCCAGGCATTTTTTTTTTTTTTTTATCAATGACTTTTCTCTGTATTGCCGGGACAATTCATTATAGCCACGAGTGCATTTACATTTTTTTCCTTCAGAAATGACACTTTGTGCAGGGACAGTTCTAAGCAAGGGAAACAAGCGCTGCTTTACAGGCATACTATACACCCCCCCCCCCCCCACCAGGTACAAAAATTTAAAGGAATATTTCTCTTTTATTGTTTCACTTTAAGCATTATTAAAATCACTGCTCTCGAAAAAACTGCAGTTTTTAAAACTTATTGTTGCATTGATACATGTCCCATGGGGCAGGACCCGGGTCCCCAAACACTTTTTATGACAATAACTTGCATATAAGACTTTAAACTTAGCACTTTAGATTTCTCCCATAGACTTTTACAGGGTGTTCCGCGGCTTTTCGAATTTGCAGCGAACACCCCAAATTGTTTGCTGTTCGGCGAACGTGCGAACAGGCAATGTTCGAGTCGAACATGAGTTTGACTCGAACTCGAAGCTCATCCCTACTAGCAGCCTATCTCATTTCTTGAGACCCTAACAAGACAGGAAAGTACAAATGCCCCGCAAATGATCCCATTTTAGAAAGTAGACAGTCGAAGGTATTTAGTAAGAGTCATGGTGAGTTATTTGAAGTTGTAATTTTTTCCCACAATTCTTCATAGTAATAGCTTATCATTGTAATAGCTTATTTCCCTCACATGGCATATGCATACCACAAATGACATCCCAAAATACATTCTGCTACTCCTCCTGAGTATTATGATACCACATGTGTGGAACTTTTTCACTGCCTAGCCACATACAGAGGCCCAACATGCAGGGAGCACCATCAGGTGTTCAAGGAGCATAAATTACACATCTAACTTGTTGACTACCTGTTGTGGAAATTTTATGAAGATGTATTTAATATGTATTGTCATAGTGTCGCCCAGTGCTAGTACTCCCGCAGCCCGCTCTAAAGAGCTGACTGGGGCAGACTGACGCTGGTTGAGTCCCATCTGGTAGTGGAAAACTTCCTGAGGTTGGAGAGAGGTGTTTGTAGAGTGGGGATATGTCCGCCAGCGAAAAGGGCCCCTGTGCGATGCACAGAACGATCGTCTGGAGGGGATATGTTCACTCTGCAAGGACATTATCGGTTATGGGGGGATGAGCGCTCATGTGTCTGCTGTGTGTCTGATCAGCACATGTCAGGACACGTAGCGTACACCTGCAGATAATCTCCCATCCACAGGAATGGTAGTATAATCCGGGTATGTGTTGTTCTCTGGAACAACGCAGAATAAGGATTCATACTAGCGGTAATACGGTAGTCTTTGAGTTGTTATGGTCAGAGACAGAGTTGATGTTTGTTAGCCATGCGGCTCCCTTGGTTTAGTTGAATAAAATGGCTTCCAGGAAAAGCATACACGCTGTCCCTACCCAGACACGCCCATAAGACTCCCTTAGCCATTATTCATTGATTGTTTGTATTAACACATCCTGTTGGAAGGATTTCCTGTGAGGTCATTTCCTGTGGAGGAAGCGATTGGCTGCTGGAGCATTCACTTCCTGTTTGTCATTGCTTTTGTGATGTTGGAATAAAAACCAAGAGCATGCTGGGGAGAGGCCAGAAGAGCATGTTGCTGAGAACGTAAGCTGTAGTGATGTCTGTTTACTTGGGGATATATAGGAAATAGAGTGATAGGTAAGATGCGTTATAACAATAAACGGAATGTGTGCTTATTAGCACAGGAGATATGGTGTGCGCTCAGCATACAGGTGAATTTCCATGTCAGGTGGCGAGCCAGGTAGGATTGAATAGGGACTCCTTAGCATCAGATCAAGATGAGGGAGAGAATGGAGACTACCTATTACATTTTTGAAGGCCCTGGAGCACCAGAACAATGGAAATGCCCACAAAATGACCCTATTTTGGAAAGCTAACACCCCAACGTATAATCTATGAGGCATAATGTCTTTTGAACGGTTAATTTTTTTTCAGAGGTTTTTGGAAAATGAAAACGCATTTTTTTTACACAAAGTTCAGTTGTTCGTTTATAATATATTTCCAACACATAGCATTGACATAGCAAAAATGACACCCCAAAATACATTCTGCTACTCCTCCTGAGTATAACGATACCACATGTGTGAGACTTTTACACAGCCTGGCCACATACAGAGGCCCATTTCTCAACTGCCCATTACACTTTTGAAGGCCCTGGAGCACCAGGACAATGGAAACGCCCACAAAATGACCCCATTTTGAAAAGCTAACACCCCAACGTATTATGGGGTGGGGGATGATGGTGGGGGGGGGGGGGGTTGGGGGTTAGGTACAGCTATGGCTCAGGCCAGCAGAGTCATTTAGTTACTTGTTTTTTTTTTAGAGGCTCATGTCCCAAAGAGGGATTTTCCCTCATCTGAGAGTATGAACATATTCCAGAGGCTCCAGGTTTTCATGTAAGCCTTGTGTCTGTTTTGTGCTGTCAGAATCAGATCCTCCATCTTTTTTAAATCCTCTACTTTCTTCAGCCAAGTCACAGTGGTTGGCAGGTATTGTTGTTTCCAGAGCAAAGGGATGCAGGATTTAGCAGCGTTTAGCAAGTGGCGTAGTATGGACTTTTTATAGATTCTAGTGGGGATAGTTGATATACGTAACCGAAAGAATCCCCGGTCATTAGAAATCTTAAAGTCCGTGAATTTTTGGGAGATAGTTCAGACAGACGTCCAGAAATCTGTCAGTTTAGGGCAGGCCCAGAAAATGTTTAAGACTATCCCTTTGTCCCTCTGGCATCGCCAGCAATGATCTGGTGTGTCGGGGAAGATAGTGTCATGGGCATCCGCTCCATAGGGCAAGGGAGGGCGTTGGCCCCCCCCTGGAATCCAGTGCCGTGATAATGATTCTTGGGGAGGAAAACAGGCAGCGGGCAGGAAGCAAGACGGCGGCGTGGCAAATTCAATTAGAGCCGCTCTCTCTATCTCTTTTCGGCTTTCCGCTGCCGAGTTCTCTGGAAAATGGAGCAGCGGCGCTGTGACAGGGAGAGGAGAGTTGCGGGCTGTTTGTATATCTCCCCCGATCGCCCCCCTCCCCCTTTCTGTCATCTGAAGCTAGAAGAGAGAGAGTGGCTCTAATTGGATTCACCGTGCCGCCACCCTTCTTGCTGCCCGCTGTTTTCCTCCCCATGATTGGCCACAGCAGAGGGCCAATCAGAAGACTCTGGGGACTGGGGGCATCAAGGTAAATGTAGTCCCTGAAGAGTGGCGGCCCCAACGTGCCCAAAGACACCATGCTACAGCCCCCAGCATGCAAGCACTCTGCTGAGGGGGTTACAAGAGGAGAAAAGAGAATACTGTGCTGGGGGAAGCTAGAGAGGGAGCCACGCTGTACCCACACCACCAGAGTGCCACGCTGTACCCGCACCACCAGAGAGCCACGCTGTACCCGCACCACCAGAGACCCACGCTGTACCCGCACCACCAGAGAGCCACGCTGTACCCGCACCACCAGAGAGGGAGCCACGCTGTAACCGCACCACCAGAGAGGGAGCCACGCTGTAACCGCACCACCAGAGAGGGAGCAACGCTGTACCCGCACCACCAGAAGGAGCCCCGCTGTACCCGCACCACCAGAGAGGGAGCCCCGCTGTACCCGCACCACCAGAGAGGGAGCCCCGCTGTACCCGCACCACCAGAGAGGGAGCCCCGCTGTACCCGCACAACCAGAGAGGGAGCCCCGCTGTACCCGCACCACCAGAGAGGGAGCCACGCTGTACCCGCACCACCAAAGAGGGAGCCCCGCTGTACCCGCACAACCAGAGAGGGAGCCCCGCTGTACCCACACCACCAGAGAGGGAGCCACGCTGTACCCGCACCACCAGAGAGGGAGCCCAGCTGTACCCGCAGCACCAGAGAGGGAGCCCTGCTGTACCTGCACCACCAGAGAGGGAGCCACACTGTACCCGCACCACCAGAGAGGGAGCCACGCTGTACCCGCACAACCAGAGAGGGAGCCCCGCTGTACCCACACCACCAGAGAGGGAGAAAGACCGAGCCACTGCCAGGGTACAGGCATGCTACACTACTGACTAGAGTCACCCCGCGCAACCCAGAGTGAGCGAACGTCCAACCAGAGGGATCACTGTTGCGGTTTCACCAGGTCTGGTAAGAGGGCCTGTTGGCCATTATCCATTACTGTTCCTAGGGACTGAGCCATTAGGAAATGTCTAACCTGATATCCTCCCATCTATGCTGGGGGCAATTATTGCAGAAAATGACACCTTGGGGGGAACTCCATTTTTTATGATATTGTTATTCAAAGTTGCTAGTTGCTTGAAAGTTGCATCAGGTTTCTCAAACTTTTGCATGCCTGCACTTTATGTGATATTGACTAAGCCCCTCCCCTTCATGACATTGTCAAAAAGGGACCGAGCATGGAAAAAAATGATGCCCCCCCTTGAAAAAAGTTCAGCGGATGCCCATGGATAGTATGTAATCGACTGGGCATTAGATACCATCTTGTTAGTATTTTGAAATGGTTTCCTGAATTTTAGTGCACAGTGATGAATTTAGGGACAATCTGATCATATTTTGTTTTTGGGTCACAGTGAAAGTACGGCGGAGGTCCATTTCCCATTTTGTTAGGCAAGATAGTTGTGGTTGCTCCGGAGGGGTGTTCAGGAGTGCATATGTTTTGGAGAGGACTTGGGAACTTGGCTTATGTTTTGGAGAGTGGGTCGGTTCTGGAGCACAATTCCTCAAAAGTGGTCAGCTGATGGGTGAAGTTCTGGGGGTTTGGTACAGAATGGAGGAAGTGATGTATTTGCGCTGCATTCCAGAACGTGAGTTGAAAGGGGGCCTACAGAATCCATTAACTCTGGAATGGTGGGCCACCTTTCTCCAATCACAAACCTGGTGGTGTATTCACAGTTGGAGTTTCATAGCGTTTTGAATGCTGTCAGTGATAGTCCCGAGGGAAAGTGGGGGTGTCATAGGATCGGGGTGTCGTTAGAGAAGCTAGTAAAGTGGCCTGGGAACATTGTCGCAGTGTGTTTCCTATCAGTGGGTGAGACTTTAGTTCTTGGGGTAGTTCGTCGCAGCACCATAGTGCACTTTTCAGGGGAATAATAGTTTGACTCTGTTCTATCTGTACCCAGAGTTTTGACTCAGATATAGGGAGGGTAGGAAGAAGGGTTTAGAGAAGAAATCAAGTAAAGATTTGAAAAAAGGAGTTATAGAGAGCAGGGCCTAATGCCCTGAAGTCTTTTTATTTGTTTTGTCAGCATATAACCCCCAGGAGGCAATAAATAGCCCCACAGGAGGATACGCTATCCTATGTGGGAGAGAGGCTGGTCAAGGCCCAAAAGGTGAGGTCCTGCCCTCCCACTCACCCCAGCAAAAAACAGAAAAGTGCAACAGTTAATGTCAACTCCATAAGAAGAGAACAACGGCAAACATATGTACATAGTAGTGCAAGAAATTGAGAGTCTCAGTGTGTCCCGTGAGGTACATCACAGGGGGACAGTGGGATGGACAGGGGGACCGTGGGATGGACAGGGGGACAGTGGGAAGGACAGGGGGACAGTGGGAAGGACAGGGGGACAGTGGGATGGACAGGGGGACAGTGTGATGGACAGGGGGACAGTGGGATGGACAGGGGGACAGTGGGATGGACAGGGGGACAGTGGGATGGACAGGGGGACCGTGGGATGGACAGGGGGGCTCCGCACTGTAATATCCACATCATCTCCCCCACTTTAATATCCACATCATCTAACCCACTGTAATATCCACATCATCTCCCCCACTGTAATATCCACATCATCTCCCCCCCTGTTATGTCCAGATCTCCCCCCTGTAATGTTCACATCTCCCCCTCCCCCCTGTACTGTCCACATCTCCCCCCTGTAATGTCCACATCTCCCCCTGTAATGTCCACATCTCCCCCAGTACACATCTCCCCACATCTCACCTCGGCCGCTGCTGCCGGGTGTACCAGGATGGCCGCCGCTCCGGAGCTAGACCGAAGCCGCGGCCTTTCCTATGGCCGCAATCCGCGGATCGGCTCGGGCGGCTCGGCTGCTCCAGTCCTGCAAAGGGAACGGCGTTCCTGCTGTGAAAAAAGTGCAGGCACGCCGTTCCCATGCGTTCCTGCAGGACTCGAGCCCTGGACCCAGGGCGGAAATCCAGGACAGTGACAGGCAGCAGGCAGGTGCCCGCCCTAGGCTGGGGCCCCAGGCCAGCTCGGGGTCCCAAGCAATTGCTTGTTTTGCCTGTCCTGTTGCGACGGCCCTGCTTGTATGGATATTAAGGGGAACCCCACACCCAAAATAAAAAAAGGCCCTATATACTCTGAACAGCAGTATACAGGCGGTGCAAAAAAGACATGGACTGTAGGTTTGTTCTTAAGTACAATCTGTTTGTAATTTGGAACAGGTACATTTTTTAAGTGTAGCTCTAGCCCAAAAAATCTATTTTTAAGCTTTTTGGAGAACATAGGGAAGGGTTATCACCCCTGTAACATTTGTTTTGCTGTCTGTGCACCTGTTCAGAACATTTCACCTCACTTTCCATCCAAATGACAAATATTTTTGGAAAATTTGGGGTTTTTATTGAAACAAGGATTGGTGATAAAGCATCAGTGGAGAGGAGACACCTTTTTCACATATTAACTCTTACAGGAGAGAATTTGCCTTCCTAGGGGTAGATTTCCTCTCACTTCCTGTTGTCTCCTTCCGTTTGCAAGTAGGAGTCATTTGTAAGTTGGATGTTTGAAAGTAGGGGCCTGCCATATATACTCTGCAGAAATTTCCCCCTTAGGTGTTGGTGTTGCCACAACACTGTAAGCCCTCACAGTTACTCTTGGTGGGCGCTGGAACGCCCTGCTGTCAACTATTATATCAGGAATTGTATTTACATGCCACTGTTGAACAGTGGTAGGAAAAATTGGGCCTTTGGTGGTGGCGCTGGTGCTACAACACTGTAAGCCCTCACAGTTACTCTTGGTGGGTGCAGGAATGTGCCCTGCTGTGAATTATTAGATCAAGAATCGTAATTGCATGCCCCTGTTGAACAGGGGCTGAAAAATTGGGCCTTAGGCACTGGTGCTGGTGCCACAACACTGCAACCCCTCACAGATACTGTACTTGGAGCGCAGCAATGAGCCCTGTTGCAAAGTTTTGCATCAAAAATGTAGGCTTTAGGTGAATGCTATGCAAAGCACACAGTAGTACACTAAGTGAAACACTGACTGTCTGCAGTTAGCACAATCACCGGCCTGCCTGTCACAGTATAGAGAATAACTGTATTCAGGTGAGCTTTAGGTGATCGCTATGCAAAGCACACAGTAGTACACTAAGTGAAACACTGACTGTCTGCAGCTAGCACAATCACCGGCCTGCCTGTCACAGTATAGAGAATAACTGTATCCAGGTGAGCTTTAGGTGGATGCTATGCAAAGCACACAGTAGTACACTAAGGCTAGTTTCACACTGGGGCGGTGGGTGCGGTGGCGGTATAGCACCGCTATTTTTAGCGGCGCTATACCGTCGGAATTGCGGAGGTATTTGGCCGCTAGCGGTGCGGTTTTAACCCCCGCTAGCGGCCGAAAAAGGGTTAATACCGCCGGCAATGCGCCTCTGCAGAGGCGCATTGCCGGCGGTTTTATCGCGGTTTCCCATTACTTTCAATGGGAAGGAGCGGTGGAGGAGCGGTAAACACACCGCTCCTCTCACCGCTCCAAAGATGCGGCTAGCAGGACTTTTTTTACCGTCCTGCTAGCGCACCGCTCCAGTGTGAAAGCCCTCGGGCTTTCACACTGGAGAAACAGTGCCGCTGTTTAGGGACGGTTTGCAGGCGCTATTTTTAGCACAATAGCGCCTGCAAACCGCCCCAGTGTGAAAGGGGCCTAAGTGAAACATTGACTGTCTGCAGCTAGCACAATCACCGGCCTGCCTGTCACAGTATAGAGAATAACTGTATCCAGGTGAGCTTTAGGTGAATGCTATTCAAAGCACACAGTAGTACACTAAGTGAAAAACTGACTGTCTGCAAGCTAGCACAATCACCTGCCTGCCTGTCACAGTATAGAGACTAACAGGAACGGATCTAGCTAAACTCAATACAGTGTATAAATATTGTACAGGACGCCAAGGTTGGGTCCTGGACGGGTGCTATATAGCACCAATATTTGGGTTGTGGTCCCTTTAAGGAGTGGTGATGGTGTTCAGGAGGTCACCCAGAATGGGTGAGGAATTCCCGGCAAAAGAAGTAGTCCAGAGAGGACTGGCTCACAGTCCTCTTTGTCTTGATAGAGTGTTATTTGGGGCCCGGAATTTCGGAGGCTCTAAAGCAGGGGTCTCAAAGTACCGGCCCGCGGGCCATTTGCGGCCCGCGGACCGGTTATAAATGGCCCGCAGGCAGCGCGGGGGTGCCGCGGAAGGGGGGGCGCAAATTGGCAGTGTTCTACTGCCAGGCATGTACTGGCCGGAGATCCGCAGCAATTTACCTGTCAATCGCCTACTGCTGGCGCCTGACGGGTAGATCGAGATGCATGCAGAGTAGCGCAGGAAGCGTCTGTCATGAGTTCACTTCTCTCTCACGACACGCTGTTGCTCCCCGGCGGCCCCTCCTCTCTTCGTCCATCCCCATTTGCTTGTGACATCATCTGGGATGGACGAACAGAGGAGGGGCCGCCGGGGAGCAACAGCGTGACATGAGAGAGAAGTAAACTTATGACAGACGCTTCCTGCGCTACTCTGCATTTGAAGAAAACGACAAGTAAATGCTGAACTGTGCCCCATGTACCCTGATTGTGCCCTGATGTGCCCCATGTACCCTGATGTGCCCCATATACCCTGATTGTGCCCTGATGTGCCCCATGTACCCTGAATGTGCCCCATGTACCCTGATTGTGCCCTGATGTGCCCCATGTACCCTGATTGTGCCCTGATGTGCCCCATGTACCCTGATTGTGCCCTGATGTGCCCCATGTACCCTAAATGTGCCCTGATGTGCCCCATGTACCCTAAATGTGCCCCATGTACCCTGAATGTGCCCCATGTACCCTGATTGTGCCCTGATGTGCCCCATGTACCCTGATTGTGCCCTGATGTGCTGGGCTCTGTGCCCTAATGGTGAGTGGTCAGTGTGCAGTGTAGTGGTCAGTGTGCAGTGTAATGTGAAGTGTAGTGGTCAGTGTGCAGTGTAGTGGTCAGTGTGCAGTGTAATGTGAAGTGTAGTGGTCAGTGTGAAGTGGTCAGTGTGAAGTGCAGTGGTCAGTGTGCAGTGTAGTGGTCCGTGTGCAGTGTAGTGGTCAGTGTGTAGTGTAGTGGTCAGTGTGCAGTGTAGTGGTCAGTGGGTAGTGGTCAGTGTGCAGTGTAGTGGTCAGTGTGCAGTGTAGTGGTCAGTATGCAGTGGTCAGTATGCAGTGGTCAGTGTGCAGTGTAGTGGTCAGTATGCAGTGGTCAGTGTGCAGTGTAGTGGTCAGTATGCAGTGGTCAGTGTGCAGTGTAGTGGTCAGTGTGCAGTGTAGTGGTCAGTGGGTAGTGGTCAGTGTAGTGGTCAGTGTGCAGTGTAGTGGTCAGTATGCAGTGGTCAGTGTGCAGTGTAGTTGTCAGTATGCAGTGGTCAGTGTGCAGTGTAGTGGTCAGTGTGCAGTGTAGTGGTCAGTGGGTAGTGGTCAGTGTAGTGGTCAGTGTGCAGTGTAGTGGTCAGTGGGTAGTGGTCAGTGTAGTGGTCAGTGTGCAGTGTAGTGGTCAGTATGCAGTGTAGTGGTCAGTGTGCAGTGGTCAGTGTGCAGTGTAGTGGTCATGTGTGCAGTGTAGTGGTCAGTGTGCAGTGTAGAGGTCAGTGTGCAGTGTAGAGGTCAGTGTGCAGTGGTCAGTGTGTATTGTTCAGTATGCAGTGTAGAGGTCAGTGTGTAGTGGTCAGTGTGTAGTGTAGTGGTCAGTGTGTATTGTTCAGTGTGCAGTGTAGAGGTCAGTGTGTAGTGGTCAGTGTGCAGTGTAGTGGTCAGTGTGCAGTGTAGTGGTCAGTGTGTAGTGGTCAGTGTGCAGTGTAGAGGTCAGTGTGCAGTGGTCAGTGTGTATTGTTCAGTGTGCAGTGTAGAGGTCAGTGTGTAGTGGTCAGTGTGCAGTGTAGTGGTCAGTGTGCAGTGTAGTGGTCAGTGTGTAGTGGTCAGTGTGCAGTGTAGTGGTCAGTGTGCAGTGTAGTGGTCAGTGTGTAGTGGTCAGTGTGCAGTGTAGAGGTCAGTGTGCAGTGGTCAGTGTGTATTGTTCAGTGTGCAGTGTAGAGGTCAGTGTGTAGTGGTCAGTGTGTAGTGTAGTGGTCAGTGTGCAGTGTAGTGGTCAGTGTGTATTGTTCAGTGTGCAGTGTAGAGGTCAGTGTGCAGTGTAGTGATCAGTGTGCAGTGTAGTGGTCAGTGTGCAGTGTAGAGGTCAGTGTGCAGTGGTCAGTGTGTATTGTTCAGTGTGCAGTGTAGAGGTCAGTGTGTAGTGGTCAGTGTGTAGTGTAGTGGTCAGTGTGCAGTGTAGTGGTCAGTGTGTATTGTTCAGTGTGCAGTGTAGAGGTCAGTGTGTAGTGGTCAGTGTGTAGTGTAGTGGTCAGGTTTAATAATGCGTTTGCTGACACCAGTGCTGGGGGTTAATAGTGCGTCTGCTGACACCAGTGCTGCTGTTTTTGAAGTTTGAATGTTTGCATGCGGCCCCCCATGGGATATGAAAACTTGTCTTGTGGCCCTCAGGTAATTTGAGTTTGAGACCCCTGCTCTAAAGTGATATTCGGGTGGGATAGAGCCTCCACTCCTGACCACTGGGAGTCAGCACACAGGGGGTTAAAGGCTTCCAGGAAACAGCTCATAAAACAGGAAGTGGTGCAAGAGGTGTTGTGGAAGGAGTATGGGGATTGCACCTGTGAAGATGAGCTGTGTGTCTGCTGAGAGCTTTTAAAGATTCAGCAAGGGCTCTGGAAGTTCCCTCTACAAAAACTGTATGTGCCTTTTCTTTCATTTGTTTTGTGCTGAAGACAAACAGGACTTTACTTTATGCTGGAAAATAAGTGGACTTTGTTTTTATATTTTTCCTGTGTGCTGAATGAAGCTTTATTTTTGGTTTATTTACAAATAAAAGCATTTTTGTTCAACTTCAACGGTTTATGCACTTGGTCCCGTGGAGCTATAATCCCCAAAAGTTTACAATATATATACAACACCTAGGATGCATATATATCCTCTACACTCTGTAACAGCAGCTAACTGACTCGCCTGCCTGCTCTATCTAACTCAATATAAATGACACTGTCTATCTCTCTGAAACTGCCTCTTTCACAAACGCCAACACACTACACAAGGCCGACTTCCAGGCGGCCTTATATAGTATGGGGCGTGTACTAAACCCCCTGAGCCATAATTAGCCAAAGCCACCCTGGCTTTGGCCAATTACGGCTCTCCGTTTTTTCTGCGCTGTGATTGGCCAAAGCATGCGGGTCATAGTGCATGCTTGGCCAATCATCAGCCAGCAATGCACTGCGATGCCGCAGTGAATTATGGGCCGTGTCGCGCAACACGAATTTGGCGCGAACGGACCATAACGTTCGTTCTTCATCGAACAGCCGATGTTCGAGTCAAACGTGTGTTCGACGCGAACACGAAGCTCATCCCTAGTCAGGACCCCTCCAAATCACATGTTCTCTGGAAGTCAATTCCCCCACAGGGTAGGTATATGCTAGTCCCGTCTCTTCCGGTGGGATTCCGGAAGAGAAGGGGGTGTGTGTGTCATCTCATTCCCTTTCCCTGGAGATCCACCACGTTCAGCATTTTCTGGTGCATGCAGTAGACTACTTTAAGTTCCAATATAGTTGACCCTTTGCATTGCTTAGTGTGATAGGTAGCGTGGCAGTTCTACAGGCAAATTTCCATGTCTCAGAATGTCTCTGGCGGGGTGCCAGATGAAATATTGAGGCAAAAAGAACTCCAAGATGGTTGCATGGGGTAGGGAGGAAGTTGGGGTGTGAGCTCTGGTAATTACTGTGGGTGGTGGGATTCAGCACATGCGGGAGATGGTCTCCAGTGTGTAGTCAGGGGCATCCGCTCGGGTACCAACAACGGAGGGTGTCTCTCTAGGAGGGGGTTCCCGGTATGGGAGATTGTTCCAGTAGCTGGCACGAAGGGCACGGGCCAGGGTAGCGTCCAGTGGAAGAGGGTCAAATGTATCAGGGGATAACTGGATCAAGTGCAGTTTCAGTAAGAGTGGCTTAGAGTGCGATGAATGGGGGTAATGAGCTCAATATATGGGTGCATTATGACTCACGTGCATCCTCTAGAGACGGTGCTCTCAGACGTCGGCGGCTTCTCTGCGGCCTGGGCAGGAAGTTTCCTCCTCTCGCGGATGGGTTTGGGTGGCCGGAGAATCTCGGGAGGAGAATCAGCCAATTCGGGACCGCAATCGGGTCTGCACCCAAGAAGGCAAAGAGAGCCGGTAGGGAATCCGGTGTGCGGAGGGTGAAAGATCTCTGGTCTTTGCGAAAAGTCACAGATAGGGGGTAACCCCATCACTACGTGGCATCCATCCTACTGGCGAGGTCAAGGAGCGGTCTGAGCATGGCCCGGCGCTGCAGAGTGGCCCTGGAGAGATTTGGGAGGACTTTGACAGCGACCCCATCAAATTCCAGCTTTCCTGCATCCCAGGCCTTGCGTATTATGTGTTCCTTGTGGACGTAATGATGGAGCCTGCAGATCACATCGTGGGGCCTCACAGGATCCTTCGGCCTGGGGCCCAGTGCCCTGTGGATCCAGTCCAGATCCACCTGGTCTGGTAGTTCAACCCCTGCTATGCTCCAGAAAATGGCAATTGCTGTGTCAGCCAGATCTTCTGCTCCAGTGGCCCCGGGCAGGCCCCGGAGTCGCAGGTTGTTTCTGCAGCTCCGGTCATTCATGTCCTTGAGGTGTAGCTGTTGGTTCACCAGCGCCTCTACATGGGAGTTTTGGAGTTCCTCCAGCGCAGACACCTGGTGATCCAGTGCAGATAACGAGGACTCTCCTTTTGTAAGCCTAGTGGAGAGTGCCTGCATGTCGGACTTCACCGCTCTCAGTTCCTTCCTGTGGGCCGCCTCCACTTTCCCGATGATGGCTTCTATGTCGGCTTTGGCTGGGAGCGCCTGCAGGGGGATCGCAGCTCCGTGTCCGCCCGATAGGTCAGGGATGGGGATTTTGATAGTCCCCTGGGGTCCGAATGGAAAGCTGGTGGGATGCCGAGGTATGTTTCAGAGCCTGAAGACACCGCGGGCGAAGCAGGTAAGTCATGTGAGGCCTGGCCCCTCGCCAGATAAACACGTGCGTCCGCCATCTTGAGCTCCGGTGAGTTCAGCTGTGAGAGTTAAAATAAATGCTGATGGAGCTGGAGGTGAGGGTTTTGTGAGTTTTTATTGTTCCTTTTTGCCGTGTTCTTCGAGGAGTACATAGTTTGCAATATCTAGCTGAGAAAGCCAGGGTGGATAGGAGATGGTAAGGAGCTCAGCAGACACACGTCTCTATCCGGCCATGTCCAGACTATGCCCCCATAATGAGTTTTTTGAACGGTTCATTTTTTTCCAGAAGTTTTTGGAAAATGTGGGAAAAAAATTTAAACGCATTTTTTTTTTTTACACAAAGTTATCAGTTTATAAGATATTTCCAACACATAGCATTTACATAGCAAAAATGACACCCCAAAATACATTCTGCTACTCCTCCTGAGTATAACGATACCACATTGAAGTAGCACCTTCAGGCGTTCTAGCAGCATAAATGACACATCTCATTTCTCAACCACCTATTTCACTTTTGAAGGCCCTGAAGCACCAGGACAATGGAAACACCCACACAATGTCACACATTTTGGAAAGCTAACACCCCAATGTACAATCTATGAGGCATAATGAGTCTTTTGAACGGTTCATTTTTTTCCAGATGTTTTTGGAAAATGTGGAAAAAATGAAAATGCATAATTTTTTACACAAAGTTGTCCGTTTGTAAGATATCTCAGCAGGCAGGGATACTGTCCATATACAGTCCAGGGTCAGTGCAGGCAGAGATATTGTCAGCAGTGCCAAAATAATTGGTCCTGGTAGTAGGCAGGAACATGGTCCATGTGGTGTGGTCAGTGTGACAGGCAGAGGCATGATGGCAGTAAATTCCACAAGCAGCAGACCTGAGCCCTTTCACCAATCCTCTGGTCAAGGCCCAAACGAACCTCCTGCAACTGAAAGGCTCTCCTAGTGACCCGACTTGTCACCTCACACTGGAACGCTTCACACCGTCAGTGCAGGTGCACCTGGATATGCACCTTGGATCCCCCTCTCTCATGCTGAATGTCCCTGACCAGTTGTGGATGTCTGGATCACCGCGGTAGACTGACCTGGGAGGCAACACCTCTCTCCAGTCTCTTCTCCTGCCTCGTGGTGACTGAATTCCCTCAGATAAGCAAGATGGAGTATTTTGGTTCCTTTGCCGCAGAGCATGCTGGCTCTTGTAGTTCCACCGCTATACAAGGCTATGGGGCCAGAATCCTTTGCAGTTGCTGCTGTTAAAGTCCTCCCCATTGGTTCCCGTAATTGCTTCCCCTCTGGCTCCCTCTCCCCCTGCCAATAGGAACCTAGGGAGGGAGCAGAGAGTGGTAAATGCCTGTCATGGTTATGCAGTAATGTTTGTCTCTCAGCTTACCCCTTCTCCATGTGTCCTGCTTTAGAGGCCAGCCACTCTCACCTGGCTGCTTAAGTAATCTCTCCTCTAAGCATCGCTCCACCCCAGGCCCTATCAGGGAACACTATATTAACCTGTGCACTGCAAGCCAGCCGTGCTGATCAATGTTGTTTGTTAAGCTATTGTGTGTTTGGGTTCCCGCTTGCTGTGTGCTACGTCTGTCTCGGTTTTACCGATCTTGGCTTGTTCTCGACTATCCCTGTCTGCTTGTGACCTTGAGCTTTGGCGTGTGCTTTGTTTATCCTTGTCTGCTAGTCGCCCCGACCTTTGGCTTATCCCCTCACTATCTCTTGTATCCTGAGCTGCTGCTTCACCTCTATCCTCTATAGCCTATTGTGAGTGTGAGCTTGGAGACTCTGGGGGCCACGACCTGGATCCAGTTGCAGCCCAGTCCATCCTCACCACTACAGGCTCTGGTGAACACATGCTGGATCTTAGACTCCGCCCCCCGGGGAATCTTAGGCTCTAGCTCCCTGTGGGATACCTGTTAGTGCTCCAGTGGACCTGCCTTCCTTAATCACCCAGTGTTCCATCTTCAGCAGTCAGCCATAGGGTTCACTACCTTAGCGGTGCACTCCTGACCCCAACGGTGTGCATCTGTCAACTGGCTTCAGGTGACCTGAAAGTTTGATCAGCCATGGACCCAGCTGATGTGCCGCTACCCGCAGATGATCTGTTGCAGGGCATAGTCCGCAGACTTGAGACCCAGGAATCTAATCAGACCCAGGTGATGCGATTCCTTCAGGATTTGGCCTCCCGTTTTGAACAGGTTCAGGCCTCCTTAGGACCCCCGGTTCAACAACCTCAACCGCTATCAGTGGCTGCACCTATTCCGGTCGCAGCCACACATTCACTACAACTGCCAGCTCCGTCCCGTTTCTCTGGGGACTCCGAGACCTGCAGGGGGTTCCTTAGCCAATGCACTATTCATTTTGAGCTCCAGCCCCAAAACTTTCTGTCTGATCGGGCAAAGGTAGCCTATATCATTTCCCTCTTCTCCGGTGAAGCCTTAGCCTGGGCAGCCCCTCTGTGGGAACTGAATGATCCAGTGGTTTCTAGTCTGTCTGACTTCTTGAAGCTTTTTTGAGAATATCTTCGAAGAACCGGGTCGTGTCTCTTCAGCGGCCAGCGCCCTTTTACGTCTCCTCCAAGAGTCTGCTTCTGTGGGACAGTATGTTCTTCATTTCCGCATACTGACGGCTGAGTTGAGCTGGAACAATGAGGCCATAGTTGCAACCTTTTTGCATGGCCTTTCTGATAGAGTGAAGGATGAATTAGCAGGAAGAACCATCCCCACTGATCTGGGCGAAGTTATCTCCTTGTGTAACCAGATCAATATTCGCTTTCAGGAAAGGACCCTAGAAAAGCGACGCCAGCACTCCCTTGGTTCTTAGTCAGCCTGAGCTCCCCTCTCTTTGACCCGTGGAGCATCTCCTGCCAGCTGAGGAACCCATGCAGCTGGGTCGGACCAGGCTATCCCTCGAGAAATGTGCTAGGTGCAGAACTCTAGGCCTGTGTCTCTACTGTGGGGGCAAAGGTCATTTTCGTGTCACTTGCTCTCTTTGTCCAGAAAAACGTTCGGGTCCAATACATCTGGAAAGTGGAGTATTGGACCCAGAAATATCACCTTCACCTTCTCGTCTTCTTCTTTCTGTGTTCCTTCATTTTGGTGCTTCTTCTCATTCGGTCTCAGCATATCTGGATTCCGGAGCCGCTGGCAATTTCATGGACTGGGAAATCGCATCGTCCATGAGACAAACCCTTTTTCCCCTCACCACGCCATTGGTGGTCTTGGCGATTGATGGCACTGTTCTCCCAGGGGGTCCTATTTGCTTCCAGACCCTCCCTGTTAAGATGTCGCTAGGGACACTCCACCAGGAGTGGATATCCTTCCTTATCTTACCTAAGGCCTCAACTTCTATCATTTTGTGTCTTCCTTGGTTACTGCTCCATTCTCCACATATTGACTGTACTACTGGACAGATCCTGGCTTGGGGTTCCTCCTGTTCCTTGTCCTGCCTACCCAAGGTTGTCCGTAAAGAGAAACTTCCTGTTGCCACCATCCCAATATCTTTTTTTCCTTGCTACTGCATATAGTGATTTCTGGGATGTGTCCTGCAATAGTCGGGCTGATGCACTCTCTAGGTCATGTGGCACTCTGGATGAGGAGCCCACCTGTGAACCTGAGCCAATCCTTTATTCCAGTTTGCATAACCATTTACCTTTGTCTGTCCCTAAACACCCTTGGACGCACAGCCAGGCTAGCTTGTCTGCAAGTTCGCTACACCTGACCATGCTATTCATTCGGCCTCTGAACTAGTTATGCCAGTCCAGCCCATGCCCAGTGAGCCTCCTACCTTTTCTTATTCAGGACCTTCTGCAACCTCGCCTCACCCTAATACTGTTACGTCCATTCAAACCTGTCTAAGGGGTTCAATCCATCCTCATTCTGCTTGTCTTTCAGCTATCCAGCTTGACTCCTGTGACATGTCACCTTCTAACCAACCTGACCTCAGGGTTCCACTGACCTCTGCCCAGTCTGATGGTCCTGTGGTAGATGCCCAGTCCATCTTTAAGGGTCTGGGGGACCCTCCTCAGATTCCTGTTGATCCTCTCATGCCCTTGCTTATTCCTAAAAAGCCTTTGGTCCTCAATAAATCCTCTCGTCCTCTCCCTACCTCGGTTCCGGTCTCTGAGGATAATCTAAAGTACGAGGTTAGACAAGTTCTGGATTCTCGGCTCTGCAGAGGCATTCTTCAGTACCTTGTGCATTGGAGAGGGTTTGGTCCTGAGGAGGCGTCTTGGATTGCTGCATCTGAGGTCGTTGCACCTCGTCTGTTGAGGTTTCATCTGAGATTTCCCTTTAAGCCTGGGCCCAGGTGGGGGAGGGGGAGGGCCCATAAGAGGGGGGGTACTGTCATGGTTATGCAGTAATGTTTGTCTCTCAGCTTACCCCTTCTCCATGTGTCCTGCTTTAGAGGCCAGTCACTCTCACCTGGCTGCTTAAGTAATCTCTCCTCTAAGCATCGCTCCACCCCAGGCCCTATCAGGGAACACTATATTAACCTGTGCACTGCAAGCCAGCCGTGCTGATCAATGTTGTTTGTTAAGCTATTGTGTGTTTGGGTTTTTGCTTGCCGTGTGCTACATCTGTCTCTGTTTTAGCGATCTTGGCTTGTTCTCAACTATCCCTGTCTGCTTGTGTCCTTTGTTTATCCTTGTCTGCTAGTCACCCCGACCTTTGGCTTATCCCCTCACTATCTCTTGTGTCCTGAGCTGCTGCTTCCCTTCTATCCTCTATAGCCTACTGTGAGTGTGAGCTGGGGGACCCTGGGGGCCGTGACCTGGATCCAGTTGCAGCCCAGTCCATCCTCACCACTAGAGGCTCTGGTGAACACCTGCTGGATCTTAGACTCCGCACCCTGGGGAATCTTAGGCTCTAGCTCCCTGTGTGAAAGCCCTCGGGCTTTCACACTGGATACAAAGTAGCGTCTTTTTCAGTGCGCTTTGCAGGTGCTATTTTTAGCGCAATAGCGCCTGCAAAGCACCTCAGTGTGAAAGGGGCCTAAGAGCAATGATTAGGGTTGCCACCTGTCCGGTTTTGACCCGGATAGTACGGGTTTGGACACATGTGCCCGGTTTTCAAGCCACCTGAAAATCGGGCACATAACTGTTCAGCCGTCCTGTGATCAGTGGCCCCAGCCACAACATCTAGAGCGGCACATCCCGATTCCCGTGTCCGCCGCTATTACACACTCACTGTCACATACAGCCTGTGCGAGATTGTCTGCATGGGTCATATGACGTCTGTGCAAGCGGTCTGTGATTGGGCCAGTGGAGCTGGTGACTGGTCTGGTGGTGACTCTGGTCACATGTGGAGGCGGGGCGGAGCTGGACTGTGGGTGATCGTAGCCACCCAGAGTCCCGCCTCCCTGCCTGGCACGTGCCGTGTGTGTCTTGTCTCCTCCGAGTGCTTTCTCTCCTGCCAGAGACAGTGAAGGGACCGTATCCTAGCAACCAGGGACACTTATGCAAGAGGACTCAGAGCATGGTGTTGGACTCCGCCCCCTAACAGGTTTGCACACATTGTTGTAGCGGCTCCTGGAAGGTAAAGGGGTTTTGTCTCACTCTATGGGTCTCTAAGGGGGGGGGTTTATCTCACTCTATGGGTCTCTAAGGGGGGGCCCTGGGGGAGGTCTCTGCTGCTGATATAAAGGGGGGCCATGGGGGAGGTCGCTGCTGCTGATATAAAGCCTTTATATCAGCGGCATAGTGCATAGACCTCCCCCAGGGCCCCCCTTTATATCAGCAGCAGAGACCTCCCCCAGGGCCCCCTTTATATCAGCAGAAGAGACCTCCCCCAGGGCCCCCCTTTATATCAGCGGCATAGTGCATAGACCTCCCCCAGGGCCCCCTCTTCATATCAGCAGCAGAGACCTCCCCCAGGGCCCCCTTTAAATCAGCAGCATGCATAGACCTCCTCCAGGGCCCCCCCTTTATATCAGCAGCATAGACCTCCCCAGGCCCCCCCTTTATAAAAAAGGGGGCCCGGGGGAGATCTATGCTGCTAATAGAAAGGGGGGCCCTGGAGGAGGTCTACGCTGCTAATATAAAGGGGGGGGGGGTTAATCTATGCTGCTGATATAAAGGGAGACTAATCTAATGGGGTCACTCTGTAAGGAGGAGTGCTGATCAGTGGTGTCACTACAGTGGAGCTCATTCACACTATAGTTGCCACTGGTGCTGATGTAGGATAACTCTAATAAGATGAACTAATGGGGGATGATTCAGGAGCAAATCAGGTCTGAATTTCTGCCTGAATTCACTCCTGAACCAGACCAAAAGATGCACAAGACCCTTTTTGTGTGCAGCCTGCGGCCACCCCAGACCAAATAGAGTTTTTTAAAGTTTATTTCATCACAAAATATATGTATAGTTTATACTACAAAAAAAAATGCTGTGCGTCGCTAAAGTGTTGGGGTTTGGCTTGAAGAAAAGGTGGCAACCCTAGCAATGATGTCTGTTTACAGTGTTCATAAAGCTGGATGGGCAAAGTGAAACAACTCTGTCTGTGTGCAGTGTCCTTTTTTCCTGCAAATGGGTAAGTGCCCTCTCACCAATCCTCTGGTCAAGGCCCAAACGAACATCCTGCAACCGACAGGCTCTCCAAGTGACCTGACTGATCACCTCACACTGGAATGATTCACACCATCGGTGCAGATGCGCCTGGATATGCACCTGGGATCCCCTTCTCTCAAGCTGGATGTCCCCAACTGGCTGTGGATGCCTTGACCAACATGGTGGACTGACCTGGGAGGTAACACCTCTCCCCTGAGTCCAGTCTCTTCTCCTGCCTCGTGGTCAGGGATGAGCCGAACACCCCCCTGTTCGGTTCGCACCAGAACCTGCGAACAGACAGAATGTTCGCGTGAACTTTAGAACCCTATTAAATACAATGGACTTGAACGTTCGAAATCTAAAGTGCTAATTATAAAGGCTAATATGCAATTTATTGTCCTAAAAAAGTGTTTGGGGACCCGGGTCCTGCCCCAGGAGACATGTATCAATGCAAAAAAAAGTTTAAAAAATAGACGTTTTTATGGGAGCTGTGATTTTAATAATGCTTAAAATGAAAAAATAAAAGTGAAATATTCCTTTAACTGTCACTGCACAAAGTGTCATTTTTGAAGGAAAAAAAGTCATTTAAAACTCACTCTCGGCTATTAATGAATTGTCGGCTTTTATCAATACATACAAAAGTCATTGAAAAAAAAAAAAGCGTGGGGGTTCCAACAAATTCAATTACCAGGCCCTTCAGGTCTGGAATGGATATTAAGGGGAACCTCGCCGCAAATGAAAAAAAAATGGCGTGCGGTTCCCTCTAAATATCATTACCAGGCCCTTCAGATCTGGCATGGATTTTAAGGGGAACTCCACCCCAAATGTAAAAAAAAATGGCGTGGAGTCCC
This sequence comes from Rana muscosa, assembly GCA_029206835.1. NCBI lineage: Eukaryota > Metazoa > Chordata > Amphibia > Anura > Ranidae > Rana > Rana muscosa. The sequence goes on along the minus strand of CM055126.1, from coordinate 122,986,627 downwards.
CCAAAAATCCATACCAGACCCTTATCCGAGCACGCAACCTGGCCGGCCGCAGGGGAAGAGGGGGGGACGAGAGAGCGCCCCCCTCCCTCCTGAACCGTACCAGAGGGGAAGAGGGAAGCGTGCACAAAACTCCGTTAGCAGCATGCTCACAAATACCCTAGAGAATGGGCGTCCCTCTCTTTTCCAGCCATGCCACAACCAGTTCCTTGTTAAAGAATCAGCCTACACCACCCACTTGTCTTGTCCCTTCACAAGCCCCACTAGTGACAACTTTGCCTGTGACTAGTGATGAGCCGAACACCCCCGGGTTCGGTTCGCACCAGAACCCGCGAACGGACCGAAAGTTCGAACGAACATTAGAACCCTATTAAATACAATGGATGCGAACGTTCGAATTCTAAAGTGCTAATTATAACAACTATTATGCATGTTATTGTCCTAAAAAGGGTTTGGGAACCCGGGTTCTGCACCAGGGGACATGTATCAATGCAAAAAGAAGTTTTAAAAACGGTCGTTTTTCGGGAGCAGTCATTTTAATGATGCATAAAGTGAAAAAAAAAAAGTCAAATATTCCTTTAAATATCGTACCTGGGGGGTGTCTAAAGTATGCCTGTGAAGTGCCACATGTTTCCCGTGTTTAGAACTGTCCCTGCACAAAATGACACTTCTAAAGGAAAAAAAAGCCATTTAAAACTGCTTGCGGCTTTAATGTAATGTCTGGTCCCGGTAATATGGATGAAATTCTTTAAGAAAAATGGCATAGCTACCCCATGACCCCCCCCCTACCCCAGCCCATTACCAGCCCCTTTGGGTCTTGTATGGATATTAAGGGGAACCCCGCACATAAAATAAAAAAGGCCCTATATACTCTGAACAGCCCTATACAGGCGGTGCATACAAGACAGGGACTGTAGGTTTGTTCTTATGTAGAATCTGTTTGTAATTTTGAACAGGTACATTGTTGAAGTGTAGCTCCAGACCAAAAATCTATTTTTAAACTTTTTGGAAAACATAGGTAAGGGTTATCACCCCTGTAACATTTGTTTTGCTGTCTGTGCCCCTGTTCAGAACATTTCACCTCACTTTCCGTCCCAATGACAACTCTTTTTGAAATGTGGTGTTTTTCTTGAAACAAGGATTGCTGATAAAGCATCAGTACAGAGGAGACACCTTTCTCCCATATTTATTCTTACAGGAGAGAATTTTCCTTCCTAGTGGTAGATTTCCTCTCACTTCCTGTTGTCTTCTTGCGTTTGCAAGTAGGAGTCGTTTGTAAGTTGGATGTTTGAAAGTAGGGACCTGCCGTATATACTCTGCAGAAATAGGCCCCTTAGTTGTTGGTGTTGGCACAACACTGTAAGCACTCACAGTTACTCTTGGTTGGTGCTGGAACGCCCTGCTGTCAACTATTATATCAGGAATTTTAATTACATATAATTGTTGAACAGTGGTAGTAAAAATTGGGCCTTTGATGGTGGTGCTGGTGCCACAACACTGTAAGCCCTGACAGTTACTCTTGGTGGGTGCAGCAATGGGCCCTGCTGTGAATTATTAGATCAAGAATTGTAATTACATGCCCCTGTTGAACAGGGGCTGAAAAATTGGGCCTTAGGCACTGGTGGCACAACACTGCAACCCCTCACAGATACTGTACTTGGAGCACAGCAATGAGCCCTGTTGCAAAGTATTGCTTCAAAAATTGTAATGACACGCCCCTGTTAAACAGGGGCTGAAAAATTGGGCCTTAGGCACTGGTGGCACAACACTGCAACTCCTCACAGATACTGTACTTGGAGCACAGCAATGAGCCCTGTTGCAAAGTATTGCTTCAAAAATTGTAATTACACGCCCCTGTTAAACAGGGGCTGAAAAATTGGGCGTTAGGCACTGGTGGCGGCACCCATAAACAAAAATGATCTTACAAGCTATCATCATCAATCGTATCATTGAGGACTCGGAGGAGGAGGATAGCCAGTCAACATAACAGCACAGGCACTCAGCATCAGCATCAGTCTTGAAGGGATGTGACATGTTAAAATCAATTAGTCTGTTATATCAGCATCAGGTGTGTGGTAGCTGGTGGTGATCCAAGACTGGTTCATCTTGATGAAAGTCAGTCGATCAACCGAGTCGGTGGACAGGCGCACCCTGTGATCCGTGACAAATCCTCCAGCAGCACTGAATGTGCGTTCCGAAAGAACGCTGGATGCAGGACAGGCCAGTAGCTCAATTGCATACTGTGCAAGCTCTGGCCAGTGATCCATCCTCAAGACCCAGTAAGCCAGAGGATTTTCGGTGGGGAAGGTGTCCAAGTCTGACCTTGCCCCTAGATATTCCTGCACCATGTTTATCAGACGCTGGCGATGGTTGCTGGAACCGATCATACTTTGGGGCTGCGGACTAAAGAATTGTCTGAACGCATCGGTCAGACGGCCACCTTCCCCACCGCTCCTTCTTTGACTGGCCGAAGCCTCAGCAACTCGTTGTCCAGGACCAGGAGTTTGCAACCTCCCAGTCTCTGGGAACGCGTTGCACAGACCTTTCTGCAAGGCCTCCCGGAGTTGTCTCATCCTCTGCTCCCTCTGCGACGGTAACATAAGGTCCGCAACCTTACCCTTGTACCGTGGATCAAGGAGAGTGGCCAGCCAGTAATGGTCCCTCTCCTTGATCCGAAGAATACGAGGATCCTTCCGCAGACTTTGCAGGATCAGGGAGGCCATGCAGCGTAGGTTTGCTGAGGCATTCGCTCCGGAGTCCTCTGGGTCACTAAGGACGACATGATCCGCAGCCACCTCCTCCCAGCCACGTACAAGTCCACTGGTTTCTTGGGACTGTAAATCATCCCTAAAAGACTGCTGCTGATGATGCTGAGTGCCAGCCTCCACCTCCATGCTGACACAATCCTCCTCCTCCTCCTCCTCCTCCTCCTCCTCTTCTTCCTGTGCGATGGGTGGGACAGAAGGAACACTGTCTGGGTAAAGGGGGCCTTGAGAGGCAAGGAAGTCCTCCTCTTCCTGCCTCTGTTCTGCCTCAAGTGCCCTGTCCATTATTCCACGCAGCGTGTGCTCCAACAGGTGGACAAGAGGTACAGTGTCACTGATGCATGCACTGTCACTGCTCACCATCCTCGTGGCCTCCTCAAATGGTGCCAGGACAGTGCATGCATCCCTGATCATGCCCCACTGGCGTGGAGAAAAAAAACCAAGCTCCCCTGACCCTGTCCTGGTGCCGTAGTCGCACAGGTACTCATTGATGGCCCTCTGCTGCGTGTGCAGCCGCTGCAGCATGGCCAACGTTGAGTTCCACCTGGTGGGCATGTCACATATAAGGCGGTTCTTGGGCAGGTTCAACTCCTTTTGCAGCTCAGCCAGGCGAGCACTGGCATTATAAGATCTGCGGAAATGCACACAGACTTTCCTGGCCTGCCTCAGGACATCCTGTAAGCCCGGGTACCTGCCCAAGAAGCGCTGCACCACCAGGTTAAGGACGTGAGCCACACAGGGCACATGGGTCAGTTGTCCCTGTCGGAGGGCGGAGAGGAGGTTGGTGCCATTGTCGCAAACCACCATTCCTGGCTTAAGCTGGCGTGGCGTCAACCACCTCTCGGCCTGGCCCTGCAGAGCAGACAGGACCTCTGCCCCAGTGTGGCTTCTGTCCCCCAAACACACCAGCGCAAGCACGGCATGGCATCTTTTTGCCTGCGTACTTGCGTAGCCCCGTGAACGGCTACGGAGCACCGCTGGTTCATAGGACAAACCACAGGAAGAGGCCATGGAGGAAGAAGAAGAGGAGGGGGTGGAGGAGAGAGGTGTGTCACAACCAGTAGTAGCATTTTGGAGGCGTGGCGGTGGGACAACCTCCAACACTACTGCACCTTGTCCTGAATCCTTCCCAGCTGCCAAAAGAGTGACCCAATGGGCCGTGAAAGAAAGGTAACGTCCCTGTCCATGCCTGCTGGACCATGAGTCAGCGGTAATATGCACCTTACCGCTGACCGCCCTGTCCAGCGAGGCCAAGACATTGCCTTCCACATGCCGGTAGAGAGCCGGAATAGCCTTCCGTGAGAAAAAGTGGCGTTTGGGAACCTGCCACTGAGGAACCGCACATTGCACAAACTCACGGAAGGGGGCCGAGTCTACCAACTGAAAAGGCAGCAGTTGAAGCGCTAGCAATTTAGCCAAGCTAGCATTCAACCGCTGGGCATGTGGATGGCTGGGAGTGAACTTCTTTCGACGGTCCAGCAGCTGGGGCAGGGAAATTTGCCTGCTAGAATCGGACGTCGGTGTACTGCTAGCAGAGTGGGCGCAAGTACTTGGCTGTGACACACCTAATTCTACACCTTCATTCCTCTCAGTGCATGTTTCAGAGAGGACTGAAGTTATAGTGGGGTTGGAGATCCCAGCTGATGCGGTGCAAGGAGAGGTCCGCTTTGTTCTTTGGTGTGGGTCTTTGAGGTAGGCTTGCCAACGAGCTGCATGGCAGGTCAACATATGTCTGGTCAGGCATGTGGTACCCAAGCGGCTGATGTTTTGGCCACGCGATATACGCTTGAGACATATGTTGCAAACAGCAGCTGTGCGATCTGATGCACTAGCCTCAAAAAAGGCCCACACCAAAGAACTTTTTGAATGACGGGCAGAGGCAGCGCCCTGCACAGGCGGAGCTCTGCGGTGTGATTCCGTCGGTGTACTGCCCTTACGCTGGCCACCAAAGGGCATCCTGCCTCGTTGGAGATGTGCCTCCTCCTCATCCTCCTCCTCCTCCTCTCTCCTATTAGGCACCCACGTGGAGTCAGTGACCTCATCATCCCCTCCCTCCTCATCACTGGAGCCAATCTGGCAGTATGCTGCAGCTGCTGGAACATGACTGCCAGATTGGTGTCCTTCTTGAGCATCCCCTCTGTCTGCTCTCACGCTACTGCCTTCCTCTAGCTGGGTTTCATCATCAGACCCTTCGAAACGCTGGGCATCCTCCTGGAGCATGTACCCAACACTGTGCTGAAACAGTTCGGGGGACTCCTCAGGAGGAGGACATGGTGGGTCTAGGGAAGGAGTGACTGATGATTTGTCTGACATTGATACCAGGGAAGACGACGCTTTGGCAGCTGCTTTTCCAGTACCCTGAGCCTGGGTGAGAGAGGATGAGGAGGAGGAGGAGGGCTTGGTCATCCACTCTACCAAGTCTTCGGCATGATGTGGCTCAACATGTCCAGCTGCCGAAAAGAAGGACAAGCGTGTCCCATGGCCATGTGCTGATGACAATGCACCGCGTCCACGACCAGCACTGTTGCCCCCAGACACAGAGCCTGCTTGCCCTCTTTTATTGCCTCCTGACTGTCTGCCTCTCCTTGTTTGCCTTCCAGACATTCTAATAGATGGCCTGCAGGGAGATGGGAAAAAAGCAATAAGGGCTACCTTCAGGTGTCCTTCTCTGTCCCTTGAAACAAGGACTTTCACAGTGAAAGAAACTGACACTCTCCCTACCTACAGTTTTCTGTCCCTAGAAAAAATATTTTTTTTAAGCACAATATAGCACAAGGACAATTCACTCACTGTCCTTACAGGTCCCTGGAAACAAGGACTTGCAGAGTGAAAGAAAAAAAACACTCTCCCTACCTACAGTTTTCTGTCCCTAGAAAAAATGTTTTTTTTAATCACAATATAGCACAAGAACAATTCACTCACTGTCCTTACAGGTCCCTGGAAACAAGGACTTGCAGAGTGAAAGAAAAAAAACACTCTCCCTACCTACAGTTTTCTGTCCCTAGAAAAAATGTTTTTTTTAATCACAATATAGCACAAGAACAATTCACTCACTGTCCTTACAGGTCCCTGGAAACAAGGACTTGCAGAGTGAAAGAAAAAAAACACTCTCCCTACCTACAGTTTTCTGTCCCTAGAAAAAATGTTTTTTTTAATCACAATATAGCACAAGGACAATTCACTCACTGTCCTTCCAGGTCCCTGGAAACAAGGACTTGCAGAGTGAAAGAAAAAAAACACTCTCCCTACCTACAGTTTTCTGTCCCTAGAAAAAATGTTTTTTTTAATCACAATATAGCACAAGGACAATTCACTCACTGTCCTTACAGGTCCCTGGAAACAAGGACTTGCAGAGTGAAATAAACTGACACTCTCCCTACCTACAGTTTTCTGTCCCTAGAATAAATGTTTTTTTTAATCACAATATAGCACAAGGACAATTCACTCACTGTCCTTCCAGGTCCCTGGAAACAAGGACTTGCAGAGTGAAAGAAAAAAAACACTCTCCCTACCTACAGTTTTCTGTCCCTAGAAAAATTTTTTTTTTTAATCACAATATAGCACAAGGACAATTCACTCACTGTCCTTACAGGTCCCTGGAAACAAGGACTTGCAGAGTGAAATAAACTGACACTCTCCCTACCTACAGTTTTCTGTCCCTAGAATAAATGTTTTTTTTAAGCACAATATAGCACAAGGACAATTCACTCACTGTCCTTACAGGTCCCTGGAAACAAGGACTTGCAGAGTGAAAGAAAAAAAACACTCTCCCTACCTACAGTTTTCTGTCCCTAGAAAAAATGTTTTTTTTAATCACAATATAGCACAAGGACAATTCACTCACTGTCCTTCCAGGTCCCTGGAAACAAGGACTTGCAGAGTGAAATAAACTGACACTCTCCCTACCTACAGTTTTCTGTCCCTAGAATAAATGTTTTTTTTAAGCACAATATAGCACAAGGACAATTCACTCACTGTCCTTACAGGTCCCTGGAAACAAGGACTTGCAGAGTGAAAGAAAAAAAACACTCTCCCTACCTACAGTTTTCTGTCCCTAGAAAAAATGTTTTTTTTTAAGCACAATATAGCACAAGGACAATTCACTCACTGTCCTTCCAGGTCCCTGGAAACAAGGACTTGCAGAGTGAAAGAAAAAAAACACTCTCCCTACCTACAGTTTTCTGTCCCTAGAAAAAATGTTTTTTTTAAGCACAATATAGCACAAGGACAATTCACTCACTGTCCTTCCAGGTCCCTGGAAACAAGGACTTGCAGAGTGAAAGAAAAAAAACACTCTCCCTACCTACAGTTTTCTGTCCCTAGAAAAAATGTTTTTTTTAATCACAATATAGCACAAGGACAATTCACTCACTGTCCTTCCAGGTCCCTGGAAACAAGGACTTGCAGAGTGAAATAAACTGACACTCTCCCTACCTACAGTTTTCTGTCCCTAGAATAAATGTTTTTTTTAAGCACAATATAGCACAAGGACAATTCACTCACTGTCCTTAGAGGTCCCTGGAAACAAGGACTTGCAGAGTGAAAGAAAATAAACACTCTCCCTACCTACAGTTTTCTGTCCCTAGAAAAAATGTTTTTTTTTAAGCACAATATAGCACAAGGACAATTCACTCACTGTCCTTCCAGGTCCCTGGAAACAAGGACTTGCAGAGTGAAAGAAAAAAAACACTCTCCCTACCTACAGTTTTCTGTCCCTAGAAAAAATGTTTTTTTTAAGCACAATATAGCACAAGGACAATTCACTCACTGTCCTTCCAGGTCCCTGGAAACAAGGACTTGCAGAGTGAAAGAAACTGACACTGTCCCTACCTACAGTTTTCTGTCCCTAGAATAAATGTTTTTTTTAAGCACACTATAGCACAAGCACAAAACACACTGACACTCTCCCTACCTATCCTTCTCTTTCCCTAAACTAAAGGAATCCAGGTTAAGCAAGAAAGAAATAACAGTCACTGTCCCTGCCTATGCTGCTCTATCCCTGCTCCGGAACACACTACACTAGGCCGCCGTGCTGGCGGCCTTTTATAGTGTGGGGCGTGTACTAAACACCCTCAGCAATAATTGGCCACAGGCATCCTGCCTGTGGCCAATCATTGCTCTCCTCGCTGCCGGCGCTGTGATTGGCCAAGCATGCGGGGTCACAGTGCATGCTTGGCCAATCACAGCGCCTGGATGACACTGCGATGGCGTAGTGCATTGTGGGCCGTTCGCGTCACTCGAATTTGGCGCGAACGGCCCAAATCGTTCGATCTTCGTCGAACGATCGAACAGCCGATGTTCGAGTCGAACGTATGTTCGACTCGAACACGAAGCTCATCCCTACCTGTGACAGTGACCGAGGCCATTTAGGGTGCACAGTCTTTCAAAGAACTAAAGATGACAATCGTGTGGCAATGTCTATTGAGGACAAACTCTTCTTAGAAATAATGGAGCAAGGACTAGTCAAAGATAGCACAAACAGCTGGGTCACACCTCTTCCCTTCAGACCAGTGTTTCTCAACTCCAGTCCTCAAGGCGCCCCAACAGGTCATGTTTTCAGGATTTCCCTCAGATGAAACAGCTGTGGGAATTACTAAAGCAGTTAAACTGATCAAATAACCTGTGCAAAACAATGGAGAGCCTGAAAACATGACCTGTTGGGGCGCCTTGAGGACTGGAGTTGAGAAACACTGCTTCAGACCACAGAGACAACATTTACCCAATAACAGAGAACAAGTGCTACAACGTTTTGGTTCCCTTATACGTAATTTACAAAGAAAGCCAGAGATGAGAGAACATTTATTTTCTTTTATGGGGAAGATCTTTGAGAACGGTCACACCGAGATACCTCCCACCCTTAAAGACTCTGAAGAGTATTGGTACCTCCCTATATTCGGAGTGTACCATCCTAAAAAGCCAGGTCAAATCAGAGTAGTGTTTGACTCTAGTGCCAAATTGAAGGGTGTCTCCTTGAACGATGTCCTCTTGACAGGCCCAGACCTCAACAACAAACTCCTGGGAGTACTCTTACGCTTCCGCAAAGATTATATTGCCTTCATAGCTGACATCCAACAAATGTTCCATTGCTTCCTGGTCAGAGAGGAAGACAGAAACTTCCCAAAGTTCCTTTGGTTCAGAGACAATGACCCTTCCAAAGACATCTCAGAGTATCGCATGAGGGTACACATCTTTGGCAATAGCCATTCAACTGCAGTCGCTATCTACGGACTCAGACATTCCGCCCAAGAAGGTGAACTTGAGTATGGCTCAGATACAAAACAATATGTAGAGAAAGACTTTTATGTAGATGACTGTTTGCAGACTCACTGGAAGGTAAGGATTTCAATCTGTCTTCTTTAAAGAGCACAGGAAATGCTCGCTTGTTCCAATCTCAGACTTCACAAGATTGCTTCCAACAGCAAAGAGGTAATGGAAGCTTTTCCTGCTCAGACCATTCGATCGATCTAAGGGACTTAGATCTAGGTACAGACTCTTTACCTGTACAGCGCAGTTTAGGTCTACTTTGGGACTTGAAATCTGATTCCTTTACCTTCCAAATAAACAGAGAAGAAAGGCCCTTCACTCGCATAGGTGTCTTGTCTACAATCAATAGCCTATACGATCCATTAGGATTTGCGGCACCTGTTACAATTCAAGGTAAAGCCCTTCTTAGAGACTTGATTCGTAAAACAACCGACTGGGATGCCCCACTACCCCTTGATAAGAGGAACTCTTGGGTAGAATGGAAGAACTCTCTATCAGTCTTATCTGATCTCCATGTTTCAAGCCCATATGCTCCTGTACCCTCTACAAAGGCACAGAGCCAAAACCTTTGCATATTCTGTGATGCTTCTGTCAAGGCAATAGCTGCTTTGGCTTATTTAAAAACTGTTGACACTACAGCACGATGCCACATAGGATTTGTCATGGGCAAGGCAAAGCTAGCTCCACAGAAACAAGAAAAACAGTCTCCTGCGCTCAGAAGTTTGGTCTCTTGGTGACACAACCAGAGTGTTCCGTTGAAAAGGAAGATGCCCAGAGATCTTGATGCTCTCCTCAGAATATTTGGTATTCTTAGGACTGGAAATTAAAAGAAAAAAGAGAGGGCGCACAGACCTAGTGCATTACCAATGGCTGGTTTATTAAAAGTATATTTAAAAGATCATGAATACTCACAAACAAAGGCAAGTAATAGGCACATAAAATTACATCCAGGGAGATAGCCTCTTCCTGGAACCGAATGAGCAGATGATCAAAGAGTCAAGATGACAAATATTTACAGCTACGGCTGACGCGTTGCGGGAGCGAGCCCCCTTTTTCAGACACAAGAAGTAATAGTAACTGAACCCTCCTAAATCTCTGAACTCTCTTTTATCCATATGTGAAGAGGGTATGAGTGGTCACATGTCTATAGCCCCACCCACCGCCGGCCACTCCTCCTCTCACCCACAAAGCACGCCAGTATGGCTTAGTCCCTTACCAGCCACACTGACAGCATCCACTGACTCATCTACATATTGCATGTATTGTACCCCAACTAAGTGATTTACAAACAGTGTCTTTCATCATGAAAAGCGAATGGACAGTATATACGTTTATGTGGCTTACCTGTGTTATGCAAGCCACCAAATTCAACCATTTGTTACTGCTGCCTGTCTGTATATAGTTGAAGATTCCTCCTATATCTCTGGGCCACCACACCATCAGCAGCTGGAGCCCACTCCGCCCGAAGATCCCGGAAGTCACAGTGGATGTGCGTTCCACCCGCCACTTCCGGCCATCGAAAGGACGTCACCTCCGCCCTCAGAGGGGCTACACGGCATCTACATCATAGTCAGGCACCGGCGCAAAACGAAGACGGCATCCCCGAATCTCCACCCCCGCCATCCCGCCCACCCATGAAATGCCCCCCGCGTGACACGGACCTTCATCCCATCAAAGGATGGGGTACTTGCTAGCCGGGAGAGTCCGGAAGTGGCGGTGGATATGCGTTCCACCTGCCACTTCTGGTAAACCAAGGCGTCACTTCCGCCCTCGGTGGGTGATGCAGATAACAGAGGATGACCCGGAAGCGGCTAGATTACCACTCCGCATCCGGTGTCAACAACCTTTCAAACTATACACATCAGTGCGAGCCAGGGACAGTATCCCCAAGTTATAGTTTAATGTACAAGATACAATAACAAAGTCCCAATGATTCAGAAGATTTTCAGGAGAAATTGGAAAGTCTTAAGATCTGATCCTATCCTGCAAACTAGCCTGCCTCAATATCCAAATTTAGTCTTTAGAAGACCAAGAGACCTGAGAAGCATGGTGGCTCCGAGTAGAGTCAAGAAAACCAGGAACATAGGTTTAAACAAGCCTTGGACCACATTGTTTGACCAAAAAGGTAGCTACAAGTGTGGGGTTGGAAACTGTGGCAATTGCTCACATATGAGCCATCGGAAGAAGAAAGTCCAGGGAACAGACGGAAAGAACCACAAGGTTAAGCAGTTTATTAACTGCGGAACCTCTTTCGTGATCTATGGTCTTCTTTGCCCATGTGGCCTCTTGTATGTCGGTCGAACGTCACGACCAATGAGAACGAGAATGGGAGAACATAGGAGTAGTATCCTGACGGAAAAGGAGAACTACTCGGTACCCAGACATTTCAAAGAGGCTCACAATAGTTCAGTTAGCGGCCTGAAAGTGTTTGGGATTGAGGCCATTTCGAATGATCTCGATAGTGGTAAAAAACATCAGATCCTGTGCACCAGAGAGGCATACTGGATATTCACCTTGGGCTCTCTAGTCCCTCATGGCTTAAACGAAGGGATCGAATTACATAATGTAGTGTAGATTCCCGCCCCTCCCCTTTTGTTGGACTAGGTGGCGTTAGGCCTTTGTATTGTCTAGACAGGTTTAAGTACTTCCTAAAGCGAGTAGGGCCAGGAAAAAGGTTCAAGGATTGCAATACATATACCTTTTAGTTATTTTAATATGTAATCAGGTTTACATTTAATAATCTTAATATATAATTAGGTTAATATTTAATAGTTTTTATGTAGATTTAATAATACGAATATTGTGAGAACCTGTAGTTCCCGAAGTATTGGTTAGACTATCGGGATCTAGAATCTATCCCCACCAACAAATAGGTCTAAACAGCCCTCTATGTATTAGGACTGTGGGTGGGTTATATAAGATGTTTCACAATGTTGCACAATGTCTCCTTCTCTTTTTTTTAATATGTTTTTTTATATGAGATTGAGTATCTGTTTTGTAGTTTTGTGCGCATGTGTGTGGGCGCATACGCTCGTGCCCATGGTGTGGGGTGACTCGGTGCGCGCATGCGCCTGCCGCTGGACCACCAATTGTGGGCGCGCAGCGGGGCGGGTGCGTGCCCCGAGAGGGCGGTGTGTGTGAGCACATACGTGTGTGTGTGTGTGTGTGTGTGTGTGTATATATGTATGTATGTGCATATGTGTGTGTGTGTGTGTGTGTGTGTGTGTATATATATATATATATATATATATATATATATATATATAAAATGCTTTTGGTTTGTACAATTTGGGCCCATATTATGACTGTTTATGTGGACCGAAGTATAGTACTGGACACCCCCCCTCCCCCAATTGAGGAACTATTTATTCTCTCTATCCAGTGCTTTGACATTGAGATTCCATGTGTATTTGGGTATGAACAATCATTCAATTATGGGTGGTTTCAATATACCGTGGTGGTGTACCTGTCCCGTTGGCCTGTAGGGTTTTTTTTCTCCTCGCTCCCCCCTTCCCCCCCCCTTCCCCCCTCCCCCCTTCCCTATACAATTTCTTTCCCCCCTTATTTATTTATTTAAATTTTTATTTTTTCTTCTCCCCATTTTTTCTTTAGACCACCTATTAGCCCCCTTATATACACCTTGTTGCAATATAGAGGATGTGTGGTCCATGGACATTAGGACAGCCATGGGACGACTGTGCATATATGTGCCGCCCATTAAACTATAACTTAGGGATACTGTCCCTGGATCGCACTGGTGTGTATAGTTTGAAAGGTTGTTAACACCGGATGCGGAGTGGTAATCTAGCCGCTTCCGCATCATCCTCTGTTATCTGCATCACCCACCGAGGGCGGAAGTGACGCCTTGGTTTACCGGAAGTGGCGGGTGGAACGCATATCCACCACCACTTCCGGACTCTCCCGGCTAGCAAGTACCCCATCCTTTGATGGGATGAAGGTCCATGTCACACGGGGGGGCATTTCATGGGTGGGCGGGATGGCGGGGGTGAAGATTCGGGGATGCCGTCTTTGTTTTGCACCGGCGCCCGACTATGATGTAGATGCCGTGTAGCCCCTCTGAGGGCGGAAATTACGTCCTTACGATGGCCGGAAGTGGCGGGTGGAACGCACACCCACCGTGACTTCCGGGATCTTCGGGCAGAGTGCGCTCCAGCTGCTGATGGAGTGGTGGCCCAGAGATATAGTAGGAATCTTCAAGTAAATACAGACAGGCGGCAGTAACAAATGGTTGAGTTTGGTGGCTTGCATAACACAGGTAAGCCACATAAACGTATATACTGTCCATTCGCTTTTCATGATGAAAGACACTGTTTGTAAATCACTTAGTTGGGGTGTACAATACATGCAATATGTAGATGAGTCAGTGGATGCTGTCAGTGTGGCTGGTAAGGGACTAAGCCATACTGGCATGCTTTTTGGGTGAGAGGAGGAGTGGCCGGCGGTGGGTGGGGCTATAGACATTTGACCACTTATACCCTCTTCACATATGGATAAAAGAGAGTTCAGAGATATAGGAGGGTTCAGTTACTATTACTTCTTGGCTCTGAAGAAGGGGGCTCGCTCCCACAACGCGTCAGCCGTAGCTGTAAATATTTGTCATCTTGACTCTTTGATCATCTGCTCATTCGGTTCCAGGAAGAGGCTATCTCCCTGGATGGAATTTTATGTGCCTATTACTTGCCTTTGTTTGTGAGTATTCATGATCTTTTAAATATACTTTTAATAAACCAGCCATTGGTAATGCACTAGGTCTGTGCGCCCTCTCTTTTTTCTTTTAATTTAAAGCTAGCTCCACACCCTGAGCACACTGTACCTAGGCTAGAACTTTGTGCTGCGGTACTAGCTGTTGAACTGGCAAAACTTATAACCTCAGAGATGGACATTGACCTCAAGGATATCCAGCTCTACACTGACAGCAAGGTAGTGCTAGGCTACGTCTACAATGAGACCAGATGTTTCTATGTTTACATCAACAACAGAGTGCTGAGGATTAGGAGATCCACTCGTCCAACACAATGGCACTACTTATCTACTGACCATAATCCTGCAGACCATGCTACAAGAGCTGTTGCTGCATGTAACCTTAAAGACACAACTTGGTTTACAGGACCTGCATTCTTGTACAATGCAGAACAGACTGTTCCTAAGTGACACTATTGAACTAGTAGATCCAGACTCAGATACCGACATCCGTCCTGAGATCTCAACATTTCAGACCGCAACTTCAGACTGCCAGCTTAAATCTGACAGATTTACCAGATTCTCAAAATGGAAGGTGCTTTTTCAAGCTATTTCTTGTCTTATCCATATAGCTCACTCTTTCAAAGGTGACTCAAACAGCTGTGATCGCAAAGGATGGCATCATTGTCAAAGGATCAGTTCAGCATTAGAGCTCCAGCAGTCTCAGGATCTTATCATCCGCACTGTACAGCATGAAACCTATGCTAAGGAGATCGACTGTATCCTTACACAGAAAACTGGAGTAATCAGTGCTTCCCATGGGAATTTCACCACTAAAGACTTATACTTACGCCAGTGGAGACAAGTACAAAGTCTGGCAAACACCTTCTGGGACAGGTGGAGGAAGCAATACCTCTCCACTTTACAGCCACGTACTAAATGGCAAGACAACAAGCCCAACCTTAAAGGAGGAAACCTTGTTCTTGTTAAGGACTGTCAACCTCAAAGGAATGAGTGGCCTTTGGGTCTCATCACCAACACCTTTCCAAGTGAGGATGGAAAGGTCAGAAAAGTGGAAGTCAAGATCCATAGAAACAAGGAGACAAAGTTGTTCCTCAGACCAGTTTCTGAACTAATTTTATTGTTGTTATCTGAGAAATAAATAGTGGCATCTTATGATACCAGACGGGGAGTGTCATGCCTTTGGCCTACAAGGAAAATACAGTAATATCTTCTGGACTTACAATTCCAACATTGTCCACTAGATGCCACTCTTAACAAAAGACTATTGATGGGCAGTGTTCTATGGTTAATACACATTTCCTGTCATATTACTGGGAACTAGCTCCACTTCCTATTATAACTCTTTCATCTTTTCCACTGGACAGTCCACATGGAGTCAGCTAAGGCTGCACCACATGTTTCCTAGGTCCTGATCCTCCTAAGGCAGCATTGCTGGTATGATAAAGACTGTTTACCTGTATACCTAGTAGACATTTGTTTGTTTTCATGTAATTCTTATATGTTCATTTATCTGTTTATTTCTAGTTTCACCATTATACATACGCATCTTATGTGGCCACCACCTGTTCATTGTAATAAAGATCCAAAGTTACTGACAGTCTGGTTACTTTAGGTTGCAAGGTTTAAGCTGTATGTTGAGCTACATACACGACAGGGGAAAACGTGTAGCGAGAACAGTACAATTAGACCAAACCACTGGGAGATCCCCAGTACTTGCTCATCTTTAGTAGGCAGTGTCTAGGTATGGCAGAAACTGTTTTCTCTTTGCAGATTAGAAAATTAACATCATTAGTCTACTTCAAGCAGGAGGATGCTTTTCCTCAGCCTTCCCTTCTTAGTTATCACTCTGTTCAGTTGAAGTGCCCAATCACACTTATGTGTTGCGTGAACGCAATACTGCAATGCAAACATGAACCATAGTGAATCGCCATTCATTTAAATGGCAGCCCAGCATAATTTTACTATAGTAGAGAATGCACCTGCACTGCAGTGAACAATAATGCATACACCTTAAAGGGTAACTCAAAATAAAGCAAACAGAAAATAATAAATACAAATAGCATAGCATATATAACAAGTAAAACGAGTATTGAACACGTCACCCTTTTTCTAGGTAAATATATTTCTAAAGGTGATATTGACTTGAAATGTTTTACTTCGTCGGTAACAACCCATGCAATCCATACATACAGAGAAACCAACACAAATAAGTTCAGAAATGAAGTTATGTGTAATAAAATGGAATGACACAGGGAAAAGTATTGGACATGCTAACTGGAATTTATTTAATACTATTAGTCAGGGCTTTTTTCTCAAACAATAGGTGCTGGAACTTAACCATGGCCCCACAAAACCCCTCCCCCTACACACACCCTCCAAATCACATCAAATAGTGGGTGTGGTCAGTCAAATTTCACAAACAGTAGGAGGGTCTTAAAGGGGCATTAAATACCAGGATTGCATTACATACAGAGTGCAGAGCTATCACTTGTAAACACAGAAACAAGACTTCTGTGTTTACAAGTGATTGTGGTGAGCAGGCACCAAAGGGTCTGAGCCAGAGGTGGTGGAACTGAGTTCCACCAAGTTCCCCCTAGAAGAGCCATCCGGCGCACACGCGTGCGCAATAGCCGGATTGACTACGTGCAGGAGGACGCGCGCGCACCTCGTGACAGCGCTTGGCGCCAGATGCGCTATTTAAAGAAGACTGACGCCTTGCTGCCTTGCTGTCCGGTCTACAGCGTTTCCTGAGACCCCTGCTACCTGTTTATTCTGCATATCTGATTCCTGTTGACTCGGCTTGTCCTTGATCTTCATCCCTGCCTGCTGCCTGCCTCTGATCCCGGCTTGTCCTGACTCTGCTCCTGCTTCTCCTTTGGCCTGTTTGCTGCCCGCCTGATACCGACCCGGCTAGTACCTTGACTCCTCTTGTGTCCTGAACTACAGAACACCTCCCTACTGTCTGCTGTATCCAGCTCCCGGTCTGATCCAGCCTCCTGCCTGACTGCTGTTCCAGCCTTCCACCTGCTGCAAGTCTCCTCTCAGTCGCATCAGAAGTTTGGACCAGCCCCCTGCAACCCTGTCAGGCACTTGTGCCCCTTTGAACTCCCGAGCTCTTGTCTGCTCTATCAAGGGTTTCTGAGTCAGAGGTATATGAGAGGCCACTCCCTGCATACTGGGCTCAACCATCAAGTACGTGACAATTGCTTTCCAATCACTGATATATTACAGCTGTTGTATTTCCATGCCTTTTAGCATCTACCTTTCGTCATGTGTTCAATAATTTTTCCCTGTATCATTTCATTTTATTACACATTTTATTACATAACTTCCATGTATTCTATTACTTCTATTCATAATTTCTAAACTTATTTGTTTTGTTTTCTTTGTACGTATGGATTGCATGGGTCATTACCGACATGTGGTGAAAATTTCAATAGCACCTTTAGAAATAAATTTACCTAGAAAAATGATGACGTGCTCAATACTTATTTTACCCGCTGTATAATTGCGACACATGTCAAATTGTAATTGAATGTTATTAAATATTACCTTTCCTTTTCAATCTGCAGCACTGTAATTTTTTTTTATAAAATTCAATGCAATATGGTGACCTAGAGGCATTCTTTACTCCGTTTACAAAACACCTTCAGAAATGTAATTTCCTGCTGGTGTAATTGGCTGATTCATTTTCTAAAGCCCTGTACACACGATCGGATATCCTATGGATTCTAATCCGATGGATTTTTCCATCAGAAATCCGATGAAACTGTCTTCCATCAGTCTTGCCCACACACCATCAGTCAAAAAACCGACCGCACCAAAACGACGTGACGTCCACTACGTACGACGGCACTATAAAGGGGAAGTTCAAATCTAATGGCGCCACCCTTTGGGCTGCTTTTGCTGATTTCGTATTAGTAAAAGTTTGGTGAGAGCCGATTCGCGCTTTTCAGTCCCGTGCTTTTCAGATCGTTTTCGGGTGTTCAGTTTGTGCTTGTGGGTTCGTATTTGTCATTCAGTGCGTGCAGTCAGGTTGGTTACTGTTTTGCAGTGCCTTCTTGGCCGTTCGTTACTGTTTTTCAGGTCGTTCTTCTCAGGCCTTGCTGTTCCTCGTTGCGTTCTGTTTGAGTTTGTTCTGACCAGCCGACCGGTTTAAAGCCATGTTTGAAGTACGTTCTCGTCGTAGAGCTCATGCTGGGTATGGACTTGGTGTTGCGGTTAACACTGTAACCCGAGTTCAGTCCATGAACAGGGTAAGGAGGAGTTCATGGACCAAGAATTGGTTGCTCCAGCGGGACCAATTCTCTCATTTGCCTCTGCTGCGGGAAATCCATGAGAATAATCCTGATGATTTCAGGAATTATCTCCGGATGACGGACCCAGTTTTTGACCGTCTGTTGGATTTGCTGTCCCCCTATATCACGAGGCAGAACACTGTGATGCGCCCGGCAATCACTGCCGAGCAGAGGCTTATTGCCACGTTGAGATACCTGGTGAGTGGGAGAAGCTTGCAGGACCTCAAGTTCTCAACAGGCATCTCCCCCCAGGCTCTTGGGATCATTATCCCTGAAACGTGTTCTGCCATCATACAAGTCATGCAGAAGGACTATATTAAAGCGGAGCTCCACTCTAAAGTGGAACTTCCGCTCATCAGAACCCTCCCCCCTCCGGTGTCACTATTTACACCTTTCAGGGGGGAGGGGGGTGCAGATACCTGTCTAAGACAGGTATTTGCACCCACTTCCGGGAGTCCTCTCTGCGGGAAAACTGCGGGAAGTACGTCACTTCCCGCAGAATACCTGTTGTGTTCTGGGAGACACTCAGCTCCCAGAACACACGGGGACCAGTCAGAACGGCGCAGCGCGATTCGCGCATGCGCCGTAGGGAACCGGGCAGTGAAGCCGCAAGGCTTCACTTCCTGGTTCCCTCACCGAGGATGGCGGTGGGGGCAGCAGAGTGACGAGCGATTGCTGGTCCTCTGCTGCGGATGTTGCTGGACTCCAGGACAGGTAAGTGTCCTAATATTAAAAGTCAGCAGCTACAGTATTTGTAGCTGCTGGCTTTTAATAAAAAAAATTTCGCCGGACCTCCGCTTTAAGGTAATTTTTATCCTTTAACATTACATTATATGTTTTTATTGTTTTCTAAAGTATTGTATTTCTTTCATCCTTCCCAAATTGCCATGATTGTAAGATTCTGGGAATGTCCCCTCTCTCCCCATGCATGTTTTTTCTTTTATATTTTTCGATTTTTGGCCTACATGCCTATTTCCCTTCACTAACCTCTCCTGCGTGCTATCCTGGGCCCATATACACCTAGCCTAGTCTGTTCTTTAATAATGTTTTTGTCTGCGCCATTGTAGTTTTGAACCCCTCCCCCCCTAAAATGTGTCATAAAGATTTTTGCACATTCAAGGTCAGCAGAGTGGTAGAGCCTTTTGTTGCGGGGCACAAAATCTGCTTAAACAACATCCCCCCCTTATATTTTGTTCCAATGGCCCATCAGCGGGGGTGAGTCATCTGATAAGTGGGCCTTCTACTTTTGTGTTTAAATACTTCTAATAAATGTTATACTGACGTTGGCCAAGAATGTATTTGGGTAATCTGCTTGCAATGTAATGTGCAAAAGTACTAATTTCTTCCTTTTGTTTGACTCCACAGTTCCCTTCATCGCCACAGGAATGGTAGACTGTGGCCTCCCAATTTGCCCAGCAGTGGGACTTTCCCCAACTGCGGAGGGGCAATTGATGGGAAACACGTCCTCATAGTGCCGCCACCCCGTTCGGGGTCTTACTATTATAACTATAAAGGTTTTAATAGTATAGTGTTAATGGCGGTGGTGTCGGCACGCTATGAGTTCCTGTATGTGGACATGGGGAAGAACGGCCGGATGTCCGATGGCGGAGTGTTCGCACAGACGGAGTTCGCTCACCGTCTGCAGTCTGGGGGCCTGGCACTGCCTCCAGATGCAGACAATGTGGATGGACTTCCCTTTGTGTTTATAGCTGATGAAGCCTTTGGACTGGGACCACACCTGATGCGGCCGTTCCCACAGAGGACCCTCACCCCGGAGAGGAGGGTTTTTAATTACCAGCTGGCCAGAGCCCAGTGGGTTGTGGAGAATGCCTTTGGCATACTGGCCAGCCGGTTCTGCCTGTTTCTGACAGCCATACACGTGGCGGAATACAAACTCAATCACATCATCTTAACCTGCTGCATATTGCATAATTTTATAAGACAACACTCTCCTTCATATCTATCTACTGTTGGGCCAGAGGCCGGTGTATCAGACATGCACAATCTTACTGGCCTGGACTGGCTTGCCCCCCAAAGCGCCTGTGAAGTACGTGATAAATACGTTGAGTACTTCACGGGTAGGGGGGGCATCGCAATGCCAGACCATATTTGAAACCTTTTGAAAAAAAAAATTATTTTTGGGAAAACCTTGTTTTTTCATAATTTATTTTTTATTATTATGTGTCTCCCAGGTTATCATAGTACACTTTGTAGTAGTGCCAAGTGTATTTGTCTTTAGTAAATAGCCACAATTGTCACACTTAAAAACCTGAACTTTCCCATTTTAGATAACTGCTATTGAGCATAGAAAGAACAAGCCACACATTGTTGAGTGTCCAAAATATTTTTTACTCCGTGCACAACATGTGCGATAATTTTTTATTCAAAATACAATCTTGACATTTTGGCCTCCAAATTTTGAAGAATTTTTTTTTTTGTGTTTGCAGAAACATGCATGGGGCCAAAAAAAAAAGGAACTTACAAAGTTCAACCTTAAAAATATAAACATGAGATGGGGCGATGTCACCCCTGAACCATCCAAAATTAGAAGATGCACACAGTTTTTGATGTGCAAAATGTTTTTTTTTCATTCTGATCCCATGGCGAAAGTCAACATATGCTATCTGCCATCATGGGGGATCAATGGATGTGTTTTGGGGGTGCAATTTTTTAAGCTTCCTATACTGGTCCGGCTCCTTCAGCTTCAGGTCAGACCACCTTTTAGGGAGCTGCTCCTTGGATCTCCTGACCCCAAATTTATTATAGAGACTCCTCGCCACTTTGTCCATTATTTTAGACTTCCTGAGATTAGGGGTGTCGTATGGCCTATACTTCCCATCGTAATCCTTCCTCCGCAGGATGTCCACCATCTCCGCCATCTCAGCAAATGACATATTAGTCGCCTTGAATCTTTTATTCCTGCATCGGGACGTTCCCGCCTCCGGGCTTTCCTCGTCGGTACTTAATAATAAAGCATGCACCTGTGTCACCGCCATGTCGTCGTCTCCCACTGTGCGCCGAACGAGAAGGGGCGGGGAAATTCAGAAAAAGACCGTCATGGGCGGGCGATGTGGCCGGAGTTTCACTCATGCGCAGGGGATATAAAGGGTAACCGAGGTTGTGGTTGCGCGGAGTAAGGACGACCGGAAGTGCCGAACGAATCCTACTAAGGTAAGAAATTAACTTGGGGCATCAGTGGCCTATGCTGGTTCATGATTGTAAAGGCCTATATTGGGCTATGATTAGGACAATTGAAGCTGACCTCCTGTTTTTGTCCTGTGTTTTATCTTGTAGAAAGAACTATGCATAAATTGCGTGAGCCAGACGTGATGTTAATTTTTATAGAAAAGTATAAGGAAATGCGCAACCTCTTGGAGCTAAAAAATAGCTCCTACCATAATAGCCAAGTACGCAAGGCAACAATTGTTAAATTAGCGGAATATATGAAGACCTGGATCCCAGAGGCAGACTATACTAAGATGAATAGTAAAATAAACAACATGAGGAATGTGTACAAAAGACGCTATAAAGAAGTGCGTGCTTCTATGAGATCAGGAGCAGCAGCAGATGATGTAGTTAAGCCCAAACTGTGGTACTACAAGCATCTGCAATTTCTGGATGACCAGATTGAGGCCAGGGAATCAATTTCCACCCTTCCCTCAACCCCGCCTTCCACCCTTCCCTCCAGCGTTCCTCCCACCCTTCCCTCCAGCATTCCTTCCACCCTTCCCTCCACCCCTGCAGAGGGGGAGCCACCTGAGCTTGAAGAGCCGGATATGCACATCCTCAGCCACGTATATTATTTTCAAATATATTTATTGTCCTTAATTGATTTTTGAGAACTAGATGTTAGTATTCACAAATGACAAAATTTAAATGTTTAAAAAATATATAAAAAAGTAAAAAACATTAATGATTGGTACAGTATATAAAAAAGCAGGGGCACAATGCGAGTCTTTTATATTCATTAAGATTCAAATTGCAACAATCATGAGATGAAAATTGTGTGTGATTGGTTCAACAAAAAATAAAGGCGGTGCTTGGTTTTCGGGGTCCCGTACGCGGCTAGGCTCCCAAAAAGTCTCACACATGTGGTATCCCTGTACTCAGGAGAAGCAACAGAATGTATTTTGGGGTGTAATTCCACATATGCCCATGGCATGTTTGAGCAATATATCATTTAGTGACAACTTTGTGCAAAAAAAAAAAAAAAAAATTTTTTTCCGCAACTTGTGTCAACATATAAAATATTCCATGGACTCAACATGCCTCTCAGTATATAGCTTGGGGTGTGTACTTTCCAAAATGGGGTCATTTGGGGGGGTTTGAACTGTTCTTGCATTTTATATACAACATTAGGAAGCTTACATCCACTCTTCTATCCACTTGAAGACAAAGCCCTTTTTGACACTTTTTGTTTACATGAAAACATTTTTTTTTGCAAGAAAATTATGTTGAACCCCCAAACATTATATATATTTTTAAAGAAAAGGCCCTACAGATTAAAATGGTGGGTGTTGCATTTTTTTTTCTACACAGTATTTGCGCAGCGATTTTTCAAACGCATTTTTTGGGGAAAAAATACACTTTTTTTAATTTTAATGCACTAAAACACACTATATTGCCCAAATGTTTGATGAAATAAAAAAGATGATCTTAGGCCGAGTACATAGATATCAAACACGACATGCTTTAGAATTTCGCACAAACGTTCATTGGCGACAAACTACATACATTTTTAAAAGCCTTTAAAAGCCTTTACAGGTTACCCCGTTAGATTTACAGAGGAGGTCTACTGCTAAAATTACTGCCCTCGATCTGACCTTCGCGGTGATACCTCACATGCATGGTGCAATTGCTGTTTACATATGACGCCAGACCGACGCTTGCGTTCGCCATTAGGCAAGAGCAGGGCAGGACAGGGGTGCTTTTTTTTTTATTATTAATTTTGCTTTTTTATTTTATTTTTAAATTGTTCCTTCCATATTTTTTATTTTTTTTATCATTTTTATTGTTATCTCAGGGAATGTAAATATCCCCCATGATAGCAATAGGTAGTGACAGGTACTCCTTTTTTTGAAAAAACTGGGGTCTTCTTGACCCTAGATCTTTCCTCTGCCCTCAAAGCATCTGACCACACCAAGATCGGTGTAATAAAATGCTTTCCCAATTTCCCAATGGCGCTTTTTATATCCGGTGGGGGGACATTCCCTCCCACTGCTTGTAAAAGCAGTTCGGAGGCTAATTAGCCACTAGGATTGCTTTTACATGAAAGCCGGCCGCTGGCTGAAAAGAATGATACCAAGATGATACCTAAACCCGCAGGCATCATTCTGGTATAAACATTCAAAGTCCAGCAACATACCAGTACGTTGCTGGTCCTTGTTGGACATGTATTGTAATCTTTTTTTTTTCATGCAGCCAGTTGGCTGAACGAAAAAAGAGATTGATCGGTGGGTATGCCCACCATTAGAATGCCGCCCTTCATCCACCCACTTCTAATGATGGGCATACATGCACCATTTATATATGCCAAAGCATGGGGGCATCCTCCCGCAAAAAAGTTATGCCGCACACACACGGTCTGACTTTTCCACGGGCAAGCCTCCGTCGGAATTTAGACTGTATGTACGCGGCATTAGGAGCAAAATCGCTCCTCCGCTCCTCCGCCCCTGCTGCCCCAATTCTTCGGCATATATGCTTTTTTTTTTAACTGTGGTGGTGAAATCACCTCCTACAGCACTGGAGTCACAGGGATCAGGCCTGTCTCTGCGAACGCTGCAGTTATGTGTGTTGTGTTTTGTAAGTGACAGTGATCAATCGATACTGCACTTGGGTGGCCTGGGCTGGACGGAGGGGCAAAACGAAGGTGCTAGCAGGTATCTGGGCTGATCCCGCTAACACTGCGTTTTTGGGAACCCTAAACTGCTGGGGACGCTAGTATAGATCTGATCAGATCAGATATTGATCTGATCAGATACTATACCACTAAGGGGTGTGTATGCTTCACGCGTGGGTGTTAGCATTACTGGCACTAACCTGACGCTGCCTGGGGTGTGATGCAGACCCTCTCTGACGCTAAAACCTAATTGATATCACCCGCCGGGCGATCAGGGGGTTAAACCTTTATTGGGTTATACAGTATATACGGCGGGTGTCCTAACACTATAAAAAGCAAACTAACTAACCAGCGTCACCCGTAACACTTATATGGTGATCACTGGTGAAAGGGTTAACTAGGGGCAATTATGGGGTTAAAACCTTTATTAGATAATATATGGGGGTACCTGACGCTATAAAAACTTGCGGCGAACCTAAAAAAAATTACTGGCTACCGATCGGCATCACCGACACTAAGACAGCGATCAGAAAAATGATCGCTTAGCGACAGTGGTGATAGGGGGTGAAAGGGTTACCTGGGGGGCGATCAAGGGGGTTAAACCTTTATTAGATATATGGGGGTACCTGACGCTATAAAAACCTGCGGCGAACCTAAAAAAAATTACTGGCTACTGATCTGCATCACCGACACTAAGACAGCGATCAGAAAAACGATCGCTTAGCGACAGTGGTGATAGGGGGTGAAAGGGTTATCTGGGGGGCGATCAAGGGGGTTAAACCTTTATTAGATAATTTATGGGGGTACCTGACGCTATAAAAACCTGCGGCGAACCTAAAAAAAATTACTGGCTACCGATCTGCATCACCGACACTAAGACAGCGATCAGAAAAACGATCGCTTAGCGACAGTGGTGATAGGGGGTGAAAGGGTTATCTGGGGGGCGATCAAGGGGGTTAAACCTTTATTAGATAATTTATGGGGGTACCTGACGCTATAAAAACCTGCGGCAAACCTAAAAAAAAATTACTGGCTACAGATCTGCATCACCGACGCTAAGACAGCGATCAGAAAAATGATCGCTTAGCGACGGCGGTGCTAGGGGGTGAAAGGGTTATCTGGGGGGTGATCAGGGGGTTAAACCTTTATTAGGTGGGGTTAGGGGGCTACACTGGACCTAAAACTAACTTTAGTGACACTTTTACAGTCACAAATGTCACTGATTGCAGTGATCAGTAAATAAATGGTCACTGCAATCAGTGACACTGTGACTGGGGGCTGGGGGGTGATCTGGGGGGGCCTGGGGGGCCATTTGTGTGCCTATGTGTCCTGGTGTCAGTGTAGTGTTTTGTGCACTGACCTGTGTGTCTTCTCTTGTACGGCGCTCGGTATATGTGAGCGCCGCATGAGAGATGACATCACTTCCTCCTGCTTCCTCTGCCTGTGTTTACATTACACAGCAGAGGGAGTATTTTCATTCGCCGGGAGCGATCGCGGGGGGGTGGCCGGAATCGAACGGCCGTCCCCTCATCTCGGATCGCTCCCCAACGAATACCGACTGCTCACTGTATAGGAGGGGGGTCCGATCGGACCCCCCAACTGTACAAAGGCAATCACGTACACTGTACGTGATTGTGCCTGTCGGTGCCATTCTGCCGACGTACATATACAGTGATCGGTCGTTAAGTGGTTAAACGAGGCAATAATTTGCAGAATGACGAATGTGCTCTCTCCATTAGGAACGCTAGTTTTACCAGAACGAGCGCTCCCGTCTCATAATTCAGTCTGAGCATGCGTGGGTTTTTTAACCAATGGACTTGCCCATAGACGATCGGAATTTGCTATCGGTTTTTTATCCATCGGAAAAATTTAAAACATGTTCTATTTTTTGACACCGATGGAAAAAAGACCGATGGGGCCCATACACGATCGGTTTGTCCGATGAAAAAAATCCATCGTACTGTTTTCATCGGTAAATCCGATCATGTGTACGCGGCTTAAGTAGTCTGCACTAAAAATAAAATCAGATTTTAGGCATCCTTTGCAACAATAAATACATTTTTAGTTAGATGATCCTAAATGGTTAATCCTTTCTAAGGTGATGCAGACCTTGAAGCTTTTATCATTATAACCCTGCAAATGCATTAGATGATTAATAATGAAAAAGTCACTCCTATTCAGAATCAGTATCCAAAAATCGAATAGAAGAACAAATAGCATTTTTTTTCAGAGAACAAATAGGTAGGATTCTGCAACTAAGTTTGTTAACATCCCAGCAATACACAATGCACATTGAGGGGATTGTTCCTAAAATATCAAACTTAAAATTGAACCTTTTTGAAGTCTATAGGTAGCAAATTTTGATAATCAATTCTGGCAATTTTTAAGGCTAAATAAAAGGGGATGGGGAACTGGGCACCGCCATGAGGAAAAATTCTAATTTTGGCTGCAACACCTTATTTTTTATCCAGTGAAAATAGGCCTCAACAGAACAGTGAGACTAGCAACCACAGCAGACTAAAAAGCTGAAAGTTTACTCCAATGCCGCGTACACACGACCGTTTTTAATGACGAGAAAAATGCAATTTTTTAAAATGGTCATTAAAAATGATCATGTGTAGGCTTCAGAGCATTTTTCACGACGTGAAAAATGGGCATGAAAAAATTGGAACATGCTCTAATTTTTCTCGTCGTTTTTCTAGTAATGAAAAGCGGGCATGTGTAGGCTTTAACGACGTGAAAAAAAATGCGCATGCTCAGAATCAAGTATGAGACGGGAGCGCTCGTTCTGGTAAAACTAGCATTCGTAATGGAGATAGCACATTCTGCACGCTGTAACGGACTGAAAAGCACAAGGCTGAAAAGCGTGAATCGTCTCTCAACAAACTTTACTAACATGAAGGGTGGGGCAATCCGAATGGAACTTCCCCTCTATAGTGCCGTCGTACGTGTTGTACGTCACCGCGCTTTACTCAAGCATTTTTTTCAACGATAGTGTGTAGGCAAGGCAGGCTTGAGAAGAATCACGTCGAGAAAAATGCCGTTTTATTCAATGACATTAAAAACGGTCGTGTGTACGCGGCATTAGGAAAAAGCTAAAGCCCTTAACTTGTCCAGTGGAAAAGTTTTATAGTATATCCAGTATATAAATGACACAATAGCCTATGGATATTCCTTGATGGTTTTAATTTACCATTACTGTATATGTATATGTATGTTGTTTTTTTACATCAAATTTTGTAATACAATTTGGATGTTTTATTTTATGATTTTTTTTTTTGTTTTTTGGCATCTTAAAAATCTCCTTCTCTTCTAGTATTGTTCTGAGTTTCATTGTATTGTTTGTGAGCTTCTTTTTTTCACAGTGTACTGTTTGTTATCTAAGTTTATTAAAATGTCAAAAACAAAAAAACATTTAACCACTTAAACTAAGGTGACCAGATTTTTAAAATGAAATCCGGGGACATATTTTTTCTTTTACTAGTAATGGCGCCAATCAGCGACTCTCTACCCATCGCCACAGCCTGTCAAGTCTTACTCTCCAGGCCCCGGCTACTACTGGGTGGGGAGCGGAGGAAGATCAATCCACCAGGGAAGGCAAGGAGATAGGCAGGGGGCTGACCGGGACTTGAGCCAAGGCAGAAGAACATGCGAGCGGAGCTGAATGGGCATGCACCCGAAACTGAAGAAATATTCCCTCCGCTCCGGCCAGCACATCATCATCAGAAAAGGGCACAGATAATGGAAAAAAATACACCCCCTAAGCTAGTAGGAGCAGCGGAGCGGGGGTGTGTAATTCAGATTTTAATTTTTTTATTCTGCACTGACTGTCTTTAAAATGGCCCCAGCCCCTGTTCAAATCCAATCCGGGGACAAAACTGGGGACAGACTTGGTCCGGGGACAGTGTCCTCAATCTGGGGACTGTCCCCTGAAACCGGGGATGTCTGGTCACCCTAACTTAAGCCCTGGACCATTTTGGCTGGTTAAAGACCAGGCCACTTCAAGCTGTAGACACAGAAATAAAAAAGGCCTTATCAAAATAAAAAAGTAGAACTGGAAAGGACTGTTGGGTCTCTGTACCTGGAAAAACAGGTTGGTGGGCTTACACAATAATATGCAGTCCACCACACTGCAATCTCAGTAATTTAGCTCAATACAGCACTGTATAACACTATACAGTATAGCAGCAAAAAACTCTCCCTACAAACACACTGTCAGCTCTTCCTATCTATTCGATTACACTCTGACACATGTCTACTGAGTGCGCAGCATATAAAGAGGGGGCTGGCACCATTATTAGTTATTCTAAGTCGCCAACGTTAAAGGGCTAGAAGTGCATAATTGATAGTTAGCTGCTATGGCAGGGAACAGTCGCATTAGTTTGGGTTTGCGTTGAACCTATAGTATGCTCAACACAAACCCTAATTTCCTTGTCAAAAGTTTTTATTGATTACACATTAAATAGATAAGTACATTCATTTCTTATACAAGGATACAGATAGTAAAGCTTACGTTAAAAATGACTATAAATAAAAATGAATAACATAAAGTATCTGAACAGAAAAAATCAGATCTTCACTATCTAAATAGCCGGTGGGCAGTGTTATATTCATGACTTCAGTAACATAGATTATATCTAAACTACCACCAAGTTATACACATGAAATGTGATTAGGGATGAGCCGAACACCCCCCTGCGAACAGGCAAAAAAATTGTTCGAACACGCGAACAGCGTTAAAGTCTATGGGACACGAACATGAAAAATCAAAAGTGCTAATTTTAAAGGCTAATATGCAAGTTATTGTCATAAAAAGTGTTTGGGGACCCGAGTCCTGCCCCAGGGGACATGTATCAATGAAAAAAAAAGTTTTAAAAACTGCAAGTTTTTTCGGGAGCAGTGATTTTAATAATGCTTAAAGTGAAACAATAAAAGTGAAATATTCCTTTAAATTTCGTACCTGGGGGGTGTCTAAAGTATGCCTGTAAAGTCGCGCATGTTTCCCGTGTTTAGAATTGTCCCTGCACAAAATGTAATTTCTGAAGGAAAAAAAGTAATTTAAAACCACTCGCGGCTGTAATGAATTGTCGGCTCCCCGGCAATACAGATCAAAGTCATTGAAAAAAACGACAGGGCCCCCCCCCCCCCCACTGTCCATTACCAGGCTCTTTGGGTCTGGTATGAATATTAAAGGGAACCCCGAACCAAAAAAAAAACGTGGGGTCCCCCCAAATTCCATATCAGGCCCCTCAGGTTAGGTATGGATATTAAGGGGAACCCCGCACCAAATTTAAAAAATATGGCGTGGGATCCCCCCCAAAAATCCACACCAGACCCTTCAGGTCTGGTATAAATTTTAAGGGGAACCCGCACCAACATGTAAAAGAAAATGGGGTGGGTCCCCCCAAAAATTCATACCAGACCCTTACTCGAGCACGCAACCTGGCAGGCCGCAGGAAAATAGGGGGGGGCGAGAGAGCGCCTCCCCTCCTGAATCGTACCAGGCCACATGCCCTCAACATGGGGAGGCTGTCCCCATGTTGATGAGGACAAGGGCCTCATCCCCACAACCCTTGCCCGGTGGTTGTGGGGGTCTGCAGTGGGGGTCTTATCGAAATCTGGAAGCCCCCTTTAACAAAGGGGAACTCCAGATCCCGGCCCCCCCCCATGTGAATTGGTAACTGGGTACATTGTACCCCTACCATTTCACAAAGAAAGTGTAAAAATTTGTAAAAAACACACAGACACAGTTGGACAAGTCCTTTATTTAAAAAAAAATAAAAAATTCCAGCGATGTAATCCCGTCTTCCGTCTCCCCGATGTCCAACGATGATCCATTCTCCAGCGACGCTTCAGTCTCCCCTCTCCAGCAGAAATGAAACCCCCATGATGCGTAAGAGGGGGCGGGGTCACCTGTCCTTATCATAGGGAACCCCGGGGGTTCCCTATGATAAGGACGGATGACCCCGCCCCATGACGTTTTGTGCAGGGACAATTCAAAACACAGGAAACATGCGTGACTTTACAGGCATACTTTAGACACCCCCCAGGTACGAAATTTAAAGTAATATTTCACTTTTATTGTTTCACTTTAAGCATTATTAAAATCACTGTTCCCAAAAAAACTGCAGTTTTTAAAACTTTTTTTTGCATTGATACATGTCCCCTGGGGCAGGACCCAGGTCCCAAAACACTTTTTATGACAATAACTTGCATATTAACCTTTAAAATTAGCACTTTTGATTTCTCCCATAGACTCTTAACGGTGTCCCGCGGCTTTTCGAATTTGCCGCGAGCACCCCAAATTGTTTAAAGATTTCTTGATATATGCGCATAAACACATATAAAAATATATATACAAATAATTTTTTCCAAATAGTTTTCTCCAAATATTTTTTCCCCATATTGTATTAATATTATATATATAAAATTCTCAGTATCAGTGACACTATAATGAATAATGATCTTTAATGATTTTTTATTAATTCATCAATTTTATGTATTTTTACAAATGTATTGTCTTGTTGGAGGTTTTTAATGTAAAAACTGTATCCCTACTTAATATATATGTAGTAGTTTTTATATATGCATATATCCCCTCCCATAGTCTTCCTTACCGCCAATGTTTTTACTCCCTTTTATTATTATATAGCATTGTACCATGGGTCTGCCATTCTGGAGGGCGGAGATGAAACATCCTCCTTTTCGTCCACTAGATGGCAGACCTTCTCTACATAAATAGGCATCAATCTATACAAGTCCCCTATGCTTGAAAAAGGAGCGCGCCTAGTAACCTACGGCGCATGCTCCGAAACGTTGTCGCTTCTGTCACTGCCCGTGACGTCATCGCGCCTCCACGCTGTGCTCCAAGCCTCGCTCCTGCTGTTCACACTGCCTGGACTTCCTGGTTCTCTAGGAGACGAATATACAGAGGACTGAGGGACATCATACACAGCTGACATCTAGTGTGGATGATCGCCACACCATGGGCCAGCCAGGACTTGTATGCCGAATGTACAGAATTTGAAATGTAAGTGGATAATGCACCTATTGTCATATTAAAAATTGCACTTTTCCTTACCTGGTGGCGCCTTCTCTCTTCTTGTTTTTGCATATTGGAGCCTGCTCTCATCTTCCTCTTGGAGGCTTGCCCTGGAACATGGACTTTGTATAATTTTAATCTATAGGACTCGTTTTCCCAATTTTCCTTTCCCCATTTTAATTTCTCCAACTCCTAGTGTGTGTTACAGACTCCAAAATATCATAAAAGGACTTTCGTCAAACTGACTCATTTATCACTTATAATGATCACAGCGCCACTACCCCTTATGTTTTGTCTGTACAAATTGTTCGCTGTTCGCCGAACAGGCGAACAGCCAATGTTCGAGTCGAACTCATGCTCGACTCGAACATAAAGCTCATCCCTAATTGTGATGTAACAAATCAGACATACTGTAGTAAAGAACTATGGAAATAAAATGAAAAGAGGGAGAGTAAAGAGAAGAAAAAAGGTAGTAAGTCAAAGAGAAAGTCCTCAAGGTCGATCCAGGAACCAGTACGATGCATAATATTTATGTTTCAATAAGTAGATAGGTATGTAAGGATTTGTTTTGAAACAGTTAATCAGTTACCATGTCAGAAGAACCACATCATTGAAATCCGGGGGTAAATCATTTTTTATCCATGGGAGCCATCGTTTTTTGAATTTGGTCCCCATCAATGGCTATCATTTTGGCGTGTGACATTGTGGCGTTCATTCTATGTTTTGCTTCTGATATCCCCAATACCAGTGTTTTCCATGCTTTAGCCATTGTTTGCTTTGTAGCAGTTAGGAGTGGAATAAAAAGTTTAAATTGAAAAAAATGTTAAACATTCCGGTTTTAGGTTAAGTAGTGCTGTAAATGGATCCGGTTGTATCTGCTATCAGAACATTTTAGAGGCCATTACAAAGATTTATTTCCAGAAAAGTTGCGCTATCGGACATGTCCACCATATATGCAAGTGCGTGCCCATTTCTGAACAGCCCATAAAACAAAGAGCTGAGTGTGTAGGTGCATATTTGGCCACTCTGGCTGGTACAAGATACCACAGAGTTAGGACCTTGTAATTTGCTTCCATCGCCGTAACATTGGGCGAGGATGATTTGATGGTTGACCAGATCCTAGACCATTCTGCGTCATCCAGGGCGCGCCCCAGGTCCTCCTCCCATTTCCGTACATAGGTTGGTTTGCCAAGATTAGGGTCTACTAGGAGTTGAGAGTAGAGGGATGATATTGTTCCTTTAGCTAATGGGTCTTTTTTGCAAATTGTTTCAAAATTGGATAATTGGGACAGGGGTGTTGCGACTTGTGTGAATGGTGTTGTAACAGCACCCCAAGTATGAGAGGGTTTAACGCCGTTTAGGACATTCCCTTTCCGAACACCAAGGAAGCTACCAACACTCCAGTCAGGCGAACAAGACCCACAAGAATAATTCTCCCCCAATAACGAGACGAAGCTCTGACAATCAGGACAAGCAGGACTGACAATCTTTATTGAAAAGACTACAAGTTTTATACCCAGTCAAAAGAGGAGGTTCTTACATTCTGCTCATATTACTCTGAAAATACACCTGTGACCAGACCTAATTAACATGAGCTAATTACCTAATCAGTTTAAGCAGCCTGGCTGTCTCAGAGTTTCCTAGCCTGGCTGTCTCCTAAACTCCAATACACATCATCACAGGACTCCTTCATACAATACAGGGTCAATTAGCCCAATCCACAAAGAAAATATCCTTAGAAGCTAGCCTGGACTCAATTTACATTACAACAGGCAGAAAGGTGGCTGAAGTTGAACACATCAGCCTCTTTCAATTAACATGTTGAGTTCAGAATCACACAAACAGTAAATAGTCTTTTACACATATCCTGGGAGATATTGTGGATAAATATCACTGTCCCATTTTAAGTAGTCCAAGATATATTTTCTCAGTCACCCTATGCCCCTAATGGACATAGGGTGATTTAGACATAAGAGGTGCATGGGGAGCTGAAGCAAGGGTATCTCATACTTTCCAAGAGATTCTGGGTTCCACGGGCCCTCCCGTTACATCTCTCCCCTTTCAGCAGGAGACTAACACAGGAGGAGACCCCAGACGGGTTGACGCCGAAGTTAGTCAATAGTTCCAGTCCCCCAATGCTGGTATTCTCACAGTCCCCCAAACAAATTGCTCCAAACAGAGCATTGCTCACCCAGCCAACCTCTGCCTCTCTCAGAGAACATACCCGCTGCTGGGGAAAGGCCTGGACTGGCCCTTCTCCCTGGAGTCCTTTCAGCCGCTGGAGAGAAGACAGGGTGACTGGGCTCAGTCTGTCATGCTGTTGGGGATCTGGGCCAACTGC
The DNA here is from genome assembly GCA_029206835.1 of Rana muscosa. Taxonomy (NCBI): domain Eukaryota; kingdom Metazoa; phylum Chordata; class Amphibia; order Anura; family Ranidae; genus Rana; species Rana muscosa. Next base: position 122,953,356 of record CM055126.1, on the reverse strand, counting down.
CCAGCATCCCTGGAGTATACAAGTGGAGACTGAATTCCCATCCACTTGTGGTAGGTGAAAATCCCCTACTGCTTGCAAAGCAAGGCTGACATCCTCCTGTCTCAGTGTCGCACCATTTTCTGGGGTTGTTTCAGTGAAGACCAAAGTCCCATCCACTACCACAGGAACTCCCCCTTCTGTTAGTTTAGGGCAGAGGTCAGCGGCCCTCTGCTTTGTTGCCAGCTCTTCTGCTGGGTTGCTGTGAGTGGAGACCGCAGTCCCATCCCCCGATATCAGCTCAAGCTGCAGTTGTGTGCAGAGGCCAGTAGCATTCTGCCCTGCTGTCAGTGATTCAGCTGGGAGTAAAAGCTTTACTACCTCAGCTTGTTGCTGGAGAGAGGGGCCAACTGCCCCGGCTCCCTGTAACTCCACAGTTGTTGCCGGTGCTGGGCAGAGGTTGGTAGCACTCTGCCCTGTTGACAGCACTTCTGCTGGAAACCCCACACCATCTGCTCCGGCTAACTGTTGGGGAGGGAAAATGGCTGCTTCTCCTCCCTGCATCTCTGAAATCCACTGGGAAAGAGGAACCATCACCTTCTCACCTCGGGCCTCCAAAACTGCCATGGGTGTAGAGCAGGGGTCTGCAGTACTCTGTCCTGCTGCCAGTACTTGAGCAGGCCATGCATAATCCATAACATTCTCTGAACTGTCCATTAAGTGCCTACATTCTGTAATCGGTGGCTGGGGAGATGAGCCAACTGCCCCAGCTCCCTGGAACTCCACAGTTGTTGCCATTGCTGGGTAGAGTTTGGTAGCACTCTGCCCTGTTGCCAGCACTTCTGCTGGGGACTCCACATCATCCGCTTCGGTTTTAGGGATGGCAATCTCCAGATTTTCCACTGCCTAATCTCTGGCATGCTGCTGGACAGGTACATTCCTCCAACCAAGATCATCCCAAGCAGAAACTGGATCATCAAGGTCAGTCAGCACTTCAGCTTTGGGGATGGCAATCTCCAGATTTTCCACTGACGATTCTTCAGCCAGGATTTCAGAGTTGTCAACTGGTATTTCCTGATAGTCCCAGGCAATGGGAGAAAAACAAACAAACTTGTCCACCACCCCCATCTATAGCTGGCCATTGCAGTAAGCAGCATTGGAAGGCTGAAACAGGTAACAACAAGGCCTGGGGGATGGCCAGAAAAAAAACAATAACCAAGTTATTGTCCTAAAAAGGGTTTGGGGACCCGGGTCCTGCCCCAGGGGACATGTATCAATCAATGCAAAAAAAAGTTTTATAAACGGCTGTTTTTTCGGAAGCAGTGATTGTAATGATGCTTAAAGTGAAAAAATAAAAGTGAAATATTCCTTTAAATATCGTACCTGGGGGGTGTCTATAGTATGCCTGTAAAGTAGCGCGTGTTTAGAACAGTCCCTATAAAAAATGACATTTCTAAAGGAATAAAAGTAATTTAAAACTGCTTGTGGCTTTAATGTAATGTCTGGTCCCGGCAATATGGATGAAAATCATTGAGAAAAACAGCATGGGTACCACCCCCCCCCCCAGCCCACTACCAGCCCCTTTGTGTCTTGTATGGATATTAAGGGGACCCAAATTAAAAAAAGGCCCTATATACTCTCAACAGCAGTATACAGGAGGTGCAAACAAGACAGGGACTATAGGTTTGTTCTTAAGTAGAATCTGTTTGTAATTTGGAACAGGTGCATTTTTTAAGTGTAGCTCTAGCCCAAAAATCTATTTTTAATCTTTTTGGAATACATAGGGATTAGGGAAGGGTTATCACCCCTGTAACATTTGTTTTGCTGTCTGTGCACCTGTTCAAACCTGTTCAGCTCTCTCCCTGTGATTTTATTATGAGAACACCACAAATTGTATTCAGGTTCCTTTAAGTGAATGCTGTGCAAAGAACAGAAGTACACTACATTAAATTAATGCAGCTCCCTGCCTCTGTGGTTTTATTATGAGAACACCACTAACTGTATTCAGGTAAGCTTTAGGTGAACACTATTCAAAGCACACAGTACACTAAGTGAAACACTGACTGCAGCTAGCACAATCACCTGCCTGCCTGTTACAGTATAGAGAATAACAGGAACGGATCTAGCTAAACTGAATACAGTGTATAAATATATATATATATATATAACACCTAGGATGCATATATATCCTCTACACACTGTACCTGCAGCTAACTGACTCGCCTGCCTGCTCTATCTAATTCAATATAAATGACACTGTCTCTCTCTGTAATCTCTCTCTTTTAATAACTCCAACACACTACACAAGGTCGCCAAGCCGTCGGCCTTATATAGTGTGGGGCGTGTACTAAACCCCCTGAGCCATAATTGGCCAAAGCCACCCTGGCTTTGGCCAATTACGGCTCTCTGTTCAGACGGTGCTGTGATTGACCAAGCATGCGGGTCAAAGTGCATGCTTGGCCAATCATCAGCCAGCAATGCACTGCGATGCCACAGTGAATTATGTTCGATCGTCGTTGAACGATGGGTTCCACTCGAACACGAATCTCATCCCTACTCTGTAGCTCTCGTCCAGCCGCATCTCTGCCCGGATCAGCCTGCTTAACTCAGCTGTCCACTCCTGCTTCGATTGTTCCCCCAATAACAGCATTCGTACATCATACTGCGACCAGTACCTTACATGGATGGAGGGGAGAACTTTTCCCTGGTGTTGCTGCTCGAGAGCTAGCGCTTTCTTCCAGAGTTCGCAGCGGATAGAATCAGACCATCCCAGCAGGACCTCCTCTGATACTGGTCTTCTATGCTGTATCTGCATCTCTTGCAACATCCTTCTGAATTCCTCTTCCATGGTGGCTGGTATCTGTACCCCCCCTCTCCTTTCAGTTGGTGCTGCTGTGACTTCTGCTGCTGCAGCACCTCTTTGCTGTAGCCAATTTGCATCCACAGCCGCTATAACTAGGTCTATGATCTCCGCTGGAGGGTTAGGACCATAAGGTGCCAGTCTTATTTTAACAGCCCGATCAAAACTTGTCTCTTCGGGTGTCCTGTCTGTTACGCTGGGCCTTTCGGTCATGTCGGGTCTTTCAACTCTATCCATTTCGACTAGTTCTGCGATAATGTCCCTCTTCTTACGTTTATTGGCCGGTCAGCCCCGGTTCTCCAGTAAGTCCTTGAGGGTAGAGAGCTTTAGCCGTTCATACTGTGCTTCCATTGGCCTGTGTCCTCTTGTCACGTACCTGATGGTGACGAGCCCGGTTTAGCAGAGGGAGGCCTCCCTTACGGCTTCCACCAGTGGCCCCTGGTAGTGTAACAGGAGGCACGGAGGTAGAAGGGGTACGAGTGCCTGGCAGGATCAACCACGGAGCAGGTGGCTGAGTAGTCTGGGCTGGATCCAGGTGCATGGAAGTATGGCAGGTAGACCGGAACCAGGAACTCAGGAACACAGCAGATGAACAGGAACCAGGAACTCTGGAACACAGCAGATGGACAGGAACCAGGAACTCAGGAACACAACAGATGAACAGGAACCAGGAACTCAGGCACACAGCAGGTAAACAGGAACCAGGAACTCTGGAACTCAGGAGCTCAGAAAGCAGGACTGGAACAGCTCAGGAGACCAGGCTGAGGCCTGGGATAAGCAGGATAGTTAGACAAGCCGGGTCGGGAAACTGGCAGGTAGCAAGGTACAGAAGGGCAAGGCAGAGCAGAGGTCACAACAGGCCGGGGGTCAGATGCAGGCAGATAGCTGGAAGGTCACAGACAAGCCGGGTCAGATACAGACAGGTTCACAGATCAGGTTTCTCAGGCACTAACGCTGTAGAGCAGACAGCAGGGACTGTCTGTAGTTGATGGATTTAAATACCCCTTCTGGCGCCACCCGCATGCACGATCACGCACGCAATCGGGAACCAGGAAGTCCAGGGCGCCTGTTACTGGCAGGATCTCCATGACATTGCCCCCCCCCCAAGGGGCAGCCTCCGGATGCCCATCCTGGTAAACCTTACAGGGTGAGATCTCCTGAAAGCTTGTATCAGACTCCTAGCATGAATGTTCTCCTCAGGTTCCCAAGAGTTCTCTTCGGGTCCATAACCTTTCCATTTAATCAGAAATAGGTTCTGGTTATTTCTTTTCCTAAAGTCCATAATAGCTTCCACCTCAAATTCCTGCTCTCCGTCTATGATGACGGGATCAGGGCGAGCCGGACTTCGACCAGGAAATGGGTTGGAGACTGAGGGTTTCAGCAGGGAAACATGGAAGATAGGATGGACTCTAAGGGAGTCGGGGAGCTCCAGCTCATGGGCCACCTCATTAATCTTCCTTTTGACAGGAAATGGTCCTAAGAATTTGGGGCCCAATTTTTTGGAGGGGCACGCCATCCTCAGGTTTAAGGTGGAAAGCCATACTTGGTCACCGGGGACCAGCACCAATTCACCCCGTCTCTTCCTGTCGTAGACCGTCTTGTTGTGTTCCTGGGTCCTTGCCATGGTTTCACGCAGAAGTTGATTATTAGACGAGAAAAAGTTCAATTCTTCCTGGACTGCAGGCACCGAACACTCAGAGAGGGAGTTGGGCAGAAATGTTGGGTGAAAACCGTAGTTTGCGAAAAACAGAGTCTGGTTAGTCGCAGAGTGGATGGAGTTATTATAGGCAAACTCGGCCAACGGAAGCAGGGAGAGTCAGTCGTTCTGAGCAAAAGAGAAGCAGCGCAGGTATTGCCCGAGGGTCTGATTTGTCCTCTCCGTCTGTCCATTGGTCTGGGGATGGTAGGCAGAAGAAAACGATATTTCTATCTCCAGAGTCTTGCAGAGGGATCTCCAGAACCGGGAGGTAAATTGTACCCCCCGATCAGAAACAATATTGGCAGGCACCCCGTGGAGTCTGACGACCTCTCTGATGAACACCTGTGCAGTTTCAGGGGCTGAGGGAGTCCCTTTCATGGGGACGAAATGTGCCATCTTGGACAGGCGGTCAACTATCACAAAGATAGTGGTGTGATTCTCCGCCGGGGGCAACTCAACAATAAAGTCAATGGACAGCATTTTCCAAGGCCTGTCTGGAACAGGTAAGGGTCTCAGTAGTCCCCAGGCCTTGGATCTGGACCCCTTGTTTCTGGTGCAAGTAATACAGGACTCCACAAACCTCCTGCAATCCTTGCGTAATCGAGGCCACCAGAAGGTGCGCTGTACCAGGTCAATGGTCTTGGCAATGCCAAAGTGCCCGGCAAGGGCATGGTCGTGGCAGAGTTCCAACACGGTTGTCTTTAGTTCTTCCGGTACGTAGATCCTGTTCTGGTGCCACAACAGCCCATCTTTAGCCTGTAATTCTGACTCAGAGGAGGGTCTCTGCCCAGGGGTGGCTTGTCTGATTCGGGTAAGTAGATCTTGAAGAAGAAGGAAATTTCCAGGGGCGAGGATGGTATCGGGAGAAGAGGTTTCCTTAGACTCATGAAACATTCGAGACAAGGCATCGATCGGGTTTAGTGTTCTTGGCACCAGGACGATAAGTGACGTGAAAAGAGAACCGGGAAAAGAAAAGTGCCCATCTGGCTTGTCGTGGTTTCAGTCTCTTTGCGGCTTTCAGATACTCCAGATTTTTATGATCAGTAAATATCAGAATCGGGTGGGCAGCTCCCTCAAGTAGATATCGCCATTCCTCCAAGGCAGACTTGATTGCCAGTATTTCCCGGTCCCCCACGTCGTAGTTCCTCTCTGCCGCAAATAGTTTGCAAGAAAAGAAGGCTACCGGGTGAAGTAAGGCCCTGGTTCCGTGTCTTTGAGACAGTATTGCTCCTACCGCGACTTCAGAGGCATCTACCTCAAGTACGAACGGCAGCGAGGAATCCGGGTGTTTCAGGATCGGAGCGGAGGTAAAGAGCCCTTTCAGGGCCTCGAAGGCCCTTTGGGCCTCAGGGGACCAGTGGAAGTGGGTCCCTTGTTTGGTTAACTGGGTGATGGGTGCAATGATGGTCGAGAACCCCCGGATGAATTTGCGGTAAAAATTGGCGAATCCAATGAACCGTTGGATTCCCTTTTTATCCGCCGGCACTGGCCAGTCCAGGATTGCGGCAATCTTCTGTGGGTCCATCCTGATGCCTTCGCTGGAGATGATTAACCCCAGGAATGCTATACTTTCCAGCTCGAACTCACATTTTTCGGCCTTCGCATACAGGCTATGCTGGCGAAGCCGACCCAACACACTTCTTACATGGCTGCGGTGAGAATCAAGGGAGGAAGTAAAGATTAGTATATCATCCAGGTAGACAATGACGAAAAGGTCTAGGAAGTCCAGAAGTACATCATTAATAAAGTACTGGAAGGTGTCAGGGGCGTTGCACAACCCGAAAGGCATTACCAAGTACTCAAAGTGTCCGAATCGGGAGCGGAAGGCAGTCTTCCATTCATCCCCCTCCTTGATGCGGACCAAGTTGTAGGCTCAGCAGAGATCAAGCTTGGTAAAAAAGGTAGCAGCTCCCAATCTCTGAAATAGCTCTGGTACCAGGGGGAGAGGGTAGCGATTTTTAATTGTGATTTTATTAAGTTCACGGTAATCCACACAGGGTCGAAGGGTATGGTCCTTTTTCTCTACGAAGAAAATGCCTGCGCCTGCTGGCAACGTAGAGGGGCGGATGAACCCCTTTAGTAAATCTTCATCAATATAGTTCTTTAATGCCCCCTGTTCCACCTCAGTTAGCGGGAAGATCCTGCCGAACGGAATTGCTGCCCCGGGAAGTAGGTCGATGGGGCAATCATAGGCCCGATGGGATGGTAGTGTCTCTGCCCCTTGCTTGCTGAATACGTCAAGGAAGTCCAGGTAAGCATCAGGGATGGCCTGACGTATTCCAGCCTCAGTATCGGTACACATTAAGGTGGCCGGTCCAGGGAGCTCATGTGAACTGCAGGACTGCTGACAATAGGGAGAAGGAAAGGTAACTACCCCCGTGGCCCAGTTGATTTTGGGATTGTGGGCCTGCAACCAGGGCATACCGAGGATCATAGGGAACAATGGAAAATAAATAATGTCCAGGCGGAGGTACTCTCTGTGAATCCCGGTAGTGGTGGAGACAGTAACGGGTATAGGGGCCGTCTCCTGGACCACGGGTCCAGACTTGATAATGGACCCGTCAGCCAGGTGAACACAAAGTCCATGGGCCTTGGTAAGAAGGGGACAATTTCTGACGAAGTGTCCGGGTTCCCCACAGTACAGGCACAAGTTATGCGTTCGACGACGCTGACGTTCCTCTTGAGTGAGGGAAGGACGAAGGACTCCGAGCTGCATGGGCTCAGGTACATCAAGTGTGGGGGCCAGAGGTGCAGTAGGAGCTGGATGCAGATGGCTGGGAGCCCGGGGGAGCATCCAGGTCGGACGGGAGAAGCCTGTGGCCCTCTCAGCCCTCCGTTCCCTCAAACGTCGGTCAATCTGAATATTCAAATCAATCAAAAGATTCAGGGTCTGTGGTATACCGACTCTAGCCAGCTCATCTTTCAGGAGGTCAGAGAGTCCTATGCGGAACTGATGGCAGAGAGCGGCGTCATTCCAATTGGTATCTGCGCTCCATCGCCTAAATTCCGCTACATAGTCCTCTGCCGCTCTGCGCCCCTGCTGAAGGGTGCGGAAGGCAGTTTCTGCGGTAACTGAGAGCTGGGAGTCCTCATACAGCTGGGCCATGGCATCAAAGAAGGCGGTAAGACTGTCCAAATCCACATCCTTCTGTTCCAGCAGACGGTGGGCCCAGCTCTGAGGGTCTCCTGAGAGTAGGGAGGTCACAAAGCCCACTTTGGTGGCTTCCAGAGAGAAGGTGCGGGGCTGTAGGACAAAGTACAGTTCGCAGGAGTTGCGGAAGGCCCTGAACTTGCTCCGATCCCCGGAGAATCTTTCGGGTGTAGGGACCCTGGGTTCAGGGGGAAGCATGACCACTGTGGGTGTGGACCCTGTCCCGGCTTAAGAGGTGGAGGCATGAGGGCCCCCTTGGGCTCCAGAAGGGTTGGAGAGAGCCTGCACTTGTCCTTCCAGGTGGGTGTAGCCTTGTTGAAGGTTCTTGACCGCTTCAGTCAATTCCGCCAGGTGCCAGCAAAGTTCCTCCATAGGTGAGGCTCCCTGCTCGGGCTCAGACATGGCTGTCTGCTACTGTCACGTACCTGATGGTGACGAGCCCGGTTTAGCAGAGGGAGGCCTCCCTTACGACTTCCACCAGCGGCCCCTGGTAGTGTAACAGGAGGCACGGAGGTAGAAGGGGTACGAGTGCCTGGCAGGATCAACCACGGAGCAGGTGGCTGAGTAGTCTGGGCTGGATCCAGGTGCACGGAAGTATGGCAGGTAGACCGGAACCAGGAACACAGCAGACGAACAGGAACCAGGAACTCTGGAACACAGCAGATGGACAGGAACCAGGAACTCAGGAACACAACAGATGAACAGGAACCAGGAACTCTGGAACACAGCAGATGGACAGGAACCAGGAACTCAGGAACACAACAGATGAACAGGAACCAGGAACTCAGGCACACAGCAGGTAAACAGGAACCAGGAACTCTGCAACTCAGGAGCTCAGAAAGCAGGACTGGAACAGCTCAGGAGACCAGGCTGGGGCCTGGGATAAGCAGGATAGTCAGGCAAGCCGGGTCGGGAAACTGGCAGGTAGCAAGGTACAGAAGGGCAAGGCAGAGCAGAGGTCACAACAGGCCAGGGGTCAGATGCAGGCGGATAGCTGGAAGGTCACAGACAAGCCGGGTCAGATACAGACAGGTTCACAGATCAGGTTTCTCAGGCACTAACGCTGTAGAGCAGACAGCAGGGACTGTCTGTAGTCTGTAGTCTGTAGCACGCAATCGGGAACCAGGAAGTCCAGGGCGCCTGTTACTGGCAGGATCTCCATGACACCTCTTGTAGCTGTCCTTCTGGCTGTGGAAACCATCCCACTGCTGCTACCAATGAAACGACACCCCATGTATGAAAGGGGTTAAAGTCGTTTAGGATATTCCATTTCCAAACACCAAGGCAGCTACCAGACGCTCCAACCGGTCGAATAAGACCCCATACGAATAATTCTCCCCCAAATACGAGACGACGCTCTGTATGAGGTTTACGGATGAAAAAGGGACATACATTGGTCCCTATGAGATCGCGGGTGTCTGCGGATGAACATTCACTGACACCCGATCTCCTCCATGTCCGCAATCCCCCGTTTCTGCAGACGGAGGAAAATCCTATTTTTCTATACGTCTGCACAGCGGATCGGATGAACATGGACAGACGGTCCGTGTTCATCCGATCCCCCCATAGGGGAGAGCGGAGATCTGACAGGGCGGTCCCTGCACAGTGTGCAGGGACCGCCCTGTCATCCGCCGGCTCAGCGGGGATCAACGGAGCGATCCCCGCTGAGCAAGCGGAGGTTCACGGGGCAGATCTTCACGGATCTGTCCTGTGTGAAAGGGGCCTTAGTTTAACTTCTATAGTTGGAAAGATACTGGAGAGTTCAATAAAAGACCACATAGATGAGTTCTTGCTGGAAAAAAATATTTTAAGCAACAGACAGCATGGATTCGTGAAAGACAGAAGTTGTCAAACAAACCTGATTTCTTTTTATGAGGAGGTAAGTAAAACCTTGGACAGAAGGGTGGCTGTGGACATGGTATACTTGGATTTTGCAAAAGCGTTTGACACGGTCCCCCACACGGCTCCGGCAGCGAGCCGTGGTCATGCACGCCCCTTAGTGGTCAAAAGGCAAAGCGACATAAGGTGACGTCATTTCGCCCAGGGGAGCCAACCTGCCACAGTAAAACTGCGGCGGCTGGTCGGGGAGGGGTTAACCAAACATTGAACTCTGCTATACAAAGTACTTTCTTACGTTGTCCATTATGCACATGTAAGACCTCTGAAAATGTAACAGTACACCCTAACTGTTGAAGATTCTGGCTCAAATTCTGAAAATTCTTATGTACAGAATGCACATCATTCATCAACATTGCACTCTTCACTAGCTTTTTTGACAATTTTTAAAATGCCCATTTTATCCGTCCTAACAGTAGCACCAGGCAAGCACCTAACTTTCTTTAACACTTCCTCATGATTTCCTAAAGAAACACCTCTTATGCCGCGTACACACGACCGTGAAACCCGACGGGAAGAACGAGGACCGGCTTGGTCCCCTTTTCCCAGTCTACACACGGCCGTTTTTCACGACATGTTTTCTCTTGGTCGAGAAAACCGGCCATGTTTAGGCTCCCTAGCAGTGTTTCCCTATGGGAAAACTGCAGAGGAAAAAAATGCCGCGATTCGCAACGAGAAAAATTAGTGCATGTTCTAATTTTTCTCGTCGTGATTCTCATCGGTTTTCTCGTCGGGAAAACTGCTGGAGAGCCTACACACGGCCGTTTTTCTCGTCCAAGTGAAAAAATTACAGTTTTCCAGACGAGAAAAATGGTCGTGTGTATGCGGCATTACAATTGAATCACCAACAAGAAGATGACCTCTCATTTTAGAATTCTTATCCACAACACTCGCCTGGTTTGCAACCTCAGTTAAAACTGTTACTTTTGGAATTGCAATTTTTTTTTCTCAAGCTCCTCCTTCCTGTGCAGAGAAGGGTTGCCAATGTTTGCAGCCTTTGTATTTGCCTCTAGCTCAGAACATTATGGGGTTTATGCAGCGTCAAACCAAAAGCTACATGTTCCAAACACTACTCTTCCAAACACACTCCTAAACCTTGTGGACAGCCTTCCTAGAAGAGTTAAAGCTGTTATAGCTGCAAAGGGTGGGCCAACCCAATATGGAACCCTACAGACTAAGACTGGGATGTCATTAAAGTTCATGTGCGTGTAAAGGCAGGCATCCCAATACTCTTGGTAATATTGTGTACACTGTTATATTACAATTCATTTTCAACTAGGAGGGTTAACGATACCATTAAAGATAATAGTTTCTTGGATCTAGAGGTGACATATGGAGCTTCCTACTGTGTGGCTGAGAAATGATTTATTGAAGCAGTAAATAGCATTTGGGAAGTAATTAGGATGAAATGAAGGTGTATAGATTTCAAGTATCTCTGGCACATAGTTGGTGCCTGTTAAAAACTTAAAAGAAAAGTATGGACTTTAAAAAAATAAAATATATATACTCACGTAGGTGGATGCAGCATCGATCCAATGCTGCATCTGTCCCTCACCGGCTCTACAGTAAGAACTGAGCAATCAAACACAGCCGATTGCTCAGTTCGCCCCATTGCTCTGAGCAGAGAGCAATGACTGTCAGTCACCTGCTCTCTGCTCTGCCCCTCCAGTTCTCATTGGAGCATTGGGCTGCAGCGGGGATGGAAAGGGCTGGCTCAGGCTCTCAGCGTATTGCCCATCAGTGCAGCCTATCAGTGCTGCCCATCAGTGCTGTCTAGCAGTGCCTCCCCAGTTATTGTCCTATTTCCCCCCTTGGAGCACACACAGCCAGGCACACAGCATTTCCTGCATTCTTTCACTGAAACTAAAGTACAGACTGGGGGTTTATTTTTGTGTCTTTTGGGAAAATGAACTGGGATGGGCAAAAGGAACATGGGATATCCCAAAACTGCAGAACTGGATAACTCGAGGACTTCTTAATTCATGGATGCACTTCACAAACTGCTGGCTGTACTGTACAACTACTAAATGTCCCAAAGGATTTTCTGTACCAACAGTGACCTGTACTCCTTCCAGAGTGTAAAAGCTACATGCTGTCACTAACTCTTCAGCAGTAGGGTTGCTACTCACTTAGCCACAGTATCATCGGTTGCTTCCTGCTGATCTTCACCAGGCTCCTCCAAGTGAGGGAGATGTGGACCAACATCACCACAGAACAGCTGGACTCTTTCCCATCAACTTCCTCCAGACTCTCCCCAGTAACCTTCTCCAAAAGCAATTTAATCCTTGGATTTCACCTTGCGAATAAGCCCCAGCTAAGCCTGGGTGGGACCTCGTGTCTTTCCACAGATTCTTCCAGAATGCTGCCCCAGGGGCAGAGCCCCTGCACAGGGGTCCCCTTGAGCAGGACTGGACCTAGGAACACTGCTGCTGTTGCTCAGTCTTCCTTTATGAGCTCTTTCACCACTTTCTGGGCACACCTCCCCAGGTATTGACTGGAGTGCCATAAATATTCGGGCTGCTTTCTCTGTTCTTTCTTCCACTATACTTCTAGAATCCTCTGGAAGACAGGTGGAAGTAACAGAATAGCAGCCTGTGAAACACTAAGCAACTCTAGAAATGGGCCCAACACCCCCCCCCCCCAATTCGGTTCACGCCACAACTCTTGAACATCATAAAAATTCAGACCTGAACCGTGAACCCAAACTTGAAAAATCTAAAATCCCCATTTTTAAGGCTTATATGAGTTATTGCCCATAAAAAGGGCATGGGGGCTCGGGTACTGTCCATAGTGGAAATGTACCAATGCAAAAAAAACTTTAAAAAAATATCGTTTTTAAAGAAGCAGTGATTTTAATGATGCTTAAAGTGAAACAATAAAAATGAAAAATTCCTTTAACCACTTGTCCACCGCCCACTGTCAATTGACGGCGGGCGGAGGATACTCTCGTTCTGGGAGGACGTCATATGACGTCCTCCCTTTAAAACGAGCTAGAAGGCGCGCGCTTGAAGCCAGCGGCGCGCGCGCACGCGCCGCGTTCACGAGGCCCCGGTGCGCGTGCCCGGCGGCCGCGATTGCCGCCGGGCACCCGCGATTGCCCGGGAAACGAGCAGGAAAGTGGGTCTCTGTGTGTAAACACAGAGATCCACGTCCTGTGAGGGAGAGGGGACCGATGGTGTGTCCCTTGTACATAGGGACAACCATCGGTCACCTCCCCCAGTCAGTCCCCTCCCCCCACAGTAAGAACACATTGAGGGAACATATTTAACCCCTTCCCGCCCCCTAGTGGTTAACCCCTTCCCTGCCAATCACATTTATACAGTAATCAATGCATTTTTATAGCAGGGATCGCTGTATAAACGTGAATGGTCCCAAAAATGTGTCAAAAGTGTCCGATGTGTCCGCCGCAATATCGCAGTCACAATAAAAAATCGCAGATCGCCGCCATTACTAATAAAAAAAATAAAAAAATAAAAATGCTATAAATCTATCCCCTATTTTGTACACGCTATAACTTTTGCGCCAACCAATCAATACGCGCTTATTGCGATTTTTTTTTTTTTTACCAAAAATATGTAGAAGAATACGTATCGGCCTAAACTGAGGAAAATTTTATATAAAAAAAAAAAATGGGTATTTATTATAGCAAAAATTAAAAAATAGTGTTTTTTTCCCAAACTGGACGCTCTTCTTTTGTTTATAGCGCAAAAAATAAAAACTGCAGAGGTGATCAAATACCACCAAAAGAAAGCTCTATTTGTGGGAAAAAAAGGACGCAAATTTCGTTTGGGAGCCACGTCGCACGACCGCGCAATTGTCATTCAAAGTGTGACAGCGCTGAAAGCTGAAAAATGGCTTGGGCAGGAAGGGGGTTTTCGTGCACAGTAGGGAGGTGGTTAAATATAGTGCCTGGGAGTCCCCTTAGTCTGCCTGTAAAGTGGCACATCTGTACTGTGTATAGAACCTGCTGCAGCAAAACTGACATTTATAAAGAAAAAAAAAGACATTTAAATTGATTTTCCCTGCAAGCTTTCTTTATTTGGACAAGCTGGAATTTATACGCTGGGCATGTGGGTGGCAGGAAGGATATTTTTTAACTGGTCTTTCCAGCTCTGGTTACAGCTTTGCATCAATCACCCAGTGGATCGGAATCCTGGGAATCCTCAGAAAATAGAGTTTTTATGCTCAGTCACCAGCAACAGGTCTGCATCTTTTCTGGTGTAGTGCACAGGCACCCTAGTGTTGGGTTTGCACCCTCTGGTCTCCTCGCTGCAGAATCTGTGGTACCAATCTGTGTAGCTCATCTTCCTTCTGCAAAAGACCCCAATCTCCTTAGAATTGCCCAGGAAAAGTTCTTTCTCCCCTCCTCTGTTGCGCAGGGAATACTGAGTAATGAAGTCCACTGCTCCATCAGCCTCTCTTCACCTACATTGTACTTTGCCCCTTTAAGGACCATAGTTCCCAGAATCTATGATGGCTGCATAGCAAATCCTCCTTCCCCTTGATTGGCTCGAGGGAGGAGGAGTAGGAGCGAGTGGGGGACTTTCACACATAGCTGATCTGATGCACTCACAGCAGGGAAGCTCAGGGTGAGAGGCAGCTACTGCACAGTGCACAAGCCCCAGCTCTGCACTGCTCACAACGAGGCAGGGGTAGAGTGGCGGAAGATAACACAGCCGGTGGGCACTCGGCTAAGGAGCTTAGATAGCATGGGTGTCTGAAGAACTTTTTTTGGGGACATCATTTTAAGGTCACCAATGCTCCGCCCCTTTTCAACAATGTCATGAAATGGAGGGGCTTAGTCATTATCACATAAAGCGCAGGCCAGGCCAGGCCAGGGTCCCCCATATCGATCTCCCTTTAGAGCAGGCCAGGGTCCCCCATATAGATCCCCCTTTAGAGCAGGCAAGGCCAGGGCAGGTCCCACATAGAATAGATCCCCCTTTACTTAGTCTTCTTATGCTTGATATACATGGGACTTTTAAAACCTCCCCTGAACGATTGAACTTGACAGATAGTAAACGACAATTAAAAACGTCAGTTTTGCCACGTTTACATGCCGCGTTTAGCCGCGTTTTTTTCAAATAGTCAAAAATGTATCTCCATTAAAATGCCCAACTGCTCCTAAACGTCTGTTTACCAGCAGCAGTGTACATGAAGCCTTATGACTTGTACACACGAGCGGAATTTCCGCCTGAATAAACTCCGACGGGTTTTTCCGACAGAATTCCGCTCAATCTGTCTTGCATACACACTGTCAAACTAAAATCTGACCGTCAAGAATGCAGTGACGTAAAACACTACGAGCCGAGAAAATTAAGTTCTATGCTTCCGAGCATGCGCCAACGTGTTTCCGAGCATGCATGGTTTTTAGTCCGTCGGAATTGCATCCAGACGGACGGAAAAGAACAGGTTCTCTATCTAATTCTGTCGGAATATCCAATGAAAAAATTCCTTCTGACTTTTTCCATCGGAAATTCCGAGTGTGTGTGTGTATGCGGCATTTACCTCTTACCTTTTTTTCACCTCACTGTGCTCATCAAAGTAGCCTCACCAGTGCCCATCAAATGCAGCCTCATCAATGCCCATCAAATTCAGCCTACCAGTCCCCATCAAATGCAGCTCCATCAGTGCCCACCAAATGCATCTTATCAGTGCCCATCAAATGCAGCCTCATCAGTGCCCAGCAAATGCAGCCTCACTGTGCCCATCAAATGCAGCCTCACTGTGCCCATCAATACAGCCTCACTGTGCCCATCAATACTTCCTCACTGTGCCCATCAATGCAGCCTCACTGTGCCCATCAAATGCAGACTCACTTTGCCCATCAATGCAGCCTCCCTGTGCCCATCAATACTTCCTTACTGTGCCCATCAATGCAGCCTCACTGTGCCCATCAAATGCAGACTCACTTTGCCCATCAATGCAGCCTCCCTGTGCCCATCAAATGCAGACTCACTGTGCCCATCAAAAGCAGATTCTCCAGTGCCCATCAAATGCAGACTCACTGTGCCCATTAAATGCAGACTCACTGTGCCCATTAAATGCAGACTCACCGTGCCCATCAATACTGCCTCACTGTGCCCATCAATACTGCCTCACTGTGCCCATCAATGCAGCCTCAGTCTGTGCCCATCAATGCAGTCTCGGTGTGTGCCCATCAATGCAGTCTCGGTCTGTGCCCATAAATGCAGCCTCACTGTGCCCATCAATGCAGACTCACCAGTGCCCATCAATACTACCTCACTGTGCGTATTAATGCAGACACACCATTGCCCATCAAAACTGCCTCACTGTGCCCATCAACACAGCCGCACTCTGCCCATCAATGCAGCCTCACTGTGCCCATCAATGCAGCCTCACTGTGTCCATCAATACAGCCTTAGTCTGTGCCATCAATGCAGCCCCAGTCTGTGCCTATCAATGCAGTCTCGATCTGTGCCCATCAATGCAGTCTCGATCTGTGCCCATCAATGCAGTCTCGATCTGTGCCCATCAATGCAGCCTCGGTCTGTGCCCATCAATGCAGTCTCGGTCTGTGCCCATCAATGCAGTCTCGGTCTGTGCCCATCAATGCAGTCTCGGTCTGTGCCCATCAATGCATCTTTGGTCTGCACCCACCAAAGTAGCCTTGGTCTGTGCCCATCAATGCATACTCACCAGTGCCCATCAATGCAGCCTTGGTCTGTGCCCATCAATGCAGACTCAGTCTGTGCCCATCAATGCAGACTCACCAGTGCCCATCAATGCAGTCTCGGTCTGTGCCCATCAATGCAGCCTCGGTCTGTGCCAATCAATGCAGTCTCAGTCTGTGCCCCCCAATGCAGACTCAGTCTGTGCCCATCAATGCAGACTCGATCTGTGCCCATAAATGAAGTCTCGGTCTGTGCCCATAAATGCAGCCTTGGTCTCTGCCCATGAATGCAGACTCACTGGTGCCCATCAATGCAGTCTTGGTCTGTGCCCACCAATGCAGCCTTGGTCTGTGCCCATCAATGATGCCTCGGTCTGTGTTCACCAATGCAGCCTCGCTCTGTGCCCATCAATGCAGACTCACCAGTGCCCATCAATCCAGTCTCGGTCTGCCCATCAATTCAGCCTCAGTCTGTGCCCATTAATGCAGCCTCAGTTTGTGCCCATCAATACAGTCTCAGTCTGTGCCCACCAATGCAGCCTCGGTCTGTGTCCACCAATGCAGCCTCGGTCTGTGCCCACCAATACAGCCTCGGTCTGTGCCCACCAATACAGCCTTGGCCTGTGCCCATTAATGCAGACTTGGCCTGTGCCCATCAAAAGGGAGAAACCGCAGTTTAAACCAGGCTTAGGAGAAACCCATTTGATCAAAGACTACAAATTAGTCAGGCTAGCTACCACTTAGCACAACTACATTTATTAGCAGCCCTGTTTAGGACAAGGGTGCTACTTGAACAGTATTTTGGCTCATGTGAGCAACAAATTTGGGAAAATGCCAAGTGTATTGAGCACAGACAATGCAACTGAATATACAGGTGATAACACACAGGCAATTCTCAGAAAGCATGGCATAATGTATTATACAACTCAGAACAATACAGGGTTGCAGAAAGAATGAACCATACTCTATGTGAGAGTGGAGGAACCACGCTGTTTGATGCAGATATGCCAACCACACACTGGGGTGGGGGGGAATTTATGACTGCACGATATCTCCAAAATTGACTACCAGGAAAATCAACGAGAAAACTCCACATGAACAGTGTTTTGCTTGCGTCTATCTAGCAAGGTTACTTTGTGGTAGAAGCAAGGAAGCTGAGACTTCTGCAGTGTGTAAATGTGCTTTTAATATACAAAGATGCTGTACAGATCTCTATAACAAGCAAAATGCCTAGCAAATGAACAGCCTATGGTCTATAACAGTACAAATACATTTAAAGGTTACTTAACTTCGATTACTCTATGTTCATGATCTCCATTGCTGGTGACCAGGCATCTTCTTCTTATGATGAGTGGCTTTTGATCTTCAAGCTTGCATGAGCCCCCCCTCCCTCAGTCTTTACTCATCCTTTTACGTACAAGTTTGTTGACAACTTGTTTCCATAACAACCGACTAACAGTCATTCAGTAAACAGTTTGAGAGACCCTCTCTACCTGTTTACTGTAGCTATAGAGACAATAGCCTATTCCAACTGTAAATTGAATACAACAATGGTATATACGTACCCATTGTATGCAACAGCATTTGTTTGAGAAATGTCTACTCTCCAAATCTACTCCAAACTCTGACAGTAATCTGAATATTGTCCCATGTAATGTTATGTCTGATTAATATAAAAAATCATATTTTAACAAACGCAACACAAACAGTGGAATGGAATGGCCCTGAATTTGAACCTAAAAATTTTGGAAAGCAAAGCCTAAGTGCACATCCCAAAAGAAAAATGTACAAAATGGGATGCTTGCACAAAGGAAGGTGTAGTTGTGGGGTACAGCGAATCTCAAAAGGGATAAAGAATTCTACTCCAAGACACAAACAAGGTAACCATCGTAAAAGTGTAATTGTCGCTGAAGCTTCAGTGTGTTCACAATTTCATGAACTAACACAAACCCTTCAATCTGAGGAAAATTCCACATCAGTGTCATATGAAGATAAGCAACAAAGTGATACAGAAATAGAAATTAGCCCAGACAATCCAAATGCTGTAAAATAAGAAACCATGCCACAAAAGGCTTTAATCAGGAAATGGCATTAAAACCAGAACCAGATTCATGGGATGAGATACAAAGACTTCCAACTCATAAGAAAGTTGATCACAGCATTTGACAAAAATGCTTACAAGAAACACATTTATATAACTGAGATCTGAAATGGGACCAATATAAGAAGTATAAGAAGTAATTGTTGAGTGGGGGTGTTGGAATACAGAATTGTATTTTGTGCACATCAGTATTTAGTAGATAACAGTAGATCGTAGTGTTTATAAGTTTGTAGCTTCATCTATGGTATGTCTATTCCCTGAATAAAGTTCCTGTTGCCTGTCTGCAGTTAAACAGCAGATACAACACATGTTGAGTGTGCACTGTGTGAGGGGGTTAGCTCGGCAGCGGGTGTGTGTGACCCCCGGGATGGGCTCCCCACACAAAAACAGGCCCAGCAAACGGAGGTTGTGGTTTTCAAAATCAAAAAGGTGCGGTTTATTTTCTATTTACAGTGACAAAACACAGCAAAGCAAAAGAAACATAAACAAAATAAATCCTGGTCAACTTGACCTCTGACTAAACACACAGGTTTCCTAACTAACAACTGGGATCAGCCTAGTGCTGTCCTAGTCCCTAAGTCCCTGGTTTTAAATGTCCAAGCAAATAGCCACACAGGCTTTGTCTCACCGCACAGGGGTTCACTCTCCCTAGACAGTCCACACAGGTCTGGGTCCAGGCATGAGCTAACACCTAATGAAGCTGGGAGTTCTTATAGAGGCCTAAATGAGCTGACAAGCTTCAGCTGGTCTCATCAACTCCCTGTCTGCATGACGCCCCACACTCTCCCTAGAGGTATGAGTCATCCATGAGCCCACTAGCCTCAGCTGGGCTTATACAACTCTCCACCTAGTTGTATAAGTCGGCGTAAAGCCTGAATCTGGGCGAAATATATCTACCCCCCTGGATGCAACCAGGTGACTTTACCTTCCTGCTGTCACAACTGTCAATTCTGTAGGGCTATATACAGAATTTATATAAAAAAAGGCAGTGTAATCTTCTCTGCAGCATCTTGTTAGCATATGGGTTAGCGCTCCCTCATGACTATAGGCCACATTACCATATCAGGGCCTCACAAATGGAAGAATAATGCAGGGCTGGATGTAGACTGTTTGATCTGTGGGTTCAGTAAATAGTCAAGGGGTAAAATGACAAGTAGTGCATGGGAGCTCCCTGCTGAGAACCAGTGAACCGGGAGCTTGTATTACCATCTGGGTCAAGAGCAGCAGCGCCTGTGTTGCAAACTAAAAAAACAAATACATAACAAACTGCTAATGGACAATGAACTAGGTAACATTAGCCAAACAAAGCACAATAGCATGGGTTCACAGACTTTTTATTCCTCTCCAAAGTCCAGTTTCCCTACCCTTGGTTTTCATTCTCCCCAAAGTCCCCTCCAATTTTTGTCTTTCCAAAGTTCAGATGCCCTTCCCTCAATTTTCACTGTCAAATCACCTCTCTCATTTTTTTTGTATCTCTAAAGTCCAGCGATTCCCCCCACACACAATTTTTGGTTTCCCCAAAGTCCAGCCCCCCCCCACATTTTTTGTCTCTCCAAAATCCACCCCCACTCCACTCCTGTTTTTTTGGCTTTCCAAATTCCAGCCCAGAATAACTCCAACCCTGCCCCTCCATATCCTTCTCTTGCATCTCTCTGTCACTGCATCAGAGACGTCTGTAGCAGGCAACCGTACTGCTGGCAGGAAAGCAGAGATTCTCCTCCCTGAACTGCATAAGAGTGGAGCAGGACCCCACAATTAGAACAGAGTTTGACCTGAGCAACAGTACAGTTGCAACAGCACTTGCCAGTAGCAGTCTGTGGGGCATGAATGAAATCTGGGGGGGGGGGTGTGCTTGGGTGGGGCTATGCCCCTCAGATTTCAGTCAGGCCTCCTTGCCTGCTCTTGTGCTCTTTGAACCACTTGTGACCACCAGTGACACTGAACTGGCACTGACCACTTCAAAGTTGATAAAAAAAAAAAGGTATTTACACTGATCTCTTTCACAGACAGAATAAACCATGGGTATGAGAAGGGGGAAGCAATGTTTTTTACCTACATTTGATAAGCCTTTACTTCCACTTTAAAGGGGTTGTAAACCCTTCTGACACTGACCGGCTCCCTAGCCCCCCCATGTTATTCACCTGAGCCCGTTCATTCCCTCAGCGGAGACGCGCTGTACCTCTCTGCCCGGGGTTCTCGGCTCTTGATTGGATAGATTGATAACAGGGCAGCCATTGGCTCAATCAAATCTAATGACGCGGGCGACGGGGGCGAGGCTGAGTCCGACATTCTGTCTCAATGGATGCAAATGCTGGACTTGGGAGCACGTCCGCAAGGTAACCCCCAGAGAGCGCTTCTCCTATGGGGTTTACTGATGCAAGGAGGAGCCGCGAGTGCCGTTGGGGGACCAGAGAAGATGAGGTTCGGGGGCCAATCTGTGCAAAACGAACTGCACAGTGGAGGCAAGTATGATATGTTTGTTATTTAAAAAAAACAAAAATAGGGTTTACAACCCCTTTAAGTATTGCTCATGTTGGTTCCTAAACCTATACATAAACTTCTAACAGCATCTAATAGCACCATATGTTGATTATATGAATGTTTTAATATATTTATTTCTTGGTAGCACTGTATGCTGCATAAAGGTGTTTTACTATCACTCAGTTATTTATACATCAGCTTTGGTTGAAGGGTGAGGGTAGATATTTTTGTATTTGCTTTTTAAACGTCTAACAGGATAACAGGATAGTTTATAAAGTTTATCCTACTTTTCTATAAGTTTAATAGAGAAAAATGGGCAAGAGGTAAGAAAGTGTCAGTACAAGATTTCTGTCCCAACTGTGCAGAACTGTATAGTGAGGCCCGGAATGGAAAAGACAATGAAGAGGACAGTTTGATTTTACATGCTGGGGGTAACGATTTGGGGGTCCGTACGATCAGGGATCTGATCTCAGAAGTCGGATATTGTAAAACTTTGCATGGCCTTTCCTAACACACTGCTGCTGTGGTCCGACATTGTGGCGCGGACGACGTGGCGCATGGCAAGGTCCGTGGCGAGAATTAATTAAGGCCTACGTGTTGATAAGATGGTGGGGAGGTTTATGGCTTGGTAATCAGGAACGTAGAATTTTAATCTAATGTAGGCCTGTATTTGAGGAGTGATGGAGTGCACCTCTCGGCAGTGGGGATGGATCTCTGGGCGCTGGGGCTGCAAGAAGGGATCCAGCGGGCCCTGCGGGTGTGGAGGGGCCCTTAAGGGTAAGGTGTCATTCTTGCAGGCAGTGGCAGTGTTTTTGTTGGTCTTTGACAGTGGAAGTAAACAAATGTGATGGAAAGGGGTGGGGGGCTCAACAGTGGTATGTGCCCCTCCGGTGTATTCCAGCTGAAAGGTTGATGTAATGCTGTAATGGTTGCACTGCGGGACGAGGGTTGTCTACGAGCTGATTATACGGCTGGAGGCCTATCATGCTATAAAGGGCCCGCAGTGTATTGGTGGTAGACATGTGCACACTGAAATATTTCGTTTCGGAATTTCGTTTTCGTCCGAAAAATAAATTTATTTAGTTACTCCCGAAATTCGTTTTTATTTATTTTGTTTTTCGTTAGAAATTGCATTCGTCCAAAAATCTGAATTAATTAAGGTCGAATCTGTCATTGAAGGCTTATGGTGTCTGTCGAATGTTCAAAGAAGATTCGACGGAGCAGTGAAACTGTACGACGCTGCAATCATACATTTCCGGTCGAATGTTCCACCCACAAGCTATAGAAGAATTCTAATGTTGTATGACTAGTAATAATTATATTTATTCATTACTATTACTAGTCAACCAACATTAGAATTCTTCTATAGCCTATGGGCAGATGCATTTGACCGGAAATGTACGATTGCAGTGTCGTACAGTTTTGCTGCACCGTCGAATCTTCTAACTTTCGATGCTTTGTCGAATCTTCGTCATTCTAGCTATTTTACTGCTCCTCCTCTTTGGTTACAATCAGCCAATAACATTCATCATCAACTTTATTTTTATTTTACTTCCCCCACCCAATTCCAGCAGTGATCTTTTCTCTCTATGTCGAATCTTTTCTCTCTATAATAACAAATCTTTTCTCTCCTATGTCGAATCTTTTCTCTCCTATGTCGAATCTTTTCTCTCCTATGTCGAATCTTTTCTCTCCTATGTCGAATCTTTTCTCTCCTATGTCGAATCTTTTCTCTCCTATGTCGAATCTTTTCTCTCTATAATAACAAATCTTTCTCTCCTATGTCGAATCTTTCTCTCCTATGTCGAATCTTTCTCTCCTATGTCGAATCTTTTCTCTCTATAATGTCGAATCTTTTCTCTCTATGTCGAATCTTTTCTCTCCTATGTAGAATAATCTTGGACTAATAGAGTTAAGGTTAGGCACATTCGACCACAGGTTCGATAGACACAGACTGTTATTGTCAGCATCACGTCGAATCTCCTATCTATATCGAACTGTTGTAGCAACGAAAACGAAAATAAAGCATTTGTTTATGTCGGATCTTTCGGTTTTCGGATTCTGTGCTTTCGTTTTCATTTGTTAAAACGATAACGAAAATAGCTGAAATTCGGACGAAAATGCATTCGGACGAAAACGAATGCACATGTCTAATTGGTGGTATATGTGTTGGAGGTCGGGGTGCCGTCAAAGATCAACAGACTGGGTTTAAACAAGTTGTTTACAGATGTTATATATTTTGTTATATTTTATATTGGAGTTATTTATTTTATAGTGTGTTAATAAAATAGGCTGTTATGGCCATTTTACTCCAAATTAAGGTGTGATCTCATCATTTTAGGAGGGTAAGAAATGGGGATTGGAGTACAAGTGGTATAGCAGTAAGAGGAGGTTGGGTACCTCTGGACTACACTGGTCAAGTGAGGCCCGGAACGGAAAAGACAAAGAAGAGTAGTGCAGGGCCGGGCATGACAGTGTGTTTAGGGTAGACAACACAAGGGTTAATGGGAAATGCTGAGTGGGGAGGTGACTGAGAGAAAAGTCAGAGGGGGAGTGGCATTATTTAAGAGAGAGGAGGGACCAGGCAGGGGAACAGTAAGCTGGGGAAGAGAAAGGAGGAGGCAGTTTTTCTCACTGCTCCGCTAACATGGCTGATGTGGATGTAATCCTGGCGCGTTTGCAGGTGGCAGCAGCGAGCGGATCAGGGCTGGAAGGTGAGGTGTCCCCACGCACGCGGAGGTCGCGACCTCTGGCACGCTATTCACCAGGGCCCTCATCCAGGGCCGTGCGTCATCCTAGGAGCCCTCTGGGGGAACAATCAGCTCCCCCTGCTAAGAGAAACCAGCAGTCTGCCAGAGCAGGGCCCGGGCGGAATCCACGCTGCCGGCCTAGCTCGGTGGGCGGGGCCATGGGCCATCATGGCGCCGCTTCCCCGCCCACGAATCGCGGGACTGTTGCACAATCGGCCCCCCCTCTGCCTTGACAGCTCCGCGGGGGGAGGCTTGGAGAGGGAGATTCACTAGCATGGCTGTTGGGCCGCTCACAGACGACGATGGCAGCTCCGTGGGTGGGCTTAGCCTATCTGGGCGGCGGTAGATGGCGCAAGATGGAGGAGGATGGATGGGGGAGACTAGCCAGGGCACAACACGGCCCCCGGGACATCTTCGCCTGGGGGGCTAGAGACACCACCGGTCCCGGTCCAGGATGACAGGTTGGAAGGGGAGCTTTCGGTGTTGAATGAGGAGGAGCCACAGGGACGCGAGCCGGCGAGGGAGGCCAGCGCAGCGGCTGTTGAGGATGCTTCCTGTTAGGCCGCTAAGTCCACTAACAATTCTACTGTTTCTTTGGCTGATATTTTATGTGATTTGTTGGGGGTTGGTAAGGGGAGTGTATCAGGGGCAGCTGATGGCGAATGCTGGCCCACAAGTGGCGGGCGGTGGGCCTGCCAGTTCGGGGTCAGAGGCACAGCTAAGGGACTTGTTGGGGGGTCTGCAGGACTTGGTGGGACGTTTTACGGTGGGGGCGGGGCAGCCTCCTCAAGTGGCCCCATGGTCACACACAGCAAGCGTGGCCACGGGGGATGGTGGGGGGCCGACTCTGTCCGGGGGTTTCAGGGGTGTCAGCGCCCCCCTGCGGTGGCACCTACTGGGCTAGCAGGAGCAGTTTCCGGTACCGAGAAGGCAGGTGAAAAATGTGGGCCCCAGTTGCTACCGTTAGGTCGGATGTGGTAAGGATTGCGGACGCGGCAAAATGTGAGGTGTACGTGTGCTTTGAGGGTCCGCTGGGAGCACATTTGGACCAGGAGGTCCGGGATAAGATTTGCAAGGGTGAGTATGTGGAGATATTCTCGTTATTGCCCTTGGAAAAGTTTAACTTGGATAGAGTAAAACCTGATGACTCCAAGAAAGAGGATGAGGAGAAGAGGAGGTACAGGATGATCCCGCGTACGTTTAACTGGCTGCAGGCGTTTGCCATTATGGCGAGTGTCATTGGAGAGAAGAACCCCTGTCGGCGTTGTTCTGTTATATGGATGCCATTGGGGAGGCGCACAGGGTATATGGGGGATCTGCTTGGCTGAGGTATGATGACCAGTTTAGACAGCGCAGGGCGGTCCGTCCGTCTCTTCGCTGGGATCATAAAGACATTAGCCTCTGGATGTGGCTTATGTCATCTGCTAGGGCCCCCACTCAGTTTCTTCAGGGGGGGGGGGCCGGGGGTACACCTTCCTCAGGACTGCCAGCCAGAAAAAAATGGGGGGTATGTTGGCAGTTCAATAAGAACTCCTGTAAGTTCAGAGGGTATTGCAGATTTAAGTACGAGTGTTCGGGGTGTGGGGGATCCCATCCCTTGTCCCGGTGCTTCAAAAAAGGTAAGCATACCGGTGAGCCTGCTCACAAAAGCTATGCTGCTTGCCTCTGGTTTTCGGGACGGTTTTAGGATACCGTGTTCATTGTCGGTGGTCCCGCCAATGGCCTGGAATTTGAAATCGGCCTTATAGAATCCGGGGGTGGTGGGGGAAAAATTGCTAGGTCGCATGGGGGGACGTTCGCGGTTCCACCTTTGCCGGACCTGGTGGTGTCTCCCTTGGGGGTGGTGCCTAAGAAGGAACCGAACAAGTTCCGCCTCATTC
Organism: Rana muscosa; assembly: GCA_029206835.1. Lineage (NCBI taxonomy): Eukaryota > Metazoa > Chordata > Amphibia > Anura > Ranidae > Rana > Rana muscosa. The sequence goes on along the minus strand of CM055126.1, from coordinate 122,927,928 downwards.
ACCACTTATCTTTCCCAAAAGGGGGTTCTGACAACGATTTCATCGACCCTGACGCGTGCACTGTGTCCTATACTTCATTTGACACAGCTGTCAGGTGGGTTAGGCGCTATGGGCAAGGGGCGCTTATGGCAAAATCAGACATAGAATCTGTGTTCCGCTTGCTTCCAGTTCATCCGGACAACTTTTGGCTGCTGGGATGCTGCTGGCAGGAGGAGTTTTATGTGGATAGGTGCTTTCCCATGGGTTGCTCCATTTCCTGTGCCATGTTTGAGGCGTTTAGCTCTTTCTTGGAGTGGGTGGTTAGGGACGTGTCGGGCCTTGATCCAGTCATACATTACTTGGATGACTTTCTCTGCGTAGGGTCGCCTTCCTCCGGTGTGTGTGTGCGATTCTACTCTCTACATTGCAGCACATTGCAGAAAGGTTCGGGTGCCGTTGGCGGCCGACAAAACAGGAGGCCCGATGACGGAGATTAGCTTTTTAGGCATTGTAATTGATTCAGTGGCAATGGAGTGTCGCCTGCCAGGGGACAAGTTGGAGGCTTTGCAGAAGGAGATTCGGGAGATTCAAGGACTGCACAAGGTGCAGTTGAGGATTTTGCAGTCGTTGCTGGGTAATTTCAATTTCGTCTGTAGGATTATTCCAATGGGTAGGGTTTTTTGCCGATGGCTGTCGGCTGCTACAGCGGGGGTTAAGGCCCTGGCCCATTTCATACGGCTTAATAGGGAACACCGGGAGGATTTGAAGGTATGGTATGAGTTTCTGGCCTCGTACAATGGCAGATCGGTGTGGATGTCTGGCCCGGTGAGTAACTTTGATGTGGAATTGGTCACGGACGTAATGGGATCCACAGGCTACGGGGCGTTCTTTCAGGGGCAATGGAGTGCGGAACCTTGGCCCCAGTCTTGGGTGGAAGCGGGGTTCCTTTGTAACCTTGTGCTACTGGAACTTTTTCCAGTTGTACTGGCTATGGAGCTGTGGGGGGAGTCATGCCGCAACCTAAAACTACGACTGAATTGTGACAACATGGGTGTGGCTCAAGTGGTCAACTGCATGTCCGAGTCATCACAACCGGTTATACAGTTGTTGCGTCGTTTGGTGTTGAGGTGCTTGCAGTTGAACATTTTTCTCTATGCTGTTCATCTCCCGGGCATCGATAACACGCTGGCTGACTCCTTGTCTCGATTTCAGTGGGACAACTTCAGAGAGCTGGCTCCGGCCGCGGAGGCGGAAGGTGTTCCTTGCCCGAGCTGGATTTGGGAGCTGGCCTTGGAGTCGCCATGGGATGGATCCGGCAGTCAGTGAGTGAGTCCACATGGGCAGCTTACGCAAAGGTATGGAGGGAATGGTTGGTTTTGGTGCAGGAGTCTGGGGTCGGCGGGGATGGGTCGGAGTAAGGTTGTTGGTTTTGTACTTTGTTTCCAGGAACATGGGGGGTCGGTGTCGGCCATTGAACGGAAGCTGGCGGGTCTGTCATTTTTCTGTAATTACTGGGAGGGGGGGATTGGACAAAAGATTTCTGGGTTAGACAAGCAGTGAAAGGTTACCGTAAATTCACAAGAAAAAAGATGCGCGGCGGCCAGTCACTTTTTCTAATCTACTGTCCATCTGTGAGACCTTGGGGTGGGCGTGTAAGTCGAGTTACGAGGGTCTGCTCTTTACAGCGGCTTTTTCTTTGGCGTTTTATGGGGCGTTTCGCATTGGGGAATTGGAGAGCCCATTGAGACGTCTGGCAGGGGGGCTTTTGGAACAGGACGTGCGAGTGAAGGAGGACAGGGTGTGTTTGCGGCTGCGCGGGTCAAAAACTGACCAGAGGGGTAGAGGGGTGGGTGTGTTGCTGTTTGCATTACCAGGGTCCAGGGTATGCCCGGTGGAAGCGGTGAGGGAGTTTCTAAGGGTTAGACCTGCTGGGGGGGACCGCTTCTGCGGCATTAGGATGGGTCCTATTTATCAAGGTTCCAATTTGTATTGGTGTTTCGAAAATGTCTCAGAGGCAGGGTTGGATTGTGCCGCTTACGCTTCACACTCCTTCCACATTGGGGCAGCTACTGAAGCTGCCAGATGTGGGTTGGATGAGGAGGCGGTGAAGAGGATTGGTAGGTGGGAATCGCGGAGATTCCGTTCTTACATACGCCCACAGTTGGTGGTGGATTAGATATAAACGTTAAAAAAAACAAACATTTATGCCTTGTTATGCATGACGCACATGCTGTGCTGTTTGTTGAGTTGGGGTACGCTGTTTTCTTTCATGTTTGGTGCTATTTTGTTTGTTTGTTTTTGTTTCAGATGGAGAGCCTATACGCCTCGTCTGGATTCTTGGCCACTCGTATGTCTGTTGGGGGGCCAGGAGAGCAGATGTGAGACCAGACGGCGGACAGTTGGGTATCTCAAAGAGGGAGGCGTATATTCGTTGGCTGAGGGTACCCGGGATGATGTGGGGCAGGGCTGTAGCGGAAGTGGAACATTATGCGCGGCTGGATATACCGCCGGACATTTTGATTTTAAATGCTGGGGGTAACGATTTGGGGGTCCATACGATCAGAGATCTGATCTCGGATGTAACGTCGGATATTGTAAAACTTTGCACGGCCTTTCCTAACACTCTGCTGCTGTGGTCCAACATTGTGGCGCAGACGACACGTGGTGCATGGCAAGGTCCGTGGCGAGAATTAATAAGGCCCGCATATGTTAATAAGGTGGTGGGGAGGTTTATGGCTCACCAGGGTGGCATGGTAATCAGGCACGTAGAATTTTAATCTAATGTAGGCCTGTATTTGAGGAGTGATGGAGTGCACCTCTCGGCAGTGGGCATGGATCTCTGGGCGCTGGGGCTGCAAAAAGGGATCCATCGGGCACTGTGGGTGTGGAGGGGCCCTTAAGGGTAAGGTGTCATCCTTGCAGGCTGTGGCAGTGTTTTTGTTGGTCTTTGACAGTGGCAGTAAGCAAATGTGATGGAAAGGGGTGGGGGGCTCATCAGTGGTATGTGCCCCTCCGGTGTATTCCAGCTGAAAGGTTGATGGAATACTGTAACGGTTGCACTGCGGGACGGGGATTGTCTCTGAGCTGATTACACGGCTGGAGGCCTATCATGCTATAAAGGGTCCGCAGTGTATTGGTGGTATATGTGTTGGAGTTCGAGGTGCGTCAAAGATCAACAGACTGGGTTTAAACAAGTTGTTTACAGGTGTTATATATTTTGTTATATTTTATATTGGAGTTATTTATTTTATAGCGTGTTTATAAAATAGGCTGTTATGGCCATTTTACTCCAAATTAAGGTGTGGTCTCATCATTTTAGGAGGGTAAAAAATGGGGGTTGGAGTACAAGTGGTATAGCAGTAAGAGGAGGTCGGGTACCTCTGGACTACACAGGTCAAGGTCTGACCTTTGCTCTAGGTCTGCTCTTTGGGGAAAGGATAGCTTAAATGTGAAAAGGGGTATTCCAAATCTAAATCCATGATTTCCTTTGGTCTTATTTCTTGTTAACATGTCCGTTATGATAATGGATACAGTCTGGTATCCATATTGGCTGCTCAGTGTGCCACATGCCAAAAATGTAACTAGAGCCATAGCAGATTATAGGAAACAAAAGGGGCCCAGAGCTGTCTAATGATTTACACCGGTAGCAATAGCATTTGTCAAATACATTTAGATATAATTAATGTGTATGTACTTCAAGAATCCTTATAGGATTGCTATGAATGCAATTAGTATTCTTCATCATTTGAAGAATTGTCTTGGTGATGGAGATTAGAGAAGCAAGGGGGTATCTCTAATGGTTTTGTTATGGGGCTCCATCACTTACAGTGGCAGCCTTTGACAAAGCCCCAACATCCTCTTTTTTCCATTCACAATCTGTGATATAAGGTTTAGCCACAAGAGGGAGCTAGAACATTACTGATGGTAAGACTAAGCCACAGTTGGATTACATACAAAATGACATGATTTCTATTTCCTGCTATTTTATTCAAATGAAATCTTTCCATCATTCCTCATGCATTTGGAACAGCTTTATGTCTCAATGACCTAAAAATTTCCAGCTACATATTGTAGGACAATTTTCATTTCTTGCTTGTATGGTGACTCATGTTTTACTTGATACCCCTGGAAACTGCTTTTATTTCAATTACAAGGCTGTGAAAATTGTCAGGTTTGCATTAACCTTTTACAATGCGTCACAGTACTAGAGTAGCCAGCAATCTGAGCTCGTGTACAGGGTTCATATGGTTTTCTGGCTATTAAGAACTGTGTCCAGCACTCCCGCTTCCCCTGTCAGGGTGATAAATGTCCTCTTATTTCACATGAAAATTAGATTCTGCCCTCTCTAGCAAATGTTGCAATTTCAGCGCAAAGATACACTGAGTTACAGCCAAGTGTTATTCTAGTCTGCAGCAAGGGCAGCCCCAGTAAACGGTTTAACACTGTCGGAACTGTGTCAGACAGGCCGCTATGACCCGATGCAATGAATGACAGGATCGCCTTAACCAAATCATAAACTGGTACACATAAACCATCAAATCCTGCACAAATATGTCACAATATCTGTACCTGTGCAGTATGTAAAAAATGATATTTACGGTAATATAGCTCCGTGGTTGTCAAATTACAAGCTATAGGGGGGGCTCAGCTGTGTCCCCTGATGTCACCAGAAGGCTGCACATATTGTTCGGTATACATAATGTTAGAGCACACCGCCAAAGACTACAAATCATGATCAGACACTAAGGACATGCTACAGGATTGCTGGAGACTGGAGACATGCTGCGGAAAACAGCGATAGACTGAGTTACGTGGGGCTAGTAGCAATCACTTCGCTAATCCCTTTACAAATTAATGCTCCTACCCCCACCACTAATGGCTGAAGTCCAAGGGCCACTGAACATGTTCCAAAGGGCTGCATGTGGCCCTGGGGCTGTAAGTTGGTCACCAGGACTATAGTTTTATGTATTTTGAAAAATATCACGCACAATGCTACCACCGTTCAGATATTCTTCTGAATCTATTACATGTTTATCTGGCAGTGTCATGAAAACCTCTATTATGTAACCCAGTATATGACAGTTATATCATCTATGTAAAGCCATTCTTTAATCTATATGTTTGAACAATAACATAAAAGCTAGCAGTTTGCTTCCAGCCATTGTTCTTCTTTCTATACCAGTATTGATGTTGTGCTCTGGTGTTGAAGTCTAACCTGTCATTAACGACAGCTGCTGAAATAAAAGGTATAATAATAATAAGAGACCATACATGGATTTACTAATAAAAGAAGACTTTACAGTGATAAGAAAGGAAAGCTGTACCTGCTGTCACATAAATGAGTCTGGGAATTGCTATTGGTATTAAGGAAACATTTAGCACAAGGATGAAGAAAGCAAGTCCTCTTTGTTTATCTGTAATCATCTATATTTTATTGAATCATTTGCAGTGCTCTCCTTGTGTCTGAGACCTAAAGGGTAAGTTCACCTTTTCACAAAAAAGGCAAAAGGTGAACTAATTCTTAATATCCTTGCCACCCTTCCAGACCCCACTGCACTTAGCAGGCATCATGCCCCTAACTGCCAGTGTTTGCAATCCTCTGCAGTCTTGTGTAGCGGCTGCTCCTCACGCTCCCCTCTTGGTCTCGTCTTTCTCTTGTCTAGGGGTATCTTAGAGGGGAGGGAGCGGGGACACCACGCCTGGCTTCCACCACATGTGTCAGTGCGGTATAAGCAACAGTTCAGTATTACCTTCGGGTCAGTGCTGTGCACCTGGATCCTCCCTCCAAGAGTCACCGCGAACCATGTCTGTCAGAAAATGAGCTCCACACCATTAAAGTTCAACACTCCTTTATTCTTCTTGTCTGAACACAAACAGTTGAACTCCCTTGATAGAACAGAACAGAAAAGGAGGTGTGGATGCGAACAGGCCCAGACACAATGTAAGCTGCCACTTCCCTTCCTAGAAGTGTGTCCTGGTCTCCGCACGAGGGTAGATTTCCTTCCAGGCCGTCTCAGATGAGAGACTCACTTGTCACCGGCAATATGCTGCACCGGGTCTTCAAATGAGGAGCTCCCCCCGGTCCATGGCGCCTTCCGGATTCGGGTGCCCAATCCCTGGGCACCCTAGGATCTCCTTCCCTCGCGGAACTCAGTGTTGGGCACTGAGCTCCGGACCTCCATCCAAGTACCTCACCCCAGGCTAAAGGTGCCTGGGATGGAACTCGACCTCCGCCATCCTCTAGGCCTAAGCCACCCAGAGGAGCCACATGACCCCCCGTCCGCAAGCTGAAGGTGCCTGGGACTTCAAGCCCGTGACAAAGATGGCCAGCCCCCTTTATACCCTCTCCCAGCAAGCACGGCGTGTTCCCCGCCCCACCATACCGCTGCTGAGGGAGGACAAAAAGGAGGACGGCACACAGCAATGATTCAACCCCAGCCCAGGGTTGACAGCGCCACCCACTGGGCTGCAGGGAATTACACATCACTGATGTCTCTGCCAAATTCAAAATTACACCCGGGAAAGTACATACCCGCTACACTTGTGTAGCGGGGTCCCCTTTAAGACTCCCGGAACTACCTTGCCCAGAATCCCTTTCGGCATGTTTCCACCCCAGAGACTCATGGGAGGGGTTATAAAAGGGGAAGGCGAGGCTGGGCTCGGCCTCTTTGGGACACAAGACTTCAGTAACTGATCCTCCTGTGCGGATGTGCCGGAGTGCAAGGCCTGAAGCCTGAGGCCTTGCGCAGCACCAAAGAGCCTTCCACCCCACTGCGAGCCTGGGTGGCATATGACTTCGCTTGTCTACAACCTTGGTTGGATCGGGGACCCGATCGCTGGAGACACTGTGTGTGTGTGTAGGACACAGTCGGTGGAAGTTCCCGGACTGGAATCGCGTCCGGATGGGTGAGCGAGCATATGCTCAGACCATATACTGTTGTTGATAATGTGCCTATAGACTGCCGTGGCCCACAAGTTTATATCTGACACCCTCAATGGAGATCCATATCAGAGAGGAACTTAGAGTTCATGAAGTAAAGTGTTTATTTCATCACAACCTTCCCACTGGATTACAAATGGTATTCTGTTAATGTGCACCACCTTTAAAGAATTGCCGGTGAAGAAACCATCATCCCCTATAGACTGAGTTTTAGATATCTGAGCCAGGCCTGGCCAGCTAGTTAGTTCATTTAGGCACTGCGCCACAGGGCGCCTCGTTAACGGTCGCCCACACGGCGCACCTTTACTGTTTCTCTATTGCATAGTATGTTTATTGCTGCAGGGATCTGCAACCTATTACCTGTAAACTGTTACCACTGTTAATCTTTCTTCACCATAAGCTTAAAGTACATTTAATACCCTTTTATTATTGCCTTGGTGTCTGAGTTTACTCATACAGTATAAGAAAGTTATTGCTGCCATAACTAACTGTGCCAGAAGGGGGTCGAGTACATTGCCGGGGGTTGGCGGAGCTGTTTTCAGGGCCCAAACTAAATCTGCGGCCTTCTTAGTTGAAGGTATCGCTACACTTGCATAGGGTGACCAGACATCCCTGGTTTCAGGGGACAGTCCCCGGATTGAGGACACTGTCCCCGGACCAAGTCTGTCCCAAGTTTTGTCCCCGGATTGGATTTGAACAGGGGCTGGGGCAATTTCAAAGACAGTCAGTGCAGAATTAAAAACAAAAAATTCTGAATTACACACCCCCGCTCCGCCACTCCTAAAGGCTTAGGAGGGTATATTTGTTTCCATTATCTGTGCTCCTTTCTGATGATCATGTGCTGGTTGGAGCAAAGGGAATATTTCTTCAGTTTTGGGTGCATGCCCATTCAGCTCCGATCGCATGTTCTTCTGCCTTGGCTCAAGTCCCGACCAGCCGCCTGCCTGCTTACCGCTTTGCCTTCCCTGGTGGAGTGATCTTCTTCCGCACCCCACCCAGTAGTAGCCGGGGCACGGAGATTAAGACTTGACAGGCTGTGAGGCGGGTGGCGATGGGCAGAGAGTCGCTGATTGCCGCCATTACTAGTAAAAAAAAAAAAAAATATGTCCCCGGATTTCATTTAAAAAATCTGGTCACCTAAGTCTTGCATCAATTACATTTCAGATTGAGAGGGAGGTTACACAGCAGATAACAGGTTAAAGGATAAGTTCACCTTTTCAAGAAAACAAAAAAAGGTGAACTAACTCCAAATATCCTGGCCCCCCCCTGCAGACCCCAAGATGCCACATGCTGCCAGTTTAGCGGTCCATACCCTACAATACACAGTCTTGGAGTAAGTATCCATCACAAAGCTCACAATGGCAAGTGCTCATTGGTCACTGCAACCACATGACCGTGCTGACAAATGAGAAGCACTTCTTCCTTCTTCTAGGATACTTTACCAAAAGAATAAAAAGAATAAGCCTCAGATTCATAGCTCATTGTTCAGCATGGTCATTTGGCTGTACTGACCAATGAGCGATTGCCATTGCAAGAATTATGATGGACACTCACTCTGAGGCTGTGTATTGCAGTGTGTGGACCACTACATCAACAGTACGGGGCATCATGGCCACTATGTCTGGGGGTCCTGGGGGGGGGGGTTGTCCAGGATAACTGGAGTTAGTTCACACCTTTTCATTTTTTGTGAAAAGATAAACTTATCCTTTAAAGCAGTTGTAAACCGCTGGACATTTTTTATTTTTTTTTTACCTGCAAAGTAAAGGCATAATGTGCTAGTATGCATCGCATACTAGCACATTATGTTAAACTTGCCTTAAAACAAAGCTCTTCCAGCGCCAAGATGTCAGCGCTGCAGGTGCTTGCTTCCGTCTTGCTTCTGGGTTCGCGGACTCCGGCTCTGTGACTGTCCGAAGCCGCGATGACGTCACTCCCACGCATTCGCGCTGGAGCTTCCGTTCGCGGCACAGGGCTCTGAAGGAACAGCACGGGTGGCCGTTTCTTCAGAGCGCATGCACCAGTGATGTCACTGGCTGTATGTACAGTAAATATTTACACTACCTATAGGTAAGTCTTATCATAGGCTTACAATAGGTAAAAGTAAGAGATGGAAGTTTACTTCCACTATAACCCAAGGTTTTTGGTGGTAACATGAAGGTCAGAGGGGTTGGGTCTCAAAAAGAATGGGTCCATAGGAAAAGAGGGAAACCCTTTATAGTGTAGTAGGTTGGCCCAACAATTGCAAATACTGTAGCTCAAAAGGTTAGATCATCTAGGAAAAAAATAATAGATAATAACTTGCAACTGTTATGCCGTGTACACACGATCGGTTTCACCGATGAAAACAGTCCAATGGACTTTTCTCATCGGACAAACCGATCGTGTATGGGCCCCATCGGTCTATTTTCCATCGGTGAAAAAAAATAGAACATGTTTTAAATTTATCTGATGGGGAAAAAAAACAAAGCAAATTCCGATCTTCTGTGTGGAACTCCATCGGACAAAAAATCCACGCATGCTCAGAATCAAGTCGACGCATGCTCAGAAGCATTGAACTTAATTTTTCTCGGCTTGTCGGAGTGTTTTGCGTCACGACGTTTGGGACGGTCGGATTTTTGACTGATGGTGTGTAGGCAAGACTGATGGAAGTCAGCTTCATCGGATTTCCGATGGAAAAATCCATCGGATTAGAATCCATAGGAAATCCGATCGTGTGTACAGGGCTTTAGGTTGTGGTCACCTTGTGGGGTGTAAACTGGCAACCTTTCATGTATGAAGGTGAAAAAAAAACATGTCTCTATGCAGGATAAATGTGGTCGCATTCAATGACATGGGGGTCGCAATCCTGGATCCTCTGTGGGGTACCGGACTATTGAATTAGGTGAGTTTAAAGAGGTCTTAAAAAAAATCCCAATGGTGGTCCGATCGGCAGAGGCGCTCGCTGTGAAATGTGATAGGAGTCACCTGGTTGAATATACATCAAAATACTTTATTTTACCAATAAAATGTGTTTTCTGGCTTTACATTGCCACTTGCTCAGTTCATGAAGATACAGTGGTGTTTCACTAAGGTGTGCCATGTTGACTGGGTGGATGTCTGGAAGGCACAATGGCATACCACCTACATTTTTGAGATGGGAACGAAGGACAACCGCTAGCAAAAGTATGTAAGCATAGGACACACCCCCTGCCATGCCCCCTTAAAGGTGAGTTATACAAGAAATGATTAGTTAAACCCACAAGTGCTGTTTTTGTTTACCACTACTATTATTTTCTACTGGCTTTTGAAATTAAAAAATGCAGCAATTTGGAAATTGGATGAAAGGTTTAGCACCGGGGAAAAACTTTTTGAAAGATAAATAGTGCTTTTTATATACAACTATATAGATCAGACCAAAATGAGGGACAAATGAGGGGGAAAGAGGGACAGAGGGACTTTGTTCCAAATCAGAGACAGTCCCTGGAAATTAGTGAAAGTTGGGACCTATGCAATAGAACCCCAATGCCTCCCCTGCCCTCCAATGTAACTAACTAGCACACCGTCAGCTTGTGCTTAACCCTTCACTCATTGGACATACTAAATATGCCCAAATATCTGAACTGGTTAAGGGCCAAACAAGGTCCATGGCAGGTTAGGAGCCCCCCACCACCACAATTACCGCACCCTTAGATGTTCTACATTCACATACTGCAGTAATATATGGAAAATAACACACACGTGCTTTATTCACTTGGTTGTAAACAATGTTACCCTTTGTATCACTTTATTATACCGTAATGTATTATTTATTAATTTCAGGTATTTATGTAACACCAACAATTTATGCTGACTTTTACATACTATATATTCACATCAGTCCCTGTCCTTGTCAGGGCTGGGCTCAGCCCTTCCTTCTCTGTGCTGGCAGCTCATCTGTCAGCTAAATGCCAGCTCCCATCTCTCCACAGTGATCCACCTGTTGATGATCCTGCTCGTCAGCTCTGCCTACTTAAAGACTTCCAGTTCATTTGCTCTTTGCCTTCGCCTGTGTTAACATCACAAGAGACTTTCTCCTGCGTTCCAGTTGAAGACCTGCTTGTCTGACGTTCCCTCTGGCTACAGATGCTGCTTGCTGTACTACTACCTTTATCGCTGGCTCTTGGACATTGGCTTGGCCGACTACTCGATCCGGTTACTGAACTCTGGCTATGTTTTGACTATGCTTACTCTGTTTACCTTTTTATTTTTATTATTAAACAAGTGTGATTTAACTGTACTTCTGTCTCGGTCTGTTTCATGGTTTCTGACAGTCCTCAAGGGACTTACAATCCAAGGTCCCTATCTCACATGCATACATACACATACATGTACTAGGGTCAATTTGAACCAATGCCAATACACCTCCTAGCGGTTGGCCAGGGATAGATAAATATTCCTAGCTCTAATTAATTCAACCTCTGTCACTGGCCTGAGGCACCTGGCAGTGGAAGAAACTAGCGCCCGGGGAAACAAACAAAGCTGAACTAGCACCACTAAATTTAAATAGACACACCTGCTTAGGGCAGGGTGGCTACAGATGGAAATAAATTCAATGGCAGTCTACATGTTCCTGTAGTACAGATTTATGCTAAAATGGGCCATACTTTTAAGGAGTGTTTTATATTGGAGCAGTACTATATCTACACAAATTTATTTCTAAATTAAGCTGCAATGTTATATTAAATCTGCCTAAAAAGAGGTAGAGTTATGTTATTATCATCCTCATCTCTCCACATAGGCAGAGACTCTCAGATGTGCTTTGTAACAGGGCTAGCTCCCTGGTAATCTATTTTAGCAACCTCCCCTGATAGAAATTTCAGGCTTCTTTTATCTGATGTGTCAGATAATTTTTTAGGAGTTATCAGGCTGATAACAGAGGAATGGTTCAGAAGAGAGCTACGGGACTTAGCTCTTTGAAGAGAGAAAACAAAATACTGCAGATATATGTGCCCAGCTTAAATTGGGTTTACATCTACTTTAATTGTCTACTATACTGTACATCTTAGTAATGGGATAAGTGATGGACAGGATCAACAGAATGGGTTTTTCTATATTGTTTCAATGGTTGCTGAAAAAGTAAAAAAAAAAAGTAATGACAGAAAAACATTAGATGAAACAGTGTGATTGTGGATGAAATATTGCTCTGTGTTTTGGGAAGCACTATAAATGATGTATTTCTTGCAGAGGATACCAGAGGGTGCCAGCACCAAAACTTTTGACATTCAAATAAAAATATGTTTTGGGAAATCACAAGGGAAAGTCCAACTTGTCAACGAAGGACTGAGAGTGACAGGGAGCAGAAATATAAGCTTTGTGCTGAAATAAATTTGAAATGAACATTTCTTTCATTTCGTGACTGGCTTCACATTGATATTTGCCTACCCCCTTTTCCTTTATGTTCTTTTGAAAGTCAACAGAATTATCCACAGCTTAGCTGGACGTTAGACCAAGGGTCATTGATCAATAAGATGACTGCATAGGTCATACCCATGACCAGAAATGCGAGGCAGAGAAAAATTGATTACAGCTTTAAAGCAACTATTTTCTAAAATATGGACTATATTTACATTTTTACATTGCATTGCACTGAATGACCTTGACAAGGAAACGTGGCTATCATAGGTGTCAATGAGTTATGACTGGTTTCAGCTAACCTGTGACAATACTGCTGAGCCAAAAGATGAGCTTTTCCACGAGGGGCAGCAAAGAGAAAATTCTCTTAAAGTCAGTTTAGTTCTGTGTTCTTTGCTAACGTTAGCTTGTATACAGTATATCTTTACAAGAACCATTCTTATTTTAAAGGAAATACATGATTTATTATTTACTTAATTAAAGCGTATCTAAACCCAAAAGCATAAATGACATATTATAGACAATAACTAAGATATTATGGCTGCATTGTTTTTTCTTCAGGCTTTTTTGCCGTTTATTTTCACCTAGTAATCGAACATTTTTCCTGTCCCTGGGTGGCCATGCTCACTCTTCTATTGTATCTGTGGAGGAAGCCATGGGTACCACTCAGGTTGGACTTCAAACATGTCAGCTTTTGTTCATCTTCATTACATGAAGGATGATGGGATTAGCAGTTTACATAGTTTACAGTAGTTTACGGTTTTCTGTCAAGCTCACAGGAAGTGACAAGGATGCAGCATTTCTGGCAAGATTAACAGCTATTTTCTGTACTTGCTGAAAAGTACTTGGCCTAACAAATTCAGACCAATGCAGACAATCTATCTAAGGATCGATGGGCTGCATTATGTTAAATTTTGTTCCTGGGTTTAGTTGTTTTTTAACCACTTGCCTACAGGGCACTTACACCCCCTTCCTGCCCAAGCCATTTTTCAGCTTTCAGCGCTGTCAAACTTTGAATGACAATTGCTCGATCATGTAACACTGTACCCAAACAAATTTTTTATAATTTTCTTCACACAAATAGAGCTTTCTTTTGGTGGTATTTAATCACTGCTGGGTTTTAAATTTTTTACAAAAATGTTTTTTTCAAATAATAAATTTTTCGCCTTCACTGATGTGCGCTGATTAGGCAGCACTAATGGGCACTGATAGGCTGAACTGGTGGGCATTGATGAGGTGGCACTTATGGGCACTGATGAGGCGGAACTTGTAGGCACTGATTAGGTGGCACTGATGAGAAGACACGAATATGTCGCACTTATGGGCACTGATAGGTGGCACTGATGGGCACTGTTAGGTGGCTCTGATGGGCACTAATAGGCGGCACTGGTGGGCACTGATAGGCGGCACTGGTGGGCACTGATAGGCGGCATGGATAGGCGGTACTGATGGGCACTGATGGGCATTGATCGACAGCAGTGATGGGCGACTGATGGGCATTGATCGACAGCAGTGATGGGCCTTGATGGACAGCACTGATAGGTGACACTGATAGCCAACACTGACTGGCATTGCTAATGGGCACTGAATGGTGGCACTTGTGGGCAATGGTGGGCTCTGATTGCTGGCACCGGTGGGCAACTGTGGGCACTGATTGGTGACACTACATTGCTACACTGTAATCAGGGAACTGATGATCATGCCCTGATTACAATCCTAGCTGTCCCCCTGCGTGGAGATTCCACTGATCGGCTCTTTTCGCCACACACTCTGTCAGTGTGAGGTGAGGAGAGCCGATTACAGGCATCTCAGTGTTTACATGTGACCGGCTGTGATTGGACGCGGCTCTTTACAGAGATCGGGGTAGCGCCGTGTCCTAGTGACACAGCGCGGCTGCGATCGCCGCACTGCACGGCAACTAGTTAAGCACATTATGCATTCCATAATATAATCAAAGTATATGGAAATCCAATCACTAAAATCTTAAATAAACTTTAATGTGTTAATGTAATTTCAAAAGTAATTTTTCATACTTTTAAATCTGCAGCTTTTATTAAATTATTGCCTGGTGACCCTGCCATGAAGGTCCTTGTCTAGGCACTTCCTGTTATATGGTGACAACCTTCACTTCCTGTCTTTTAGTTGTGTTTCAGCATTTTAATGCTGTCACATGTGCTTGTAATGTAGATTACCTGCTGTGCCGAAAAACACATTGCACGGCCATGGTCCATTGTTGTTACCATCCAGAAAACTGCCTTGACAAATTCCATGAGGCCATTCCTGAAATGCTGTGCAATGACATGCAGAAATAGCTATAAAAGGTGAAAACATGTAATTGTTTATGATACACAGTGCTTTAACAAACTAGATGCCATTTACACCTGTTTTAGGAGGTGACACAAATATTATCATTGTGCATTCGTGTCATTGTAACTATACATCTTCAAAATCCCTAGCTGGTTTTGTATGACGCTTGTTGAAACCTTTTTTACACCATTAAAAACGCTCAATATTTTGGGTCCAAGGTACTGTTCTTTTTTCTCCCCTTTTCCAACAGGTCACCTAAAATGTTGAATGTACAAAGTATATGTAAATTGAGGGTGCTATATAAGTAAGTACCTGAAATAAATAAATAAATATCTACAGCCCACAGTACCACAGTGCATTAGTGTAATGGTTATTAGGAAGAATGCTCCTTACATCTGTGCTCATTGAAAAGAATCCCAACTTACAGATAGCTAAACAGATACAGTAATTGTTGTCATTGTGGTTACTCATCTAAGAGGCAGAAATTACTCATTGCTCAAGGAACCTCTAGAATCCTCTGGAGGAACCCCGGTTGAGAAAAGCTACTTTAGATCATAGGAACAGGGGCAGAGAGGAGAACCCATAATATCCTGTGTCCAGTACACTCAACTCTACATAACTGAGTAGAATACAACTGGTGACACAAGGGCTTTCAGTTCTACTTAGTCTTTTTTTTTATTTTTTTTAATTATGTTGTTAAATGTCCCTTTGTTTTGTTGCTGTGTGTTGTTAATGCCCTGTTCACACGATCGGAATTCCGATGGGTTAAAATCCGATGGAATTTTTCGTCAGAATTCCGTTCAAAGCTGTCTTGCATACACACCATCAGACCAAAATTCTGACCGTCCAAAACGCGGTGACGTACAACACCTACAACGTCACTATAGAGGGGAAGTTTAAATCCAACCGCGTCACCCTTTGGGCTGCTTTTGCTGATTTCGTGTTACCGCGTGTTAGTAAAAGTTTGGTGTTAGCCGATTCACGCTTAAAATAAATATTAAGATATTTTGGAGAACTGGCCTTAAAATAAAATACAAAGATTCATGAGATCACAAGAAACAAAGAAATACGTTTGTCAGAACTCGGTGTGAATATCCGCAGCGAAAAATAAAATTTGTTCTAGCATTAGAAAGAAGAAAAGAATGCGCTACATTTAACAATGCAATAATTTGCAGCATGACGAATGTGCTATCTCCATTACGAACGCTAGTTTTACCAGAACGAGCGCTCCAGTCTCCTAATTTAGTCTGAGCATGCGTGGGTTTTTCTCCGATGGAGTTCCACACAGACGATCGAAGTTTCCTATCGGTTTTTTTTCCATCGGAAAAATTTAAAACATGTTCTATTTTTTGACACCGATGGAAAAAAGTCCGATGGGGCCCACACATGATCTGAATTTCCGATGAAAGAAGTCCATCTGAATTTTTTCATTGGAAATTCCGATCGTGTGTACAGGGCATAAGGGGAACAAAAATTCAGATACATATGCAAAAGTGATGTGATGGATTAAAACATGCAAGAATTTTTACCAGCACTTCCTCTCCATGAAATTAAATCAGAGCTCCACCCAAAAGGGGAAGCTCTGCTTGTTTTCACCCTCCCCCCTCCACTGCCACATTTGGCACTTTTTGGGGGGGAGTGAGTACCTGGTTTTGAGAGGTACCCGCTCCCACTTCCAGCTCAGATCACCACGGCAATCTGATTTGGATGTTCAGGCCCCCCCCTGCAGTCTTCTAGGACACATAACAGGTCCCAGAAGACTACGAGACCATTCACAAGGTGCAGCGTGACTCGCTCATGCACAGTAGGAAACAGGCTGTGAAGCCACAAGGCTTCACTTCCTGTTTGCCTTACTAGAGGTGCCAGCACCTGCACCTGAAGCCGATTGAAAAATCGGTTCGGGTGAGGACATCGCTGGATCCCTGGACAGGTAAGGTATTAAAGTCAGCAGCTACAATATTTGTTATTAACACATTTAATAAGATGAAGTAAAATTACTCACAAACACGGCACTATAACCTAGTGCACGGCATGAAGTACATATAAAAGAACCAGGTAGGTGGCTGTCCTGACATCACTATAAGCCCCCCGCGGGAAGGTGGCAAAATCAGGACAGCCACCTACCTGGTTCTTTTATATGTACTTCATGCCGTGCAGTAGGTTATAGTGCCGTGTTTGTGAGTAATTTTACTTCATCTTATTAAATGTGTTGCTTTTACATATGGAGAGCACTATGCGTTTCCTTTATATTTTTACATGATCCATTCTTTATATGAGCGAGTTTTGGAGACCATTTATCGACTGAGGAGTCTTAGAGAAGGACCTTACGTGAAGACAACATCTTACTACTACCCCAAGAAAAGCCCGGAGCAGAAAGACAGAATGCCATAGGCGGAGGGCTGGCATGACTGAGTGAACAGGGTATGAGATGTGAAGAGATTAATGATTGGCTAAAATGAAGCGAGAAGGGGAGGGGAAAAGGCCAGATAAAAGGGAGTCCCCGCCTCCCTAAGACAACACAGCGTGGGGGAAAGTTCCTGATAGCAGCAGCATGTCATCTGTGGATAAACTTCTGGCCCAACTGCGGGCAGAGGCTGCTACACGGGGCGAGGATTGGCTCCAGGAGACCCTGGGGCCGATGCTGTCGGGTCCGTCTGGATCAGCAGGTACCGTGGGGAGAGAGGCGAGCTTGCAGGTCCAGACCTCCGGAGCGCTTCTCACCAGGCCCCTCCCCGAGAGCTCAGCGGCAGACTGGGAGTCCCCCTAGGGCCCCTTCGGGCCCCCCGGCCAAGCGAGCTGCGTTGCCCAGGGTGGGGGGTGCGTGGTGGCAAGTCGGCTAAACGATCGGTGTGCGGGTCTGGTGCACGGAGGATGGATCGATCGGGTGCAGGACCCTCGGCTTCCAGGGACAAGTCGCCTGGTGAGCTTTCTTCTGGTGGTCAGGAGCAGTCTGGTGTGCTGTCGGAGGGGGAAGTGTGCCGCTCGGAGGAGGATCGGAGACCCGGACGGTCGGTGGCAGCGGTGGAGTCGAGTCGATCGGCTGGTGGGATTTCTTCCAGGCAGCCCGGTAAGTAATTTTCACTTACTCATTCTGGGGGCCATACTGGGGGTAGTGGCCAGGTGGTTAGGCCTGCTGTGGGTGAGGGTTTAGCGGTGCAGGTGCTGGATCCAGGTAGTGGGAAGGCTGAGGGGTTACGGTCCCTGATGGGGGAGGTGCACGGCTGGATGGGCTGCAGGGGTTTCTTGCGGGTATCAAGTCCTTGGTCAGCCAATTTGAGAGGGGGGATGGTGGGCAGGTCAGCCGGGCAGTGGCGTGGCTTCCGCCGGAAGGGCCGGTGGGGCCCATGGCTGCGGTGGTAGCGCCGGTTCCACCTGCGTCGACTACTGCGGTGGGGGAATCGGCAGGGGTGGCTACCGTGGCTTTGGGGGCCACACAGAAGGGTAGCACGGTGGAACAGGCGGCACGGCAGGATATTATTAGGTTGGCTGATGCTGCAAAATGTGAGGTGTATGTGTGTTATGAGGCACCGCTGGGAGCACACCCGAAACCTGAAGTGAGGGAGAAGATATGGAAGGGTGAGTATGTGGAGATGTTCTCACTGTTACCATTGGAAAAGTTTCACCTGGACAGGGTTAAGCCAGATGATTCTAAAAAGGAGGATGAGGAGAAGAGGAGATACAGGCTTATCCCACGGACGTTTGCAAATTGGCTGCAGGCGTTCGCCATCATGGCCAGTGTTATAGGACAGAAGAATCAGGAGCACTGTTCAGCATTATTTGTCTATCAGGACTCCATTGGAGAGGCCTACAGGGTGTACGGGGGCACGGGGTGGCTCTGATATGACGAACAGTTCAGACAGAGGAGAGCAGTGTGGCCAGATCTGCGGTGGGATAATAAGGACATCAGCTTATGGATGTGGTTGATGACCTCGCCGAGGGCTCCTAGTCAGTTTTTTCAGGGGGGGGGGGGCGGTGGAACCTCTTCCCCAGGACAATCGGCCGGTAAGAAAAAGGGGGTGTGCTGGCAATTTATTGAGGGCACATGCAAGTTTGGGGGGTCCTGCAGGTACAAGCATGAGTGCTCCGCTTGCGGAGGCTCCCATACGCAGGCTAGATGCTTTAAGCAAGGTAAGGGTCGTGCCGGAGACGCTGGGCACAAAAGGGAGGACTCCGGTGATGGTGGAAAGAATGCGGCTGTTTCTCAGTAGGTATCCGGACAGGGGGGCGGCCGGATTGTTGGATCTGGGGTTTTCAGAGGGGTTTCACATTCCATGTTCCTTGCAGGTTATCCCCTCGATCGCGCGCAATTTGCGGTCGGCCATGCAGCAGCCTGCTGTGGTCGCAGAGAAACTGCTCAAGGAGGTTACTTTAGGCCGCATGGGCGGTCCTTTCCCTTCCCCCCTTGGAGAATTTGGTGGTCTCTCCGCTCGGGGTTGTCCCCAAGAAGGAGCCCAACAAGTTCCACCTCATTCACCACCTGTCTTTTCCGAAGGGTGGGTCGGTCAATGACGCGATTGATCCGGAAGCATGTACAGTCAGTTACACTTCCTTTGATGCTGCAGTGGGCTAGGTTCGCCGGTACGGGCAGGGGGCGTTGATGGCAAAAGCCGACATAGAGGCAGCGTTTAGATTGTTGCTGGTTCACCCTGATAGCTTTCACCTCCTGGGATGTCATTGGGGCAATGCGTTCTATGTGGATAAGTGTTTACCTATGGGATGCTCCATATCGTGCGCATTGTTCGAACAGTTCAGCTCATTTGTGGAATAGGTTGTCAGGGATGTGTCGGGGGTGAGTTCAATTTTTCACTACTTGGACGATTTTCTGGGTGTGGGTCCGGCCTCATCCAGGATCTGCGCGGTGCTCCTGGCCACCTTCGAGCACATTGCAGAGCGGCTTGGGATCCCTTTGGCGCCTGAGAAAACTGAGGGACCTCGCACGGTTATCACGTTTTTGGGCATTGTCCTGGATTCGGAGGCCATGGAGTGCCGCCTACCATTGGACAAGTTGGAGGCTCTCAAGGGGGAGCTGAGAGTTATGGTGGGGCTGAGGAAGGTGCAGCTTAGGGTGTTGCAGTCGCCAGTGATGTAACTAACGCCGTTTAAATAAACGGCGTTAGGTAACGTAGCCACTTTTTGGGGTGACGAGTAATCTAACTGATTACTCTTACCCTTGTGGCACCGCCGTTCCCATTACTTGGGCAGCGTTACCCTAATTACATCTACTCGCCGCAACCGCCGTGAGTAGATGTAATTTAACATTTAACTAACTGCAAGCCGCCGTCTGCCTACCTGAACAGCGTGTCATGCAGACAGACGGCGGCCATTGCAGTTTTCAAAAGCCGCGCCTCCTGAGTCCTCGTCGTCTGTGATAGGCGGAACACTCAATTTCACAGCAGGTAGTGTTCCGCCTATCACGGACATCCTCTCATCCTCGTCTGTGTTATGAGGATGAGCGGATGTCCGTGATAGGCGGAACACTGAATGCTGGGAAATTGAGTGTTCCGCCTATCACAGACGAGGAGGACTGGAGGAGGCGCGGCTTTTGAATAATGGAATGGCCGCCGGGAGTCGGGACGCCGCCGATCTGAGGTACTGTACACGGGCACAGTGACTGTGAGACTTGGGCACAGTGAAGCATGAGGCACAGTGAGGCACAGTGAGGCATGGGGCACAGTGAGGCATGGGGCACAGTGAGGCACAGTGAGGCATGGGGCACAGTGAGGCATGGGGCACAGTGAGGCACAGTGAGGCATGGGGCATAGTGAGGCATGGGGCACAGTGAGGCATGGGGCACAGTGAGGCACAGTGAGGGATGGGCACAGTGAGGCATGGGGCACAGTGAAGCATGGGCACAGTGAAGCATGGGGCACAGTGAGGCATGGGGCACAGTGAGGCATGGGGCACAGTGAGGCATGGGGCACAGTGAGGCACAGTGAGGGATGGGCACAGTGAGGCATGGGGCACAGTGAGGCACAGTGAAGCATGGGCACAGTGAAGCATGGGGCACAGTGAGGTATGGGGCACAGTGAGGCATGGGGCACAGTGGGGCACAGTGAGGCATGGGGCACAGTGAGGCATGGGGCACAGTGAGGCATGGGGCACAGTGAGGAACAGTGAAGCATGGGCACAGTGAGGCATGGGGCACAGTGAGGCGTGAGACATGGGGCACAGTGAGGCATGGGGCACAGTGGGGCACAGTGAGGCATGGGGCACAGTGAGGCATGGGGCACAGTGAGGCACAGTGAAGCATGGGCACAGTGAAGCATGGGCACAGTGAGGCATATTACCAGTATTATTTATTGTTATCCCTCCTATTATTTTTATACACTGAAAAAATTACGTATATATCATCCTTCTACCGCCCCGCCCCCGCCCCCGTGTATATATAATATAACCAATATAGTTACTTTGCTGAGTAACTAATTACTTTTTCAATGTAGTAACTGAGTAAGTAACTCCATTACTTTTTCGAAGAAGTAATTTGTAACTGTAACTAATTACTTTTTTAACGTAAGATGAACAACACTGGCAGTCGCTGCTGGGAAAACTCAATTTTGCGTGCTGCATCCTGCCAATGGGCAGGGTGTTCTGCCGACGGCTGTCGGCTAGCACGGCTGGGGTACGGTCTCCCACACATTTTGTGAGTCTGGCCAGGGAGCACAAGGCTGACTTGCAAGTTTGGCATTCATTTCTGGAGTCGTTCAATGGGAGGGCGTTATGGATGTCTGGCCCAATTAGCAATTTTGATTTAGAACTGTACACGGATGCAGCTGGGGGGTCAGGTTTTGGGGCTTTCTTTCAGGGAAAGTGGAGTGCGGGCCACTGGCCTCAGGCATGGATTGATGCTGGTTTCACCAAGAACTTGGTCCTGTTGGAACTGTTCCCGGTGGTACTGGCGGTGGAACTGTGGGGGGTTTGTTTCAGAGACTTAAAGGTGCGGTTTCACGGGGACAACCTGGGGGTGGTGCAGGTCATTAACAAGGTGTCGGCATCCTCCCCCCTGTGGTGCGGCTGCTGCGCCATCTGGTGTTGAGATGCTTACAGCTCAATGTGTTTGTGTATGCGGTACACCTTCCGGGGGTGGACAATGTCATAGCTGATGCGCTGTCTCGCTTTCAGTGGGACAGGTTTTCGGGAGTTGGCACCGGAGGCGGAGCAACGTGGGGTCCCTTGTCCAGGCTGGCTGTGGAGGATTCCGTTGGAATAGTGTCAGGTTGGATCAGAAAATCGGTGAGTACGGGCACATGGGTGGCGTATGAGAAGGTGTGGCTGGAGTGGCGAGAGATGGTTCGGGAAGCGGGAGTTGATCCGGTAGGTCACGATGTAAGGTTATTGGTGCTGTATTTCCTGGCCAGGAACACGGAGGCTCGCGTGTCCAGGTCCTGTTTGGGTAAGAAGCTGGCAGGGTTGGCCTTTCTGTTTAAATGGCAGGGCTGCCCTGACTTTACAAAAGATTTTTGGGTGCAGCAGGCATTCAAGGGATATGGTCGGGGGGGCCCAAACACGGACGGCAGGCGGCCGGTATCGTTTGATCTGCTGGCCGGGATCATGGGGCGGTTACAGGGCCTATGCTCGTCCGGGTACGAGGTTTTGCTGTTCACAGTGGATTTCTCCTTGGCATTCTTTGGAGCATTCCGGATAGGTGAGTTGGTCAGCCCGTCCAAGGCAGTGCACAGGGGTTTGCTGGCTAGCGATGTGGGTTTGACAGAGGAAGGGGTGTCACTGGCGCTTAGGAAGTCTAAGACGGACCAGATGGGCAGAGGTAAGTTGGTACAGGTTTTTCCGTTTCCAGGTTCTCTGTTGTGCCCGGTGAGGGCTGTTAAGGGGTACTTGGAGGTTCGCCCGTCCGGTGTGGGTTCCTTTTTGATGCACGAGGCCGGACCCCACTTTCAAGATATGAATTTGTTGCGGTGTTCCGAAAGTGCCTTCGGGCGTTGGGACTCCGTGATAAGGAGTTATCCTCTCACTCCTTCAGGATAGGGGCAGCTACAGAGGCGGCCAGATGTGGGATGGATGAGGAAGCTGTTAAGAGGATAGGCCGGTGGGAATCCAAGAGGTTCCGGCTGTACGTTCGCCCCCAGCTAATAGTGGGGCTTCGTTTGTGTTCTGGGGGGCTAAGAGGGCTGACGTTCGATATGAGGGTCGGCAGCTGGGGTTCCCGAGACCTGAGGCGTGTGTCCGATGGCTGGGAGTTCCGGGAATGTTGTGGAGCAGGATGGTTCCGGAGGTGCACCGTTTTGCTCGTTTGGACAGGCCACCTGACGTTTTATTACTGCACGTAGGTGGCAATGATCTGGGCAGTAGGTCCATGTTAGAGGTGACGAGGGACATGAAATTTGATTTCCTGCGGCTCAGGATGTCCTTCCCGGACACGATCATTGTCTGGTCTGACATGGTGGCCCGAACAGCTTGGAGGGGGGCGAGGTCCGTGGATGGCATCAATCGGGCTTGCAGGAAAATCAATCGTGATATGGGTAAGTTTGTGGTCCGGAACGGGGGGTTGGTGGTACGACACTTGGAATTGGAGGTGGATACGTGGCGGTATCTACGGAGGGATGGTGTCCATCTGAATGAAGTGGGGACTGATTTGTGAGCTTTGGGTTTGCAGGATTGGATCCAACGAGCCCTTAGGGTTTGGAGGGGCACCAAAGGGTAAAGGTGTTTTCCCTTGGGTGCTGTGGCGGGTGTTTTGGTCTTTGCGGGAGAATGAAGTACCTCAAAAAGCAAGTGGTCAGGACCTATCGGTGGTATGGGTTCTGAAGGTGTATTCCAGCTAACAGGGGTTTAGCTGGAAGAGTTTGATATTGGGGGCACTGCGGTCAGTGGTCGTCTCTGAGCAGCTGGTCGTCTTGAGGCCTATGACCATTTAAGGTACCGCAGTGTCACATGGGTTGTTATTCATATGATTAAGATTGATATGATTAATATTATTATGATTAATATGATTATGGTAATTTTGAGGTTCCTGCAAAGACCAACACCAGGAGGCAATATTCTGAGAACATGGGTTCTGATTATGTTCTGATTAGTGATGAGCCGAACACCCCCGGGTTCGGTCCGCACCAGAACCCGCGAACGGACCGAAAGTTCGCACGAACATTAGAACCCTATTAAATACAATGGATGGGAACGTTCGGATTCTAAAGTGCTAATTATAACGACTGTTATCCATGTTATTGTCCGAAACAGAGTTTGGGAACCCGGGTTCTGCACCAGGGGACATGTATCAATGCAAAAAGAAGTTTTAAAAACAGACGTTTTCCGGGAGCAGTCATTTTAATGATGCATAAAGTGAAAAAAAAAAAAGTCAAATATTCCTTTAAATATTGTACCTGGGGGGTGTCTAAAGTATGCCTGTGAAGTGCCACGTGTTTCCCGTGTTTAGAACTGTCCCTGCACAAAATAACATTTCTAAAGGAAAAAAAGCCATTTAAAACTGCTTGCGGCTTTAATGCAATGTCTGGTCCCGGTAATATGGATGAAAATCTTTAGGAAAAATGGCATAGCTACCCCATCAACCCCCCCCCCCCCTACCCCAGCCCATTACCAGCCCCTTTGGGTCTTGTATGGATATTAAGGGGAACCCCGCACACAAAATAAAAAAGGCCCTATATACTCTGAACAGCCGTATACAGGCGGTGCATACAAGACAGGGACTGTAGGTTTGTTCTTATGTAGAATCTGTTTGTAATTTTGAACAGCTGCATTGTTTAAGTTTAGCTCCATGCCAAATTCCTTTTTTTTAGCTTTTTGGAAAACATAGGGAACGGTTATCACCCCTGTCACATTTTTTTTGCTGTCTGTGCCCCTGTTCAGAACATTTCACCTCACTTTGCGTCCCAATGACAACTGTTTTTGAAATGTGGTGTTTGTATTGAAACAAGGATTGGTGATAAAGCATCAGTAGAGAGGAGACACCTTTCTCCCATATTAATTCTTACAGGAGAGAATTTTCCTTCCAAGGGGTAGATTTCCTCTCACTTCCTGTTGTCTTCTTCCGTTTGCAAGTAGTAGTCGTTTGTAAGTTGGATGTTTGAAAGTAGGGACCTGCCGTATATACTCTGCAGAAATTGGCCCCTTAGGTGTTGGTGTTGGCACAACACTGAAAGCACTCACAGTTATTCTTGGTGGGTGCTGGAACGCCCTGCTGTCAACTATTATATCAGGAATTGTAATAACATATAATTGTTGATCAGTGGTACTAAAAATTGGGCCTTTGATGGTGGTGCTGGTGCCACAACACTGTAAGGCCTGACAGTTACTCTTGGTGGGCGCAGCAATGGGCCCTGCTGTGAATTATTAGATCAATAATTATAATTGCATGCCCCTATTGAACAGGGGCTGAAAAATTGGGCCTTTGGTGGTGGTGGTGGTGGTGATGGTGGTGCTGGTGCCACAACACTGTAAGGCCTGACAGTTACTCTTGGTGGGCGCAGCAATGGGCCCTGCTGTGAATTATTAGATCAATAATTATAATTGCATGCCCCTGTTGAACAGGGGCTGAAAAATTGGGCCTTAGGCACTGGTGGCACAACACTGCAACCCCTCACAGATACTGTACTTGGAGCACAGCAATGAGGCCTGTTGCAAAGTATTGCATCCAAAATTTTAATTACACGCCCCTGTTAAACAGGGGCTTAAAAATTGGGCCTTAGCCACTGGTGGCGTCACCCATAAACCAAAATGATCTTCCAAGCTCTCATCATTAATCGTATCATTGAGGAGGAGGAGGAGGATAGCCAGTCAACATAACAGCACAGGCACTCAGCATCAGCATCAGTCTTGAAGGGATGTGACATTTTAAAATCAATTAGTCTGTTATATCAGGTGTGTGGTAGCTGGTGGTGATCCAAGACTGGTTCATCTTGATGAAAGTCAGTCGATCAACCGAGTCGGTGGACAGGCGCACCCTGTGATCCGTGACAAATCCTCCAGCAGCACTGAATGTGCGTTCTGAAAGAACGCTGGATGCAGGACAGGCCAGTAGCTCAATTGCATACTGTGCAAGCTCTGGCCAGTGATCCATCCTCAAGACCCAGTAAGCCAGAGGATTTTCGGTGGGGAAGGTGTCCAAGTCTGACCTTGCCCCTAGGTATTCCTGGACCATGTATATCAGACGCTGGCGATGGTTGCTGGAACCGATCATACTTTGGGGCTGCGGACTAAAGAATTGTCTGAACGCATCGGTCAGATGGCCACCTTCCCCACCGCTCCTTCTTTGACTGCCCGAAGCCTCAGCAACTCGTTGTCCAGGACCAGGAGTTTGTAACCTCCCAGTCTCTGGGAACGCGTTGCACAGACCTTTCTGCAAGGCCTCCCGGAGTTGTCTCATCCTCTGCTCCCTCTGCGACGGTAAGATAAGGTCCGCAACCTTACCCTTGTACCGTGGATCAAGGAGAGTGGCCAGCCAGTAATGGTCCCTCTCCTTGATCCGAAGAATACGAGGATCCTTCCGCAGACTTTGCAGGATCAGGGAGGCCATGCAGCGTAGGTTAGCTGAGGCATTCAGTCCGGAGTCCTCTGGGTCACTAAGGACGACATGATCCGCAGCCACCTCCTCCCAGCCACGTACAAGTCCACTGGTTTCTTGGGACTGTAAATCATCCCTAAAAGACTGCTGCTGATGATGCTAAGTGCCAGCCTCCACCTCCATGCTGACACAATCCTCCTCCTCCTCCTCCTCCTCCTCTTCCTGTGCGATGGGTGGGACAGAAGGAACACTGTCTGGGTAAAGGGGGCCTTGAGAGGCAAGGAAGTCCTCCTCTTCCTGCCTCTGTTCTGCCTCAAGTGCCCTGTCCATTATTCCACGCAGCGTGTGCTCCAACAGGTGGACAAGAGGTACAGTGTCACTGATGCATGCACTGTCACTGCTCACCATCCTCGTGGCCTCCTCAAATGGTGCCAGGACAGTGCATGCATCCCTGATCATGCCCCACTGGCGTGGTGAAAAAAACCCGAGCTCCCCTGACCCTGTCCTGGTGCCGTAGTCGCACAGGTACTCATTGATGGCCCTCTGCTGCGTGTGCAGCCGCTGCAGCATGGCCAACGTTGAGTTCCACCTGGTGGGCATGTCACATATAAGGCGGTTCTTGGGCAGGTTCAACTCCTTTTGCAGCTCAGCCAGGCGAGCACTGGCATTATAAGATCTGCGGAAATGCACACAGACTTTCCTGGCCTGCCTCAGGACATCCTGTAAGCCCGGGTACCTGCCCAAGAACCGCTGCACCACCAGGTTAAGGACGTGAGCCATACAGGGCACATGAGTCAGTTGTCCCTGTCGGAGGGCGGAGAGGAGGTTGGTGCCATTGTCGCAAACTACCATTCCTGGCTTAAGCTGGCGTGGCGTCAACCACCTCTCGGCCTGCCCCTGCAAAGCAGACAGGACCTCTGCCCCAGTGTGGCTCCTGTCCCCCAAACACACCAGCGCAAGCACGGCATGGCATCTTTTTGCCTGCGTACTTGCGTAGCCCCTTGAACGCCTACGGAGCACCGCTGGTTCCGAGGACAAACCACAGGAAGAGGCCATGGAGGAAGAAGAAGAGGAGGGGGTGGAGGAGAGAGGTGTGTCACAACCAGTAGTAGCATTTTGGAGGCGTGGCAGTGGAACAACCTCCAACACTACTGCACCTTGTCCTGCATCCTTCCCAGCTGCCAAAAGAGTGACCCAATGGGCCGTGAAAGAAAGGTAACATCCCTGTCCATGCCTGCTGGACCATGAGTCAGCAGTAATATGCACCTTACCGCTGACCGCCCTGTCCAGCGAGGCCAAGACATTGCCTTCCACATGCCTGTAGAGAGCCGGAATCGCCTTCCGTGCGAAAAAGTGGCGTTTGGGAACCTGCCACTGAGGAACCGCACATTGCACAAACTCACGGAAGGGGGCCGAGTCTACCAACTGAAAAGGCAGCAGTTGAAGCACTAGCAATTTAGCCAAGCTAGCATTCAACCGCTGGGCATGTGGATGGCTGGGAGTGAACTTCTTTTGACGGTCCAGCAGCTGGGGCAGGGAAATTTGCCTGCTAGAATCGGACGTTGGTGTACTGCTAGCAGAGTGCCCGCAAGTACTTGGCTGTGACACACCTAATTCTACACCTTCATTCCTCTCAGTGCAGGTTTCAGAGAGGACTGAAGGTATACTGGGGTTGGAGATCCCAGCTGATGCGGTGCAAGAAGAGGTCAGCCTTGTTCTTATGTGTGGGTCTTTAAGGTAGGCTTGCCAACGAGCTGCATGGCAGGTCAACATATGTCTGATCAAGCATGTGGTGCCCAAGCGGCTGATGTTTTGGCCACGCGATATACGCTTGAGACATATGTTGCAAACAGCAGCTGTGCAATCTGATACACTCGCCTCAAAAAAGGCCCACACCAAAGAACTTTTTGAATGACGGGCAGAGGCAGCGCCCTGCACAGGCGGAGCTCTGCGGTGTGATTCCGTCGGTGTGCTGCCCATACGCTGGCCACTCAAGGGCATCCTGCCTCGTTGGAGATGTGCCTCCTCCTCATCCTCCTCCTCCTCCTCTCTCCTATTAGGCACCCACATGGAGTCAGTGACCTCATCATCCCCTCCCTCCTCATCACTGGAGCCAATCTGGCAGTATGCTGCAGCTGCTGGAGCATGACTGCCAGATTGGTGTCCTTCTTGAGCATCCCCTCTCTCTGCTCTCACGCTACTGCCTTCCTCTAGCTGGGTATCATCATCAGATCCTTCAAAACGCTGGGCATCCTCCTGGAGCATGTACCCAACACTGTGCTCAAACAGTTCGGGGGACTCCTCAGGAGGAGGACATGGTGGGTCTAGGGAAGGATTGACTAATGAAGATAATGATACCAGAGAAGAGGACGCTTTGGCAGCTGCTTTGCCAGTACCCTGAGCCTGGGTGAGAGAGGATGAGGAGGATGAGGTGGGCTTGGTCATCCACTCTACCAAGTCTTCGGCATGATGTGGCTCAACATGTCCAGCTGCCGAAAAGAAGAACAAGCGTGTCCCATGGCCATGTGCTGATGACAATGCACCGCGTCCACGACCAGCACTGTTGCCCCCAGACACAGAGCCTGCTTGCCCTCTTTTTTTGCCTCCTGACTGTCTGCCTCTCCTTGTTTGCCTTCCAGACATTTAATGGATGGCCTGCAGGGAGATGGGAAAAAGAGCAATAAGGGCTACCTTCAGGTGTATACTGTGCAGGAGGCTTAGCAACAATGACACTGACACTGTCCCCTGCCTATCCTTCTCTGTCCCTAAACACAAGGATTTGCAATATGCTTCAGCAAGATTGGTTTAGCACAGAACAGCACACTGACAGTTTCCCTCACTGTCCTTCTCTGTCCCTACAAACAAGATTTAGCACAGAATAGCACACTGATAGTTTCCACGAGTGTCCTTCTCTGTCCCTAAACTCAAGGATTTCAAATATGGAACAGCAAAATTGGTTTAGAACAGAATAGCACACTGTCAGTTTCACTCACTGTACCTCTCTGTCCCTAAACTCAAGGATTTCAAATATGGAACAGCAAAATAGGTTTAGAACAGAATAGCACACTGACACTTTCCCTCACTGTCCTACTCTGTCCCTCCCTACAAACAAGATTTAGCACAGAATAGCACACTGATAGTTTCCACGAGTGTCCTTCTCTGTCCCTAAACTCAAGGATTTCAAATATGGAACAGCAAAATTGGTTTAGAACAGAATAGCACACTGTCAGTTTCACTCACTGTACCTCTCTGTCCCTAAACTCAAGGATTTCAAATATGGTTCAGCAAAATTGGTTTAGAACAGAATAGCACACTGACACTTTCCCTCACTGTCCTACTCTGTCCCTCCCTACAAACAAGATTTAGCACAGAATAGCACACTGATAGTTTCCACGAGTGTCCTTCTCTGTCCCTAAACTCAAGGATTTCAAATATGGAACAGCAAAATAGGTTTAGAACAGAATAGCACACTGTCTGTTTCACTCACTGTACCTCTCTGTCCCTAAACTCAAGGATTTCAAATATGGTTCAGCAAAATTGGTTTAGAACAGAATAGCACACTGACACTTTCCCTCACTGTCCTACTCTGTCCCTACAAACAAGATTTAGCACAGAATAGCACACTGACACTTTCCCTCACTGTACCTCTCTGTCCCTAAACTCAAGGATTGAAAATATGGTTCAGCAAGATTGGTTTAGAACAGAATAGCACACTGACACTTTCCCTCACTGTACCTCTCTGTCCCTACAAACAAGGTTTAGCACAGAATAACACACTGACACTCTCCCTACCTATCCTTATTTGTCCCTAAACACAAGGAATCCAGGATTAGTAAAGGAAAAAAAATGACACTGTCCCTGCCTATGCTTCTCTTTCCCTGCTCCGGAACACACTACACAAGGCCGCCGCGCTGGCGGCCTTTTATAGTGTGGGGTGTGTACTAAACCCCCTCAGCAATAATTGGCCACAGGCATCCTGCCTGTGGCCAATCATTGCTCTCCTCGCTGCCGGCGCTGTGATTGGCCAAGCATTCGGGGTCACAGTGCATGCTTGGCCAATCACAGCGCCTGGATGACACTGCGATGGCGTAGTGCATTGTGGGCCGTTCGCGTCACTCGAATTTGGCGCGAACGGCCCAAATCGTTCGATCTTCGTCGAACGATCGAACAGCCGATGTTCGAGTCGAACGTATGTTCGACTCGAACACGAAGCTCATCCCTAGTTCTGATTATGTTTTGATGATTTGATGTTTTGATAACTGATGTAACAGTTATAATAAAGGAGGCTGCTACGGCCATGTTTTACTCCAAACTAAAAGGTGTGGTCTCATTGATTAAGTATAAGTAAGGTATGGGGTAAAACGTGGTTGGCAGACCAGGAATACTTCTGTTATACAATAGTCAAGAAAAGCCCGGAGCAGAAAGACAGAATGCCATAGGCGGAGGGCTGGCATGACTGAGTGAACAGGGTATGAGATGTGAAGAGATTAATGATTGGCTAAAATGAAGTGAGAAGGGGAGGGGAAAAGGCCAGATAAAAGGGAGTCCCCGCCCCCCTAAGACAACACAGCGTGGGGGAAAGTTCCCACCCACCCTCCCTATTGTTGAGTTGTTGGAATGTTTAATTTTATTTGTTGAGCGAAGATTGGGTTCTGTTTTGTTTCTTTCATTACAGGTGAACGGATTGTCATGGCAGTGGCGGGTGTTTTGGTCTTTGCGGGAGAATGAAGTACCTCAAAAAGCAAGTGGTCAGGACCTATCGGTGGTATGGGTTCTGAGGGTGTATTCCAGCTAACAGGGGTTTAGCTGGAAGTGTTTGATATTGGGGGCACTGCGGTCTCTGAGCAGCTGGTCGGCTTGAGGCCTATGACCATTTAAGGTACCGCAGTGTCACATGGGTTGTTATTCATATGTTTAAGATTGATATGATTAATATTATTATTATTAATATGATTATGGTAATTTTGAGGTTCCTGCAAAGACCAACACCAGGAGGCAATATTCTGAGAACATGGGTTCTGATTATGTTCTGATTATGTTTTGATGGTTTGATGTTTTGATAACTGATGTAAGAGTTATAATAAAGGAGGCTGCTACGGCCATGTTTTACTCCAAACTAAAAGGTGTGGTCTCATTGATTAAGTATAAGTAAGGTACAGGGTAGAACGTGGTTGGCAGACCAGGAATACATCTGTTATACAATAGTCAAGGGACAGCTTGATTGACCTTCTGTTTGCTCAGAGGTCCATTTGTTCAGGTGAGCGGTTTGTACTTCAGGGGGAGGAGACGCTTATGTTTGGATGTATGGTGATTGTTTGAAGCACCCCATTTTCTACCTAAGAAGTTCTGTACCTTCGTTGCCTTTCAAAATCCTCTGGCCTCATCTTGCTGCATATTGTTTTGGACTTTTGATGCCATTTTCAGTTTAGTCTTTAGCGCTGCACTGCTTTTTTATATGAGCTGAATTATTTGAACACAGCGCCAACCACTTGCATCTTGAGCATGCAAAAACATCACTTGATTCTGAGGTTGGTTCTGAGATAGAGGAAGGAAGTAACATGAGCCTACAGAGAGGGGATAACACTGGTAAACAACAAATTGGCAGTCATGTTCCCCCATTCACAGCATATTGCTAAATTGGCTGCAGTTATGATGAGGATGGAGGGGATGATTATGATGAGGTCACTGACGTGACTTGGGTGCCAGATGGAGCAGATGGGGAAAGTGAGGGGTAGACACAACCCCAACAAGGCAGGATGTCCATCAGAGGTAGCCATCATGGAAGAGTAGAGAGCAGCCACCCTATTCCATCAGATTGTGGAGCTGTTATCTTCCAGCCTACTTTCCTCAGCTCAGCTGGGTGGGCCTTTTTTAGCACATGTGTAGCCGATCACACTGTTGTGATTTTCAATCTCTGCCGCAAGCAGATCATGCAAGGCAAAAACACCAGCCACTTGGGTACCACATGCTTGATAAGGCATTTAACCACCCACCACTCAGCCCTTTGGCAAGAACACCTGAAAGCCACACACAAGGGACACAATTCTTCTCATCCTCACTCCTCACCTTTCATGTCTACCCCGCTATATCTCATGACCTCTCAGCAGTCTCCACCGAGAGGGATGATGGTATAGCAAAGGGTGTCACAGGTCCTTGCAACATGTCTGCCAGCAGCACACCACCAGCTGTAGAGTATAGCAGGCAAATTTCTCTGCCCTACCTGCTGCATCGGAAAAAAAAATACTCCCTGCCACCCACATGCCCATTGTGTAAATTCCAGCTTGTCCAAATTGCTGGCTTTACAACTCCTGCCTTTCCATCTGGTGGAATCTGCCCCTTCCATGAATTTGCAGAATGTGCTGTTCCTCAAGAGCAGGTTGCTATTTCTTTGCACTTAAGGCCATTCCAGCTCTCTACCATCATGTGGAAGGCAATGTTTTGGCAACGTTGGGAAAGGCAGTCAGCAACAAGGTCCACATTACTGCTTACATGTCATCCAGCAAGCATGGTCAGGGATGACATATTTTGTTCACAGCACATTGGGTAACTCTGTTTGCAACTAGGAAGGATGCAGGACAGGGCTCAGTGCTGGAGCTTGTTTTGTCGCCACGTCTGCATACAGCTGGTGGTGATGATGCGAGGTCTGCCAGCTCCACCCCCCCTCCTCTTCCATGCCCTCTCCTCTGCTGAATTGTCCTATGAACCACTAGTACCCCCTAAGCATTCAAGGGGCTATTAAATGAGTCAGGCTAAAAGATGCCATGCAGTGCTTCAGCTGGAGCCACACCAGAGCAAAGATTTTATTCAGCTCTGCACAGGCAGATCCAGAGGTGGTTTACGTCATGCCAGCTGGAACCAGGAATGGTGGTGTGTGATAATGGCAGCAACCTTCTGTCCACCTTTCAACAGGGAAGGTTGACACATGCACCTTTCCTGGCACATGTCCCCAATTTGGTGGTGTAGCGTTTCTTAAACAGGTACCCAGGTTTGCAAGATATTCTAAGACAGGTCAGAAGAGCCTGTAGCCATTTAAGGTGGTCATATGTAGCCAGTGTTTGGTTGGCTGAAATTCACCTACCCATAAACCACCTAATTTGTGACATGCCCACCAGGTGGAACTCAACTTCGGCAATACTGCACGGCTGCACATGCAACAGAGGGCCATCAACGAGTACCTGTGTGAGTTTGGAACAAGGACAGGCTCAGTGCAGTTTGGCGTTTTCCCCACACCAATGGCTGCATGCACTGTACTGTCACCACTTGACGAGATGACAAGGATGGTGAGCCATAACAATGTCTGCATCAGTGACACAATCTCTCTTCCTTTCTTGTTGGAGCATACTCTGCGTGGCATTATGGATAGGTCACTCAAGGTAGGGCAGTGGGAGGAAGAGGAGGACTTCCTTTCCTCTCAAGGCCGGCTTTGTGCAGACACCATTCTTGCGACCCCACAGAACACACAAGAGAAGATGGAAGAGGAGGAGGATTCTGGCAGTTTTGGAGGCATTAAAGCAGAGGAAGCTTAAGAGATGGTTTTCAGTCCCAAAAATCTTCGGATTAGTACATGGCTGGGAGGAGGCAGTTCCAGATACAGTATTTCTCAGTGACCCCGAGGACTCTGCTTCCCATACCCCAGCAAACCTGGGCTCCCTTATTTATCAATGCTGCAAAAAAATCGGAGAATTCGTGGCATCAAGCAGAAGGATCATTATTGGTTGGCAACCCTCCTTGACCACCGTTACAGTGGGAAAGTCTCGGAACTCATCCTGCCCTCGCAGAGGGAGCACAGAATGAAATATCTTGAGGACAACTTTAAGAGGAGTTTATGAAACACCTTTACAGACTCTGGTAGGTTACAGTCTCATGAAAAAGGTAGTTTTGAGGCTTCTGTTCAAAGGAGGTCAAAGGAGGAGAGGTGGAGAAGGCCGCCTAAGTGATGCATTTCAAAATGTTTTTGCTCTGCGCCCAGGGCTGTGAGCTTCAACATCCCAGCGGCAGCGTCTGCATCATATGGTGGAAGATTATCTAGGAGTGAAAAACAGACATGGAGGGTATTCCAGTAGACTATCCACTGGGTTACTGGGTTATGAGAATAAACCACTGGCCAGAACTTGCCCAATATACAATTGAGCTGCTGGGCATCCAGCGTGCCTTCCGAATGGGCATTTAGTGCCGCGGGAGGTTTTGTGACAGATAAGAGTGCGTCTGTCCACAGACTCCGTTGACCGTCTGACATATGTCAAAATGAATCAGTCCCGAATTAGCAGCAGCTATCAAGCCCCTGATGCCGATGCTGCTGAGTATGTGTTTTGGGGATCTCTGCAAGACTGTCTAGGCTTTGTGGGTGTTAATTTTTATCTTGAAGTAATTTTTTGGGATTGGTTTCATGGGCACAATTAACAACCAAGGACCAATTTTTCCACACCAGTTTGACAGGTGCATATAATTTTATTTTTTTACAGCAAAGCCAATTCTTGCTTTCATCAAGAGTATCTCTATAAAGTTATGGTGTGAAGGTACCGCCAACACCCAAAGACAAATTTTTCCGCAACTGTGTGACAGGTGCATCAAATTTCAATTTCTTACAATAAGGCCAATTCTTGCTTCCATCAAGAGAGGGTTATGTTGTGAAGGCACCACCAACACCCAAAGACCAATTTTTCCAAACCTGTTACTTCTATCTAAAGTCTGCAAAGGAGACACCAGACTTTATCTAAAATTTGGTAATCTTGGCCTGAGTGTGCTATAATTTGATTTCTTCACATAAGGCTTGCTCACTGTGGTGCAAAATGTTGTTATTTCCATCCAAAGTCTGCCAAAGAGACACCAGAATTTAGCTGAAAAATCTCAAATCTTGTTCAGAGTTCACCAAATTGTGGCCTTGCAGGGAAAATCAATTTAAATGTTTTTTTTTTCTTCTTTATAAATGTCAGTTTTGCTTAAGCGGGTTCTATACACACTTCAAAAAGTTTGCGTCCTATAGCCTTTAATAGGGTTTGCGGTTTGTGTACAAACTTTTGCTATGTTTGAGAGTTCTGGCCCGAACCGAACCCGGGGTGTTCAGCCCATCTCTAGTGTGCAGCATTTAGGGACTGGTACCACAGGGACTGTACCAGTTTCCACCAATCCAGCATTAGCATTACCTCTCTCCCAGTGACCAATCCCACGGTTGCTATGAGATACGGGAAATGCACTCTCTCTCCAACCTCTGTGTTTGCTCCCTTCTCCTGGAGCCTCTCTACATCACTCTCTTCCGTGACACCAGGCTGGGTTCCAAGGCACTTAGTGTCACGGGTCTGGTCCAAAAAGTGGGGAACCGGCCCCTAGTGGAGGTGCCAAGCACTTAAACCTCTCCATTACCAGAGTAACTATCACCTCTGCCATATTGTGCTGATTGGCTGCCTTACGTGTGACACAGACACTGTAGACACTAACACCAAAGCTGGAGGTTCATTTTGT
This sequence comes from Rana muscosa, assembly GCA_029206835.1. Classification (NCBI taxonomy): domain Eukaryota; kingdom Metazoa; phylum Chordata; class Amphibia; order Anura; family Ranidae; genus Rana; species Rana muscosa. The sequence continues at coordinate 122,892,403 of CM055126.1, read as the reverse complement.
GTTAGTTGACACCAATGTTGGGGGTTACTTTTGCATCGCTGACACCAATACTGGGGATTATTATTGCATCCACTGACACCAATACTGTGGTTTATTTTTGCATCCATTGACACCAATGCTGGGGGATGGGTTATTATTGCGTCCACTGACACCAGTGCTTGGGATTATTATTGCACTCACTGACACCAATGTTAGGGATTATTATTTCACTCACTGACACCAGTGCTGGTTTTTATAGAGTCCGCTGACACCAGTATTGGGGCTTATTATTTTGTTTACTGACACTAATGTTGGGGGTTATAATTGTGTTCACTGATACCAATGTTGGTCATTGTTATTGCATGCATTGACACCAATGCTGGGATATTATTATTGTGTCCACTGACACCAATACTGGGGGTTGTTACTGTGTCAACTGACACCAATGCTGTTGGTTATTATTGTGTCCACTGACACCAATACTGTGGGTTATTGTACTTCAATTTATTCTGTGTGCATTGCAATACACTGTCGAAAATGCAGTAGGTCCAACATTTGTGGGCATTAAGGTATGAAAATGCACTGCTATTGTGCAGCCCTCTGGAAATGTCGGGGGCTGCAGTTGAGGTCCTCTATAATTTTTAACCTATGGGGTCCCTTGGATCAATAGCTGAGCAGCATGGATTCCCATGTGACTCAGAACATCCTTTGGTCACATATACTTGTAAATGTTTGCCAATTTTGGCTAGATCTGGCAACAATGCTCATCATTGGATGAACTTCCGCAAATACTTTAATTTTCTTGATCTTTCATAAATATTGATCAGTCTTATTGGATATTTGCAGCCAATCACCATTGTTTCCCTTTAAATAAAACAGATTCAGGAGCTGTATGGGTATAAGGTCCCCTTGTGTCTGCACTGACACATTTGGGTACGCCGAACATATACAATTATAAAAAAATCCTTCAAAGGAAAGATATTTCAGCAGTCAGCTCATTCTTGTGCCTCTGACTGCCCTTTAATGTCAATACCGTGTTTACACAGGACCAAAAACTGCTTTGAAAAAGTGAGCTATTCACCCGATGGGTTGTATTCCAGGAATTAAGTAGGAAGCTACAAATTCTATTAATTCAACCTTCTGGGTATTTCAGTCTCATGTTGTGCTAGAAAGCTTAGCTATCAGTGCCATGATAGATAACAACTAGTGAATAGGCTCAGGAAGTCTAGAGTTAAACAGTTTACCTTATGGTTTATTCTAATGACAGATAAGCAGTAGGTAGTTGGTGAGAGCCTCATGACAAATTGTATATCTCCGATTGTCAGTCTTAGACAAGGGGATTATCTGCTTCTGTGAGGGAGGTCAGCATCCAATCATCACCAGTCTTGTCAGTTGGAGACAGAAGGGGCACTTTGGACATCACACTTGACCACCTGCGTAGATTCCACACTACATTTTCAATAATCTCTTCCTGATAAGAGGTTGCCAACAATATTGGTAGGAACATAAAACTTCCCTTTAGACAATTTCCAAAGGAACTAAATTCTTAAAATAAAGTTCATGTGATACTTGACAGCTGTAGAGGAAAAAAAAAACAGAGTTTCAGGGGATAATGCTAAATGAAAAATATACTGCATAATGTTTACTATTGAAATTGCAGGCATCATTCCTCATATCCCCAACCCAGCTTCACATTTGGAAGCATCCTAGAAGATATATAAGGCATGTCAATTAAAGAAAGAGACTACTTTTTAAATATATTAAGTACCGTATATACTCGAGTATAAGCCGACCCGAATATAAGCCGAGGTACCTAATTTTACCACAAAAAAATGGGAAAACCTATTGACTTGAGTATAAGCCTAGGGTGTCCATCTGCATGCCTCACTGTGCCTCACTTTGCCTCACTGTGTCCATGTCCATGCCTCACTGTGTCCATGCCTCACTGTGTCCATGCCTCACTGTGTCCATGTGCATGCCTCACTGTGCCCATGCCTCACTGTGTCCATGTTAAGACTGACGTTTAACATGGGAGTCTATGGAAGGGGTACCCGTCTTTGAAAAATCGATGCTCCCTGGCTGTAGTTCCCCCAGACAACAAACTTTGCACACTTGTAGAGGAGAAATGGGGCTACATGTGTCCCCAAAGTCTGAGAGATCAGGCGCAAAAAGGTAACTTGAGTATAAGCCGAGGGGGGCATTTTCTGCACAAAAGTGTTGAAAAACTCGGCTTATACTCGAGTATATACAGTATTTCATATACACAGGCTTCTGATGAATAAAACAAATGGTCGATTCAACACAACACCAGGCACCAGTAAAAAAAATACCTTAGCACTGGGGCCTCCCTGCTCTTCAATGGCTAAATTAGATATAGGAGTTGAGGAATTAGCTGTAATACTTACTTTTTTCCTCACTCCAACAACCCTCCCCCATGCAGTGCGACTGGTCCCCATGCAGGCTCTTCTCTATGATACCCCAGTCTTGAACTCTCTATGAAATTATATACAATGCTGGCGCTTATGGTGACATAGAGACAAAACAAATGGTAATTACCAAAAAAGTCCTTTAAGCTGTGCAAAAGCTTTGGTGTGAGTTGAACAGTCCTGGGATAAAACTGGGCAGCCTTGCTGGGGGAGCCGAAGCTTTTACTATTTAAATTATCAATATATTTGAGGTTCTCCACGTATAGGTGGATTCAGTCCTCTTTTTTGGTCTGCTCCCGTTGCACACTAAAAATATATATAATTTTTTTTTTCCCCATACATCTACACATTATTCGTACTGTATATGGTTTTTTATTCATGCACACATTTTTTTTTTTTCTTCCATAAAGTTTTTATTGAGCAAAAATCACAAACATCGTATTACAAGGTACAAGACAGAACAAGTGCAGTCAAAGAACCAGCTTTAGGAACATCAGATAGTAACAATACAAGCATGTATGGGGACATACAGAACTCTTGTGAAAGAGGTAAGGAACGTGTAGTCGGACCGAAGCCCTTAATGCTTTAACTCGTATTCCGACTGTCTACTACGTTTGCTACTTGTCGTATTGCTTCTGGCATCGAAAGAGAGAGAGAAAAAAGAAAAAGGAGGGTGGTGTCTATGGGATAGCAGGAAGGAGATGAGGTGAGGGAAAAGAAGAAGAGAAAAAGAGAAAGAGCGAGAGGGATCCGACCTACAGAGTGGAGATGAGAGAAAAGGGGGGGGGGAAATGGGAATGGGGAGGGGGGCTCAGGGGCTGGGGGGCTGAGGGGCAACTACAAAGGCGGGGTTCATGTCTCACACACAGATGGGGGTAGGGGTATATTTGAGATAACGATGAAGGGGATAGGAGAAGATATAGCCTAGGGGGCCGGAAGGCGTAGGGGAGCTGATAAAGTGATGGGGAGGGGGCAAGATGGGGGTAGGGGGTAGGGGTGAGGGTGAGGGGAGTGACCACTCGTTTAGTTGTCTATGAGCCTGAACGAGGCGGTGTCGCCCTAAAGGATCATCCTCTAATCCGGGGGGATATGCTGTTTGTATTCTGCTGTTGTTGTGAAGTGTGACCAGCAGGACCAGATAGTCGAGAACTTCTCCATTCTTTCCTGGGAAATGTGGATCAGCTCTTCCATGTCACAAATTCTTGAAATAGTCGTAAACCATTCCTTAAGTGACGGTATATGACCGGAGCGCCAGTGTTTGGGGATGCACAGTCTAGCCACGTTAATCATGTGCATGGCTAGGGATTTTAAGTAGACTTTTCTAGATAGGGAGGTGTGGTGCAGGAGGAATTGTGCCGGTGTGAAGTCTAGGGAGTATGTGGTGACCGATGTGATGAGCCTGTGAACTTCCCTCCAGAAAGGCTGGATGCGTGCAATCCCACCAGATATGTAACATGGTTACCACTTCCGCTTTACACCTCCAGCATGTGTTGGAGGTTGAAGGGGCAAATTTGTGAATGAGGGATGGGGTTCTATACCACCTAGTGAGAACTTTATACCCATTCTCCTGAATAGCGACATTCAGCGACCCCCTATGTGCGTATTCATGGACTCCCATCCACTCAACTAGTGTCAGGGGGTAGGAAGTTCCCTATTCCACGAGATTTGCGACGGTGAGGAGGCCGAGTCTTTAGGTTCTATAAGTAGGAGGTATAGGAGGGAGATGAGGTGTCTTTGGGGGGTTTTACGATGACAAAGGGTTTCGAATGGCGTGAGTGGTCTTGTCCAGCTGTCGTGAGCTGCATAAGTGGAGAGAAAGTGATGTATTTGTCTGTAAGTCCAGAAAGGGAAGGACGAAGTGTTGGAAATGCGCTTGAGGTCTTCGATCGAGGCAAGCTTGCCGTCGATGTACAGTTGCGAAGCAATAATGTCCTGAAATGGCCATTCCTGTTTGAGGAAATTAGGTGACTCACCCGGGAGGAATTCAGAATTTCCTCTCAGCGTAGTTAACGGGCCCGGGGTGGGTGCAAGGGATCTGGTGGTGGGGGATGACTTGAGGAGCGCCAAGGAGGTGTGAATGAAAGGGTGTGAAACTACGGACTGTGGCCATTGTTTCGGGGATAGGCAAGGGAGGAGTCGTATTGGAATGGGCGAAAAGGAGTCTTCCAGCGTGGTCCAAATCTTTTCATAGGAGTGAATACACCAATCCGCGATTCTCGTGAGATGGCAGGCCACAAAATATTTGTACAGATCTGGGAGAGCAATGCCCCCTTTAGACTTGGGCCAGGTGAGTCTAGCGTATTTGATTCTAGGGTGGGAGGCTTTCCACAAAAATGTGGAGCATGCATTTCGATAAGAAGAGAAAAATCCTGCGGGGATAGACAATGGGATGGTTTGGAACAGATACAGCAGACGTGGGAGTATGATCATTTTAATCAGGGCGGCCCGGCCAAACCACGAGACATTAAGTGTCGACCATTCCCTAAGGTGTTCTTGGGCCTTGCTCAGAGCCGGGAGGAAGTTAAGGGCATAAAGATCCTTAAGACAGGGCGGAATTCGGATTCCAAGGTAGGAAATTGCGGTCTTTTCCCAATGAAATGGGAAGGACTCCTGACAGTGGGCGACCTCCTGTAATGGAAGGGTGACATTCAGGGCCTGGGACTTTGTGTAGTTAATTTTCAGGTTTGAGATTACCCCAAAGGCTTCCAAATCTTCCAAGAGCGATGGGAGGGAGGTACGCGGCGAAGCGAGAGAGAGCAGGATGTCGTCCGCAAAGGCGGCTACTTTAAATTCCCTGCCCTTAACCATCAGTCCCTTAACATCCGCGTTTTCTCTCAGTTTGTTTAAAAGGGGTTCTAGGGAGAGGATGTAGATCAGGGGGTAGAGGGGGCAGCCTTGGCGAGTGCCATTGTTGATGGGGAAGGCGTTCGACAGGTGGCCGTTAACTCTCACTGCCACCGTGGGACCAGCGTATAATGCCATTATGGAGGTGAGCATGCGGTCTTCCAGGCCTATGCCTTTTAGGACTTCTCGCATATAGTCCCAAGCCACCCTGTCAAACGCCTTCTCTGCATCCAGCGAAAGTAGGAATCCCGGGGTTTTAGTTGAGGTGAGCCAATGATGTAGGTTAAGGGTTCGTATGGTGTTGTCACGGGCCTCTCGACCCGGAACAAAGCCCACTTGGTCCCTGGATATAAGACCAGGGATCAGAGGCGTCAACCTGTTGGCAAGTATTTTGAAATAGATTTTTATGTCCACATTAAGGAGTGAGATTGGCCTATAATTGGCTACCTGAAGGGGATCCTTCCCTTCCTTGGGGATTACGGTGATGTGTGCCTCTAGCAGTCTGGTTGGTCGGTCTCGCGTGTTGGCCAGGGCATTAAACATCTGTAGGAGGTTGGGAGACAGGACGTCAACAAAAGATTTGTAATACTGGAGAGTGTACCCATCGGGGCCCGGACTTTTGCCTAGCTTCATTTGTTTCAGGACTGTCTCTAGCTCCCCTAGCGAGAATTGCCCCTCTAGGGATTGTGCCTGCTGGGAAGACAGAGGTGTGGGGCCATACTGAGAGAGAAAATCCGTAATGAGTGCTTGGCGTGTATCACCCGAGATTCGGAGCGGCTGCCTGGGGTGAAGGTTTAGAGCTTACTGTAAAAAGATTCAAATTCTTTTGCGATGTCCTCGCTCTTGGCCAGGAGAGTACCCCTGGGATCGCGTAAGGCGTGTATGGTGGACGAGGGTTTGGCCGTCTGAACTGATCGAGCTAAAAGGCGGCCGCTCTTGTTGCCCTGTTCATAAAACACCCTCTGGCCTAAGATGTATCGTCTCTTTGTGCGTTTACCCAGTTCCTCAGCGAGAAGCAAGCGGGTCTGAATTAGATCCTGTAGGGTGATCTGGGCTTGTGATTGTTTATGGGATAATTCCAATGATCTAAGCCTTGTGAGGAGGGAGTGTATTCTTTCCTGATGAAGTTTTTTGGCCTGAGAATTAAGGGTCAGCAGTTCCCCCCTAATCACACACTTGTGGGCTTCCCATAGGGACAGTGGAGAGATGTCAGGACTAGCATTTTCCTGGAAGTATAGCTTAATACGTGTGCGGATGCGTTCCAGGATAATTGGGTCTTTCAAGCAGGAAGGGTTAAACCGCCAGACTTTGGTCTTGGGGTAGGTTTCTGGAAACAATAGTGTGACAGTAATGGGGTGGTGGTCTGAGAGGAACATCGGCTCGATGGAAGAGTGATGAAGGGCGGGGAGGTCAGACTGGGAAAGGAAGAACAGGTCGATTCTTGAGTATTTCTGGTGCGGGGCCGAGAAAAATGTGTAGTCTTTGGTTGAGGGGTAAAGGGTGCGCCATGCGTCATGAAGGTTCAGGGATTGTAATTGGGCTTTGATGTGACGTAATGCCTTATAAGTAAGTATTGACGAACCTGTAGAGGTATCTAGGGTGGGGTTTAAAGGTACATTGAAGTTGCCACCCAAGAGGACTAGACCGCTCTTGAAAGTGGCCAGGAGGGCACAAATCTTGTGGAGGAAGGAGACCTGATGTTCGTTAGGGCAATAGATGTTAGCCAGAGTAATTGGCTTCGATGCGTATGTTCCCTTAATAAAGATAAATCTTCCTTCTGGATCCACCAGGGAGTCAGTCAGAAGAAAATTGGCGTGTCTCGATATAAGAATCGATACCCCCTTGGATTTGGACACCGGGTTGGTAGCATGAAGGGCAGAGCGGTATATGTGGTTAGAAAGTTTAGGAACGGCGTCAGATCGAAAATGAGTCTCCTGTAAAAAAATAAAGTGAGCCTTATGTTTGGTAAGCGAAGATAGGACCTGCGACCTTTTTTCTGGCACGTTAAGGCCTTTCGTGTTCAACGAGACACATTTCAGGGTCAGAGGGACAATTGTTCTAGGAGGGGTCTGCATTGTGGGGCGTTAGGAAGATGCTGGAGAGAGAATCTGGCTATCGAATATGATAGGAACTTACTCAAAGAGTGGGTGCGAGGGTCACTCCCCCGGGGGGGGGGGAGGTAACACACAGGGAGAAGGATGGATTAATGGGGGGGGGAGATAAGTGGAGGGGGGGAGGTCAGGGAAAGATAGGAATAGGAAAAATAAAGATATACAAGTCTAAAAGGAGGGGGAAGTATAGATAAAAGGAAAGAGAAGTACCAGAGGTGGGAGTCGCTAGGCTATCCACCTGTATGGGTCAGGGGTAAGATCTGGGATGTCAGCTGCGTCTCTACGAGACCGCTGTGTGGGGGTAGTAGGGTGAACGACAACCACAGCCTAACAGTGGACCGGGGGTCTAAAAGAAGCACGTGGGAGAACCCGCCTACCGCGGGGCCCCAAAAAGTGTAGTGGGGAGCCTACCGTAAAGGAGAAGCAACAGATGAAACGGGGGTTAAGTGCATAGTAACAACACCTTAATCAACCTAACAAAACATAACATAGCATTTTCCAATACTCAAATTTAGGGCCAGCAAAGGCCAGCCGTGCTATTGTCAAGTAGGACTCTGGGGAGAACTCAAGAGCCGACGACAACCTGTGGGGTAATCAGGGTGGATGACAACCTTTCCAAGCTAATCTTGGCATGGCGGTCTAAGGTAGGGGATGGGGGGGCGAGGGCGGGGGGATATGGTGGGTGGAAGGCGGGGACCGGGGGGGAGGGAGAGAGGAAAGGAGTAAGCACTGGGATATGTGAAGGGATGGGATGAGAGGAGGAGGTGGAGGGGGGAGGAGGGGAGAGGGTGTGGGGGGAAGAGGGGATGGGATGAGGGGGAAGAGGGAGGTGGGAGGGGAGAGGGAGGTAGAAGGTAAAGTGGGATGAAAGACGGGGGGGAAGGAAGGGGGGGAAGGAAGGGGGGGACATAGGGGGGGTGAGGGGGGAAGGAGGGGAGGTGAGGGGGGAAGGAGAGGGGGTGGGGAGGAGATGGAAGGAGGGGGGGCGAGGGGAGTAGAACCCGGGGGGGTAAGGAGGGAGAGGGGAGGGTGCTAATGGGTGGGAGGACACCCAAAATGGGTTGGGGGATGATGCCCCGCGCCTTATCCGCGCGTCAGAGATGGGGGGGACCCTCGGGCCCCGACCCGAGCAGCAGCCATCTATGGGAGCTCCGTCAGCCCACTCCCCCGGCTCAAATTCGACGAGGGAGAGGGCTGGGGGGAGCAAGTGTGGACAGGGACTACAGGGAGACACTGGCAATGGGTGATAAAAATGCTGAATAAATTAACATAAAGGCAAAGAAATAAAAAAAAAAAAAATAGGTAGCATATATACGTTGCCTGCGGTGACGTGAATACTGTCCCCGTTCAAGTAAGCGTCCCTGGAGAAGATGTTGCGCCCGGAATGAAGGCCGAAGTATAGGGCCATGAAAAGTTCCGCCTACCCGTTGCAGGAGACGAGTGACAGTTCAAATCAAACATCACCTGTAGAGCGGTCTGTCGGCCTTTCAGGATAGAGTCTACGGTGCTGCATGAACGTGAGGCCACACACGAGTCCCAGGTCCGGCCACCATCACTCAAGCAGGGCCTCCCGCCCGACGTAGTCGGCCTATGGGAGAGAGAAGAAAAAAAAAAAAAAAAGAGGGGGGGGTCTTCCGGGTGTCGGGACATTTCGCCAACCGGCTCTTTGCCTCAGGGCAAGCTATGAAAGATCCGAACATGTGATGGGGTTCCGGGGCTGTGAGAGGGGAAGACAATAAAGTGGTTCTCTGGGGAGAGTCACATCTCGGTTCAGTCCCCAGGGCGGGACAAGACATGGTCAAATCTAGGAAAGTCCAGCTGTGGACAGCGGTGCAGGAGGGGCTGAGGTAGAGTCCACGGGCGCTGCTATGGGCTGGTCTCTGAGAACTCGGGTGGCTCCCGTAGGTCACTGGAGGGGGAGCCGGGGCGGGGGAGCATCATCCGTGAGGTACAAGGGTACCGGGTGTCTGTAGTAAAGCAGGGGGGAGGAACACTCACAGGTTGCCGGTCTCCATCCATCTCAAGCCATCCAGACAAACAGTCAGTACCTCTCCCTACACACGCGGCGGTGAAGGGCTACGTTGGCGTAGTTCCCGGCGTGAGGAGCGGGCATTCGGAGACATCGGTCCGGGTCTACGATGTAGAAGAGCTTCTAGTGTTCCTGTGCATAGCAGAAAAAAAAACGGTAGGCTCCCGTTTAAGTAGAAAAAACACCCCGGTCACACAGGAGCTCTCAGTTTAGGCATCCATCTCGGTCTCCGTCCAGGCCACGCCCCCATTTTTTTTTGTTTTGTCTTTTTTTATCTCAATCTAAAATTACCATCATTTCAGATATCGATCTGAAGTTTGTTCTCGCAGAGAGTTCATACGGTGTTTTGCTTTGTAAGATAGGACATCAAATATGGACTTTCTGGTCGATATAGAGTCCAAGAAATATAGTATACTGGATTCACTTTATACCATATTGCCTCCTTTATTGTTTTTGGATGATGTCACCTTAACCAAAAATAATAGGTATAAATTATGTGGTAAATTCAAGAAACTAGAACTTCTAGTACATTCCACCAACTCACAATGGTGGGCCAAATATTTCTTGGAGAAATATCTAGACAGTAGAATAACACCTAGAGGTTTAAGAATTTTAAAAAATTGTTAATTTTTGGAGCCTGATGATGCCAGAGAGTGGAACAGTCTGGTTGAATTTTGCACCACAAAGTGGATGAATATCCTAATAAACCACAGAGCAAACAAATTTGATCAGCTAGAAAAAGTGGTTCAATCTTTGTGTACTGAAATTTTAGAATTTGGGCACTTGGTTAGATATCCTCAAAAAGCAAAACAAAAAACTAGAGGGTGATCTTATATATAGCAAATTGGGTAAATTTAGACGGGATATAAAAGACTATTCAAACAATTAGGTGTTCACTTGGATGGACAAAACAAAAACTCCAACTCCTCTCACTTTACCACATTCTCCCAATACTGTGACAATATCACAGTCATATAATAGCCCTGTGCTCAATATCCCCCCTCCCTCTCTCCCTTATCCCCCACCCCTTATGTCCCTAGTTCCCATAACTAAACATCTACCAAAAAATAACACCCCACAGCTTTCAAAAAAACTTCAATTGTCTATCAATCCAACTACCACTATAATAAAAAAAAACCTTCCCAAATACGGAAGGGGTTTAAACGCTGTTTAGATATCTTCCCTATCCTGTACACAAATTCACTGTCGATCCTCCACAGCCAGACGACAACTTCCCATAGGAATTAATCCTTCTGAAAGAACGAGACACACTCTGTATCTTTCTCTGGATAGACTGACTTTATTAAGAAAAACATTGTACTTTTTATACACATCCAATACTGCATTAACCCAAAATGAACAATGGTCCAGCTCCACTCACAACATAACCAGACCCAATACACATTATTTTGACACCTGTTAGGAGACAACAGGTTCTAATCCCCTTTTAGTTTAAATGACTAAATGACTTGTTAGGCTAGCTTTTGTCTCCCAATCAAAAGACTTTACACAATAGAAACCTAACGACCTTCAATACACATCTCACAATGAAAGGATTTGTAGCCTGTCTGTCTGAGTACAATCCACACAAGTATAGAATTAATTATCCCTATTCACACTAAAAGGGTCTTCAGACGCCCTTTTAGATTCATTTACATCACAACTGGCAGGTAACGCATCTCTCAATTAACCTGTTGAGTTCAGAATAAAATAATCAGTACATATTGTGGACTAATATTACTATTTCAATTTCAAGCAATCCAAGCCATATTCTTAATGTCCATGGTTTCCTGGCTCACCCTGTGTCCAAAGTGACCCCCCTGTCACACATCTCCCCTTTCGGCAGGAGACTAACACAGGAGGTGACCCCAGACGGGTTGACTCCGAAGTTAGTCCATAGGTCCATTCTTCTAATGCCGGTATCCACACAGTACCCCCAATAAATTGCTCCAAACAGAGCATTACTTACCCAGCCAACCTCTGCCTCTCTCAGAGAACATACCCGCTGCTGGGGAGAAGACAGGGTGACTGGGCTCAGTCCGTCATGCTGTTGAGGATCTGGGCTGACTGCCCAGCATCCCTGGGGTATACAAGTGGAGACTGAAGTCCCATCCACTTGTGGTAGGTGAAAATCCCCCAGTGCTTGCAAAGCAAGGCTGACATCCTCCTGTCTCAGTGTCACACCATTTTCTGGGGTTGGGTCAGTGAAGACCGAAGTCCCATCCAGTACCACAGGAACTCCCTCTTCTGTTAGTTGAGAGCAGAGGCCCGCGCTACTCTGCTCTGTTGCCAGCTCTTCTGCTGGGTTGCTGTGAGTGGAGACCGCAGTCCCACCCACCGATATCAGCTCAAGTTGCAGTTGTGTGCAGAGGCCAGTAGCATTCTGCCCTGCTGCCAGTGATTCAGCTGGGGGTAAAAGCTTTACCACCTCAGCTTGTTGCTGGAGAGAGGGGCCAACTGCCCCGGCTCCCTGAAACTCCACAGTTGTTTCCGGTGCTGGGCAGAGGTTGCTATCACTCTGCCCTGTTGCCAGCACTTCTGCTGGGGACTCCACACCATCTGCTCTGGCTAACTGTTGGGGAGGGAAAAGAGCTGCTTCTCCTCCCTGCATCTCTGAAATCCCCTGGGAAAGAGGAACCATCACCTTCTCACCTCGGGCCTCCAAAACTGCCACGGGTGTAGAGCAGGGTCTGCAGTACTTTGTCCTGCTGCCAGTACTTGAGCAGGCGATGCATAATCCATAACATCCTCTGAACAGTCCCTTAAGTCCATACCTTCTGTAATCTGTGGCTGGGGAGATGAGCCAACTGCCCTAGCTCCCTGGAACTCCATATCATCCACTTCGGCTTTAGGGATAGAAATCTCCAGATGTTCCACTGCCGATTCTTCAGCCAGGCTAGCTCCTTGGAACTCCATATCATCCACTTCGGCTTTAGGGATGGCAATCTTCAGATTTTCCACTGCCGATTCTTCAGGCAGGCTAGCTCCCTGGAACTCCATATCATCCACTTCGGCTTTAGGGATGGCAGTCTTCAGATTTTCCACTGCCGATTCTTCAGCCAGGATTTCATAGTTGTCAACTGGTATTTCCTGATAGTCCCAGGCAAAGGTAGCCCCACCCTGCTGCTGAGCAGATTCTAGCAGCTGTCTGTAGGCGATCTCCGATTGCCGTATTTCTGCCATTCTCCGCTCATGTTGTCGCTCTAGTTCTCTCTTTTGTCGCTCTCATTCTCTCTCTTGTCGCTCTAGTTCTCTCTTTTGTCGCTCTCGTTCTCTCTCTTGTCGCTCTAGTTTTCTCTTTTGTCGCTGTAGTTTTTTCTCTTGTCGCTCATCCTGCAGCTGGATGCCTCTAATGGCTTCCTGTATGGCGGTCTCTGATGGGTTAGCACCATATAATGCCAAGCGCTCTCGAACTCGTTGCTGAAACAAGTCTTCAACTGATCGGGGTCCTGCATCACCATCCCTCTGATCCATCTCGGCCAGCTCCCTGATCAAGGTGGCCCTGTTCTTTGTCCCACTGGTCCCTCCACGGCTCTCAAGTAGGTCCTTCAATGTGGCTTTCCTGCAGGCTGCATAGCTGGTCATTCACTGTGGTAGCTTGGAGTGTCCCAGGAACTGGAGGGAAAATCCCGCTGCTGCCAACCAATGTAACGGCACCCCAAATACGGAAGGGGTTTAAACGCCGTTTAGATATCTTCCCTGTCCTGGACACAAATTCACTGTCGATCCTCCACAGCCAGACGACCACTTCCCATAGGAATTAATCCTTCTGAAAGAACGAGACGCACTCTGTATCTTTCTCTGGATAGACTGACTTTATTAAGAAAAACATTGTACTTTTTATACACATCCAATACTGCATTAACCTAAAATGAACAATGGTCCAGCTCCACCCACAACATAACCAGACCCAATACACATTATTTTGACACCTGTTAGGAGACAACAGGTTCTAATCCCCTTTTAGTTTAAATGACTTAATGACTTGTTAGGCTAGCTTTTGTCTCCCGATCAAAAGACTTTACACAATAGAAACCTAACGACCTTCAATACACATATCACAATGAAAGGATTTGTAGCCTGTCTGTCTGAGTACAATCCACACAAGTATAGAATTAATTATCCCTATTCACACTAAAAGGGTCTTCAGACGCCCATTTAGATTCATTTACATCACAACTGGCAGGTAACACATCTCTCAATTAACCTGTTGAGTTCAGAATAAAATAATCAGTACATATTGTGGACTAATATTACTATTTCAATTTCAAGCAATCCAAGCCATATTCTTAATGTCCATGGTTTCCTGGCTCACCCTGTGTCCAAAGTGACCCCCCTGTCACAATTAGTTTACCCACACCTGCCCTGAATAGTTCTAACTCCAATCCATGTGCTTCCACATGTCCAAACAAGCCTATATCCATCACCTTTGGTGACACAGAGAACTTGGCTAACATACAGAGTATCTCTGGTCTTAAAAACTCTGTGGATAATTTGGTTCTTCCATTCAATCCCTCTTTTTTAGCAAAGAACACCTCTCCGGCTTTGTCAAGCAAAAGAAAATTTGCAGAAGAGGCTGCAGAGGGGGCAGAAATAGAACTAGAGGAAAAAATGCACCAAAAACCCGGAAACTGTGAAAATATATAATCTGTCTAAGCATAATTTAACATCAGCCGAAACCTCCCTACTTGGTCGGGGCCTCAATTTTGCACCTTCTAATAAACCGGACCCATTTTTATTGTTTAAGGATCTTAATAGATATGTCAGGAATCTGACTCTTAAGAGATTCTTTCAGATCCAAAAATCCAAGCATACATTGCATACTGATATTTTTGATGCCCCAGGCGCTTTGGATTCAGAGCCAGATATCAGTGAATTAAATTTTGACATCGATGTTATTGAGACGCTTGAGCAATTATGGCATGACGAGTCTCATACAAGACTTGACCTCTTTACTCAGCATCTTTGTACTTCTCCACCTATCATACACACTCCATTTAAACCAAAGTCGACATTTTTTCCATATCAGCCTAGAGGTCCCCATCTTATAACCTTCTACAACATGGTTTTTACTGATCTCAAAAGGATGTGTTCTCATCCCACTTCCAATACCTCTTCACTTGGCCACTTAACTCGAGAAGAGAATATTGCCTTGTCTTGTCTCACCAAAAAAGAGGATAAAGGCGGCGGCATTGTCATACAGGACCGAGATAAGTATATCTTGGAGGCAGAATGCTTGTTAGGCGATAAACAGACATATTTGAAGCTAAGAAGTGACCCCTTGTCGGGCTATAAAACAGAAATTGATACATTGAGTCAGCCCTATCTAAAAACATAATTAGTAAAAATGAGGCCTTTTTCCTACTGTGAGGGGGTTAGCTCGGCAGCGGGTGTGTGTGACCCCCGGGATGGGCTCCCCACACAAAACAGGCCCAGCAAACGGAGGTTGTGGTTTTCAAAATCAAAAAAAGGTGCGGTTTATTTTCTATTTACAGTGACAAAACACAGCAAAGCAAAAGAAACATAACCAAAATAAATCCTGGTCAAGTTGACCTCTGACTAAACATACAGGTTTCCTAACTAACAACTGGGATCAGCCTAGTGCTGTCCTAGTCCCTAAGTCCCTGGTTTAGTAAAAGTCCAAACAAATAGCCACACAGGCTTTGCCTCACCGCACAGGGGTTCACTCTCCCTAGACAGTCCACACAGGTCTGGTTCCAGGCATGAGCTAACATCTAATGAAGCTGGGAGTTCTTATAGAGGCCTAAATGAGCTGACAAGCTTCAGCTGGCCTCATCAACTCCCTGTCTGCACGACGCCCAGCCCTCTCCCTAGAGGTATGAGTCATCCATGAGCCCACTAGCCTTATACAACTCTCCACCTAGTTGTATAAGTCGGCGTAAAGCCTGAATCTGGGCGAAATATATCTACCCCCCTGGATGCAACCAGGTGACTTTACCTTCCTGCTGTCACATACCCCCCCCTCTTGTTTTAACCTCGGGGTTGGAACACCAGCAATCAGGCATTCATGTACTCGAGACAAAGCATCCACATTCCCCATTTGAACGCCAGGGCGATGCTTTACTGTGAAGTTGAATTCCTGGAGGGCCAGGAACCACCTATTCACTCTTCTATTTGTTTCCTTGTTTTGAGCCATCCACTTTAACGGAGCGTGATCCGTAACCATGTCAAAGTGCCTACCTAGCAGGTAGTACCGAAGGGAATCTAGAGCCCACTTCACCGCTAAGCACTCCTTTTCAACGGTGGCGTAATTTACCTCATGGGACTTCAACTTCCTGCTGAGGTAAATGACTGGGTGCTCTTCCCCGTTCCAGACCTGGGACAATACTGCTCCTAACCCCACATCTGACGCATCACTTTGTACGACAAAGTCTTTAGAGAAGTCGGGTGAGTACAACACTGGCTGGCTACATAAGGCTTGTTTCAAGAACTGGAATGCTGCCTCAGCCTCGGGGGTCCATTTAATCATGACCAACCCTTTCCCCTTCGTCAGGTTGGTTAGGGGCACAGCCTTAGAAGCAAAGTGGGGAATGAATCGCCGATAATACCCAGCGATTCCCAGAAAGACTCGTACCTGCTTCTTGCTGTTGGGACGTGGCCAACTCTGGATGGCCTCGACTTTGTTGAGTTGGGGTTTTATTACTCCCCTCCCAATGGTGTACCCAAGATATTTGGCCTCCTCCTGCCCAATGGTACACTTCTTGGGGTTAGCCGTAAACCCCGCTTCCCGAACAGAGTCCAGGACTGCTTGCACTTTTGGCAGATGTGAGGCCCAATCTGTGCTATGGACAATTACGTCATCCAGGTAAGCCGCAGCATACTTCCGATGGGGCCTCAGCATCTGGTCCATTTTCCGCTGGAATGTGGCCGGCGCATTCTGTAACCCGAACGGCATTCTTTTGTATTGGAACGCCCCGTCTGGGGTTACAAATGCGGTTTTCTCTTTGGCCGACTTGGCCAGGGGGATTTGCCAATACCCTTTTGTGAGGTCAAGAGTCGTCATGTATCGGGCTGTTCCCAGCCGGTCGATCAACTCATCTATACGTGGCATGGGGTAGGTGTCAAATTTTGTAACTTTGTTCAACTGACGAAAATCGTTACAAAATCGCCAGCTCCCATCCGGTTTAGGCACCAACACGATGGGACTAGACCAATCACTTTGGGACTCCTCTATCACCCCTAAGTTCAGCATTTTCTGTACTTCCTCCCGTATTGCCTCCCGTCGAGCCTCTGGGATCCGATAGGGTTTTAACTTCACCCTTTCACCGGGCGGGGTAATGATGTCATGCTCTACCCCAGATGTTTGTCCCGGCAGCTCAGAGAATACCTCCTTGTTGCGAAGCACAAACTCCTTAACCTCCTGTTGTTGGGGTTGTGACAAGGTGGCTGCTATTCCAACCTCGGGAATCACGCAACCAGTTTGAGCTGGTGACCAAGTGTCTGCGACTAGGGACTCTCTATCCCTCCAGGCTTTCAACAGATTAACGTGATAGATCTGTTCGGGCTTTCGCCTTCCTGGTTGTCTGACCTTGTAATTCACTTCGCTCACTTTTTCCATTATCTCGTAGGGGCCTTGCCATTTGGCAAGGAATTTACTTTCAACCGTAGGGACAAGTACCAATATCCTATCCCCCGGGGAAAAGGTACGGGTCTTGGCTCCACGGTTGTACACTCTCTGCTGTGCCAACTGCGCTTGGGCCAAATGTTCCTTCACGATGGGCATTACCTGTGCAATTCGATCTTGCATCAGGGCGACATGCTCAATCACACTCCTGTGGGGAGAACTCTCACTTTCCCAAGTTTCCTTGGCAATATCCAACAGCCCTCTTGGGTGTCTCCCATACAGTAACTCAAAGGGGGAGAATCCCGTAGAGGATTGGGGCACCTCCCTAATAGCAAACATCAAGTAAGGAAGTAAACAGTCCCAATCCTTTCCATCTCTATCCACCACTTTCTTCAACATTTGTTTTAGGGTTTTGTTGAATCTTTCAACCAGCCCATCGGTTTGGGGGTGATACACAGACGTACGCAATTGCGTCACTTTGAACAATTTACACAGCTCTTTCATAACCCGGGACATAAAGGGTGTACCTTGGTCCGTAAGCAGTTCTTTACAAATACCCACCCGGCTAAAAACAAGAGATAGCTCTTTGGCTATGGTTTTGGCCGAGGTATTTCGGAGAGGGATCGCTTCTGGATAACGGGTGGCATAGTCCATTATAACTAATATGTACTGGTGCCCCCTAGCGGACTTGATTATAGGACCTACCAAATCCATGGCGATCCTCTCAAACGGGACCTCAATGATGGGTAGAGGGACCAGCGGGCTACGGAAATGTGGCATCGGGGCCAACCTCTGACACACAGGGCAGGAGGAACAATAATTTTCTACGTCCTTCATCACCCCCGGCCAATAGAATCTCTGTAATACCCTCTCTCGGGTTTTCTCTGTCCCCAGATGACCTCCAAGAATGTGCCCATGGGCCAACTCCAACACCAACTTCCTGTAAGGTTTGGGCACCACAAGCTGCTCAACGGTTTCTTCTGCCCTTTTTGCCACCCGATACAGTAGGTCCTTCTCTACGCTGAAGTATGGGTAAGTGCAGGTATTATCTGGATTCACTAACTCGCCATCTATTTTCACTACGTTTTCCCGTGCCTTTATTAGGGCGGGGTCTTTCAACTGTTCTGTGGCAAAGTTTTCCCTGTGAACCTCAAGATCAGAAAACTCCACAGACGGTAGGTTTTCGTCTGAGGAGGTGGGCTCCTCTCCAGTTTCTTGAGTCTCCCCTGCCAATACTGATAAGGGAAATTCCGGAGAGTCCTCACCACTCTCAGGGGAGTTCTGGCTATCACATTCCTGGTACATAGGGGCACCAGTGAGGGGCTCAGGATCATCCCACAGTTCCCAGAACTTCGGAAAATCCCTTCCCACAATGGCGTCATGCGGTAACTGAGATACTAAGCCCACTGGATGAGAGAGGGTACCTTTGGGGGTCTCGAAACACACTGTAGTCACTGGATACTCTCGGGTGTCCCCATGCACACAAATAACAGCTACCTTGCTATTTCCAGAGACCTCTGTTTTAACTAACTCAGCCTTTATCAGGGTCACAAGGCTACCTGAATCCAGCAATACCACAACATTTCTACCATTAACACACATTTTGCATAAATGTTTCTCAGTTCCTCGAATGGCAGTGCATGCGACTGTCGCACACAGCGACTGACGTCTGCCCGTCAGAAAGTCACACTGCATGGGTTCCTCCACAACCGGGCAATTGGCTGCAATATGTCCCGCTTGCCGGCAGCGGTAGCAAACGATCCTTCTTGCCGCCTCTTGAGCCGCTGATTTCCCAGGCTGTTCTCGCCAAACTTGGGGTAGAGCTCCCACCCTCTCACTCTCTCCACCCTCACCCCTTGGAATCCTCTTATCCGCCCCTGGGGATGGTCTGGTCTTAGGGTGGAAAGTCCGAGTGTCTCTGGAAGAGGCCGTCAGGTTCTCTGTAGCCAAGTATTTCTCCACACGATCCACAAGACCATCGGCCGTCTCTGGGTCTCCATGGCTTACCCACTTTTGGATGGCAGTAGGAAGAGCTCTCAAAAACCGATCCATTACAACACGTTCCACAATCTTTGGTGCGGACAAAGTCTCTGGCTGTAGCCACTTTCTGCTCAGGTGAATGAGATCATACATTTGAGACCTGGGGGGTTTTCCAAGCTGGAAAGTCCAGTTATGCACACGCTGAGCCCGGACAGCCTGGGTGACACCCAGCCTTGCCAATATTTCAGCTTTTAGCATCACATAGTCTTTTGCTTGGTTAGGCTCTAGGTCATAGTAAGCTTTCTGCGATTCACCAGTTAACAGAGGAGCCACCAGTCCAGCCCACTGCTCCTCAGGCCACTTTTCTCTTTCAGCGGTCCTTTCAAATGTGGTCGAAAATACCTCTGGATCATCCTCTCCAGTCATTTTTGTCAATAAACGACTCACCCCAAAGGACGCGGTATTAGTGGGACGGCTTTCCTCACTGGTCTGCGGACGTTGCTGCATTACTGCTTCCATCTGTTGTTGTAGTCTCTGCTCTTGCTTCTGTAACAGGTCTATGAAGCGGGCCTCAGATTGCTGCTGGGCTCGTTGCTGAGCCTCCAGACTCTGTTGCAAAGTTGCGTTTGTCTGCTGCTGGGCTGCAAGGCTCCTTTGCAAACCTGCATTTGTCTGCTGTTGATTGGCATTTGCTAGAGCCAGCTGCTTCAGTATCTCCTCCATGCTGGCTTAAAAAAAACTGCCACTGGTTCTCCACCAACTGTGAGGGGGTTAGCTCGGCAGCGGGTGTGTGTGACCCCCGGGATGGGCTCCCCACACAAAACAGGCCCAGCAAACGGAGGTTGTGGTTTTCAAAATCAAAAAAAGGTGCGGTTTATTTTCTATTTACAGTGACAAAACACAGCAAAGCAAAAGAAACATAACCAAAATAAATCCTGGTCAAGTTGACCTCTGACTAAACATACAGGTTTCCTAACTAACAACTGGGATCAGCCTAGTGCTGTCCTAGTCCCTAAGTCCCTGGTTTAGTAAAAGTCCAAACAAATAGCCACACAGGCTTTGCCTCACCGCACAGGGGTTCACTCTCCCTAGACAGTCCACACAGGTCTGGTTCCAGGCATGAGCTAACATCTAATGAAGCTGGGAGTTCTTATAGAGGCCTAAATGAGCTGACAAGCTTCAGCTGGCCTCATCAACTCCCTGTCTGCACGACGCCCAGCCCTCTCCCTAGAGGTATGAGTCATCCATGAGCCCACTAGCCTTATACAACTCTCCACCTAGTTGTATAAGTCGGCGTAAAGCCTGAATCTGGGCGAAATATATCTACCCCCCTGGATGCAACCAGGTGACTTTACCTTCCTGCTGTCACACCTACGTAGAGATTATTATCACACTCCTTAGTTTTACCACATACCAAAGATCCACAAGAGCTCTGATCATCCTCCAGGTAGACCTATCATTGCTGCCATGGATAGTATCACTTCTGGTTTATCAAAATGCATTGACTATCATTTGCAACCCCTGGCCCAAGGTTTGCGATCTTATATCCGAGATGGTACTCGTCTCTTGGATTTGCTCGAACCATAGAGGTGGGAAGAAGACTACGTCTGGATGTCTCTGGACGTGGCCTCTCTTTACACCTCTATACCCCATGAATTTGGTTTGGAAGCCATAGGTCATTTTCTTTTTGAAAACTCCTACATTGGAGGCGAACAGGCGAATTTTATATTGGATTGTACCAATTTTTGTTTAACTCACAATTATTATTATTTTGACCAAGAATATTTTTTACAGATTAAGGGTACTGCAATGGGCGCGAATTTTGCGCCGTCCTATGCCAATTTGGCCATGGGTCTATGAGAGGATAGATACATGTGGTCTAATAATTTGGTGTTCTATGGC
Organism: Rana muscosa; assembly: GCA_029206835.1. NCBI lineage: Eukaryota > Metazoa > Chordata > Amphibia > Anura > Ranidae > Rana > Rana muscosa. Next base: position 122,871,547 of record CM055126.1, on the reverse strand, counting down.
AGGTACATCGATGACATCGTCATCATCTGGGATGGTGGTGGTGATGTCATCGATGACTTTGTCAATCACTGCAATCCAAACACATGTGGTCTGTCTTTTACCCATGTTTGGGATAAGGACAGACTGACTTTTCTTGATTTGGACCTCTATCACTCAGGTAAAGATATTCAGGCCAAAAATAATTTTAAGCCAACAGCAGGCAACTCCTTACTTCATTTTAAAAGTTGCCACTACAAAAAGTGGACAAATAATATCCCTAGAGGCCAATTCTGCCGATTGCGGCGAAATTGCACCAAAAAAATCTGATTATATTGAACAAAGCACAATCCTTAAAAAGAAGTTGTATGACAAGGAGTATCCAACTTCGTTGATAGACCATGCATACAATCATTATTTGGAGCCTAGAGTACACCCCAGCACGCAGAATGAGGACCGCACAGACAAGTTTGATCCGTCTATTCGCTTTATAACAAGGTTCCATACAGAGTCCAATAAAATGGAATCTATTTAAAAAAAATACTGGCCCATACTATTGGAAGATCCACACCTAAAATCCGTTCTTACTGACACCCCTAGGGTTACCTACAGAAGAGCCACTAATCTGAAGAATAGAATAGCTCCTAGCAAATTGAAGTGCAAAAGAGCTTCCCTGTTGTAACACATTGATATGTTCCCTTTAAAAGGCATGTTTCAATGCAGAAAAAACTTGTGCAAAACATGTTCCTTTATAGATCATGGACAAAACCAATTCATCACAAAAGGAAAAACACACCTTCTGGGGGCTTTTTACAATTGCAGTTCAGATTTTGTCGTTTATGTGTCAACTTGCCCTTGCAAATTGTTATACGTAGGCCGCACCATAAGACCCCTACGCCAACGTTTTGGCGAACACAGAAGAAAAATAGAAGGTGGAAAAGATAAGCACAGTGTGCCCCGTCATTTTGCTGGGTGTCATCACAAATCCACAGAAGGCCTCAGAGTGTGGATTGTGGAACAAATTCCCAATACATTATCAGAGTCTGAAAGATTCCATAAACTCTGTGAACGGGAGACTTTTTGGATCTATTCTTTGGATCCCCTCACTCCTGGGGGTATCAATGAAGAATTAGAAATTTCCACTATATTATAAATATCCATTTATTAATTTTTAAATTTTTCATTCTTTTTATCTGGTCATGCATTATGCAATTTTATCTGCATAATTTGTAATTGTTCCACTTATATAAAATTGCTCCTGCATCACAAAACTAGTTCTCCAAAAATAGTGTAATTATCCCCTACTAATTGTAGGCCCATTTGCAGTGTTCCTTTTTTATTGATAGTTGTCTCTTTTTCGAATACAACATTCAGTGTTGAGTCGTCTATTTACCATCATCAATTTTGTATAATAGCCTAATTTACTTTCATATACAAATTTATTCTAACATTTCCTATTATCAGGTACCTATTATGATTGAGATTTTTTATGAAAATGTTGTATATACCAATCATTTCCAATGATTTTTTATGTTATTATATCTGAAAAGTTTTGTACGTACTAAAAGGAAAAGCTTTTTAATAATTGTTAACCATATTACATAATCGGATTTATATGGTGCTCATGTATATGTCCAGTTTAGTATTATTACATTATTTAGTATTTGTTATTTTTCCTTTTAAATATTGCCAGCACTAGTGTGTGATACCTATTTCTATGGGTGTACTTACAACTAGCCCCACAAGGTGGCAGCATCACCTTAGGCATATAAAAAGGCTGTATGCAGCCATTCAGATACTTGCTTGATAAAGATGCGCGCAGTGACTCACATTGTTTCTCTGTGCTAACATCGAAACGCGTTGCATGCTGTTCGTGACGTCATTCCGCTGAGCGCCGCGTCTCAGTTAGACTCTAGGTTTGCGTTCCAGCCCTCCTCCTGGTTCACCGAGTGATTGCCCGGAAAACATCTGCATGGACTTTACACCGGCTCTTGCTCAGCATGCATGGATGTCTACTTCCTTCTGAGACTGCCAGCAAGGGGAATGTGATCGTTGCCTGGACCCTTATGTGCCTCTTACAGTTTGCTAAGAAGTGAGTGCTTTGATACTATGTGCTATTAAAGTTAAAGTGTAACAGTTTTTAAACTAAATGGAGCCTTTCTTTGTTTATCTTTGAACTCTCTATGTCTCTCCTAGCCTTGCATTTTACATGAGGATAGTGAGGATCTACCCATAACCTGGAGTGCTGGAGAGAGCTTGGGAGCAATGAATCTGGTATTACATCTGTTTCCTCTATCCCTAGACCTAACAAGCATTTAACCCTTGCAGTGCGGGAGGTCCCACTGCAAGGGTATTTTTTTTTAATTCCCGGAGTTCATCTTTAAGCACATATGGTCCACAGTTTTCACAATCTGTAAACCCACTGTTTGAAATGCGATGCAGCCATTGCTGTAGTGCATGCAGACATGATGTGTCTGCAAAGGGACTGCAGAAGAACCACAGTACTGGGAAGAATCCAAGAACGAAAGAAGGCGATAAGGCAATAAATTATGGTATAGAATGCTTAGCAATCTTTATGTCATTCAGTTACAGTTTTTATCTATTTGAATTTTAACCGGGTACTTGAACCCACAACTTTTACAAATGCCTTTGCATTACCAATCTCTATCAACACTGTATGTGCTTCTATCTAAGGGCAGACAGAGGGGGTTATTTACTAAAGGCAAATCCACTTTGCACTACAAGTGCAAACTACAAGTGCAAAGTGCACTTGAAATTGCACTGAAAGTGCACTTGGAAGTGCAGTCGCTGTAGATCCGAGGGGGACATGCAAGGAAAATAAAAAAACAGCATTTTAGCTTGCACATGATTGGATGATAAAATCAGCAGAGCTTCCCCTCATTTCAGATCTACCCCTCAGATTTACAGCGACTGCACTTCCAAGTACTTTGCACTTGTAGTGCAAAGTGGATTTGCCTTTCGTAAATAACCCCCAATATATTATAATTTGGAAATGCAGAGGCATTTTGAATAGATGCTGCCAATGATCTTGGCAAAGCACATGTATTAAACTGTGAATTATTATCCATTGGGCTCTAATGTACCTGGTAAAAAAAATGGTTGCTGTAAAGGAATTGTTTTTTTTTTGGTGGAGTTTGCTCTTGCTATTGTTTGGGTAGGTGGCTGAAGTTTACCCGAGCTGTAAGGCCAATTTGGAAAGTGAGGCACTGAAACACAAATGCAGTGCTTCACTGCACATACACTTTGCAGGGAAATTTTCCGCAGAGCTTAGTAAATGAGTTGAAGCTCTGCTGACTTTTATAGAAATAACATACTTACGTATTATCTTTACTTACAAAATAAATAAAAAAACGTTTTTGTTTTCTTCATCTTAGGTCATTTGTCTTCTTTTTATCCAACAGGTGGAACGTTAGGCTCTTCTTCATGTTTTCTTCTGTCTACTTACCATCTGTTGTGAAAAGCCTTCAGCCCCCCCCCCCTAGCTAGAGCTGAAAATCACACCCACAAAACAAATGATTGTTTGCAGCTACTTATCCTTTAACAGGCAGCTTTACTGGAGCATTCAGTCAGACAAGCAGAGCCTCAAAGCATGCTGCTTCTGCTAAGCAATCTCATTAGCTAAGCCATAGTATTTGGGAATATTCACTGGCACATTGCCGAAGGTCCAGATCTTAGCATATCAGATTGTAACATGTACACAACAAAATGGCGCCTGGCCGCACACTGTCCAAGCACACTAGAGATCACAACTATGTTGAAATGGCATTAGCTTGGTCTCCACTCATGGGAGAACTCCCTTAATTGCATTTCACCCAATTTGAGGCTTAATCATAGCAGCCGAAACACGTAAGAGGGGGGTTCTCCCATGGGTGGAGACCAAACTGAAGCCATTTCAACATAGTTGTGATCGATAGTGTGCTTAAACAGTGTTGGGTTGGGTGTCAATTTGTTGTAATCTTCGTTGAGCTTGCCAACACCTGGAAGCTAGCTGGAGCAACACACTGGGGTGTTTGAGAGGTACCGTTTTAGTTTTGCTTTTCGGTGATTCAGTATGCCCACACCAAGTTTTTAAAACTAATTTTTCCCGAGAAACATGTGGGAGCTTTTATTATTATTCTAAAGTAGCTAGTTGCTGGCTTGTACACTTTCCAAGTGGGTAAAGTGGGTAATAGATATCTAAACCCCAAAACAAAAATGTAATATATTACAGATTGATCCTCAAATATGCATTAATTTTATTTTTTTTTGGAGAAGAACAGTTTCAGAAAATACAAAAAAAACCTCTTAGGCCCGGTTCACACAGGGGCGGCACGACTTCGGGGGCGACCTCGGCGGCGCGATCTCAAGACGACTTGAGACGCCCGCCGAGGCGATTTGCATAATGACTTCTGTATAGAAGTCAATGCAAGTCGCCCTGCGTCGCCCCCAAAAGTAGTACAGGAACCTTTTTCTAAGTCGGAGCGACTCAGGTTGCTCCTATTAGAACGGTTCCATAGCACAGACCGGGACGCGACTCATCAGGCGACCGAGTCGCCTGAGGAGTCGCCCCTGTGTGAACCGGGCCTAAATCTAGCCAAGAATGCAGTGTCCTTGTTACTTCCTATGAGCAGAACTGGAGGCACAAACAATGCTATCTTCCTTCTATAAACTACTAAAACCCTCAACCTTAATTTCTATCTCAAAAAAGGTTTTCCTTTTAGTCAGAAGAGGGTGGCACAATGTTTGACCATCCTGTCTAGCACAACAGATCCTGCGTAGCTGACTTGAGGATGCAGCGCACCTGTGGAAAGACTTGTTTCCTTTTCTATATAGAGAAGAGTACACTAGTTATAGAAAACTCTTTGTGTAATAATGAGCACTTTGAAGCATTGGAAGCTTGTGTTAACTATTACATCATCTGCTCTTATGGTAGCAACTGCAAGTGATGTTTTCAGTAGTAACACACCTGCAGCCTGCAGGGATTCAGAAATGGAATGAGGATTTTGATCCCTGCACATAGGAAAGTGAGTTTATCTTACCATTCTCCACTCCACTATCCAGAATTTGGTACAGATATATTTTAATGTATACTGATATTTTTCTGTGACCTGCATATTTCTCTGCCAGAAACAGTTGAGCTTTGTGTCATTTGAAGTTTTAGATTTTTTTTTTTTATTCACTTGTCATTATTATAAATACCTAGCGCTATATTGTTGAGGCTCAGAATGGCATTTATATCTTTGCATTGCGGTAATCTGCCTTCACCTGCCAAGAAGTTTCGGCATCATGTTGAGATAATCATCTATGAAATATTTTTGTGTCTGAATGTGACACCTTCCTGTGTCTGAGAATAAACTGTTCCTATAATAATCTTCAGAAACCATTATCACAGTAGAAATGGGAAGACAATAGAAATGAAATTACTCTTCTGGTTTATATGTTGATCCAGAAATGCTTGGACTGAACTGTATACACAGGTATAGCTTTATTACCTGCTTAGTAGGTAGAAATGAGATAACTCAAAGTCAAAAGTAACTTAATAATAAACAGATTTACATGGCTACAAATATATTCTTGGCATATTTTGGACTTACTTTCTATGGGGTGGGGAGTTTTTGTAATCCTTATGCTGCTAGCATTAGTAAATAGATAGAAAAGTATATCATATTTTCTTGTTTAAACCTTTTTTTCACATTTCTTCAGCTACTTCCTGCTTTCCATGCTTAGGCAAATTATGTCATACTTCCCAGGAGTCTTCAGGAGGGGAGGAAGAGGAGGGTCAGCTAAGCACGCCCTCCTTTCTGCATGCCTGAACTAAGGGCAGATGGATGCCAGGAAATAAATGCTTTCATCTGCCCTTACTCAAGATGGCCGCAGCCAAAAATGATAGGGGGGTGTTTTTCAAAATGATTTATCAGCAAAATAAAGCATAGATGGATGGGTGAGTTTTCTTTGAATATTAAAAATGAATTAAAATAGTGTTTTTGGTTTGTGGTGCTCATATGCAGTGTAGTTCCACTTTAAAATGAAATTAAAGCGGAAGTAAACCCAACGATTTAATAGTTTTAAAAAACAGTTACATTCCCGGCATGCCGGAAATGCTAACTGTCACATTGGCTGTGCTCTCAACCAAACCATCACACCATCAAATGGCTGGTGTCATAACTGATCACATGTGCAGCATCATGGCAGTTGAAGATTAAACAGAGGCCAATATGGCAGCTTCCTTGGCTGAAAATGATAGGAGGGTTTACTTCCACTTTAAACCCAAATAAATTTTAAGACAGTAGAGCTTTTTAGCAGAAGAGACTTTGCATGTCCAGTTTTGGGCAAAAAATGTCTGCCTCACGTGTTTTGAGCTGTGTAAACCCCAGTTCATTCCTGCCATTTGCAGAATGCTGTTATCTGAGTTGGAAGCCAATATGTTAGCATGTGGCCACACGGGAACTGCCTGCAGCCTACATGACAGTGAACTGTATTACATTTTATGTGGGTTAGCGCCATCTTCCGGCTGGAGACTATGCAACTTCATCCGGCCCCACACACAAAAAAATAAAATCATATATCATGCCAGTGATTCCTGCCTCAGCACTGACTACAGAGATATTTTGAGATAACAATGAACACTAATCAATCATCCTCCACCAGTTCTTCACAGCACTTACTGTACACTCACAGTTGTCCAGCCTTAAAGGCAAAGAGTGGAGTCTCTACACTATTTACAGGGTCCTGTATTCACATGGTTCCAAGCCCAATCCCTAGGAGGATTCAGTACCACAGCAGGTCCTATGATAGGGCTCTGCCACAAAGTAGAGTGCCTCGTGCTCAGCCACCTCTTTCTGCAGAATCTCAATCACTGGCCACCACTGCTCCACACCCAAACTCGCTGCTCCTCTTTCTTGACAAGCCTTAACTCATTACCCCAAGGGTTAACTTTGCATTAACACACCTCACTTTTTGACACAGAGGGCTCACTTAAACAGGTACTCTTCATTCCTCCAGTTCTTTTGATACACTATCAATACACTTAGTCCCCAAGTGATCACACCAGACAGTCCTTAAACAATAACTTTATTTTTTACTGAATAATCGTTGTATATTACATTTCCAGTATATTACCATAGGCATTGCAAATAATTCCTCTTTACAGTCATTCTCCCCACAAGAACACTTTAATGGCTATGGCTGGCTGTTCTGTTAGCAAATGGGTGCTGTCCATACCTCATATTAGTGCACGTTATCTCCCACTGACAATAGTCATTTCTTCGGGACCTGGAACAGGGCCCCATTAAAAGGTTACTTTGACATCAGAACAGTTCACATAGCTCACAGTGGTCCTTACTGCGCCCTTTTCACACCAGACAGCCCACAAACTCCTGTCTCCCCCTGTACACGCTGCGGCCCAGGGCAGCTAGGTGTGGCAGCCGGCCCAGTTCACTATAATGATGGGTCGCTGGCAGCTGCAGCTATTCATGGCTCTTTGCACAGCCAGGGATTATCTGCAGTGATCACTGCTGGACGCACTACCGCAGGTAGTCCCTGAATGTCCAGACAGCCACGAATACCTGCAACTGCCGGGGACCTGTCATTATAGTGAATGGGGCCAGTTGCCGCATCTAGCCACTCAGAACCACTGCAGAATTCAGAAGATTCCTGATGCTATAATTTGCAACAGCCTGAATCACTGGTGTGAATGTAGCCTAATATACTGTATATCATTTGAATAATGTGCAAGAAACAACTGCACATTATTCACACTAGTGCAAAACATCAAGTGAAGCTTACTACTGTGACTTCAAGATACACAAAGTCCATAAAAATTCTTTACTGCTGTTTGTAAGAAGCTGCTTACCATAGAGTAATGACCCTTATGTTTAGAGTGGTCATATGAACTGTGTTATTAAACTCCCCACAGGTAAACCCCTACTCCTCATCCAGGCTCTTCTCAGTAATGGGGCTGGTATTATGTACAGAGAAAGATCAAATAGTGTTATACTTAAATAAAAGGTAGAGCAGTCACATCATTTTCCAAGTCAGCAGCGATGTTTGCAAACAGAACATAAGTAAATCCAAGATGGCGGTCGGCATTGGCGTGCATGGTAACCACCTCAATACTGGGCACTTTCAGGCATCAGAAAAAGACACCTGGCAACTCCATAATCCTCAAGTATTTTATTATGCCATACCAGTGACTACACAGATAGTGGCAGACGCGTTTCGGTGATAAGCCTTGTTCACAGCACTGGGAGCTTTCAGCCCCTTTCTGCCCAGGCCAGTTTTAAGTTTATAGCACGGTCACAATTGAATGACAATTTCTCAGTCATGCAACTCTGTACTTAAATTTAATTTGTATATATTTTTAAGACAGAAAGAGTTTTCTTTTGGTGGCATTTAATCACCACTGGGCTTTTCATTTTTTGCTATATAAACAAAGAAATACTGAACATTTTGAAAATAAAAACATGTTTTTCTTTGTTTCTGTTATACATAGTTACATAGTTGTTAAGGTTGAATAAAGACATTAGTCCTTCCAGTTCAACCTGTGTGTGTGTATGTAAATATTATGTCCCTACCATTTCCCATATCTCTGAATATTGTGTTCAATATGATGTCCATCTAAGGATTTTTTTAAATTAGCAACATTACCCCCTGCAACCACCGATTTTGAAAGGGAGTTCCACACCCTTAATGCTCTAACAGTAAAAAAACCCTTATGCCGATCGGATTTTCGATGGAATAAAATCCGATGGATTTTTCCATCGGAAATCCGATGAAGCTGACTTCCATCAGTCTTGCCTACACACCATCAGTCAAAAATCCGACCGTCCCAAACGCTGTGACGTAAAACACTCCGAAGAGCCGAGAAAAATTAAGTTCAATGCTTCTGAGCATACGTTGACTTGATTCTGAGCATGCTTGGGTTTTTTCTCCGATGGAGTTCCCCACAGACGATCGGAATTTGCTATCGTTTTTTTTTCCATCAGTATAATTTAAAACATGTTCTATTTTTTTATACAGATGGAAAAAAGACTGATGGGGCCCACACACGATCGGTTTGTCCGATGAAAAAAGTCCATCGGTCTTTTTTCATCAGAAAAAACGATCGCGTGTACGCGGCATTACACAGTTTAAGATTGAACTTTTTCTCATCCAACTTCATTTGGTGGCCACGTGTCTTCATGAGTGACCTGAGACTGGTTTCCTCCCAATGCTGAAATCACCATTAATATATTTTTATATTGCTATCATATGAGAATACGTTTAATGCTTGTAGTCATTCCTCATAACTGAGATCCTCCAGGTATCTTATTAGCTTTGTTGTCCTTCTCTGGACTCTTTCCAATTCTAGTATATCCTAACTGAGGACTGGTGACCAGAATTGGACGAACCAGAGTTTTGTAAAGTGGTAGAATTATAGTTTTATTTCTTGAGTAAATACTGTTTTTTCTATTTTTTATTCTTTTTATTTTTGTAAATACCTTTTTTAATGCAAGCTAATATTCTACCTTGCCTTGCTTGCCGCAGCTTGGCATTGCATGCTATTGCTGAATCTGTCATCAATCAGGACCGCTAGATCATTTTTCATCCTTGATTTCCCCAGAGGTTCTCCCCATAGCGTGTAATTTGCATTCATATTTTTAACCCCTAAGTACATTTTCTTACTCCATGCTGGTTACTACTAATGATACTATTCTTATCTGGAAGTTTCTGGATATGGTCCCTCATCATCCCTTCCAAAAGTTTACAAACTATTGATGTAAAGCTGACTGGCCTGTAGTTTTCAGGCATGTATCTAGGCCCTTTCTTGAATATTGGTAGCACATTAGCTTTACGCTAATTAGCCGGTATCATTCCAGTGAAAATGCTTTCCTTAAAGATTAGGAATAGTGGAAGGAAGCCATCTTGTCCTGGTGATTTGTTCATATTAAGTTTTTCTAGTCTTTTTAGAACACTGGCTTTTATTTAGCCACAATGGCACATTCCTCACTGTGCTGCTAACCCTATCATCTTGTCTATCATACCTCTCCTTTTCCATAGCAAAAACTGAGGAGAAGAATGTACTGTATTTAATACAGTTGCCTTCTCCTTGTCACTTTTACCCAACACCCCTTGATCATCCTTTATGGGCCCAATATGCTCTGACTTAGCTTTTTTACTATTAATATATTTAAAAAAGGTTTTGGGATTGTTTTTACTATCCTCTGCTATGTGTCTCTCATTGTCTATTTTTGCTGCCCTGATTGCGCTCTTATCTTTCTTATTGCATTCTTTGTAGTGCTGGAATGTTGATGATGTTCACGAAGCATTTTTTTTTTTAAAGGACAGTTTTTTTCTTTAACGTGCCTTTTTACACTTGAATTTAGCCACCCAGGTTTAGCCTTAGTTCTTTTATATTTGTTGCCCTTTGGAATAAACTGGCTAATGCCATTACCTAAAATGTTCTTAAAGCACTCCCACTTTAATTTTGTGTTTTTGGTTTCTAGAATACCTTCCCATTTAGTATCATAAGTACGCAGTGCAATATGGTAAAGTTCGCTCTCTTGAAATCGAATGTACTTGTTCCACCCTCTTGTCTGCTTTTGCTGTGCCTTACAGTGTATATAGTTTTTCTGTGATCGCTGTTCCCTAAATTATCCCTTACTTCCACATTCACTATAAGCTCTAAACCAGTGGTAGTGCCGTGACCGCTTGATAAATATTCCCAAGTTATGGGCACCCTTAATAGTAAAATTATTTTTGTTGGTCCCTATCTACGCCACGTGGGGCGCCTCCTCTGCCCCCACTGTCTTCTGGGAGACACACAGGTCCCAGAAGACAGCAGGGACCAGTGGGATTGTACAGCGCGAGACGCGCATGCGCAGTAGGGAACCAGGCTGTGAAGCTGCAAGATGGCGGTGGCAGCACCCGAGAGCCGAGGGACAGATCGGCTTCGGGTGCTGACATTGCGGGTGCCCTGGACAGGTAAGTGTCCTTATTTTAAAAGTCAGCAGCTGCCGTATTTTTAACTGCTGACTTTTAAAAAAATGAAAATTTGGCGGAACTCCGCTTTACGTCCAACATGACGTGACTATGCAAGAAAAAAAATATTATGGAACAATATATATTATTTATATATAAACGTCCCAGTTGGTTCCTCAAAAGTGGTTATTCCGTGCCAGTGCATTAATTAGTGTCTGACTTACCAAAGACACTCAGGTGTTCCATCAGAATCGGCTATCCGTCTAATCATGTGTCAACCGGAAGTGACGTTCGGGAGAGGAGAGTCCCGCGTAGAAGTGATGTTCCGTCGCCGCCATCTTGGTACTCTCGTCCGCAGCAAGGCTACAGTTAGAAGTCGGCAAGCGGACATCTTTTTACACCCACCAAAGTCTTGTATTTAAAACGTATTTTTACCAGTAAACTGAGCTGATATACTATATAAGTCTTGTATAGTATATCAGCTCAGCTAACTGGTAAAAATACTTGTAAAATGCAGGACTTCAGTGGGTGTAAAAAGATGTGAGCTTGCCGACTTCTAACTGTAGCCTTACTGCAGACTAGAGTACCAAGATGGTGGTGACGGAACGTCACTTCCGCACGGTCTCTCCTCCCCCTCAAGCGACGTCTCGCTGGCCGAGATGGACAGACTCCGGCGTACACACAGTAACTTTGAGTCTGTCTCGGCAAGCCTTCGCAACCCCCTGGTGAATCGGCAATCGACCCTCCATGGGGTCGCGACCCCCAGGTTGAGAACCGCTGCTCTAAACTATTAGTAATTAGTAGGTCAAGCAGAGCCTTGTTTCTAGCATATCTTGCCTCTATTGTTTCTAGTTGGAGTCATCCCTCATGGTCAACAGTTTTGACATACATGCACACCCCTCCCACCCAATAATCTGTCCATCCAATCCACAATATACAATTTAGCAAATAAAGAATCATTCTTTATAAGTTTAGCACAAAGTGTATTCTGCAATATTTCTTTGGTAAAATCAGTGTATACTATTTAGTCTGTGTGAAAGTTATAGAAACTACAAAGTATGGAAAATACAGTATATTTGAAAATTGATCATTCCTGATGTACTGATTGATCTAATTTCTTGAGGCCCTAAAATGCCAGGACAGCACAAATATCCCCAAGTGACCCATTTGGAAAGTAAACAGTCCAAGGTGTTTAGTAAAAGGTATGGTGAGTTTTTTTTTATTTTTTTTCACAAACTTTTGGGGAAAATTAAGAAATTAAGTAAAATTTTTTTTTTTCACAAAGTTGTAATTTTAACAAGTTATGTCTCACACACAGCATAGGCATACTTAGAATTACACCCCAAAACATGGACACTGGCATCTTACTGGAGCAAAAAAATCTCTTAACCACTTGTCAACTGCCTAACGTACATTTACGTCAGCAGAATGGCACGGGCAGACAAATCAATGTACAGGTACGTGGCTTTGAAACTGCCCCCTAGCGGGCGCGCACGCGCCCGCCATGAGCTGCGCGACTGTGCCCACGGGACCCGCGGACTCGATGTCTGCCGGTGTCCCGCGATCATTTGACGGAGCGGCAGAACGGGGAGATGCCTATATAAACAAGGTATTTGCCTGGTCTACCTAGTGACAGGACAGTAATCTACTGCTCCCTGTCATTGGGAGTAGTGATCACTGTCGTGTCACTTGTAGCCCAGCCCCCACACAGTTAGAATCACTCCCTAGGACACACTTAACCCCTTCCTCGCTCCCTAGTGGTTAACCCCTTTCCTGCCAGTGTCATTTACACAGTAATCAGTGCATTTTTTTAGCACTGATCGCTGTATAAATGACAAGGGTCCCAAAATAGTGTCAAAAGTGTCTGATGTGTCTCCGGCAATATCGCAGTCACGATAAAAATCACCAAAAATGGCCCGATCATTGGGCAGCCAATTCTTCCGGGGCTGAAGTGGTTAAAATATGGCTGTATATCACTTTTTCAGTGGACAAGCCTCTTAAAGTATGTCTCCAACTAAAACAGTTTTTTTTGGAAGGACAAGAAAGGTTAGAACATCTGTCTGGTTTTTACTGCTACCTGGGGCTCTAATAAACAAATTTTACCTCACTTGCTATCACAATGACATGTTGCTGTTGCATATTTTTCCTCACCTCTGGTAAAACCATTGTCACTATAATAAATGAGGGGAAATCTCTCTCATGCAAAAAACTGAAAACATTTGTAATCCTCCCACACTCCATTCAAAGCCGAGAGGAAAAAAACTTTTAGCTGGACATACATATTACATTTTACACAGTAAAGGTGGGTGTACAATAAAAGCCACAGTAAAATAGCCAATCCATGCATAATATCATGCTGTAATGCCGCGTACACACGATCGGAAATTCCGACAGGAAAAGTTTGATGTGAGCTTTTGGTCGGAAATTCCGACCGTGTGTAGGCTCCATCTGACTTTTTCTGTCGGAATTTCCGACAACAAAAATTTGAGAGCTGGTTCTCAAATTTTCCGACAAGAAAAGTTCTTGTCGGAAATTCCAATCCTCTGTATACAATTCCGACACACCAAAAACCACGCATTTTCTGAATCAAGTACGAGACAGAAGCGATCGGTCTGGTAAAACTAGCGTTCGTAATGGAGATAGCACATTCGTCACGCTGCAAATTTTTGGATCTTTTAATGCAGCGCATTCTTTTCTTCTTTATAATGCTAGAATAATGACGTTTTTTTGCTGCTGATATTCACACAGAGTTCTGCCAAACTTTTTTCTTTATTATTTCTCGTGATCTCATGAATAATCTTTTTATTTTTTAAAGCCAGATCTCCATAATAATGTTTTGTATTTTTTTTTACAGTGATCTTTTTTCCTTTTTTTATTTGAATCAAGATCTCCTGTTTTTTTTATTATTTTAAAATTATTTTCTAGTGATGTCCATAAATTTCTTTTTTATTGTGTGTCAAATTACCACAACAACATTATTATCTTGTATTTTTTCACCTCAAGGAGGTTGGTTGGTGTCCCTTGTTAATTTGACATTGTATTTTTGAAATGTACCTGCCTACTCACAAACTGTCCTTTTTAAGAAAAACACATAGGCAAGTATTTGCATAAAAAAAAATATCCATTTATTATGGGTCATAACAAAAAAAAAAGGAAGGCAACGCTGGAAAAATTGGTAGCCTGAGGAGTCCATATAATAGGGAGCACAATCTGGTCCAGGACTCTGAGAGATCAGGAACAGCAGCAGATGACATATATGTCCCCAGGCTGTGGTTCTACAACAGCCTGCGTCTTCTGTCAGACCAGACTGAACCCAGGCCATCACTTTCTTGTCTTCTTTACACACTTCCCTCCACGCTTCCCTCCAGGCTTCCCTCCATGCTTCCTTCCAGGCTGTGGCACTGGTGGTGGAGTTGTGGCAAGAGGTGGAGGAGGAGGAGGATGGTCGAGCTCACAAAAGTGTTTTTTTTTGTGTCAGTCCGCCCCTCAACCCCTTATTTAGGGCCGTAAAAATGAGTTCCTCACAGATGAGGCGTTGGCCCTCCTCCATGTCCTGCATTTTATCTGCTGCCATGCAGGCACAGGCCTCTTGAACGTTTAGGGGGGTTCTGAGGGCCGCATTAGCCTCCCTAATGAGGCCGAGTGCTGCCTCCTCCACATTCCTCACCTTCCTGGGCCTTTTGGTTGGAAGGCGGAGGGGAGGCACCTGGGATTGTGTCAGGCTACTGGGCCTGGCCACCTCCTGGCTGCCACTTACCCCCGCCACCTCCTGGCTGCCACTTACCCCCGCCACCTCCTGGCTGACACATTCCAGAGTCTTGCCCTGGCTGAGGCTTTCCTGTGTATAAAAAAAGGGACATCGCTTTATTTTTTGGTTCATCAATCACACACAATTTTCAGCTCATGACTGTTGCAAATTGAATGTTATTAAATAGAAAATACTATAATTCTGACCCCAGCATTTTTCATTCTTGTCCCAATCATTTTTGGCCACTACTGTCTATTGATATGTAAAACACTTTTTGGTAAATCATTAATTTGTTATCAATAATAACATCTAGTTAACATCATACATTTTAGGACAATAAATATGTAGAAAAATACTTTACCTGGCTCAAGCTGGGCTCCTCCACTTCTTCCTGGTTGGAAGGTTGTCAGAAGCCTCAGCTGGGGTTGAAGGAAGGGTGGAAGGAAGTGTTAAAAGTGATGGCCTGACTTTAATCTGGTTTTCCAGAAAACGCATTCTTATTGTCTGTGGTTTTAGTACCACAGACTGGATACATACTGTGAGGGGGTTAGCTCGGCAGCGGGTGTGTGTGACCCCCGGGATGGGCTCCCCAGACAAAAACAGGCCCAGCAAACGGAGGTTGTGGTTTTCAAAATCAAAAAGGTGCGGTTTATTTTCTATTTACAGTGACAAAACACAGCAAAGCAAAAGAAACATAAATAAAATAAATCCTGGTCAACTTGACCTCTGACTAAACATACAGGTTTCCTAACTAACAACTGGGATCAGCCTAGTGCTGTCCTAGTCCCTAAGTCCCTGGTTTTAAATGTCCAAGCAAATAGCCACACAGGCTTTTTCTCACCGCACAGGGGTTCACTCTCCCTAGACAGTCCACACAGGTCTGGTTCCAGGCATGAGCTAACATCTGATGAAGCTGGGAGTTCTTATAGAGGCCTAAATGAGCTGACAAGGTTCAGCTGGTCTCCTCATCTCTGTCTGCACGACGCCCCACACTCTCCCTAGAGGTATGAGTCATCCATGAGCCCACTAGCCTTATACAACTCTCCACCTAGTTGTATAAGTCGGCGTAAAGCCTGAATCTGGGCGAAATATATCTACCCCCCTGGATGCAACCAGGTGACTTTACCTTCCTGCTGTCACATACCCCCCCCTCTTGTTTTAACCTCGGGGTTGG
Source organism: Rana muscosa (assembly GCA_029206835.1). Taxonomy (NCBI): domain Eukaryota; kingdom Metazoa; phylum Chordata; class Amphibia; order Anura; family Ranidae; genus Rana; species Rana muscosa. The sequence continues at coordinate 122,855,690 of CM055126.1, read as the reverse complement.
AACACCAGCAATCAGGCATTCATGTACTCGAGACAAAGCATCCACATTCCCCATTTGAACGCCAGGGCGATGCTTTACTGTGAAGTTGAATTCCTGGAGGGCCAGGAACCACCTATTCACTCTTCTATTTGTTTCCTTGTTTTGAGCCATCCACTTTAACGGAGCGTGATCCGTAACCATGTCAAAGTGCCTACCTAGCAGGTAGTACCGAAGGGAATCTAGAGCCCACTTCACCGCTAAACACTCCTTTTCAACGGTGGCGTAATTTACCTCATGGGACTTCAACTTCCTGCTGAGGTAAATGACTGGGTGCTCTTCCCCGTTCCAGACCTGGGACAATACTGCTCCTAACCCCACATCTGACGCATCACTTTGTACGACAAAGTCTTTAGAGAAGTCGGGTGAGTACAACACTGGCTGGCTACATAAGGCTTGTTTCAAGAATTGGAATGCTGCCTCAGCCTCGGGGGTCCATTTAATCATGACCGACCCTTTCCCCTTCGTCAGGTTGGTTAGGGGCACAGCCTTAGAAGCAAAGTGGGGAATGAATCGCCGATAATACCCAGCGATTCCCAGAAAGGCTCGTACCTGCTTCTTGCTGTTGGGACGTGGCCAACTCTGGATGGCCTCGACTTTGTTGAGTTGGGGTTTTATTACTCCCCTCCCAATGGTGTACCCAAGATATTTGGCCTCCTCCTGCCCAATGGTACACTTCTTGGGGTTAGCCGTAAACCCCGCTTCCCGAACAGAGTCCAGGACTGCTTGCACTTTTGGCAGATGTGAGGCCCAATCTGTGCTATGGACAATTACGTCATCCAGGTAAGCCGCAGCATACTCCCGATGGGGCCTCAGCATCTGGTCCATTTTCCGCTGGAATGTGGCCGGCGCATTCTGTAACCCGAACGGCATTCTTTTATATTGGAACGCCCCGTCTGGGGTTACAAATGCGGTTTTCTCTTTGGCCGACTTGGCCAGGGGGATTTGCCAATACCCTTTTGTGAGGTCAAGAGTCGTCATGTATCGGGCTGTTCCCAGCCGGTCGATCAACTCATCTATACGTGGCATGGGGTAGGTGTCAAATTTTGTAACTTTGTTCAACTGACGAAAATCGTTACAAAATCGCCAGCTCCCATCCGGTTTAGGCACCAACACAATGGGACTAGACCAATCACTTTGGGACTCCTCTATCACCCCTAAGTTCAGCATTTTCTGTACTTCCTCCCGTATTGCCTCCCGTCGGGCCTCTGGGATCCGATAGGGTTTTAACTTCACCCTTTCACCGGGCGGGGTAATGATGTCATGCTCTACCCCAGATGTTTGTCCCGGCAGCTCAGAGAATACCTCCTTGTTGCGAAGCACAAACTCCTTAACCTCCTGTTGTTGGGGTTGTGACAAGGTGGCTGCTATTCCAACCTCAGGAATCACGCAACCAGTTTGAGCTGGTGACCAAGTGTCTGCGACTAGGGACTCTCTATCCCTCCAGGCTTTCAACAGATTAACGTGATAGATCTGTTCGGGCTTTCGCCTTCCTGGTTGTCTGACCTTGTAATTCACTTCGCTCACTTTTTCCATTATCTCATAGGGGCCTTGCCATTTGGCAAGGAATTTACTTTCAACCGTAGGGACAAGTACCAGTATCCTATCCCCCGGGGAAAAGGTACGGGTCTTGGCTCCATGGTTGTACACTCTCTGCTGTGCTAACTGCGCTTGGGCCAAATGTTCCTTCACGATGGGCATTACCTGTGCAATTCGGTCTTGCATCAGGGCGACATGCTCAATCACACTCCTGTGGGGAGAACTCTCACTTTCCCAAGTTTCCTTGGCAATATCCAACAGCCCTCTTGGGTGTCTCCCATACAGTAACTCAAAGGGGGAGAATCCCGTAGAGGATTGGGGCACCTCCCTAATAGCAAACATCAGATAAGGAAGTAGACAGTCCCAATCCTTTCCATCTCTATCCACCACTTTCTTCAACATTTGTTTTAGGGTTTTGTTGAATCTTTCAACCAGCCCATCGGTTTGGGGGTGATACACAGATGTACGTAATTGCGTCACTTTGAACAATTTACACAGCTCCTTCATAACCCGGGACATAAAGGGTGTACCTTGGTCCGTAAGCAGTTCTTTACAAATACCCACCCGGCTAAACACAAGAGATAGCTCTTTGGCTATGGTCTTGGCCGAGGTATTTCAGAGAGGGATCGCTTCTGGATAACGGGTGGCATAGTCCATTATAACTAATATGTACTGGTGCCCCCTAGCGGACTTGATTATAGGCCCTAACAAATCCATGGCGATCCTCTCAAACGGGACCTCAATGATGGGTAGAGGGACCAGCGGGCTACGGAAATGTGGCATCGGGGCCGACCTCTGACACACAGGGCAGGAGGAACAATAATTTTCTATGTCCTTCATCACCCCCGGCCAATAGAATCTCTGTAATACCCTCTCTCGGGTTTTCTCTGTCCCCAGATGACCTCCAAGAATGTGCCCATGGGCCAACTCCAACACCAACTTCCTGTAAGGTTTGGGCACCACAAGCTGCTCAACGGTTTCTTCTGCCCTTTTTGCCACCCGATACAGTAGGTCCTTCTCTACGCTGAAGTATGGGTAAGTGCAGGTATTATCTGGGTTCACTAACTCGCCATCTATTTTCACTACGTTTTCCCGTGCCTTTATTAGGGCGGGGTCTTTCAACTGTTCTGTGGCAAAGTTTTCCCTGTGAACCTCAAGATCAGAAAACTCCACAGACGGTAGGTTTTCGTCTGAGGAGGTGGGCTCCTCTCCAGTTTCTTGAGTCTCCCCTGCCAATACTGATAAGGGAAATTCCGGAGAGTCCTCACCACTCTCAGGGGAGTTCTGGCTATCACATTCCTGGTACATAGGGGCACCAGTGGGGGGCTCAGGATCATCCCACAGTTCCCAGAACTTCGGAAAATCCCTTCCCACAATGGCGTCATGCGGTAACTGAGATACTAAGCCCACTGGATGAGAGAGGGTACCTTTGGGGGTCTCGAAACACACTGTAGTCACTGGATACTCTCGGGTGTCCCCATGCACACAAATAACAGCTACCTTGCTATTCCCAAAGACCTCTGTTTTAACTAACTCAGCCTTTATCAGGGTCACAAGGCTACCTGAATCCAGCAATACCACAACATTTCTACCATTAACACACATTTTGCATAAATGTTTCTCAGTTCCTCGAATGGCAGTGCATGCGACTGTCGCACACAGCGACTGACGTCTGCCCGTCAGAAAGTCACACTGCATGGGTTCCTCCACAACCGGGCAATTGGCTGCAATATGTCCCGCTTGCCGGCAGCGGTAGCAAACGATCCTTCTTGCCGCCTCTTGAGCCGCTGATTTCCCAGGCTGTTCTCGCCAAACTTGGGGTAGAGCTCCCACCCTCTCACTCTCTCCACCCTCACCCCTTGGAATCCTCTTATCCGCCCCTGGGGATGGTCTGGTCTTAGGGTGGAAAGTCCGAGTGTCTCTGGAAGAGGCCGTCAGGTTCTCTGTAGCCAAGTATTTCTCTACCCGATCCACAAGTTTACCGGCCGTTTCTGGGTCTCCATGGCTTACCCACTTTTGGATGGCAGTAGGAAGAGCTCTCAAAAACCGATCCATTACAACACGTTCCACAATCTTTGGTGCGGACAAAGTCTCTGGCTGTAGCCACTTTCTGCTCAGGTGAATGAGATCATACATTTGAGACCTGGGGGGTTTTCCAAGCTGGAAAGTCCAGTTATGCACACGCTGAGCCCGGACAGCCTGGGTGACACCCAGCCTTGCCAAAATTTCAGCTTTTAGCATCACATAGTCTTTTGCTTGGTTAGGCTCTAGGTCATAGTAAGCTTTCTGCGATTCACCAGTTAACAGAGGAGCCACCAGTCCAGCCCACTGCTCCTCAGGCCACTTTTCTCTTTCAGCGGTCCTTTCAAATGTGGTCAAAAATACCTCTGGATCATCCTCTCCAGTCATTTTTGTCAATAAACGACTCACCCCAAAGGACGCGGTATTAGTGGGACGGCTTTCCTCACTGGTCTGCGGACGTTGCTGCATTACTGCTTCCATTTGTTGTAGTCTCTGCTCTTGCTTCTGTAACAGGTCTATGAAGCGGGCCTCAGATTGCTGCTGGGCTTGTTGCTGAGCTTCCAGACTCTGTTGGTGAGCTTGCTGCTGGGCTGCAAGGCTCTGTTGATGAGCTTGCTGCTGGGCTGCAAGGCTCCTTTGCAAACCTGCATTTGTCTGCTGTTGATTGGCATTTGCTAGAGCCAGCTGTTTCAGTATCTCCTCCATGCTGGCTTAAAAAAAAACTGCCACTGGTTCTCCACCAACTGTGAGGGGGTTAGCTCGGCAGCGGGTGTGTGTGACCCCCGGGATGGGCTCCCCAGACAAAAACAGGCCCAGCAAACGGAGGTTGTGGTTTTCAAAATCAAAAAGGTGCGGTTTATTTTCTATTTACAGTGACAAAACACAGCAAAGCAAAAGAAACATAAATAAAATAAATCCTGGTCAACTTGACCTCTGACTAAACATACAGGTTTCCTAACTAACAACTGGGATCAGCCTAGTGCTGTCCTAGTCCCTAAGTCCCTGGTTTTAAATGTCCAAGCAAATAGCCACACAGGCTTTTTCTCACCGCACAGGGGTTCACTCTCCCTAGACAGTCCACACAGGTCTGGTTCCAGGCATGAGCTAACATCTGATGAAGCTGGGAGTTCTTATAGAGGCCTAAATGAGCTGACAAGGTTCAGCTGGTCTCCTCATCTCTGTCTGCACGACGCCCCACACTCTCCCTAGAGGTATGAGTCATCCATGAGCCCACTAGCCTTATACAACTCTCCACCTAGTTGTATAAGTCGGCGTAAAGCCTGAATCTGGGCGAAATATATCTACCCCCCTGGATGCAACCAGGTGACTTTACCTTCCTGCTGTCACAATACATACACGTCTTCTGCTGCTGCTCCTGATTTTTGGGAATCCAGGACCTTATTCCGCTCCTTATTATATGTGCTCCTCAAGCCACCAATTTTGGTTTGCAAAAAGGTGATGTCTGCCGTGGGGACCTGCGTCTTCACAAATTCCAGCAGTTTCTCCATCGCTGCCTGCCTAGCTGGTTTGTTTTTGTATAAGGGGTGTTTAACCTGCCACAAACAGATCAGCTCCCTGTACATGTCAATAAACTGGCTCATGAAATTCGGGTCCTTGAATTTATTAATTTTGTCTGCAAGACAAAACACAAGACAAAAACACTAATGTCAGGCTAAACTCTCCTAATCTTATCCCAATATAAGCCTCAATCTAGAAGCAGTATAATTTAAAAAGGGTGTATAAAAAGGCCTATAATACACCGCTCAGCGCCTATGGATAACACGTATTGCAATTTACCACAAAAAAGAATGACCACAGTAGTCATCCACAAGTGGGTAATGAATGTTGACAAAAATATTTTTTAAAAAATAAATATTTAAAAAATATGTAAAACTAAGCTGCTGTTTAAAACATGGCAAATATATATGACAATAGTAAAAAAGAACACAATAATCTGTATCAGTCAATACTACAAACAGCGCTAAATGTTGAAAAATGACAGTGGTCAACACCACCTAAAAGTTCTTAAGACAGATTCAAAATAGTTTCAGTGCTTCAAAAGAATGTCCATGGGTGATCCTAAAGAAATAAGTAGAGTGCACCTTCCACCGATCTTCCAGATCCACCTCGTGACACACACACCCCTTAGGGGTTCACACTCACCAGAGTAATATTGAATTAAAGCCTTGAATAGAAATTGCTGCATCCAAGCCAAACACTGAAATAATGTATCCGTCAGGGAGACCTCAGAATGAGATGGGCTTCCAAAAAACAAACAAAGGGAAAGCACATAGTGTAACCCAGTTTATTTCATAAAACAAACCCTCACAAACTTGGTCCCCTCACACATTAAACGTACATCAGTTAAAACATCACATAAGCAAACATGAAGGGTGGTTTACTTCACCGTATCCGCCATCCGGCGTGTATCAAGAGAACCGAGGGCTGCAATGCCTTACTTCCTCTTCCTGGTTCTCTGAGCGGTGGAACGCAAACCAGCGCTTCCAGCGTGTCGTGTAGGTCACGCCCTGACGCGTTTCGTCATTGGTTGACTTCAACAGAGGGCGTGACCACACGACGCACACGCAGACTTATAATGTGTTCCAGTCCTCAAACTTAGCCAATCAGCACGCGCCTGACAAAGCAATGGGTGCACATAGCGATGACGGCTGATTACACTGAAGGCTTACTACAGGGAGAGGAATGGACCAAAACACAGTCTAACTGCATGTCCTGCTATAAATCACCCGGATAGCTTCACAGGGGATTATACAAGAGATTAGGTATAATAATAATATTTAAAAGCTGAGTCTGATTCAATTAAATAAGATTAAATCAACAGAGCCTATAAATCAACAGTCATAATAATATTACATATTTATGCCGATACATATAGACAATGATTGCCATAGTCATTTTAACCCATTAACCACTGTATATAATAACTACTAATTAGGTCAATACCATGGTATAGAAAAAACTTTAGACAAAAATGTATATAATAAAAATACTAAAACTTATATAAACATGCCATGTTAGGAGCTCCAATTTTATTTAAACAATAATAAAATTATTTAATTATTAATAATATTTAAAATTTAATTTAAAAATCACTAATAAAACAGTTAATATCTAATTCAACATTCAACCCTTTGGGCGATAAAGTGTCTACAGAAAAAATCCATTGAGTTTCTCTCTTGGAAAGATCTCTGACCAAATTAGAGCCCCTCCATACTGGCTTCAAGTGGTCGACCCCCCAAAATTTAAGTCCCGAAGGATCCTGATTGTGAAATATTTTAAAATGAAGTGACACATTGTGGTCTTTATAACCAATAATAATATTTGCAATGTGTTCTGACACTCTAACTTTAAGTTGGCGTTTAGTGCGGCCTATATAAATAAGCCCGCACGGGCATTGGAGGGCATAAACCACATACGAAGTGTTACATGTAATAAATTCCCTAATGGTAAACTCCTTATCATTTGAGGTAGATGTGAAGGTTTCAACAGCCCTTAATGGCCTGTTGACCTCTCTGCATGCACGACACCTCCTGCATGCAAAAAAGCCATCTCTATCCCAAAAGGTAGAGGGTCTAGATGGGGGGTCCAAAACCTTCCTTACTATTTTATCAGCAAAACTCATAGCCCTTCTATAAATAAAACCAGGTTTTTGAGGCAATACTGTAGAGAGTACTTTATCCATGCATAAAACATGCCAATGAGTATAAAAAATCTCTTCAACCTCCTTGTATTGGGAATGGAAGCTCGAGATGAAACTCCATTCTCTTCCTCTATCTATCTGTGCCGGTAATGGATCTCTAAGGAAATTATCCCTAGGTAATTCCGCCAATTCACAAATTAAAGAGTTCAATACACTTTCTTTATAACCTTTTTCTAGAAATTTATTCTTTATAATCTGGGCCTGTAGTAAAAAATCACTTCCCTCAGAGCAATTCCTTTTAACTCTGGTAATTTGTCCTTTAGGTATATTTTTCAGCCATATAGGATGATGTCCACTGCTAACAGGTCAATGACGAAACGCGTCAGGGCGTGACCTACACGACACGCTGGAAGCGCTGGTTTGCGTTCCACCGCTCAGAGAACCAGGAAGAGGAAGTAAGGCATTGCAGCCCTCGGTTCTCTTGATACACGCCGGATGGCGGATACGGTGAAGTAAACCACCCTTCATGTTTGCTTATGTGATGTTTTAACTGATGTACGTTTAATGTGTGAGGGGACCAAGTTTGTGAGGGTTTGTTTTATGAAATAAACTGGGTTACACTATGTGCTTTCCCTTTGTTTGTTTTTTGGAAGCCCATCTCATTCTGAGGTCTCCCTGACGGATACATTATTTCAGTGTTTGGCTTGGATGCAGCAATTTCTATTCAAGGCTTTAATTCAATATTACTCTGGTGAGTGTGAACCCCTAAGGGGTGTGTGTGTCACGAGGTGGATCTGGAAGATCGGTGGAAGGTGCACTCTACTTATTTCTTTAGGATCACCCATGGACATTCTTTTGAAGCACTGAAACTATTTTGAATCTGTCTTAAGAACTTTTAGGTGGTGTTGACCACTGTCATTTTTCAACATTTAGCGCTGTTTGTAGTATTGACTGATACAGATTATTGTGTTCTTTTTTACTATTGTCATATATATTTGCCATGTTTTAAACAGCAGCTTAGTTTTACATATTTTTTAAATATTTATTTTTTTAAAAATATTTTTGTCAACATTCATTACCCACTTGTGGATGACTACTGTGGTCATTCTTTTTTGTGGTAAATTGCAATACGTGTTATCCATAGGCGCTGAGCGGTGTATTATAGGCCTTTTTATACACCCTTTTTAAATTTCAGTGATCATTTTTCTTGGCAGCCATGGATGTTTTGCAATTTTTAAGTAGTAGAACGATTGATATTGCCAATGTATTTTCAGTTAACGAGCAAACCACTGCACAGGTTAATTTTAATGGTGTAATGACTGCATTAGGTAATGTACTTGAGAAGCAAGTCCGCACGTGGTGGGACATTTGCACATTAGAGTATTATATAAAAGAAAAAATTATAATTAGAAGTCTTCGTTGGGAAGTAGTTCCCCAAGATGGTCTTGATGATCCTGAATCTATGAATGAATGGTATGATTTTTTTAATACTATGGGCTTTAAACTTCAAGATCTTATCCTGAAACGTAAACGGAAAAAAATGTCTAAACTTGAGAGCAGGATTAATGATCTTAAATTGCAGTTAGACCCGATTAAAGATTCACAGCAGGTATCTGATTTTAATATTCGGATAAAGAAAAAACTTGAAAAGGTGGACAAAGATACCCAGAAAAAGAAAACAAAAAAGTTTCACCGTGATTTGGGAGACTTTCGTTCTAATTCTGTGTATCTTTGGCAGCAAAATAGGACTGCAGACAATAGGGAAATCAATGGTGAGAATACTCACTCTGATGACCCTGCAGTAAGACCCCCACAGTTAACTACCAATGTCCCCATTATAAATGACATGAGGAGGAGTGATATCCCCCCACGCCCACCGAGGGATCACTCTACACCAATTAGATCTAATGGGGATTATGGTAGAGGGAGCTCAGTGAGAGAGGGACCTAGTAGTGCCCATTATCATACACCCCATAATCAGCAATATCATGTTCCAGTCCATAATAGGTTTGAACCCTTATGGGAAAATGGAACAAATTATCGATCTCCCCGTCCTTTTTTAGGGAGGGGGAGGGGGTGGCAGAGACGGGGCAGAGGACATCCCCAAAGAAGGGGAAGGCCTCCGGCTCATACTCAACAAAATCAGGAATACAGAGATCCTCAGTGGAGAGAACCACCTTATTGGGAGAGGGATCAGGTACAACACTCCACTCAGAGGAGAGACGAACGCGAGGATGCAGAGCGGGGTCAAAAATCCAGAAAAAGAAGCAGAGGCCCAGATTAGGTGGTATTTTTAATCTGAGTGACACAATTTTATCGCATAAGGAAATTAATATTTTACATTTGGGCTTGAAGTGTGGTCTGAAAAGGCCAATTAATAAGTTTGATGTCTTTATAGACATACATAAATATGTACGTAAAATAAATATGAAGAAATACTTTCTTAACAAAAATTCCCAACCAACGACTAATTTGTCGTCTGTAGCACTAGATAGTGGGCTCCGTAATAAGTCTCTCTTCAACCCTTTGAATGGCGCAAACCACCAATTAGAAACATTTAAGGGTCTTGTGATACGAGATCTACAGCACATAGTACCCAAAAAGGAGGTTAATCCACGCCATATATTAGATGGAATTTCAATGCTTGAAGAGAGAAAAGATATAATCATTAGACCCGCGGATAAAGGGGGAGGAGTGGTCATTTTGAATAAAACATTTTATGTTAACCAACTCATGGAGATGTTAGATGACACCAATACTTATACTAAGTTGGAGAAAGATCCATCTAACCAGTATGAAATCAATTTAAAATGTCTAATAGAAATGGGGTACTCTACAGGGGTTCTGACTAATCGTGAGAGGACATATCTTGTACCTAGTAGTAGTAGAATCCCCACTATTTACACCCTCCCTAAAATCCATAAAGATGTTAAATGTCCCCCTGGAAGACCTATTGTCAACGGGATCGGATCCATTACATCCCGTTTAGGACAATATTTGGATATTTATCTCCAAAAAAGTGTGGTAGAGACTCGTGCCTATTTGAGAGACACCAAAAGTTTACTTCAAATGTTACAGGCAGTAGACCTTACAGGGAAAGATGAGATTTTTTTGGTAACTGCAGATGTCTCTGCCCTATACACCATCATCCAGCATGATGATGCCTTGCTGGCTTTGAATTGGGCATTATGTAAACGTGACGATATACCACACAACCAGAAGATCTTTTTAAGGAATGCCCTTGATTTTTGTTTGAATCATAATTTTTTTTGGTTCAATGGAGATTTCTATTCCCAATCAAGAGGAGTTGCTATGGGGGCTAAATTTGCCCCCAGCATAGCAAATTTATTTATGGGGGAATGGGAGGATAAGTTCATTTTTTCTATAACACGCCCACAACTCCTGATGTATAAAAGATACATTGATGATCTGTTCTTTATCTGGGAGGGGCCTTTAAGCACGGTGCAAGAATTTTTAAGTGAACTTAATAACAATAAGAATAACATCAAATTGACTAGTGAATACAGCCCCAGTGATATTCATTTCTTGGATGTTCACATTTATAGATGTGAGAATAGGTTGGGAACGAAGGTATTTTTTAAAGCCACAGATTCTAATAGCTATTTACCTGTTAGCAGTGGACATCATCCTATATGGCTGAAAAATATACCTAAAGGACAAATTACCAGAGTTAAAAGGAATTGCTCTGAGGGAAGTGATTTTTTACTACAGGCCCAGATTATAAAGAATAAATTTCTAGAAAAAGGTTATAAAGAAAGTGTATTGAACTCTTTAATTTGTGAATTGGCGGAATTACCTAGGGATAATTTCCTTAGAGATCCATTACCGGCACAGATAGATAGAGGAAGAGAATGGAGTTTCATCTCGAGCTTCCATTCCCAATACAAGGAGGTTGAAGAGATTTTTTATACTCATTGGCATGTTTTATGCATGGATAAAGTACTCTCTACAGTATTGCCTCAAAAACCTGGTTTTATTTATAGAAGGGCTATGAGTTTTGCTGATAAAATAGTAAGGAAGGTTTTGGACCCCCCATCTAGACCCTCTACCTTTTGGGATAGAGATGGCTTTTTTGCATGCAGGAGGTGTCGTGCATGCAGAGAGGTCAACAGGCCATTAAGGGCTGTTGAAACCTTCACATCTACCTCAAATGATAAGGAGTTTACCATTAGGGAATTTATTACATGTAACACTTCGTATGTGGTTTATGCCCTCCAATGCCCGTGCGGGCTTATTTATATAGGCCGCACTAAACGCCAACTTAAAGTTAGAGTGTCAGAACACATTGCAAATATTATTATTGGTTATAAAGACCACAATGTGTCACTTCATTTTAAAATATTTCACAATCAGGATCCTTCGGGACTTAAATTTTGGGGGGTCGACCACTTGAAGCCAGTATGGAGGGGCTCTAATTTGGTCAGAGATCTTTCCAAGAGAGAAACTCAATGGATTTTTTCTGTAGACACTTTATCGCCCAAAGGGTTGAATGTTGAATTAGATATTAACTGTTTTATTAGTGATTTTTAAATTAAATTTTAAATATTATTAATAATTAAATAATTTTATTATTGTTTAAATAAAATTGGAGCTCCTAACATGGCATGTTTATATAAGTTTTAGTATTTTTATTATATAAATTTTTGTCTAAAGTTTTTTCTATACCATGGTATTGACCTAATTAGTAGTTATTATATACAGTGGTTAATGGGTTAAAATGACTATGGCAATCATTGTCTATATGTATCGGCATAAATATGTAATATTATTATGACTGTTGATTTATAGGCTCTGTTGATTTAATCTTATTTAATTGAATCAGACTCAGCTTTTAAATATTATTATTATACCTAATCTCTTGTATAATCCCCTGTGAAGCTATCCGGGTGATTTATAGCAGGACATGCAGTTAGACTGTGTTTTGGTCCATTCCTCTCCCTGTAGTAAGCCTTCAGTGTAATCAGCCGTCATCGCTATGTGCACCCATTGCTTTGTCAGGCGCGTGCTGATTGGCTAAGTTTGAGGACTGGAACACATTATAAGTCTGCGTGTGCGTCGTGTGGTCACGCCCTCTGTTGAAGTCAACCAATGACGAAACGCGTCAGGGCGTGACCTACACGACACGCTGGAAGCGCTGGTTTGCGTTCCACCGCTCAGAGAACCAGGAAGAGGAAGTAAGGCATTGCAGCCCTCGGTTCTCTTGATACACGCCGGATGGCGGATACGGTGAAGTAAACCACCCTTCATGTTTGCTTATGTGATGTTTTAACTGATGTACGTTTAATGTGTGAGGGGACCAAGTTTGTGAGGGTTTGTTTTATGAAATAAACTGGGTTACACTATGTGCTTTCCCTTTGTTTGTTTTTTGGAAGCCCATCTCATTCTGAGGTCTCCCTGACGGATACATTATTTCAGTGTTTGGCTTGGATGCAGCAATTTCTATTCAAGGCTTTAATTCAATATTACTCTGGTGAGTGTGAACCCCTAAGGGGTGTGTGTGTCACGAGGTGGATCTGGAAGATCGGTGGAAGGTGCACTCTACTTATTTCTTTAGGATCACCCATGGACATTCTTTTGAAGCACTGAAACTATTTTGAATCTGTCTTAAGAACTTTTAGGTGGTGTTGACCACTGTCATTTTTCAACATTTAGCGCTGTTTGTAGTATTGACTGATACAGATTATTGTGTTCTTTTTTACTATTGTCATATCTAGAAGCAGTATAGGTCACTTATGCCCCAAGTAAAAATTTTACCTTCATTATAACGATCAGCGCTTCCGTTACTCCTTCCTCCGCTCACAGATCGTAGGTACGACACACGCGTGTTAGCTTTATTTACACTGAGCATGCGTGAAACTCCGTACACGTCGCCCGCCCCTGACGTTCTTTCTAGTATATTCCCTGCCCCTTCTCTTTCCGCACCATGAGAGAGCACATGGCGGAGACACAGCAAATGCGTGATCATAGCACTAACGAGGAGGAAAGCCCCGGAGCCAGAAACGTCACGATCCAGGAGAAGATATAAGGCCTCAAATATGTCCTTTGTAGAGATGGTAGAGATGGTGGACATCTTGAAGAGGACCGACTATGATGGGAAGTATGGACCGTACCCCAACCCAAATATGAGAAAGGCCAAGATCATGTCTAAAGTTGTGAAGTCTGCACAGGAATTTTGGGGTACGACGATCCAAGGAGCAATTGAGGAAATGCTGGTCAGACCCAAAAATGAGGGAGCACGATCTGTACAGAAGGATCAAGAAACTGCTTCTAAAAAGTAAGTATTTGTCCTGTGTTCCTATTATTATTATTATTACTTGCATGTTGCTCCATGTGCTTTTCTTTACTGTTGTACAGTTTAAAATGGCAACTTTCAGGTTTGGGGGCACAGTAATCGGTCGTAGTAAACATTGTTCGTTTACTAAATACAATGTTTTTGGCAGATACAGGTTAACTACATTTTTTCATGCCTATTTGTATTAAAAGAAGTTTATTACATTGTTGTCTAGATGTGTTTGTAACTAGAATGAAATGCAAACTTGATTCAGTGTAAGGAGAGGACACTCAGCAGCTGTTTACACATCTGGACTCAGGAGCACTAGTGTGGGACACCAGAAACATCTTTTTAGGGTGTCCCACACAGGTGCTCCAGTGGATACTTGGGGTGTCTCCATGTGTGAAACTTGTCCAAAAAAAGGAAGTATTCCAGCGTTGGTAAGGGAAAAAATCATGTCTTCAGCTTGGAACTTTGCCAAAACAGACAATTGTACCACACTTCCAAGCAATGTTTCATATTCCTATTTCTGGCCTCAAATATGTTTTGGTATACCTTTTGTTTCATTCTCATAGGGGAGAAAAAACTTGGGACATCTGAGGACACCAGGAACCCCACACCTCATGAAGAAGGGGAACTCAGCACACCACAACCTGAGGATGTGGAGAGAGGAGAGGTGTATGAAGTGGGCAAAATAGTGACCACAACAGGTCAGTGTCTGACACCACAGCTTCAGGTAATAGATGCATGCCTGCATATTTATAATACATGGTGTGTTTTTTTATTTTAGGTGGATGAAGAAACTCGTTTCACCAGTGCAAGTTACAGATCCTCATCGGGGAGATAATGGTGTGCAATCAGGATTTAGACATGATAAAGCAAAAAATCAATGATATAGAAAAAATTATTAAGAACATAATTGTTGTTTTAGGCAGAATCTAAATCACACAACAATTCAAAAAAAATTTTGTGTAATTTTTTAACTTTAAAAATTTTGTACGCATTTTAAAAACCAAATTTTGTACATGCACACAGTGTGTCAACATGTGCTATCTGCCATCCCGGGATATCAATGTATGCGTTTTGTGGGTGCAACCCCTTCCTCGCAACTCAAGTGGGTGAGAGGAAAGGGTTGCACCCCCAAAACACGTCCATTGATCCCCCATGATGTGAGATAGCAGATGTTGACATTAGGCATGGGATCAGGAGGGAAATCCACATTTTGACTCCCAAATTGTGTGCATCTTCAAAATTTGGCTTCTACAGGGGTGACATCACCCCATCTGATGAAGGCAAGATCAACACATTTTTGAGATACTATAATGTCTGATATTGCCTTCACTTTTTCTACATTGAACTTTGTAAGTTCTAGAGTTGTGTATGTTATGGTTTGAAACATCCCTGTTAAAGCAAAAAAATAAAAAATATATATACCGTATATACTCGAGTATAAGCCGAGATTTTCAGCCCTTTTTTTGGGGGTGAAAGTCCCCCCCTCGGCTTATACTCGAGTCAGCGAAATTTAACATTGTAAATAGTACCTGAAAAAAAGTTGAGAGGCTGCGGCGTCCATCGTTTAAATCTCGCCGTCTCTTCCTGGTCCCTTCCGTGATAGGCGATTCTCAGCAGACGCTCTCCGCCTATCACGAACGTTCTCTCATCCTCACCCATCCCAGCAGACACTGTGTTCGGTGTTCCGCCAATCAATTTTAATGATGCATAAAGTGAAAATAAAAAGTGAAATATTCCTTTAAATATCGTACCTGGGGGGTGTCTAAAGTATGCCTGTGAAGTGGCATGTGTTTCCCGTGTTTAGAACTGTCCCTGCACAAAATGACATTTCTAAAGGAAAAAAATCCATTTAAAACTGCTTGCGGCATTAATGTCATGTCTGGTCCCGGTAATATGGATGAAAATCTTTGAGAAAAATGGCATGGCTACCCCATCAGCCCCCCCCCTCCTACCCCAGCCCATTACCAACCCCTTTGGGTCTTGTATGGATATTAAGGGAAACCCTGCACACAAAATAAAAAAGGCTCTATATACTTTGAACAGCAGTATACAGGTGGTGCAAACAAGACAGGGACTGTAGGTTTGTTCATAAGTAGAATCTGTTTGTAATTTTGAACACGTACATTGTTTAAGTGTATCTTCAGCCAAAAAATCTATTTTTAAGCTTTTTGGAAAACATAGGGAAGGGTTATCACCCCTGGAACATTTGTTTTGCTGTCTGTGCCCCTGTTCAGAACATTTCACCTCACTTTCCGTCCCAATGACAACTGTTTTTGAAAAGTGGGTTTTTTATTGAAACAAGGATTGGTGATAAAGCATCAGTAGAAAGGAGACACCTTTTTCCCATATTAACTCTTACAGGAGAGAATTTCCCTTCCTAGGGGTAGATTTCCTCTCACTTCCTGTTGTCTCCTTCCATTTGCAAGTAGCAGTCGTTTGTAAGTTGGATGTTTGAAAGTATGGGCCTGCCGTATATACTCTGCAGAAATTGACCCCTTAGGTGTTGGTGTTGGCACAACACTGTAAGCACTCACAGTTACTCTTGGTGGGCGCTGGAATGCCCTGCTGTCAACTATTATATCAGGAATTGTAATTACATGCCATTGTTGAACAGTGGTAGGAAAAATTGGGCCTTTGATGGTGGTGCTGGTGCCACAACACTGTAAGCCCTCACAGTTACTCTTGGTGGGTGCATGAATGGGCCCTGCTGTGAATTATTAGATCAAGAATTGTAATTGCATGCCCCTGTTGAACAGAGGCTGAAAAATTGGGCCTTTGGTGGTGGTGTTGGTGGTGTTGGTGGTGGTGGTGTTGTCACAACACTGTAAGCCCTCGCATTTACTCTTGGTGGGCGCATGAATGGGCCCTGCTGTGAATTATTAGATCAATAATTGTAATTGCATGCCCCTGTTGAACAGGGGCTGAAAAATTGGGCCTTAGGCACTGGTGCCACAACACTGCAACCCCTCACAGATACTGTACTTGGAGCACAGTAATGAGCCCTGTTGCAAAGTATTGCATCAAAAATTTTAATTACACGCCCCTGTTAAACAGGGGCAGAAAAATTGGGCCTTAGCCACTGGTGCCACAACACTGCAACCCCTCACAGATACTGTACTTGGAGCACAGTAATGAGCCCTGTTGCAAAGTATTGCATCAAAAATTTTAATTACACGCCCCTGTTAAACAGGGGCAGAAAAATTGGGCCTTAGGCACTGGTGCTGGTGCCATGACACTGCAACCTCTCCCAGATACTCTAGTTGGAGTGCAGGAATGAGCCCTGCTGCAAAGCATTGCATCAAAAATTGTAATTACATGCCCCTGTTAAACAGGGGCTGAAAAATTGGGCCTTAGCCACTGGTGGCGGCACCCAGAAACAAAAATGTTTTTCCAAGATATCATCATGAATCGGATCATTGAGGAGGAGGAGGATAGTCAGTCAACATAACAGGACAGTCACTCAGTCAGCATCAGCATCAGTCTTGAAGGGATGTGACATTTGAAAATAAATTATTCTGTTATGTCAGCTTCAGGTGCTTGGTAGCTGGTGGTGATCCAAGACTGGTTCATCTTTATGAAGGTCAGTCGATCAACCGAATCGGTGGACAGGCGCACCCTGTGATCCGTGACAAATCCTCCTGCAGCACTGAATGTGCGTCCTGAAAGAACGCTGGATGCAGGACAGGCCAGTAGCTCAGTTGCATACTGTGCAAGCTCTGGCCAGTGATCCATCCTTAAGACCCAGTAAGCCAGAGGATTTTCGGTGGGAAAGGTGTCCAAATCTGACCTTGCCCCTAGGTATTCCTGCACCATGTATATTAGACGCTGGCGATGGTTGCTGGAACCGATCATACCTTGGGGCTGCGGACTAAAGAATTGTCTGAACGCATCGGTCAGACGGCCACCTTCCCCACCGCTCCTTCTTTGACTGACCGAAGCCTCAGCAACTCGTTGTCCCAGACCAGGAGTTTGTAACCTCCCAGTCTCTAGGAACGCATTGCACAGACCTTTCTGCAAGGCCTCCCGGAGTTGTCTCATCCTCTGCTCCCTCTGCGATGGTAAGATAAGGTCCGCAACCTTAGCCTTGTACCGTGGATCAAAGAGAGTGGCCAGCCAGTAACGGTCCCTCTCCTTGATCCGAAGAATACGAGGATCCTTCCGCAGACTTTGCAGGATCAGGGAGGCCATGCAGCGTAGGTTAGCTGAGGCATTCGGTCCAGAGTCCTCTGGGTCACTAAGGACGACATGATCCGCAGCCACCTCCTCCCAGCCACGTACAAGTCCACGGGTTTCTTGGGACTGTAAATCATCCCTAAAAGACTGCTGCTGTTGATGCTGCTGAGTGCCAGGCTCCACCTCCATGCTGACACAATCCTCCTCCTCCTCGTCCTCTTCCTGTGCGATGGGTGGGACAGAAGGAACACTGTCTGGGTAAAGGGGGCCTTGAGAGGCAAGGAAGTCCTCCTCTTCCTGCCTCTGTTCTGCCTCAAGTGCCCTGTCCATTATTCCATGCAGCGTGTGCTCCACAGGTGGACAAGAGGTACAGTGTCACTGATGCATGGTGTAAAAAATTAAAGCAATAAACCGCGCTAGCCAGTACCATAAATAAATATACAGCAGCACCTGTGATATGTGATAACATATAAAGTATACAAAAGAATAAAAAAAAATATTGCCTTTCATTACTTGCTCCACGGAGAGGGTCGTATATCTCCTGCAATGCCCATGTGGGCTTCAATATGTGGGCAGGACCAAGCGACCTCTCCGTGTTAGATTGAATGAACATATCACAAATATCCTCACAGGTTTCCCAAAACACCCAGTATCCCGGCACTATTTAGAGATCCATGCTAAAGACCCCACTAATACGATCTTTCTGGGGATTGATAAATATTCTACCAGATGGAGAGGAGACTCTATGATTAGAAGTATTTCTAGACTAGAGATGTCCTGGATCCACAAACTGAAGAGTTATGTACCGTTTGGGATGAACGTTGAGGTAGACCTCAACGCTTTCATCGATAACTCTTAGTTTGGTGCGAGTGGGGGCTATGTCCATATATCTGAGAGCTATGTGAGGTCTGGCATTTTGTTGATTTGAACTGTCTACCAATATACATTTTTATGTGTGTAGTTTTGTCATAATATGGACCCCCAGTGGGCCCTTACGTGCCAGAATGACACCCCCCCTCTTCTCCTTTATTATCAGGTTTGGTGGAGGTATATTTTTTTGTCTTTTTTTGACCTCCATCATACATGATATTTTATAAAGGATTCTTTCCTCATATGAGAAGAAATGATATAAATCCTTTTTAAAATCTTTTTCAATATATTTATACATACGTGTGTTTTCATATGACACACACATATGTATATATTTTTCATAATATACCTTTTTCATTTTTAGGTTCAAATGGTATACCGTGCTGTGGTGGACATGTGGATGTTCTTTCATATTAGGCATTAAACTTGTCCACTTACACGACATGGTTAATTCCCATTGGGTTTTATCACCTAGATGTCATTTTATGTGGTACCCTCTTATTTAGAATATATTTGGGGTTACATTTGCCCATTTATATACCGCTGCCTGTACTTCAAAGTGAGGCTTGGTCTTATTTTGGTTCTGGGCCGGGCCTTGTGGGCGGCGTGGAGGCTTGGTATAACTGCCATGACTCCATTGGCCGCTTAGAGCGAGGCTTGGTTCTGGGCCGGGCCTTGTAGGCGGTGTGGAGGTTCGGTGTAATTGCCGCAGCTCCATTGGCCGCTCAGAGCGAGGCCTGGCTTCCTTCTTCCTATATCTTGTGATGCGTCAGCACGTCACCTGATCCCCAAGACGACGTGTAGGAACACGAAACGTACGTCGGGAGGTGTGCGTGCTGACGTCATCACTACGGGACAGGTACGGCGGACCGGCCAGTTGTTATGTTCTTTAAATTGTACATTGTGTAAGTGTTTTTAAACCCATTTTAAAAAATAAATTTTACATTGGGTAATGCACTATTGAGCCTCCTCTCTCTCCTTGGGAAATCTTTGCTGTATCCACTGCCTATCAAGTGACGTTGGAACTTTGCAAAGTTTATCTGGATTTCTCTGGATCTCCCCCTGGGATTGCTGATGGGCTCATTTGTTTCTTA
Organism: Rana muscosa; assembly: GCA_029206835.1. Lineage (NCBI taxonomy): Eukaryota > Metazoa > Chordata > Amphibia > Anura > Ranidae > Rana > Rana muscosa. The sequence continues at coordinate 122,835,991 of CM055126.1, read as the reverse complement.
CCTCTGGTAAGCAGCTTGATTGTTGGTGGTGGACACGGGTGTGCATGCACCGAATTTCAAACTTTTTGCGGTTCACCTCTTCACGGCTTCCCTTCATTGCTGATTTTTGATGGGACTAATTTAGGATATATTCATTTTTACAGGACACATTCATTGTTGTCACTGATGCATGCACTGTCACTGCTCACCATCCTCGTGGCCTCCTCAAATGGTGCCAGGACAGTGCATGCATCCCTGATCATGCCCCACTGGCGTGGTGAAAAAAACCTGAGCTCCCCTGACCCTGTCCTGGTGCCCTAGTCGCACAGGTACTCATTGATGGCCCTCTGCTGCGTGTGCAGCCGCTGCAGCATGGCCAACGTTGAGTTCCACCTGGTGGGCATGTCACATATAAGGCGGTTCTTGGGCAGGTTCAACTCCTTTTGCAGCTCTGCCAGGCGAGCACTGGCATTATAAGATCTGCGGAAATGCACACAGACTTTCCTGGCCTGCCTCAGGACATCCTGTAAGCCCGGGTACCTGCCCAAGAACTTCTGCACCACCCGGTTAAGGACGTGAGCCATACAGGGCACATGGGTCAGTTGTCCCTGTCGGAGGGCGGAGAGGAGGTTGGTGCCATTGTCGCAAACCACCATTCCTGCCTTAAGATGGCGTGGCGTCAACCACCTCTCGGCCTGCCCCTGCAGAGCAGACAGAACCTCTGCCCCAGTGTGGCTCCTGTTCCCCAAACACACCAGCGCAAGCACGGCATGGCATCTTTTTGCCTGCGTACTTGCGTAGCCCCTTGAATGCCTACGGAGCACCGCTGGTTCCGAGGACAAAGCACAGGAAGAGGCCATGGAGGAAGAAGAAGAGGAGGGGGTGGAGGAGAGAGGTGTGTCACAACCAGTAGTAGCATTTTGGAGGCGTGGCTGCGGAACAACCTCCAACACTACTGCACCTTGTCCTGCATCCTTCCCAGCTGCCAAAAGAGTGACCCAATGGGCCGTGAAAGAAATGTAATGTCCCTGTCCATGCCTGCTGGACCATGAGTCAGCAGTAATATGCACCTTACCGCTGACTGCCCTGTCCACCGAGGCCAAGACATTGCCTTCCACATGCCGGTAGAGAGCCGGAATCGCCTTCCGTGAGAAAAAGTGGCGTTTAGGAACCTGCCACTGAGGAACCGCACATTGCACAAACTCACGGAAGGGGGCCGAGTCTACCAACTGAAAAGGCAGCAGTTAAAGCGCTAGCAATTTAGCCAAGCTAGCATTCAACCGCTGGGCATGTGGATGGCTGGGAGTGAACTTCTTTCGACGGTCCAGCAGCTGGGGCAGGGAAATTTGCCTGCTAGAATCGGACGTCGGTGTACTGCTAGCAGAGTGCCCGCAAGTACTTGGCTGTGACACACCTAATTCTACACCTTCATTCCTCTCAGTGCAGGTTTCAGAGAGGACTGAAGGTATAGTGGGGTTGGAGATCCCAGCTGATGCGGTGCAAGGAGAGGTCCGCTTTGTTCTTTGGTGTGGGTCTTTAAGGTAGGCTTGCCAACGAGCTGCATGGCAGGTCAACATATGTCTGGTCAAGCATGTGGTGCCCAAGCGGCTGATGTTTTGGCCACGCGATATATGCTTGAGACATATGTTGCAAACAGCAGCTGTGCGATCTGATGCACTCGACTCAAAAAAGGCCCACACCAAAGAACTTTTTGAATAACGGGCAGAGGCAGCGCCCTGCACAGGCGGAGCTCTGCGGTGTGATTCAGTCGGTGTGCTGCCCTTATGCTGGCCCCCAAAGGGCATCCTGCCTCATTGGAGATGTGCCTCCTCCTCATCCTCTCTCCTATTAGGCACCCACGTGGAGTCAGTGACCTCATCATCCCCTCCCTCCTCATCACTGGAGCCAATCTGGCAGTATGCTGCAGCTGCTGGAACATGACTGCCAGACTGGTGTCCTTCTTGAGCATCCCCTCTCTCTGCTCTAACGCTACTGCCTTCCTCTAGCTGGGTATCATCATCAGACCCTTCGAAACGCTGGGCATCCTCCTGGAGCATGTACCCAACACTGTGCTCAAACAGTTCGGGGGACTCCTCAGGAGGACATGGTGGGTCTAGGGAAGGAGTGACTGATGATGACATTGATACCAGGGAAGAGGACCCTTTGGCAGCTGCTTTGCCAGTACCCTGAGCCTGGGTGAGAGAGGATGAGGAGGATGAGGAGGGCTTGGCCATCCACTATACCAAGTCTTCGGCATGATGCGGCTCATCACGTCCAGCTGCCGAAAAGAAGGACAAGTGTGTCCCATGGCCACGTGCTGATGACGATGCACCGCGTCCACGACCAGCACTGTTGTCTCTAGACACAGAGCCTGCTTGCCCTCTTTTATTAGCTCCTGACTGTCTGCCTCTCCTTGTTTGCCTTCCAGACATTCTAATGGCCTGCAGGGAGATGGGAAAACAAGCAATAAGTGGTAGCTTCAGGTGTATATTTTGCAGGAAGCACACAACGCCCGCTGTAAGTGCTGCAGATGACTGTCTGTGTTACACAACAGGAAAAACCAGCAATAAAGGCTAGCTTCAGGTGTTTATTTTGCAGGAAGCACACTACGCCCGCTGTAAGTGCTGCAAATGCCTGTTAGTGTAACACACCAGGAAAACACAGCAATACGGGCTAGCTTCAGGTGTATAATGTGCAGGAGGCACACTACGCCCGCTGTAAGTGCTGCAAATGCCTGTTAGTGTAACACACCAGGAAAACACAGCAATAAGGGCTAGATTTAGGTGTATATTTAGCAGGAAGCACACTACGCCCGCTGTAAGTGCTGCAAATGCCTGTTAGTGTAACACACCAGGAAAACACAGTAATACGGGCTAGCTTCAGGTGTATAATGTGCAGGAGGCACACTACGCCCGATTTAAGTGCTGCAAATGCCTGTTAGTGTAACACACCAGGAAAACACAGCAATAATGGCTAGCTTCAGGTGTATATTTAGCAGGAAGCACACTATGCCCGCTGTAAGTGCTGCAAAACCTCTTAGTGTAACACACCAGGAAAACACAGCAATACGAGCTAGCTTCAGGTGTATAATGCCAGGAGGCACACTACACCCGCTGTAAGTGCTGCAAATGCCTGTTAGTGTAACACACCAGGAAAACACAGAAATAAGGGCTAGCTTCAGGTGTATATTTAGCAGGAAGCACACTACGCCCGCTGTAAGTGCTGCAAATGCCTGTTAGTGTAACACACCAGGAAAACACAGCAATACGGGCTAGCTTCAGGTGTATAATGTGCAGGAGGCGCACTATGCCCGCTGTAAGTGCTGCAAATGCCTGTTAGTGTAACACACCAGGAAAACACAGAAATAAGGGCTAGCTTCAGGTGTATACTGTGCAGGAGGCTTAGCAACAATGACACTGACACTGTCCCCTGCCTATCCTTCTCTCTCCCTGCACACAAGGTTTAGCAAAGAATATGACACTGACACTCTCCCTGCCTATCCTTCTCTCTCCCTGCACACAAGGTTTAGAAAAGAATATGACACTGACACTTTCCCTGCCTATCCTTCTCTCTCCCTGCACACAAGGTTTAGCAAAGAATATGACACTGACACTCTCCCTGCCTATCCTTCTCTCTCCCTGCACACAAGGTTTAGCAAAGAATATCGCTGACATTCTCCCTGCCTATCCTTCTCTCTCCCTACACACAAGGTTTAGCAAAGAATATGACACTGACACTCTCCCTGCCTATCCTTCTCTCTCCCTGCACACAAGGTTTAGCAAAGAATATCGCTGACACTCTCCCTGCCTATCCTTCTCTCTCCCTACACACAAGGTTTAGCAAAGAATAGCACAATGACACTGTCCCTGCCTATCCTTCTCTTTCCCTGCGCCGGAACACACTACACAAGGCCGCTGTGCTGGCGGCCTTTTATAGTGTGGGGCATGTGCTAAACCCCCTGAGCTATAATTGGCCACAGGCAACCTGCCTGTGGCCAATTATGGCTCTCCTAGCTGCCGGCACTGTGATTGGCCAAGCATGCAGGGTCACAGTGCATGCTTGGCCAATCACAGCGCCGGGATTGCACTGCGATGGCACAGTGTATTGTGGGTCGTTCGCGTCACTCGAATTTGGCGCGAACGGCCCAAATCGTTCGCTCTTCATCGAACGATCGAACAGCCGATGTTCGAGTCGAACGTATGTTTGACTCGAACACCAAGCTCATCCCTACTCAATACCAGTTTTTGTATTAAGTTGGTGTTTACAGTGACAATGGGGGTTATTTAATAAAGGAAAATCCACTTGGCACTACAAGTGCACTAGGAGAACCTAGGAGACAGCTAAAAGAAACACAAGCAGTAAATCAAATTCAAGATTTTATCAGATCTAAATTATTTTTTATTTTAAAAATAATTCAGAAATTTGCTGGCATATCAATGGCCCCCTACCCGTAAAATATTCCAAATAATTTTGCCGGACTTCACGGGCGCTTTGGGGGGGCAAGCCAGGACGGCCTGCTTCCAGTGCTGTCAGATTATTTTGTTCAGGAATTCTCTGTAAAAAGTTATGCAGTATGCAGCATGATAGCACAATGTGATTTATTTTATATTCCGCCATATTTATTGCTGTGAGGAATAGGCGGAACCGGCTGGCCATTATGCCAAACGCATTCTCCACCACTCTTCTGGCTCTGGCCAGCCGGTAGTTAAAAACCCTCTTCTCCGGGGTGAGGGTCCTCATGGGGGATGGCCTCATCAGGTGTTCACCCAGACCAAACGCTTCATCAGCGAAGAAAACAAATGGCAGTCTAGCCACATTATCCTCAGCAGGTGGCAATCCCAAGCCACCATTCTGGAGCCGTCTGTAAAATTCGGTCTGGGCGATGACTCCACCATCCGATATCCGGCCATTCTTCCCCACGTCCACATACAAGAACTCATATGTCGCCGACACCACCGCCATCATCACAATACTATGAAACCCCTTATAATTGTATTAGTATGACCCCGAGTGGGGGGGGGGTGGGACGATGTGGACGTGTTTGAAGGAAACTGTGGAGCCAAACCATAAAAAAAAATTACTGTATATACTCAAGTATAATCCGACCCGAATATAAGCCAAGGCACCTAATTTTACCACAAAAAACTGGGAAAACTTATTGAATCAAGTATAAGCCTAGGGTGTCCATCTGCATGCCTCACTGTGCCTCGCTTTGCCTCACTGTGTCCATGTGCATGCCTCACTGTGCCCATGCCTCACTGTGTCCATGCCTCACTGTGTCCATGCCTCACTGTGCCTATTCCTCACTGTGCCCATGCCTCACTGTGCCCATGCCTCACTGTGTCCATGACTAGACTGATGTTTAACATGGGAGTCTATGGAAGGGGTGCCCGGCTTTAAAAAATCGGTGCTCAGCGGCCTTAGGTCCCCCAGACAACAAACTTTGTACACTTGTAGAGGAGAAATGGGGATACATGTGTGCCAAGTTCCGGGTCCAGGGGACCTACGACCGGCCAGTACCGGGTCCCCAAAATCACCGGAGAAATTACCATTTAACATGGGAGTCTATGGAAGGGGTGCCCGGGTTTGAAAAATCGGTGCTCTCCGTAGGTCTCCCGAACAACAAACTTTGCACACTTGTAGAGATAGAGTGGGGCAACATATGTGCCAAGATTGGGCTTTCTGGCATCAGGCGCACAAAGTTGAAGATGGACACAGACTCGAGTATAAGCCGAGGGGGGCATTTTTAGCACAAAAAAATGGCTGAAATACTAGGCTTGTACTCGAGTGTATACTGTAAATCTCATCTATCACAAATTAGCTGCTATGGCTCAGAGACCTGAATATAAAAATTACTGACTTCAGCTATTTTACCTATAACTTAATAGTTTATAATAATAAATAATAATAGTTAATAATTTAATTATCATAGAAAATATGAAAAACTAAATTATCTGAATGTAATTGATTTAGTAAACTCGTAGGTTGAATTTTTTTTTTTGTTCTTTCAAATTTTTGTGGGGCTACATGTGTGCCAAGTTTGGGGTCCAGGGGACCTACGGCCGGCCAGCACCGGATCCCCAAATTCCAGGAGATCAGGCGCAAAAAGGTGACTCGAGTATAAGCCGAGGGGGGGCATTTTCAGCAGAAAAAAATGTGCTGAAAAACTTGGCTTATACTCGAGTATATACAGTAGTACTTTTGCACATAACATTGCAAGCAGATTAGTGACAAACATTCTTGGCCAACATCAGTATAACATTTATTTTAAGGAGTATTTAAAGACAAAAATATAAGGTCCACTTATCAGATTCCTCACCCCCTCTGATGGCCCATTGTAACATTTTTAGGGGTGGGGGGTTTCCAAAGGAGTTTGGGACAACAAAAAAAACTAATTTAATTTAAGGACAACAATAACACTTGTACACATTTTAGGGGGTGTAAAGAGGGTAAAGCACTACAATGGAGCTGACAAAATACATTAAGTGACTAGGCTAGGTGTGTATGGGCCCAGGATAGCATGCTGGAGTGGTTAGTGAAGGCAAATATGCACGTAGGCCAAAAAAGGAGCATTAAAAGCTTACAGCATGCATGGGGACAAAGGGAACATTCACAGCATATTACAATCATGGTAATTAGGGAATGATGAAAGAAATACAATACATTAGCATACATTAAATACATAGAATGTGATGTTAAAGTAGAAAACTTACCTTAATATAGTCCTTCTGCAGGACTTGTATGATGGCAGAACAGGTCTCTGGAATAATGATAACCAATGATTTCCGATCGTGTGTACGCGGCATAAGGGTCAAATCACATGGGTGCTGTGGCTATGGTTGCCACATGTCATGGGATTCACCCAGATAGTCCGGGTTTTGAATCATGTGTCTGGGTTGCAGGTGTACTGAAGGGTTTGACTTGAAGAAAAATTGGCAACCCTAGCTGTGGCTCATACAGCGTGAAGTGCCATGGTTAGCCGTTGGTGCAGGTGGCCCATGCTTCTCTATGGGGAAGTATCAACTGTACAAAGCCGCTCATGCTAATGTGACAGGCATGCAGGAGTGGATGAGTGCTCTCAAAAACACACATCTGTATTCAGGGCTGCTCACATACCCCTGTATGCTTGTCACATTAGGATGAGCAGCTGTGTCTGTATAGCCGCTGTGTTCCATACAGAAGCAATGGCTGCCTGCATGCAGCGCCAGGCAGCTCCAACTGGATAAACAAAGTTCTTATTCGTGATGTATATGTGAATGAGGCAGAAATGTAAAAAAATGGTATTCTACATAATTATAGTTATACTAGGGCATCCAGGTCTTAGGAATCATCAGAGTCTGAACTTGATCTGGAATTTAGATAACATTCTTCAGTCTGACCTTGACATTTTCAACTTTGTTATAGTAACTTATAGTTACACGGCCCCCCCTCTTACCATTCCGCATCAAAAAAAAAAAAAAAAAAACATTCCTAGGAATTCTGCATTTCTTTTTAATACTGCAAGTTTTAAATATGTGGTAAGTTTTAAATATTGTTGTAGCTCCTTTTTTTATTAAGATTTCCAGAAACTGTTAAGTATTCAGTCTTGCCATGGGTATAATTTGCACCATAGCTCTGATTTCTTACCCAGTATAAAGAAAGACAAACATGCCAGTGTGAGCCTGTCCCTAATGACATCGGTCCGTCAGGTTACCTAGCAACAACAGGCCAGAAAATTACCTTCCTAGGCAGTGCTAATTCTTTTTTCATTTGCAGCTTATAGATACTTTATAAAATGACTTATACTTGATTGGTGACAAAATAATATTCAGCTAACTGCTGTTCTAAGGTTATTGCAAGTTGCTCTTGTGTTAAATGCGATAGAGTGTGGAGGCTACTTATTTGCCTAAAGGTACCCATAGTGTTAGGAGATCCTTTAATGTATGTGTTGGATCTACCCATCAAAAATAATTTATAAGCCGGTAATAATTTAGCTATACATATTTTTAGGGCATGCAAGGGTCTAATAATCTTACCTTCCTTTACAGAATTAACTTATTTCTAGAATAAAGGAAGCTTGTTACATAGAACATGTAACTTTCAACTTTCCAGACAGAATAGACATGTTTCTAAAGGTTTGGTAGATTTGGGACATTAACGCTCTAAACTAGGTTAATTATATGCCCTGATTCCATCAGGAAACAGGTGTGTATTTTAGCACACCCCATGTAGGAGCTGCAGATGAACAGGGATTCCCCACTCCTGCACAGCCAGGCACACCAAATCTTCACAGGCACACAAAGTCAGAAAGCAGTCCATAGCTTTGTTTTTGTTGTTTAATAAGGGGTTAACAACTTGGATAGGGATAGGAGGTTATGGGATGCCCACTTGACAATAACTTCAGGGACATCTTCCTATGTACAACCTTAAGTGGCTGTGGCAATGCTAGCCTAGCTGGCTGCAGCTGCCTCTTTCACTAGCCCTCCTGGCTGTTTCTTCACCAGCTCAACCGGCTGACTCTTCACCAGCCCAGTCCACCCGGCTGAAGACTTAAGCCCACCGCTGTTTTCAAGGGAGACTGGCTACATGTAGCAGTCTCCCCCCTTTGTTAGTCTCCAACAGTGTTGAAGTACTCCCTCTGTCCTCTCTTTGCTCCTGTGCCTCCAGAAAAGCCTCCTCCCTTTGTTTCTGTGGCAGGATTCTTCCAGAATCCGAGCCCTGGCCCAAGGCAAGAGACCCCTCCAGACTAGGGGGTACCCCTCAGGGCCACCAACAGCTTCCTTAACACTTTATCTCTTTCTTCCACCCGACTCTCCTGCTGGCATGTCCTATGTCTATTTATGGGGTTGTCTTTTTCCCCTGCCAGCCTACCACTGGGGATTGGCCGAGGCCTCATACATATTAATGGCAGCTCCTCCTAACCCCCCGCCCTCTAATTCTATAAGGTTCTCCAACCTTCCAGATGCCAGGGGGAAGCACCAGAGAGCTGCCAGGATGAGTCACCCAGCCCTGAACTCTAGTGAACCCTGACCCAATTAAGACTCACAGACTGTAACATGAGTCAGGTAAATTGTCCTACTCCTACTACTAATAGCACACTAAAGGGTACTACAGTATATTTTACAAGAATATAACACGTACAAAACCTTTTTTTAAACCCAAGGTGCTGTGATATGGGATGAGGGTCCAATTATACCATTAAACTATTATACTTGTGAGGTCAAAGCTACAAAGCCCCCCCTCCCTAGCAAAAAAATAATACCCAATACATGTGACTAACTCCCCTTCCCCTTTAAGTGGGAGTATTAATGATTGGTCCAGGACTGCGAAAGGGGGCTGAGGAAAGAGTCTTCAGCCCAGTGTAAGCTTTGTCTAGAACACAGGTCAGCAACAAGTCAAGAGCTATCTATTCATTGATTATGGCCATGTATTGTTGGAGATGACAATCGATCTGTTTCCCACCTGTCCATTACACAAAGACATTAGCTCATAATAAAGTTAGGTGAGGTCAGTAAGATAAGGTTCATAGGGAGTTTTACGGTAGAAGTGGTGTAGTCCTTGTCCACACAAGCACAATTGGAAGGCCAATTATTATGTTAAGTTGGCCATTGTAGTCAGGGCTGATGTTAGAAATCACAGGGCCCGTACAGCCTACCTGATAGGCCCTCCCCCATCCCCCAACGAAAATATCAAATAAAATTTTTGCTAAAATGTGATGGTCCCAATGTTGTTTTGCAGCCATGGCAGAATTTACTGTATATCCTTTTGTTGTACTTTTTTGAATTCCTAAAAGGTAATTTTACATTGTGACGCCCCGCTGCAACTGTGAGCCAAGTGTTTGGCTTCCAATTGCAGAGCGTCCCCATTGAACTCAACAGGGAGTTGATAGGTGGTGCTACCTGTCAAACTCTGCAGCCTGCGTTAAGAATTCTGTAGCTGTGTAGTAAATGATTACAGCCACAGCATGCATACAGCCCTGTCTGACTGTATTTTTACAATTTAGGTGTGCAGCCAGGGATGGCGGTAAATCCATGGCTCAGCCACCCATGTGAAAGAGTTCTTAGGCCTCATTCACACTTAATATCTTAAATTTAAATTTCTTAAATATATATGTGACAAAGTGCACAGGAAACGCACACTTTGCAGTACATTTTAGAAATGCACTGCAAACTCGAATAGCGCTTGTGGTGCCATTAATTGTTAATGACATCCCAAAAACAGTTAGAAGACTTGCGTTTTGTCATGTTTTGTGGCAAACTTGCAAAGCTGCACACCTGAAAATGTTCTAGAGCTTCTATGTTATGTTTGACAAACGTAGGGCAGCCCATTCAAGTGAATGGACTGCCCTACGTGTGAAAAATAAGCTGAAAAAAAATATGCACGCAGGAACATGCGTTCTCGCTTTGCTAAGTGTGAATGGGGCCTCAGGAGGGCCATATAGAAATGGCTGGTGCAGGAAGGTCTGTCAGGTGGAAGGAGAGGTGTATTCACTGGCCCCTTGCTCCAACATTGCAGTGACAGGCAGTGTCTACCTGCAGCTGCCACCTGCTACATTTCCCCCTCTCTGAATCCTGACCTTCCTGCAGCTTCATTCCCCCACTCACTCCTTTCCAGCAGCAGCACTACAACATTCAAACCCTGCAGGTTACAATGCACACTGAGCATGGTGTGGAAGTCAGCAGAGCAGAGCTCAGGACTCAGGGAGGAGGGGAAGCAGGCAGAGAACTTCTTACCTCGTTATTTCTTCCATTAAAGAGATAACACTGCCAATCACAGAGGGAGGGGAGAGGGAGCTTCAGAACCTGGAGGAGAAAGATTTGATGGCAAAGGCAGAGAGAGACTCTGCAGCTGTCCCTGACACACAGGAAGAGAGAAGAAAGCTGAGGGAGAAAGCCAGCAGCACTGCAGGGGGTTCCACAGAAGTCACACACAGGGCAGTACAGTCGGCTCTCCTTTCCTGCAGGTGCTCGGGCCCCTCTTCTGAAGTGACAGAGCTCGGGCCCCCTATGGGAGGGCTGGCTGTACTGCCCTATCAGCGGCCCTGCTGATTGTAGTGGGAAAATTACCAGAGATAGGCGCCAGCTGTACGTAGGAGGTACATACAGTATGTGTGATAACTCCAGTGCCAGTCTGGAGACTCCTCTCTACACCAGCCTCTCCACCACTGACACACACTTTCCTTAATGGCTGGAATCAAGGGTAATAGGGTGTATCCACACAGGTACTGTAAGTGACTGGTAAATTTGTGTACCGGCTTTCTTAGGCTTGTGGACATACCACTGCAGTTATGTGCTTGCGTGAAACTTTATTAAATATGTATTGCTTTGGCCTCATAAGATGCTCATCAGAAACCATTTTCAAACATTAGCTTGATAAAAGAATGAATACAAGAGCGGGCTGACAGATGACCATCTGGACTACTGCATTGGACTTGGCGTGATGAATTACCCTCCAAACATGAAAACGAGTGTAACTGAAAGTGAATGCCATATTTCTCTTGGAAGCTAGAAAGGTAGCATAGGTTTATATTTTTTGCAGTGATGTTTGTACCATCATATTTTTCAAAGTTTTATTCAAACCTTCCTTACTTTGTAATAGGCCCTTTCTAGGTTATCTTCTTTAAAAAAAAATCATGCTGTAGTCCAGTGATCTTTGATCGCTACCCTGTTGTTTGGGTAGATCTCCACCTGTCCAGGTTATCCCACCCCTGGTCTAGAGAGACTCAGAGCTTATACAGACTTTCTTTTCATCACTTCTAGCAGCTCAACAGAATGCCAGGGAGCAAACGAATGGCAAGTAAGTGCTGCTGGCTCGGTAATAGAGCATTAAAGAAAACATGTTGCTTTGCCCTGCATGAATAAAACACAGATTTACATTAAATTATTATCGGTACACCCCCTGTAGGACCAGAACTTATCGTATTTTTTGCTCCATAAGACACACCTGACTATACGACACACCTAGATTTTAGAGGAGAAAAACAAGAAAAAAAATATTCTGAACCAAATGGTAATAAAATATACATTAGCCAGTGGTCAGGACTTTAGCCAGTGGTCAGTACATTAGGCCTCCAAAGCACCCGGCCACACCTCCAAAGTACCCCCCCTTCCCTCAACCCAGGCCTACCATAAGGAGAAAATTTGAAAATAATGAACCTTGATGTACAGATTACATTGATGAGTATGCTGGCCTTCCGCTGCTGCTCCACTGACTCGGACTCCTCCTCTCTTCTGCCACAGTGGCTAGCCTGGTATTCTAACACGGCAGCAGCGACGGGGGGGTGGGGGTTGCGAGGGGGAGGCTTGGTCAATATTCTCTCCATAAGACGCACACACATTTCCCCCCATTTTTTTTTTGGGGGGGGGGAAATAGTGCCTCTTATGGAGCGAAGAACACTGTACTTTATTTTGGAGATGCATTTGTTTCCGATTCCATGATGTTTTACATTCAAAGTCTATCCTAACATTATAACATTATATATATATATATATATATATATATATATATATATATATATATATTTATTTGTATATATTTTTTTTATACATTTTTTTCGAACAGATTGTAATTAAAGTAGATTTGGATACACATATACAGTACATGTGCTGCTTCTACTCAGTGAATGTTCTGGATGTATATTTAATGCTTGCTGTGATCTTAAACAGTTTTATGGGTCTCCAGCATGCCCAGAACTTCAAATCATATGCTAAGAAGGTGAAAGTGAGTCATAACAAGTCGACAAGTACAAGTCACAGGAAACTATTCGATTTAACTTTATAAGTTAAAAAGGTAAAACTTCAGCAGCTCTTGAGTAGAAAAAAGTGACATAATCAAAAGTTTCTAAAATTTGTAATATTAAAATTATCCTACTATCATCATTCACGGTTTAAAGTGATTGTAAATAATAAATACCTTTTTTCCCTTTTTTATATAAGTGATCACATTCCCTCTGTTCTCAGCTGCAAAAGATCTGGGCGGAGGAGAAGCGACAGCACACTGAGCTTCCCAGTGAATGGCTGTGCAGTGGGGGCATGTCAGGACAAGCCTGATCATTAGAGGAAAGCACACTGAGTTTCCAGCATAGCTAGAGAACTGACAACAGCATGTTTTCCTGCTTAGTGTGGTCAGTTTTTAATAGGAAAGTAGAGGAACTGGCAGGAACGACAAGGATTTCACATAAAGGAAACAATACAAAGAGAACAGCATACTTTTTCATACAAGTATATGGTACAGCAGCCACATATCAGGAATATGAAGTGCTATGGTAACATACGCTTGAAGATAAACCCATCTATTTTCACAATGTTCTACACTAGTGATGAGCCGAACACCCCCGGGTTCGGTTCGCACCAGAACCCGCGAACGGACCAAAAGTTTGCACGAACTTTAGAACCCTATTGAATACAATGGATGCGAACGTTCGAAATCTAAAGTGCTAATTATAACGACTATTATGCATGTTATTGTCCTAAAAAGGGTTTGGGAACCTGGGTTCTGCACCAGGGGACATGTATCTATGCAAAAAGAAGTTTTAAAAACGGCCGTTTTTCTGGAGCAGTCATTTTAATGATGCATAAAGTGAAAAAAAAAAAGTCAAATATTCCTTTAAATATCGTACCTGGGGGGTGTCTAAAGTATGCCTGTGAAGTGCCACGTGTTTCCCATGTTTAGAACTGTCCCTGCACAAAATTACATTTCTAAAGGAAAAAAAGCCATTTAAAACTGCTTGCGGCTTTAATGTAATGTCTGGTCCCGGTAATATGGATGAAAATCTTTAAGAAAAATGGCACAGCTACCCCATCACACCCCCCCCCCCCCCTACCCCAGCCCATTACCAGCCCCTTTGGGTCTTGTATGGATATTAAGGGGAACCCCGCACACAAAATAAAAAAGGCCCTATATACTCTGAACAGCCGTATACAGGCGGTGCATACAAGACAGGGACTGTAGGTTTGTTCTTATGTAGAATCTGTTTGTAATTTTGAACAGGTACATTGTTTAAGTGTAGCTCCACGCAAAAAATCTATTTTTAAGCTTTTTGGAAAACATAGGGAAGGGTTATCACCCCTGTAACATTTGTTTTGCTGTCTGTGCAGTGTGCACCTGTTCAGAACAGTTCACCTCACTTTCTGTCCTAATGACAAATGTTTTTTGAAAATTTTGCGTTTTTATTGAAACAAGAATTGGTGATAAAGCATCAGTGGAGAAGAGACACTTTTTTTCCCATATTAACTCTTACAGGAGAGAATTTGCCTTCCTAGGGGTAGATTTCCTCTCACTTCCTATTGTATCCTTCCGTTTGCAAGGAGGAGTCGTTTGTAAGTTGGATGTTTGAAAGTAGGGGCCTGCCGTATATACTCAGCTGAAATTTGCCCCTTACATGTTGGTGTTGCCACAACACTGTGAGCCCTCACAGTTACTCTTTGTGGGCGCATGAATGGGCCCTGCTGTGAATTATTAGATCAAGAATTGTAATTGCATGCCCCTGTTGAACAGGGGCTGAAAAATTGGGCCTTTGGTGGTGGTGGTGGTGGTGGTGTTGACACAATACTGTAAGGCCTCACAGTTAGTCTTGGTGGGCGCAGGAATGGGCCCTGCTGTGAATTATTAGATCAAGAATTGTAATTACATGCCCCTGTTAAACAGGGGCATAAAAATTGGGCCTTAGGCACTGGTGCCACAACACTGCAACCCCTCACAGATACTGTACTTGGAGCACAGCAATGAGCCCTGTTGCAAAGTATTGCATCAAAAATTTTAATTACACGCCCCTGTTAAACAGGGGCTGAAAAATTGGGCCTTAGCCACTGGTGCTGTTGCCACGACACTGCAACCTCTCCCAGATACTCTAGTTGGAGTGCAGGAATGAGCCCTGCTGCAAAGCATTGCATAAAAAATTGTAATTACATGCCCCTGTTAAACAGGGGCATAAAAATTGGGCCTTAGGCACTGGTGCCACAACACAGCAAACCCTCACAGATACTGTACTTGGAGCACAGCAATGAGCCCTGTTGCAAAGTATTGCATCAAAAATTGTAATTACACGCCCCTGTTAAACAGGGGCTGAAAAATTGGGCCTTAGCCACTGGTGCTGGTGCCACGACACTGCAACCTCTCCCAGATACTCTAGTTGGAGTGCAGGAATGAGCCCTGCTGCAAAGCATTGCATAAAAAATTGTAATAACACGCCCCTGTTAAACAGGGGCTGAAAAATTGGGCCTTAGCCACTGGTGGCGGCACCCAGAAACAAAAATGTTCTTCCAAGCTATCATCATCAATCGGATCATTGAGGAGGAGGAGGATAGTCATTCAACATAACAGGACAGTCTCTCAGCATCAGCATCAGTCTTGAAGGGATGTGACATTTGAAAATAAATTAGTCTGTTATATCAGCTTCAGGTGTTTGGTAGCTGGTGGTGATCCAAGACTGGTTCATCTTTATGAAGGTCAGTCGATCAACAGAGTCGGTGGACAGGCACACCCTGTGATCCGTGACAAATCCTTCAGCAGCACTGAATGTGCGTTCTGAAAGAACGCTGGATGCAGGACAGGCCAGTAGCTCAATTGCATAC
The DNA here is from genome assembly GCA_029206835.1 of Rana muscosa. Taxonomy (NCBI): domain Eukaryota; kingdom Metazoa; phylum Chordata; class Amphibia; order Anura; family Ranidae; genus Rana; species Rana muscosa. Next base: position 122,820,461 of record CM055126.1, on the reverse strand, counting down.
TGTGCAAGCTCTGGCCAGTTATCCATCCTCAAGACCCAGTAAGCCAGAGGATTTTCGGTGGGGAAGGTGTCCAAGTCTGACCTTGCCCCTAGGAATCCCTGCACCATGTATATCAGACGCTGGCGATGGTTGCTGGAACCGATCATACCTTGGGGCTGCGGACTAAAGAATTGTCTGAACGCATCGGTCAGACGGCCACCTTCCCCACCGCTCCTTCTTTGACTGACCGAAGCCTCAGCAACTCGTTGTCCAGGACCAGGAGTTTGTAACCTCTCAGTCTCTGGGAACCCATTGCACAGACCTTTCTGCAAGGCCTCCCGGAGTTGTCTCATCCTCTGCTCCCTCTGCGACGGTAAGATAAGGTCCGCAACCTTACCCTTGTACCGTGGATCAAGGAGAGTGGCCAGCCAGTAATGGTCCCTCTCCTTGATCTGAAGAATACGAGGATCCTTCCGCAGACTTTGCAGGATCAGGGAGGCCATGCAGCGTAGGTTAGCTGAGGCATTCGGTCCGGAGTCCTCTGGGTCACTAAGGACGACATGATCCGCAGCCACCTCCTCCCAGCCACGTACAAGTCCACTGGTTTCTTGGAACTGTAAATCATCCCTAAAAGACTGCTGCTGATGATGCTGAGTGCCAGGCTTCACCTCCATGCTGACACAATCCTCCTCCTCCTCCTCTTCTTCCTGTGCGATGGGTGGGACAGAAGGAACACTGTCTGGGTAAAGGGGGCCTTGAGAGGCAAGGAAGTCCTCCTCTTCCTGCCTCTGTTCTGCCTCGAGGGCCCTGTCCATTATTCCACGCAGCGTATGTTCCAACAGGTGGACAAGAGGTACAGTGTCACTGATGCATGCACTGTCACTGCTCACCATCCTCGTGGCCTCCTCAAATGGTGCCAGGACAGTGCATGCATCCCTGATCATGCCCCACTGGCGTGGTAAAAAAACCTGAGCTCCCCTGACCCTGTCCTGGTGCCGTAGTCGCACAGGTACTCATTGATGGCCCTCTGCTGCATGTGCAGCCGCTGCAGCATGGCCAATGTTGAGTTCCACCTGGTGGGCATGTCACATATAAGGCGGTTCTTGGGCAGGTTCAACTCCTTTTGCAGCTCAGCCAGGCGAGCACTGGCATTATAAGATCTGCGGAAATGCACACAGACTTTCCTGGCCTGCCTCAGGACATCCTGTAAGCCCGGGTACCTGCCCAAGAACCGCTGCACCACCAGGTTAAGGACGTGAGCCACACAAGGCACATGGGTCAGTTGTCCCTGTCGGAGAGCGGAGAGGAGGTTGGTGCCATAGTCGCAAACTACCATTCCTGGCTTAAGCTGGCGTGGCGTCAACCACCTCTCGGCCTGCCCCTGCAGAGCAGACAGAACCTCTGCCCCAGTGTGGCTCCTGTCCCCCAAACACACCAGCGCAAGCACGGCATGGCATCTTTTTGCCTGCGTACTTGCGTAGCCCCTTGAACGCCTACGGAGCACCGCTGGTTCCGAGGACAAAGCACAGGAAGAGGCCACGGAGGAAGAAGAAGAGGAGGGGGTGGAGGACAGAGGTGTGTCACAACCAGTAGTAGCATTTTGGAGGCGTGGCGGTGGAACAACCTCCAACACTACTGCACCTTGTCCTGCATCCTTCCCAGCTGCCAAAAGAGTGACCCAATGGGCCGTGAAAGAAAGGTAACGTCCCTGTCCATGCCTGCTGGACCATGAGTCAGCGGTAATATGCACCTTACCGCTGACCGCCCTGTCCAGCGAGGCCAAGACATTGCCTTCCACATGCCGGTAGAGAGCCGGAATCGCCTTCCGTGAGAAAAAGTGGCGTTTGGGAACCTGCCACTGAGGAACCGCACATTGCACAAACTCACGGAAGGGGGCCGAGTCTACCAACTGAAAAGGCAGCAGTTGAAGCGCTAGTAATTTAGCCAAGCTAGCATTCAACCACTGGGCATGTGGATGGCTGGGAGTGAACTTCTTTCGACGGTCCAGCAGCTGGGGCAGGGAAATTTGCCTGCTAGAATCGGACGTCGGCGTACTGCTAGCAGAGAGCCCGCAAGTACTTGGCTGTGACACACCTAATTCTACACCTTCATTCCTCTCAGAGCAGGTTTCAGAGAGGACTGAAGGTATAGTGGGGTTGGAGATCCCAGCTGATGCGGTGAAAGAAGAGGTCAGCTTTGTTCTTTGGTGTGGGTCTTTAAGGTAGGCTTGCCAACGAGCTGCATGGCAGGTCAACATATGTCTGGTCAAGCATGTGGTGCCCAAGCGGGTGATGTTTTGGCCACGCGATATACGCTTGAGACATATGTTGCAAACAGCAGCTGTGCGATCTGATGCACTTGACTCAAAAAAGGCCCACACCAAAGAACTTTTTGAATAACGGGCAGAGGCAGCGCCCTGCACAGGCGGAGCTCTGCGGTGTGATTCCGTTGGTGTGCTGCCCTTACGCTGGCCCCCCGAGGGCATCCTGCCTCGTTGGAGATGTGCCTCCTCCTCATCCTCCTCCTCCTCCTCCTCCTCTCTCCTATTAGGCACCCACGTGGAGTCAGTGACCTCATCATCCCCTCCCTCCTCATCACTGGAGCCAATCTGGCAGTATGCTGCAGCTGCTGGAACATGACTGCCAGATTGGTGTCCTTCTTGAGCATCCCCTCTCTCTGCCTTCCTCTAGCTGGGTATCATCATCAGACCCTTCGAAACGCTGGGCATCCTCCTGAAGCATGTACCCAACACTGTGCTCAAACAGTTCGGGGGACTCCTCAGGAGGACATGGTTGGTCTAGGGAAGGAGTGACTGATGATGACATTGATACCAGGGAAGAGGACGCTTTGGCAGCTGCTTTGCCAGTACCCTGAGCCTGGGTGAGAGAGGATGAGGAGGATGAGGAGGGCTTGGTCATCCACTCTACCAAGTCTTCGGCATGATGCGGCTCAACACGTCCAGCTGCCGAAAAGAAGGACAAGCGTGTCCCATGGCCATGTGCTCATGGCGATGCACCGCGTCCACGACTAGCACTGTTGTCTCTAGACACAGAGCCTGCTTGCCCTCTTTTATTGGCTCCTGACTGTCTGCCTCTCCTTGTTTGCCTTCCAGACATTCTAATGGCCTGCAGGGAAATGGGAAAATCAGCAATACAGGCTAAGTTCAGGTGTAATATGGTCAGGAGGCACACTCCGCCCGCTGTAAGTGCCACAAAATCCTGTTGGTGTAACACACCAGGAAAAAGCAGCAATACAGGCTAAGTTCAGGTGTAATATGGTCAGGAGGCACACTCCGCCCGTTGTAAGTGCCGCAAAATCCTGTTGGTGTAACACACCAGGAAAAAGCAGCAATACAGGCTAAGTTCAGGTGTAATATGGTCAGAAGGCACACTCCGCCCGCTGTAAGTGCCGCAAAATCCTGTTGGTGTAACACACCAGGAAAAAGCAGCAATACAGGCTAAGTTAAGGTGTAATATGGTCAGGAGGCACACTCCGCCTGCTGTAAGTGCCGCAAAATCCTGTTGGTGTAACACACCAGGAAAAAGCAGCAATACAGGCTAAGTTCAGGTGTAATATGGTCAGGAGGCTCACTCCGCCCGCTGTAAGTGCCGCAAAATCCTGTTGGTGTAACACACCAGGAAAAAGCAGCAATACAGGCTAAGTTAAGGTGTAATATGGTCAGGAGGCACACTCCGCCCACTGTAAGTGCCGCAAAATCCTGTTGGTGTAACACACCAGGAACAAGCAGCAATACAGGCTAAGTTAAGGTGTAATATGGTCAGGAGGTACACTCCGCCCGCTGTAAGTGCCGCAAAATCCTGTTGGTGTAACACACCAGGAAAAAGCGGCAATACAGGCTAAGTTAAGGTGTAATATGGTCAGGAGGCACACTCCGCCCGCTGTAAGTGCCGCAAAATCCTGTTGGTGTAACACACCAGGAAAAGGCAGCAATACAGGCTAAGTTCAGGTGTAATATGGTCAGGAGGCACACTCCGCCCGCTGTAAGTGCCGCAAAATCCTGTTGGTGTAACACACCAGGAAAAAGCAGCAATACAGGCTAAGTTAAGGTGTAATATGGTCAGGAGGCACACTCCGCCCGCTGTAAGTGCCGCAAAATCCTGTTGGTGTAACACACCAGGCAAAAAAAGCAGCAATACAGGCTAAGTTCAGGTGTAATATGGTCAGGAGGCACACTCCGCCCGCTGTAAGTGCCGCAAAATCCTGTTGGTGTAACACACCAGGAAAAAGCAGCAATACAGGCTAAGTTAAGGTGTAATATGGTCAGGAGGTACACTCCGCCCGCTGTAAGTGCCGCAAAATCCTGTTGGTGTAACACACCAGGAAAAAGCAGCAATACAGGCTAAGTTAAGGTGTAATATGGTCAGGAGGCACACTCCGCCCGCTGTAAGTGCCGCAAAATCCTGTTGGTGTAACACACCAGGAAAAAGCAGCAATACAGGCTAAGTTAAGGTGTAATATGGTCAGGAGGTACACTCCACCCGCTGTAAGTGCCGCAAAATCCTGTTGGTGTAACACACCAGGAAAAAGCAGCAATACAGGCTAAGTTAAGGTGTAATATGGTCAGGAGGCAGACTCCGCCCGCTGTAAGCGCCGCAAAATCCTGTTGGTGTAACACACCAGGAAAAAGCAGCAATACAGGCTAAGTTAAGGTGTAATATGGTCCGGAGGCACACTCCGCCCGCTGTAAGTGCCGCAAAATCCTGTTGGTGTAACACACCAGGAAAAAGCAGCAATACGGGCTAACTTCAGGTGTATAATGTGCAGGAGGCTTAGCAACAATGACACTGACACTGTCCCCTGCCTATCCTTCTCTCTCCCTGCACCCAAGGTTTATCAAAGTATATGACACTGACACTCTCCCTGCCTATCCTTCTCTCTCCCTGCACACAAGGTTTAGCAAAGAATATGACACTGACACTGTCCCCTGCCTATCCTTCTCTCTCCCTGCACACAAGGTTTATCAAAGTATATGACACTGACACTCTCCCTGCCTATCCTTCTCTCTCCCTACACACAAGGTTTAGCAAAGAATATGACACTGACACTCTCCCTGCCTATCCTTCTCTGTCCCTACACACAAGGTTTAGCAAAGAATAGATTTGACAAGATTTGACACTGTCCCTGCCTATCCTTCACTTTCCCTGCTCCGGAACACACTACACGAGGCCGCCGCGCTGCCGGCCTTTTATAGTGTGGGGCGTGTACTAAACCCCCTCAGCTATAATTGGCCACAGGCATCCTGCCTGTGGCCAATCATTGCTCTCCTCGCTGCCGGCGCTGTGACTGGCCAAGCATGCAGGGTCACAGTGCATGCTTGGCCAATCACAGCGCCGGGATTACACTGCGATGGCTCAGTGTATTGTGGGCCATTTGCGTCACTCGAATTTGGTGCGAACGGCCCAAATCGTTCGTTGTTCGCCGAACGCGCAAACAGCCGATGTTCGAGTCAAACCTATGTTCGACTCGAACACCGAGCTCATCCCTATTCTACACATTCAAAGGTCGAAAATCCTTGCAAAACCAGGAAAGATAGGATCTCATACAATAATTCTTGTTACTGCTATTTCCCAAATGTCCTTAAATCCAAGTTTTTTTAAAAACCCATGTAGCCATTCATCAGGTTTATACACTACTATGCACTCTCTTGTCACATGATCTGTGCTGTAAACAGCATATTGACACCCAACATCCCTTTGTAGACATCATTACAAGCAGTGGCAGCTCATCAATAGAGGGTTCAGGACCCCCCCCCCCACAGCAAAAAAAAGAAAGGCCCTTGAAATCTGTCCGGGCGCTGGACACACGGGTGCTATGGGAGGCATGAAATTTTTTCAAACACGTGATTGTGGCTAAGAAGCCTTATTGGTGGCCTTTAGATTGTCTTCCGGACGCAGAGCGATGTGTCCCACTGTACTATTAAGTTACCACTGCTTGTGCTCTGATTGGCGCTCCGTAGGACGTAGGTGGTGCTTTCATCTGACCCGCAATGTCACTTCCGGTTTCACGAGCGCCTCAGCGGGATGGAGCACAAGGCCTGAGCAGACCAGGAGGAGTCAGACTAGGACTAGTGCAGTGGGCTATTGCTGATGCGCTGCATCAGTGGGGAGTGGGGACAGTCATAATGGGCACAGCAGGCACAGCAGGTGTACATGCCTGGCCAGGAACAGTGACTGCAATTGATGGGCTCAGTGGCTGCAATTGATGGGCACAGTGGAGCAACAATTTATGGGAAATTGATGGGCACAGAGGCTGCAATTGATGGACACAGAAAGGCTGCAATTGATTGGGACAGTGGCTGCAATTGATGGGCACAGTGAAGCTACAATTGATGGGCACAGTGAGGCTACAATTGATGGGCACAGTGAGGCTGCAATTGATGGGAACATTGGCTGCAATTGATGTGCACTATGGCTGCAATTGATGGGCACAGTGGCTGCAATTGATGGGCACGGTGGCTGCAATTGATGGGCACAGTGGCTGCAATTGATGGGCACGGTGGCTGTAATTGATGGGCACAGTGGCTGCAATTGATGGGCAGAGTGAAGCTGCAATTGATGTGCATTGTGGCTGCAATTGATGTGCATTGTGGCTGCAATTGAAGGGCATGGTGGCTGCAATTGTTGGGCACAGTGAGGCTACAATTGAAAGGTACAGTGGCTGCAATTGATGGGCACAGTGCCTGCAACTGATGGACACAGTGAGGCTACAATTGATGGGCACAGTGGCTGCAATTGATGGGCACAGTGGCTGCAATTGATGGGCAGATTGAGGCTGCACTTGATGTGCATGGTGGCTGCAATTGAAGGGCACAGTGGCTGCAATTGAAGGGCACGGTGGCTGCAATTGATGGGCACAATGAGACTACAATTGAAAGGCACAGTGGCTGCAATTGATGGGTACAGTGCCTGCAATTGATGGACACAGAGGCTGCAATTGATGGGCATAGTGGCTGCAATTGATGGGCACAGTGAGGCTACAATTGATGGGCATGGTGGCTGCAATTGATGGGCTTAGTGGCTGCAATGGATGGGCTTGGTGGCTGCAATTAATGGGCACGCTGTCTGCAATTATTGGGCACAGTGAGGCTACAATTGATGGGCACAGTGAGGCTACAATTGATGGGCACAGTGGCTGGCTGCAATTGATGGGCACAGTGACTATACTTGATGGACTATACTTGATGGACACAGTGAGGCTGAAATTGATGGGCACAGTAGCTGCAAGTGATGGACACAGTGAGGCTGCAATTGATGGGCACAGTGGCTGCAATTGATGTGTTGAGCGGCTGCAATTGATAGGCTCAGTGGCTGCAATTGATAAGCATGGTGGCTACAATTGATGGGCACGTGGCTGCAATTGATGGGCACAGCGAGGCTGCAATTGATGGGCACAGTGAGGCTACAATTGATGGGCACAGTGGCTGCAATTGATGTGCACAGTGGCTGCAATTGATTGGGACAGTGAGGCTACAATTGATGGGCACAGTGGCTGCAATTGATGGGCACAGTGGCTGCAATTGATTGGGACAGTGAGGCTACAATTGATGTGCATTGTGGCTGCAATTGAAGGGGACGGTGGCTGCAATTGTTGGGCACAGTGAGACTACAATTGAAAGGCACAGTGGCTGCAATTGATGATCACAGTGCCTGCAATTGATGGACACAGTGAGGCTACAATTGATGGGCACAGTGGCTGCAATTGATGGGCACAGCGGATGCAATTGATGGGCAGAGTGAGGCTGCACTTGATGTGCATGGTGGCTGCAATTGAAGGGCACAGTGGCTGCAATTGAAGGGCACGGTAGCTCCAATTGATGGGCACAGTGAGACTACAATTGAAAGGCACAGTGGCTGCAATTGATGGGCACAGTGCCTGCAATTGATGGACACAGAGGCTGCAATTGATGGGCATAGTGGCTGCAATTGATGGGCACAGTGAGGCTACAATTTATGGGCACAGTGTCTGCAATTGATGGGCACAATGAGGCTACAATTTATGGGCACAGTGAGGCTACAATTGATGGGCACAGTGGCTGGCTGCAATTGATGGTCACAGTGACTATACTTGATGGACTATACTTGATACAGTGAGGCTGAAATTGATGGGCACAGTAGCTGCAAGTAATGGGCACAGTGAGGCTGCAATTGATGGGCACAGTGGCTGCAATTGATGTGTTGAGTGGCTGCAATTGATAGGCTCATTGGCTGCAATTGATGGGCATGGTGGCTACAATTGTTGGGCACGTGGCTGCAATTGATGGGCACAGTGAGGCTACAATTGATGGGCACAGTTGCTGCAATTGATGGGCACAGTGTCTGTAATTGATGGGCACAGTGAGGCTGCAATTGATGGGCACAATGGCTGCAATTGGTGAGCACAGTGGGGCTGCAATTGACAATTGATGGGTACATTGAGGCTGCCTTTGCTGGGCACAGTGAGGCTACAATTGATGGGCACAGTGGCTGCAATTAATGGGCACAGTGGCTGTAATTGATGGGCACAGTGAGGCTGCAATTGATGGGCACAGTGGCTGCAATTGATGGGCACAGTGAGGCTGCAATTATGGGTACAGTGAGGCTGCATTTGATGGGCACAGTGAGGCTGCAATTGATGTATTTTTTTTCATTATTTTCCAGAATTTTTCCAGTTTGTTCGCACTCTTCCAAAATTTTTGAGCACCAGCCGCCACTGATTACAAGGATTGTAATAGTCACACAGAAGTTACCCTACTCCATTTTGTCTTGTCTTTCAGGGCTCCTACTCGTCGACCAAGAGCATCCTCCCTAAAGTAAAAGGCAGGTGCACTTATTTGACCAGTTGTGCTATAGGGGATACTGCATGAACATGAAGACTGTAACTGAGTTCCATGGACACCCACATGGTCCCAGACTTCTGCCTAAGTTGTCTTATGGATGATCCAGTTCCGGTTAAACAACTTTGATCTTATACATCACTGTATGTTGTTGATACTGAGCTATACAGCAGAGCTGGTACCATAAAATATGCTGGCATGTATTTACTCATATTCCGGGCCATTCAGAAAATAAGGATCTTGGCAGTTTTGCTCCTGGAGTCAATATAATTCTCTGGGTAATCATGCAGGCTTAAGCAGGCACTAATGCTTTGTGAGTACCAGTAACTCAGCACTAGATGGCTTTTCTTGTCATCATTGCCAAGGCCCATTGCAGTTAGTAAAATTGCTATGCGTTTGCAAATTTCAAGAAATGTGTCCAACTAACGTCTGCGTTCCCATCTAATGAATACATCAACTCACACTTGGCAAATTGCCTACATCTTATGGTGAATGTTTTTAATTCAAATAATGACTCCCCAGGCAATTATATTGCAAAGTCTGACTTAATTCCCTAGGCTGGTGTTACCAGGCTGGAATTTTGTGCCTTTTGCATTGACAGGCCTAACGGAAAACTTTAGTGTTTGATTGGCATAGCCTTATATAAAACTGTCATACAAGTAATTTTGTAATTTAAAGAGATTCTGCCAACAACTTAAAAAATGCAACAAAAAACACAGAAGAGCGAAAATTGGGATGTGCCTTTAAACTTGCTAGGGAAAGAGACCATAGAATAATCATTTCCCTACTACAGTCTTCTTTCTCCTTGCAAGTTATCACAGCACACTGTGTCCATATAAACAGACAGGACACTTTAATGTCACCAACAAACAGCAGTGATGTTTTAAAGCTGCTCAGGGCCTCCTCCATTGGCAGCAGTGCTGCATGAGGAGGGGACCTAATGACCTTGAAATATTGCTGTTTTCTGTTGGTGACAGAATGTATATGTATATGTTACACAACTTATTTTATATTTCTGATATGGGTCTGAGTTACCATGTACTTGCATCAAAAAGTATCCTGTTCTCTTTGCTTTGCTTCCTTTTTGTGAAATACCTGATGATCCTGCCAGTCCCTCGGCTTTCCTATTTCTAACTGACTATGCCAGGGCACCAGGCCCGGACTGGGACAAAAAATAGGCCCGGGCATTTTAGACTGAGCAGCCCATGGCTAATTTACCGGGAGGCACGAAGAGCATGGGGGGGCAGAGAATTTGGGGGGGTTGAGAACACAGGGGAGTGTGGAGAGCACTATGAGGGCCGGAGAGCACTAGGGGGGCCAGAGAGCACAGGGAGTGGAGAGCACTAGGGGGAGCCGGAGAGCACATGGGGGCTGGAGAGCACAAGCAGGGGCAGAGAACACGGGAAGCAAAGAGCACAGTGGGGGTGGAGAGTACTGAGGGTCTGGAGAGCACTAGGGGGGGTCGGAGAGCACTGAGGGGGTGGGGACCACAGGGGGCTGGAGATCACAAGCAGGGGCAGAGAACATGAAAGGCGAACAGCACAGGGGGGTGAAGAGCATGGGGGGCTGGAGAGCACTGGTGGGGGTGATGAGCACAGGGGTGCCTGAGAGCACTGGGAGGGGCTGGAGAGCATAGGGGGCTGGAGAACACAGAGAGGTTTGATGAGCAGAGGGGGGCCTGAGAGCACTGGGAGGGGCTGGAGAGCACTGGGGGGGCCGGAGAGTACAGGGGGCTGATGAGCACAGGGGGGCCTGAGAGCACAGGGGGCGGAGAGTACAGGGGGCTGATGACCACTGGGAGGGTCTGGAGAGCACTGGGGGGGCCGGAGAGTACAGGGGAACTGATGAGCACGGGGGGCCTGAGAGCACGGGGGGCCGGAGAGTACAGGGGGCTAATGAGCACTGGGAGGGGCTGGATAGCACTGGGAGGAGTTGGAGATCATTGGGGGGGGGCTGCAGTGCAGTGGGGGAGCCTGAGAGCAGGGGGGGCCCCTGAGAGCATGGTGGCAGCCTAAGAGCACTAGGGGGCAGTAGAAAGAAGCTAGATAGGAGAAGAAGCTGCATACACAGTAGAAGAATCCATCTCTTTATTTTTCTCCTACAGCCTCTGAATGTCCACGGGAGGGAGAGAGTGAAAAGCAGGCATTCAGAGGCTGTAGGAGAAAATAAAGAGATGGATTCTTCTACTGTGTATGCAGCTGCTTCTCCTATCCAGGCGCACACATGGAGGGACACACTCACTTTCGCTCTTGTCGCAGCCCCTCCCTCTTCACGGTCACAGGTAACGCGACCTGTAGTTTCTGCCCCCCCAGCCTGACGGCCAAACTGTAATGGCGGCCGGCCAGCCGGCCAGCCAGCCAGCTGCGGAGAGGCCGGGTGAGCGGCGGGGCTCAAGGAGCAGCTCGGCTGCCTTGGCCACAAGTACATGCGGCCCGGCCCACCGGGCATATGCCCGGTGTGCCCTATGGCCAGTCCGGGCCTGCAGGGCACTGAAGCACATCTATCTCAGTGTGGTCAGTTTGCTTCTGTCCATTTTCCTTGGGACCACAGCCTGCCTATACTCCAGAGATCAGACTTCTGCTAACCCCTGCACAGGTCTGCACTGGGAAGATCAGTGTACAGTACTGCTTTTTCTTTACCTCCTGCTGACAAGCCCTCAGACCACCCTCCTTAGCCCATCATAGTATATTTCTTCATTTTCTGAGCTGTGTCTGTGATTAGTACCATCTTCCATAGTCACAAGAATTTTTCACCCTACCTTTTTAAGACCCTTATGCATCTGAGGATAGATGTTATGTGATCACTATTGCAAAAAAAAAGATTTTTATAATAATTTATAATTTTTATGTATATACAATTGCTTTGCCTTGTATTTCTATTTTAAACTGCATGGGTTGTTTTACAAGCTTAGGGTTTGCATTCACTTTAAAGTGCTCTGTCTGTTAAGCAGTATGGGGAGCAGCTGATACCTAAATTACATGGGATGATAGTCGCGACCCTGGAGGAAGGGGGCCTACTGGCCTCCATGGCTGACGCGGTCATAGTGGTAATCCCCAAACCAGGTAAGGACCCTGAGCTGTGTGCCTCCTACCGCTAAATACTCACCAAGATTCTGGCTAGAAGGGTGAATGTGGTTATTGATACCCTGGTGCATGAGGATCAGACCGGCTTCATGCCAGGCAAGGGTACAGACATTAATTTACGGAGGTTGTACACGGTTCTGGTTTCTGTCAATTACCTGGCCCACTCGGATGCAGTGGCCTCCCTCGATGCCGAAAAGGCGTTTGATTCCGTTGAGTGGATCTATCTTTGGGAGGTCCTGCTCCGTTTTGGGTCTAAATTTATCTTGTGGGTACGTGCCCTGTATCTTTCCCCGCAGGCCAGAGTGCGCCATGGAGCGCTTCTCTCCCCCTCTTTTGCCCTACATAGGGGCACTAGACAGGGATGCCCGCTATCTCCGGCACTCTTTGCGCTGGCGGTGGAGCCCATGGCAATCCTCCTGCGCTCGTCACCAGCGGTGCGAGGCATCCTGATAGGACAGGTTGAGGAAAAACTTTCTCTTTATGCCGATGACACTCTCCTCTACCATAGGGACCCCGCCTCCTCCCTCCCAGTGGCCCTCTAACTCATCAATACTTTTGGTAAGTATTCAGGCATTTGCGTCAATTGGGGAAAGTCTGTCCTGTTCGCATTGCGTTCCCCTGGGCACACGCTGCCGGTTGACAGCCCGCTACAGCAGGTCTCCCAGTTTAAGTATCTTGGGGTTATTATCCACAATGACGCCTCACAGTTTATTCCCTTAAATTTAAGCCCGGTGGTTTCCCTGATGTCTCAGAGATGTTTAGCCTTGAAATCGTTGTCGGCAGGGTTAATCTAATTAAAATGTCTGTGCTTCCCAAGTTTCTTTATCTTTTTAGACAAACCCCGGTCCCCATCCCATGCTCGTTCTTCCGGAAACTAGACAGCCTGATCGTGTCGTTTATATGGAATGGTGGCACCCCCCGCATAGCACTAAAAACCCTGCAGCTGCCAGTCACCTTGGGAGGCCTTGCATTACCTTGCTTTGTCAAGTACTACTGGGCAGCGGTCCTTGTGACGGTCAAGTGGTGGCTGTCTGAGGAGCCTGCCAATCCCGCAGCCACGCTAGAGGCGGCTCTGTTAGGTTCCTACTCTGAACTCAGGAATCTGATTCATAGAGGCCCCAGGTCCAACACCAATGTCACCCCTTCCATGTGGACCACGCTGCGGGTATGGGACACGGTGAGGGCCAGATTTGAGAAGCCTGACGGTTGGGCTCCACATACCCCATTGTGGGGGAATCCGAGACTGCCACACTTTCGATCCATCCCGGACCCGGTGATCTGGGCCCGGTATGGCATCAAAACCATGGCAGACGTGACCTCTCTAGGCGGGCTCCACTCGTTCGATACTCTCAAAACTAACTATGGATTGCCAAATCATATGTTTTTTCGATACCTGCAGCTCCGCCATGCCTACCACTCTCAATTTCCTCGACCTATCAGATTGGAGACTATTGGTGTGGAGCACATGTTGGGGGAGGCGGGGGTCACTAAGCCCCTTTCAGCTTTATATTCTGAGTTTGCTAAACTGGACACTTCAGCAATTGCTAAGCTGTTTACGAGGTGGCAGGCAGATATACCCACACTCGCTGGTGATGACTGGGAGGAGGGCTTTCAGCAATACCCCCCCCTTGTAATTTCTGCGAGGGATAGGTTTATGCAACTGAAGTTTATACACCGAGCTTACTACTCGCCTGACCGGTTGGCTAGTATCTACCCGGATAGAAGCGCAGTCTGCCCTAAATGCTTGTCAGAGACAGGTTCCTTCTTTCATGTTATCTGGTCCTGTCCGCTGCTGCGGGCCTTCTGGGGAGGGGTGGTTGCCGATATCAATTCCGTTGGCAAGCTGCGAGTTCCCTGCGATCCTCTACCGCTGCTGCTGGGCGTTGTCGATACACTGGAAACCTCGCAGGCTAAGAAACTGTTTGTATTCTTTGTGGCCTTTTATGCCAGGAAAGCGATCCTCTTGAATTGGAAAACCTCCTCTCCTCCGACGGTGCAGCAGTGGAGGGCATTGGTGGACGCGGCCCTTCCCCCTCTATAAACTGACTTATATGGGACGTAACTGTCCCAACAAATTCGATAAGGTCTGGGCGGCGTGGATTCGCAAGAGACAGTTGACTCTGGAGTAGGGTTCGGACCCGGGTCTATTGCCGAGGGGTGGGCTGGGGCTGTCCTCCTGGGTGGGCCTCCCCTGTCCCTCCTTATCCTTGCCTGCTCCTGCCATATGGTGTCCCTTTTGTCTCCTGGGCTTCGAAACACTGTTTCCGGCGTGGCCTGCCCTGATCCCTGACAGGTACTGACCTGTGTCTGCCCTCCTGTCCTCTACTGAGATACGGTCCACGACTCTGGGATTCTCTTGAATTGAGACATGCTTCCTGTACTGTGTATTTACTGTTTTTTGCCCTGGTTGTTGCGGCGCTGGGGGCCTTTTCCCCCCTTCACTGCTTACATTGCATCTGTGTACTGTTTTTCATTGTATCATTGACTCACTGTCCTAACTTCTAACCCTATATCATGGTTTACACCTTTTGCCCGTGAGAGCTGACTGTCGAGACTGTACCACAGTGTTTTTCCTTTTTTTGTATGTTGTTTTTTCTAAATGAATAAACTTTATGTTAAAAAAAAGTGCTCTGTCTGTTTTATTTGAACATGGTGCGATGGTGATATTTAGAACTGGTCTTATGCTTTGATAGTGCTATCCACCATTCAACCACTGCACCCTCGTATGACTGGGTCTCATTGCTGTATGGAGTGTGCTGAACTGGTCTCAGCCTTCTCCTCTTTTGGTAGTGTCTTATTACTGTCTGTTCTGGCCCATGTCCTCTGCTTTTCATTTTATCTCCCTGCATAAATCCTTACGTAGCTGCCAGCGTTGGAACAAAGGGGAGTACCATAGAGTTTAACTTCAGCAACAGCTCGGAGTCTGCCGGGGCTGCTGACATAACATCCAAGATGGTGGCACCCAGCAGCAGTGTCAAGTCACAGGACATAAGGGAGGCTTTTACAGGTAAATAACATGCATAACAAATATCTTACGTAAATTCACATATAATCTTGTGGGAAAAGTATTGTTGAAATATATGGTCGGGTGGCAGGATATATTTAATGTTGTTCTTTCCACTACCATCTGCAGCATTCCAGGATTTCACTTAAAAAACATGTAATCAATTGACCTTAAAAAGCAATGTATTGGAGGAGGAGAGCGGTCACGTGACCGTCAATGAAAGAGAGGCGAGCAGTCACATGACCGGGTCCACGATAGAGAGCCGCGTTGATGGAGGTATTCTGAGGCTTTGCTTTACAATGAGTGACACAGTATGAGCGGTGTATGAGAAGGGGCTGATAGGCTGACAGTGTGAATTTTCTTTGCTTTTGGAGTGTGCTGGCAGCGCTGTCCCTGTCCACATGCTGGGAGCGCAGGGGGGGGGGGTCTTTATAATGAAAGGAGGCTGTGTTGTTGTACAGGGGGCTGTGTGTTGTACAGGGGTGTACTATGCAGGGGTCCGTGTTCTATGCAGGTAGTCCGTGTTCTATGCAGGGGGTCTGTGTTCTATGCAGGTGGTCCGTGTACTATGCAGGGAGTCTGTGTACTATGCAGGGGGTCCGTGTACTATGCAGGGGGTCCGTGTTCTATGCAGGGGGTCCGTGTAGTATGCAGGGGGTCCGTGTTCTATGCAGGGGGTCCGTGTTTTATGCAGGGGGTTCGTGTACAATGTAGGGGGTCCGTGTTCTATGCAGGGTGTCCGTGTTCTATGCAGGGGGGCTGTGTAAAGTTTTTTTTCCTGAAACTTCCCTCTTAAAGTTAAGGTGCATGTTATATGCCTGTGCTTGTTATACGCCGATAAATACAGTAGTTTGTAGAATGAATTTCCCAAGCTTCTCACCCCCGAGGTCTGTAATTGACTTCATTCCTGTTACATTTGCAGAGAGCTAAAGAAGGGCTCTTGCATTACCTTTGGCTTTTGCCGCAATATCTGTAGCAGAACAACAGGCAGACAGACGTATGTATGCAGCTATGTATTCATTTAAAAAAAATAATCAAAATTAATGTTTTGATACAACTAGTGTGAGTACCTGCATCTGACTTAGTTTCAGTCTCTGTACAGCATTTTTTAGACTGAAAGAAATAGGGGTAGCACTAGGAGCTAATCAGGTATGATGCCTGCAAATAGATTGAGTAAGTTTACCATTCTTCCCTGTTTCCCAGGGACAGTCCCCATTGTGAGGGGTCTATCCCTGGGAATCTTGAGTCCCTAGATTCATCCACGGAAGTCAACACCATAAGTTTCACAGTGTATGGGTTCCAGCTCATTACACTGCCCAAGCGTTGATTGCAAAATGGCACTAGAGCACGCTTCACGTGCATGCCCATTAATACTGCCGCACAAGTGCAATCCCATTATGGATGGACAGTAGCATGGCATGGTTGAAGCGGTCTGCACATTTGTAACAGCACAAATTGCAATGTACTTGCAGAGCGCTGTATTGGCGCCACGCTTTGCAGTGTAAAAAATTAGAGCTTGTAATGATGCTGGGCCCTGGCCTGTGGCTGACAGACATAAACCTCAATCTGTGAGTAACTGTATGATCCCTGAAATTTTTATCCAGACCTCTGAGCTCTTTGTGTTAACTAATCCTGACCCCTGAAGTTCAGAGTCAAAGTTTGATGGTCAGTATTAAATAATGTCTAGAAGTTGGGATTAGAATTAACTAACGCAAAGTGGTCCAGATTAAATAACGAGAGTTTAAGGGTCAGGGTTAATTAACAGACAGAGTTCAAGACCTGTACTCTGCACTGCTTTCTCCTGACCCCTGAACTCTCTGTATTACTTAATTCTGACCCCTGAACTCTGTGCATTAGTTCTGACTAATATACAGGTATATATATATATATTGTGACAGCAGGAAGGTAAAGTCACCTGGTTGCATCCAGGGGGGTAGATATATTTCGCCCAGATTCAGGCTTTACGCCGACTTATACAACTAGGTGGAGAGTTGTATAAGGCTAGTGGGCTCATGGATGACTCATACCTCTAGGGAGAGTGTGGGGCGTCGTGCAGACAGAGATGAGGAGACCAGCTGAACCTTGTCAGCTCATTTAGGCCTCTATAAGAACTCCCAGCTTCATTAGATGTTAGCTCATGCCTGGAACCAGACCTGTGTGGACTGTCTAGGGAGAGTGAACCCCTGTGCGGTGAGAAAAAGCCTGTGTGGCTATTTGTTTGGACTTTTACTAAACCAGGGACTTAGGGACTAGGACAGCACTAGGCTGATCCCAGTTGTTAGTTAGGAAACCTGTATGTTTAGTCAGAGGTCAACTTGACCAGGATTTATTTTGGTTATGTTTCTTTTGCTTTGCTGTGTTTTGTCACTGTAAATAGAAAATAAACCGCACCTTTTTTTGATTTTGAAAACCACAACCTCCGTTTGCTGGGCCTGTTTTGTGTGGGGAGCCCATCCCGGGGGTCACACACACCCGCTGCTGAGCTAACCCCCTCACAGTTGGTGGAGAACCAGTGGCAGTTTTTTTTAAGCCAGCATGGAGGAGATACTGAAGCAGCTGGCTCTAGCAAATGCCAATCAACAGCAGACAAATGCAGGTTTGCAAAGGAGCCTTGCAGCCCAGCAGCAGACAAACGCAACTTTGCAACAGAGTCTGGAGGCTCAGCAACGAGCCCAGCAGCAATCTGAGGCCCGCTTCATAGACCTGTTGCAGAAGCAAGAGCAGAGACTACAACAACAGATGGAAGCAGTAATGCAGCAACGTCCGCAGACCAGTGAGGAAAGCCGTCCCACTAATACCGCGTCCTTTGGGGTGAGTCGTTTATTGACAAAAATGACTGGAGAGGATGATCCAGAGGTATTTTTGACCACATTTGAAAGGACCGCTGAAAGAGAAAAGTGGCCTGAGGAGCAGTGGGCTGGACTGGTGGCTCCTCTGTTAACTGGTGAGTCGCAGAAAGCTTACTATGACCTAGAGCCTAACCAAGCAAAAGACTATGTGATGCTAAAAGCTGAAATATTGGCAAGGCTGGGTGTCACCCAGGCTGTCCGGGCTCAGCGTGTGCATAACTGGACTTTCCAGCTTGGAAAACCCCCCAGGTCTCAAATGTATGATCTCATTCACCTGAGCAGAAAGTGGCTACAGCCAGAGACTTTGTCCGCACCAAAGATTGTGGAACGTGTTGTAATGGATCGGTTTTTGAGAGCTCTTCCTACTGCCATCCAAAAGTGGGTAAGCCATGGAGACCCAGAGACGGCCGATGGTCTTGTGGATCGTGTGGAGAAATACTTGGCTACAGAGAACCTGACGGCCTCTTCCAGAGACACTCGGACTTTCCACCCTAAGACCAGACCATCCCCAGGGGCGGATAAGAGGATTCCAAGGGGTGAGGGTGGAGAGAGTGAGAGGGTGGGAGCTCTACCCCAAGTTTGGCGAGAACAGCCTGGGAAATCAGCGGCTCAAGAGGCGGCAAGAAGGATCGTTTGCTACCGCTGCCGGCAAGCGGGACATATTGCAGCCAATTGCCCGGTTGTGGAGGAACCCATGCAGTGTGACTTTCTGACGGGCAGACGTCAGTCACTGTGTGCGACAGTCGCATGCACTGCCATTCGAGGAACTGAGAAACATTTATGCAAAATGTGTGTTAATGGTAGAAATGTTGTGGTATTGCTGGATTCAGGTAGCCTTGTGACCCTGATAAAGGCTGAGTTAGTTAAAACAGAGGTCTCTGGGAATAGCAAGGTAGCTGTTATTTGTGTGCATGGGGACACCCGAGAGTATCCAGTGACTACAGTGTGTTTCGAGACCCCCAAAGGTACCCTCTCTCATCCAGTGGGGTTAGTATCTCAATTACCGCATGATGCCATTGTGGGAAGGGATTTTCCGAAGTTCTGGGAACTGTGGGATGATCCTGAGCCCCCCACTGGTGCCCCTATGTACCAGGAATGTGATAGCCAGAACTCCTCTGAGAGTGGTGAGGACTCTCCAGAATTTCCCTTGTCAGTATTGGCAGGGGAGACTCAAGAAACTGGAGAGGAGCCCACCTCCTCAGACGAAAACCTACCGTCTGTGGAGTTTTCTGATCTGGAGGTTCACAGGGAAAATTTTGCCACAGAACAGTTGAAAGACCCCGCCCTAATAAAGGCACGGGAAAACGTAGTGAAAATAGATGGTGAGTTAGTGAACCCAGATAATACCTGCACTTACCCATACTTCAGCGTAGAGAAGGACCTACTGTATCGGGTGGCAAAAAGGGCAGAAGAAACCGTTGAGCAGCTTGTGGTGCCCAAACCTTACAGGAAGTTGGTGTTGGAGTTGGCCCATGGGCACATTCTTGGAGGTCATCTGGGGACAGAGAAAACCCAAGAGAGGGTATTACAGAGATTCTATTGGCCGGGGGTGATGAAGGACGTAGAAAATTATTGTTCCTCCTGCCCTGTGTGTCAGAGGTTGGCCCCGATGCCACATTTCCGTAGCCCGCTGGTCCCTCTACCCATCATTGAGGTCCCGTTTGAGAGGATCGCCATGGATTTGGTAGGTCCTATAATCAAGTCCGCTAGGGGGCACCAGTACATATTAGTTATAATGGACTATGCCACCCGTTATCCAGAAGCGATCCCTCTCCGAAATACCTCGGCCAAAACCATAGCCAAAGAGCTATCTCTTGTTTTTAGCCGGGTGGGTATTTGTAAAGAACTGCTTACGGACCAAGGTACACCCTTTATGTCCCGGGTTATGAAAGAGCTGTGTAAATTGTTCAAAGTGACGCAATTGCGTACGTCTGTGTATCACCCCCAAACCGATGGGCTGGTTGAAAGATTCAACAAAACCCTAAAACAAATGTTGAAGAAAGTGGTGGATAGAGATGGAAAGGATTGGGACTGTTTACTTACTTATTTGATGTTTGCTATTAGGGAGGTGCCCCAATCCTCTACGGGATTCTCCCCCTTTGAGTTACTGTATGGGAGACACCCAAGAGGGCTGTTGGATATTGCCAAGGAAACTTGGGAAAGTGAGAGTTCTCCCCACAGGAGTGTGATTGAGCATGTCGCCCTGATGCAAGATCGAATTGCACAGGTAATGCCCATCGTGAAGGAACATTTGGCCCAAGCGCAGTTGGCACAGCAGAGAGTGTACAACTGTGGAGCCAAGACCCGTACCTTTTCCCCGGGGGATAGGATATTGGTACTTGTCCCTACGGTTGAAAGTAAATTCCTTGCCAAATGGCAAGGCCCCTACGAGATAATGGAAAAAGTGAGCGAAGTGAATTACAAGGTCAGACAACCAGGAAGGCGAAAGCCCGAACAGATCTATCACGTTAATCTGTTGAAAGCCTGGAGGGATAGAGAGTCCCTAGTCGCAGACACTTGGTCACCAGCTCAAACTGGTTGCGTGATTCCTGAGGTTGGAATAGCAGCCACCTTGTCACAACCCCAACAACAGGAGGTTAAGGAGTTTGTGCTTCGCAACAAGGAGGTATTCTCTGAGCTGCCGGGACAAACATCTGGGGTAGAGCATGACATCATTACCCCGCCCGGTGAAAGGGTGAAGTTAAAACCCTATCGGATCCCAGAGGCTCGACGGGAGGCAATACGGGAGGAAGTACAGAAAATGCTGAACTTAGGGGTGATAGAGGAGTCCCAAAGTGATTGGTCTAGTCCCATCGTGTTGGTGCCTAAACCGGATG
The DNA here is from genome assembly GCA_029206835.1 of Rana muscosa. Classification (NCBI taxonomy): domain Eukaryota; kingdom Metazoa; phylum Chordata; class Amphibia; order Anura; family Ranidae; genus Rana; species Rana muscosa. The sequence goes on along the minus strand of CM055126.1, from coordinate 122,799,876 downwards.
GGAGCTGGCGATTTTGTAACGATTTTCGTCAGTTGAACAAAGTTACAAAGTTTGACACCTACCCCATGCCACGTATAGATGAGTTGATCGACCGGCTGGGAACAGCCCGATACATGACGACTCTTGACCTCACAAAAGGGTATTGGCAAATCCCCCTGGCCAAGTCGGCCAAAGAGAAAACCGCATTTGTAACCCCAGACGGGGCGTTCCAATATAAAAGAATGCCGTTCGGGTTACAGAATGCGCCGGCCACATTCCAGCGGAAAATGGACCAGATGCTGAGGCCCCATCGGAAGTATGCTGCGGCTTACCTGGATGACGTAATTGTCCATAGCACAGATTGGGCCTCACATCTGCCAAAAGTGCAAGCAGTCCTGGACTCTGTTCGGGAAGCGGGGTTTACGGCTAACCCCAAGAAGTGTACCATTGGGCAGGAGGAGGCCAAATATCTTGGGTACACCATTGGGAGGGGAGTAATAAAACCCCAACTCAACAAAGTCGAGGCCATCCAGAGTTGGCCACGTCCCAACAGCAAGAAGCAGGTACGAGCCTTTCTGGGAATCGCTGGGTATTATCGGCGATTCATTCCCCACTTTGCTTCTAAGGCTGTGCCCCTAACCAACCTGACGAAGGGGAAAGGGTCGGTCATGATTAAATGGACCCCCGAGGCTGAGGCAGCATTCCAATTCTTGAAACAAGCCTTATGTAGCCAGCCAGTGTTGTACTCACCCGACTTCTCTAAAGACTTTGTCGTACAAAGTGATGCGTCAGATGTGGGGTTAGGAGCAGTATTGTCCCAGGTCTGGAACGGGGACGAGCACCCAGTCATTTACCTCAGCAAGAAGTTGAAGTCCCATGAGGTAAATTACGCCACCGTTGAAAAGGAGTGTTTAGCGGTGAAGTGGGCTCTAGATTCCCTTCGGTACTACCTGCTAGGTAGGCACTTTGACATGGTTACGGATCACGCTCCGTTAAAGTGGATGGCTCAAAACAAGGAAACAAATAGAAGAGTGAATAGGTGGTTCCTGGCCCTCCAGGAATTCAACTTCACAGTAAAGCATCGCCCTGGCGTTCAAATGGGGAATGTGGATGCTTTGTCTCGAGTACATGAATGCCTGATTGCTGGTGTTCCAACCCCGAGGTTAAAACAAGAGGGGGGGTATGTGACAGCAGGAAGGTAAAGTCACCTGGTTGCATCCAGGGGGGTAGATATATTTCGCCCAGATTCAGGCTTTACGCCGACTTATACAACTAGGTGGAGAGTTGTATAAGGCTAGTGGGCTCATGGATGACTCATACCTCTAGGGAGAGTGTGGGGCGTCGTGCAGACAGAGATGAGGAGACCAGCTGAACCTTGTCAGCTCATTTAGGCCTCTATAAGAACTCCCAGCTTCATTAGATGTTAGCTCATGCCTGGAACCAGACCTGTGTGGACTGTCTAGGGAGAGTGAACCCCTGTGCGGTGAGAAAAAGCCTGTGTGGCTATTTGTTTGGACTTTTACTAAACCAGGGACTTAGGGACTAGGACAGCACTAGGCTGATCCCAGTTGTTAGTTAGGAAACCTGTATGTTTAGTCAGAGGTCAACTTGACCAGGATTTATTTTGGTTATGTTTCTTTTGCTTTGCTGTGTTTTGTCACTGTAAATAGAAAATAAACCGCACCTTTTTTTGATTTTGAAAACCACAACCTCCGTTTGCTGGGCCTGTTTTGTGTGGGGAGCCCATCCCGGGGGTCACACACACCCGCTGCCGAGCTAACCCCCTCACAATATATATATATATATATATATATATATTGTGAGGGGGTTAGCTCAGCAGCGGGTGTGTGTGACCCCCTGGATGGGTTCACCACACAAAAACAGGCACAGCAGACAGTGGTAGGAGAAAACAAAAGGGTGTGGTTTTATTTGAACTATATACAGACAAAAAAATACAGCAAAAACAAAAGAAACATGAAAAGAAATCCTGGTCAACTTGACCGCTTACTACACACGTTGGTGTCCCTAACTAACAACTGGGTACAGCCTTGTGCTGTCCCAGTCCCTAGCTCCCTGCTTTTTTGAAGTTCTTAGCAATAACCACACAGGCTTTGGCTCACCGCACAGAGATCACACTCCCCAGACTATCCACACAGATCTGGTTCCAGGTTTGAGCATCTCCCTTAGCATGCTGGGAGTTCTTGTAGAGGCCCTAATGAGCCCACTTACTTCAGCTGGGCTCATTACCTCTTCCCCTGCAAGACTCCCAGCACTCCCCCTAGTGGTATAAATTGGCATAAAGCCTGAATCTAGGACATATATACCGTCCATCCTGGATGCAACCTGGTGATTTTACCTGCATGCTGTCACAATATATATATATATATATATGTAGTGGGTACCCCGTGTAGGGGGTCGCTATGTTCTAAATTCAGGGGTAGTATGAGCCATAGTTGGTTCAGGTTCTCTAATTTGTTATACTTGACTCTGCTGTAAGTGTTGTCTGGTGTACGTTTCCCCTTTTGGCCTGCGGGTGGCACTGTTGCCCAGGCCTAGGGTCGAACCTCAGATGACACAATAGCGTGATTGGGTGTTCTCTCTCGGCTACCGTACGGTGGGCGGGGTATTGCTTGCTGTGCATGCCGCCAGGGGATACATAAAGGGAAGACGCCATGATGTGAGAGGAGTGTGCCCCTGGAGGAGGGCAAGGGAGTGTGCCCCATGGGGGTGCGTGATCTGGTCGAGGAGTCTCAGGCACCTTTAGCCCGAGGCTACAACGTTCCGGGTAGGCTCAGTACCTTCAACTGGGTCTGCAATTAGAACACTGGAGTCCCAGGTTGCCCAGGTGAGGGTAACCCGCTCTGACTGAGAGGAAGCCAGGGGAGGATCGGTCCTACGAAGGAGATGAGTGATAGTAGGTCGCTGTCTCAGGAGAGGCCTGGTGGCCTGTCAGAGGAAAGGATTACTTGCTCCGCAAGGTAACCCTGTATAGTACCCATTGGCATCATCGGTTCTTTAAATTTTACAGAGGTTCAAGTAATGTTCTGGATTCAGGAATAACAGGATTCTGCTCTATTAGAGGATCTCCTGAACCCGTCCCATGCGGGGGACAAAGTTACAGTATTGTTCGATCTCCACTCCGGCTGCTAGAACTGTGAGAAGGATCTATCCGGGTGAGCTAAACCCACTTGGGTTCGAGTGGTGACGAGTAAGCCAAGTGGTATGTGCCTGAATCTACCTCCTAACTTCGCTAGCTTCTGTCTCTCTTCAATTTCCCCGTTAACTGAAGCAAAGGAAAATAAACTCTTTGTTGGAGTTGAAGTTGTGTGGACATTGACTTTCTTTGGGGACAGAACATAGACTTTTCCCTATACTCTGGGGACGAGAACCAATGGATGGGAGGCAACTCGCTGCAGGACCCAAAATGAAAGAACACCGCTCAACCTTCTAAACCAGGAGTATCCGGGCATGTGGCAAGGTGTGCCTTTATCCCTGCAAGGAGGAGGTAAGCAGGAGAATAGGGTCTGTGTGCTACATATATATATATATATATATGTATATACAGTGGGTACGGAAAGTATTCAGACCCCCTTAATTTTTTCACTCTTTGTTATATTGCAGCCATTTGCTAAAATCATTTAAGTTAATTTTTTCCCCTCATTAATGTACACACAGCACCCCATATTGACAGAAAAACACAGAATTGTTGACATTTTTACAGATTTATTAAAAAAGAAAAACTGAAATATCACGTGGTCCTAAGTATTCAGACCCTTTGCTCAGTATTTAGTAGAAGCACCATTTTGATCTAATACAGCCATGAGTCTTTTTGGGAAAATGCAACAAGTTTGGTTTAAGAGGGTTTTGCAAGACAAGCAAAATTTGAAAATAATAATAATGTCTTGATATACAATTAGCATCATGTCACAACTGAGCATAAAAGAGAAGAGAGGCGCCTCTAAGTGTAGCAATATGGTTACATTTAATGAAGGTACAACATTTAGCAACTCACATAGGTAATGATTAAAACGGGCACATCTAAGTATGCAGGCATCTGGGGTAAATAGCCCACATAGACCATCCTCCACACCACCATCGACGTCATCCCTTCCACTCTGCGCTCCATGAGCGCTCCAAGCCTCGCTTTCAAATCGCTCTACTACAGGGTAGTCTTCCTGGTCATGATTGCAGCCTGACAGCGGTAAGAGACGGTGGTGCGGAGGAGGGTCTATGTGAACAGCTCTACCCCAGGTGCTTGCATACTTAGATGTGCCTCTTTTAATCATCAATAGTGTTGAGCGAACCCGAACTGTAAATGCTTCAGGGGCCAGCCAATCACCTTTTGATTAGCTGGTGTGCCCTTAGAGGCCATCATAGCCATGCCTACTAATGGCATGGCTGTGATTGGTCAGTGCAACATGTGACCCAGCTTCTATATAAGCTAGAGGCACACAGCACACATGTCACTCTGCTTCAGAATAGATAGGGAGAGGATCTTGGCTGCTGCTGTTGCTAATAGGGAGAGATTGTAAAATACATGAGGTAGTCCTGATTCTGCAATCTGAGGGAAAAGATAGAGAGATAGTGTAGTGTAGGGGCAGGTTCCTGTTGGTGCTTTCAGGGAGAGAGAATATTATATAGGAGTCCAGATTCAGAGATTAAAATCAGCGATCTGCATAGGTTTACCTGTTTGTGTTGCAGTGCACAGTCTTTTTACACTGCCATGAGTCCAGTGTCAGAGAAAATCTAACTTTTAGGGGAAAAAAAAAAAGGCACTTTATTGTGCTCTTTTCCAAAAGACCCATAGGGCAAAAAAAAAAAAAAATTGCAGTTTATTTTGCTTGTGCAAAAAAAGACCCGTTTAGGGCAAAAAAAAAATTGCACTTTAATGTACGCTTGCAAAAAGAGCCATTCAGGGCCACAAAAAATTGTTTGCATATGTGGAGGTGTGTGAAATAAACAATTTCTATATAGTTTTCTCCTACTGTGCTATACTAAAAAAACAACATTTTTTTTGAATAGCATTTTCTGCAGTTCTGTAGCTGTGCGATTCAGCGGTTACGTACTGTGGGTGTGTTCTGCTCTTCCAAAAAACGCCGTTTAGGGGCACAAAAAATAGTTTGCAGTGTGTTATACATATTTGGAGGTGTGTGAAATAAACAATTTCTAAATAGTTTTCTTCTACTGTGCTATACTAAAAAAACAAATTTTTTTTTGAATAGCATTTTCTGCAGTTCTGTAGCTGTGCGATTCAGCGGTTACGTACTGTGGGTGTGTTCTGCTCTTCCAAAAAACGCCGTTTAGGGGCACAAAAAATAGTTTGCAGTGTGTTATACATATTTGGAGGTGTGTGAAATAAACAATTTCTATATAGTTTTCTCCTACTGTGCTATACTAAAAAAACTAAATTTTTTTGGAATAGCATTTTCTGCAGTTCTGTAGCTGTGCGATTCAGCGGTTACGTACTGTGGGTGTGTTCTGCTCTTCCAAAAAACACCGTTTAGGGGCACAAAAAATAGTTTGCAGTGTGTTATACATATTTGGAGGTGTGTGAAATAAACAATTTCTAAATAGTTTTCTTCTACTGTGCTATACTAAAAAAACAACATTTTTTTTGAATAGCATTTTCTGCAGTTCTGTAGCTGTGCAATTCAGCGGTTACGTACTGTGGGTGTGTTCTGCTCTTCCAAAAAACGCCGTTTAGGGGCACAAAAAATAGTTTGCAGTGTGTTATACATATTTGGAGGTGTGTGAAATAAACAATTTCTAAATAGTTTTCTTCTACTGTGCTATACTAAAATAACAAATTTTTTTTTGAATAGCATTTTCTGCAGTTCTGTAGCTGTGCGATTCAGCGGTTACGTACTGTGGGTGTGTTCTGCTCTTCCAAAAAACGCCGTTTAGGGGCACAAAAAATAGTTTGCAGTGTGTTATACATATTTGGAGGTGTGTGAAATAAACAATTTCTAAATAGTTTTCTTCTACTGTGCTATACTAAAAAAACAAAAAAATTTTTGAATAGCATTTTCTGCAGTTCTGTAGCTGTGCAATTCAGCGGTTACGTACTGTGGGTGTGTTCTGCTCTTCCAAAAAACGCCGTTTAGGGGCACAAAAAATAGTTTGCAGTGTGTTATACATATTTGGAGGTGTGTGAAATAAACAATTTCTAAATAGTTTTCTTCTACTGTGCTATACTAAAAAAACAACATTTTTTTTGAATAGCATTTTCTGCAGTTCTGTAGCTGTGCGATTCAGCGGTTACGTACTGTGGGTGTGTTCTGCTCTTCCAAAAAACGCCGTTTAGGGGCACAAAAAATTGTTTGCAGTGTGTTATACATATTTGGAGGTGTGTGAAATAAACAATTTCTAAATAGTTTTCTTCTACTGTGCTATACTAAAAAAACAACATTTTTTTTGAATAGCATTTTCTGCAGTTCTGTAGCTGTGCGATTCAGCGGTTACGTACTGTGGGTGTGTTCTGCTCTTCCAAAAAACGCCATTTAGGGGCACAAAAAATAGTTTGCAGTGTGTTATACATATTTGGAGGTGTGTGAAATAAACAATTTCTATATAGTTTTCTCCTACTGTGCTATACTAAAAAAACAAAAATTTTTTTGAATAGCATTTTCTGCAGTTCTGTAGCTGTGCGATTCAGCGGTTACGTACTGTGGGTGTGTTCTGCTCTTCCAAAAAATGCCGTTTAGGGGCACAAAAAATAGTTTGCAGTGTGTTATACATATTTGGAGGTGTGTGAAATAAACAATTTCTAAATAGTTTTCTTCTACTGTGCTATACTAAAAAAAAAACATTTTTTTTGAATAGCATTTTCTGCAGTTCTGTAGCTGTGCGATTCAGCGGTTACGTACTGTGGGTGTGTTCTGCTCTTCCAAAAAACGCCGTTTAGGGGCACAAAAAATAGTTTGCAGTGTGTTATACATATTTGGAGGTGTGTGAAATAAACAATTTCTAAATAGTTTTCTTCTACTGTGCTATACTAAAAAAACAACATTTTTTTGAATAGCATTTTCTGCAGTTCTGTAGCTGTGCGATTCAGCGGTTACGGACTGTGGGTGTGTTCTGCTCTTCCAAAAAACGCCGTTTAGGGGCACAAAAAATAGTTTGCAGTGTGTTATACATATTTGGAGGTGTGTGAAATAAACAATTTCTATATAGTTTTCTCCTACTGTGCTATACTAAAAAAACAACATTTTTTTTGAATAGCATTTTCTGCAGTTCTGTAGCTGTGCGATTCAACGGTTACGTACTGTGGGTGTGTTCTGCTCTTCCAAAAAACGCCGTTTAGGGGCACAAAAAATAGTTTGCAGTGTGTTATACATATTTGGAGGTGTGTGAAATAAACAATTTCTAAATAGTTTTCTTCTACTGTGCTATACTAAAAAAACAACATTTTTTTTGAATAGCATTTTCTGCAGTTCTGTAGCTGTGCGATTCAGCGGTTACGTACTGTGGGTGTGTTCTGCTCTTCCAAAAAACGCAGTTTAGGGGCACAAAAAATAGTTTGCAGTGTGTTATACATATTTGGAGGTGTGTGAAATAAACAATTTCTAAATAGTTTTCTTCTACTGTGCTATACTAAAAAAACAACATTTTTTTTGAATAGCATTTTCTGCAGTTCTGTAGCTGTGCGATTCAGCGGTTACGTACTGTGGGTGTGTTCTGCTCTTCCAAAAAACGCCGTTTAGGGGCACAAAAAATAGTTTGCAGTGTGTTATACATATTCGGAGGTGTGTAAAATAAACAATTTCTAAATAGTTTTCTTCTACTGTGCTATACTAAAAAAAAAACATTTTTTTTTAATAGCATTTTCTGCAGTTCTGTAGCTGTGCGATTCAGCGGTTATGTACTGTGGGTGTGTTCTGCTCTTCCAAAAACATCCATTTAGGGCAACATCCTAAATTTGGAAAATATGAGGAGAAGGTCAAAGGGACGTGGTGGCCCCGGTCATGGTGCTGCTGGTGGAGCTCCTGTTGCAGGGAGAGGACGTGGTGGATCTGTGCCAGATACACGCACAAGTGAAACACCTTCCTCAGGTGCGAGTAGGCGACCGAGCCTGCGGCGGTATTTTGTCGCGCCTACGAATGTTTAGGCCAGGACAAGTACAGGCGATAGTAGATTGGGTTGCTGACAGTGCTTCGGGTTCCTTCACATTGTCTCCCACCCACTCTTCTGATGAAAGATCAGAGTTGGCACCTGAAACCCATGTCCATCAGTCTTTCACCTCACCCTCTTGCAAATCAGCCAAGCAGTCTGAGCCCCAAATCATGCAGCAGTCTCTTCTGCTTTTCGATTACTCTGTTAGCAGGGTTTCCCAGGGCCATCCACCTAGCCCTGCCCCAGAAGTGGAAGAGATTGAGTGCACCGATGCCCAACCACTTATGTTTCATGATGAGTACATGGGAGGACCATCGCAGTACGTCTCGGATGATGACGAAACACAGGTGCCAACTGCTGCTGCTTTCGCAATTGTGCAGACAGACAAGGAGGGCAGGGGTGAAGACTGGGTGGAAGATGATGTGGAGGACGATGAGGTCCTCGACCCCACATGGAATGAACGTTATGCAGGTGACCAGTGTAGTTTGGAGGAAGAGGCGGTGGTCGCACAGAGCCACCAGCACAGCAGAAGAGGGAGCAGGGTGCAAAAGCGGAGCGTCCGTCCCCTAGACAGTATGTCTGCTACTGCCCAACGCAGGAAGGGACCGAGCACACCAAAGCCAGGTCCAAGGAGTTCCCTAGCGTGGCAGTTCTTCACACAATGTGCTGATGACAAGACACAAGTGGTTTGCAGGCTGTGCAATCAGAGGCTGAAGCGAGGCATAAACGTTCTCAACCTGAGCACAACCTGCATGACCAGGCATCTAAATGCAAAGCACGAGCTGCAGTGGAGTAGACACCTCAAAAACCAAGAAAGGTCTCTGGCTCCTCCTGCTTCCTCTTCTGCTGCAGTCTCGGCCTCTTCATCCACCTCTGTAGTGACAGTGGCACCTGCCACCCCGCAAACAGAGGATCTGCCAGCAACACTACCACCTGGGTCACCAACCATCTCCACAATGTCCCATGGAAGCGTTCAGCTCTCTATCTCCCAAACATTGGAGCGGAAGAGGAAGTACCCCCCTAGCCACCCGCGATCCCTGGCCCTGAATGCCAGCATTTCAAAACTCCTGGCCTTTGAAATGCTCTCATTCCGTATGGTGGAGACGCAGAGTTTTAAAAGCCTGATGGCATTGGCTGTCCCACAGTATGTCGTGCCCAGCCGCCACTATTTTTCCAGGCGAGCCATCCCTTCCCTGCACAACCAAGTGGGGGACAAAATCAGGTGTGCACTGCGCAACGCCATTTGTGGCAAGGTCCACCTAACTACAGATGCGTGGACCAGTAAGCACGGTCAGGGACGTTATATCTCCCTAACAGCACACTGGGTAAATGCAGTGGCGGCTGGGCCTGAGGCAGATAGCAGTTTGGCGCATGTCCTTCCACCACGGAGGATTGCAGGGCGCTTCAGTTTGCCTCCTGTTGCTAACTCCTCCTACTCCGCTTCCTCATCCTCTACCGCCTCCTCATCCGGTCAGCGTAACACCTTCACCACCAACTTCAGCACAGCCAGGGGTAAACGACAGCAGGCAGTTTTAAAACTTTCCTGTTTGGGGGAAAAACCCCACACCGCGCAGGAGTTGTGGAGGGACATGGAACAACAGACCAATGAGTGGTTGCTGTCAGTGAGCCTCAAGCCCGGCCTGGTGGTGTGCGATAATGGGCAAAATCTCGTAGCAGCTCTGGGCCTAGCCGGTTTGACGCACATCCCTTGCCTGGCGCATGTGCTGAACTTGGTGGTCCAGAGGTTCCTTAAAAATTACCCCAATATGCCAGAGCTGCTGCAGAAAGTGCGGGCTGTGTGTGCGCACTTTCGGCGTTCTCACCCTGCTGCTGCTCGCCTGTCAGCGCTGCAGCGTAACTTCGGCCTTCCCGCTCACCGCCTCATATGTGACGTGCCCACCAGGTGTAACTCCACCTTGCACATGCTGGCCAGACTGTGCGAGCAGCAGCAGGCGATAGTGGAGTTTCAGCTGCAGCAATCACGCGTGAGTCGCTCTGCGGAACAGCACCACTTCACCACCAATAACTGGGCCTCCATGCAAGACCTGTGTGCCTTGTTGCGCTGTTTCGAGTACTCAACCAACATGTCCAGTGCCAATGACGCCGTTCTTAGCGTTACTATCCCAGTTCTATGCCTCCTTGAAAAACCGCTTCGGGCGATGATGGAAGAGGATGTGGCCCAGGAGGATGAGGAGGAGGAGGAGGAAGCGGGATCATTTCAAAGGCTTTCAGGGCAGTCTTTCACAAGTGGCTACGAGGGTGGGTTCCTGCACCAACAAACGCCAGGTACACAATTGTCCGGCAGAAAGGGCACAGTTCTGGAGGATGACGAGGTGGAGGAGGAGATGGAGGAGGAGGAGGAGGAGCCATTTTCACAGCAGGGTGGCACCCAGACCAGCTCATGGCCATCACTGGTGCGTGGCTGGGGGGATACAGAGGACACAGACGATACACCTTCCACAGAGGACAGCTTTTCTTTGCCTCTGGGCAGCCTGGCACACATGAGCGATTGCATGCTGCAGTGTTTCCGCAATGACCGCCGAGTTGCCCACATTTTAACTGGTGCTGATTACTGGGTGGCCACCCTGCTGGATCCCCGTTACAAGGACAACATACCGTCCTTAATTCCCTCACTGGAGCGGGATCGTAAGATGCGCGAGTACAAGCGCACGCTGGTAGACGCGCTGCTGGTGGCATTCCCACCTGACAGCGGGCGTACGGTGGAAGCACAAGGCGAAGGCAGAGGAGGAGGAAGAGGTCGCCAACGCAGCCGGGGCACAGGCAGCACCTCAGAAGGCAGGGTTAGCATGGCTGAAATGTGGAAAAGCTTTGTCAGCACGCCACAACAACCAGCACCACCAGCTGAGATGGAACGTCTTAGCAGGAGGCAGCATTTCACCAACATGGTTGAGCAGTATGTGTTCACAGGCCTACATGTACTGGATGACGGGTCTGCCCCCTTTAACTTCTGGGTCTCCAAATTGGGCACATGGCCTGAGCTTGCCCTTTATGCCTTGGAGGTGCTGGCCTGCCCTGCAGCCAGTGTATTATCTGAACGTGTATTTAGCACGGCAGGGGGCGTTATCACAGACAAGCGCAGCCGCCTGTCCAGAGCCAATGTGGACAAGCTCACGTTCATTAAAATGAACCAGGCATGGATCCCACAGGACTTGTCCGTACCTTGTGCAGAATAGACATGTATACCGGTGTTGTGACAAAAACTGTCCGGCCATCGGATTGTGTTCGGCCCATACTGCGAAGGCGCAGCGCTTGCGCAGTACAGAGGACAAGGAGATTCACAAAATCTCCGAAGATGAACGGCGCCTGCGCCGTGAGTGCAGGTTCAAGCCCCACCATCCAAGTGGACATACGGTAGCACATAGTAACAGGGCCCCTCACGGGCTCGGTTCGATCGCCACGCTTCGGGCACGGCCTCACTTGGCTCGGCTTGAACCACGGATGGTGTGGCCTTCACCTGAACTCACCACGTAGGCACCGTTCGTCTTGGGAGATTTTCGAAATCCCCTTGTCCTACATACTGAGCAAGCGCAGTACAGGGTGGACACTATTTGACGGGGGACAGAATTCGACACATAACCGGCCTTACCCAGCCATTGTTGTATTTTTGAACCAGTGTTGGCTACCTCGTCCTCCTCCACCGCCGCTTTCACCTACACAGCCACATCCACCGCCACCTCAACCTCCTACTCCATATGGACCTCGTCCTCCTAGGTCAATGTTATAATTTTTATTTTATTTTTTTGTAGCACACAGATCCTTTCCCCCTTACCTGCCTTTATGTTGTTGGCTCCTCGCAGGAGGGAGAAAGGCACACCGCAGTACCAGCCCGTACCCTCCTATATAAAGAGGTTGAGCGGTGTACTTGACGGGCCGTGTCCACAGCCGGAGTCAAAACTCCTCCAGAGGATGATTCTCACCTCTACTGTAGGTAGAGGCAAGTCCTTTAATTTCCAGTAAAGTCAATGTCCACACCAGCTGAAATTACAACTCTTATTCTCTCATGGCAAAATAAACTCTACTCGGATAGAAAAGGTTAGAGCAAAGAAACAGGACAGCTTAAGGTGTGGAGGAGGTCCAGGCACAAACGTAGCACATTCACTTCACTGCTTAGGTTTCTCAAACAGTTTTAGGTGCACGGTCTCTGCCACAGACCTTGAGGTTGGTCTCTGCCACAGACCGGGTGTACAAGGCCCCTGCCACGGACCTGGAGAACTTTGGTCTCTGCCACAGACCAGGGTGTATAAGGCCCCTGCCACGGGCCGGGTGAATAAGGCCTCTGATACAGTCAAGATGACCTTGAGCTTCTCCTTCTACGAACCTAGCCCATATCAAGGGGAAGACATCTCTCCAGGGAGTCAACAGACCCTTCCTTCACCGTGACTCCCGCATCGGTCCATCAGAATGATCCTCCCTTCCCTGGAACATGGTCCCCTACACGAGGCGGCACCCTAAGACTCCTCGACCCTTAGCGGACTCCAGACGAAGGCTCTGGACACCAAGCTTTACTCCCGCACCTAGGCCTCCATACCCAGGGCAGCAGGAACTCCAGGATAGTACCTCACCCCGGGCTAAAGGTACCCGAGATGGAACAGGAACACATGCACCCAGGCCGAAGGCACCTGGGCGTGGACCCCACTGGACATCAGCCCCCAGGCCAAAGGTCTGCCCCTTTTATATGCTCTTCCGGCATCCACAGAAGGTTCCCCGCCCTGCTGTACTACTGCTAAGAGGGGACACAAAAGGCACAGCACTGTATCGGCGGTTCAACCCTAGCCTACCATGGCAGCGCCACCTGTAGGCCGCAGGGAACTGCACACCAATACTGTCCCCCGAGGACAAAATGGTCCATGAATCCTACAGAATTAGGGTGTTTGAGCCTATTTACCACTCAAACACTTCCCTTAAATTTAGCACCCCGCTACATTTTTATTTCAAAGTATTTTATTTTCCCACTAGCTTATCCATTAAATTGAATAATTTATTCCAGAAAGGGCGTATTCTGGGGCATTGCCACCATATGTGTGGCATCGTGCCGTTGAGTTTCTGAGGTTCTTAATGACTTCCCGTACCTCTTCTGCTGAAAAGGGGGCCTCCAGCATATTTTTTTATTTTTTTATGTTATTTTAAGTTATTTCCCTATCCACATTTGTTTGCAGAGCACTTGCCATGCTCTTAACAACATTTTGCTGCCATTTGCAGCCCTCTAGCCCTTTCCATTACTTTTTTAGAGCCTTTTTAGTCCTTAGAAGTCCGGGTCCCCATTGACTTCAATGGGCTTCGGGTTCGGGTCCGGGTTCGGGTTAAAGTTCGGTCCCGAACCCGAACTTTTTTCCGAAGTTCGGCCGAACCCGTCGAACCCGAACATCCAGGTGTCCGCTCAACTCTAATCATCAACTATGTGAGTTGCTAAATGTTGTACCTTCATTAAATGTAACCATATTGCTACACTTAGAGGCGCCTCTCTTCTCTTTTATACACTGTAGCTCCTGCTAGGTTTTGCTTCTTATCCCCTTGTGGAGGCTTCCATTTGTGGATGGACATTTTATGGTTACACAACCTATCACATTGCTATAATCTTTTTATATGGACTATAAACTGAAGGACTTATGAATAAATGGTTGTGGAATGAATCATCTGAGTGTCCATTATTTCTTATGGGGAAATTTGCTTTGATATACAAGTGCTTTGGATTAAAAAGCATGTTTCCGGAACTAATTATGCTTGCAATCCAAGGTTTTACTGTAAATATATATATACACTGTTACCAAAAGTATTGGGATGCCTGCCTTTACCCGCACATAAACTTTAGTCTATAGGGTTCAATATTGAGTTGGCCCACTCTTTGCAGCTATAACAGTTTCAACTCTTCTGGGAAGGCTGTCCACAAGGTTTAGGAATGTGTCTATGGGAATGTTTGACCATTCTTCCAGAAGCGCATTTGTAAATGCCAGGCACTGATTCCTGTCCTTGTTAGAGCGGAGACTGGCTCGGGAGAATCGCTGCATAGATGAGGTAAGTGCACCAGTCCCGCCCGCTGACCGACGGACCGACGGGGGGGTTACTGTTTGCTGCCCCCTTAAAGAAAATTACCATTGGCCGCAACTGTGGCTGCCTGAAGTTCAGTTTTGAGTATGCTACACAGGGGTTTATTCTATGGTGTGTTATTTCCAAACCCTAAGGGAAGCAGAGAGTAATGTTTCTTCATACAACACCGGGGTTCTGAATGTAATTATAGTAAAGACAGAACCTCCCACTTAGCACATATTTTAAAAGATGTACGCGGGGGCACTGCAGGAGTCTATAATAATTATATCTCTAAAACAGAAGCAAGGTAGTATCTAAAATAATGTTTACAAAAATTCTTTATGTCATATACTAAAGGAGAAGAAACAGTAAATATTCACATTACAAAGATAATAATTACCAAGCTTAGTAAATAAGATGACTCTGTGTTAATTTCAATCATCTAATCAAATGCAAGAAAAAAAAATCTTTCTTACATGCAAATCCCGACTGTCTGAGACACATGTTGACTGTGGAATGAACCCAGATCAGCCATCCATTTCTCACAAATTTACCGTCTGTTAATCACGCTTTCGTTTGTTTGAATCTCTGCAGCACAGCCATCAGTGACGTTTGTCTGCCACCTCAGCCTCCCTCCTCCTTGTCTATTAGCTGCACATTAATGTGAACAGTCACCTTGAGCTAGTGACGCAGTGGCATCCATCTCATAGACTGGCAGCCTTGCTTCTTATGTGCGCAGGGATGACATGTCATGGGAAGACAAGAAAAGCATGACTCTGTGTCTGACAAATAAGAGAACAAACCTTTTAGTATAGATCTCCAGTTTTTTTCTCTCTGAATAATCTTTTTGCTTTACACATGACAGTATTTTCTGAAAAGGAATGTGCATATTTTCATTTTCTCTTATTAAAATACCACATAAAATATTTCATGTATCTATTTTATGACTATTCAGCAGCCCAATAAATATGAAAGGCCTTGATGGAAAAATGTTGGAGCGTATGCAATAAGAAGCACTGTGCAAAGTGCTTTGACCCATGTCAGCCAATTAAAGTTCTTATTCGGTGATATAACTTTGGTAGGAAGAAGTGTGTGGTTGCTATCGTGTTCTTCACCTTGCATACCAATGATGCTCTTTACATTACTTTATTGAATACAGCTGATAGGTCTGTATTATCTTTTTTACATCAAATCATGTAAATTGCAGCTATTTGGCAAAGGAGAAGTATGTGAGATAGGATATATTTGCCATAGAGCCCAATGGGTACAGGGGCTCTGCTTACCTGGAACCTCATTGTTTAGAGGTCCTGTTTTACCCCTTGTTACATATTTCAACTTGACTGGAATATCTCAACAAATTTCCAGTAGTAACAATACTTGCAACATCAGTCTTCAAAGTGGGCTGTTGAAGAATGTTATTACATAGAAGCAAAATTACAGTTTTGCCACATCCAAATGATGTTTGTAGGATGCACATCCATGCTTAGAAAATGCAAGTATGCTAAAAAAATTAAATAATCTTTTGGTTACGTACAGGGGAACCGACTGGGTCTACATGTACAGCGTTTTAGCTGTGTAGAGAGAACCTGGGTCTAAAGTGATCTGCTTTGACTATCGCACTACCCTTTGTGTTCTTAAATTACCAAGTATGAACAGCACCATTAATTAGTAGCACCACAAAGCAACAGCGGTAGAGGTATTGGTCAAAGAAACAGTTGTCCGTGTCCATCACTGGGAGAGAAATCAAATCATGGTACATAACAATGTGTAGTCATAGTGGATCGTAAGAACTGGGAATTGAGAGTAAAGTTTCTTCAAACCGTCTGGCTCAAAAAGAAGAGCAGTCATACAGTAGCAAGTGTAATCAAGTTAACCCTTATGGTTATGTGTCTTTAGGTAAATATTTAGTTAGTCTTTATGGTTGTGGGGCAAAGGTGCAACAAGAAGTAGCAGCCAGATGACAGTGGCAATGGTGGCAGGTGGCTGGAGATTTGGTAGTGAAGGGATATTTACTGCTTCATGTACCCCACTTAGCGGCATGGTCTTCATAATGGAGCCTGCTTTGGTACATGTCCAGACGGCGGACAAAAGTGAAGTGGCTTCCCTATGTGTCTAGGGCGCACATGTCAAGACAAGTGTGTGGAGCTATAGATGGAAGGTGGCCTCCAGTCTGAAAGTATAACGACCACATGAAGTAAATTACTTAAATAAACAATTTACATGGCTTGCAGTATCCCCAATGGACCTTAGGGGGCGCATCCTCCTACCCTCTCAACAAACTTGTAAAAACCTTG
Source organism: Rana muscosa (assembly GCA_029206835.1). Taxonomy (NCBI): domain Eukaryota; kingdom Metazoa; phylum Chordata; class Amphibia; order Anura; family Ranidae; genus Rana; species Rana muscosa. The sequence goes on along the minus strand of CM055126.1, from coordinate 122,783,446 downwards.
AACTTTCAATCATCCAACCATGTTCTTCTACAAAGAAACACCACCTGGATATGAGCACAGGGAGTAACCAACATTAAAATATTTAGGCTGGGTTCACACTGCTGCGAATTCTTTTGCGAATTTGAGCCGTTGCGATCGCTCAAATTCGCAAGTCATTAAAATAACATTGTTTTCCATTAGTGCCTTTCACATCAGTGCGGTGCGAATCTAAGCTGTGGGAAAAAAGGGCCCTGTGCGAGTTTGATCCGTGTGCGATGTGATATCAGCTCTATAGACTGGCATTCCCTGAAATCGCGGCCGCGAATCGCGGCAAAATTGCTGTAAATTCGCGGCAAAAATGCAGCCGCGAAATCGCGGTAAAATCGTGCGATTTTGAATTCGCAGCAGTGTGAACCTAGCCTTAATGTATAAATACTTAATATTGATTGCAGTTTCAATATGGAGTATAACCTTGCAGGTACTAAGGCTTACAAAGTAAGCATTTTAACATGGATTATGGACAAAGGTCCAATATGTCATATTTTTGTGTTTCACAAAGGGTTTACCCTATGCTTCTTTTTCATGTGCCCCACTAATAGCACTTTTATGTTCCTCAAATCTGGTATAGAATTCACAAATATTTTTAGCAGTATAAATCATATCAAATGGGCTTTAGGGCATGTAAGCATTCAGGGAGACAGACAGGATATGACTGGGTCTAGCACAACCATTGCGTTGTAGAGAGGCTGGCTTCTGAGAGGGAAATGTGATGTCTGTCCCTGAGCATATTCAAATGCCCAAAATGTCTGCTAAAAGCTCTTTGTTGAGCCATATGGATAGTCATATATATACTTTGCCTCATACCAACGGCAATGACAGTTCTGGGCAAGCAAGTATACCCGACAGCTGTCAAGCGCAGAGCATGCCAGTACGTGATGAGAGGAGCCCGGTAACTTCAGAAAGGGCTAAAGGAATCCTTGCACAAGGACCAGTCTTCACCCGTAGTGGTAGAAGTTCAAAACCACCTATGAGACTTAACCTGTAGAATGTGTTATTGCTTTGTCTCTTTTGAATTTCACAATGTTCATTTATTAACACTAAAAGGGGGAGATGTTATGGATGATATGTTTCTTTAAATGCAACTCTATGGTGCATCTCTGTTGTACTTCTTCCTGTGTTGTGTTTCCTGTTTCCTGCTGATTCTTTCAGTAAACATGGCTTATGTACAGTAATGGTTTGTGATCAGTTTCAGCTGTAATTGAATCCTGTCCATAAAGATAATGATGGAAACGCTGGCAAGCAAATACAATGCTTAAACATTCCTTCTCAATTTGAGCATAATTTTGCTCAGCTGATGAAAGAGCTCTGGACGCATATGCAACTGGCTGACCTTTCTGCAAAAGGCAACAGCCTAGACCATATTTACTGGAGTCACTTTGTATCGTAACAGGCTTTGTGACATCATAGTATTTCAACACTGGGGCAGAGGTGACCAAGTGTTTTATATCCTCTACTGCCCGGTCATGCTTGGGAAGCCAGTGCCAAACTGCATCTTTGTCCAGAAGTCGCCTTAGTGGCTCACACACCTCAGATAAGTGTGGCAGGAATTTCGCTAGGTATGTAACAAAGCCAATAAATCTTTGTACCGCTTTGGCATCAGCAGGTTGTGGCATGTCCACAATGGCTTTAATCTTATCCAGGTCAGCTTGTGAAGACAGGATATGTCCATGGAAAGGAACTTCTTCCACCTTGAACTGCAATTTTTTCACACTAAGCCTCAGCATCACCTGCCTACAATGATCCAGTAGCGCTATTAACTTTTTATCATGGTCTTGCTCAGCCTCCTCATCTGTATTACCGCAGCCAACTATAAGAATGTCATCAGCTATTGGCTCAATTCCGTCAAGACCACCTAATAGTTCATGCTGCTTTCGCTGGTATACCTCCGGTGCTACAGAGACTCAAAATGGTAGTTTGAGCCATCTCTTTCTGCCCCAAGGAGTCTAGAACGTGGTCATGTAGCTACTCTTTTCATCCAGTTTGCACTGTAAAAAGGCATCTCTAGCATCCACAAGTGTGAAGACATGTGCTTTAGGTAGTTTGTGCAAAATATCATCGAGTGTTGCCATTAAGTAGTGTGACCGTTTCAGGGCCATATTCAGAAACTTGGGATCAATGCATATTCTGATCTTCTCAGGCTTTCTGATAACAACCATGTTACTGATCCAATCTGTAGGCTCTGTTACTGAAGTTAGATGTCCTTCAGCTTCTTATGAATATTTATCTAGTTGAGCTTTAACCTGTGGCTTAATGGCGATAAGCACATTGCGTGGGGCACATTGTACAGGTTGAATGGTAGGATCAAGTTCAAAACGAACCTCTCCTGGAACAGAGACTATCGGGCCCTCAAACACATCACTGTAGGTGTGAAGAATTTGCTGTTTTGTCAGTGGCCTAGTCAGAGATTTTGCAGGCTGATTATCAACATTATGTAGCTCAGCAGGAATAGTGAACAGCATCAGTCCAAGGCGCTCACATGTTGAACCTGATAATAACGGTTTCTGATCGGCATCAACAATCTCAAAGTTCAGTTTGTGTATACAATCACGTATGCTGCATTCTGTTTGGAATAGCCCCAATGATTCCATTAGTTCCCCTGAATACAACTTTAGTTTGGTGCTACTAGGCTGGAGGGGTGCTCTGGGTGCCAGTTTCATTTTGTCCTTTATACTCATGACATCACACGTTGCACCCGAGTCCAGCTGGCAGGGTTGGATTATATTGTTTAATCTGAGGTTTACAAACCATTTTTTGCCCTTTGTGTTTACAGCACCAATGCATTCTGAGGAGTAAACCATATCAGTGCTAAGCAGGTGTACATCTTCCGGATCTGACATTTGCTAAATTGTGTGCAGCTTCCTTGCTTCCATTTTACTGGAGAGACACACTCTTGCAAAGTGATTTGGTTTACCACATACAGTACAGATTTTCCCATATGCAGGACACTTTTCTTTCTCTCGTACATGCACATTGCCGCAATACTTGCATGATGCAGGCTTCCTCCCAGGTGAGTTGTGTAGGTGATTAGAAAAGTAAAAAAACTGTGCTAAATATGAAAAAAAGGAAACACCGGATTATCTAACCGATATTGCAATTGTGGTTGGGAGCTGCGATTAAAATGCAAACAACAGTACATATGGCAAATTGGAAAAAGGAAAAAATCGCGCTAGCCCATAACCATACACTAACAAGTGATGGAATGAAATAATCAAAAGTTACCAGTAAAACACACATTAATCAGTGAAAATTACTAAGTGAAAATTGATAACCAAAAATTAAATTAAAAAACATCAATCTAAAACACAACAAGTGTATAGAGTGATATGGGTTATTATCATACAGTCCATATATGAAATATCTTAAATAGAGTCCATTGAATGCCACCAGTGCTTCGTGTAAATAGGAATCCTATGAAGTGAATATTGTGTCCAAAATAAATAGTAACGTTCCACCACCAGACAGCAGGAATGCCTCCTTACCAGCTAAACATGATCCCCCATGACAGAGGATCAATGTATGCAGAAATCAAGAGATTCTCACCACGAATCAGCACAGCACATAGAATTCCTTAGACTCCAACTTCCGACAGTCATCAATGGGTATATGCAGTATGGAAGAGATAACACACACTCCACAAACGTTTAAAAATGTATTCAATTAAAAAGTGTTACACTTACACTTAAGCAGTTTAAAAAAGCCTTTAAAGTCTGGTGTGCCGGCCGCTGCACATACATCAGACACCCTTCCTTCTCAGAAGCGTTTGAGGTGACGTCAGCGCGTCGCTCCGCCCTACGTCCGTTTCATAAAAAACGTACTTCTTCCAGGGGCACGGGCGGCTCACTGCGTCACCTCTATTTATAGTACAAGAGAGCCAAGCCTCGCTTTGGATCAAAACCATCGATCGGACATGCGCAGCATCCCTCAGTGTCACTGCAATGTGAACACTAGCCGCACTCATTGCTCTGATTCTCCAGGTCTGTTACAGGACTGGTGATTGGATCACCACCATCAATCAGACCCGCGGAGCATTCCCAGTGTCACTGTAACCTAAATAGCTAACCGTACTGCCTATTCTAAAAGCCAGCGTGCTAAAGATGGTGATCCATCTAGGGGGCTTGGCATGGATGTAAAATTGATCAACCGTGTTGAAATCAGATCAAGCCCATTTACTGCTCAGTACAGATTTTATTCAATCTAAGCCGGAAGTCTATTCATTATAGACATAGGGGCCACTCTCCACCAACGGCTGGAGCGACACCTAATGGACAATCTTCAAATCATTCTTCAGATGCACAGACAAGGTATCCAAGTGCCAGTCCGTGTACCAGAGAAATCAGGGTGACTCACTCCCACTTAAGGGCTGCTTGTCACTCCGATTTACTTGTAATAAACCCAAAAAGGGATAACTAAATTAGTGAATAAAATTGCTGTTTATTGAAAATGCGGTCCCTTATTTCAAGGGCCACACACCCAAATTGCAGCAAAATAAGAAATTTGCGTACCTGATGTATCATACTGAACCAGTATGGCCAGACGTGGGAGACTTATTCCTAGAGTATAATTCAAGCACCCAAAATGTTTCATTTTATTCTGTATGCAATCCCTTATGTTAGAGGGTTGCACACTAAAAATTATATTAAAAGTACCACAAGGGATTTTATTCTGTATGCAATCCCTTATATTAGCGGGTTGCACACTAGGAATTGTGTTGAAAATACCACAGGGGATTTCTTCTTACAATACACCTACAGCACTCAAGAGTGGTTTATGTGTTATATAGAAAAACCTGCATGTGTATATGTTAATATACTACTGTATGGTAGTATCACCAATGGCATACAGCAGCCAACCCATCTCTATCAAGAAATGGGAGGTGTAGAAGGGGGGGGGACGCATACCAAAAAGGAAAAATAATGTCAGGGGCTAGCCCATCTTTTTTTTCTCAGGGCTTAAATTGTTGGTGCAATGTTCCCTGGGTCTCAGATCAAAGCAGCAATATGGTGCAGGACCTCATCTACCTGTTGGTTAATTAATTTGTATAATAACGAAAAAAGACGCGTGCGTATAGACAAAACTCATGATGTGTAAAAACAAAAGCATATTACACACGTGTAAAGCCTACCCCAATAGGCTTATAAGGCCTAATTTACATGATAAATGTGATAATCATTAATGAAACTTATTATGCTAAAAATGTGAACTATCACAAATTAATAGTCCGTGGATGTGTGATGAACACAAAGCAAGGCTCAGTAAATAAAACTGAAACCATGATGTCTAAACAGATAAAGAATATATCTCTGTATGAACATTTATAAACCCATATTAAAGTGGCACAAATGGTGAAAATACAGAAAGAAAAAATATTTTAAAAATAAATATGGTAATAAATAAACCACCAAATTGTTATAATCTATACCTTCAAGAGTTATTTATGAATGTGTTCACGTCTGTGTCGACATTTAACCCAAAAGGAACATATGTCTTTAATCTGTATATCCAGGACATTTCCTGTTTGGAAATCTCCCGCACAAATGAGCTCCCCCTCCAATGGGGTTTGTATTTATCTATCCCCATATACAGGGTATTGGACGGATCTCTTTGGTGTACCTCGTCGTAGTGTCTAGAGACCAAATGTTTGGGGAAGCCTGCTATGTTACTGATGTGCTCATTCAATCTTACTTTTAAAGCCCTTTTGGTCCTCCCCACATATTGCAACCCACATGGGCATTGGATGAGATAGGTTACGCCCTCTGTGGCACAGGTGATAAATGGTTCCACTTCAAACACCCTAGACGTACTAGTGGATGTAAAGCTGCATATCTTTCTATCTTTACACCTGTTCATAGAACAGATTCGACAGGTCTTACAGCGATAATAGCCCGTAAGATTTTGAAAAAAAGATCTGTTAGCTTTTGGGGGATCAGAAACACTGGGAGCGATCCTATTGCCGAGCGAAGAAGCTCCCTTGAAAATGATTTGAGGTTTCACTGGCAGAATGCCTTTCACAACCTGATCGCTTTCCAATATGTGCCAATGCTTCTGTATCAACCGTTTCACCTTGCGGTGTTGTAGAGAGAATGTTGTAATAAAGGGCATAGAGATCTTTTTAGTCACTGTTTGATGCGTTTTTTCTACCAAAAGCAAAGACCTATCCACCTCTCTAATCTCTTTCACCGTCTGGGCTAATAATTGTGAATTATAGCCCCTTTCTTCAAACCTGGCTGACAGCATAGACGCTTGAGAGTCAAAGGTGTTAACCTCGGTACAATTACGTCTAAGACGTGTGAACTGACCTCGTGGGACAGCCTTCAACCAGGGTTCATGATGGCAACTATCCAAGGCAATATACGAATTACGGTCCGTTGACTTGAAATATGTTGATGTCACAAATTTGCCATCTTCCACCCTGATTGTCAGATCTAAGAAATTGATTTGCTCCATACTGGCTTCAAAATTAAATTTTATACCCCTTTTATTGTTATTAAGGGATGCCATAAAGCTCAAAAGGTCCAGTTCAGTGCCATACCACAGGAGGAGGACGTCATCGATATAACGAGCCCAGAGGGCCAATTCTGGCCTCCTCGGGGCATCAATGATGTCCTCCTCCCATTTGGCCATGAACAGGTTGGCCAAACTCGGGGCATACTTGGCCCCCATTGCCACGCCCCTATCCTGACGACAGAACTGTTGGTCAAACAGAAAATAGTTGTGCGTGGCGGCATAGCTCAATAATTCCATAATAAATTCAATCTGGATAGATGATAGTCCAGAGTCCCTTACCAAATATAATTTAACTGCTTCCAACCCCAAGCAATGAGGGATAATAGTATATAGTGAGGTTACATCCGCTGTAACCATCCATAAGCCACTCTTGGGTGTAATCCCTGTTAGCATATTGATCACCTGTTTGGTATCCTTGATGTAAGAAGGAACCTTCTTCACCAGAGGTTGAAGATAGTGATCAATATATTTGCCCACCCGGGACATGATTGAGTTAATCCCACTCACGATGGGACATCCCGGGGGGGGGCAAATAAGGCTCTTGTGGATTTTAGGGAGGTAGTAAATGATTGGGATCCGGGGAACAACAGGCACCAAGAACAGTTTCTCCTTTTTTGTAAGGATACCTCTATGGAAACCTTTATCCACAATGGTCTCCAGTTCCTTCTTATACCTGATGATGGGGTCCCTATTTAAAGGGGTATAAGTTTCACTGTCTCTCACAATCCGATCTAGTTCTACCAAATAGTCACAGCGATCTAAAACCACTATGCCTCCCCCCTTATCCGCTGGTCTAATGACCAATGATTTATTCTGGCACAGGGAATCAAGGCCCACTTCCAGGTCTCGTTGCATCTTGATTTTTTTGACTTTGATGTCCTCTAGATCTCTTAATACGACATCCCTAAAGACCCTAATAGGGGGGGCTAAGGAACCTGGAGGATGAAAGAGTGAAGCATTTGATAGACCAGAATGTTGAAATTCAGTCCTCGTCACTACTTCCTCGGTAACTGGGTTTGAAATCATATACCGCTGGATGTTAAGCTTACGTACATATTTATGCACATCCATAAAGGTCTGAAACTTGCTCATACTCCTAGGTGGAGCAAATTTCAAACCCTTATCTAGAAGCTTCTTCTCAGGTTCCGTTAGTTCCTGTTTGCTGAGGTTAAATATCCCAGTCCCTAAACTCTTTTTCTTTTTCGCTGACTGGGCATGCCTCCCCCCTCTGGTTCCTCTCTTGACTCTATAGGCCTTCTCAGGCCTCGGCTGTTCCTGGGAAAATCCCAATTTTGATTCCTTTGGCTACCAAAAGATTCATCATAATAGTCAAAACCCGGTTGGGCATAGCCGTGGCCATATCCCCCCTGGTAATGACCACCATGATGTCTTCTAGGTGAATCATAGCCATACCCTCTTTCACTATACCCCCCAGGAGTTTCCATATCAGACAAGGGAAAGAAATGGTTCCGTACAGGAATGTTGAAACCCTGATCTCCCCCTTCCCTACTGAAATATGGAGGATCATCCTGGCATTGGCTTTGTGAATATTGGGGTGGTCTAGGTCTCACTTGGCCCCTATCCTAAACCTGGGGAGGGTCCAACCGAGGATTTTGGGTTTGGTAGTCCCATTTATGACTATTCTTACTTTTTTTCCCAGCTGGGGGTTGTACTAGACCCTTTTTAGGGGGCCTTACTTTGTTTTGGTTATTGTTTTTTTATGGGTATCCCTTTTTGGTGAGGGATGAGCATCATTCCTTAGTTGGGTAAGAGTGGGGTTAACCACTGGCCAATTTGAAGTTGTCCCCTGTGGCAAAGTATCCATTGAGTTATCCACCTCATTTTGTGAAGCCAACTTCCTCTGCCAAGCAAATATAAGGCCGGATTGGTAGTCCTCCTTATCCCTAATATATTTCTTATTTTTTTTTATTTTTTGATCTCTGTCCTCTTTCTCAAGCGTTTTCAAAAGAATCTTAGAACATTCTTTATATTCCTCCCCCGTGTTGAAGGGTGCTAGTTTTTCTTTCAGTTGTGTAGGTGACCCTTGTGCTGAAACTTATGCTGGTGGTTTTTGAAGCTTTGCTGTTGTTTAGAGGCTGCATTGATATTGTCAATCAGTTTATCCTGCTCCATAGCTTTCATATGTTTGTCAGTAAGTTCTGCAGTACCTGGAATTGTAAGGGAATACTGGTCCTTTAGAGATGAGATCAGCATACAAAATGGTATCTTGTACAAAGGTCATCGTGCCGAAGTCACAGAGAGCAGAGATGTTATTACGCGTACACTCCAGCCATATTGGTGGTGAAGCATGCTACAGACAAGCTCGTGATACTCTTTACTGGCCCAACATGCATGGTGAAATCAAAGACTTTGTCAGTAATTGTCCCAACTGCAATGAATATGCCCATTTGCAACAGAAAGAAACCATGATGTCACATGAGATACATACACGTCCATGGCAGATTATCAGTATGGACTTATTCAACTACGCAGGCAAGGAATACCTGCTATTAGTCGATCATTATTCAGACTTCTGGGAAATAGACCTTCTTCCCGACTTTTCCACTGAAGCTACAATTAAGAGGTGCAAGGCTCAGTTTGCCTGTCATGGCCAACCAGATACAGTGATCTCCGACAATGGCCCTCAGTTTGCAAGCCTACAAATCTGAAAATTTGCCACTGAATGGGAGTTTGAGCATGTTACTTCCTCACCACGTCATCCACAGGCTAATGGCAAAGCTGAATCAGCTGTAAAGTTTGTTAAAAATTTATGCAAGAAAGCACAAAGTGATGGTAAAGACCCATGGAAGGCCATTTTACATTGGAGAAACACTCCGACTGAAGGCATGGATAGTAGCCCGGCACAAAGACTGATGTCAAGGAGATTAAAGACCTCCTTACCAGTATCAAATAGGCTGCTTGAACCCTCTGTTATACAAGGTGTTCCAGAAAAGATAAGGATTAAGAGACAAGTGTCAAAGCACGATATGACACATCGGCCAGAGATTTGCTAGAATTGAATATTGGAGAACGAATCCGTATAAAACCATTACCTGGAGATCGAACAGGCCGTTGGAGAATAGGTACTAGGCTTGTGCAATTCGTTTCGTAACGAATCGAAATTCGTCCGAATTTAGCAACTTTCGGACATTCGGAAGCATTCGAATTTCCGAACAAAGCAATTACGAATAAAACCGAATCCGAAATAAATTATACCGCAAAATAGCGAATGCCCGAATGTCTTCGGCATAATTCGTTATGAAAAAACTTACGAATGTACAAATCCATTGGAAACACAATAACACTCACTCTGCTCTGCTCTCTGCTTCTCCTTCACCGTGCTGAACTCCCTCTCAAAATGGTGTACAGGGGCGGAGGCTATAGCCGCATGTAAAAAACGAAAGTAAAATACGAGATTTCTAATCCATTCGAAGCACAATAACACTCTGCTCTGCTCTCTGCTTCTCCCTCACCGTGCTGAACCCTCTCAAAATGGTGTACAGGGGCGGAGGCTATAGCCGCATGTAAAAAACGAAAGTAAAATACGAGATTTCGAATCGTTACAAATAACCGCTATGTATTTCGAAAAGTACAAATCCATTCGAAGCACATTAGGCATAATAGTCAGCGTCGTCGTGAGAGAGACACAGAAAATTACGAATCAACGAACCCAAAAAAAGTTACGAAAGTAGGAGTTGTGTCCAGAATCAACGAAAAACAACGTACTCTACCGAAAGTACGAATTATAAAGCAACAAAAAATTCAACGAAAAATGTCGCTTGCAAAAATACGAATGAGTCCGAACACGAAAAATCCCATCTAGCAAAATTACGAATGATTACGAATCAACAGGACCGGAAAGAAACGAACCGAAACGGAACGAATTTTTCCGTTGTGCACAAGCCTAATAGGTACTTGTCTGCAAAAGATTGCACCACGCTCCTATCTTGTGGACATTGAAGGAACTCTCTATCGCCGCAATCGAGTGGATTTGAGAGTGGCAGAGCAGCCTGATTCTCAGTATCCTGTTGATAGTTCAGACTCACCCAGTATCTCAAGGACATACTCACCCATTGACAGTGAGCCATGTACAGAAGGAATGCCTCATACCAACGGCAATGACATTTCTGGGCAAGCAAGTATACCCGACAGCTGTCAAGCGCAGAGCATGCCAGTACGTGATGAGAGGAGCCCAGTAACTTCAGAAAGGGCTAAAGGAATCCTTGCACAAGGGCCAGTCTTCACCCCGTAGTGGTAGATGTTCAAAACCACCTATGAGACTTAACCTGTAGAATGTGTTATTGCTTTGTCTCTTTTGAATTTCACAATGTTCATTTATTAACACTAAAAGGGGGAGATGTTATGGATGATATGTTTCTTTAAATGCAACTCTATGGTGCATCTCTGTTGTACTTCGGTTGTACTTCTTCCTGTGTTGTGTTTCCTGTTTCCTGCTGGTTCTTTCAGTAAACATGGCTTATAATGGTTTGTGCTGTCTCTCTACATATATCACGACAAACACTTGTGAGCTCAAGGAAAATATAATGGTAAAGGATTTGACACACCTTTAATTTTTACTGTGATTTTTGAGAAATATATATTTTGGCAAGCAAAGTTTTGACCTTATATCAGAGTTTGTATTAAAATATATCAGCATGAATCATGTTATGTTAGAGTCAAGTGTAGGGTTTAGGTGTCAATAAAGATATAAAAATAATAGCGCAGTTCATAAAAATGATACCCAGTCTGCCACTTGAGAACCTTGAAAAATCTGGTAGTCTTTGTTACGGGGTGCATATAACACCTGACTTTGTAACATATATGCAGTGCCAGGCCATAGTTCTTTCCCCTGGGATGGGGAAGTCAGGTTGTGCCTTACCATATTATATACAAGATATGACTCTATGACCTAATGCACACTGGGTGTTTTTCTGTATGTTAACCACTTCCATAAAGGGCACTTATACACCTTTCTGCTCAGACCTATTTTCTGCTTTAAGCGCTATCGCACTTTGAATGAAAATTGAGTGGTCATGCTACACTGTACCCAAACAAAATTTTTCTAATGTCGTTCCCACAAATAGAGCTTTCTTTTGGTGGTATTTAATCACCACTGGCATAGGTGTGCACAGCCTATTGCATTAGGCTGTGCACCCCAAATATATTAAAACATGGACGGTGTCAGTAGAGCAGTGGACTTGTCAGTAGAGCAGAGGTTGGTGTCAGTAGGGCCGTGGATAGTGTCAGTAGCTTTTTATTTTTATTATGTTAATCTTTTTATTTTATTTAAAAAAAAATGTAGGAGCCCCTTTCAGGGGCATTGGTGCAATATTAGCAGGGGGAATCTACAACTCAAGCGGTGATTAGGGTGTGCCCAGGCACACCCGGCACACCCCCTGCGCACGCCTATGACCACTGGGATATTTTTTTTCTGTTAAACAAATTAAAAATAGACCAACATTTTTTAAATTGAAACTAAGGTTTCTCCTTCACTGATGGGCACTGATAGGGCTGCACTTATTGGGCTGCACTGATGGGCACTGATGATGGGCACTAATATGCAGCACTGATGGGCACTGATAGGTGGCACTGATGGGCACTGATATGCGGCACTGATGAGCACACATAGGTGTCACTGAGAGGTGGCACTTATGGGCACTAATATGTGGCACTGATGGGCACTGATAGGCGGCACTGATGGGCAATAATATGCGGCACTGATGGGCACACATAGGTGGCACTTATGGGCACTGAAAGGCAGCACTGATAGACACTGAAAGACAGCACTGAAGGAAATTGATGGGCACTGATCACTGATGGGCACTGATAGGTGGCACTGATGGGCACTGATAGACGGCACTGATGGGCACTGATAGGTGACACGGATGGGCAATTCAAAGACACTGCTGGGTGACACTGATGCACACTGATGGGTGGTACTGATGGGCATCACTGATTGCCAGGCATTTGTGTTTGGCACTGATTGGCATCAATTATGGGCACTGATTGGCATCCATTGTGGGTGCTGATTGGCATCCCTGGTGGCCATGGGTGCATACCTGGTGGTCCCAAGTGGTGGGCATCCTTGGTGGTCCTGAGTGGGCATCCTCGGGGGGCTGCACAGATAATCAATCAGCACAGAACCCCCCCTGTCAGAGGAGCAGCCGATCGTCTCTCCTCTACTCGTGTCTGACAGACACACAGCTGATACACAGCTTTTCCTCTTTACACTGTGATCAGCCGTGATTGGACACGACTGACTGTAGTGATGTAATATCTAATCCGTAGAATAATTATTATGATGATATAAGTTATGTTTCTGCAGCAACACCCAAGTTCTCCAGAGAGTGCAATTTATTTGACTTCCAACACAGAACAAAGTTCAATACTTGCACAGATGACGACGAATCCAACAGAGTATATATATATATGTCCCAGAATAGTAGTTTTTAGAGTCCCATGTTCTCTAGATCTGTGCCTTCATATCCATAGAGAATATATAACTAGAGTAGACTGAATGCCAGCTTGAAGGGGGGGGGGGGGTTCTGCCAGGTCAACCAAATGTTTCCCATGAATGAATACCCCCTCAAGTCTAATTACCATCCATAAATAATTCTTCTTCGGTCCTAAACAATGTACCCTCTGAAATGTTCAATTAAGTTAACAGGCCACCTCACACACTTAGGTAGGCTTGCATAAGATTAGCACATCAGTCATTATCTGTTCCCTTTGATATGTGTAGTAAATCTTGTTTGACCACTAACCCCTTTGGTCAACAAACACCCTTTGATGTGTAATCTTGAATGCCTGTATGTAACACATATATATCGTGCCATACATATAACACAATATATAAAATACATACACATATATATTAATATTACAACATATACCCCTAACTACTAGAACTGACCCATAAATCAAGCAACAAACATCATTATGGTTTGAGGTACTGGATGCTTTACAATGGCTCATATGAAATATGAAGTTGAGACTGGTTACAACTCTCTTCACCAACCTCTAAAATATTCCCATGAAACAGTTATTAGATAATATAACTTTAGACCATGACTGGAAAAGGATTCGGTAAAAATCCGTGGACCGTATAGCTGTTAGGCCTTATTTCAAAGCTTGCTCTTTCTTGAGTATATCACATCACGATCTTGAATATTGTGCAAAAACTAGCTGATGTCACAGTCCATTATGACTTTATCACATCTCTCACCATGTCACTGAAAGTAAAGCTTGGTATGCTTTGGGAGCTCCAATCCACATAAGTCAAGGATTCTCTCATCTCCAGGCTCCAAGTTTTCATTTTTAAAGATGCTTTTACACAACCACCAGCAAATCCTGAAATTCTGCTTCCATCTTTATAGTAAGAACCATCAATTTATCAGCAGTCACTTTCAAGGTCAAAAAGGTTTGGATACGGCAGTAAAAACTCTGTGCTGCAAACTATTTCCTTGCACTTGACATTCATGAGTCCATCTTGTAAGCATTTTACAATTCACATCTGCTTCTTTCAATTTCCCATTTGAGCAATGATGACCTTTTGTGTACCTGTCAAGTAATTTGTTGATTGCCAGCCACAATTTGAATTTGCTGTAGGCCGCATTGCCTTTAATAGAGCAGTTACTTGTATCATTCAGTCCATAATTCCACCAGAATGGTATACCAACATATATATACCCCCACGTGATGGTTCAGATAGAATCAGCTTGACATCAGTGTCTATCAGATCTTCTATCCCAACAAAGCGGCAGTGGAAATTCTTGGCAGTATCTTTTCATGAAAGGTAGAAAGGTCTTTTGTCATCCATATACATCATAGCCTTCAGCATATTATAAACAACTGATTCAACATTGTTTCAAATCATGACTGGAGTGATGAATTTCACTCACTCCTCTTATAAATTTAGGAAAACCACCCAACATACTATAATTTATGCTATGCCAAGCCATTGTGCAGCATCACCTTAGATGTCAAATCTATTGATATCAATATGCATTATGTCATATGTACGTGTAGCGGCCTCACCCCCTCTGTCTTGTCTAGGGGTATTTCGTATGTGAGGGTGAGATGCGCTACGGTCCATGTCCTCCCCATGGCAGTGGGTGAGGTGAAGGCCAGTACCAGATATTTTCCTCGGGCCTGTGTGTTTCAGTTAAGGACCAAGTCCTGCTGTGCTGACACTTCCCTTTGCTCCCATTAACCAGAGTACCACACACCGATAAAGGTCCAACTCTTGCTTTATTGTCACACTCACAATAAACAGTGCTTTAGCAGCCAACTGGTTGAGACCCAATAACAGTTCAATACGGTGGGGTGAGCAGGTCGAGGCACTATCCTGATTGTCAGCTAAACCACTGTGGTTTCACCAGCGGTTACTATAGCCATCGGCTAAGAGAGAACTTAGAACTTGTGAGTCTCTACCAGCAACTCAAGAGAATGTAGATAGGAGTACCTTCGCTGCGTTGTGGCCCCTGTCAGGGGAAGATGTCCCTCCAAGGGAGTTACCGGAGGCCCATCCATCACCGGGTTGATGCTGCTCCGGACTCTCCAGACGGGTGACCTCTCCAGCCTCCTCACCTCAGACATGGGCCCTCGGACTTCTCCACCCTCGTGGGACCCAGTCGAAGTCACTGGGCCCCAGGCCTCTGATTTAGTACCTCACCCCAGGCTGAAGGTGCCTGGGATGGACGCCAACTCTGCTCCGGCCAGGCCTAGGGCGCCTGGGCCGAAACTCCAGACCGCCCGCACCCAGGCCTAAGGTGCCTGGGCGCGTGATGTAGAAGATCCCGAAGATCTCGTGGCAAGGGCGTCTCCCCCTTTTTTTCTCCTCCATTGACGTCACGGCAGGTTCCCCCGCCCTCGCCGTACCATCCCCGGAAAGGGACAAAAAGGACAGCACTGTGGCAGCAAATCTACCTTGAGCCTGCGGGTACCCCGCCACCCACAGGCCAAGGAGAATAATACACCACCCAATCCTCCACGAATACAAATGGTCCAATTCCTCTCATAATTTACACACCTGGATCATACTACCACCCAGGTGTATCCCACCTAAATTTAGAGACCCCGCTACATACAGATGTTATAAAATTATTTTAGGTTTAAATGCTTCGCACTGGTTTTAAGGTAATGTTTAATTAAGTTAACAGGCCACCTCACACACCTAGGTAGGCTTGCATAAGATTAGCACATCAGTCATTATCTGTCCCCTTTGATATGTGTAGTAAATCTTGTTTTAATATTACAACACTGACCACGTGGTAAAGAGTCTCCGTCAGAGACTCTTTACCTAGATCAGAGTTGCGGTGTGTCAGACTGACACGCCGCACCACCGATCGCCGCACTGTGCGCCCCCGCAGGCGCACGCCATCTAGTTATCCTGATCACGTCATATGATGTCCGATCAGGATAACAGAACATAAAGAAAGAGGGTCCAACAGGAACACAATGATCATGTGTGTAGATGTGACCCAGAATATCTGGAACATATGCTCCCTGTGTTCCTGTTGGACCCTATTACCACAGCTTCCAGACCAGGCATTCTCTCCGGCCCTAGCACCCTGGAGGTGTGTTGCTTCACACTAAGCAGATATGTGAGTCCTACAGGGATGATCTTATCCTCCCTGTATATATATATATTTTTTATTATTTTTTTGTCTGTGAATGGTTTATTTTGATATACTTACCTCTCTTTATTGATTTAACTTGCATCCACCCCTGATGATTGGAACGCATGAAACGCATCGGGCTTAACCTAGATGCAACGCATACATACTTACATGGTCTTTGGATCTAGGCAATACCGTGGATTATAACTGTTATATTATAGTGTTCTTTTATTATTGAGGACAATACCATTGTATAATCTATTTATGTTTTTAACATGTAAATGATTTGGATACATGATTTGCTATATTATGTGGCATTATTGCATGTATTGTCTGCCATGTACCTACTCAATAATGGCAAACAAATAAATACTTGTTTATGTTTCATATTGCCTCTTTCGATTAGCCACAATATACACACCTCGTTCAAAGTCCCGACCCTCTTTCTTTATGTACCTGAATAGGGATGGAGATGCATGTTGCCATGCGTCTCATTCAAAGTTCTAAAAACGCCCTCTATTGCAACAGGATAACAGAACCAGTTTGCTGCCGTCATTTTGCTATATGGTGGGCGGCAAGTGGTTAAGGTACGCCTCTCATAGAGTTTTACAGGATGCCAACACCATCCAGCCATGCTGCTAGCAGCTTGTAAAACTCTATTAGAGGCTGACATCTACTGGGGCGGGATTGCGCACCAAATATGCCCGCAGAGACAAATGTCCAGAATGCAAGCAGTCTGAGTTCTGGGCATTTATCCCTGGGCACACACTGCCATTAACATTAGTAATGCTTGAAACACTGTCCAGCCCCAGCAGCGGTCAGTTTCTCATAGAGAATAACAGACTGCTAGCAGCAACCCTGGACAGTGTGCCTGTGCATATTACACACGGGGCAGCCCTGTGCAGAGCCGTGTTTACCTGCACTGGGATGCACAGTTGTCCAGTGTGGGCAGTCCCATTCATGTCTATTCGGACACAGTGGCTGCATGGACACAGTTGCACCTCCCAATATGACATCCATGTGAGTGTGTGTCCCCAAACTTCCCCTGGGTGCGTTTGGGCCGTGCATCCACACGGATGTCACATTGAGAGCAGTGGCTATATCCGTGCAGCTGTTGCATCCCAATAGACAGATTTGGGACTACCAATACGGAAATGCATGGAACACTTATGCATCCTTGTGCCAGTAAAACATGGTCCTGCACAGAGCACGGATCAAATCGACATGTGTGAAAAGGGCACTCTTGCACTTCAAAAAAACAAAAACATTTCACTACTCTGGCCACAGTGTTTCCATTCAAGGGACAGAAAAACTGAGGTTACAGAGTAGGCTGCTTTTACTAGCCCTTTAAAATGCACAGATGAAAAATACACATGCAAGTACTAGCAACAACTTGTTTTTAAAAATGAGCCAAACAATGAACCACTTTTTTTAGATAGCCTCCTACAATACCAGAACTATCAGAAATCTAAGTACAGCACTCATCACCAATCAAAGCAGAGGAAAGGAAAAACGTACCGCTCAAAAGCTTAAGAATTCACCAAATAGCTGCTTCCGCCCGGTCACTCACACAGGTGCTGGCTCTGCACTGATGCATGGGAAAAAAAGAAACCCTGGACTGCCGCACTCTGTATAGACAGTTATTTATTCCAAAATTTCAGGTAAAAAATCCAAATTCAAAATAAATCCATAAATCCAAAACAACAAATGCAGATAGTGTGCATGCAGGGAAGGGTGGCTAACGCGTTTCACGTCACGAATTGACGCTTACTCATAGCTATGAGTAAGCGTCAATTCGTGACGTGAAACGCGTTAGCCACCCTTCCCTGCATGCACACTATCTGCATTTGTTGTTTTGGATTTATGGATTTATTTTGAATTTGGATTTTTTACCTGAAATTTTGGAATAAATAACTGTCTATACAGAGTGCGGCAGTCCAGGGTTTCTTTTTCACCAATCAAAGCACCCACACCACCTAGCACAGGCAGTGCATCAGAGGTTGCATTTATAACTTGATCCATTAAGGCAGAATCTAGACTCAACTTACCGGTATTACTCCCACTGTAAAAAATATGTAGTGGGCAATCTTTTCTTTTCTTGAAGAAAGGAGGAAGCCTTCTGCTAAAAAAAATGGAATCTGCACAAGGAACACATCCTACTGCCTGTACATTTTACCCCTTGTGCTGATTTTTCTGTTTTTAATTTTAGCTTCACCTAAGCTTGAAGCAATACTGCTAAAAGGCAGCACATAAACAGCAGCAAACAACAAAAAACTCCCCATTACAAGGCTTCTCCTTGGCAAGTAACTCACTTGCAAAAACTGGCTGAAGTGTTGACATAACAAAGTGGAAGCATGTAACACAAAATCACACCGCTCTGAACAGAAAAGCCAAATGATGAGATGGACGGTGGCACACCTAGTCCAGGTGCTCTGGCTCAGGGTGTCCCTCCCACATCCGGAAACAAACCACAAATGTACATAGAAGATCCGGCACCACTGGAAATTCAGTCTTCAATTTTATTGTTGTCTTATGACCATGATAAAAAGAACATCCAGGTGCGTTTCGGCATGCAGGCCATGTTCAGGCATTGTTCACTCAAAGTTGAAGTATGTAAATGGAAGGCATGGATCCAGCTGGGTTTACCAGAAACACAAGCTTGACTGATGTAGCAGTAGTCAACAGAACCTAGAAAGGCCTGTCCCAGAGGCCCTTTAGAGGCTTGGAAAGGTGCTGCTGAGCTCCAGTCCCTAGTACTGCTGCAGTGTGGGGTGTCTTTAAATCAGGATGTGGCAATGAAGAAAACACTTGGGAATGCAGGTCAGTTAGGGTAAACATATTACAAGTTCAGTCAAAAGCTCCAGTATTCAGAATCATAAAGCAAACAAAGTATTGTCCTAGGTGCTTGTCCAAAGAGTAGCAGACATGTGCAATTCGTTTTGTTACAAATTTGTTTTTAGACGAAATTCTGAATATTCGTTCATTCAAGAGTATTTGAATGAACAAAAGACTCTATTGACGAATGCATATGAAAACGAATTGTCAGAAAGAACAAAAATCCGAAAGAACGAAAATCTGAAAGAACGAAAATACAAAAATCTGAAAGAACAAAAAAAAAAATCAACCTACGAGTTTACTAAATCAATTACATTCAGATAATTTTGTTTTTCATATTTTCTATGATAATTAAATTATTAACTATTATTATAGTTTTTATTATTATTTATTATTATAAATTATTAAGTTATAGGTAAAATAGCTGAAGTCAGTAATTCTTCTATTCAGGTCTCTGAGCCATAGCAGCTAATTTGGGATAGATGAGATTTACCGTATATACTCAAGTTTTTCAGACATTTTTTTGTGCTAAAAATGCCCCTCTCGGCTTATACTCGAGTCTGTGTCCATCTTCAACTTTGTGCACCTGATCCCAGCCAGCCCAATCTTGGCACATATGTAGCCCCACTCTTCCTCTACAAGTGTGCAAAGTTTGTTGTCCGGGGGACCTACGGCCGGGGAGTACCGATTTTTCAAATCCGGGCACCCCTTCCATAGACTCCCATGTTAAACGGTATTTCTCCGGTGATTTTGGGGACCCGGTATCGGCCGGCCCTAGGTCCCCTGGACCTCATACTTGGCAAACATGTAGCCACTACATCTACAATTGTGCAAAGTTTGTTATCCGGAGGACCTACGGCCAGGGAGCACCGATTTTTCAAACTGGGCACCCCTTCCATAGACTCCCATGTTAAACGTCAGTCTAGTCACACAGCGCCGGAGATCAGGTAGGGAGATTGGGCACAGTGAGGCATGGGCACAGTGACAGTAAGGCATGGGCACAGTGACAGTGATGCATGGGCACAGTGAGGCATGGGCACAGTGAGGCATGCACATGGACACAGTGAGGCATGCAGATGGACACCCTAGGTTTATACTCGAGTCAATACGTTTTCCCAGTTTTTTGTGGTAAAATTTGGTGCCTTCGGCTTATATTCAGGTCGGCTTATACTCGAGTATATACGGTACATTTTTATTGGAATTTCCTTTCAAGTTTGGCTAAAGTAACTGTAAGTAAATGTAATGAATAAGAATGCATCTGAATTGATGAATCATCCGAAGTAACGAATGCGGATCATAACGAATGATCCAATAAACGAAAAAACAAACAAACAAACAAATGAAACGAAAATGAAACTAAACCAATTTTTGGGTAGTGCACATGTCTAAAGAGTAGATCAATTCATAGGTTTACAGGGGTGTATGGTCCTTATAGGCACTATTGCAAAATGTAAGGTTTGCATTCATTTTTAGCCTTGTGTGCTCACAAACTTTAATGTTTTATTTTTCAAACTAATGTTGCAATGCTCAAACATAGCTCTTGCTGAAGGGTGAGAAGCAGTGTGGAATTGCTGATGTATTCCCAGATCTGCTGTTCTAAGCTGCATTACCTGAATCTACAAACTATGAGGTGCTTTTACAGGATTTCCAGCGTGAAACTATAGACATTTTAAAATTGATTGGCACTAGGTGGCTGAAACACTAGGTTCTACTCTTTTCTTCAGAATCACTATCTGCATCTGGCTTTTCTACATTGTAAGACTGGGTGCAGTCCACATATCCTCTCCCTCATTTTGATTTTAATATACTCATCACTACACTCTGTTAAACCCAATCACATAGAGGCAGGGCTTTTTTTCTCAGAAAATAGGTGCAGGAACTCAACCATGACCCTCCAAACCCCCCCCCCCCACACACACACCCTCCAGACCATCCATCCAACCTCCATCAAATAGTGTGGTCAAATTTCACTTACAGTGGAAGGGTCTTAAAGGGGGATTAAATGCCAGGAGTGCATTACATACAGAGTGCTGAGGTGGGTGGGTTACACACAGAGTGCAGAGTTCAGGGGTGTGCTACGTACATTGTGTAGAGTTAAGGGGTGCACTTTGCCTTCTTCCAAAGCTGCTTACCTCTGCATTCCCTATCCACATCTCACTTTCACCCCTCTTCAGCTCTGGCCTCTGCATGCAACCCCCCTTCCACTACCCCATCTTCTCCCTCTCTCCTTAGAAACCCCACCATCTTCCACATGTTTTACTTTTGTTGCTGTATTAGGTTGAAGCACTCAGCCGGCTCTAGTGCCTCCCCGCACACTGTAGGTGGCTCTGCCTCTATCACTTGCAGGGAGATCATCCAGTAGTGGTTTTGGAATCTACACTGCACCCCCTGCACTTTCATCTCCCCTGTCCCCATCCTGCACTCTGTGGGAGCCAGAGGTGGTGGAACTGATTTCCACCAAGTTCCAGCTGAAAAAAAAGCCCTGCATAGAGGACTAGGAGGCCCAGGTGTGTCAGGCTTTTTGGTGGCACTCTTGGAAGATATGCTGGAGTAAGTACCTCTCATATATTTTTCTTATACCTGCCAGTATGCACATACATTTTTAACAGGTAATCACACAGTCCCCACAGGGCCTCCAAAGTGCGATGCCACATTCTTTTCGACTAACCAACTGGACAGACAGTGAGGCATCAACTAAGGTGCAGCAATTTACAGGGCAAACGTTAGTCTAATATACTTTATGCCATAGGGCTTGTTGCATCCCAGATGCTTGGGATCATTTACCAAAACACACCACAACCAGAGGGACCTTGGTGTTGCTCTCAGCATACCTATACCTTCCCACTTCAAGCCCTGCAGATCAGCAGAGGAGAATGGTAAGCAAAGTCCTTATTGCACCTGATGAGTGTTAGTCCCAATCTTCCATGTCCAGTGGCTTACAAGTCAGGGAAGCAGCTGAGCACCTAGACCAGCAGTGATAAACCTGGTAAAAACAGAAGGCCTAAAACTGTACATTTGCACCAGCGCACACATTAATGTGTGCATAATGCACACTGAGTGCTATGTGCATGCACACTGCAGTGAGCTGGAATGCATTAGTAAAACGCATTGCAGTGCTGGCCTTTTTCCTTTTTTTTTTTACAACATTTAGGTAATTCTTATGCATTGCAGCATGTTGCAATGCCTTACAGCGTGTCAGAATGTCCTGCAAAAAAATACAACATGTCCTTTTTTATAACTGAAGCCATTGAACATAAGGCAAACTGCCCTGTTTTTGCATTGGGAATGCTTTGGGCAGCATTGCAGCTGGTGTGAATAAGCCCGGAAAGGCCAGATTCATTTTTCATTTACAACTATACATATCACATGTAGTTTTACAGAAATTTACATCTACTCTATTTTTATTCCTAATTTTTCCAGCAGTAGGATGGGATTGACAACTTCTACAGGGCTCTGCGATCTAGGCTTGTGCACAACGGAAAAATTCGTTCCGTTTCGGTTCGTTTCTTTCCGGTCCTGTTGATTCGTAATCATTCGTAATTTTGCTAGACGGGATTTTTCGTGTTCGGACTCATTCGTATTTTTGCAAGCGACATTTTTCGTTGAATTTTTTGTTGCTTTATAATTCGTACTTTCGGTAGAGTACGTTGTTTTTCGTTGATTCTGGACACAACTCCTACTTTCGTAACTTTTTTTGGGTTCGTTGATTCGTAATTTTCTGTGTCTCTCTCACGACGACGCTGACTATTATGCCTAATGTGCTTCGAATGGATTTGTACTTTTCGAAATACATAGCGGTTATTTGTAACGATTCGAAATCTCGTATTTTACTTTCGTTTTTTACATGCGGCTATAGCCTCCGCCCCTGTACACCATTTTGAGAGGGTTCAGCACGGTGAGGGAGAAGCAGAGAGCAGAGCAGAGTGTTATTGTGCTTCGAATGGATTAGAAATCTCGTATTTTACTTTCGTTTTTTACATGCGGCTATAGCCTCCGCCCCTGTACACCATTTTGAGAGGGAGTTCAGCACGGTGAAGGAGAAGCAGAGAGCAGAGCAGAGTGAGTGTTATTGTGTTTCCAATGGATTTGTACATTCGTAAGTTTTTTCATAACGAATTATGCCGAAGACATTCGGGCATTCGCTATTTTGCGGTATAATTTATTTCGGATTCGGTTTTATTCGTAATTGCTTTGTTCGGAAATTCGAATGCTTCCGAATGTCCGAAAGTTGCTAAATTCGGACGAATTTCGATTCGTTACGAAACGAATTGCACAAGCCTACTGCGATCACCACCTGCCCAGTGTCCACGTGACCAGGGCTGTGCAGCATACTGACTTTACCTCCTGCCTACAGGTTGGAGCAGGGCACTTTGATTAACACCCTTCTGCTGACATATGCCACTGGGATGTAGTGGGCACTTGGGAAATGTGCAGATCGACAAGCCTCACACTGGCAGCTGCTGGTGTTTGTTTGGAACCAATTGAATCTTCTGTTTACTTGGTACCTGGCAGTTAGAGGGCTGCTCACAAGGACCCAACAGTCTGAAAGTTGGGCACCTGAATCCTATGTAATCTAATCTGCAATTCTCTATCAACTGATAAAGAAAACAGAGTGAATCATTTTACAATTTTAAATAGATGAGAATAGTTACAAAGTAAAAGTAAATATTAACATAGTTGTAAAGCTTATTTTTTTCTGCATTAAAATAACAAACATGTTATATTTACCTGCTCTGTGTCATAGTATGGCACAAAGCGGTGGCTTACCTCTTTTTCTGGGGTCACCTGCCAGCGCTATTGGCTCTTCCTCTTCTTCCAGTGCCCCCTCAGCAAGCAGGCTGCTGCGAGGGGGCACTCGAGTGGGCACGCTACCAAGCCAGGTCGTGTACGTCCAATCACAGACAGCATGGTTTTGCCATGTCCTCTACTCCCTCTTCACAGGATCTGACTGAGAGCAGTAGGAGCCTTTTACTCTCGTTGCTCTCAGAGACTCCTATGAATAAATATTGCTCGACAAGAGAGAACAGCTTGGTCTAATAATATATTTCTGCAAAGTAATTGATAGCAGACGAAATTGTTATTATATTTAAAAAAAAGCCTAAATTAGAATATATACACCTAATATTGTCATGTAATTGTAGTGGTACAAAACAGATTATAGTGCACACATTAAAGAATGACATTTATCCTGCAAGGCTAGTTAAAAACACCTGAACATATACAAAAATATATACAGGGGTTTGGTCACACTATATGGTCACATAGTGCTAAGCCCACAAACTGCGACAAAGTACCCCGAAATTCACCATCTTAAATTTAAACGCATTTTAGGGTGTGCCCCCCAAATATGTTTTTGTATTGTAGTAGACCCTGACCATGTTTTTTTGGTCTGGAGCACCCCTCCCCCTCCTCATTACCTCTTAAAGTGGTTATAAACCCAAATTTAGATTTTTAAATAAAATAACCACCTGCAAGAGAAAGCCATAATGAGCTAGTATGACTAGCATACTAGCTCATTATGCATTACTTACATTAGATCGAAGCCCACAAAGCCGTCCACGTCTCCCCCTCCGGCTGCAGTCATCTCTCCGGAAGGTAACTTCCGGGTACCGCCGCTCCAGCAATGTGATTGGCCGAAGCGGCGAAGACGTCACTCGGCGCATGCGCATGGGAGCCGTCAAATCCGGAAACGCCGGATATGTGAATGGGATTTACAGTGCGCCTGCGCCGTTGTCTGCGGCGCGCATGCGCCGTAGAGAACTGTGTAATCCTATTCACAAATATCTCCTAAACCGTGCAGGTTTAGGAGATATTGAAAACACCTACAGGTAAACCTTAATCTTACCTGTAGGTGAAACTTCCGGGGGAGGGTTTACAACCACTTTAATAGTGGCCACCAGTGCATAGGAGGAATCCCTTCAGTTCTCCCAAATAGATGAGTTTGGCTCCCACGGTTGAGACGCAGGTTCTTTCATTCTATTACTAGGGTAGGACCCACGAAATTCGGGGTACTTTGTCGCAGTTTGTGGGCTTAGCACTATATGACCATATAGTGTGACCAAACCCCTGTATATATTTTTGTATATGTTCAGGTGTTTTTAACTAGCCTTGCAGGATAAATGTAATTCTTGAATGTGTGCACTATAATCTGTTTTGTACTGTCTTTTGGTCTTATAGCAGCACCATCTTGAATTTAAACGCATTTTAGGGTGTGCCCCCAAAATATGTTTTTTTATTGTAGTAGACCCTGGCCAGGTGTTTTTGGGCTGGAGCATCCTTACCCCTCCTCATTACCTCTTATTAATGGCCACCAGTGCATAGGAGGAATCCCTTCAGTTCTCCCAAATAGAGGAGTTTGGCTCCCACGGTTGAGACGCAGGTTCTTTCATTCTATTACTAGGGTAGGACCCACAAAATTCGGTGTACTTTGTCGCCGTTTGTGGACTTAGCACTACCTGTATATGACCATATAGTGTGACCAAACCCTGTATATATTTTTGTATATGTTCAGGTGTTTTGAACTAGCCTTGCAGGATAAATGTCATTCTTGAATGTGTGCGCTATAATCTGTTTTGTACTGTCTTTTGGTCTTATAGCAGCACCATCTTAAATTTAAACGCATTTTAGGGTGTTCCCCCCCCAAATATGTTTTTGTAATTGTAGCGGTACCCCCATGGGGGCTGCTGATTGACTCTATACCGCACTGGCCACCCCGACTCTGCAGACCCTCTCTTACCTCTGACACCTTGGGTTCCATTGTAAAATACCATGTTAGTAATGAAAAACAAAGTCACTGAACTACTCAAAGAACTTTTACTATGGTAAAAGATAACACAAGGTAATGGTATGGTAAAACAATGAATGAACACGTTCCTCAAGGTCCTCTGATGAAGTTACGTGGTGTGACGCAACGCGTAAGGACCGGATGTTATAGCGTGTAACCGGAAGTGACGCTGGAATTGTCTACAATACGCAATTTATACTATTTTACCTGTTTTTCTTCTTTGCATGTACGCGCCCATTTGGCATTCAAATAAATATTTATCTTTTAACGTTTTACACTATTAGATGCTCTTTATTTCTTCTCTGATTCATATATGGGGAGCCTTGTCCACGTCTGGAATCTCTGATATTATCACTGTCACCGGGGAGTCCTAGTCGTGCTGCTGGAAGTGTGGACGGATGTAGAGACGACCAACCGTGGTTCCCTTGGATGTTTGGGAGACTTCAAAGGCCAAATTTACCTTGATGTGAGGTAAGCACTCTGTGAGCATTAACCATTAGGAGGATCATCTAGAGAAGAATTTCTTGGCACTTTATTTGAAACAACCATCACACTTATCTAGAAAGACTATTATTGTTTTTCACTATTGTTCCTCCCCTTTTTTTGGACTTGGATTTCATTGGACACATATTCACTACTTTTATAGTCTGGCATTTAGCCATTCTTTATTCTCACATAAGAGGTCGCGCTGATCACTATTTGCTTTTAATGAATGAACACAGGTTATGATTGGCAGAGGTATTTGTTCAATGCAATAATATCATACACCTATACCCGGTAGCAATCAGATGAGGGTATATGTGAACAGGTGCACAGGGAGATAGATCTTCAATACTTTTGACACATGTATTGAATACCTTCCCACTGAGGCCTCAACACACAGACCAATGCACTAAGAAAATGCACAGACAGTGAATGCAGTAATACAATACAAGTTCTAACTATATCTCACTAACTGGCTCCCTCTAGGTTGCAGTTCAGAGCAATTCTCCAATGTAGAGCAGTAAAGCCTTGAAAAGGATTAAAGCGGTGAATGTTCCTCAAGTTCCAGTTTTTCTTCAGCTAGCTTATTTTATACTGCAGTGTTGAGTTGTGTGATTATTTGTAATCCAAAAGAAACAAAGAAATAGCAATAACTGTAGAATATGATGCTATGGATTCCTTAGCTGAAGAACTATTTCCACTTGTAATTCATTTTATGTGTGAGTAATACAGTACTGACCTTACAGCGCAGGGGAGAAAGACAAAGCCCCAAAGTCTGGTTGTAAGATGCTCAGGTGCAGCAGATCCACAGCCGTGGAACTACAGGTCTCAGCAGCAGTCTGTAGGAAAGAAACTCACCCAGCAATACTGCAGTCACTACTTGGATAGGCAGGTGCCCTCTCACCACTGTGTTTCCCAGCTGGCTGTCAGACTCCCTCCGGAACCTCCTGCAGGTGTCTCTGTCAGTGAAGATGGCGCCACCATGCCGTGCTGCTCCTCCCGGTGCGCTGGAAGACAGGTGGCTTCAAATGCTCTGAAGCGCAGGCCGATCCACCTGCTCGATTAGCAGGGCCATTCTCCAAAGATCCCTCTGGGGCGGATGATCCAGCTCTCCGCTGTAGGCCGCAGTCTCTCACTCCTGGTCACACACACAGACCTCCTCCTGGCAGTTGAATGGCGTCCAGATAGGCCTGAAAGCAGGCCACGCCTGTCCTTTTATCTCTCTTCCCAGCAGGCTGTTCTGTGACTTGGCATTGTGGGTCTGTGACTTGACATTGTGGGTCCTGTAGTCCCCAGACTGATTTAAACAATATGAGTCACTTTCTTATCAAACTACATTTCCCACAATGCATAACTGTTTACTTCTTAAACAGAAGGAAATATCCTGATAAAGTTCAGCGGTCACTAGAGGGAGCCAAACCTTTACTTAAGAAATAATAAATTACTCAACATAATAACTTTAGTAGTAACCCCTGGCTACATAATCATTAGTAAACATTAGTAAAGCTAACAGAATAATACTTTTTTTTCTTTATCCCTGAAAAGCTGCAATGTGCTGGGTGGCAGGAGAATGCTGAAAAGGTAACAGCAAACACAAGAACTTTTTTCATAGTAGACCATCCATACTCAATAACTGATTATATTATGCATATTATGTTCTTCATCACCAAAAATTCCAAAGATATTAGAGGGGAGGGAGAAGAAGCATTTTAGTGATACTTTCACTTTTAAATGAAGGTCTGCTTTAAGAACTGTGTATATTCTGACATCTTTTATTTATATTCTCTTTATTAATTTTCTTGCATATTCAAATTAACATTGTACATGCTTATTTATATTTACTTTTCACAACAATAAATTAGCAAAATATTATCAATGTAAGTTTCACTCTGTTAACCCTCATCCCTCCCTCCTTCCCCCTTCCCCCTTTACTATTTTCTCATATTAGGTTTTTTCCTATTTTCCTTTCTTCCATTTTTACACATTATTCAAAGTTTATTTCTGTTTTCATTTAATTTCCTTGTGCCATTTTTCTTACTCTCTTTCCCTCTCACTCTCCGCTTTACAGGGGTATCCCTATTTTTTCCAACCACGGGTTCCACACCTTTTCAAACTCTCTTGTGTTCCCTCTCTTTATATATACTACCCTCTCCTTCCATATTGTTGCGGTAACTGTGTTAGCCCATTCTCTCACTGAGGGGGGGTCTTCTGCCTGCCATCTTTGCGCTATCAATTTTCTAGCATGAAAAAGGCATCTAAGCACTGCTTTTGTTATGCTGATCGCTCTGTTTGTTCCCTCCTCTAGTCCCAAGACACACATTCTAGGGTCCATTTCTATTGTTGTCATATATGTCCTATTTATACTATCCAGTACCCCTGTCCAATACCTAAATAATTTCGGGCACCTCCATAGCATGTGTATCAGGTCCCCTGTGTCTTGACATCTGGGACACCCTGCATCTGCTCTCCACCCAAAGTCAAACAGCCTTTTTGGTGTATAGTATGTACTATGTAATAACATTATGAATGAAAATTTCTGGGCCGGTGAAACAGATACATGGTGTCCACTCTCTAGTACCTTTTTCCATTGCCCCCCGGATATGGGCCCCAGATCTTTCTCCCATTTCCTTCTGCTTTTGAGATGTTCAGGAGCTGTAATACTTCCTTTGCATAAGTATGGGTATATTTCGGATATACGGCCCCCAGTCTCACTCTGGTTGCCCAATCTCCGAAAGATAGGGGATTTATGCCAGGTTGGTCCCTGTCTATCAAACATCATATCTAATGCATGTCTAATTTGCAAATATCTGTAAAATGTATGTTTAGGGACATCATATTCCTCTCTGAGTGTAGCAAAAGTTTTTAGGATTTCTCCCTCATACAGCTGGGCCAACCTAGTTATCCCCTTCCCTTCCCATTCCTTAATTTTCCCCATCGGCTCCAACTCCTGAAGATTCCTATTATCCCAAAGCGGTGTATATTCTGTCTCTCCTTCTAATCCCCCTATTGCTTTCACAGCTTTCCACACCTTTATTACCATCTTGACCGTAGGGGATTTGTATAGAAATGAATTTGCCTCCAGTGCCTCCATCACCAACTTATGGGATGACCCCATTGTCATCAGCCGCCCATTTGTATCCCCTCCCATCTCTGATCTCATTCCTATCTGCTGCAGCTGTGCTGCCAGGAAATAACACCGTGGGTGTGGTACCGCCATGCCTCCCTCCCTTGTTGACAGTTGCAGGGTCTGTAGTCCTATCCTTGCTTGGCCTCCTTTCCATATTAATTCTCTAAATAGTGTATCAATTTTCTTAGACCATTTCTTATGTATCCATGTTGGTGTATTATGCAATACATATAATAAATGTGGCATCCACAGCATATTTATCAGGTTACATCTCCCTGCAACTGACAGTGGGAGCCGCCGCCATATTTGAATTTTATTTTTAAATTTAGACAGGAGGGGAACTATGTTGTTATTTATATATTTATTGGGGTCAATTGTTATATGTATTCCCAGGTATTTCATTGTATCCACCATTTCTAATTGGGGTATTTCTGCTAAGGTTTGATTGGCAGTGGGATCCACCGGCATCAAGGCTGATTTTTCCCAATTTATAACCAATCCTGAGAGTCTACCAAATTCTCCAAAGATACTCATAGCCTGGTTAAGTGAATGATCTGTGTCCCCCAAGAAGAGAAGAACATTATCCGCATATAATGCGATTCTCTCTTCTCCTGTCGGTCTCACAAATCCTTTCATTTTTATGTTTGTTCTTATTGCTATGGCCAGTGGCTCCATTGCTAGCGCAAAAAGCAGGGGTGACAATGGGCACCCCTGCCTTGTGCCCCTCTCCAATTTAATCTTACCTGAGTAATCATTGTTAACTCTAATTTTTGCGCTTGGGTCACTATACAGGATTTTTATCCATCTAATCACTGATGGACCAAAACCAAATGCTCCTAGAACATGCCAGATATACCCCCACTCCACGCTATCAAACGCCTTAACCACATCTAAGGACATAACTGCCCTTGTACCCATATTCTGTGTTGGAATTTGTAGGTTAAGGAATACCCTTCTGACATCTAGTTGAAGCGTGGGGCCCCTACAACTTGTTATTGTGCGTATTTGGGTATATTGGGTATATTTTTTGCTAACCTTTACTATTGACTTAGCATGTGGCTTTAAAGTTCGGACAGATCCAGATGCAGTATATGGAGGTAATGCATAAAGCAGCAGTTAAAACTGAACAAACAAAACTTTTTGTGAATGTATTAAAACCCATTGAGTTGTGTAATCTGTGACTTGACTGGAGAGACCAGGGGCGGATTCAGGGTGGGGGACAATGGGGAAATTGCCCCCCACGCCCCCCTCCCCGAGAAAATATTACTGACTCCAAGGCTCCCTCCCTCCTCCACCTCCCGTGGCATAACTAACTAAGAAAAAGGGAAAAAAATTGCGCTAATGAGTCCAGAATAAAGGAAAGAAATTGTTGTACTTTCCCAAAGTCCAGAAAATTCCAATTGGAAGTGCTGGAGTAGACAAATGCCAAAAAAAACACGAAAATCCTATATGAACTTATGTGGATATGTGCTTACCAGATAGTAAGCCAAACAAGCAGATGGCTATAACCCAGCCTAGGCCTTTGGTTAACACACCAGTGCTAATTTCCTCGATGATGATAAACTGTAGCAATGGAAGGATGACTCCACAGTATGGGTAGGTATATGTATCCAAAATGTTTTAACAAAAGAAAGAAAAAAACATAGCGTAATCCTGCCACATAAAGTAATCCTAGAATGGATAAGTGCTATGTAGTAAAGAAGACGTAACACCAAGTGTGTGCTATTTATTAGGAGTGAGCCACCACCTTATAAGTAATCTCCTTACCAGACAGAGGTGATAACAAGCCTTAATCGATATAGTAAAAAGGGTAAAAATCCACCACGAAGTGAACCGCCACCTCACAAGTAGTCTCCTTACCAGATATCATCAAGTTGTAGGCAAAACAAATCCACTGGCGGCAGGAGACGGATATACAGATATAGATTCCTCCCTATGGCTAAGGCTGCTATACCGGATGAATGTGGCTCCCAGTTTCAACGAAGTGACTCCAAGGAGCCCACAGGATAATGTACCCAAAAGAAAGTAAGGACTGGATAGTGTGATAACGTCACTTATATATTAAAACAATATTAAAATTACACTTACATCAAATAAGCGCAAACAGGACATGTAAGAAAAGCCGGCCGGCTGTAAAGCAAACTCCCGTCCAAACGAGCATGGTGACGTCAGCGCGTACCCCCTTAGATGCGTTTCGTCATCGTAGACATTGTCAATAAGGGACGGGTAGCGAGCTGAATCACCACATTTTATAGAACAATGCCTCGTTTTGACAACCGGAAATGAAAGTATGGTGGCCATCTTAGATGATGGCAAACCCTACATATAGCAATAGAAATGGTACAAATTTGCCCATATCTCTCACAAATAGACCAGAAGGTCAAACAAAAAGAGGAATGACTCCATCAACCTTGATTTGGATCCCGGACAAGATTCAATACCCTAACTAACTAAGAGGGAAGGCTGTACGGGCATGAGTCCCGGATGGAGAGGTACCCTCACTATTCTTCCCTACCTCCTCCTCTGCACTGAAAGGAGAAGTGGCATCATTTTAATAGGCCATTTCCTCCCAGCCGCATAGGAGGGAAGAATAGTGACACTATCTGACAGGATTCCATTTCCAGGGATTGGCATTCCTTGCAGATGCGGGACAAGTTTCAAAATCATTTATCAGAATAAAACTGGAGTGTTTCGAAAAATGTATGACCAAATTACCCAAAAGTCTCCTGGCTGATCATCATATTGCTTATATTATAGTATCAATTGCTATACTATAATCTATGTCTGCCTATGCTGTAAAACATGCATCTATCTAGTTAACAATGGGCTCTATTACAGAAGCAGCGACGCCAACGGCAGGCTGTATGATACGTTAAATACAGTTCTGTAAGCAACACCTTATTTTCTGGCAGTGCCCCTTCCAAGACTAAACTCTGGATCTGCCCCTGGGAGACACCCAACATTTGTCTTTGCGATCAAGGGACTGAAAGTGTTGGGGAATCTAAACCTTTACAGTCACTGGAACAGGAGGCGTGAGGAAATATTTCCGGAACTGGTGACAACTGTCTAAGACTTATTTTGGCACGACTTCCACTCTCTTACACGTGTGCTTCCAAAACAGGTAGTGAAGGAAAATCTTCCCAAAAAAAAAACGTACAGGTAAAGTGGGATAATGCTAACTAAACTTAAAACTACTCCCACCCTCCTTCTAACACCTATACTAACCAGCCTGTAGAAGAAAGAAATGTACACTTATCTGTTCTCAGTCCGCTCAGGACCAGTCACGTGATCAGCTCCCTGTGTCATCTGTGTCAGCTTCAGGGGAGAGAAGGGAACTCTGACAATGCATTGGCCTATAGTAAGCCTTTGAGTGTTGTCACTGCTCAGACATTCCAGCCTTTGTTGAAATACTCTTTCCTCTCCCCTGTAGCTGGCTCTGGCTGATACAGGGGAGATCACATGACTGCACCAGAGCAGCCTGAGAATAGGTAAGTATTGTAATTGGTAACATAGAAAGAGATCATGGATTTTATAGGCACCAATATATTATTATTATTTTTTATTATAATACATTTGCAAAATATCTTAAAAGCATATAAAAAGTGAATACAGACTATTACAAACAATGATCAACACAACCAACTCTAACTGTTGGGCCAGGGTCAATAGATGTAACAACGACTGGGATTATCCCTTTGCAGAGTCGAAGCAGAATAGCGTTTTGAAGATGCAAGCTCTAATGTTTCACAATGCAATGCTTCTTCAATATCAATTTATCAATATTTTACATGAAATAAATGGAAAAAACCTTCAAACACAATATATGCATTTTGTTTTGTAAGGGTAGAAGTTCTGAGAAAAAAAACATAAATTGAGACTAAGTTTAGGATCCGAAAACTAGGAGCAGGCATGCAACCAGGGTGAGGAAAGATGTGAGGATTCGCCCAGTATCCATAGGTGAAAAACCTTCTGCGCTGCAGCTCCCCCTAGACCCCCCCTTTTTCTTACCTGAGCCCGATCCGATCCAGTGATGTGCACAAGCGTAGTGGTTCCAGCTGCTGTCGCTCTCCTCATTGGACAGATTGATAGCAACAGGAGCCATTGGCTGTAGAAGAATCAAAAGCTGTGACAAAGGAGCAGGGGCTGTCTGTCTGTGTCAATGAATGCAGCAGCGGGACTGGGTAGGAAGCCCGCACGGGTGCCCCCATAGAAAGCGGCTTTCTATGGGGGCACCCTGATGAAGAGGAGGGGCCTGGAGTGCCAGCGGGGGACCCCAGAAGAAGAGGATCAAAACCATTGCACAGAGCAGGTAAGTATAGGCATGTTTGTTATTTAAAAAAAAAAATAATGATAATAAATTGAACGTTTACAACGACTTTAACAATGTCAATGATAATTGACTGCAGTACAGTATTTTCTAACCCAAATTAGGGGATTGCCCGATTTTTGTAAGAGGCAAGTATACCAAACTACCGTTAGGCCATTCTGAAGGCAATTGGACAAATAAGTTGGAGGTGAAAAAATATTATGCATGTCATCACTTAGTTTATTTATACTGGAGAGCAGATATCACTATCCATGCTTTGCTAAACACTTCAGGGCTTACTCCCAGGGTGCTTGCATGTTACCGACCAGCCTTATAATGTAGGCCTCAGTGTGGAACCTGAAGTTTTGCGTGGAGTTCTCTATGCATTATATATGGTTGGGGGGAGAGGTCTGTTTTATGCATTTGATATTTCCTGTGATGTGGGTTTCCTTCTCCTGACATTTCTATTTTCATTCATTGGAATAAACGGCTCTTCTTGTAAAGCACAATTATAAGGCACATCACTGTAATTAATAAATGTGCCAGTATTTTTTTTTTCCAAAGCAGCTGTGTGGCCATGATAAGGACATACCACTGCTTTAAAATTAGGACCCTTAGTTTATAAAAATCCATAGTGTCAGTTTCACATATTAGGCTGTTCATACTTTAATGTCATTACCATTCTTTTATAAATCAATAAGGTCTGCAATTCCAAAAATCTGAATGACACAATGCACTGCTTCCCTCAGTCATTTTATCTTTGACCTTGAGCTGGAAATTTGCAAAGACTGTGTCTATATTCCATGCAGATGTCGGCTTGTATAGCTTTTGGCAGGTACCTATGCTAATAAACATTTAATTTACAGTCTGTGCAATGCTCTAATCTCTGCAAAGTGCCTGGTGAGCCCATCTGCTTCCAACGATTTATGGAAATCCTTTAACTTGTGTGGTCTCTAAACTTGCAGACCCTAAGTTGAAACATTTATCCCAAGTTACATATCCCAGGAATTGTGGAGTGTCCATTATCATTACTTCTTATCATCTATTCCCACTATTCTGACCTCGCTTTTTCTTACATAAATGGTACTTGGCAGTACAGCTTAGATCAATTTGGAGGCACACTGGTGTGATCCCCAGTGCTTATCATCTATATCATTTAGAAAATTGTCTACCGGTATTACATGCTAGGATAGTTTAAGTGGACATAACAATACAGCTCTATATATTGTGATCAATATTGTTCCAGAAACATAATTAGCCTTCTGTTTTCAGTGTTAGAAATTGTGCAATTGCTAAAATGCTCAACAGAATATCAGTGAAATTGCACTATAAAATCTTTATACATTTTTAAATGTTCACCCTGTGCTGCTATTTCAACTCTTTTTGGAAAAAGTTGGTATTTATCAAGGGCATTGCTATATACAGTATAGCTAAGTAAAAGAAAATTATATTCTACAATCTCTTTCTGCCCAACATAATTATTAGGTAGTAATATAAAATGTAAGAGTGTTGTGTAATTGATGCCAGCCAATTATGCTTGCTTGACCTTTGCTGACTGTATGCAGGACAGAAAGGTTAAAAAGCATATGAACAACATTAGATGGTGGATAATAAAAAAGGTGTCCAAACAGATAACAGGTATATCAGCTATGATTCTAACATTTGCCCACTAGGTGGCGATACAGCACGACTAAGTATATGGTACATGAAAAGAGACACTGGCAAACAAACTACGTAGAACATGTACTGAAAATAAATTTGTGCTAAAATCTATTTTTTTTTTTGTATTTCTATTCATTCTCTGCATTAAGATAAAAAAGCTACAATGCCTGTACTACTTCTTCTTTCCCTAAACCAGGACAGGAAGTGAGGGGAAATCTCCCCAATGGGGTAAGAACCTCACTGGGGTTTTAATCCTTTCTGTTAAGTGTGCTTTTATGAATTCTGAAAAATAAGTCCCAGGAGGCAGGGTTTATTTATGGAGATACCCCAACAGCACTTCAAAGCAAGGACATACATAGTCGAAAATACATGCTTTTAAAAGAATAATTCACTGATGTGAACTCCTTGGTTTGTCATAATATACTATATTAAGTACATAGTATAGCTCATGCCTATTACTTTAAATAACATAGTTCTATTCACTTAGCAAATATAGCATAGCAGAGTTTAGCCTCAACAAAATAGAGAATCAATAAAAATAAAAGAGATAAGTCAGTACATCAATTGGGAACACTTAGCTAAATTTTGTCATGCATAAAGGACAACTGGCTTAAATATACATATATGGAGAACAATTATGGCGCGCTACCCTGGAGGAACTGTTGAATTGTTTTGTGACTTCTCTCCACACCTAAAGATGACACCCCTCGTTCACCCAGCACTTACTGACACACCTTGAGGTATTTCCAAAAATTATTAGTCCAGGAATAGCCTAAAAGAAGAGAGGATTAGCAAGAGTATCAATAAGACAATAACAATACTCTGAGAGATATGGTTAAACACCTGCAATATTCTAACTAACAATAATTACCAGAACTGAACTTCATTTACTTAGCAACAGTGCATAAAGACAGTCTTAACTTGCTAAAACAGTCCCCTTTTTCTTACACTGGCCAGTGAATGATGAAAAAAAAATGTGTTGGTTGGCAAAGTTCAGGCCCTTGAAGAAGAACAGCTCCCAGCACACAACAGATTAACTTGTACAATATTAGTCTCCTACCTGGATCTGTTCTCCCTTAAAATCTATGTTTGTGATTGGTTCAATGCTTTATCCAAAATTCTTCACTATGCTACAAGTCAATTTACAGGTGTAGCGCTACGCCTGTAGGAGCCGCTGGATAGGATGGGTCCTCTGTTCTTTGCCTTGATTTTCTCAAGAACCTCACCCCTCTGCCACACCAGGTTGAGTGTACAAACATACAATATCTCAAGAATTCACTGAAAGTAATCCTTAGTACAGAATAATAGTGCTATATCAAAGAAAACAGGCGCCAAACCAGGTAGTAAAGGCAAACGTAATATATTGTCACCCAATATGGTTAGTAACTAGGCAAGTATAAAATGGATTAACAATGGTAATAACACAATTTAGCATTAACAGTAGGGACTGGGAGGGGGGAACAGGGGAACAAAGGGGACTTCTTCCGGTTATAGGTTGGGGCCATTTAAGTGCGTTGGTGCACTTAACAACAGGCCAGTTAAGCTGCATGCAGTATAGGTACAGTATAAGTACTGTAAATTCTTGACACAGGTGCAAGGTAGATGTGGTAAATATTTGTCAAAATGTGGTATAGGGTTGGTACAGTATATGTGCATTCTAGGTTTGGAATAAGCGCATTATAAAGTGCAGTATGGGTGTGGTATGGATTGATTACCCTTGTCCTGCTCTTAGTAGCTCAGTCCCTGCTAGTAGTATCAGCAGTGGGCAAATAGCCGTCTCACCAGTCCCTGGGATGCTGCAGTGACTGGTTTCTGTAGAAAAGCCTCCGACGATCAGAGGTGGAAACAGAGTGTAAATGGATACTCTAGTCTCCCTGAGGCAGCAGTGCTGATGCTGTGATGTGGGCGGTGCTGCGCTGCCCCTGGGTGTCCTCACTCCCAGTCTTAGGCTCGGATCTTCATTGGTTAGGTCTCCTGCTGGCAGCCAAATATCCAAACAGAGGTGATCTCTTTCTCACCCCCACGGTACCAAGAGGAAGAACTTTCCTGAGTAGGGATGAGCTTCGTGTTCGAGTCGAACATAAGTTCGACTCGAACATCGGCTGTTCGATCGTTCGACGAAGATCGAACGATTTGGGCCGTTCGCGCCAAATTCGAGTGACGCGAACGGCCCACAATGCACTACGCCATCGCAGTGTCATCCAGGCGCTGTGATTGGCCAAGCATGCACTGTGACCCCGCATGCTTGGCCAATCACAGCGCCGGCAGCGAGGAGAGCAATGATTGGCCACAGGCAGGATGCCTGTGGCCAATTATTGCTGAGGGTGTTTAGTACACGCCCCACACTATAAAAGGCCGCCAGCACGGCGGCCTAGTGTAGTGTGTTCCGGAGCAGGGATAGAGCAGCATAGGCAGGGACAGTGACTTTTATTTCTTTCTTGCTTAACCTGGATTCCTTTAGTTTAGGGAAAGAGAAGGATAGGTAGGGAGAGTGTCAGTGTGTTTTGTGCTTGTGCTATATTGTGCTTAAAAAAAACATTTTTTCTAGGGACAGAAAACTGTAGGTAGGGAGAGTGTGTCAGTTTCTTTCACTGTCAAAGTCCTTGTTTCCAGGGACCTGG
This sequence comes from Rana muscosa, assembly GCA_029206835.1. NCBI lineage: Eukaryota > Metazoa > Chordata > Amphibia > Anura > Ranidae > Rana > Rana muscosa. The sequence continues at coordinate 122,745,465 of CM055126.1, read as the reverse complement.
AAGGACAGTGAGTGAATTCTCCTTGTGCTAAATTGTGCTTAAAAAAAACATTTTTTCTAGGGACAGAAAACTGTAGGTAGGGAGAGTGTGTCAGTTTCTTTCACTGTCAAAGTCCTTGTTTCCAGGGACCTGGAAGGACAGTGAGTGAATTCTCCTTGTGCTAAATTGTGCTTAAAAAAAACATTTTTTCTAGGGACAGAAAACTGTAGGTAGGGAGAGTGTGTCAGTTTCTTTCACTGTCAAAGTCCTTGTTTCCAGGGACCTGGAAGGACAGTGAGTGAATTCTCCTTGTGCTAAATTGTGCTTAAAAAAAAACATTTTTTCTAGGGACAGAAAACTGTAGGTAGGGAGAGTGTGTCAGTTTCTTTCACTGTCAAAGTCCTTGTTTCCAGGGACCTGGAAGGACAGTGAGTGAATTCTCCTTGTGCTAAATTGTGCTTAAAAAAAACATTTTTTCTAGGGACAGAAAACTGTAGGTAGGGAGAGTGTGTCAGTTTCTTTCACTGTCAAAGTCCTTGTTTCCAGGGACCTGGAAGGACAGTGAGTGAATTCTCCTTGTGCTAAATTGTGCTTAAAAAAAACATTTTTTCTAGGGACAGAAAACTGTAGGTAGGGAGAGTGTGTCAGTTTCTTTCACTGTCAAAGTCCTTGTTTCCAGGGACCTGGAAGGACAGTGAGTGAATTCTCCTTGTGCTAAATTGTGCTTAAAAAAAACATTTTTTCTAGGGACAGAAAACTGTAGGTAGGGAGAGTGTGTCAGTTTCTTTCACTGTCAAAGTCCTTGTTTCCAGGGACCTGGAAGGACAGTGAGTGAATTCTCCTTGTGCTAAATTGTGCTTAAAAAAAACATTTTTTCTAGGGACAGAAAACTGTAGGTAGGGAGAGTGTGTCAGTTTCTTTCACTGTCAAAGTCCTTGTTTCCAGGGACCTGGAAGGACAGTGAGTGAATTCTCCTTGTGCTAAATTGTGCTTAAAAAAAACATTTTTTCTAGGGACAGAAAACTGTAGGTAGGGAGAGTGTGTCAGTTTCTTTCACTGTCAAAGTCCTTGTTTCCAGGGACCTGGAAGGACAGTGAGTGAATTCTCCTTGTGCTAAATTGTGCTTAAAAAAAACATTTATTCTAGGGACAGAAAACTGTAGGTAGGGAGAGTGTGTCAGTTTCTTTCACTGTCAAAGTCCTTGTTTCCAGGGACCTGGAAGGACAGTGAGTGAATTCTCCTTGTGCTAAATTGTGCTTAAAAAAAACATTTTTTCTAGGGACAGAAAACTGTAGGTAGGGAGAGTGTGTCAGTTTCTTTCACTGTCAAAGTCCTTGTTTCCAGGGACCTGGAAGGACAGTGAGTGAATTCTCCTTGTGCTAAATTGTGCTTAAAAAAAACATTTTTTCTAGGGACAGAAAACTGTAGGTAGGGAGAGTGTGTCAGTTTCTTTCACTGTCAAAGTCCTTGTTTCCAGGGACCTGGAAGGACAGTGAGTGAATTCTCCTTGTGCTAAATTGTGCTTAAAAAAAACATTTTTTCTAGGGACAGAAAACTGTAGGTAGGGAGAGTGTGTCAGTTTCTTTCACTGTCAAAGTCCTTGTTTCCAGGGACCTGGAAGGACAGTGAGTGAATTCTCCTTGTGCTAAATTGTGCTTAAAAAAAACATTTTTTCTAGGGACAGAAAACTGTAGGTAGGGAGAGTGTGTCAGTTTCTTTCACTGTCAAAGTCCTTGTTTCCAGGGACCTGGAAGGACAGTGAGTGAATTCTCCTTGTGCTAAATTGTGCTTAAAAAAAACATTTTTTCTAGGGACAGAAAACTGTAGGTAGGGAGAGTGTGTCAGTTTCTTTCACTGTCAAAGTCCTTGTTTCCAGGGACCTGGAACTACAGTGAGTGAATTCTCCTTGTGCTAAATTGTGCTTAAAAAAAACATTTTTTCTAGGGACAGAAAACTGTAGGTAGGGAGAGTGTGTCAGTTTCTTTCACTGTCAAAGTCCTTGTTTCCAGGGACCTGGAAGGACAGTGAGTGAATTCTCCTTGTGCTAAATTGTGCTTAAAAAAACATTTTTTCTAGGGACAGAAAACTGTAGGTAGGGAGAGTGTGTCAGTTTCTTTCACTGTCAAAGTCCTTGTTTCCAGGGACCTGGAAGGACAGTGAGTGAATTCTCCTTGTGCTAAATTGTGCTTAAAAAAAACATTTTTTCTAGGGACAGAAAACTGTAGGTAGGGAGAGTGTGTCAGTTTCTTTCACTGTCAAAGTCCTTGTTTCCAGGGACCTGGAAGGACAGTGAGTGAATTCTCCTTGTGCTAAATTGTGCTTAAAAAAAACATTTTTTCTAGGGACAGAAAACTGTAGGTAGGGAGAGTGTGTCAGTTTCTTTCACTGTCAAAGTCCTTGTTTCCAGGGACCTGGAAGGACAGTGAGTGAATTCTCCTTGTGCTAAATTGTGCTTAAAAAAAACATTTTTTCTAGGGACAGAAAACTGTAGGTAGGGAGAGTGTGTCAGTTTCTTTCACTGTCAAAGTCCTTGTTTCCAGGGACCTGGAAGGACAGTGAGTGAATTCTCCTTGTGCTAAATTGTGCTTAAAAAAAACATTTATTCTAGGGACAGAAAACTGTAGGTAGGGAGAGTGTGTCAGTTTCTTTCACTGTCAAAGTCCTTGTTTCCAGGGACCTGGAAGGACAGTGAGTGAATTCTCCTTGTGCTAAATTGTGCTTAAAAAAAACATTTTTTCTAGGGACAGAAAACTGTAGGTAGGGAGAGTGTGTCAGTTTCTTTCACTGTCAAAGTCCTTGTTTCCAGGGACCTGGAAGGACAGTGAGTGAATTCTCCTTGTGCTAAATTGTGCTTAAAAAAAACATTTTTTCTAGGGACAGAAAACTGTAGGTAGGGAGAGTGTGTCAGTTTCTTTCACTGTCAAAGTCCTTGTTTCCAGGGACCTGGAAGGACAGTGAGTGAATTCTCCTTGTGCTAAATTGTGCTTAAAAAAAACATTTTTTCTAGGGACAGAAAACTGTAGGTAGGGAGAGTGTGTCAGTTTCTTTCACTGTCAAAGTCCTTGTTTCCAGGGACCTGGAAGGACAGTGAGTGAATTCTCCTTGTGCTAAATTGTGCTTAAAAAAAACATTTTTTCTAGGGACAGAAAACTGTAGGTAGGGAGAGTGTGTCAGTTTCTTTCACTGTCAAAGTCCTTGTTTCCAGGGACCTGGAAGGACAGTGAGTGAATTCTCCTTGTGCTAAATTGTGCTTAAAAAAAACATTTTTTCTAGGGACAGAAAACTGTAGGTAGGGAGAGTGTGTCAGTTTCTTTCACTGTCAAAGTCCTTGTTTCCAGGGACCTGGAACTACAGTGAGTGAATTCTCCTTGTGCTAAATTGTGCTTAAAAAAAACATTTTTTCTAGGGACAGAAAACTGTAGGTAGGGAGAGTGTGTCAGTTTCTTTCACTGTCAAAGTCCTTGTTTCCAGGGACCTGGAAGGACAGTGAGTGAATTCTCCTTGTGCTAAATTGTGCTTAAAAAAAACATTTTTTCTAGGGACAGAAAACTGTAGGTAGGGAGAGTGTGTCAGTTTCTTTCACTGTCAAAGTCCTTGTTTCCAGGGACCTGGAAGGACAGTGAGTGAATTCTCCTTGTGCTAAATTGTGCTTAAAAAAAACATTTTTTCTAGGGACAGAAAACTGTAGGTAGGGAGAGTGTGTCAGTTTCTTTCACTGTCAAAGTCCTTGTTTCCAGGGACCTGGAAGGACAGTGAGTGAATTCTCCTTGTGCTAAATTGTGCTTAAAAAAAACATTTTTTCTAGGGACAGAAAACTGTAGGTAGGGAGAGTGTGTCAGTTTCTTTCACTGTCAAAGTCCTTGTTTCCAGGGACCTGGAAGGACAGTGAGTGAATTCTCCTTGTGCTAAATTGTGCTTAAAAAAAACATTTTTTCTAGGGACAGAAAACTGTAGGTAGGGAGAGTGTGTCAGTTTCTTTCACTGTCAAAGTCCTTGTTTCCAGGGACCTGGAAGGACAGTGAGTGAATTCTCCTTGTGCTAAATTGTGCTTAAAAAAAACATTTTTTCTAGGGACAGAAAACTGTAGGTAGGGAGAGTGTGTCAGTTTCTTTCACTGTCAAAGTCCTTGTTTCAAGGGACAGAGAAGGACACCTGAAGGTAGCCCTTATTGCTTTTTTCCCATCTCCCTGCAGGCCATCTATTAGAATGTCTGGAAGGCAAACAAGGAGAGGCAGACAGTCAGGAGGCAATAAAAGAGGGCAAGCAGGCTCTGTGTCTGGGGGCAACAGTGCTGGTCGTGGACGCGGTGCATTGTCATCAGCACATGGCCATGGGACACGCTTGTCCTTCTTTTCGGCAGCTGGACATGTTGAGCCACATCATGCCGAAGACTTGGTAGAGTGGATGACCAAGCCCTCCTCCTCCTCCTCATCCTCTCTCACCCAGGCTCAGGGTACTGGAAAAGCAGCTGCCAAAGCGTCCTCTTCCCTGGTATCAATGTCAGACTCATCATCAGTCACTCCTTCCCTAGACCCACCATGTCCTCCTCCTGAGGAGTCCCCCGAACTGTTTCAGCACAGTGTTGGGTACATGCTCCAGGAGGATGCCCAGCGTTTCGAAGGGTCTGATGATGAAACCCAGCTAGAGGAAGGCAGTAGCGTGAGAGCAGACAGAGGGGATGCTCAAGAAGGACACCAATCTGGCAGTCATGTTCCAGCAGCTGCAGCATACTGCCAGATTGGCTCCAGTGATGAGGAGGGAGGTGATGATGAGGTCACTGACTCCACGTGGGTGCCTAATAGGAGAGAGGAGGAGGAGGAGGATGAGGAGGAGGCACATCTCCAACGAGGCAGGATGCCCTTTGGTGGCCAGCGTAAGGGCAGTACACTGACGGAATCACACCGCAGAGCTCCGCCTGTGCAGGGCGCTGCCTCTGCCCGTCATTCAAAAAGTTCTTTGGTGTGGGCCTTTTTTGAGGCTAGTGCATCAGATCGCACAGCTGCTGTTTGCAACATATGTCTCAAGCGTATATCGCGTGGCCAAAACATCAGCCGCTTGGGTACCACATGCCTGACCAGACATATGTTGACCTGCCATGCAGCTCGTTGGCAAGCCTACCTCAAAGACCCACACCAAAGAACAAAGCGGACCTCTCCTTGCACCGCATCAGCTGGGATCTCCAACCCCACTATAACTTCAGTCCTCTCTGAAACATGCACTGAGAGGAATGAAGGTGTAGAATTAGGTGTGTCACAGCCAAGTACTTGCGGCCACTCTGCTAGCAGTACACCGACGTCCGATTCTAGCAGGCAAATTTCCCTGCCCCAGCTGCTGGACCGTCGAAAGAAGTTCACTCCCAGCCATCCACATGCCCAGCGGTTGAATGCTAGCTTGGCTAAATTGCTAGCGCTTCAACTGCTGCCTTTTCAGTTGGTAGACTCGGCCCCCTTCCGTGAGTTTGTGCAATGTGCGGTTCCTCAGTGGCAGGTTCCCAAACGCCACTTTTTCTCACGGAAGGCTATTCCAGCTCTCTACCGGCATGTGGAAGGCAATGTCTTGGCCTCGCTGGACAGGGCGGTCAGCGGTAAGGTGCATATTACCGCTGACTCATGGTCCAGCAGGCATGGACAGGGACGTTACCTTTCTTTCACGGCCCATTGGGTCACTCTTTTGGCAGCTGGGAAGGATGCAGGACAAGGTGCAGTAGTGTTGGAGGTTGTCCCACCGCCACGCCTCCAAAATGCTACTACTGGTTGTGACACACCTCTCTCCTCCACCCCCTCCTCTTCTTCTTCCTCCATGGCCTCTTCCTGTGGTTTGTCCTATGAACCAGCGGTGCTCCGTAGCCGTTCACGGGGCTACGCAAGTACGCAGGCAAAAAGATGCCATGCCGTGCTTGCGCTGGTGTGTTTGGGGGACAGAAGCCACACTGGGGCAGAGGTCCTGTCTGCTCTGCAGGGCCAGGCCGAGAGGTGGTTGACGCCACGCCAGCTTAAGCCAGGAATGGTGGTTTGCGACAATGGCACCAACCTCCTCTCCGCCCTCCGACAGGGACAACTGACCCATGTGCCCTGTGTGGCTCACGTCCTTAACCTGGTGGTGCAGCGGTTCTTGGGCAGGTACCCGGGCTTACAGGATGTCCTGAGGCAGGCCAGGAAAGTCTGTGTGCATTTCCGCAGATCTTATAATGCCAGTGCTCGCCTGGCTGAGCTGCAAAAGGAGTTGAACCTGCCCAAGAACCGCCTTATATGTGACATGCCCACCAGGTGGAACTCAACGTTGGCCATGCTGCAGCGGCTGCACACGCAGCAGAGGGCCATCAATGAGTACCTGTGCGACTACGGCACCAGGACAGGGTCAGGGGAGCTTGGTTTTTTTTCTCCACGCCAGTGGGGCATGATCAGGGATGCATGCACTGTCCTGGCACCATTTGAGGAGGCCACGAGGATGGTGAGCAGTGACAGTGCATGCATCAGTGACACTGTACCTCTTGTCCACCTGTTGGAGCACACGCTGCGTGGAATAATGGACAGGGCACTTGAGGCAGAACAGAGGCAGGAAGAGGAGGACTTCCTTGCCTCTCAAGGCCCCCTTTACCCAGACAGTGTTCCTTCTGTCCCACCCATCGCACAGGAAGAGGAGGAGGAGGAGGAGGAGGAGGAGGAGGAGGATTGTGTCAGCATGGAGGTGGAGGCTGGCACTCAGCATCATCAGCAGCAGTCTTTTAGGGATGATTTACAGTCCCAAGAAACCAGTGGACTTGTACGTGGCTGGGAGGAGGTGGCTGCGGATCATGTCGTCCTTAGTGACCCAGAGGACTCCGGAGCGAATGCCTCAGCAAACCTACGCTGCATGGCCTCCCTGATCCTGCAAAGTCTGCGGAAGGATCCTCGTATTCTTCGGATCAAGGAGAGGGACCATTACTGGCTGGCCACTCTCCTTGATCCACGGTACAAGGGTAAGGTTGCGGACCTTATGTTACCGTCGCAGAGGGAGCAGAGGATGAGACAACTCCGGGAGGCCTTGCAGAAAGGTCTGTGCAACGCGTTCCCAGAGACTGGGAGGTTACAAACTCCTGGTCCTGGACAACGAGTTGCTGAGGCTTCAGCCAGTCAAAGAAGGAGCGGTGGGGAAGGTGGCCGTCTGACCGATGCGTTCAGACAATTCTTTAGTCCGCAGCCCCAAAGTATGATCGGTTCCAGCAACCATCGCCAGCGTCTGATAAACATGGTGCAGGAATATCTAGGGGCAAGGTCAGACTTGGACACCTTCCCCACCGAAAATCCTCTGGCTTACTGGGTCTTGAGGATGGATCACTGGCCAGAGCTTGCACAGTATGCAATTGAGCTACTGGCCTGTCCTGCATCCAGCGTTCTTTCGGAACGCACATTCAGTGCTGCTGGAGGATTTGTCACGGATCACAGGGTGCGCCTGTCCACCGACTCGGTTGATCGACTGACTTTCATCAAGATGAACCAGTCTTGGATCACCACCAGCTACCACACACCTGATGCTGATATAACAGACTAATTGATTTTAACATGTCACATCCCTTCAAGACTGATGCTGATGCTGAGTGCCTGTGCTGTTATGTTGACTGGCTATCCTCCTCCTCCGAGTCCTCAATGATACGATTGATGATGATAGCTTGGAAGATCATTTTTGTTTATGGGTGCCGCCACCAGTGGCTAAGGCCCAATTTTTCAGCCCCTGTTTTACAGGGGCGTGTAATTACAATTTTTTTAGCAATAATTTGCCATAGGGCTCATTGCTGTGCTCCAAGTACAGTATCTGTGAGGGGTTGGAGTGTTGTGGCACCAGTGCCTAAGGCCCAATTTTTCAGCCCCTGTTTAACAGGGGCGTGTCATTACAATTTTTGAAGCAATACTTTGCAACAGGGCTCATTGCTGTGCTCCAAGTACAGTATCTGTGAGGGGTTGTAGTGTTGTGCCACCAGTGCCTAAGGCCCAATTTTTCAGCCCCTGTTCAACAGGGGCATGCAATTACAATTCTTGATCTAATAATTCACAGCAGGGTCCATTGCTGCACCCACCAAGAGTAACTCTGAGGGCTTACAGTCTTGTGGCAACGCCACCACCACCACCACCACGAAAGGCCCAATTTTTCAGCCCCTGTTCAAAAGGGGCATGTAATTACAATTCTTGATCTAATAATTCACAGCAGGGCCCATTGCTGCACCCACCAAGAGTAACTGTCAGGGCTTACAGTGTTGTGGCACCAGCACCACCATCAAAGCCCCAATTTTTACTACCACTGTTCAACAATTATATGTAATTAAAATTCCTGATATAATAGTTGACAGCAGGGCGTTCCAGCACCAACCAAGAGTAACTGAGTGCTTACAGTGTTGTGCCAACACCAACAACTAAGGGGCCTATTTCTGCAGAGTATATACGGCAGGTCCCTACTTTCAAACATCCAACTTACAAACGACTCCTACTTGCAAACGAAAGAAGACAACAGGAAGTGAGAGGAAATCTACCCCTAGAAAGGAAAATTCTCTCCTGTAAGAATAAATATGGGAGAAAGGGGTCTCATCTGTACTGATGCTTTATCAGCAATCCTTGTTTCAAGAAAAACACCACATTTCAAAAACAGTTGTCATTGGGACGGAAAGTGAGGTGAAATGTTCTGAACAGGGGCACAGACAGCAAAACAAATGTTACAGGGGTGATAACCCTTACCTATGTTTCCCAAAAAGTTTAAAAATAGATTTTTGGGCTGGAGCTACACTTCAACAATGTACCTGTTCAAAATTACAAACAGATTCTACATAAGAACAAACCTACAGTCCCTGTCTTGTATGCACCGCCTGTATACGGCTGTTCAGAGTATATAGGGCCTTTTTTATTTTATGTGCGGGGTTCCCCTTAATATCCATACAAGACCCAAAGGGGCTGGTAATGGGCTGGGGTAGGGGGGGGGGGGGGGTCATGGGGTAGCTATGCCATTTTTCTTAAAGAATTTCATCCATATTACCGGGACCAGACATTACATTAAAGCCGCAAGCAGTTTTAAATGGCTTTTTTTTCATTTAGAAGTGTCATTTTGTGCAGGGACAGTTCTAAACACGGGAAACACGTGGCACTTCACAGGCATACTTTAGACACCCCCCAGGTACGATATTTAAAGGAATATTTGACTTTTTTTTTTCACTTTATGCATCATTAAAATGACTGCTCCCGAAAAACGACCGTTTTTAAAACTTATTTTTGCATTGATACATGTCCCCTGGTGCAGAACCCGGGTTCCCAAACCCTATTTATGACAATAACATGCATAATAGTTGTTATAATTAGCACTTTAGAATTCGAACGTTCGCATCCATTGTATTTAATAGGGTTCTAATGTTCGTTCGAACTTTCGGTCCGTTCGCGGGTTCTGGTGCGAACCGAACCCGGGGGTGTTCGGCTCATCACTATTCCTGAGCAGTTTAATAAAAATCATCTCTCCACTCCTATTGCACAGTGCATTTTGGAATCTGTAGTGTAGGAGTCTATTTGCCCCATTTTATGGCTGCTGTCTCAAACTACAAATCCCAGGATTCTCAATGCTCTACATGGAAGTCTATGGGCTTGCATGGCTTTAGCTCTCCTCCTGCTTGCTTAAGGAGAATGGTACAGCATAATATCAGTATCTTAACCACTTGCTTACTGGGCAATTAAACCCCCTCCAGCCCAGGCCAATTTCCATCTTTCAGTGCTGTCGTAGTTTGAATGACAATTGCATGGTCATGCAACGCTGTACCCAAATTTTATTTTTATAATTTTTTTCACAAAAATAGAACTTTCTTTTGCTGGCATTTAATCACTACTGGAGTTTTTATTTTTTGCTAAACAAACAAAAAAGACTGAAAAAACAAACAAACAAAAAAAACTGTTTTCTTAGTTTGTTATAAGATTTAGCAAACAGGTAACTTTTCTCCTTCATTGATGTGCGCTGATGAGGCTGCACTGATGGGTACTGATAGGGACTGATAGGCTGCACTGTTGGGCATGGATAGGTTGCACTGATAGGCTGCACTGATAGGCACTGTTAAGGCGTCACTGATAAGGCGGCACTGATGAGGAGGTACTGGTGGGCACTGATGGATGGCACAGATAGGTGGCATTGATTGGCAGCACTGAAGGGCACTAATAGGTGGCACTGATAGGTAGCACTAATAGGTGGCACTGATGGGCACTGATAGGTAGCACTGATGGGCACTGATATTCACTGGTAGGTAACACTGATAGGCAGGACTGATGATGAGGCACTGATGGGCACTGATTGGCAGCACTGATCGGCACTGATAGGTGGCACTGATGGGCATTGATAGGTGGCACTGGTGGACACTTGTAGGTGGCACTGGTGGGCACTGATAGGCAGCACTGTTGTGCACTGGTAGGTGGCACTGGTGGGCACTGGCAGGTGGCACTCGTGGGCACAGATGAGGCAGCAGTGTCTCTTTTTGTGAAGGACCCAAGTCCCTCTGACAGTATGACAGTAGCCGATTGACCGGCTTTGTTTACATCACATGGTCAGCTGTCATTGGCTGACAGCTGATCATGTAGTAAGGGGTCAGGATCGGCCTCTTACTCCGATCTATGATCAGCCGAGTCTCCTTGACGCGCTGATCACAGAGCATGCAGCGCGGGGCACGCAGGTCGCTTGAGCACAGGAGGACGTACATAGACGCTCTATCGGCAATTTAGGCCCGCGCTGTAGCCGTCTTCGGACTATAGCGCGGGCGGAAAAGGGTTAATAGAGGGAAAGAAAAATAAAAGGCGGCGTTTCCTTCTCCATATTGCTGTAGCCCAGCACCTGCCTACATAATCATCTACTGAAATGTGAATGTCATACTTGGATAGATACATTCTGAGACTCCATCACAATTAAAGGCATGCAGATGTTAATTATTCAAGCACTAATGTTTGTTTACAGCCAGTTTCTGGACAGTCCACAATACGTCCTTAGTATACAACAGTCCATAACAAATAACCATTCATAGGTAATAACACCAGATTATTGATCCAGGAAATATTCGATTGTCTTAGGGCAGGGGTGCCCAACCTTTTGAAGAGCAAGGGCCACTTAAGCGACTTGGTAACCGGTCGTGGGTCACAATGAGCGGAGCGGGTGTATGGCAGCCCACTCTACTCTCAGCACACCAAACTTGCAGGTAATAGAAGCTCGGTGCAGGTAGCCCACAGGTGGACTTCTCTGCACCTGTGGATCAGTTTGAAAGCAGCCCAGTAACCACTGCAGAGTGCAGAACAGATATGCCCATATATACACTGTGATTTTAGTAATAAACTTACTTCCATCCCAGAGCAGGAGGTCGCGGGCCACATCAGAGGGCTCCGCAGGACATATATGGCCCCCTGGCCACTGGTTGGGCACCCCTGTCTTAGGGGATCAGGAGGAAATGTTTCCTGCCTGTTGGAGCAAATGGGACCATGCTTTGTAAGGTTTTTAGGCCTTGCTCTGAATTAACTGTCAATATAGGGTTATGTATATGGTGGTTTTGAATGTTTTTCTATTTATGTATTAATTTTTTTTCTATTGGTCGAACTAGATGGACTTGTGTTTTTTTTTAGATTGACTATGTAACTAAATGATTAATGTGAATGCACATAACTGATCTGTGGTCTAGCTAAGCACCAGTGCTATTTGGCTTTATTAAGAAATGTGTCAAGATTCTTCTTGTTTGCACACAGTAGATCTTCCTTCACCAAAGTTTACTGTCCCAACGTAACAAAATGAGTATCTCAATATTGGTATAAAATAACTTACACTGGCAGCAGTATATAACTTTATCAGGGCATAAAGAATTTTTACTGCCAGAAGGGCCCACTTCACTTCAAAGAGACTTATTTTGCTGGTCCCACTTGTAGTGAAAGGATTAAGTAAATATTTCTGTGTCATCAGCTTTTTCAATCAGTGTTATAGCTTTGTCAGTTTTCAGGTGGGTACCATTTCCTCGTGGTTTCTATAGTAACTGTGAAATTAGGTTTTCTTGCTGGCAGAAGCATACAGAGGATTTAGGGTCTTGGTCAGTTCTATAAGCAAAATAGTGGTTTGTTTAACATTTTCAGTGCCACCAGTCTACAACAAATTAGCTTTATGAATCTTTAGACATGTGCATTCGTTTTCGTCCGAATGCATTTTCGTCCGAATTTCAGCTATTTTCGTTATCGTTTTAACAAACGAAAACGAAAGCACAGAATCCGAAAACCGAAAGATCCGACATAAACAAATGCTTTATTTTAGTTTTCGTTGCTACAACAGTTCGATATAGATAGGAGATTCGACGTGACGCTGACAATAACAATCTGTGTCTATCGAACCTGTGGTCGAATGTGCCTAACCTTAACTCTATTAGTCCAAGATTATTCTACATAGGAGAGAAAAGATTCGACATTATAGAGAGAAAAGATTTGACATAGGAGAGAAAGATTCGACATAGGAGAGAAAAGATTTGACATAGGAGAGAAAAGATTCGACATAGGAGAGAAAAGATTCGACATAGGAGAGAAAAGATTCGACATAGAAGAGAAAAGATTCGACATAGGAGAGAAAAGATTTGTTATTATAGAGAGAAAAGATTCGACATAGAGAGAAAAGATCACTGCTGGAATTGGGTGGGGGAAGTAAAATAAAAATAAAGTTGATGATGAATGTTATTGGCTGATTGTAACCAAAGAGGAGGAGCAGTAAAATAGCTAGAATGACGAAGATTCGACAAAGCATCGGAAGTTAGAAGATTCGACGGTGCAGCAAAACTGTACGACGCTGCAATCGTACATTTCCGGTCAAATGCATCTGCCCATAGGCCAGTGTTTCTCAACTCCAGTCCTCAAGGCGCACCAACAGGTCATGTTTTTGGGGATTTCCTGCAGATGAAACAGCTGTGGTAATTACTAAGGCAGTGAAACTGCTTAAATCACCTGTGCAAATCAATGGAAATCCCAAAAACATGACCTGTTGGTGCGCCTTGAGGACTGGAGTTGAGAAACACTGCCATAGGCTATAGAAGAATTCTAATGTTGGTTGACTAGTAATAGTAATGAATAAATATAATTATTACTAGTCATACAACATTAGAATTCTTCTATAGCTTGTGGGCGGAACATTCGACCGGAAATGTATGATTGCAGCGTCGTACAGTTTCACTGCTCCGTCGAATCTTCTTTGAACATTCGACAGACACCATAAGCCTTCAATGACAGATTCAACATTAATTAATTCAGATTTTCGGACGAATGCAATTTCTAACGAAAACGAAATTCCGAAACGAAATATTTCAGTGTGCACATGTCTATGAATCTTTAGAAATTATTGTTTATGTTGCATCGTCTTTTTGAAGCATATTTTGCTACCTGCGGCTATAAAACTGTTAAAATCAAACTAGTTAACAATATATTTAATTAGATTTTACTAGATCCTTTCCCAAAATAATGATGGGAATTAACATGCTTGTGTTTGTATAGTGCTTTTTGAAATGTATTGAATCTCTAAAAATGGTACGCAGTGATCAAAGAATCAGGATAAATTCAGATATGCTAAATACTGCTTCATCACTTTCCAATACAGACATGTACAACAAGCCAAAGGTTCTGTACCTTTTTTAAAAAAAGCCCTTGGTCTCATATGTTCAGTCTAGACCATCTCAAAATCTTTCTTTCTAACATTTTAAAGGACTGTTGTCCTTGTCTTTTCCAGTATTATTTACCGATGATTTCCTAGATCTGCACACCCATTGGGATCCTGATGAGAAGGTCCCACTCTGCCTGATGAATTATTTAATATGGAGGAAAATACAACAGGAGGTAATGATAGATGCAAGCAGTGGCGGCCCGTTCATTAGGGGCGCAGGGGCGCATCCCCCTAATCCATGCGCCCGGCCCCTAAGCTACACTGAGGCTCTAATTTTCTTCAAAAAAGGGTTGGCTCAGGGCACAGATCACTGCACCCTGAGCCCACCCAGTTGTGTGACAATAGCGTGGCAATGGCCGTCCTCATGAACGTGATTACCCCCGGCTGGAGCACCAGCTGCCACTGGATGTAAGGTGAGCAGGAGCACCTAAAACCCCTAGGTGGACATGAACAGAGTGGCAGTTATGGCTGGGAGAGCTTGATGTAAGAATATTAAAAGCAGGGGGTCTGCTCATGCCCAAGATACTCTACCTATAAATAAATATCACTTGTGGTGGACAGGCCTATTCTTTACTAACACCACTTAAAACAAATTTGTTAGTGTTGGGTTGGACATCAGTGGTTTTAGGTTAAGCAGTGGTGTCACCTGACCTGTGGAGAGTTTGGTAGGAGATGGTTGGCAAAATTGCTTTTCATAACATTGAACAAGACATATCCTAACACTAGTCAGATTTGGGGATAATGTTGAATATAGGGGGCGCTAGTACTATTTAATATACCAAAGTGCTAAAATATAATTTAAACAATTTGACAACTCTTATAAGCTCTTAATTGGTAACCCAATGTAAAGCATTAGTGACAGTCCCAATATGAGTCCTTCAATTTACATGGTGTTTAAAGTCCATAACCAACATAAATACACATTTGCTGTTGTGATCAATCTTGAAGAAAAACTTTTTGAGATGAGATCCTTCTAACATCAGAACTTATTCATGCAATAACTCTGATATGGAAATAGTGGTGATATAGAAAGTGAATCCTCCACCAGTGTTTTACAACTTCACACCCGACGTGTCAGTAGTTTGATTCTGCTTACCAGAATTACATGACCTCTTTCGCCAAAAAGTAGGTCATTAAGGCTTGCGCAGGATTGTGCCTGCTCACATAGATGATACTAGAGACGTACAGTAGCCTTCCTCCTCACAAAGTTGTGGCCGGATAATATGTAAAAATTATGAAAAAATCCCCATAGTGTAAAACCGTTTATTGGTAAAAAGTATAAAAAACAAAGAGCCAATTGGCTTACTCACATTAAAATGTGCCCATTCCCGGCACTGGGGCTGCTGGTTTTCAAATTTGTGTGCTGGAGGGGAACTGTTCTAACGCGGACACCTCCGTTTGCGGCGTGCGTTCCACCTCCTAGCTTCCGGCAAACCACTCAGTCCGGAAATGACGCACGAACGTGACCAGGTACTGCCTCATAGAGGCAAGGAGAGCATTAATCAGAGAAGCAGCCAAGAGGCTCATGGTAACTCTGAAGGAGCTACAGAGATCCACGGCTCAGGTGGGAGAATCTGTCCACAGGACAACTATTAGCCGTGCGCTCCACAAATCTGGCCTTTATGGAAGAGTGTCAAGAAGAAAGCCATTGTTAAAAGAAAGCCAAAAGAAGTCCTGTTTGCAGTTTTTGAGAAGACATGGGGGGGACACGGCATACATGTGGAAGAAGGTGCTCTGGTCAGATGAGACCAAAATCTAACTTACTCTTTTGTCCATGGACCGACACAGCTTCTCTATTGACAAAGTGGGTATTATCCGTTAATTAGGAGTGACTAGGCAGAAAAACTTGTAAAAAGTGTTGCATCACACCTTCTACAGTACCGCCCAGGGGGCGGACCCTCTGGGTATACCCTCTCAGTCTGCACATCGCAGATCAGTTTTTTTCTGTCTAGCAAGGAGTAGGACATGGCTCCCTTCGGGCTCATTGGTCCGGGGAAAAAAGATATATATATTTTTATTTTTTTGCTACATTTGTTGTTTCCTGCGATCTTCGATCAACTGCCGACTGGGTGACAGGCTGGATCCTCGATCCTTGTAGTCTCCCCAGTTTCGGCCATCGAGCGTGTGCCGACCCTAGCTACGCGCTGGGTTTTCCACGACATGCCCGTCGCTCCACGGGTGGCCGGTGAGCCTACGCTCCAGGGCCTGCATCGGACCGCTCAGCTTCGGCTGACCTTACGGCCGAGTCGCAGCAGCCTGGCCGGTGAGCTTACGCTCCAAGGCTTGCATCGGACCGCTCAGCTTCGGCTGACCTTACGGCCGAGTCGCAGCAGCCTGTCCGGTGAGCGTCATGCTCCAGGGCATACATATGATCGTCCCTTCTGGGTCCAATCACAGCATGCCTGGCCAACAGTCACCTTCCGTGCGCGGACGATGATCTGTTTGGAATGTCTTCCAGCAGAATACATGCAGGATAGGTAAGTAAAACTCCCCTGCCTCGGCTGGGTGATTTAGCTGGACATTCCTGGAGAGATCAAGTAAGTGGTTGTGGCCCCTTTCTTCCCTCTCTCCCTGCCTTTCCCTCCTCCCTGGGCTTCTAGCTAAAGGTTGCTGGGTGCTGGGGGTCACCTAGGGGGTCCCACTGGAGCGGGGCTGGCTGTAACTAACATTTAAAAGAAATTTCATTTTTGCTTACCTGTGTTTCTGTGTCTCCATGCTGTCGGCGGCCATTTTGAGGTGGTCCATGCCAAGTTTGGCCTCTTGTAACTGCCTGGCGGCCATCTTCCTGTAGTTCGGCCACACCCACTGGCCCCTATCAGGTGATCGGCGGCCATGTTTGTCCACCCTGTATGCAGATATTGCCGTTCGGCGGCCATCTTTTTTGTGGGCTATGGCTGCCTGACCTCTATCTTCTGTCGGCGGCCATTTTCTTAGAGCCCACATTATCTTCCATACAGACGGTTTTGGCAACCATTTTGCGAGAGCCTCCGGCCTCTAGGGTGCATTACACTGGCGCGAAAATTCACACAGGAAGTGCTGATAAAAGAAGCAGACTGACACAGCAGCAAGGGGACAGCATCATAGGCGCAGCATAGCAGTACCTATCCAGGGTGGTGAGTCCTCTGGGTGACCCAGCATCTCTGCAGCGCAGGAGGGTGGCCTATTGATATCTTGCCTGGAGCCCTGTGAGTGTCAGCGTGTGGTCAGCATGGCATCTGAGCCAGATGTCTTCTCCCCTGAAACACCAGATTTAGCAGCTGGTGTCCCTGAGGTGTCTATGGACGCTATGTCGGCAATCCTAGAGGCGTTTGCTGCCAGGGTGGAAGCAGCACACGGGAATACAGGGGGTAGTAAACGCCCCATCCCCTGCAAGCTTCTGGGGATAATTCTGGTGCAGAACCAGGTCCAGCTATGGCTCGGGGCCCAGATTCTGACGCACCAGAGACTGCAGACCGTGACCGGACAGTGAGAATGACTCAAAGTCCAGGTCAGTACGCGAGACGGCTTTGGTATCTGACCTTATTACTGCAGTGCGGGATATGCTAAAATTGGAAAATACTGCAGAAGCAGCAGAGACTCCGGTCCACTTGGGTTTCATAGACCTGCCCGCACTGCTAAGGTGTTCCCTTGTGTGTCTTTTGATAAACTCTTATACAAGGAATGGGAGAACCCACTGAGGGTCTTTACAGCCCCAAAGAGGTTTGCGGTACGGTACCCCTTTTGAGGAGAGTTTTCTGAAGAAATGGACCTCTCCCCCCTATAGTGGACCCTCCGGTGTCCAGACTTAATAGAGCCACCACAATTCCTGTAGAAGGGGCTCCTGTTTTCTAGGGCCCTGTGGATAAGAAGGCTGAAGCACTCGCTTGCTACCTATACTCAGTGGTAGGCTCGGCAGTACGCCCGGCATTGGCGGGGGCCCTAGTGTCTCACACACTTACTGAATGGGCAAGATTGCTACTCCAGGGGTTAAGGAGCGAGATGCTCCTCCTGATGAGATAACATTGGCCGACCTGTTGGTCCAGGGCCTTAGGTTTGTCTGCGAGTCAGACATGAATACTATTCCCCTGCTGTCTAAAACTTCGGTTTATGCAGTAGCAATACGCCACCTGATCTGGCTAAAAGGCTGGTCTGCGGACCAGACTTCCAAGAAAGCCCTGTTGGATCTGCCTTTTAAGGGCGACAGACTTTTTGGGGCTTCTCTGGATGACATCATCAAGGATGCCACAGGAAGTAAAAGCACTTTGCTTCCCCAAATTAGCAAGGGTAAGGGGCCACGCCAAGGGCAAGGGCCCTCCTTTACTGCACACAAGTGGTTTTTTCGTCCCCCTAGGGCGACAGGGAAAAGACCCCAGGTCGATAAAGCGCCTGCCCAAGGACAAAAGCGTCCCTGGTCCCGCATACCCAATAAGCCTGCGGACAAATTTGCGTCCGCATGAAGGTCCACCCCCACCCAGCTCTCGGGTGGGGAGACGTCTTCGCAAATTCGCGACTCAGTGGACAGCACTAATCTCCGACAGGTGTGTTTGCGAAGTAATCTCCTCAGGCTACAAGATAGTTTCTCTCTTGTCCACCGGACAGATTCAACACCTCCAATCTCCAGCTACTACCGACCCGTCGGGAGGCCCTGTATGGGGCGGTCCAGGGTCTACTGGAACGCGGGGTAGTTATTCCAGTTCCAGAACTGGAACGGGGTTTTTACTCAAATCTGTTCATTGTGCCGAAGAAGGAGGGGGTTCGTCCAAGCTTGGATCTCAGAGCCCTCAATTGCTTTGTGAAGGTACAAAGTTTTCGGATGGAGTCGGTTCGATCTGTAGTCACGGCTCTCCATCCGGGGGACTTTCTGGCCTCCTTGGACATCAAGGACGCATACCTGCATGTCCCCATATACTCCAGACACCAGAGGTTTCTGCGATTTGCTATCGGGAAGAACCACTACCAGTTTGTGGCCCTCCCGTTTGGCCTTGCCTCAGCACCCAGGACGTTCACCAAGGTGCTCGCTCCGATTCTGGCACTTCTAAGACAGCGGGGTATCGCTATCACAGGTTACTTGGACGACCTTCTGCTGAAGGGCCCTTCAAGCTCAGAATTAGAGGTAAGCGTGTCCATTACCTGTCAGACTCTTCGAGACTGTGGTTGGATACTAAACACGCAAAAGTCAGTATTGGTGCCCACTCAACGCCTAGTGTACCTGGGGTTGATTCTGGATTCCTCAGAGGCAAAGGTATTCCTCCCTGTGGAGAAGTTGCAGACCCTCCGGGCTGCAGTACGGCAGCTGACTTCCAGGAATTGGTCGTCACTCCGTTTTTGCATGCGAGTGTTGGGCCTCATGGTAGCCTCCTTCGAGGCGGTCCCATATGCTCAATACCACACTCGAGTGTTACAGAGGGAAGTTCTGTCCAGATGGAACAGATGCCCTTCATCTCTGGATTATCAAATCCGAGTGAGCCACCTAGTCAGGAGATCCCTGGTATGGTGGCTGACAGCACCGGCTCTAATGGCCGGGAAGTCATTTCTTCCGGTTTACTGGATAGTGATCACGACGGACGCCAGCCTTACAGGTTGGGGGGGAGTCTGGGGTGTCCAGTCGGCGCAAGGTCGCTGGACCCCAGAGGAAGCCCTCCTGCCGATCAATGTCCTGGAGATCCGGGCGATCAAGCTGTGCCTCTTCAAATGGTCTCAGAGACTGCAAGGGCGTCCAGTCAGGATCCAGTCAGACAACGCCACAGCAGTGGCATATGTCAATCATCAAGGAGGAACAAGAAGCTCAGCTGCAGCATCGGAGATCGCTCGCATCCTGAAGTGGGCAGAGAGGAGCGTACCGGCACTGTCGGCCGTGTACATTCCGGGTGTGGAAAACTGGCAGGCGGACTACCTGAGCCGCCAGATGCTGGACCAGGGAGAATGGTCCTTACACCCGGAGGTGTTCCAACTCCTCTGCCAAAGATGGGGCACACCAGACGTAGATCTTCTGGCTTCCCGACTCAATCGGAAGGTATTGAGGTTTGTGGCCCGGTCAAGAGACCCATGGGCAGACGCAACGGACGCGTTGGTAGCATCGTGGGGCCAGTATCGGCTAATCTATGCCTTCCCTCCCTTAAGGCTTCTTCCTCTTCTGCTCCGCAGAGTGGAGGCAGAGGGAATTCCAATGATCCTAATCGCTCCAGATTGGCCTCAGCGTCCTTGGTACGCCGATCTAGTACGTCTGGTAGCAGACGTCCCCTGGCGCCTACCACTACGGAAGGACCTGCTGTCGCAAGGTCCCATATTCCATCCTGCTTTACAGTCATTGGCTTTAACGGCATGGCTGTTGAGAACCAGGTACTGAGAGACCGGGGCCTGTCAGACTCAGTAATTTCTACTATGAGAAGTGCTCGGAAACCGTCCTCTAGGAAGGTCTATCACCGCACTTGGAGGGCCTACATCTCCATGTGTGAGGAAATGAAATGGCATCCGCGTACCTATTTGGTTTCCAGAATCCTGCTGTTTTTACAGCATGGGGTAGACCAAAGGCTTGCCCTAAGTACGAGTAAGGGACAGATATCTGCCCTGGCTGTCTTTTTTCAGCGACCCCTGGCGACTCACTCTCTCGTGAGTACATTTGTGCAGGGGGTTCGACATGTGGCCCCTCCGGTCCGCCCCCCGTTACCTCCGTGGGACTTGAACCTGGTCCTCTCGGTGCTTCAGAAGGCACCGTTTGAGAATATTAGAGATATTCCCCTGTTGACACTTTCTCAGAAGGTGGTCTTTTTGGTGGCTGTTACGTCAGTTAGACGAGTCTCTGAGCTGGCAGCCTTGTCCTGCAAGGCTCCCTATTTGATTTTCCACAAGGATAAGGTGGTGCTGCGGCCGCAGCCTTCCTTTCTTCCGAAGGTCGTTTCGGCTTTTCATCTCAACGAAGACATTGTACTTCCATCCTTGTGTCCTCAGCCGTCGAATCCTAAGGAGTCGGCGTTGCATTCCTTGGACGTTGTCCGAGCTTTGAGAGTATACATATCTGCTACTTCCCTGTTCCGGAAGTCAGACTCACTGTTTGTTTCGGTGGCTGGTCCCAAGAAGGGCCAAGCAGTCTCATCGGCCACCATCTCTAGGTGGATCCGACAGATAGTAATCCAGGCTTACGCCTTAAAGGGTCAGGCGCCCCCCTTTCCTGTCACGGCGCATTCGACCAGGGCAATAGGTGCCTCTTGGGCTTTCCGACATCAAGCGTCTGTTTCCCAACTATGTAAAGCGGCGACTTGGTCGTCCGCTCACACTTTCACAAAATTCTACAAAGTTGATGTAGGTGCATCTTCGGATGCCTCTTTCGGCCGCAAGGTTTTGCAGGCGGCTGTTTAGAGTTGCAACTCCTCCGTTGGAGGAGTGCTGTTTTGTGTTTTGGGGTGAAGTTTGTTTTTATGCTGTTACCACCCCTCGTTTTTTCTCTGACACTGCTTTGGGACGTCCCACTTTGTCAATAGAGAAGCTGTGTCGGTCCATGGACGAAAGAGTAAATAGGATTTTTTACTCACCGTAAAATCCTTTTCTCTGAGTCCATGGACCGACACAGCACCCACCCCTCCTTTTAAGTTTGTACTGCTTTTTGACGAACTGATCTGCGATGTGCAGACTGAGAGGGTATACCCAGAGGGTCCGCCCCCTGGGCGGTACTGTAGAAGGTGTGATGCAACACTTTTTACAAGTTTTTCTGCCTAGTCACTCCTAATTAACGGATAATACCCACTTTGTCAATAGAGAAGCTGTGTCGGTCCATGGACTCAGAGAAAAGGATTTTACGGTGAGTAAAAAATCCTATTTTTTGGCCTACAAGCAAAACACTGTGTGGCGGAAAACTAACATTGCACATCACCTTGAACACATCGTCTACATCATGAAACATGGTGGTGGCAGCATCATGTTGTTGGGGATGTTTTTCTTCAGCAGGGACATGGAAGCTGGTCAGAGTTGATGGGAAGATGGATGGAGCTAAATACAAGGCAATCTTAGAAGAAAATCTGTTAAAGTCTGCAAAAGACTTGCGGCTGGGGCGGAGGTTCACCTTCCAGCAGGACAATGACCCTAAACATACAGCCAGAGCTACAATGGAATGGTTTAGATCAATGCATATTCATGTGTTAGAATGGCCCAGTCAAATTCCAGTCCTAAATCCAACTGAGATTCTGTGGCAAGACTTGAAAATTGCTGTTCAGATGCTCTCCATCCAATCTGACAGAGCTTGAGCTATTTTGCAAAGTAGAATGGGCAAAAATGTCACTCTCTATATGTGCAAAGCTGGTAGAGACATACCTAAAAAGACTTGCAACTGTAATTGCGGTGAAAGGGGGTTCTACAAAGTATTAACTCAGGGGGCTGAATACAAATGCACACCACAATTTCACATATTTATTTGAAAAAAATGTTGAAAAACATTTATCATTTTCCTTCCACTTCACAATTATGTGCCACTTTGTGTTGGTCTATTACATCAAATCCCAATAAAAAACATTTAGGTTCTTGGTTGTAACATGACAAAATGTGGAAAATTTCAAGGGGTATGAATACTTTTTCAAGACACTGTACACTCTTTCCTTTTGCTCAATTCCTATCTAACTAAAACAATTCTGCTTTCCAAATGAGTCAAGCTGCCCCACCTACTTTGTAACTATGTAACTATCTTTGTGGGGGTCTCTTTTAATATATCGTGTTAAGGGCTTACAGATGTCACTCATAGAACATACCATGTATCACGGTTTTGCCTAAAAATGTTTCCCATTCACTCCTCTCCCTAAACTCCTTGCTGTGACATATTTGTTGCCATTTACTCTAGAGTAACAGTGTCTCTAGTGGGCATTACTAGCAGCTTTCTGCATGCTAATGCAACCCACCAAGTAACACTCTTTTTGTGACTCTGGGGTAATGTAGTCCCCAAGCAGTGGTACATGGTAATACAATGTGACCTATAGGTACTTTTCATCTCTCTCACACCATGACTTGCAGAGCAAAGGATGGCTTCCAACCAGCTATGTCACATACCTTTAGAGTCCTTTGTAAGACACTGGAGTCAATTTACTATTTAGATTTAATTCTGGCAGATTCTTACTGGGGTCCAGCTTTAATGTGGACCTGAAATCAAAAAGCAAAGATTTACTCTGTTAACCACTTCAGGCCTGGGCCAATTCTGACACTTTGTTTCTACATGGAAAAATCATAATTTTTTGGCTATTTTTTTGCTAGAAAATTACATAGAACCCCCAAACATTATATATGTTTTTTTTAGCAGAGACCCTAGCGAATACAATGGCGGTCATTGCAACTTTTTATCTCGCACGGTATTTGCGCAGCAATTTCTCAAACGCGTTTTTTTTGGAAAAAAAACAGTTTCATGCTTAAAAAAAAAAAAAAACAGTAAAGTTAGCCCAATTTTTTTTCAGTTTTTTTTATTTTATTTATTTATTT
Source organism: Rana muscosa (assembly GCA_029206835.1). Lineage (NCBI taxonomy): Eukaryota > Metazoa > Chordata > Amphibia > Anura > Ranidae > Rana > Rana muscosa. The sequence goes on along the minus strand of CM055126.1, from coordinate 122,722,395 downwards.
ATTTTATTGGAAAATTATTAGACATATACAACACACACACACATTGGTGTAATAACAAAACTGGTACAAAAATAGATAAACGTACATATTTCCTCGGTTTCCCTTTTTCCCATGTCCCCCCTCCTATCTCCCCTTCCCTCCCCTCCCCCTACTCCCTACCCTCCTCTTCCCTTCCCCTCCTGATCTGTCATCTTCCTTTTTTTTATTTTACCTTATTCCATCAATCCCTGCACATATTTATCTGACAGTTTAAAAACTCTCCATTTTTCCCATGTTGCTCTATAGCTTTCCCCCCTTCCTTGCTCTCCCTGACTCAGATATTCCATCTCAGAGATGTATTCCACCCGCTGTATCCATTCTTTTATAGTCGGTTTTTTTATTGACAGCCAGTTTTTTGGAATTAGCCCCTTTGCCGCATTAAGCAGGGGTGGGACCAACGTTTTACCGTACTGCTTTTTTGTTTTATTTGTACCATGGAACAGGCATGACCAGGCAATTTGTAAAAAAAAAATTCCCAGTTACTGCCTCAATGTATTCCAGGATCTCCTCCCAGTACTCTTTTATTATTGGACATTCCCACCACATATGTATTGTTGTTCCCACCTGCTTACAACCCCTCCCGCATAGCGGGGAATTACTAGGATGGATTTTATTAATTCTCTCTGGGGTCAAATGCCATCTTACCATATTCTTATAATTTACTTCAATTGTGGTTATGTCTGATGCAAAACTGTATACTGCTTCAATCATTTGCTTTTCCTCTAATTCTTTACCCAAATCCTGTCCCAATTTTTCTAAGAAGGGTAATGGTCCTTTTGTTTCTAATTCTGTCAGTATTTTATATACCTGTGCTATACCGTGCCTCAGAAGCTTTTTTTTAATACATATCTTTTCTATTGCAGTTAGTGCTTTTTCACTTCTAATTGGTTGTGGTATAGTGCTCACTAAGGGTTTCAACTGTAAATACTCCCAGTCACTAAGCTGATTCCACCCGTGTATCATGTTTAAATCTTGTTTTGTCAATTTTTTACCTGATGTGGTAATATCCTTTAATTGTGCAGTTCCCAGTTGTTTTCACAATCTTGTCCCATTTCCTGGCGTGAAAAACTCTGTGCCCGCGAGCGGTATTAGTGGTGAATTATATTTCCATTTTTCGTGTCGGTACAGTGTGTCCCAAATTTTAAATACGTTCAGAGTTAAAAATGTGTATCAGTGCCTAGTGCTCTAAATTTCGGTGGTATCTATATACTTTTTTGTTGGTGTGTCTTACTTAATGCATCTTCCATTTGTACCCACTTTTTTTTCGTATACGGTTTTGCCCATTCTGCTAATCTTGCTAATATAATTGCCTTATGATATCTCTTTATATCTGGTAAGGCCATACCCCTTTTTTTTTCCCCGGGTTAACAGTGCATGATTTATCCTAGCCTTTTTGCCTGCCATATATATTTCAAAATAATAGTTTTAATTACCTTACAAAAAAAATTGCGGTATGTCTATTGGAAGCATCTGAAGCCTGTACGTCACTTTTGGTAAGATCATCATCTTCAGTATGTTGATCCTTCCTATCCAGGAAATGGGTTTCCTAGAGGAATTTTTTAGTTCTAATTTAATTTAATTTATTAAAGGAATGAAGTTAGCCGGGTACAGTTCTTCTAACGTTGATGTTATTTTAATTCCTAAATATGTTAATGTTTTCATCTCCCAAGTAAACAGGAATTCTTTCTGTAGTTGTCTCTCTTCTTTCTTATCTATTCCTAAGTTTAATATCAACGTTTTAGTTGGATTAATCTTAAAATTTGAAAGATCACCATTTTTTTTTATTTCTTTTACTACTGTAGCGGGGTCTTCAAAGTTAGTGGGATACACCTGGGGGTAGAGAGACTCAGGTGTGTAATTATGTCAGGGATCAGACCCCTTTTTCTTATTCGTGGAGGATTGGGTGGTGTAATATTCTCTTTGACCAGTGGGTGTCAGTGTACCTACAGGCTCGAGGTAGAATCACTACCACAGTGTTACCCTTCTTTGGTTCCTTCCTGGAGATGGTACGGCTGGGGCGGGGAACCCGCCGTGGTGTCGATGGGAGGAGATAAAAGGGGGAGACGCCCTCGCCACGAGGTCTGTTGTTCTTTCGGGGAGGGGATCACCTCTTCACGCACCCAGGCACCTTAGGCCTGGGTGCGGGCGGTTCAAGGTTCCGGCCTAGGTGCCCAAGGCCTGGCCGGAACGAAGATGGAGTCCATCCCGGGCACCTTCAGCCTGGGGTGAGGTACTATTAAGGAGGCCTGGGACCCGGTGACTCCGACTGGGTCCCGCGAGGGTGAAGTTGCTCCAGGGCGCCCCTTGCGAGGGGACCCGCATCTGAGGTGAGGAGGCTGGGGGGGGTCACCCGTTCGAAGACCCGTTGTAGCGTCAACCCGGTGACGGATGGGCCTTCAGTAACTCCCTTGGAGGACATCTTCCCCTGATATGGGCTACAGCGCAGCGGAGGAGCTTTCATCAAGACTCCTGCAACCCCCTGGTCATAGCACAGGGAGTGTAGGGACTAGGAACCTGTACAGTGCCTCGACCTGCTTCCCCATCGTATCATGCCGTTGCATTTGACTGTATGTGGAGATACGCAATAAACCTGAGTTTGGACTTTGATGGGTGTATGGACTCTGTTGATGGGAACAAAGGGAGATTCCGGCACGGAAGGACTGACCCTCATAACCAGCACACATTTGGCCCGAGGAAAAGATTGATACTGGCCTTCACCTCATCCACATGCATGGGGAGGACATGGGCCGTAGCGCACCTCACTCTGTCGCTCGACATACCCCTAGCTAAAGAGGACGGGGTGATGAGGCCGCTACACGTGGGGGCTCGTGAGTCCGGGATGAAATGTGTGTTAACCCTGAGGTTTGGAACGGCTGTGTTTGAACTTTACTGCCCGGAGGAGGTCCGAGCAGGTCGGCCATGTGATTGGCCAAAGTGCATCCCTGTGCTCGAAGTCGTGGAAATTTCCCTGAAAAACCGGGAGAGGCCCATGCAGAAAGAGCGGGAAGAGGGAGGAGTCCAGCCGTGTGACGAACTACATGTGGGGACTTTTGCTGCACTGCGCCACGAGGCACCCCATGACTGCGCAATTCGTGGGAGGAGATTGAAGGAAGCCCGCGAAAACGTGCAAGTCGTGGGAGGAGTCTGGCCACGTGTGGAGATACACGTGGAGACTCCGGCGCGAGGTCAGCGTGTGATGGAGCAGCAAGTGGTCGGAGTGAACTCAGGCTCCCCGTGGATGCCGGTACCTTATCCTTTCAAGATGACTGCATTTGCTGCGTCCATTACAGACACGGGGATAAGGCTCAGGCCCCGAGGACAGTTGGCTCTGTATTCATGCAGAGACACGGAGGCCCTCGGTGTGATCTGTCCCGGATGCTCGGGACTGGTGGTCCAACTAAAGCCATTCGGGCGATGCGAAGCATGCAAGGAGTTTCTTTTTGAGGTTGAATCACACACGGAAAGGCCCCGGGCCCTACGCCTCAACTGCATTACAGGAACCGCCACTCCGGAGGGAGAGATCAAAGCCTTTGCGGAGTTTCCCGTGCGCGCTGACCAGGGCGAAGTGACTGCCCAACCAGAGACTGAAAGAGAAAAATCCGAGGACACTGCTTCGGTCACTACAGACTCCCTGCTCCCACCTCCGAAGAGGAAAGTCGGCCTGGTACAGGCAACTTATGGCCGTGGTCGAGCTTCACCCCGCTGCTTGCCTGGCCTGGATGGCGCCGGTAGAGAAGAGAGTCCCGGACATCCCAGTTCTTCAGAAGGTCCAGGTGAGCCAGGGGCTGGGACTGTGGTGTTGGTTGGAGGTGTCGGGGGTCCGCAGTCGGTGGAGCCCGCAGGGGAGGGTAGCCTTCCGTCTACTAGAGACTACCTTCCCGCCGAGATGTATGACACCTCCGACTTAGATTCATTATCAGATTGTGGGGATGACGGAGAGATAGACGAACTGTTTCACCGGAAGGGCTGGGACAGACGCCCACTACCTGTGCTGAGTAAACCGCAGGATTCCCCCATGTCCATAGAAGACAGTACGCTCCGGGTGAAGGCCCCGGAGTTCTCGAGGAAATCTAGTCCTCCGACCAACTTTCCGCATTCAACTACATCACCCGCTCTGATGGTGGGGATGCAGCGTGCTTCGTTGCGGGCACCAAAGACAAAGAAACCTGAGATGGTGAAGGTACCTCGGCACCCGGAGGCCATCGTACAGCCAGGAGAAGGTGAGCGAGATGTGATGCCGCCTCTAGCCAGGTTGCAGAGACTTTTTCTCCCAGAGAGTCGCCCGTGAATATGGGTGGGGGTACCCCTACTTGCCTCGGGACTTATTGTATGAAGTCGAGGTCCTGCGACCAAGGTGGTATGACGAGTTTGTATGGGAAAAGCTTAAAGTACCCCATGCCAGGCGATACCTGTCATGTTCGCCACCTGTGTCTAAAAAGTTCAAGGACTGCAGAGCTGATTGGAGACTTGGGCGCCATAATCATGCCGATAAGGTGCTCATCTGCAGGAAAGATGGAGAGGATGTCGAGTATTCGGTGGAAGTGTTTGACGGGCGCCTGAAGCCCCTGTTTCTGCCGGATCCAAGGTTCTATTTATAGGAGAAGTGAGCTCCTATCTTTTTGCTGTTGAAACTTTCTGGAAGAGACATTCCCAGACGCCTAGAACTGTGCCCTACTTTTGTTTTGATTTGGGCTTTTCTTTTACTCACTGGAGATTTGGGAGCTGTTGTTTTTTTTTTCTCCCTTTTCTTCATGTGCCAAAGGCAGAGACTTTTGGGGTAGAGTTAGAGTAGGAAAGCAGGAAGAATGAAGATCTCACCAAGTGTCATTACCGCAGCGCTGTCACCAGGTGGCAGTGTTGTGCAACGGAATGTTTGAAAATGTTACACATGCATTACTTACTTATTGGAGTGAGTGGGTCTCTCGGCTGACGGACCCACTCATGCCAAGTTAACACAGAGTGTTAGGATGTTGTTTTTTTGTTTCCCTTCTGCAGGAGATTCGTCGGTCAAGACTACTGAGTATGGGGTTGTTCTTAGACAGTGACGGGAGGGATTGTATATGTGTACATGACAGATGTTTTATACAAAAGTTTTAATGTTTTATAGGTCCCTTTTCTGTTGAGCAGGTCTTGGCACATACAGTATGCAAAATATTAGGGATAGCCTCTGGGGCCCACTTCATGTCGCCACTCCTTGGGAGACATGGGTGTGCACCTGACGCTGGGGACCAGCGTCAAATCACCAGGGGGAGTGTGTAGCGGGGTCTTCAAAGTTAGTGGGATACACCTGGGGGTAGAGAGACTCAGGTGTGTAATTATGTCAGGGATCAGACCCCTTTTTCTTATTCGTGGAGGATTGGGTGGTGTAATATTCTCTTTGACCAGTGGGTGTCAGTGTACCTACAGGCTCGAGGTAGAATCACTACCACAGTGTTACCCTTCTTTGGTTCCTTCCTGGAATTGGTACGGCTGGGGCGGGGAACCCGCTGTGGTGTCGATGGGAGGAGATAAAAGGGGGAGGCGCCCTCGCCACGAGGTCTGTTGTTCTTTCGGGGAGGGGATCACCTCTTCACGCACCCAGGCACCTTAGGCCTGGGTGCGGGCGGTTCAAGGCTCCGGCCTAGGCGCCCAAGGCCTGGCCGGAACGAAGATGGAGTCCATCCCGGGCACCTTCAGCCTGGGGTGAGGTACTATTAAGGAGGCCTGGGACCCGGTGACTCCGACTGGGTCCCGCGAGGGTGAAGTTGCTCCAGGGCGCCCCTTGCGAGGGGACCCGCATCTGAGGTGAGGAGGCTGGGGGGGGTCACCCGTCCGAAGACCCGGTGTAGCGTCAACCCGGTGACGGATGGGCCTTCAGTAACTCCCTTGGAGGACATCTTCCCCTGATATGGGCTACAGCGCAGCGGAGGAGCTTTCATCAAGACTCCTGCAACCCCTTGGTCATAGCACAGGGAGTGTAGGGACTAGGAACCTGTACAGTGCCTCGACCTGCTTCCCCATCGTATCATGCCGTTGCATTTGACTGTATGTGGAGATACGCAATAAACCTGAGTTTGGACTTTGATGGGTGTATGGACTCTGTTGATGGGAACAAAGGGAGATTCCGGCACGGAAGGACTGACCCTCATAACCAGCACACATTTGGCCCGAGGAAAAGATTGATACTGGCCTTCACCTCACCCACATGCATGGGGAGGACATGGGCCGTAGCGCACCTCACTCTGTCGCTCGACATACCCCTAGCTAAAGAGGACGGGGTGATGAGGCCGCTACACTACATTGGGCAGTGATAGCCTTGGCTTTGTTAGGTATAGGAGTATGTCGTCTGCGTATGCAGCCACCTTATGTTCTTCCTCTCCCACTCTCACTCCCCCTATATCCCGACTGTTCCGTATATTTGATAACAGTGGTTCAAGTGCCAGCACATACAGAAGGGGCGAGAGCGGGCACCCCTGTCTCGTTCCATTATGCATCTCAAATACAGACGACACACTCCCATTGACCTTTACCCTGGCCGTAGGGTGGGTATATAAATTTTTGATCCATCTCATGTATTTAGGTCCCAGCCCTATGTTACGTAATGTTTCCGTCATAAACCCCCAGTCGACTCGGTCAAATGCTTTTTCAGCATCTATTGACATGGGTACGACTGGGGGTTTCTTCTCCTTCCCTTTCCACATTAGTAATAAAGTTCTTATACTATTATCTCTCCCCTCCCTTCCTGCTACAAAACCTGCCTGGTCTGCATCTATTAATTCCGGCATTAGAGTTTTTAGTATCGTTGCCAATACTTTTGCATATAACTTTGTATCTGTATTAAGTAGCGCTATAGGCCGGTAGCTGGAACATATAGTTCCATCCTTTCCTTCTTTTGGTATAACAGAAATATTGGCAAGGAGAGATTCTTTTGTTATTTCTACGTCTTCCCCTATTCCATTAAAGTAGTTACATAGTTCTGGAACCAGCTGTTCTTTAAATTTTTTGTAATACATAATCTGAAATCCGTCCGGTCCTGGGCTTTTCCCCCCTGGTGTTTCTTGGAGTGCTTTATTTATTTCTTCTTGTGTGATTAGGTCTTCTAATAGCTCTACTCTATCCGGTGTTATCTTTGGTAAGTTGGTTTCATCTAGGTATTCCTGTATTCTAAGTTTCCTACTTTCTTCTTCCTGTTGTGTCTCTTTTGCTCTGATGTTATATAGTGCGCTATAATAAGTCTTAAAAACTTCTGCCATTTCTGATGTTTTATATTTCATCACCCCTCTCTGGTTCTTTATTTTATCTATATAGTTTAAGGTTTTTTCTCTTTTGCCACTCTTGCTAAGTATTTCCCGGGCTTATTCCCCCATTTATACCTTTCTTTTGCTACATTTTTGAATACTTTTCTGGTCTCTTGCTCCATCAGATCTCTAAGTTGACCCCGCTTAATTACTATCGTTTGGTGTATTTCTCTATCTAGTTGTTTTTTATCTTTTTGTTCCAGATCGTACAGTTCCTTTAACAACTTTTTTCTATTTAAATCTCTTTCCTTCTTTTTCCCCGCCCCTATGGAGATTCATTTACCCCTTATAAATGCCTTGTGGGCTTCCCATATCGTTGCTACGCTTACTTCTGGAGTATTATTTATTCTAAAGTATTCTTCTATTTCCCTCGATATTATCTCGCCTACTTCTTTATTCTCTAATAGATCCTCATTTAATCTCCATGTACCCTTTTTTTGTTCTAAATTATTAAATCTTATTTTTACTATTACCGGGGCGTGGTCTGAGATTGAAATTACACCTATCTTGGCGTCCACTAGGGATGAGCTTCGAGTTCGAGTCGAACTCATGTTCGACTCGAACATTGCCTGTTCGCCCGTTCGCCGAACAGCGAACAAATTGGGGTGTTCGCGGCAAATTCGAAAAATCTATGGGAGAAATCTAAAGTGCTAATTATAAAGGCTTATATGCAAGTTATTGTCCTAAAAAGTGTTTGGGGACCCGGGTCCTGCCCCAGGGGACATGTATCAATGCAAAAAGGAGTTTTAAAAACGGCCGTTTTTTCGGGAGCAGTGATTTTAATAATGCTTAAAATGAAAAAATAAAAGTGAAATATTCCTTTAAATTTCGTACCTGGGGGGTGTGTATGATATGCCTGTAAAGTGGCGCATGTTTCCCGTGCTTAGAACTGTCCCTGCAAAAAGTGTCATTTTTGAAAGAAAAAAATGCATTTAAAACTGACTCGCGGCTATTAATGAATTGTCGGCTCCCGGCAATACATACAAAAGTCATTGATAAAAAAAAAAAAAAAAGCGTGGGGGTTCCCCAGAATTCAATTACCAGGCCCTTCAGGTCTGGAATGGATATTAAGGGGAACCCCGCCGCAAATAAAAAAAAATTGACGTGGGGTTCCCCCAAATATCCATTCCAGGCCCTTCAGATCTGGCATGGATTTTAAGGGGAACTCCACCCCAAATTAAAAAAAAAAATGGCGTGGAGTCCCCCTAAAAATCCATACCAGACCCCTTATCCGAGCATGCAACCTGGCCGGCCGCAGGGGAAAAGGGGGGGACGAGAGAGCGGCCCCCCCTCCCTCCTGAACCGTACCAGGCCACATGCCCTCAACATGGGGAGGATGTCCCCATGTTGATGGGGACAAGGGCCTCATCCCCACAACCCTTGCCCGGTGGTTGTGGGGGTCTGCGGGCGGGGGGCTTATCGGAATCTGGAAGACCCCTTTAACAAAGAGGACCCCCAGATCCCGGCCCCCCCCTATGTGAATTGGTAAGGGGTACATTGTACCCCTACCATTTCACGAAGAAAGCGTAAAAAAATGTTTAAAAAAACACACAAACACGTTGAAAAAGTCCTTTATTAAAAAAAAAAAAAAAAAAAAAACCCATTCCAGCGGTGAAATCCAGTGTCCCGCGGCGATCCCGATGTCCAGCGCTGTCCGTCATTGGTTGTGCCTGAGCGGACCTGATGGGGAACTCCCTCTCAGTATTTTAAATGTATAGACCCGCCCCTTCTAAAGTTCCCCATCAGGTCCGCTCAGCGGACCAGATGCGGAACATGAGAAGGGGCGGGTCTATACATGTATTACCAAAGTGAGAGCAGTTCCCCATCAGGTCCGCCTCCTCGGTATGTCGGACCCGCCTACGTCATTGGCTTGAGCGGGGAACTTCCTTCACTATGTAAATTTAAATTACACAGTGAAGGAAGTTCCCCGCTCAAGCCAATGACGTAGGCGGGTCCGACATACCGAGGGGGCGGACCTGATGGGGAACTGCTCTCACTTTGGTAATACATGTATAGACCCGCCCCTTCTCATGTTCTGCATCTCGTCCGCTGAGCGGACCTGATGGGGAACATTAGAAGGGGCGGGTCTATACATTTAAAATACTGAGAGGGAGTTCCCCATCAGGTCCGCTCAGGCACAACCAATGAAGGACAGCGCTGGACATCGGGATCGCCGCGGGACACTGGATTTCACCGCTGGAATGTTTATTTATTTATTTTTTTAAATAAAGGACTTTTTCAAGGTGTTTGTGTGTTTTTTTAAACATTTTTTTTACGCTTTCTTCGTGAAATGGTAGGGGTACAATGTACCCGTTACCAATTCACATAGGGGGGGGGGCGGGATCTGGGGGTCCTCTTTGTTAAAGGGGTCTTCCAGATTCCGATAAGCCCCCCGCCCGCAGACCCCCACAACCACCGGGCAAGGGTTGTGGGGATGAGGCCCTTGTCCCCATCAACATGGGGACATCCTCCCCATGTTGAGGGCATGTGGCTTGGTACGGTTCAGGAGGGAGGGGGGGCCGCTCTCTCGTCCCCCCCTTTTCCCCTGCGGCCGGCCAGGTTGCATGCTCGGATAAGGGGTCTGGTATGGATTTTTAGGGGGACTCCACGCCATTTTTTTTTTAAACTTGGGGTGGAGTTCCCCTTAAAATCCATGCCAGATCTGAAGGGCCTGGTAATTGAATTCTGGGGAACCCCCACGCTTTTTTTTTTTTTTTTTTCTCAATGACTTTTGTATGTATTGCCGGGAGCCGACAATTCATTAATAGCCGCGAGTCAGTTTTAAATGCATTTTTTTTCTTTCAAAAATGAAATTTTTTGCAGGGACAGTTCTAAGCACGGGAAACATGCGCCACTTTACATGCATATCATACACACCCCCCAGGTACGAAATTTAAAGGAATATTTCACTTTTATTTTTTCATTTTAAGCATTATTAAAATCACTGCTCCCGAAAAAACGGCCGTTTTTAAAACTTCTTTTTGCATTGATACATGTCCCCTGGGGCAGGACCCAGGTCCCAAAACACTTTTTAGGACAATAACTTGCATATTAGCCTTTATAATTAACACTTTAGATTTTGAACGTTCGAGTCCATTGTATTTAATAGGGTTCTAAAGTTTACACGAACATTTTGTCTGTTCGCAGGTTCTGGTGCGAACCGAACAGGGGGGTGTTCGGCTCATCCCTGGCGTCCACTACAAATTCCAAGAGCCCATGATCCACTAGCATGTAGTCTAACCTCGAGTACGTGTTTTTTTTTTCATAATGTGAAAGATGAAGTTACGCCGAGTAAAAAGATACCTAACATGTCACGCTTCAAAATTGCACACGCTCATGGAATGACGCCAAACTTCGGTAACTAAAAATCCCCATAGGCAAGGCTTTAAAATTCTTTACTGATAACATGTTTTGAGTTACAGAGGAGATCTAGGGCTAAAATTATTGCTCTCGCTCTAACGTTCGCGGCGACACCTCACATGTGTGGTTTGAACACCGTTTTCATATGTGGGCGGGTCTTACGTATGCGTTCGCTTCTGCGTGCGAGCACACGGGGACAGGGGCACTTAATTTTTTTTTTTTTTATTATTGTTAATTTTACTTTTTTTATTTTATTTTGATCACTTTTATTCCTATTACAAGGAGTGTAAACATCCCTTGTGATAGGAATATGGCATGACAGGACCTCTTTACTGTGAGATTTGGGGTCAATAAGACCCCACATCTCACCTCTAGGCTGGGAAGCCTAAAAAGAAAAAAAAAAAACGATCACCGCTTCACAGCGTCGTTTTTTTGAATGCAGAGGCCGGGCGTGACATCATAACATCACGCCTGGCCTCCGACGATCATAGAGACTCCGGCGACCATCTGGTCTGCCGGAAATCTCTATGATCAACATCCGGGGCCGGCAGATCCTGTCACCGACTCACCGATTGCACAGGTGAGTCGGTAGAAGCACCGGAGGGCGGCGGGAGGGGGGAGACGTCCCCTTTCGCCGCCCTTAGGAACGATCAAGCGGCGGAACAGCTGCTATGATCATTCCTATGGTGTAGGGAATCGCCGACTGAAAATGCCGATATCTGAATAATGCCTGTAGCTGCAGGCATCATTCAGAAATAGCCCCACAAAGTACCACAAAGCCCTGGACGTCAAATGACGTCCTCTGGGCGCCAAGTGGTTAAAGGGAAACATTTAGAATGTTAATTGAGCCTAAGAAGTATTCTACAAAATGTACATTATTTCTGGAATTTCTCTTGAAAAAAAGTAATGTACTTCCTGGTATCTCAGGGTGCCTAGGCACTTCATATCAACCAATATATGCTGTATATACAGATTCCATACTGTATTTATTATGATTTTCTATATGCCGCTGGCGTGTCAGTCTTTTTGCTCCTGTTATTTTTGTCTTCTCTTTTTCTATTTTTCATTTTTTATTTATTTTATCGCTCACTGTTTTCCCCTTTTGTTTTTTTCACAGAGAGTAAACACTCTATTCCCCTCCACAATAGTAAGATAAGATTATCTGTTTTTTACAACCATGCCCTTATAGGACACTCCACGGCAGGGACGGCGCCTCATCCCTCCCTTATCTCTCCCTCTGCTGGCTCACTCGGCGCAGGTAGGGCCGGTCTGTGTGGATATCCACGCATCCGGCCTGTCTCTCGGTTCCTATAGCGTCCTCGGGGTTTCCCTGGCGACGCTTCGGGCCATCCCTGCGCCGTGAGCCTTTGACGCGGGTTGACACCCCCTCACGCCGCTGCCTCCCATTGGTGCACCAGTAACTGGGTGTTCCTGTGTGTCTTAGCAACCGGCCCGCCCACACATCTCTCGGGCGATGGGATGACCTCGCGCGCCGCTGTACTCGGGGGGCGTATTTGGAAAGCCTGCTCCCACGCCCTCTCCCGCTCTCAGCTGTCTCATATCTGTAATCAGGTATGTAACCTATTTCAAGAGACTCTCTCTGCCAGTTACTACACTGGACACCCAGGAAGCCGCACTCTCACCTAATACAGGATCCAGTCAGGTATGTTTCCTTCTCAACCTTTCTCTTAGCTTTAGAGATAGCAGGCTCTTCTGTTTGAAGATCAGGCCTGACATCTGTATTAAAGATAGGCTTTACTTTATTCCCCTTTTTATTTCTTGTTTTACTTTTGTTACTTCTGTAACTTTAGGACGTGGATGTCGCATTTGGCCCTCTGTTTTCTTCCAACGTTGCTTAGAGCCTATGCTCCTTTCTTGACTGGGGGTTCATATATGATCACTCCACCCAGGTAAGCCCCCTTGTACCTTTTCAATACAATGTAGGAGCCTCTTTTTGGATCACTCTATGCTGTATCTTTAATAGGTTCAGCCTACTTAGGTATATCCCTTGTTCATTTAATTTAATCTTTAGGGCTCTGGCTAAGAGAAATATATAAATCCTGAACTACTGGTCCTTTCATAGTCATTCTTGGAGTGCGGCCCCAGAGAGACCTTTCTCTCTGATCTTAGGTATGTTATTTATCACTCACTTTCACATGGATACGCTCTCTGCGCTGTTAAGCCTTACCCTCCCTGGGATATATGCCTATTAAGCTATTACCTCTTTTTTATTCTAGGTCAGGCACAACCCCCTTGGGAGAGGAATATAGGTGTTCACCTCTTTGTACCTCTTTGTATTTGTTCACCTATGGGGTGCAGGACATTCCTTTAAATTGCGCCCTCTGTGAGCCAGCACTGTTTTTGGACTCTCCATCTTGTGGGGTGCTATCTGCCATCCCCCTCCCTTTTTTCCGTGGATGTGTCCATAAGGAGAAGACATAGCCCTGCAAGTCTCCTTTGTTGAGCCGGGCAGGCACATCTTCTGTTTTGTTTTTAACAAATTTCTTGTTTTTGTAATTACTACTACCCGCGCATGCACATGCATCTATGGTCAATACTATTTATATTATTCTCTGATTTATTTTTTGTATTTATATATCTACTTATGTATGACCTCTATGGAGTGTGGGACATGTTTTTACTCTTTGTTTCATTCTCTTCCCCTTTTTTTTTTTTTCTCTCCCCTCCCTTCTCCTCCCCTTCTCCCCTCTTTTCCCTCTTCCTACAGATACCAGTACATGTTTGCAATACAGCATCCTACCCCTGAAGAAGAGGTTCCACCCTAATTAATAGCCTCGAAACGTCGGGTCCGTGTCTCCCTATTGAGACAGATTGGGGTCCTGTTTTTTGCAATTTTTGTATTATCTACTGTTTTCATGTAATGTAATGTATTTGCGCTCTTGTACCAATTGCTTTGTGTCTAGTCACTCTTGATGCGGCCAATTTCCTTCTTTTCGGAAATAATAGCTCATTATATTTAGAGATTTATATTTTTTCAATAAAAAACTACTTTAGAAAGAACCTTTTGGTCTCAATACTCTCTTATTAGGTTTAACAAGTCACCCAAAATAAAAGTCCCACCTGAGGTAAAACACACTCCTTTGGAGTGTACTCCTACACTATCTATATCAGGGATGTGGGTGCACTGACCTTCTTCCATACACTTGGACACCAATCCTTCGTTTTCCTAGGCACTTCTGTACCCACAGCCTGTATATCTACAGTGTGAGATCTGAGGTTTTGCTGTCTTTTGCTGTCTCAGGAGATTTGGAGTGAAATTTGGTGATGTCACGTATGTGCTGCTTACTGTTCTTCTAGCTGGAAGCTCTGATGTGAGGTTAAAAAGCCCTTCTTCTTCCAAGACAAGGCATACTGTGTGTGCAGAGCAAGACATGGTTGATCATCAATGGGGAATGAGCTGTAGAGAAACACAGGCAATACTGGTGTCTAGCCCTTTACTCTCTGCCTGCCTTGTTTGGGCACAGCTTCCAAAGTTCAATTTCCTTAAATTGCGGTTTTCTCAGTTGCAGTAGAATCTCCTATCTGTCTTTAGCTTCCTAGCAATGCTACTGGTCAATAAAGGTGTTGTAAATGTTAATAGAGACAGTTTTTTGGTGTTTTTAATATATTGTATCCACACGCTTCCTCCTTTGTCAGTTATAAGACTTTTGCTCACAATGCCCCCTCCCATGCCCAGCATAAGCGCGGTAATCACTAGTGCACATAAAGTGAAGACCTTTGTGGAACTTACCTGTTTCACATATCAGCTGTGCCATGCCTCCTGCCTGATAAGAAGAAAAGTGATGCGTCAGCTTGACAGCCTGCAAACAGAGAGCTGGCCGCTCCAATCGCATTGGAATCCCAGGTGCACTGGCATAATTACCCCCATCACTCATGCAGCTACTGAAAAATGGTATTTCAACATGAAAGATTACATTCCTTATTTAGTGACAACAAAAATCATTATTTTGAACTATACTCAGATTTTCAGCGTTTACGCATTAAATATACAGTATTTGTTGCAACATTAAATGTAATTGAAAAAAACTTAGATTTGAGTCTAAATTTAATGAGTTTAATGTCCCTCATATATCTTTTTTACAATAGTTGTTTTCAGATGTGCTATATGTGTCACCTGGCTTTCCTCTTTGAAAAAAATACAACCTATAATAAATTAAACTCATCTGACTTTTATCAATAAGTAAAATAATAATAAAATTCTGCAAAGGATGAGGGCAGGAGAGATGCTGAATTTTCAGTAATGACCATATTTTGTATGAGACGTACACAAAGCAAACCAACAGATTTGGTTTAATCCACCTGTCCCCATCAGCACACACTCAGTGTTTCACCAGGAGTTAAGAAATTACTCTTTCCAGGTATGGAGGAGCATGCAACTCACTGCATGTGACAGCACTGAGCCAATCACTAAGCACCAGTACTATTACATGTGGATAATCCATAGACCTAAACTATCTATGACCAATGACCCAAGTAACTCCAAGCTTACACAGTTCCACTTTTCCAGTTTCTAGCAGCTTAAAGTGACACTAAAGGTTAAAAAAATAACAAACATGTCATACTGTACTTACCTCCACTGTGCAGTTTGTTTTGCACAGAGTGGCCCCGATCCTCCTGTTCTGGGGTCCCACGGCGGCTCTCGCGGCTCCTCCCCGCAATAGATAACCCCCTCTGGGAAGCTCTCTCCCAAGGGGGCTACCTTGCGGGCACGCTCCTGTGTCATACAGTCAGTGTTCATAGCCGCCGAGTGTATGACTCGGCCCCCGCCCCCTGGCACCCACGCATTGGATTTCATTGACAGCAGCGGGAGCCAATGGCTGCGCTGCTATCAATCTATCCAATGAAGAGCCGAGAAGCAGTGGAGAGAGCGACACGGGTTCATGCCCACTGAAATTCAGGGCTCGGGTAAGTAAAACGGGGGGGGGGGGGGGGCTGCGGGGCCAGACAGTGCAAAGTTTTTTTTTCACCTTAATGCATAGGATGCATTGAGGTGAAAAAACACGAACCTTTACAACCCCTTTGAGGGGAAAAAATACAAAGGTTTACAACCCCTTTAAGGACGTGATGGGGTAGGGAAGGCAAGGTGACTATGTGCTGTTAAATAAGGGGAAGTTAAAGTAAACTTGTTGTCAGATTTATTGTAAGGTCTACTGCAACCCCTATGCCATTGGTGTTATGCGACGTCAACATTGGAATGTTGTATTGTGCAAATTAGGTTTTTTCAATCATAACTATTGTATTTCTAGAGATAGAACTGCTCAGAGAAAGCTGAAGAAAAAACATCATTTGATTTTTCTCACCTGGCTCTTAGCACCATTTTCTGCCTCTGGTTTTCTGGAGTTTGTGCTCTATGTCTTCCATGATTTCAGAGCATCAATGACAATGACTTAATTCCCCCACAATGTAAAACATGTGTAAACCTAAAAGCAAAAAAAATATATTTTACAGCTTACCAATCCTTAAAAGTGGTGGCTGCATTTGTTTTCTTCTTTGTTTTGTTTTTCTTTCTTTTATTTTTACCTGGTGATCCAACCAATAAGTCTGTTATTTTTAAAATTCCTTGTCAAATTTGTTTATTTAAGTTTAACAAATTGCATAGATAAATGCAAACGAGTACAAATGTGGTAGCAGAAAAATAACATGAAGTTACAATAGGTTATTGACGTTTCAAAGTTTAACTGTAGATGGCATTCAACGTCTAATGTCTTAAGGAACACTTTTATATTATTTCAATTCAGAAGAGGTTAAAATCAAATATGAGCAAGAAAAAATATAACACAGTCTCAGATTAAGTGTTATGCCGCGTACACACGACCGTTTTTAATGACGAGAAAAATGCAATTTTTTTAAAATGGTCATTAAAAATGATCGTGTATGGGCCTCAGAGCATTTTTCACAACGTGAAAAATGGGCATGAAAAAATTGGAACATGCTCTAATTTTTCTCGTTGTTTTTCTCGTCATGAAAAACGGCCGTGTGTAGGCTTTAACGTGAAAAAAAATGCGCATGCTCAGAATCAAGTATGAGACGGGAGCGCTCTTTCTGGTAAAACTAGCGTTCGTAATGGAGATAGCACATTTGTCACACTTTACCGGACTGAAGAGCACGAGGCTGAAAAGTCTCTCAACAAACTTTACTAACACGAGGATCAGCAAAAGCAGCCCAAAGGGTGGCACCATCCGAATGGAACTTCCCCTTTATAGTGCCGTTGTACGTGTTGTACGTCACTGCGCTTTACTCAAGCATTTTTTTCCACGATAGTGTGTAGGCAAGGCAGGCTTAAGAACAATAACGTCGAGAAAAACGCCGTTTTTTTCAATGACATTAAAAACGGTCGTGTGTACGCGGCATTAGTATTAATTATCAAAAAGTTTAACTTTAGACGAGCATAAGAATAGCATCTATATCTTCAAACTTATTGAAGCTTATATTAATAATATAATTATTATTATTAGTTATGTTTCAAATTCCTTTCACAGACCAAACTTTCCAACAAAAGTGACAGAGGGTTGGGACATACCATTAAATCAAAGCACAAAAGTTACCCGCTCTCCAACGTTCTCACATCCACAAAGTCCCATACCGGCATCTTCTCTGAGGCTTCCTCCCATCGATCTTCATCCATTTTGATTGGCCAGCGTGAGATGACAAAACTGACAGGAGTTCAGTCATCCTGGAGCTCAGTGTACATTCTGCAAAATGCTGTGAGTAAGCAAGTAGGCTTATTTTATTGTGGAAGAGACATTGCATGTCTCTTTTACAATAAATGGCCTGTCTGCTCATCAGCTTTTCAAACTTGACTTTAGTTCAACTTTAACACTGACATGGGGTGCTTACAATGGTCAGCTTTTATTCATTTACGTAAAACCTTTATCTCAAAAAGAAAGAAAAACTAGCCAAATCCACCAAAATCTTCTAGTGAATCTAACACTACCTTCTCCACAGATGTCCAAAAGTTTCTCCAATACTCCTTCATAGAGTGGAGCCACCATGATTCTGGAAGTGTTTTACTGGATTGATCACCAAGTGATCAGGGTAATATGGACAGGAGATGATGCTTGACCACTTGCCGACCGCTGCACGCCGATATACTTCGGCAAAATAGCAGCGGTGGGCAAATGGACATACCTGTTCGTCCCCTTTAAGAAGCTGTGCGGGGCGCACCCGCCGCACTCTCTGTGACCGTGCCCGCGGGCCCCGCGAACTCGAACGCGATCGTGTCACGGAGTGGCAGAATGGGGAGAGGCCTATGTAAACAAGGCATTTCCCTGTTCTGCTTAGTGACAGGACACTGATCTACTGCTCCCTGTCATCGGGAGCAGTGATCACTGTCATTTAACTTGTAGCCCAGCCCCCTCACAGTTAGAATCACTCCCTAGGACACACTTAACCACTTCCTCGCCCCTTGTGGTTAACCCCTTCCCTGCCAGTGTCAGTGCATTTTTATAGCACTGATCGCTGTAAAAATGACAATGGTCCCAAAATAGCGTCAAAAGTGTCCGATGTGTCTGCCATAATGTTGCAGTCACGATAAAAATCGCTGATCACCGCCATTACTAGAAAAAAAATTATAATAAAAATGCCATAATTCTATCCCCTATTTTGTAGACGCTATAACATTTGCACAAACTGATCAATATACGCTTATTGCTATTTTTTTACCAAAAATATGTAGAATAATACATATCAGCCTAAACTGAGAAAAAAAAAATATATATTTTTTGGGGATATTTATTATAGAAAAAAGTAAAAAATTTAGTTTTTTTTCAAAATTGACGCTCTTCTTTTGTTTATAGCACAAAAAATAAAAATCGCAGAGGTGATAAAATACCACCAAAAGAAAGCTCTATTGGTGGGAAAAAAAGGACGCAGATTTTGTTTTGGTACAACGTCGCACGGCCGCGCAATTGTCCGTGAAAGCGACGCAGTGCCGAATCGCAAAAAGTGCTCTGGTCAGGAAGGAGGTAAATTCTTCCGGGGCTGAAGTGGTTAAAGGTACAGTCTTTGGGCCCTAACATTTTCCGTACAAAATACGGAAAAATTTCAAATCCGGGAAAAATACCACTTCTATCTTTAGTTCTTCTTTGTTTACAATATATTGTTTTCTACATAAAGACAGGTGCCCTCTCAATACCCTGGAACGCTGGCGGGTTAATTCATCTGCTGAATTAATGGATGAATACTCCTGAGATATCCTTGCTCCAGCCTTCTAGATTGGCTTGGATACTCCATATGAATAATTCCAGCCTGAGCTGCAAGACTATATTTTTTGGCATGTGATCCAAGAGCGACTGCTAACAATAGGATCCACACTAGGAAGATTTCCCTTTTAAGGAATATTTGGTGTGTACCAAAAACTGAATGAGCAAACACTTGGCAGCATTTTAGCCACTTAATGACCACACTATAGCAGATTTACTGCTACAGGGCGGCCATTCTGTGCAAAATCACATATTATATATAAATACATATAGGGGACACGTGCGTGCAGAGGCAGCTCTAGGCTTTGTGAGGCCTTAGGCCTTAGGCAAAATTTAGACATGAAGCCCCACTCACATCCCCAAAATGGGAAAAAAATTCAAGCAAGAAAAATGGCTGCAGAAAGATGCACGGATCTAGCACACAGGTGATCAGCACCCTCCTCACCCATCAGATATATGCAGCCAATATAACATCTGGGCCCCATCAAGGTGACAGCAGGAAACAGAAAACACAGGGCAGCGCCGGAGGTGGTGGCACGCCATCCTGGTGATTAATCACAAGAAAATTTGACGGCCCCGAGGCCCCTGTGAGTGCGAGGCCTTAGGCGACTGCCTAATTAAAGAGCCGCCTCTGCGTGCGTGTGCCGCAAGCGTGTCGCTTCTGCTGTGATCAGTCACAGCAGAAGCCGATCAGCGGGTGCTGGCCAATGGATGTCCGCCAGCACCCACCAAACATAGAGAAGAATGGATGGATGGAGCTCTGCCTATGTGAACAAGGCTGACCTCCGTTCTGACAGCAGGGGTGTGATGGATTTGCTTTCTCTGCAAAGCATAAAATCCATCACATCCCTTAGTAATAGTACCACACAAATTACACGAAAACACTGGCTAGGCACACAGTTAACCCTTTGATCACCCTAGATGTTTAACCCCTTCCCAGCCAGTGTCATTAGTACAGTGAGAGTGCATATTTTTAGCACTGATCACTGTATTAGTGTCACTGGTTCCCACAAAGTGTCCAAAGTGTCAGTTATTGTCCGCAATATCGCAGTCCCGCTGTAAGTCGCTGTTTGTGATTAAATTACATAACTTTTATTTTGGTACAGTGTTGCATGACCGCACAATTGTCAGTTAAAGCAGTGTTTCTCAACTCCAGTCCTCAAGGTGCCCCAACAGATCATGTTTTCAGGATTTCCATTATTTTGCACAGGTGATTTGATCAGTTTCTCTGCCTTAGTAATTAACACAGCTGTTCCATGTGAGGGAAATCCTGAAAACGTGACCTGTTGGGGCGCCTTGAGGACTGGAGTTGAGAAACACTGAGTTAAAGTAACGCAGTAATGGCCTGGTCATGAAGGGGGGTAAATCTTCCAGAGGTCAAGTGGTTAATATAACTGCAAAGTAAGTCAAATATTCTAACACATAATAGTCATTGTAAATTTGAATGTAAACTGTCCTGGATTTTTCTTTTTGGTACAGTCTCAAGTGACCAGGGGAGAGTTGGAAAGAAATAACACACAAAGACAACACTTTATTTGGGGCAGGATCTCTTTTTTTTTTTTTTTTCGCTTTTCTGTTTTTATCCGATCCACTGTATGATAAAATAATTTTCCAAACTAATCAGTATCTTCTTTACCTGTGGTGTTTCTACTTGGTAACGATTATAATAGTCTAGGAGAAGAGGTAAGATATGTGACAAAGTACAAACTCCCATGGTTGATATTTACCTATAGGTAAGCTTATAAAAGGGCTTGCCTATAGGTACAATGAAATTCTTCTAAATGTGCACCGTTTGGGAGATATACAGTGCCTGGCAAAAGTATTCACCTTCCTTGGCGTTTTTTGTGTTTTGTTGCCTCACAACCTGGAATTAACCTGGATTGTTTGAGGATTTGCATCATTTAACTTACAGACCATGCCCACGACTTTGAAGATGTTTTTTTTTTAATTATTATTATGAAGCACACAACAAAATAACTGAAAAAGTCAATGTGCAGAACTATTCACCCCCCTAAAGTCAATACTTTTAAGAGCCACCCTTTGAAGCTATGACAGCCCCAAGTCGCTTTGGATAAGTCTCTATGAGCTTGCCACATCTTACCACTGGGATTTTTGCCCATTCCTCCTTGCAAAACTGCTCCAGCTCCTTCAAGTTGGATGGTTTGCGCTTGTGAACAGCAGTCTATAAGTCTGACCACAGATTTTCTATTGGATTGAGGTCTGGGCTTTAACTAGCCCATTCCAACACAATTACATGTTTCCCCTTAAACCACTCAACTGGGAGGAGTGGACGTGCTGACGTCATCGCGTTCCAAGTCAGAGCGGACGGGCGTTCGCATAGCCGGCCGGCCATCACTAATTCATGCTGTTTTTACTTCGATTTTATGTAAGTGTTTTTTTACTATAATAAACTCCTATTGTTCTACGGATTGACACTATGGTGAGCCCCCTTTTTCATTCCCGTTACACCGATCACCCTGTATGATACCTGAACCTGCGCAAGCATCCAGCGATCATTTGAAGTGAATATCTGTAGCTGTGCACGATGTGTCCCTGGATAAAGGCCCGGGCTGGGGTTTACAGCCGCAAGCTTTTTATGCTTGCCTTGTGGTAAGCGTGTATTCTCTACAGTGTTTTCACTTCTGGTGGTGGAATTTCGTTTGATGTTATTCATTTATTCAAGATATCGCTGTTTGTGTCAATTGAATCACTTCATTTTTGGACGCTTTCTCACAGTCCGTTTATTCACTTACGGTATGTCTTATTGATTTTGATATAATTCATCCAGGACTTATTCCTATCATATTTTCATTTCACCTATGACTATTTTATTGAGAGGGAATTTTTTTAGGTGGGTCAGCGCAGCTACATTTTTTGCTATTGTTACTAGTGTGTATTTTCACTTTTAGTTGCCGCTTTGTTCTTTGTTTTTGTTTTTAATTAGCGCAGTAACTTTTCTGTTTCAATGTGTGAAATTGCTGAAACAAAGAAATTATTACAAATGTTAAAAAACATCTAAAGCCTCATACACACGATCGGACTTCAAACAAACTTTTCTGTGGATTTTTGTTTGAAGAGCGTTGGCCGGGAACACCCATAGAATACACACGGCAGGACTTTTTCTGCAAGCTTTCCAAAAATCACGTGTTTTTTCTGCTCTTTACCGCCACCCTTTGGTCAACTTCTGCTTTTGTTGTTTGATTTTAACATTGGTTCTGGGCATACGTGTTTGTACTTTGGACTAAAGACTGCTGGATTTCTGTACACACGATAGGACTTTGCACCGTAGGACTTTTGTTGCCGAAAAGTTTGTCCGTTTGCAGAGTGAACTTTTGTCCGATGAAAACCGAAAAAGTTTGTCCGATGGAGCGTACACACGGTAGGATTTTTTTGAAAACCTGGGAATTTAGAAGTTTGTTGTCAAAAAGTCCTACCGTGTGTATGGGGCTTTAC
Source organism: Rana muscosa (assembly GCA_029206835.1). Lineage (NCBI taxonomy): Eukaryota > Metazoa > Chordata > Amphibia > Anura > Ranidae > Rana > Rana muscosa. The sequence goes on along the minus strand of CM055126.1, from coordinate 122,700,044 downwards.
AAGCAATTGTGAGTGTTGGAAACAGAAGTAGGTTACTGCTTTACATACTGAATAAATTCTAAATGTGAACATTTCATAGAAATATTTCTTCAAATTCTACAATTGAATATTACTACATTCCAGCTCCGCCAGTAAATTAGCTTACAGAAAATTAATCAAGGAGTCAAATCTGTTGCTCTGGTAAGCTCCTTGCTAGCTCTTTTTGCACCCTCACCTGAAATAGCTGTCTTACAAAAAATCTTTCCCTAAAAAATTGGAATGACTTAAGCCTCGTACACATGATCCGATTGTTAACAGGGGATTGCCTGTTGACAGACTGCTGTCCTAAAATCTGACCGTTAGCACGCTACTTTTGACAATTGTTGTCCAACTTTCGGCCAACAAATGTTGGATGACAGGCTAGTAAATTTTCAGTGGACATCGGTCAGTTGTCATATTTTCTAATGGTCAGTACACAAGTCTGTCACACAAAAGTTGAAAGTACAAACATGCATGCTCGGAATCAATGCTCACCAAACACGAAATTAGCAAAAGGGGCCCAAAGGGTGGCGCTCAAGAGCTGAAATTCCTTGTAGTACGTCACTACGTTTGTGTTTGTTGCCCGACAATTGTGTAGCATTAGTATGCAAGACAAGATCCTGGCACACACCCTTAAGACAAAAATCAGACTCTCGGTTGGCCAACAATCGGATCGTGTGTACGAGGCTTAAGGGACAGGCGTTTTCACTGTAGTAGCTTTAGAAAGTAAATATTATGCAAACTTTTTGTTTTGAAGTACTGTACCTTGATTGCACTTAGCTAATTTAAACTAAAGGTTTATTTTGTTTAATCAAATATTCTTTATTTCTTTTTTTATATAAACATTCTTATACATATAGTACTTCCTTCCATATGCACCAATATACATATCATTTAACCACAAGCATTAAAAGAATCCCCACCTCCACCCACCCTTTCACATTTTCCCACTTCCTCTCTCCTCCCCCCCTCCCTCCCTCCCATCCCCATGCTCCCTCCCCCCACTCTCTACCATACCTCCACCTCTATCCAGTGTTTCCATATATTCATAAATTTATTTCTATTTCCCCTCTTATTATATATAAATTCTTCTTTTCTAATGGTATTGTCTATTACTTTCCTCCATTCTATACCTGTTGGGGGGTCTTTTGCTTGCCACCTTTGCGCTATAAGTTTCCTACCTTGGAACAGACACCTTAATATTGCCGTTTGTATGTCTCCTGTGATTCCCCTTTCTTCTATCAGTCCCAGCACACATAGTCTAGCCTCTGGTTGTAAAGATGTCCCAAATACAAAGTTTATTCCATCTATTATCTCTTTCCAATACCAGTACAGTTTGGGACATCTCCAAATCATGTGTATCAAGTCTCCCTCCTCGTTTCTGAATCTCTGACACTTCGCATCTTGTCTACTACCAAACTGATACATTCTTTGGGGTGTATAATATGCTCTGTGTATTAGGTATAGTTGTGAAACCATTTGGGAGGGGGAGAGTGTGACTCTCGGACCTGCTTCTAATATCCTCTTCCACTGTTCTTGTGTTATTGGGCCCAGATCTCTTTCCCATTTTCCCTTGTTTTTAGTATCAGATCTCTCTTCTTGATCTACCTCACTTATGCACTTGTACATCTCCGATATTATCCCTCTAGATGTATACACGTTCACCAACCTGCGGAGCTGGGGCATTTCATTCCATACTGGTATTTCCTGCCCAAATTGCACATTCAAGGCATGTCTGACCTGTAGGTATCTGTAGAATGATTTATTGGGAACTGAGTACTCCTCTCTTATCTCCTGGAATGTTTTTATTCTTCCCTCTTTAAAAAGCTGTATCAAAAGGTGTACACCGCACTTATCCCATTCCTCAATTTTCCCCATAATTTTGAGCTCTTCTAAATTGCTATTATCCCAAATAGGGGAGAATTCTGAGAATCCACTATACCCCAGCATCTCCTTGACCGTTTCCCAACCTTTTACCATCAGTTTTCCTGTTGGACACCTTGAACAGAAAGAGTCCGCCTCCACTGCCTCCACTTCCGTATCATGACTTGTATCATTCAGTAGTAGATTCTTCCCAGCCTCCCTGCTCACCGGTAGATTACTTCCACTCATATGCTGGATTTGTGCAGCTAAGAAGTAGTATCTCGGATTGGGCAGTGCTAAGCCCCCCCTCTCTCTCGTTTGCTGTAAAGTGCGGAGGAAAATTCTTACCGCTCCATTTTTCCATATCAGTTCCCTAAATACGCTGTCCAATTTTTTAAACCAATACTTTGGGATCCATACTGGGGAGTTGTGTATGACATATAGGATCTGAGGCATCCAGACCATTTTGACAAGGTTGCAACGTCCGACCACCGAGAGTGGAAGTCTGTTCCACACGCGGCACTTCTGTCTTAACCTTGTCATTAATGGTACTAAATTATTAGCTATATATTGTCCTGGATCTCTTGTTATATTTATTCCCAGGTACTTCATCTGACTTACAACTTTAACTTGGGTTATCTGCTGTGTTATTGGGTCTATCGGCAAAAGTGCAGATTTTTCCCAGTTAATCCTCAGCCCTGAAATCTTACCATATTCTCCAATTATCCCCATTGCTGCATCCAGCGAGGACTGCGTGTCCCCCAAAAAGAGCAAAATATCATCTGCAATACATGGCAATCTTTTCCTCCCCAAAGTTTCCTCCTAAATCCCTGTACTTCTGGGGATGCCCTTATTGAAATAGCCAGAGGTTCCACTGCGAGGGCGAAAAGCAGGGGCGACAGTGGGCACCCCTTCCTTGTCCCCCTCGCCAATTGGAACCACTCTGAGCACTCACCATTTATTCTTATTTTAGCCCTTGGACCCTCATACAATGTCTTGACCCATTGGATGAACCTCGGGCCAAACTGAAACTCAGCCAGTACCCTCCACAAGAAGTGCCACTCAAGGCTATCAAACGCCTTGGTTGCGTCTAGAGACAAAATAGCTATTGTCCCTCCGTTTTCTATTGGCAGTTGAATGTTTAAATATGTCCTTCTTATATTGATACTTGTGGACCTGCCTGGAATAAATCCAGTCTGGTCCGGGTGCACCAATTTCGCAACTATTCTATTAAGTCGTGTTGCCAGTACAATAAGAGAGATATCGGCCTATATGATGCTGCATCAACCTGACTTTTCCCCTCCTTAGGAAGCACTATAATTGTTGCCTCTGTCATAGACAGAGGTAACTTCCCTTCTTTAGCTGCCCAATTAAGCACTTCCAGGAGTTTTGGAAGCAGCACCTCACTGTAAGTCTTATATATTTCTATTGGCAGTCCAGGGGCCTTCTGGTTCGCCATATCTGCTGTTGCCTTTTGTAATTCTTCCAGCGTCAGTGGTGCCTCCAATCCTTCCCTATCTTCCATTGATAGTGGGGGGATTCGTAGCCCTTCAAAAAAGGTTCCCATCCTCTTTCTACATTTTCTGATGGTGTACTACTATTCAAGTTTTGATAGTAGTTTTTAAAGACTTCTGTTATTTCCCTGGTGCCTCTCCTAATCACCCCTTCTTTATCACATATAGCCGAGATGACTGAGGAGGGGGCGTTGGCCCTAACGATCAGGGACAACATCCTCCCCACTCTCTCTCCCTCCCCAAAGAAGGTCTGTTTTTGAAACAACATTTTATTTTCTGCTTTTTTTACTAACAAATCTTTATATTCTTCCTGGCTTTCCATCCATTCTTTATGTTTCTCTGTAGTTGGATTTTCCACATATTTTACTTCAGCCCTTCTCACCTTTTCCCTTCCCGTAACCTCCTTGGCTTGTGTTTGTTTTTTAACGTATGAAATTTTTTGTAATAGGGCTCCCCGAAGGAAGGCTTTCAAGGTATCCCAAATAATTCCTTTCGGTTCTGATCCTTCATTCAATTTCATGAATTCTTCCAGACTAGCATGAATTCCCCCCGCATCGTTAATTACTTCCAACCAAAATGGGTTCAACTTCCAATCCCCTTTACTAAGATTCCTACTTGTATTTATTTCAAAAATTACTGAAGCATGATCCGAGATACTTCTCGGTTCATATTTCACCTCCCCCACCTCGCTCAAAGCATCCTCACTACAAAGCACCAGATCTATCCTGGACAAGGTCGCGTGCGTTTTTGAATGACAAGAAAACTGTTTTTCCTCCGGGTGTCTCACCCTCCACACGTCCACCAGTCCCATCTCTCCACAAAATTGGAGGAGGGGGCTGCAAGATGTGCCACTGGAGGAGACCCCGGACGGGAACCTATCCACCTTTTTATTCATAGTCATGTTGAAATCTCCCGTCACTATGACTGGCACCCCTTCCTTGTCCATGGAAAACTTCATCAGCTCTTCCAAAATTTCAGTGCTGAATGGTGGTGGAATATTAATATTAGCCAGTACATATTCTCTTGTCTCTATCTGACAAAAAAGGAATATAAACCGCCCTTTCTCATCCACCTTACTCTGCCTGCAGGAGAACACTATTCCAGAATCAATCAGCACGCTCACACCCCTTAATAAAAAAAAAAGGTTTATTTTGGGCTTTGAAGTGAAACTCCACTGTTGTTTCTGCAAAACGCACTAAAAACGCATAGGTGTGAGCCTATTCTAATGCCCTGTACACACGATCGGATTTCCGATGGAATAAAATCCAATAAAATTTTCCGTCGGAATTCCGATGAAGCTGACTTCCATCAGTCATGTATACACACCATCAGACAAAATTCTGACCGTCAAAAACGCGGTGATGTAAAACACCCAGACGAGCCGAGAAAAAGTTCAATGCTTCTGAGCATGTGTCGACTTGATTCTGAGCATGCGTGGGTTTTTTCTCCGTTGGAGTTCCACACAGACGATCAGAATTTCCTATCGTTTTTTTTTCCATCGGAAAAATTTAAAACATGTTCTATTTTTTTACACCGATGGAAAAAAGTCAGATGGGGCCCACACACGATCGTTTTTTCCAATGAAAAAAGTCCATCTGACTTTTTCATCGGAAAAACCGATCGTGTGTACAGGGCATAAGGGAATTGATTTGAAGCACTGGACACTTTGATAATATTTATTATTTGTGATGCACTGGACACTTTGTAAATATCATATGTGGAGCACCTGATAAGATTAATTATATATGAAGCACTCGTCACTTTGATGTAATTATGGCACTTTATTAATGTCATATAAGGTATTTTGGTAATGTTTATAGATTTTTTATATATACTTTTTTATGTAATTAGCGCTGTATACATATTTTTTTTTAATTTATTGACACCATAGCGTGCCCAATCCAGCAGCTCTTATTTAGTTATTTATTCATCTGTATTGATCGCAAGTATATAATTATTGTAATAATCTCCTTCATCTTTGCGTAACATAGTAGAATATAAAGAGAAGGAACAAGCTGATTTTTTCCTGATTCGGTAGGGCAGCCATATTCAAAATGAATGTCCTGCCTCGGCTGCTTTATGTCATGCAAGCAATAACTATTCGTCTGCCCCTGGAATTCTTTTCCTCCTACAGGACCAAATTTACTTTGGTGCAACAAGCGTCCCCAGATCAGTTGTGCTCATCTTGTATTCCCCAAATCCAAAGGGGGCATAGGCCTTCCTGACTAGGCATGAGCTCGGTGTTCGAGTCGAACACACGTTCGACTCGAACATAGGCTGTTCGCTCGTTCGACGAAGATCGAACGTTATGGGCCGTTCGCGCCAAATTCGAGTGACGCAAACGGCCCACAATATACTGCGCCATCGCAGTACAATCCCGGCGCTGTGATTGGCCAAGCATGCACTGTGACCCCGCATGCTTGGCCAATCACAGCGCCAGCAGCGAGGAGAGCCACAATTGGCCACAGGCAGGATGCCTGTGGCCAATCATAGCTCAGGGGGGTTTAGTACACGCCCCACACTATAAAAGGCCGCCAGCGTGGCGGCCTCGTGCAGTGTGTTCCGGCGTGCAGGGAAAGAGATAGATAGGCAGGGACAGTGTGTTCTGTGTTCTATTTTTTTCTCAGGCATCTGCAGGAGTTAGTGGGTGTTGTGTGCCTCCAGCACAGTATACACCTGGATCTAAACTTTATTGCTGTTCTCTTAGCTAGGTAGGCAGGCAGGTAAAGAGATACATAGGCAGGGACAGTGTGTTCTATGTTCTATTGTTTTCTCAGGCATCTGCAGGAGTTAGTGGGTGTTGTGTGCCCCCAGCACAGTATACACCTGTATATACCCGTCATTACTGTTCTCTAATACAGGCATCTGCAGGAGCAGGGATGAGCCGAACACCCCCCTGTTCGGTTCGCACCAGAACCTGCGAACAGACAAAATGTTCGTGTAAACTTTAGAACCCTATTAAATACAATGGACTCGAACGTTCGAAATCTAAAGTGTTAATTATAAAGGCTTATATGCAAGTTATTGTCCTAAAAAGTGTTTGGGGACCTGGGTCCTGCCCCAGGGGACATGTATCAATGCAAAAAGAAGTTTTAAAAACGGCCGTTTTTTCGGGAGCAGTGATTTTAATAATGCTTAAAATGAAAAAATAAAAGTGAAATATTCCTTTAAATTTCGTACCTGGGGGGTGTGTATGATGTGCATGTGAAGTGGCGCATGTTTCCCGTGCTTAGAACTGTCCCTGCAAAAAATGTCATTTTTGAAAGAAAAAAATGCATTTAAAACTGACTCGCGGCTATTAATGAATTGTCGGCTCCCGGCAATACATACAAAAGTCATTGATAAAAAAAAAAAAAAAAAGCGTGGGGGTTCCCCAGAATTCAATTACCAGGCCCTTCAGATCTGGCATGGATTTTAAGGGGAACTCCACCCCAAGTTTAAAAAAAAAAATGGCATGGAGTCCCCCTAAAAATCCATACCAGACCCCTTATCCGAGCACGCAACCTGGCCGGCCGCAGGGGAAAAGGGGGGGACGAGAGAGCGGCCCCCCCTCCCTCCTGAACCGTACCAAGCCACATGCCCTCAACATGGGGAGGATGTCCCCATGTTGATGGGGACAAGGGCCTCATCCCCACAACCCTTGCCCGGTGGTTGTGGGGGTCTGCGGGCGGGGGGCTTATCGGAATCTGGAAGACCCCTTTAACAAAGGGGACCCCCAGATCCCGCCCCCCCCTATGTGAATTGGTAAGGGGTACATTGTACCCCTACCATTTCACAAAGAAAGCGTAAAAAAATGTTTAAAAAAACACACAAACACCTTGAAAAAGTCCTTTATTTAAAAAAATAAATAAATAAACATTCCAGCGGTGAAATCCAGTGTCCCGCGGCGATCCCGATGTCCAGCGCTGTCCTTCATTGGTTGTGCCTGAGCGGACCTGATGGGGAACTCCCTCTCAGTATTTTAAATGTATAGACCCGCCCCTTCTAATGTTCCCCATCAGGTCCGCTCAGCGGGCGAGATGCAGAACATGAGAAGGCGCGGGTTTATACATGTATTACCAAAGTGAGAGCAGTTCCCCATCAGGTCCGCCCCCTCGGTATGTCGGACCCGCCTACGTCATTGGCTTGAGCGGGGAACTTCCTTCACTATGTAAATTTAAATTACACAGTGAAGGAAGTTCCCCGCTCAAGCCAATGACGTAGGCGGGTCCGACATACCGAGGAGGCGGACCTGATGGGGAACTGCTCTCACTTTGGTAATACATGTATAGACCCGCCCCTTCTCATGTTCCGCATCTGGTCCGCTGAGCGGACCTGATGGGGAACTTTAGAAGGGGCGGGTCTATACATTTAAAATACTGAGTGGGAGTTCCCCATCAGGTCCGCTCAGGCACAACCAATGACGGACAGCGCTGGACATCGGGATCGCCGCGGGACACTGGATTTCACCGCTGGAATGGTTTTTTTTTTTTTTTTAATAAAGGACTTTTTCAACGTGTTTGTGTGTTTTTTTAAACAATTTTTTACGCTTTCTTCGTGAAATGGTAGGGGTACAATGTACCCCTTACCAATTCACATAGGGGGGGGCCGGGATCTGGGGGTCCCCTTTATTAAAGGGGTCTTCCAGATTCCGATAAGCCCCCCCGCCCGCAGACCCCCACAACCACCGGGCAAGGGTTGTGGGGATGAGGCCCTTGTCCCCATCAACATGGGGACATCCTCCCCATGTTGAGGGCATGTGGCTTGGTACGGTTCAGGAGGGAGGGGGGGCCGCTCTCTCGTCCCCCCCTTTTCCCCTGCGGCCGGCCAGGTTACGTGCTCGGATAAGGGGTCTGGTATGGATTTTTAGGGGGACTCCACGCCATTTTTTTTTAAATTTGGGGTGGAGTTCCCCTTAAAATCCATGCCAGATCTGAAGGGCCTGGAATGGATATTTGGGGGAACCCCACGTCAATTTTTTTTATTTGCGGCGGGGTTCCCCTTAATATCATTCCAGACCTGAAGGGCCTGGTAATTGAATTCTGGGGAACCCCCACGCTTTTTTTTTTTTTTTTATCAATGACTTTTGTATGTATTGCCGGGAGCCGACAATTCATTAATAGCCGCGAGTCAGTTTTAAATGCATTTTTTTCTTTCAAAAATGACATTTTTTGCAGGGACAGTTCTAAGCACGGGAAACATGCGCCACTTTACATGCATATCATACACACCCCCCAGGTACGAAATTTAAAGGAATATTTCACTTTTATTTTTTCATTTTAAGCATTATTAAAATCACTGCTCCCGAAAAAACGGCCGTTTTTAAAACTTCTTTTTGCATTGATACATGTCCCCTGGGGCAGGACCCGGGTCCCCAAACACTTTTTAGGACAATAACTTGCATATTAGCCTTTATAATTAACACTTTAGATTTCTCCCATAGATTTTTCGAATTTGCCGCAAACACCCCAATTTGTTCGCTGTTCGGCGAACGGGCGAACAGGCAATGTTCGAGTCGAACATGAGTTCGACTCGAACTCGAAGCTCATCCCTATGCAGGAGTTAGTGGCACAGTGTACACCTGTATATACCCGTCATTACTGTTCTCTAATACAGGCATCTGCAGGAGTTAGTGGCACAGTGTACACCTGTATGTACCCGCCATTACTGTTCTCTAATACAGGCATCTGCAGGAGTTAGGGGCACAGTGTACACCTGTATATACCCGTCATTACTGTTCTCTAATACAGGCATCTGCAGGGGTTAGTGGCACAGTGTACACCTGTATATACCTGTCATTACTGTTCTCTAATACAGGCATCTGCAGGAGTTAGTGGCACAGTGTACACCTGTATATACCCGTCATTACTGTTCTCTAATACAGGCATCTGCAGGAGTTAGTGGCACAGTGTACACCTGTATATACCCGTCATTACTGTTCTCTAATACAGGCATCTGCAGGAGTTAGTGGCACAGTGTACACCTGTATATACCCGTCATTACTGTTCTCTAATACAGGCATCTGCAGGAGTTAGTGGCACAGTGTACACCTGTATATACCCGTCATTACTGTTCTCTAATACAGGCATCTGCAGGAGTTAGTGGCACAGTGTACACCTGTATATACCCGTCATTACTGTTCTCTAATACAGGCATCTGCAGGAGTTAGTGGGTGTTGTGTGCCTCCAGCACAGTATACACCTGGATCTAAACTTTATTGCTGTTCTCTTAGCTAGGTAGGCAGGCAGGTAAAGAGATACATAGGCAGGGACAGTGTGTTCTATGTTCTATTGTTTTCTCAGGCATCTGCAGGAGTTAGTGGGTGTTGTGTGCCCCCAGCACAGTATACACCTGTATATACCCGTCATTACTGTTCTCTAATACAGGCATCTGCAGGAGTTAGTGGCACAGTGTACACCTGTATATACCCGTCATTACTGTTCTCTAATACAGGCATCTGCAGGAGTTAGTGGCACAGTGTACACCTGTATATACCCGTCATTACTGTTCTCTAATACAGGCATCTGCAGGAGTTAGTGGCACAGTGTACACCTGTATGTACCCGCCATTACTGTTCTCTAATACAGGCATCTGCAGGAGTTAGTGGCACAGTGTACACCTGTATATACCCGTCATTACTGTTCTCTAATACAGGCATCTGCAGGGGTTAGTGGCACAGTGTACACCTGTATATACCCGTCATTACTGTTCTCTAATACAGGCATCTGCAGGAGTTAGTGGCACAGTGTACACCTGTATATACCCGTCATTACTGTTCTCTAATACAGGCATCTGCAGGAGTTAGTGGCACAGTGTACACCTGTATATACCCATCATTACTGTTCTCTAATACAGGCATCTGCAAAAGTTAGTGGCACAGTGTACACCTGTATATACCCGTCATTACTGTTCTCTAATACAGGCATCTGCAGGAGTTAGTGGCACAGTGTACACCTGTATATACCCGTCATTACTGTTCTCTAATACAGGCATCTGCAGGAGTTAGTGGCACAGTGTACACCTGTATATACCCATCATTACTGTTCTCTAATACAGGCATCTGCAGGAGTTAGTGGGTGTTGTGTGCCTCCAGCACAATATACACTACCCACTTGCTGTTTTTCCCATCTCCCTGCAGGCCATTACTATGTCTGGAAGGCCAACAAAGAGAGGCAGACAGTCACGAGCCAATAAAAGAGGGCAAGCAGGCTCAGTGTCTGGGAGCAACAGTGCTGGTCATGGACGCGGTGCATTGTCATCAGCACGTGGCCATGGGACACGCTTGTCCTTATTTTCAGCAGCTGGACGTGTTGAGCCGCATCATGCCGAATACTTGGTAGAGTGGATGACCAAGCCCTCCTCATCCTCCTCATCCTCTCTCACCCAGGCTCAGGGTACTGGCAAAGCAGCTGCCAAAGCGTCCTCTTCCCTCGTATCAATGTCATCATCAGTCACTCCTTCCCTAGACCCACCATGTCATCCTGAGGAGTCCCCCGAACTGTTTGAGCACAGTGTTGGGTACATGCTCCAGGAGGATGCCCAGCGTTTTGAAGGGTCTGATGATGATACCCAGCTAGAGGAAGGCAGTAGCGTGAGCGCAGAAAGGGGGGATGCTCAAGAAGGACAGCAATCTGGCAGTCATGTTCCAGCAGCTGCAGCATACTGCCAGATTGGCTCCAGTGATGAGGAGGGAGGGGATGATGAGGTCACTGACTCCACGTGGGTGCCTGATAGGAGAGAGGAGGAGGAGGAGGATGAGGAGGAGGCACATCTCCAACGAGGCAGGATGCCCTCCGGGGGCCAGCGTAAGGGCAGCACACCGACTGAATCACAAAGCAGAGCTACGCCAGTGCAGGGCGCTGCCTCTGCCCGTTATTCCAAAAGTTCTTTGGTGTGGCCCTTTTTTGAGTCGAGTGCATCAGATCGCACCGCTGCTATTCGCAACATATGTCTCAAGCGTATCTCGCGTGGCCAAAACATCACCCACTTGGGCACCACTTGCTTGACTAGACATATGTTGACCTGCCATGCAGCTCGTTGGCAAGCGTACCTTAAAGACCCACACCAAAGAACAAAGCGGACCTCTCCTTGCTCCTCATCAGCTAGGATCTCCAACCCCACTATACCTTTAGTCCTCCCTGAAACCTGCACTGAGAGGAATGAAGGTGTAGAATTAGGTGTGTCACAGCCAAGTACTTGCGGGCACTCTGCTAGCAGTACACCGACGTCCGATTGTAGCAGGCAAATTTCCCTGCCCCAGCTGCTGGACCGTCAAAAGAAGTTCACTCCCAGCCATCCACATGCCCATCGGTTGAATGCTAGCTTGGCTAAATTGCTAGCAATTCAACTGCTGCCTTTTCAGTTGGTAGACTTGGCCCCCTTCCGTGAGTTTATGCAATGTGCGGTTCCTCAGTGGCAGGTTCCCAAACGCCACTTTTTCTCACGGAAGGCGATTCCGGCTCTCTACCGGCATGTGGAAGGCAATGTTCATGCCTCGCTGGACAGGGCGGTCAGCGGTAAGGTGCATATTACTGCTGACTCATGGTCCAGCAGGCATGGACAGGGACGTTACCTTTCTTTCACGGCCCATTGGGTCACTCTTTTGGCAGCTGGGAAGGATGCAGGACAGGGTGCAGTAGTGTTGGAGGTTGTTCCGCCGCCAAGCCTCCAAAATGCTACTACTGGTTGTGACACACCTCTCTCCTCCACCCCCTCCTCTTCTTCTTCCTCCATGGCCTCTTTCTGTGCTTTGTCCTCAGAACCAGCGGTGTTCCGTAGGCGTTCAAGGGGCTACGCAAGTACGCAGGCAAAAAGATGCCATGCCGTGCTTGCGCTGGTCTGTTTGGGGGACAGGAGAACACACTGGGGCAGAGGTTCTGTCAGCTCTGCAGGGGCAGGCCAAGAGGTGGTTGACGCCACGCCAGCTTAAGCCTGGAATGGTGGTTTGCGACAATGGCACCAACCTCCTCTCCGCCCTCCGACAGGGACAACTGACCCATGTGCCCTGTGTGACTCACGTCCTTAACCTGGTGGTGCAGCGGTTCTTGGGCAGGTACCCGGGCTTACAGGATGTCCTGAGGCAGGCCAGGAAAGTCTGTGTGCATTTCCGCAGATCATATAATGCCAGTGCTCGGCTGGCTGAGCTGCAAAAGGAGTTGAACCTGCCCAAGAACCGCCTTATATGTGACATGCCCACCAGGTGGAACTCAACGTTGGCCATGCTGCAGCGGCTGCACACGCAGCAGAGGGCCATCAATGAGTACCTGTGCGACTACGGCACCAGGACAAAGTCAGGGGAGCTCGCGTTTTTTTCACCACGCCAGTGGGGCATGATCAGGGATGCATGCACTGTCCTGGCACCATTTGAGGAGGCCACGAGGATGGTGAGCAGTGACAGTGCATGCATCAGTGACACTGTACCTCTTGTCCACCTGCTGGAGCATACGCTGCGTGGAATAATGGACAGGGCACTTGAGGCAAAACAGAGGCAGGAAGAGGAGGACTTCCTTGCCTCTCAAGGCCCCCTTTACCCAGACAGTGTTCCTTGTGTCCCACCCATCACACAGGAAGAGGACGAGGAGGAGGATTGTGTCAGCATGGAGGTGGAGCATGGCACTCAGCATCAACAGCAGCAGTCTTTTAGGGAGGATTTACAGTCCCAAGAAACCCGTGGACTTGTACGTGGCTGGGAGGAGGTGGCTGCGGATCATGTCGTCCTTAGTGACCCAGAGGACTCCGGACCGAATGCCTCAGCTAACCTACGCTGCATGAAATACAAACAATATTCGCGCTACTAACAAATGTGAGCAGCTACAATGCCTATGGAAAAAGCAAAAAACAAACAATATACAAAAAATGTAGCGCTATACATAAAAATTATATACAAAACACCCAAGTGTGGTGCTCAAAACAAATGAATATAAAAAAGTCAGTGAAAAGTCCAAAATGGACAAATTATGTGTGTAAATAGAGTCTTTGATGACCATTCAAACGTGGATAATCTTGAAACACAACTGGTGACTTTCAAAGAACAAATGACTATAACGTGATCACCACCAAATGGAAAGGAGGCTTACCAGATGGAATGGACCCAGTAAACGTATGTCTAAAGGGTCAAACAGGCTTGGTACATGTATACTCGTAGGTCTAGGGTCCTGGCTGGCGTTGCACACATCAATGTCCAAAATCCAGGGTCTAGTGGTGTCACCAAATATAAAAAAAAGGGAGATTCCACTGCTGCCACTGAACATTTTGCAAAGCGCTACGTATACTGCTTGAATGTAAGTGTATCTACCTGCATTTAATAAATAGTATCTACGTTATTATGCTATGTGCCCTCTCCTTCTTTCCTACAATATGGTTCCACTGTGAGCTATCCCATCATCATACCGGGTTCCGATATTTGGTGACACCACTAGACCCTGGATTTTGGACATTGATGTGTGCAACGCCAGCCAGGACCCTAGACCTACGAGTATACATGTACCAAGCCTGTTTGACCCTTTAGACATACGTTTACTGGGTCCATTCCATCTGGTAAGCCTCCTTTCCATTTGGTGGTGGTCACGTTATAGTCATTTGTTCTTTGAAAGTCACCAGTTGTGTTTCAAGATTATCCACGTTTGAATGGTCATCAAAGACTCTATTTACACACATAATTTGTCCATTTTGGACTTTTCACTGACTTTTTTATATTCATTTGTTTTGAGCACCACACTTGGGTGTTTTGTATATAATTTTTATGTATAGCGCTACATTTTTTGTATATTAACCTACGCTGCATGGCCTCCCTGATCCTGCAAAGTCTGCAGAAGGATCCTCGTATTCTTTGGATCAAGGAGAGGGACCATTACTGGCTGGCCACTCTCCTTGATCCACGGTACAAGGGTAAGGTTGCGGACCTTATCTTGCCGTCGCAGAGGGAGCAGAGGATGAGACAACTCCGGGAATCCTTGCAGAAAGGTCTGTGCAATGCGTTCCCAGAGACTGGGAGGTTACAAACTCCTGGTCCTGGACAACGAGTTGCTGAGGCTTCGGTTAGTAGCAGAAGGAGCGGTGGAGAAGGTGGCCGTCTGACCGATGCGTTCAGACAACTTTTTAGTCCGCAGCCCCAAGGTATGATCGGTTCCAGCAACCATCGCCAGCATCTGATATACATGGTGCAGGAATACCTAGGGGCAAGGTCAGACTTGGACACCTTTCCCACCGAAAAACCTCTGGCTTACTGGGTCTTGAGGATGGATCACTGGCCAGAGCTTGCACAGTATGCAATTGAGCTACTGGCCTGTCCTGCATCCAGTGTTCTTTCGGAACACACATTCAGTGCTGCTGGAGGCTTTGTCACGGATCACAGGGTGCGCCTGTCCACCGACTCGGTTGATCGACTGACCTTCATAAAGATGAACCAGTCTTGGATCACCACCAGCTACCAAGCACCTGAAGCTGATATAACAGAATAATTTATTTTCAAATGTTACATCCTTTCAAGACTGATGCTGATGCTGAGTGACTGTCCTGTTATGTTGACTGACTATCCTCCTCCTCCTCAATGATCCGATTCTTGATGATAGCTTGGAAGAACTTTTTTGTTTCTGGGTGCCACCACCAATGGCTAAGGCCCAATTTTTCAGCCCCTGTTTAACAGGGGCGTGTAATTAAAATTTTTGATGCAATACTTTGCAACAGGGCTCATTGCTGTGCTCCAAGTACAGTATCTGTGAGGGATTGCAGTGTTGTGGCACCAGTGCCTAAGGCCCAATTTTTTGGCCCCTGTTTAACTGGGGCGTGTAATTACAATTTTTGATGCAATACTTTGCAACAGTGCTCATTGCTGTGCTCCAAGTACAGTATCTGTGAGGGGTTGCAGTGTTGTGTCACCAGTGCCTAAGGCCCAATTTTTCTGGCCCTGTTCAAAAGGGGCATGTAATTACAATTCTTGATCTAATAATTCGCAGCAGGGCCCATTCCTGCGCCCACCAAGAGTAACTGTGAGGGCTTACAGTGTTGTGGCAACACCACCACCACCACCAAATGCCCAATTTTTCTGCCCCTCTTCAACAGGGGCATGCAATTACAATTCTTGATCTAATAATTTACAGTAGGGCCCATACATGCGCCCACCAAAAGTAACTGTGTTGTAGCACCAGCACCACCACCAAAGGCCCAATTTTTCCTACCACTGTTCAACAATGGCATGTAATTACAATTCCTGATATAATAGTTCACAGCAAGGCGTTCCAGCGCCCACCAAGAGTAACTGTGAGGGCTTACGGTGTTGTGGCAACACCAACATGTAAGGGGCAAATTTCAGAAGAGTATATACGGCAGGCCCCTACTTTCAAACATCCAACTTACAAACGACTCCTACTTGCAAACGGAAGGAGTCAACAGGAAGTGAGAGGAAATCTACCCCTAGGAAGGGAAATTCTCTCCTGTAAGAGTTAATATGGGAAAAAGGTGTCTCCTCTCTACTGATGCTTTATCACCAATCCTTGTTTCAATAAAAACCCCACTTTTTAAAAACATTTGTCATTGGGACGGAAAGTGAGGTGAAATGTTCTGAACAGGTGCACAGACAGCAAAACAAATGTTACAGGGGTGATAACCCTTCCCTATGTTTTCCAAAAAGCTTAAAAATATATTTTTTGGCTGGAGCTACACTTAAACAATGTACCTGTTCAAAATTACAAACAGATTCTACTTAAGAACAAACCTACAGTCCCTATCTTGTTTGCACCGCCTGTATACTGCTGTTCAGAGTATATAGGGCCTTTTTTTATTTTGGGTGCGGGGTTCCCCTTAATATCCATACAAGACCCAAAGGAGCTGGTAATGGGCTGGGGTGGGGGGGGGGGGGTGATGGGGGTAGCCATGCCATTTTTCTCAAAGATTTTCATCCATATTACCAGGACCAGACATTACATTAAAGCTGCAAGCAGTTTTAAATGGCTTTTTTTCCTTTAGAAATGTCATTTTGTGCAGGGACAGTTCTTAACACGGGAAACACATGCCACTTCACAGGTATACTTTAGACACCCCCCAGGTACAATATTTAAAGGAATATTTCACTTTTTTTTTGTTCACTTTATGCATCATTAAAATGACTGCTCCCGAAAAACGGCTGTTTTTAAAACTTTGTTTTGCATTGATAAATGTCCCCTGGGGCAGAACCCGGGTCCCCAAACCCTTTTTAGGACAATAACATGCATATTAGTCGTTATAATTAGCACTTTAGATTTTAAACGTTCGCGTCCATTGTATTTAATAGGATTCTAACGTTCGTGCAAACTTTCGGTCCGTTCGAAGGTTCTTGTGCAAACCGAACCGGGGGGTGTTCGGCTCATCCCTATTCCTGACCTCTGAAACTATTTATGGGTCTGTCACCTTACCAGGATAGTCTATAATTCCACGAGAGCAAGGGTAATTTTGGAGCACACGTTTTCCTCAGTGCCTGTGGTTTTAGCCCCCTGGCTTAGTCCTAAACACGTGCCCCCTGCCCTGCTGGACCACCCTCTCATCGGATCGTCACTAGGGATGAGCCGAACACCCCCCGGTTCGGTTCGCACCAGAACCTGTGAACGGACCGAAAGTTTGCGGGAACTTTAGAACCCTATTAAATACAATGGACTCAAAATCAAAAGTGCTTTAAAGTGTTTTAAAAACGGCCATTTTTTCGGGAGCAGTGATTTTAATGATGCTTAAAGCGAAAAAATAAAATAAGTGAAATTTTCCTTTAAATACCTGGGGGGTGTCTAAAGTATGCATGTGAAGTGGCACGTGTTTCCCCCTGTTTAGAACTGTCCCTGCACAAAATGATATTTCTAAAGGAAAAAAAGTCATTTAAAACTGCTTGCGGCTTTAATGTAATGTCTGGTCCCGGCAATATGGATGAAAATCATTGAGAAAAATTGCATGGGTACCCCCCCCAGCCCACTACCAGCTCCTTTGGGTCTTGAATGGATATTAAGTAGAATCTGTTTGTAATTTGGAACAGGTACATTTTTTTAAGTGTAGCTCCAGTCAAAAAATAAATATTTAAGCTTTTTGGAATACAAAGAGATTAGGGAAGGGTTATCACCCCTGTAACATTTGTTTTGCTGTCTGTGCACCTGTTCAGACCTGTTCAGCTCTCTGCCTGTGGTTTTATTATGAGAACACCACAAATTGTATTCAGGTTCCTTTAAATGAACGCTGTGCAAAGAACAGAAGTACACTACATGAAATTAATTCAGCTCCCTGCCTGTGGTTTTATTATGAGGTAAGCTTTAGGTGAAAGCTATGCAAAGAACAAAGTACACTAAGTGAAAGCCTGACTGCAGCTAGCACAATCACCTGCCGGCCTGTCACAGTATAGAGAATAACAGGAACTGACCTAGCTAAACTGAATACAGTGTATAAATATATATACAACACCTAGGATGCATATATATCCTCTACACACTGTAACTGCAGCTAACTGACTCGCCTGCCTGCTCTATCAAATTCAATATAAATGACACTGTCTCTCTCTGTAATCTCTCTTTAAACAACTCCAACACACTACACAAGGCCGCCAAGCTGGCCTTATATAGTGTGGGGCGTGTACTAAACCTCCTGAGCCATAATTGGCCAAAGCCACCCTGGCTTTGGCCAATTACGGCTCTCTGTTCAGACGGTGCTGTGATTGGCCAAGCATACAGGTCATAGTGCATGCTTGGCCAATCATCAACCAGCAATCCACTCGAATTTGGCGCAAACGGCCCATAATGTTCGATCTTCGTCGAACAATCAAACAGCCGATGTTCGAGTCGAACATGGGTTCGATTCGAACACGAAGCTCATCCCCAATCGTCACTATGCCGTGTTCATCCTCCAGGAAAACTGCTCTTTCCACCTCCCCAAGCCCCTTGACCTCCATACAATTTAACCCAGGGATGTTCAGTCAGTTCCTCTCAGGGGTATGGTCTCACCAGCGTATGTAGGCCAAACATTTTTTTCAGAATGGTAGGATGCTGAGCCTCAGTGCCAGGACATTCTTTTCCTTTCTGGTCACATATTTAATGGCGGCATTTCCTCTTGGGCCTCTGTGGTCAAGACCACTGACCCCTTTTGAATCCTTATGCTCCAGAGATGCGCCTCAACAACATTTGATTTCCTCAATCTAGCACTTTTCTTCAACAAACATTCACCAAAAGCCAGGAAAGCATGCCAATCCTGGGAGAAGGATCTTTTCCTTGAACTATCAGTAGAAGCTTGGGAATGTATCCATCACAGCCAGCACATCACAGCCACTCTTAACTCTAGCGCAGAGAGCTCCTCTATCCAAGATGTCTACTCCTGCCTAACGCCCGGCCTCACTAGAGGCAGAAGAGGGTCAGTCATCCTCCTTAGAGGTGGAGCAGGAATTTTCAGGGTTTGCGTTTACTATGGTCCAACTGTTCATTTGCGTGATCATGCATACCCTAGAGTGGAAGGATCCTGAGGCCCTGTCCACAAAGTTAAAACTATTTTTTTCCTTATGATGGGAGAAATAAAAGACTTACCGTGATTGTAAATGATCACCTTGTAAAACAACCCATTCCGTTTGAAATAGAAATGGAAGGCAAAACATTTGTGTATAGATATAAAAAATATATATATATATAAATAACTTTTTTCCCTTTTTTTAAAGGTGATCACAGTCCCTATGTTCTCAGCTGCATAAAAGCTGGGGAAGGAGAAAAAGCAGCACACTGTCTGATCATTAGAGGAGACCTGGCTGAGTACCCTGCACAGCTAGATAACTGACCATGGTGTGTTCTCCTGCTTAATGTGATCAGTTTTTATTAGGAAATTAAGGGGACTGGCAGGAACTCTAGGGCTTTAACACAAAGGAAGCAATGCAAATAGAACAGGATACTTTTTCATACAAGTACATGGAACATACTGGGGAAGTGGCACGAAAGTGGATAAGAGGTCATCCATGAGTAATCATTTACAAAAATGATATTCTATTTCAGAGGAAGACATTGGATGTGGCTATTTCAAGAGTAACAGGTGGAAAGTCATGTCTTCTTCTGCAAGACTGGTGGTTGAGGTGCCAGAGAGGGTGCTCTATTAGAGGTGCCCATACCAGATTCCGAGATTCAAGACCCTTTCACTAGAATAGGGACTTCAAGAAAGAATGGAAATGTACTCAGGCCACCTTTCTGAAAGCGCAGAGACAAAATGTCCTTTCAGCCCCTAAGGTGTCCTTAGTTAACTCATGATAGAAAACAAACTGTAACAAAATGAAAAATAGTACTGGGACTCAGTAAGACAGGTATCTGGTACCTTCAACAAGGTAAATGAACCTAAAAAAGAGAGTGAAATAATAAAGAAGAGTATTGGAGGAATAGGAGTAAGAGAAAGGGGGGATATAAACCCTACTTGGAGACCACCAAGGCTGGCAACAACGCCAGGCCAAAGTTCAGTATGACGGTTAAAGAAATGGTTAAAGTTTGGCTGATGTGGAGAAATCTTGCATTTGGCTAAGTAGATTTGTTTTGAATGTCAAGAGCATAGCATAAAAAGCATCTGCAGTGCAGGTCTGGAGGGAAATCAGGGTTAGTTTAAATTGTTGTGAGTGGGCCAACATGCATAGAAATGTTATATTTCCTAACTAGGAAGTTTCAGACATATATGAAAGAGGCTACTAGGGGAGGAACAGACTGGTTAGGTGGACAAAAACTGGGTGAACCTAGGGCATGAACGCCAGGGGTAACGGAGAGAGGTTTGACAATTTCCCAGAGTTTGGTCTATTAATGAAGAAACCAGTCAGGATTTCTGCTGAGAACAGCAGCCATAAAATACAGTTTGAGATGTGGATGGCCCATTCCACCCTCTGCCTTCTGTTTTACCAAAATTTCATGTCTTAATCAAGCTGATTTCCGAGACCAAAGGTATGTGAACAGTGCTGTATGCGGGAACTGACAAAATGAATGAAGAACATGAATTGGCAAGGTTTGAAAGATATACAAAAAAAAAAAGAGGTGTCACATTCACACGTACCTCGTAGGTGAGCCCGATAATGCAGAGGAAGGCCTTTCTTACGTATCTGACTCACGGCCCCTGGTAGAGCAGACAGGAGGCTTGGGAGTGCAGAGTGGTATGAGTGCCTGGCAGGGTTGCTGTCAGAAGACAACCTCTTGTGAAGGACTTGCCTGACTACATTCGTGACACTAGTGACTTTCTAGAGAAACTGGGGCCTTTCTCGATATTTTAGGATGAGTGGAAACTTGCTACAATAGACATTTCTTCTCTATACACTTGTATACCGAATGCTGCTGGCTTACAGGCCGTCAAACATTTTCTTGCCAAACAGGGCTCTCCTGGGTTACCAAGTGGCTATATACTTGAATGGGTTTATTCTTACTAACAACCATTTTATGTTTGAGTGGAGGGCATACACACAGATTCGGGGTACAGCCATGGGGAGCTCAGCAGCACCCTCATTCGCTAACTTGTTTGTTGGTTATCTCGAAGAGCACCATGTCTACCCATCTCCTCTATATACCATGCATGTAAAGAAATGGATGTGGTATACTGATGATATTTTTCTCATTTGGTCAGGTAGTGAGGATGACTTCACTGCGTTCGTTGACTTCCTATATAGTATTTTCCCAGGAATAGTGTTCAATCCCGAGTTTTCGTACAATCAAATTTCATTTCTTGACGTGCTTATCACCAATACCCATGGGACCATCACTACATCTCTATACACCAAACCCACTGACAGAAACACATTGCTTCATTTCCATAGTGCACATCTGCATAAAGAACTTGCCCAATTCACAATTTGTAAGGGTTTTACGCATCTGTTCAAATGAAAATGACAAAAGGAAGCAACTTGAGATAATGTATCACAAGTTTTTGGAAGGTGGGTACCCCACTTTGGCACTTGATCAGACCCTTGACAAAGCTTTGTCTGGGTGCACCAGGACCCCTAGCCCTGTTGCTCGTCCATTGATCATTCACACATACAATCAGGAATGAGGTGCGATTAATCGAGCAGCAGAACGTAACTTGAACATTTTACAATCCGACAGATCCTTAGGACCTACTATCAGGACCAAACCCATGATAGTGTATAAACGTGGAAGGACACTGCGTGACCATTTGGTACAGGCAGATCCCAGACATAAATATGCCAAAATTCCACTTAAAATATCTCAGAAAACGGGTTGTTATAAATGTTATAACTGTAATGTGTGCAATTCACTTTTTTTTGGTAAGCATTTTTCACATCCACATAGGGGTAACCAGTATCTGATATGAGAGTATTTTAATTGCAACACATATTTGAAATGCCCCTGCACATTGACATATGTGGAAAAAACTGTTGGCCCGTTTAAAAAACGATTTCAGAAGCGACATTAGGGTAGCCTTGGCCAAAATTGAAAAGGGCAAACAGGCTGACCCTAACAAACCTGTAGCAATGCACTTTGTGACATCTAAGCACCAAATCCATGAGCTACGTGGAATGGTGATTGAACACGTTAAGCTACCCAATAGGGGGGGGTGATCGAGACCGGTTACTCCTCCGCCGCAAAGCATACTGGATACACACATTAGGCATGGTACAGCCTGCTGGTCTCAACACTAATCTATCTCTCACATGTTTCATTGACGACAGATAATAATCTCTTCTTCATTTAGATTTTTCTTCCTTGGCATATTTGACCATGATACACACGATGATGTGACACCTGTATAATTCCGATTGATGCCTAGTCTGGGCAGTGCTTTATTGGGTATGGCCATGGTACGAGCATAGAGTGCTTCACATAGGAGCTAGTCGCTTGGGTTTCTTCTTTTTTTTTTTTTACTCGTGTTTTTTATATTTATTCCTTTTTTTTTATTTCTGTTATTTCTATTCATGTTTATTTTCGTGTTTATTTTTATTTTTATATTTATTTATATTTATCTTTACTTTTATTTACATTTGTTTATTTATTTTCATTTTTAATTATATTTATTTTATATTATATTATATTTATTTTTGTTTATTTCCATTTATTTTCATATTTACTTTATTTATTTTTATTAATTTTCTTTATTTTTCTTGTTTTTCTTGGTATTTTTCTGCTCCACCTTTTTCATGTTTCTGTTTTCCTTTTCTTCCTATCTTTCCCCTTTCTTTTTTCTTTCCCCCTGTATTTGCTGTATATTTTTTTTCCCCCCCATTTTTTCCTTTTACCGTTTGTCCTTCTTTTCCTTTTTTTTTTTTTATTTTCTTCCTTTTTTCTTCTCTTTTTTTTCCACTGTTTCTGTCTGTTGTGCTTTATTACTTTTTTTATTTTATTTTATTTTCTCCCCCTCTTCCCTCCCTTTCCCTGTTTTCCTTTCATAATTTCTTCTTCTATTTTTGTTTTTCTTATCTCCTCTTTATCGCATGCCCTCTTATCTTTGCCCTGCTCTTGGATTACTCTTCCCTTGCTTTGCTCGCTCTTCCCTTGCCTACACACTTGCACTTTCTCTATACACTGTGGTATACCTAATGCGGTGCCGGCTGTACGTCATGGCCATGGGCTCCGTGCAAATGCGCGGTATGCGTGGAACGCCGTGATTGGCGGCCAGGACTCCCGAACAGTAGCGTGACTGCTGAGTCCTAGTGGCTGCTTTCTTTGATCGGGCGCATCTGGTTGGTGTGCCCGATCTAGTACATGCACACTGACGCCAGACACGTGGGCTGTATTCTGCAATATTAAAGTTTTATTGCCTCTGCCTGCTGTAAGTCACTTTGATGCCTGTTAGTTTTTAACACTTTCTGGTGGGATTCACATTGACGTTACAGGGTGGGGGTGTTACAATTTTTACATTTTCTACATGTTTTGATTGGTGGCTAATGTATTTATATTCTGCTTTGACACTGTTGCACCTCATCACCTGACAAAGGGGCCCTGCCTGGCTCCAAAACGTTGCACTTTTTCTTTGTGATGTAATCTCTTTCATTAAAGAAACCTTTGGACGGAAGTTGTCGATCCATGGTGTGCTAGCGAATATGTGTGCTTGCTTGATGTTTCCAGGACCCAACTGGTAATCGCTGCAGCACCCACCACTTTATAAAACCATATTTGCCAGGAACGTGTGCGATAAGAATATTGACCAGATTGCTGTAAGAAGAGCCGTTCCGGGTTCCTGATGGAACTGTGATGAGTAGGAGCATAATAAGGGATCCGGACAGCGGGCAGGCTGGAACTGGATCACCTGATATCCGGACAACACACATCGGGATGCAAAAATATGGAGCACAGACAGGTACAGGCAGGCCAGGTCATACACAGGCAGGTGATACTGGAACAGATGCAGAAGCTGAGGCAGGATCAGAGTACAGGCTGGGCCGGTAACAGGTGGGCAGCGTGGTAATCAGAGGAGCAGGCAGGATCAAGGTCAAAGACAAGCCGGGGTCAGGTGCAGGCAGAGGGCAGGAAGAGTCAGAGGCGAGGCAGGTCAAACACATGGATGGATTACAGAAGCAGATTACAGGTAGCAAGGGTCACGGGAAAGCTGCGGATTAGACAGCACTGGTCTTGTTTACAAGCCCTGTTTAAATAGCCTGTTTGGCGCCCGGAATCGCACGCGCACTGATGCTCACAAACATGCACCAGCCCGGCCGCCAGTAATAGAATTCCTTCTGAGATGCACTTCCTGACAAAAAGACATGGATCTTATTGATGGACATTCTCCTTAGCCAGGAATGATGCAGAGACAGCCACTGTTGGGCCCAACAAAAGGAAATGTGCTTTTCAAAAAATCCTGTTCATGTGACAACAATGAGACATTGAGGCACTGTGATTTAGTAGCATTAATTTTGAATTTGCTGAAAAGTACTGATCCATTTCCATCAAAATGGAAAGGAATGTGATTTTAGGGTTGGATACATACAGAAGTAGGTCTTCTGCGAGTGAACTTAATTTATGGTGTCTGCCTTTAATCATAATGCCTTAGATTGCATCATTGGCTCTCAGAGCACTTGCCAGATATTCCATAGCAATGATATATAGAAACAGCATCCCTGATGAGTAAAATATAAACACAGAAATAATTGTGCACTTACTGCAAAAGAAATAATGCAGCAACCTATATTCCAGACACAAGGAAATACAAAAACAATTTATCTAAAAGTTGTGCAAAACCAATATCATTGTAGTGATCAATACAACGTTATATGTGCGAAAAAATAAAATAAATTCATATTAAACCTTAATAAACAATGTGCATCACATAAATGGTGAAATAAGAATCACATAATAGATTTGTGCATAACAAAATTGGTAAACTTCAAAGAAAAATATAAAAAGGTCCAAATGTAAAATCTTGTAAATGATGAGAATCCATGTGTAAGAATCCCAAACCACCTCACAGACAAGTGTGGCAGTTCCCTTACCAAACATTAATGAAACCCAAATGATAAGAGATCAACAGTGCAGAAATCATCCAAATGAGGGACCACCACTCAGGGAACCATCGACTGCACCACTTCCATGGTCCTTCACTGGTTATCCAAAGGTAGCACCTCAAATAATAATGGATAGGAAAAAGAACAAAGGTTCATAGAGTAGTATGCTAAAACCACACAATTTATTAAAAGAAGATTTACTTACAAAGGTTGCAGAGTAACAAAGACAACATTTACCACATCAGGAATCAACAGCAGGTGTATGACATCATATGCCACTGGCCTCGCCCTATTCACATTTTGTCTGGTGCAGCGGATGTCTCCAGGTGAGTGCTGAGCAAACGTTCAGTGCTATATAAATCCTGTATAATAATAATAATAATAAATAAAATGGATCCAGATCCGAACCAATTGGGCTTTCATCAAGATGTCTATGCCCAGAACACTGGAGTATGGAGCCTCCCTCAAATAGATCTGTTTGTGTCCCCATACAATCTCAAAGTTCCCAGGTTCCTCTATTGCTACCCTCACCTGTTGTTGGAGGGAGTAGACACACTCACTCACCCATAGAGTTGTTGCCTAGCATATGTCTCCTCCACTGTTGTTGATCATAAAGTTCCTAGTTAGATTATTGTCAGAGAGTCTCACTGTGATGGTGATTATATCTATTGGCCCCACAGGCTGTGGTTTGCCCTGGCCATTGAGCTCAGTTTGTGCCCACCACTTCAGCTACCAGTATTTCAACTGCTCTTGTTTTGGGGGAGATGCTAAGCCCTCACCCTGCATGTCTTGCCTTGATGGCTAAGAAGTTGAGAGGGAAGATTCAGCAGATTTAGGCTGTTCTCTGGCTGTGATGGGAACATTGTAGGGCTCCAGGAAGTCATCAACAAATAATATCTATTCTAAAGTCTAGGTGTCATGGTTAGGGGTCAACTTTGGAGACTAGTAGCTATAGCAGCAGAGAGGCTCCCGCTGACTAACAGTATGAGTTACAAGCAGGTCACCCTGGCAGATGACGCTGGCTCAACCAAGGTGCAGGATCTAAGCATTAACTGGCATTCACCAGAGCTCCTGATGGTGGAGATGGGTTTGTTAGTACCAGGTTACAGTCCTCAGGATTGCCCCATCAGGAGGTGAGAAACCTGAGGTCCAGTAGCAGATATAGCAGGTAGGGATTAAGTGGAAGCATAGTCCATAAACAAGCCCCAGGGTGGTAACAAGTGGTTGCAAGCTGGGATCAAGCAGAAGCGTAGCCGAGAAACAAGCCAAGGGTTGATAGCGAATTGTTGCAGGTTGGAATCAAGCAGAAGCATAGTTGTGGAACAAGCTATAAAGGTCTACCCCCACTATACCTCATTACCTCTCCAGTTGTAGACTATAGCAGGCAATTTTCTCTGCCCCATCTGCTGCAGCGGGAAAAAAAATACAGTCACTGCCACCAGCATGCCCAGTGTCTAAATTCAAGCTTGTCAAAGCTGCTGTCTTTACAACTCCTGCCTTTCCGTCTGGTGGATTCTGCCCCCTTCCGTGAATTTGCAAAATGTGCTGTACTACAATGGCAGGTTCCCAGGTTTCACATAAGGCCATTCCAGCTCTCTACCATCACATGGAATGCAATGTTTTGGCACTGTTGGGCAAGGCAGTCAGCCGCAAGGTCCATGTTACTGCTGACACGTGGTCCAGTAAGCATGGTCAAGGAAAATATATTTTTTGTTCACAGCACACTGGGTAACTCTGCTTGCAACTCGGAAAGGATGCAGGGCAGGGGATAGTACTGCAGCTTGTTGTGCCGCCACGTCTCCATACAGCTAGTGGTGGTGATGCAAGAGTTGTGAGCTCCACCCCTCCTCCTCCTCCTCCATGCCCTCCTCTGTTGAATTGTTCTATGAACCACAAGAACCTCCTACCGCTTAAGCGTTCAAGGGACTATTCAATGAGTCAGGCTAAAAGGTGCCATGCAGTGATTCAGCTGGTCTGTCTAGGAGACAGGAGCCACACCGGAGCAGAAATTCAGGCAGCTTTGCTGGGACAGGCCCAGAGGTGGTTCATGCCATGCCAGCTGGAGCCAGGAATAGTGGTGTGCGATAATGGCACTAACCTCCTGTCCACCCTTAGACAGGGAAAGTTGACACATGTGCCATGCGTGGCACATGTCCTTAATTTGGTGGTGCAGCGTTTCTTAAATAGGTACCCAGGGTTGAAAGATCTGCTAAAGCAGGCTAGAAGAGTCTGTAGCCATTTTAGGTGGTCATACACAGCCAGTGCTTGTTGGCTGAAATTCAGTGGGAATTCAACCTGCTCCTAAAACTGCCTGATTTGTGACATGCCCACCAGGTGGAACGCAACATTGGCAATCCTGCAGTGGCTGCACATGCAGCACAGGGCCGTCAACGAGTACCTGTGTCAGTATGGCACAACGACAGGCTCAGGCGGGCTCAGATTTTTTTCCCCATGCCAATGGCTGCTGATAAAAGATGCATGCACTGTATTGTCACCATTTGAGGAGGCCACAAGGATGGTGAGCCGTGACAATGCATGCATCTGTTGTGTTCCTACTGGAGCAGATTCTGTGTGGCATTATGGACAGGGCAGTCGAGGCAGAGCAGTGGGAGGAAGAGGAGGACTTCCTTTGCTCTAAAGGCCCGCTTTATGCAGACACCATTCTTGACCCGCCACAGAACACACAAGAGGAGAGGGAGGAGAAGGAGAACTCTGACAGTTTTGGGGGCATTGAAGCAGAGCAAGACATACGGTAACCCTTAACCACTTGCCGACCACTGCCAGTAGATATACGTCAGGCAGAATGGCTCCTGTGCGCAAAGTAACTTACGGGTGCGTTGCTTTGAAATTTCCGCTGTGTGGGCGCACGCGCGCCGCGAGCTCCGTGACCGTGCCCGCGGGACCCGCGGACTCGATATGCGCCGGTGCCCCACGGTCATGTCACGGAGCTGCAGAACAGGCATTTCCCTGTTCTGCCTTGTGACAGGACACTGATCTACTGCTCCCTGTAATCGGGAGCAGTGATCAATGTCGTGTCACATGTAGCCCAGCCCCCACACAGTTAGAATCACTCCCTAGGACACACTTAACCCCTTCCTCGCCCCTAGTGGTTAACCCCTCCCCTGCCAGTGTCATTTACACAGTAATCAGTGCATATTTATAGCACTGATCGCTCTATAAATGACAATGGTCCCAAAAAAGCGTCAAAAGTGTCCGATGTGTCTGCCATAATGTCGCAGTCATGATAAAAATGGCAGATCGCCTCCATTTCTAATAAAAAAAAAATATTAATAAAAATGCCATAAAACTATCCCCTATTTTGTAGACGCTATAACTTTTGCGCAAACCAATCAATATACGCTCATTGCTATTTTTTTAACCAAAAATATGTAGAAGAATACGTATCGGCCTAAACATGGCCCGGTCGTTGGGCAGCCAAATCCTCCGGTGCTGAAGTGGTTAACAGATGGTTTTCCATCCCCAGAACCCTTGGTAGTAGTTGGGGCTGGGGGGAGGCAGTTCCAAATACTGTAACCCTGGGTGACCCAGAGGAGCCTGCTTCTCATGCCTCTGCAAACTTTTGGTGCATGGGCTTCCTCATTCTTCGAAGCCAGCGAAAGGACCAGAGAATACGTGGCATCAAGGAGAAGGATCACTACTGATTGGCAACCCTCCTTGACCACCATTACAAGGGAAAAGTCTCGGAAATCAGCCCGTCCCCACAGAAGGAGCAGAAGATGAAATCTCTTCAGGACACCTTAAAGAGGAGTTCATGTACCATCTTCCCTGGCTCTGGTAGGTTTTATGACAGATAACAGAGCGCGTCTGTCCACAGACTCCGTGGACCAGCTGACATTTATTAAAATGTATCAGTTCTGGTTAGCAGCAGCTATCAAGCCCCTGATGCCGATGTCGCTGATTAAGTGCTTTCTAGATCTTGAATCTCTGAAAGACTATCTAGGCTGCCTAGCTTTGTGGGTATTGATTTCATCTGGAAGAAATTTTTTGGTGTAGGTTTCATGGGCACAATTAACACCCAAGGACCAATTTTTCTGCACCCATCTGACGGGTGCATATCATTGCAATTTTTGACAGCAAGGCCAATTCTTGCTTACATCAAAAGTACCTCTATAGGGTTACTGTGTGAAGGCACCACCAACACCCAAAGACCAATTTTTCCACACCTGTTTGACAGGTGCATATCAATTACATTTTTAAAACAGAGAAATACTGCTTAGATAAAAACAAATTAATTTATTACATATAAAAAAAGACATACATGAATCACATTAAAATGGTTTGAATAAACAATATACAAATACTCAAAGGTTTTCCCAAGAGGTATATGTTGATGGAGTTTTTCTCATAGATTAGCTAGTCCTCTACTAGTTTCATGGTACAAACACCACTTCATCAGGAGGAGTAATCTATAAAACAAATGATCATGTAAAACACAAAAACACATAATAGAGAGATATAACAAGCATGATATAAGCAAATAAAGATCAGCAGTAACATTGGAGAGTTGCTTACCCAGCAGGTCAATTGGCAAATACAAAACCCAGTCGCTCAAAAGGCTCCCCCTGTGGCGGGGAGAAAGGGGGGGCCAAGGATAGGGGAATAATAGTGGGACGGGCAGGTAAGGGGAAGGGAGTGCATGTATATCTAGTAGTTAAGGGGTATAACCCACCTGTTGAAAGATCTTTACAGATTTACTGGAGGGGAAGGGCGTGCATGTATATCTAGTAGTTAAGGGGTATAACCCACCTGTTGAAAGATCTTTACAGATCTACTGGATAGTTGTATACCAGGCTCCAGGGGGGATGGCAGGCAGGGGATAAAGATGCAGGCAGCGAAACCGCATATGATACAGCGGTATCGCAAAAGATGATGACCACAGGACCATAGAGTCGTCCTAGCACACCACTGGATGCCTGGTGCCTGGTGAGGTGTCACATCATTAGAAAACACACAAAAATAAATAAATCATGTGAACATTTCATAAGTAATATTATACTAAGATCCGTGTAAAATGAAAGTACAAACCCTGATGAAGTCACATCAAGTCCAGTAAGGCAACGCGTCTGGTGGAGTCGAGTAAGGTCACTTCCGGTTTGACGTTCGGGACTGGAATTTGGGTTAAAAACGCTTGTTTTTTAAATTTAATGTTGGCTGTATATTATAATGTGAGTGTTACTCTGTTATTTGTCAATTACTGCACTATATTGGCAACTCTATTCCTCTTTTGCGATACATTGTTTTTTGGGTTAATGAGATTGATTGCAACATCTTAAAAGGGACCCATACCAGGATTGTGTGGCAATGAAAATACGCTTCTATTGATGGCAGACCATGCTGAAAACCTAAAGCGCATGTGACCTATATGCAAGTATAGCTCTAATATTGAGGTTTAATAATATTTGACTGGTGGTTAGTGCAGGGTACCTTTTGGAGTGTGATCTGAATTTTAAGGATATCACAGTGGATACTGCACAGACAGAGCTGGACTGGCCTACCGGGATACCGGGAATATTCCTGGTAGGCCGCCTGCCCTGGGGCCACTTTGAGCTGCGGCTGCAGCTGCAGCGCTCCGCTCCGCTCTGTCCTCCTCCTCTTGTATGTGGTGGAGCTGGGTCTGTGTGTGTACGGCGGTGCTGTAACAAGGTCCCGCCCCCCTAGACCAGCTCGTGTGATAGTCTTCCAGATGGAACACTGATTAAATCAGTGTTCCGCCTATCACAGAAGCCGATCTAGCAGCACCGGTGTTACAGCACCGCCGTACACACACAGACCCAGCTCCACAACATACAGCGGGAGATGGCCACTGTGTGTTCGATCCAGGAAATGGTGAGGCTGCAATCATGGGCATAGAGAGGCTCCAGTGGTGGGCACACAGAAGCTTCATTGGTGGGCACACAGAGGCTGCAATTGGTGAGCGCAGAGGCTGCAATTTGTGGGCACAGAGAGGCTTCAATTTGTGGGCACAGAGAGGCTGCAATTGGTGGGCACAGAGAGGCTGCAATTTGTGGGCACAGAGAGGCTGCAATTGGTGGGCACAGAGAGACTTCATTGTTGGGCATGCATAGGCTGCAATTTGTGGGTACAGAGGCTGCAATTTGTGGGCACAGAGAGGCTTCATTGTTGGGCACACAGAGGCTGCAATTTGTGGGCACAGAGAGGCTGCAATTGGTGGGCACAGAGAGGTTGCAATTGGTGGGCACAGAGAGGCTGCAATTCATGGGTACAGAGAGGCTGCAATTGGTGGGCACAGAGAAGCTGCAATTGGTGGGTACAGTGAGGCTGCATTCACGGCACAGGGAGGCTGCAATGATGGGCACAGAGAGGCTGCAATGATGGGCACAGTGAGGCTGCATATGATGGGCACTGTAAAGCTGCATATGATGGGCACAGTAAGGCTGCAATGATGGGCACAGTTAGGCTGCAATGATGGGCACAGTGAGGCTGCATTGGTGGGTACAGCGAGGCTGCATTGGTGGGCACAGTGAGGCTGCATTCATTGGCACCGTAAAGCTGCATTTGATGGGCACAGTGAGGCTACAATGATGGGCACCGTAAAGCTGCATTTGATGGGCACAGTGAGGCTGCAATGATTGGCACGTAAGGCTGCATTGGTGGGCACAGTGAGGCTGCATTGATGGGCACACCAAGGCTGTATTCACGGGCACAGTGAGGCTACATTGATGGGCACAGAGAGGCTGCAATCATGGGCACAGGGAGGCTGCATTAATGGGCACTGTAGAGCTGCATTTGATGGGCACAGTGAGGCTGCAATGATGGGCACAGTGAGGCTGCAATGATGGGCACAGTGAGGCTGCATTGGTGGGTACAGTGAGGCTGCATTGGTGGGCACAGTGAGGCTGCATTCATGGGCACTGTAAAGCTGCATTTGATGGGCACAGTGAGGCTGCAATGATGGGCACCGTAAAGCTGCACTTGATGGACACAGTGAGGCTGCAATGATGGGCACTGTAAGCCTGCATTTGTGGGCACAGTGAGGCTGCATTGGTGGGCACAGTGAGGCTGCATTGGTGGGCACAGTGAGGCTGCATTCATGGGCACAGAGAGGCTGCATTGATGGGCACAGTGAGGCTGCAATGATGGGCACAGTGAGGCTGCAATGATGGGCACAGTGAGGCTGCATTTGATGGTCACTGGTGAGGCTGCATTGATCTCTTGTATCATGTCTGCAGTCTCTGACCATCTTTAGTATGATGTCCTCAGTCTCTAACCATCTCCTGTACCATGCCCGCAGCCTCTGACACCTCCTGTATCATGCCTGCAGCCTCTGACCATCTCTTGTATCATGTCTGCAACCTCTGACCATCTCTTGTATCATGTTCTCAGTCTCTACCCATCTCTTGTATCCTGTCCTCAGTCTCTAGTCATCTCTTGTATCATGTCCTCAGTCTCTAGTCATCTCTTGTATCCTGTCTTCAGTCTCTAAACATCTGTTGTATCATGTCCTCAGTCTCTCACCATCTCTTGTATCATCTCCTTAGTCTCTAAATATCTCTTGTATCATGTCCTCAGTCACTAAACATCTCTTGTATCATGTCCTCAGTCTCTAAACATCTCTTGTATCATGTCCTCAGTCTCTAAGAATCTCTTGTATCATGTCCTCAGTCTCTAAACATCTCTTGTACCATGTCTGCAACCTCTGACCATCTCTTGTCTTATATCATGTCTGCAGTCTCTGAGGGGGAGTCTGGAGAGGACTGGAAGATGGGGATCATGGGAGAAGTCAGACGTGTGTGGATTGTGGAGAGGAAACTTTATGATAAAACCAGAGCCACCAACCTGGAGCCATCTAACTGAGCCCTGCACGGTGTACCTGAGAGGAGGTCAGTGACAGCGCTGCTAGGCAAGTCTGAGAGGGGTCACTGATGTAAGGGGGAGTGAATACAATAATATAAGGGGGCACTGATAGGTTTCACCCTTATATCAGTAACCCTTACCTTTGTGTATTATTTCTGCAGAAGGTGGTCTCTGGAAACCCCCCACGTTCCCAGAGTTCCTGGGGTGCCCCTTGACGATTGACCAATTTTACCACTTTTAACTGATATTAGCTTATAAATAAATATATACCAGTACAGTTGCAATAAAAAGTATGTGAACCCTTTTGGAATCATATGGATTTCTGCACAAATTGGTCATAAAATGTGATCTGATCTTCATCTAAGTCACAACAATAGACAATCACAGTCTGCTTAAACTAATAACACACAAATAATTAAATGTTACCATGTTTTTATTGAACACACCATGTAAACATTCACAGTGCAGGTTGAAAAAGTATGTGAACCTTTGGATTTAATAACTGGTTTAACCTCCTTTGGCAGCAATAACTTCAACCAAACGTTTCCTGTAGTTGCAGATCAGACGTGCACAGCGGTCAGGAGTAATTATTGACCATTCCTCTTTACAGAACTGTTTCAGTTCAGCAATATTCTTAGGATGTCTGGTGTGAATCGCTTTCTTGAGGTCATGCCACAGCATCTCAATCGGGTTGAGGTCAGGACTCTGACTGGGCCACTCCAGAAGGCGTATTTTCTTCTGTTTAAGCCATTCTGTTGTTGATTTACTTTTATGCTTTGGGTCGTTGTCCTGTTGCAACACCCATCTTCTGTTGAGCTTCAGCTGGTGGACAGATGGCCTTAAGTTCTCCTGCAAAATGTCTTGATAAACTTGGGAATTCATTTTTCCTTCGATGATAGCAATCCGTCCAGGCCCTGACGCAGCAAAGCAGTCTCAAACCATGATGCCCCCACCACCATACTTCACAGTTGGGATGAGGTTTTGATGTTGGTGTGCTGTGCCTCTTTTTCTCCACACATAGTGTTGTGTGTTTCTTCCAAACAACTCAACTTTGGTTTCATCTGTCCACATAATATTTTTCCAGTACTGCTGTGGAACATCCAGGTGCTCTTGTGCAAACTGTAAACGTGCAGCAATGTTTTTTTTTGACAGCAGTGGCTTCCTCTGTGGTATCCTCCCATGAAATCCATTCTTGTTTAGTGTTTTACGTATCCTAGATTCGCTAACAGGGATGTTAGCATATGCCAGAGACTTTTGTAAGTCTTTAGCCTACACTCTATGATTCCGCTTCACCTCATTGAGCAGTCTGCGCTGTGCTCTTGCAGTCATCTTTACAGGACGCCCACTCCTAGGGAGAGTAGCAGCAGTGCTGAACTTTCTCCATTTATAGACAATTTGTCTTACCATGGACTGATGAACAGCAAGGCTTTTGGAGATACTTTTATAACCCTTTCCGGCTTTATGCAAGTCAACAATTCTTAATCATAGGTCTTCTGAGAGCTCTTTTGTGCGAGGCATCATTTACATCAGGCAATGCTTCTTGTGAAAAGCAAACCCTGAACTGGTGTGTGTTTTTTAGAGGGCAGGGCAGCTGTAACCAACACCTCTGATCTCATTAGTCTATGGGGTTCACATACTTTTTCCATCTGCACTGTGAATGTTTACATGGTGTGTTCAATAAAGACATGGTAACATTTAATTATTTGTGTGTTATTAGTTTAAGCAGACTGTGATTGTCTATTGTTGTGACTAAGATGAAGATCAGATCACATTTTATGACCAATTTGTGCAGAAATCCATATCATTCCAAAGGGTTCACATACTTTTTATTGCAACTGTATATATTTAAAAAAAAAAATATGTGCCTTCATATCTGTCTTCTATATATATATATATATATATATATATATATATATATATATATATATATGTAGCACTACCCCCCTCTCTGAGATCGGGCTGCCGGTTTTGATTTGGGTCTGTATCCTAGCTATCAACCCCAAGAATTTGGCTCGAACCCTCCCTTAGCACAACTGGTCTGCAATATGAAACCCACTGATGTTTTGGGAACACAATAATACCCCACAACAGTAAAATGGTGCATAAAATTGTCATCTTGTATAACCGCTCATCCAGCAGGGTAACAGAGAACTCCACACAGTATTCTGCTTAATCGTGGATCAAGACAGTTGAAATGCACACTTCCTATATAAGTAAAAATACCTATGCTCGCGAGCTCCCCCTGATGGGCAATATTGTGCCCATGTCCCGTCACTAACAGTACTAGTCAGGCCTGACTAAGTTCAGTGTACAATCCCTTTAGTAGTAGGAGTCTTCGCTAGAGTTGAGCGGACACCTGGATGTTCGGGTTCGACGGGTTCGGCCGAACTTCGGTAAAAAGTTTGAGTTCGGGACCGAACTTGACTCGATCTTGACCCCGAACCCGAACCCCATTGAAGACAATGGGGACCCGAACTTCTGAGGACTATTCGCGCTTGTTTCCCATGCTTAGAACTGTCCCTGCACAAAGTGTAATTTCTGAAGGAAAAAAAGTCATTTAAAACTCACTCGCGGCTATTAATGAATTGTCGGCTCCTGGCAATACATAGAAAAGTCATTGATAAAAAAAAAAAAAAAAAAAATGCGTGCGGTTCTCCCAAATATCCATACCAGGCCCTTCAGGTCTGGTATGGATTTTAAGGGGAAATCCACCCCAAATTTTTTAAAAAAATGGCGTAGAGTACCCCCAAAAATCCAGACCAGACCCGAGCATGCAACCTGGCAGGCCGCAGGAAAAGAGGGGGGGATGAGAGAGAGCCCCCCCCTCCTGAACCGTAGCCAATGACGTATCAGGTCCTCAGCCTTACACTACGTCATTGGCTGAGCGGACCTGATGGGGAACTTTAGAAGGGGCGGGTCTATTCATTTAATTCACTGCCGAGGAAGTTCCCCATCAGGTCCGCTCAGGCTCAGCCAATGACATTTCGTCTGGACAGCGCTGGTTGTCGGGATCGCCTCAGGACACTGGATTTCATCGCTGGAATGTTTTTTTTTATTTAATTTTTTTTTATTTTTAATAAAGGACTTTCCCAATGGTGTCTGTGTATTTTTTATTAAAATTTTTTACACTTTCTTTGTGAAATGGTAGGGGTACAATGTACCCCATTACCAATTCACATAGGGGGGGCGGGATCTGGGGGTCCCCTTTGTTAAAGGGGTCTTCCAGATTCCGATAAGCCCCCCGCCCCGAAGACCCCCACAACCACCAGGAAAGGGTTTTGGGGATGAGGCCCTTGTCCCCATCAACATGGGGACATCCTCCCCATGTTGAGGGCATGTGACCTGGTACGGTTCAGGAGGGGGGAGGGCGCTCTCTCGCCCCCCCTCTTTTCCTGCGGCCTGCCAGGTTGCATGCTTGAATAAAGGGTCTGGTCTGGATTTTTGGGGGTACTCCACGCCATTTTTTTTTAAATTTGGGGTGGAGTTCCCCTTAAAATCCATACCAGACCTGAAGGGCCTGGTATGGATATTTGGGGGAACCGCACGCATTTTTTTAATTTTATTTGCGGCAGGGTTCCCCTTAATATCCATAACAGGCCTGAAGGGCCTGGTAATCGAATTTGGGGGAACCCAAGGTTTTTTTTTTTATCAATGACTTTTCTATGTATTGCCGGGAGCCGACAATTCATTAATAGCCGCGAGTGAGTTTTAAATGACTTTTTTTTCTTCAGAAATTACACTTTGTGCAGGGACAGTTCTAAGCACGGGAAACAAGCACGACTTTACATGCATATTGCCGAACACCGGACCCGAACCCGAACATACAGTCAATTGTTGGGGTTCGGGTCCGGGACCCCAAAACCCAAAAGTTCGGTACGGTCCCGAACTTTACAGTTCGGTCCGCTCAACCCTAGTCTTCGCTAGCAAACGTTAGGGCAGATAACATTTGTAATCCACAGGGTTATTATAAAAAAGCAACTAAACTTCCACAATGTTCAGGAAGGTGAAACTCTCCGGAGGTGCAAACCCCAAACTTTTAAACCACGCGGCCACCGCGAGATGCTCTATGTCCTAGCGTGTGGCGCACTACTATAAGAATGGTGAGCCTTCAACAGTCACAGGTCTACACAAACAGTCAATGAATTCCAGGCAGGTGCCCTCTCACCAAAGTAAGCCTTGTCCCGCTAACACGTCCCGCTGTCGGTGCCTCGATCACCGGCCTCTCAGCAACTCGCAGTCTCACAGCCGCACTGGATGTCGGTGGGTGGATGACTCTGGTCTCTGGGAAGCGGGAGCTGGTCACACGAAAGAGGATCCCTCCTTAGGCTGAGTGATCCTCCGAAATAGCTATAGGCCCAGGCTTTGGGCCTATACGCTCCGGCAGTAGGCCTCACACAGACTTCTTGCCTGATAGAAGGCGAAGTCCAGAGAGAGTGAGCGTGTATACCGTGTATACGCTCCATCAGACAATTGTTGGATGAATTAACGGCAACAAAAGTTGGCCGTTCATGCTCACCAACTGTTGGGCAATAAATCTGTTACGTCGGTTTATCCGATCGTGTGTACACAAGTCCGTCCAACTTAAATCCGATGTACAAACACGCATGCTCCGAACCAATGCTAAACATCAGACAACAATAGCAGAAGTTGCCCAAAGGGTGGCGGTAAAGAGCTGAAAAAACATAAAGTTTGGTGTATGTTGGCTGAAAATGTTGGGCCGTGCGTATGC
Organism: Rana muscosa; assembly: GCA_029206835.1. NCBI lineage: Eukaryota > Metazoa > Chordata > Amphibia > Anura > Ranidae > Rana > Rana muscosa. The sequence goes on along the minus strand of CM055126.1, from coordinate 122,662,708 downwards.
ATACCAAGTTCACGGCCACGCCCTTCGGACCAAAATCCATGGAAAAGTCAGATGGAAGTCTGATCGTGTGTACCGAGGCTTAGCCCTTTCCCACTATATTTAAACTAATAAGGTTTTGCCTATGCACTCACTTATTATTATTATTATTATTATTATTATTACTATACAGGATTTATATAGCGCCAACAGTTTGCGCAGCGCTTTACAACATCAGGGAAGACAGTACAGTCACAATACAATTCAATACAAAAGGATCAGAGGGCCGTGCTCGTTAGAGCTTACAGTCTAGAAACGTATTGACTTGTTTCATGAAACAGTGGGGGTGATTTACTAACAACAGTGCGCTGCGCCGGTTCATACCTTACATGGTGCGCCTGATAAATCCTTAATTGGGCGCATGAACCGGCGGCGCAATGCTATAGTAAATAAAAATGTCAGCGGCGCTTGTATCTCTATTCAAAATGAATGGTTCCCTATGGGAGCCCATTGATTTGAATAGAGGTCGCCCGGGAAATCGGATCAAGACGATCCGACTTGCGGGGCGACTCATGTGCCGGTTGACACAGGGGCAGCGCGACTTTGCGAGGCAACTTGGACACGACTTGAGCGTGAAGCAGACGCTCAAGTCGTGTCCTGGAGGCGACTTGAAGTACCTGGCCGAGAATGTTCTCGGCGACAAGGTACTGCAAGCCTCGCGCTCGCTGTCCCCTGTTTTTGGTATGAATCATGAAGGGGAACTCCAGGCCAAATTTTTAATAAAAAACCGGCATGGGTTCCCCTCCAGGAGCATACCAGGCCCTTAGGTCTGGTATGGATTTTAAGGGGAAACCCCCCCTACGCCAAAAATACGGCGTGGGGGTCCCCCCAATATCCATACCAGACCCTTATCCGAGCATGCAGCCCGGCAGGTCAGGAAAGGGGGGGCGAGCGAGCACCCCCCCTGAACCGTACCAGGCCACATGCCCTCAACATGGGGGGGTTGGGTGCTTTGGGGCAGGGGGCGCCCTGCGCCCCCCCCAAAGCACCCTGCCCCATGTTTACGGGGACAAGGGCCTCTTCCCGACAACCCTGGCCGTTGGTTGTCGGGGTCTGTGGGTGGGGGGCTTATCAGAATCCGGGAGCCCCCTTTAATAAGGGGGCCCCCAGAACCCGGGCCCCCCACCCTATGTGAATGAGTATAGGGTACATCGTACCCCTACCCATTCACCTGGTGGCAAAAAAGTCAATAAAAAAAACACAACACAGGTTTTTAAAGTAATTTATTAGGCAGATCCGGGGGTCTTCTTCCGACTTCGGGGGTCTTCTTCCAACTTCAGGGGTCTTCTTCCGACTTCAGGGGTCTTCTTCCGACTTCGGGGGTCTCTTCTTCTGCTCTCCGGTGTCGTCTCCGCGCTCTCTGGTTCTTCTCCCGCTCTCCGGTGCCTTCTCCACGATCTCTGGTTCTTTCTGCCTTCTGCCGGGCGCCCTGCTATCTTCTTCCAGCTCTTTTGCTAGCGGGGTCCCAGTCTTCATTGTCGTCTTCTTCCCTCTTCTCTCCCCCGGATGTTGCCTCGTCGCTGTCTGCCGCTACAATGCTGTGTGCGCGGAGCGCAACGACTTATTTTTTGCATGCCACCCGGTGACTCCGCCCCCGTATGACATCACAGTCCCGGGGAATGATGGGACTGTGACATCATACGGGGGCGGGGTCACCGGGTGGCATCACCCGGTGACCACGGCCCATGCCAATATAAGTCATTGCGCTCCGCGCACACAGCATTGGAGTGGCAGACAGCGACGAGGCAACATCCGGCAGAGAGAAGAGGGAAGAAGATGACGATGGAGACCAGGACCCCGCTAGCAAAAGAGCTGGAAGAAGATAGCGGGGCGCCCGGCAGAAGGCAGAAAGAACCAGAGATCGTGGAGAAGGCACCGGAGAGCGGGAGAAGAACCAGAGAGTGCGGAGACGACACTGGAGAGCAGAAGAAGAGACCCCCGAAGTCTGAAGAAGACCCCTGTAGTTGGAAGAAGACCCCCGGAGCTGCCAAAATAAATTACTTTAAAAACCTGTGTTGTGTTTTTTTTATTGACTTTTTTTGCCGCCAGGTGAATGGGTAGGGGTAAGATAAACCCCATACTTATTCACATAGGGTGTGGGGCCGGGATCTGGGGGTCCCCTTTGTTAAAGGGGTCTTCCAGATTCCGATAAGCCCCCTGCCCGCAGACCCCCACAACCACCGGGCAAGGGTTGTGGGAATGAGGCCCTTGTCCCCATCAACATGGGGACATCCTCCCCATGTTGAGGGCATGTGGCCTGGTACGGTTCAGGAGGGGGGGTGCTCTCTCGTCCCCCCCCTCTTTTCCTGCGGCCTACCAGGTTGCCTGCTCGGATAAAGGGTCTGGTATGGATTTTTGGGGGAACTCCACGCCATTTAAAAAAAAAATTGGGGTGGAATTCCCCTTAAAATCCATACCAGACCTGAAGGGCCTGGTATGGATATTTGGGGGAACCCCACGCATTTTTTTTTAAATTTGCGGCAGGGTTCCCCTTAATATCCACACCAGACCTGAAGGGCCTGGTATGGATATTTGGGGGAACCCCACGCATTTTTTTTTAAATTTGCGGCAGGGTTCCCCCTAATATCCATACCAGACCTGAAGGGCCTGGTAATTGAATTTGGGGGGACCCCCACGCATTTTTTTTATTTTTTTTACCAATGACTTTTCTATGTATTGCCGGGAGCTGACAATTCATTATAGCCGCGAGTGAGTTTTAAATGACTTTTTTTCCTTCAGAAATGACACTTTGTGCAGGGACAGTTTTAAGCACAGGAAACAAGCGCAACTTTACAGGCATACTATACACACACCCTAGGTACGAAATTTAAAGGAATATTTCACTTTTTTTGTTTCACTTTAAGCATTATTAAAATCACTGCTCCCGAAAAAAACGGCCGTTTTTAAAACTTTATTTTGCATTGATACATGTCCCTTGGGGCAGGACCCAGGTCCCCAAACACTTTTTAGGACAATAACTTGCATATTAGCCTTTATAATTAGCACTTTTGATTTTGAACGTTCGAGTCCATTGTATTTAATAGGGTTCTAAAGTTCGCGCAAACTTTCTGTCTGTTCGCAGGTTCTGGTGCGTTTTTGACGCATTCCAGTGCATTTTTGATGAATTTTTGGTGCGTTTTTGATGCAGTCCAGTGCTTTTTTCCCCCTCTTTTCACTTAGGACAAGTGTGTTGCAGTGTGTCTTTGGTGCATTTAGGTGCGTTCCGGTGCGTTCCAGTGCATTTTTGGTACGTTCCGTAGCGCTTTTGATGTGTTTTACTGCGGTCCAGTACAGTTCTGTACATAAAAAATGCAGCGTGACCAAATTTTTTTTTCCTTTCTGAAACACACTGGAACGGACTGCAGTGGTGTGAACTATGTCATTGGCATTAATGTGATCAACTTTCTTTGCGTTTTTCATGCATCAAAAAAACTCACTGCACTGCATCCGGTGTGAACTGGCCCTAAATATCATACCTGGGGGGTGTCTATAGTATGCCTGTAAAGTAGCGCATGTTTTCCATGTTTATAACAGTTCGAGAGCAAAATGACATTTCTAAAGTAAAATAATAGTCATTTAAAAGTACTCGCTGCTGTAATGAAATGCTGGTTCCCGTCAATACAGATAAAAGTCATTAAAAGTCTTTGAAAAAAAATGCGTGGGGGTTCCCCCAAATTCCATTACCAGGCCCTTTCGGTCTGGTATGGATATTAAGGGGAACTCCGCGCCAATTTTTTTAAAAAAAAATGGCGTGGGGGTTCCCCTCAAAATCCGTACCAGGCCCTTCAGGTCTGGTCTGGATTTTAAGGGGACCCCCACGCCAAACGTTAAAAAAAAATGGCATGGGGTTCCCCCTAAAAATCCACACCAAACCCTTATCCGAGCACGCAACCTGGCAGGCCGCAGGAAAAGAGGGGGGGGACGAGAGAGCGCCCCCCCTCCTGAACCGTACCAGGCCACATGCCCTCAACATGGGGAGGATGCTTTGGGGGTCTGTGACCCCTCAAAGCACCATGTCCCCATGTTGATGGGGACAAGGGCCTCATCCCCACAACCCTTTCCCGGTGGTTGTGGGGGTCTGCGGGTGGGGGGCTTATCGGAATCTGGAAGCCCCCTTTACCAAGGGGACGCCCAGATCCCAGACTCCCCCTGTGTGAAATGGTAACGGGGTACAAATGTACCCCTACCATTTCACAAAAAAAAGTGTCAAAAATGTTAAAAATTACAATAGCCGGTTTTATTAAAGTGGAGCTCCGCCGGAAAAAAAAATATTAAAAGCCAGCAGCTACAGCTACAGCAGCTGCTGGCTTTTAATATTTGGACACTTACCTGTCCTGAAGTCCAGCGACGTCCGCAGCAGAGGACGAGCGAACCGCTCGTCGCTCTGCTGCTCCCTCCGTCATCCTCGCTGAGGGAACCAGGAAGTGAAGCCCTGCGGCTTCACTGCCCGGTTCCCTACGGCGCATGCGCGAGTCGCGCTGCGCCGTTCTGATTGGTGCTCCTGTGTTCTGGGAGCCGAGTGTCTCCCAGAACACCAAGGGAAGTCTGCGGGAAGTGACGTAACTCCCGCAGATTTCCCGGGGAGAGGACTCCCGGATGTGGGTGAAAATACCTGTCTTAGACAGGTATCTTCACCCCCCTCCCCCCTGAAAGGTGTCAATTGTGACACCGGAGGGGGGGAGGGTTCCAAATAGCAAAAGTTGCTATTTAGGGTGGAGCTCCACTTTAATGTCTTCTCCTTTCTTCCATCTTCTTCTTACAATTTCTTCTTCCATCTTCTTCTTTTCTCCATTCGGGTTTCTTCCTCCATCTTTTTCTTCATCTTCAGCTTCCTTCTTCCTTCGGTGTTCTCGTCCACATCTTGCTCCGGCTTCTTGTTTCCCTCCTCTTTCTCCGGCCACTCCGCTTGAATTCGAGGTTCCCGCTGTGTGATGCTTCAGTTCATCAGTTCTCCTCTGGGTCCGCTGCCACCCGGTGACCCCGCCCCCCTCTGACGCACATGGATTTCACGGGGACTTTCCCCGTGGTGTCAGAGGGGGCGGGGTTTACCGGGTGGCAGCGGACCCAGAGGAGAACTGAAGAAGTGAAGCGTCACACAGCGGGAACCTCAAATTCAAGCGGAGCGGCCAGAGAAAGAAGAGGGGAACAAGAAGCCGGAGCAAGATGAGGACGAGAACACCGAAGGAAGAAGGAAGATGAAGATGAAGATGTGAACAAGATGGAGGAAGAAGAAGATGGAAGAAGAAGGTGGAAGAAGAAGAAGGAAGAAGATGGAAGAAAGGAATTGTCAAAAAACAGCTATTGTAATTTTTAAAAAATTTTGACACTTTTTTTTTGTGAAATGGTAGGGGTACATTTGTACCCCATTACCATTTCACACAGGGGGGTGGGATCTGGGGGTCCCCTTTGTTAAAGGGGGCTTCCGGATTCCGATAAGCCCCCCGCCCGCAGACCCCCACAACCACCGATTGTGGGGATGAGGCTATTGTCCCCATCGACATGGGGATATCCTCCCCATGTTGAGGGCATGTAGCCTGGTATGGTTCAGGAGGGAGGGGGGCCACTCTCTTGTCCCCCCCTCTTTTCCTGCGGCCTGCCAGGTTGCGTGCTCGGATAAGGGTCTGGTGTGGATTTTTAGGGGGACTCCACGCCATTTTTTTTTAAGTTTGGTGCGGGGGTTCCCCTTAAAATCCATACCAGACCTGAAGGGCCTGGTACGGATTTTGAGGGGGACCCGCACGTCATTTTTTTAAAAAAAAACTGGCGCGGAGTTCCCCTTAATATCCATACCAGACCTGAAGGGCTTGGTAATGGAATTTGGGGGGACCCAACGCATTTTTTTTTTCAAAGACTTTTAATTACTTTTCTCTATATTTACGGGAGCCAACAATTCATTATAGCCGCGAGTGATTTTAAATGCCTTTTTTTTTCCTTTAGAAATGTAATTTTGCTGTCGGACTGTTATATAACGGCAAGTTTAGGAGGTGCGCCTGTTCAACTTATGCAAATTGGTTTACGTGACTTGACATTTACTAAGATTTTGCCGGCGCAGTGAACCGGCGCATTTGAACGAGTGAAATTGCCACGCAGAGCACAAAAAGATCCCTCACAGTTATAAACGTAATTGACTTCTTGTCAGATGCAAGACTTTAAAGCGGAGTTCCTCCCAAATTTGGAACTTCCGCTAAATCCACTCCTCGCCCCCTTACATGCCACTTTTGCGGGGGGGTGTGGGCTTCAGTAGGAGTGGGACTTCCTGTCCCACTTCCTCCTTCCGCCCTGGGGTCGCCTAGGTGATACGTCATATCGCCTTCATGGCGGCCCCTCCCTGTAGGCGATCACCTGGGACATGACAGGTCCCAGGCGATCGCCTGTCCACTCAGAGAGCGCTGCGCCGCTTGCGCATGCGCAGTGCGTGCCCGGCCGTGAAGCCAAAAGCTGTCACGGCCGGGTGCCCACACTATGAATGGAGGCGCCGGCGGAGAAAGGGGGAGAGGAGCGGAGCTCTGGGCGTCGCGACGCTGGACAGTGAAACAGGTAAGTGTATGTTTATTAAAAGCCAGCAGCTACACTTTTTGTAGCTGCTGACTTTTAAGAAACATAAAAAAAGGCTGGAACTCCCCTTTAATCAGTGATGGTCTTTATCCAAGTTTTAGCCCCGTTTAGTATAAAAGACAGCTGACAGCATTACAGGGAAAGACTGACTTTGCAGTACCAGTAATACCCCAAACCCAATTTTTCTGCAGCTATTTCACAATTACAAATAAATGTTTTGGGCAGGTAACATCTTGTGCTCTGCATGATTATTTGTGTTGCTTTATGGTGTGCTCTCTCCAATAAAACTGAAAGCCTAATTTTTAGACAGCTGTTTTCAAAAGATAAAAATTTTACATACTTTTTGGCTTTGGTAATTACTGTGTTGGCCATTAATGTTTGCATTTCATTACAGTGTACTGTCATAAAAAAAAATTAAAAATCAACACTATTTTTTCACATCATTCTCTTTAGCTTGCAAATTTTTTGGGCTTTTAGGCAGGCTATATTACTATATATTGTTTGTATCAAGCTTTTGAACATACTTGAGTACACTGCCATGATTCTGAATTATTTTGGATACATGGGCCTAACAGTAATTTTTTTAATATAAACCAATCGTTCTCATTCCCTAACTAAATTTTGTGGGCAAAAAAATATCCGTTACATTCTGTGCATGATAGCTTTACAATTTTTAACTTGTCTCTAAAAATATATTACTATGTATTTTTTATTATGGCTATATTAGGAATACTCTCTCCTATTAAAAAAGAAGAAGAGCACCATCAGTACCATTATTTTATCTTAAATGTAAATTAGGAAATTATAAGAAATAACAGTCTTATTACATATTTTTGGCTGAAACATGGCTTCCCGGAATTACCTTGGATTAAAAAAGATGAGATTATGTACATCAAATCTGTTCCATCTCATATCATATCATATCATATCATATTTGAGGAACTCCATTTTCTCTAGTGCTACCCCTGGCGGAGCAGCTTGGTAATTTGTGTTCTCTGTTTTGCACCTAAAGGAGAAAGAATGCAGGTGCTTAAATCCACGCTGCAAACAAACACAGTGGTGGGGTGAAGGAGGGGAAGGAAGAGCGGGAGGAGACAAAGCCTGCTTCTCACAGCATCAGCTCTGCAGTACCTAGATACATTTAATTTCATATTTCTGCTTGATTAATGCCTCATGCCTGCTTTCAAAATGCTTAACATTTTTGTGTGAAATATGCCTACTCTTTGCCCCCAAAACCCCATCTTATCCTAAATAATGTGATTCAGTTTAGCAAATAATTACATTTAATTTATAAAATACTTTTTGTAAACAATACTGTTTCCTTAAATATTCATGACTGAAATATGCCAACTGTGAATCTGCACAAATTACATGTGGTATCTTATAAAAATACACGTTATTTCTTATTTAATGCTAAAATAGAACTACTCCCTGTCTCCTCTTAAAGTGGATGAAATTTTATTTTGCTTATTAAGATGATTTTCATATAGTATCTGTCAGGAACCATAAACCAGACGGAGACAGAAAACGCAGTTAAAATCACACCTTTAATAAAATAGCAAAAAATAACACAGTTCAGGAAGGTAGTCAAAAACAGAAGCCAGGGTTTGGATGCCAGAGCGGGTAATCAGATGAGCTGGGGTCAGGAAGCCAGAAGTCAGCATAGTAAGGAGGAAAAACAGGAACACATATCGAAAGAGAAATCAAGTTATACACAAGAACACAGGCAGGAACATACTGGAGACCATAGACAATGCAAGGGCACGTATTATATGAGCAAAGCTGTTTAAATAGCCAAAAGGTGCTGCCTGTAGGCTGGACTAATGAATCAGGCAATGATAACCAGGGGAGTCACTGTGGAAACAACGAGTGGCTGATATTTGACCGACAGCTGAGCAGCTGTGCATTGCAAGAAAAGAGCTGCTCGTAAATAACAGGAGCCCAGCCCTGACAGTACCCCCTCTTCAATGACCCCTCCCCCTCTGGGGTGGGGCACCCACATCTTGAGGGGAAAATGTCTATGGAAAGCACGGAGGAGGGCAGGGGCATGTACGTTTGAGGATGTGACCCAAGAGCCTTCCTCCAGACCATAACCCTTCCAGTAAACAAGATATTGTATGCGTCCACAAAACCTACGGGAGTCAGTGATTGATTGTATCTCATACTCCTCATGGTTGTCAACCTGAACCGGATGAGGGCGTGGTACCGAGGTGGTATAGCAGTTGCACACCAAAGGTTTCAATAAAGAAACATGGAATACATTGGAAATATGCATTTTGAAAAGAAGGTCTAATGTGTAGGCCACTGGGTTAACCTTACGGAGTATGCGGAAAGGCCCAATATACCGAGGCGCCAGTTTTAGTGAGGGAACACAGAGTCAAAGGTTATGGGAAGACAGCCAGACCCTCACCCCAATCTGGTAGGAGGGAGCAGGTAGGCATCAACATGGAGTCTGTACCTCTCTCTGCAGCATTGCAAGGGTTCTTGGACCTGCACCCAAGGGGAACAGAGTTCTCAAAGATGTTCCTCTAATGCAGGAACCCTGCGGAATTAATGTGTCAGGCAACATGGATGGCTGGAACCCATGGTTCGCCATAAACTGAGATAATCAGGAGGCGGCATTGATAGTGCTATTGTAAGCAAACTCCGCCCAAGGTACCAGGTCTGACCAGTTGTTATGGTGGTCAGAAATATAGCATTGTAGGAACTGCTCCAAGGCTTGGTTGGCCCATTCTGAGGCTCCATTGGACTGCGGGTGATATGCCAAGGAGAAGGAAAGCTGAATTTCCAACTGCACAAAAGGCTCACCAAAACCTGGACACAAACTGCCTATCCCTGTCCGAGATGATAACTTTAGGTAACCCATGTAACCGAAGGACCTCCCGAGTGAAAATTGATGCAAGTAGTCCAAGGCCTCTCCCCACTGGGTATGGGTTGTAGGAGGTCCACTGGAAGGTGTCAGGGTGTGTTATTCTGAGCATGGAGACAAGCACAGGACAAGCGGCTACAAAGGCGGTTACAGCAGCATGGAGACTAGGCCACCAGAATTGTTGAGACATAGACCATATAAGTTGATTTTTCCCAGGGTGCCCAGCTGTTTTAGGAGAATAGTAGGTTTGGAGCAAAGCAGTGCAGAGATTTTTGGGGACAAAGCATGAGGTTTTTCAGGAGGAGATTGGATCTGAGAGGCCAGAATACTCTCACCCAAAGGTGAAGTGAGACTATTGCGAATAGTGGCCAAAATGCGGTGCAGAGGTATCACAGGAGTAGGAACAGATTCCAATTTGAAAGAGGAGGAAAACCGACACGACAATGCATCTGCCCTTATATTTTTCATACTTGGTAAGAGGAGACTATGTAATTGAAACTTGACAGAAAAAGGGCCCACCAAGCCCTTCTAGGAGATAAGGGTTTAGCCTCAGACAAAAATGTGAGATTCTTATGTCCAGTCAGAATGAGGACCGGGACAGTAGTACCCTGGAGTCGATGCCTCCACTCTTTAAGAGCTAAAATTATGGATAATAATTCTCTGTCCTCAATCGTGTAATTGCATTCTGCTAAAGACAATTTCTTAGAAAATTAACCACAAGGACGCATAGAGCTCTCAGGGGTAGGACCTTGAGACAGGGGAGCGCCTACTCCAGTCTCAGACGCATCAACTTCAAGAATGATGGCTAACGTAGGATCATGATGTGCCAGCACCGGAGCTGTAGCAAAATCAGCCTTGAGGGAATCAAAGGCTTTAATGTAATCCGGGGACCAATTCTGTGGGTTGCCATCTTTCCTGGTCATATCAGTCAGGGGTTTGACCAAAGAAGAGAAATTACAAATACATTTCAGATAATAATTGGCAAAGCCAAGAAAACATTGTAGAGGATGTAGACCTATGGGTCGAAGCTACTGTTATGCTGGAAATTCCGAACGTCAAGAACGCGGTGATGTACAACACTACGACGAGCCGAGAAAAATTAACTACAATGATCTCGAGCATGCGTCAAATTGATTCTGAGCATGCGTAGAATTTTTATGCGTCAGAATTGGATACACACGATTGGAATTTCCGTCAACAACTTTTGTTGTCGGAAAAATTGAGTACCAGCTCTCAAACATTTGTTGTCGGAAATTCTGACAGCAAATGTCCGGTGGAGCCTACACACGGTTGGAATATCCGACCAAAAGCTCACATCGAACATTTGTTGTCGGAAATTCCGTTTGTGTGTACGCAGCATAAGACTGTAGAAAACCCTACAGCAGAAATGACATAACCCAAAAATGTAACCTGTTCATGATGGAATTCACACTTGTCCAACTTACAGTACAGGTTGTTCTCTCTCAACCTCTGTAGCAAATGGAGACATCTCCAAGACATCTGTGTAGTGGTTCTCTAGGGATTTAGAATATATGAGAATATCATTGAGGTAAACCACCACACATTGCTGCAACATACAGTCAGGTCCAAAAATATTTGGACATTGACACAATTCTATTATTTTTGGCTCTATACACCACTACAATGGATTTGAAATGAAACAAACATGATGTGCTTTAACTGCAGACTTTCAGATTTAATTTGAGGGTATTTACATCCAAATCAGGTGAACGGTGTAGGAATTACAACAGTTTGTATATGTGCCTCCCACTTTTTAAGAGACCAAAAGTCATGGGACAATTGGCTGCTCAGCTGTTCCATGGCCAGGTGTGTGTTATTCCCTCATTATCCCATTTACAAGGAGCAGATAAAAGGTCCAGAGTTCATTTCAAGAGTGCTATTTGCATTTGGAATCTGTTGCTGTCAACTCTCAATATGAGATCCAAAGAGCTGTCACTATCAGTGAAGCAAGCCATCATTAGGCTGAAAAAACAAAACAAACCCATCAGAGAGATAGCAAAAACATTAGGTGTGGCCAAATCAACTGTTTGGAACATCCTTAAAAAGAAAGAACGCACCGGTGAGCTCAGCAACACCAAAAGACCTGGAAGACCACGGAAAACAACTGTGGTGGATGACCGAAGAATTCTTTCCCTGGTGAAGAAAACGCTTCACAACAGTTGGCCAGATCAAGAACACTCTCCAGGAGGTAGGTGTATGTGTGCCAAAGTCAAAAATCAAGAGAAGACTTCACCAGAGTGAATACAGAGGGTTCACCACAAGATGTAAACCATTGGTGAGCTTTAAAAACAGGAAGGCCAGATTAGAGTTTGCCAAACAACATCTAAAAAAGCCTTCACAGTTCTGGAACAACATCCTATGGACAGATGAGACCAAGATCAACTTGTACCAGAGTGATGGGAAGAGAAGAGTATGGAGAAGGAAAGGAACTGCTCATGATCCAAAGCACACCACCTCATCAGTGAAGCATGGTGGTGGTAGTGTCGTGGCGTGGGCATGTATGGCTGCCAATGGAACTGGTTCTCTTGTATTTATTGATTAAGTGACTGCTGACAAAAGCAGCAGGATGAATTCTGAAGTGTTTCGGGCAATATTATCTGCTCATATTCAGCCAAATGCTTCAGAACTCATTGGATGGCGCTTCACAGTGCAGATGGACAATGACCCGAAGCATACTGCGAGAGCAACCAAAGAGTTTTTTAAGGGAAAGAAGATGAATGTTATGCAATGGCCAAGTCAATCACCTGACCTGAATCTGATTGAGCATGCATTTCACTTGCTGAAGACAAAACTGAAGGGAAAATGCCCCAAGAACAAGCAGGAACTGAAGACAGTTGCAGTAGAGGCCTGGCAGAGCATCACCAGGGATGAAACCCAGCGTCTGGTGATGTCTATGCGTTCCAGACTTCAGGCTGTAATTGACTGCAAAAGATTTGCAACCAAGTATTAAAAAGTGAAAGTTTGACTTATGATTGTTAATCTGTCCCATTACCTTTGGTCCCTTAAAAAGTGGGAGGCACATATACAAACTGTTGTAATTCCTACACCGTTCACCTGATTTGGATGTAAATACTCTCAAATTAAATCTGAAAGTCTGCAGTTAAAGCACATCTTATTCGTTTAATTTCAAATCCATTGTGGTGGTGTATAGAGCCAAAAAGATTAGAATTGTGTCAATGTCCCAATATTTATGGACCTGACTGTATCTTGGAGGACATTGTTAATAAATTCCTGGAAAACTGCAGGAGCATTGTAGAGATCAAAGGGCATTACGAGGTATTCGTAGTGTCCGGTCCTAGTATTGAATTCAGTTATTCATACAGTACATGGCCTCTTTAATCTTCATGAGATTGTATGCTCCTCCCAAATCAAGCTTAGTGAAGACCGTTGCTCCCTTAAGGCGTAATTATCAATGGAATTCTTTTTTTCTTTTTCTTTTTTTTTAAATCAGAAAAAGGTTTTTATTGAGAAATCACATGTTATTATGACAAAGAGTAGTATATAAATGCTGTACAATATCCTGTAACATGTTGTGCTGTCGCCAATACAGATTACCTGTGAGCAACTTATAGAAAATGGGTTAGACTATAACTTATCAATGGGGTGTATAAGGAGATAACATAGTCATCCTCAAGATATTTGCATTACTTCTATATAAAGTTTTTCAGTGAAAAAAAGAAACTCTCCACAGACCAAAAAAAAAAAAAAAACTATTATAAAACAGTTACACATCATCACATGCCAACTTCTCTCTACTGGGATAGTATCTCATCATATATTCTTCAACCCTCCAATAATCTGTTGAAGACCAGTTTATGTTTTTCTAGCCCTGGGATGTCTAGCCATAGACTATAAACCATAAAGGACTATCTCCACAACCCCATTTATGTAGCTGCAGAGGTGTCCTGTAAGCCCTGTGGAGCAGAATTAGGTGGGATAATTTCTGCGTGGCCAACATTGAAACCAAAGAAGCAGCGGACAAGCAGGCTTCCCATACGTCACCATCTATATTGCCCACATCTCTCTCCCATTCCCTCCTACACAGCAAATCCATGGTTCCCCGTAGCGCACTTAGGAGTATAGAATGTATCCGGGATATCATGCCTTTTTTATATGAGGCAATAAACACCTCTTCTATAATAGTATGGTTTGTCAATAATAGATCTGTGGCCTTTGGGCAGTCAAGGCGTGCCTTTGTTGCAAGTATTTATGAAATAGTTTCGTAGGTATACTAAAGTCCTGTTGTATTTCTAGAAAGGTTTTAAGTATATGCCCTTGATAGAGCTGAAAAATATATTTAATCACAGCCTTTTCCCAATCTCTAAACCCTCCCAGCTTCAATATCTCCCAGTATTGGTTGTTGCGCTAAAGTGGGGTACATAACAAAAAGACAGTCACATTTAAAAGTGCCTTCATATATTTCCACAACGTGTTCAGCAGATGAACTGTCGGTACACCTGAAGGCAGAGGAGGAAAGCTTTCCTCCAAATGAGCAAGGGCAGAGTAATCCGAGTCATCAGGAATAAATATATTTCTAATCGAATCCAAGGGATCTAATAACCCACCACCCCCCTAATTGTTGCATCTGAGATGCTCTGGAATGTAGGACAGCCAAACTCCCCTGATCCTTCCCCATTTGAAGGGTAGTTAATCTAATGTGAGCTATCTTTTTACACCAGATCAATTCCCAAAACTGTCTATACACAGGAACCACTTTTGCGGAATCCATATCGGGGAGTTATTAAAGATGTATAAAAACTGGGGGGGCAATACCATTTTTTCTAAATTAATCCTCCCTGCCACTGATAGAGGAAGTTTACACCTAAAGCCTCGTACACACGACCGAGTTTCTCCAAAACCGGCAAGAAAAGTGCCGCGTGAGCTTTTTTGTCGAGAAAACCGTTCATGTGTATGGTTTTACGACGAGAAAATTGCCGTGAATCTTGACGAGAAAATAGAGAACCTGCTCTCTATTTTCTCGTCAGGATTCCAGATTTCCTCGTCATGTTTCTCGTCGGCCTGTTTTGTGACGAGAAAATGGTTCGTGTGTATGCTTTTACGACTCTTCCGAAAGCGCGCATGCTCACAAGCAACTATGAGACGGGAGCGCATCTTCTGGTAAAACAAGCCTTCGTAATGGAGATAGCACATTCGTCACGCTCCAAATTTTTGCATCGTTTAAATGTTGTGCATTGAAATCTTCGTTAGAATGTTACATTAATCCAAACGAATAAACTTCTTTTGCTGCTGATATTCACACAGAGTTATGACTATCTTTTTTTAACCTTTTTCATGCTGCTCTTAAGAAGATTTATGTGTATTATATCGTGCAAGTTTTTAGGAATATTTTAAAATTTGATATTTTTCAAACTGATGTTAATTGTAATTTCGCAATGTTTTGGTAGTGATCTCCCATTGAATCTTTTAATATATATTATTTAAATTTTACACCCTTTTTTGGGAAATATGATTTCGTTATTTTTTTGGGGGGTTGGTATCTGTCCCTTTTTTTGTCAGTCAAATGTATCTGCTTACTCCAAAGCTAGATTTTACATTTTTACAAATACACATAGTCAAGTATGAACGTAAAGAAAAATAACATTTATTCATGTTTGAACTAAAATAAAGAGAAGGCAGCGCTGGAGAAGCTGCTGCCATTTGTGCATCCCAGGGACCCCAGACCACACATCAACCCTGTGTGGACACTAAAATTGGGAGCTTGAGAAGGCCAACATTTCTGAACACAATCTGATGCTGGCCTCCCAGAGGTCAGGAACAGCAGCAGGTGATATATATGTCCCAAGTGTGTGGTACTACAACAGGCTGCCTTCTGTCCGACCACAATGAAGCAAGGCCATCACTTCCTCGTCTTCCTGGCAACCTTCCCTGCAACCTTTCCTGAAGCCTTCCCTGCAGCCTTCCTTCTTCGTTTGGCTGGAGGCTGGGCCACTGGAGGGGTACTCCTGTCAGGAGGAGGAGGAGGTGGAGGAGAAGGGGGTGGCGCAGAAGAACAAGGTGGAGGTGGAGGAGAAGGGGGTGGGGCGGAAGAACAAGGTGGAGGTGGAGGAGAAAGGGGTGGGGCGGAAGAACAAGGTGGAGGTGGAGGAGAAGGGGGTGGGGCAGAAGAAGAATGTGGAGGTGGAGGAGGAGGTTGAGGTTGGGACAGTTGTGCCACCTCACAAATGGCGGTATTGGGGGTAATTTTTCCCATCACCCCCTTGTTGAGCAAGGTGATGAGCAGGGGCTCGCATAGGAGGCGTTGCTCCATGCTCATCACCTTGAACTTTGCCTCCACTAGGCCGGCAATGGCCTCTTCAGGGGATGTGGGCTCTTTGAGGGTGGCATGGGCCTCTTTAATAAGGGCCATTGCTGCCTCACTGGTGGTCCTGTCCCTCCTGCCTCTTTTGGGAAGCCGGATGGGAGGCTCCTGGGATCTGGTGCTTCTCCTTTGCCCTGCCACCTCCTGGCTGCCACTGGGCCCTGCCACCTCCTGGCTGCCACTGGGCCCTGCCTCCTCCTGGCTCACAGTGGGCCCTGCCTCCTCCTGGCTGCCACTGGGCCCTTCCTCCTCCTGCCTGACAGTTTCCAGACCCTCCTCCTGGCTGATTTCATCCTGTGTATGAAAAAGGGACATAGTTTAATATGTTGGTTTAATCTTTGCAGCAAACTTTATAAACATGATTGAACCAATTAGAATGTAAATCCAGAAATCATTATTTCTAATTTACACCTACATCAGATTGACTATTTAGCACCCAATTAAGTGCAGAATAATGTCTCGAGATCTTGATTTCACTTGTGGAAGCCAAAATATTGTATGTTTCTCATCTTGACATATTTGGCAAACATTAATTTTATCCCAATACATTTTCATTTAATACTATACCTGGCTCCAGATGGCCAAATCAGGATCATCCAGGATGGCTGCCTCCTCTTGCTCCAGAGAAGGCTCAGGTTGGCTGCAGGGAAGTCTGGGGGGAAGAGTGGAGAGTGATGGCCTTGCCTCAATGTGGTCATCCAGGAAGGACATCCTGCTGTTGTACCACAAAATCGGGACATAAACATCATCTGCTGCTGCTCCTGACCTCTGAGAAGCCAGGACCTTAGAGCGTTCAGTCCTGTAGGTGCCTCTCAAGCTCCCAATTTTAGTGTCCACTTGTTTTGCTGTGGCTGTGGGCACCTTGGTCTGCACAAATGGGAGCAGCTTCTCCAGTGCTGCTTTTCTCACCCCTCTTTTTTTGTGGATGGGGTTTTTCGTCTCCCACAGAGCCGGCAGCTCCCTTACCCGGTCAATAAATTCCGCCAGGAACTCTTTGTCGCTAATAAAGACATTCATATTGTATCTGCAAGTTAAATAAATAATATATAACTAATGTGAGGCAAACAGTCTAACCTCCTTAACATCGTAGTCACCATATATATCCTACAACATTCTCAAGACAGTATAGGCCAACAATTTGGCACAGTCTCAAAATCACATACCTTCGTTCGCACGTCCGTCACTTGAACTCCTCTCTCCGCACACCGAACGTACTATAGTCACATGTGTGTTTGCTATATACACACCACGCATGCGTCAAAATACGAACACGTCGCTCCGCACACGTCGCCCGCCCATGACGTTCTAACTAACATCTTTTCCCCGCCCCTTCTCTTTCGGCGCGCAGACAGATATGGCGGAGTTACAGTAGGTGTCTGATAATTCCGCAACTAGCGAGGAGGAGACAAGCCCGGAGACCGAGGAAACGTCA
The DNA here is from genome assembly GCA_029206835.1 of Rana muscosa. Classification (NCBI taxonomy): domain Eukaryota; kingdom Metazoa; phylum Chordata; class Amphibia; order Anura; family Ranidae; genus Rana; species Rana muscosa. Next base: position 122,645,476 of record CM055126.1, on the reverse strand, counting down.
CGATCAAGGAGGAGATTCAAGGCATCGAATATGTCTTTTGCCGAGATGGCGGAGATGGTGGACATCTTGCTCAAGTCTGATTATGACGCAAAGCATGGGCCGTATAGCAAACCAAATAGAAGGAAGGCCAAAATCCTCACTAAAGTCGTGAAGAGTCTGAAGACGAATTTCGGGGTGAAACGCTCAAATGAGCAGCTCAGAAAAAGGTGGTCAGACCTCAAACTGAGGGAGCCAGAGCAGTTAAGGAGCATTAAGAGAATGCTCGCAAAAAGTAAGTAAAATGTACACTTTTATGCTATTAATCCTTTTCTAAACTGACATGTTGCTGGTTTAGTTTTTTCTTCTTATTGGACTCCCTTCCAAAATGTAATATTTTGAACTTGGTTGGCCACAGTAATCGTTCGTTACGTTACAGACACTTCGTTCGGCCACTATCCGCTGTTTTGGCTTATTTTACAGCCACAAAAGTAATTAGACATCTGCCATTTTTTGGGAAATTTGGGGCACCAAGTTTTAGGCTAGATGATGTGTTTGTAAAGAGAATGAAATGCAAACTGTAAACTGTAAAGGAGAGGACACTCAGCAGCTGCTTCCACATCTGTACTTTGGAGCACTATAGTGTGGGCCACCAGACCCGCCTTTTTTGGGTGTCCCACACAGGTGCATCAGAGAATTTTTGTGTTGCCTACATGTCTAAAAAATGACAGACAAAGGTGAATACTAAACATATTCTTGGTCAGAAATAATGCATTCATCTTTAACTTCCGCCCAAACACACACTTGTACCCCACTTCCAAGCAATTTAGCCTTTTTTTTTTTTACGTAGAGAATTTCTGTGTGATAACTCTACCTTTTGTTTGATTCTCATAGGGGAGAGAAGACTGGGAGGAGGACACTCCATGGAGCACAGGAACCCCACAGCTTCACAACAACCCCAAACTCCAAAAGACCAACAACTTAAAGATGTGGAGGAAGTTGAGGTGGAGGAAGGAGAAGTGCAGGAAGGAGAGGTGGATGACGTTGTGGAACTGGTCACCACAACAGGTCAGTATCTGACACCACAGCTTCAGGTAAGAGAGGTAGGCCTGCAGAGTTATAATACCTTTTTATTTTGTTTTTAGGGGATGTGAATGTTGGGGTGAAGGATAGTACAGGTTTCTCTGCTGACAGTGCCCTCCGCCTCATCCAGCAAGTGATGGACAAAATTAAAGAAAGAATTCATGTGATGGATCAAACATTTAAAGACATTCTCGATGTTTTGGGGAGAATTCAATAAGGCATCCCAACCCCCTTTTTTTCATGTTTCTTCTTCAACTTTTAAAAAACTTTTTGATAATCAAACCAGCCAAAAATTGAATCTGCACACAGTGTGTCAACATGTGCTATCTGCCATCAGGGGATATCCATGTACGTCTTTTGGGGGTGCAACCCCTTCCTCGTATCTAAAGTAGGTGAACTGAGGAAGGGGTTGCACCCCCAAAACACGTCCATTGATCACCCCTGATGGCAGATAGCACATGTTGACAATAGGGATCAGGAGTCTAAAATCCCTATAGGAAAATAATCCCAATTGTGTGCATATTCAATTTTTGGCTGGGCAAGGGGTGGCAGGACCCCATATTAGGACGGGCACATAGAGACATATAGTTTGTGTAAGTGAATGTCTCAGATTGCTCCGAGGTATCCAATTTTGTAATTTTTGGAATGCAACTGTTGTTTTTGTATTTTCCTAAGAAAACAATTGCCGGTTTGTGGCCAGGCAAACAAAAAATGTAAAATAAAAAAAAAAAAATGTGTGAATTTGCACATAGTAAAATATTTGAACACAAACAACGTGTAGCTTCTTTTTCTAATATGCTCTAACCTTATTTGGTACATTTTTAAAGGTTACATAGTGAAATGGTTGGTATTTACTAAAGGAAAATACACTTGGCACTACAAATGCACTAAGACAAACTAGGAGACAGGTAACCAACAAAAGTTAGAAGTTTAAACAAGATTTTTATTTGGATCGTTAGACAGGAATCTTTAGACATAGCCTGGCATAGGAATTGCCCCCCTACCCGTGAAATAGTCCATGTATTTGTCCCGAACCTCACGGGCATTTTGGGGGGGCAAGCCAGCACGGACAGATTCCAGGCCCGGCAGGGGATTATCAGGGGAAAGTCCAGCCTCAGGCAAAACTGAGGCCATATAGGAATTAGATTTGTGGCAAAGAAAATTGTGTAGCACACAGCAGCATAATACTACATAGTTTATTTTGTAGTCCGCCAAGTGTATTGAAGTCCTAAAAAGGCGGAACCGGCTGGCCATTATGCCAAAGGCATTTTCAACGACCCTTCGGCCCCTGGCCAGCCGGTAATTGAACACCCTCTTCTCTGGGGTCAGGGTCCTCTGAGGAAATGGCCTCATAAGATGTGGTCCGAGCCCGAAGGCTTCAACAGCCAAAAAAACAAAGGGGAGTCCTTCAATATTCCCTGCATCTGGTGGCAATGCAAGGTCGTCACTCTGGAGACGGAGGGCAAACTCCGTCTGGATGAAGGATCCCCCATCGGACATCCGGCCATTCTTCCCTACATCAACATAGAGGAATTCATACCGTGCTGACACCACCGCCATCAGCACAATGCTATGAAAGCCCTTGTAATTGAAGTAGTAGGACCCAGAACGGGGTGGCGGCACGATGCGGACGTGCTTCCCGTCTATGGCACCACCGCATTTGTGGAAGTCCCACCGCGTGGCAAACTCCGATGCCACAGTCTGCCATTCCTGTGGCGTGGAAGGAAGCTGTGGAGTCAAACAAGATGAAAAAATATTAGAATACACAAATCAAACATTACAAGTATATTCTAAGAAAATACATTAGAGGCCAACATCAAGCAAAGTCTACGTTTATTAAGGTGTTTTAAATAAGTATAATGGAAGGCTCATGTATCATATTCATCACCCCCTATGATGGTCCATTAATAAATTATAATGGGGAGGGGGGGGTAAATGTGTTTGGACACAGGATAGCATTGCAGTGGCGATGCGTCCAGAGTGGGCGCTGGAGCACTGCCCCCTCTCTCCTGTGCCCGTCACTCAGAACAATACATAGGTTCATGCCTTGCATTAACCTATGTATTGTCTATGCCGCCCACTATTCAGGTGGATGGCCCCCTGTTAAGCGACCGACATATGAAGAACTGCGGCATTTATGCGCTTAAAAATGCATATCAGAAACAGTAAGGAAAATTGACTTGCACATTACAGCCTGAGGGATGTAATTGGCTTCAGAAAAGTTAAATAGGGGACGCAGGGGGGGGGGGGCATTCCTTGGGTAAACACTGACAGGCTGCTCTGCCAATCATGTTCAACAAGTCTGTTTAATGGTAACATGATTGGCTGATGCAACATCAAGGGAAGGAGAAGACATCAAGGACAGAAGAAGGATGACGCTGACCACAAGAAGGTAAGTGCAGGGCTGGGGGGGGAACTGGCTGCATTGGAGGGGACAAAATGGCTGCATTAGAGGGAACAAAATGGCTGCATTGGAGGGAACAAATGGGGGCGTTTAATAGGCACCAGAGCAAAAAAGGAGGAAGTTTATTTCCTAAATTGGGGTTTGAACCCGCAAACATTTTGAGCACCAGGTGCCCATGCTGGAAAGGTTAGTGAAGGGAAATATGCATGGAGGAGAAAAAAGGGGCAATCTAAAGCTTCCAGCATGCATGGGGACAAAGGAGACATTCTCAGCATATTACAATCATGGTAATTAGGGAAGGATGAAAGAAATACAAAACATTAGCATACATGTAATACATAAAATGTGATGTTAAAGGAGAAAACTTACCCTAATATAGTCCTCCTGCAGGACTTGTATAATAGCAGAACAGGTGTCTGGGATTATGAGGCCCAGAGCCTGGGGGGAGATGCCTGTCGTGAACTTCAAGTCCTGAAGACATCTCCCTGTCGCCAGATAACGTAACGTGGCGATGAGCCTCTGCTCAGCACTGATGGCTTCCCGCATAACGGTGTCCTTCCTGGTAATATAGGGGGACACCAAAGCCAACAGTTCCTGAAAAACGGGGTCAGACATCCGCAGAAAATTCCTGTAGTCCTCAGGATTATTCTCCACGATCTCCCGCAGCAGAGGCATATGGCAGAATTGGTCCCGCTGGAGCAACCAATTCTTGGTCCATGAACTCCTCCTCACACCATTCATGGACTGGTCTTGGTCCAAAACAAGCAGACCAACACCAAGCGCACGCACAGCCCGAACTCGACGACGAGAACGTCCAGGCGACATGGCTAGGAAACGGTCGTCTTATCAAAACGTACAGAACAGAACGCACTTTAGAACAGCAAGGCCTATGAATAACGAACTGAAAAACAGAAACGAACAGGCAAGAACGCACTGTAAAACAGATACGACCTGCCTAGACGCCCTGAAAGTCAAGATACGAACCCACAAGCACAAACTGAACCGCAGAAAACGATCTGAAAAGTACGAAGACTGAAAAGCGCGAATCGTCTCTTCCCAAACTTTTACTTCACACGCGGTAACACGAGATCAGCAAAAGCAGCCCAAGGGGTGGCGCTAAGAAAAAAGATCTTCCCCTTTATAGTGCCGTCGTACGTGCTGGACGTGACCGCGGATAACAATGAGGAAATTGGGAAATGTCAGTGTGTACGCATGGAAAGCTTGACGAGAAAATCGACAAGGTTAACAAGAATCTCGTCGAAAAAAACGACGTGTTTTTTACGACGAGAAACTCGGTCGTGTGTACGAGGCCTAAGAGATCATTTCTCTCGGAACTTGAAAGTATCGGTAATAGATTCAAATGAATATAGTCAGTTGGGTCAGGGGAAATCTGTATTCCCAGGTATCTGGAATTGTGGACCACCTCCACTGCCCCTGCACACTCTGGCAAAGGACAAGGAATCGGATCTAATGGCATCAACACCGACTTATCAGATAAGCATTCTTTATAGTAATGCAATTGAAACCCCAATAATCAATACATGGTCTCAGTTTCTGGCTGAAACAGAGCTAATCTCTGCCTCAAAATGATTATCCCATTCAAAAGGATGACATTTTCTGCAGCAAATCTGTACATTAATAATATCATATATATATTTCAGATTTGGTAGCACACTTACCTTTTATTGCACCAAAATAATCTGCCTGCCATGCCTGCCCTTAGCCTTGTGCCTAATTGGTCCGTAGGAGGCAGAGTTTTTATCCCTGCCTCAACCCCGGGTAAGATAGCGTATCTGGATCACCTCAATATCTGCTGCCAGATCTGGATCCAACTCACGGGCTGCTCTGTGAGTATTTTTATCTTATGGTCCCCCCTGTACAATCCCCCATTCTTAATTTTAATTTCAATATTAAGCTTTATTATCAACAATTACCCATTTTATTTTCTTAATATTTATAGCTTGTATAACTATACATCATACCCCTGATGATTGGTAGAAGCCAAGAAACGCGTCGGGTTTTCAACTCATGATGTTCAGCCCAGTTTATCTCTGCATTATCTGGTTTTAAATCTATGATGATCAGCTCAGCTCTTGTCCTTTTAATCATGAATCTCCATTCATTTAGTTTTTTGTTCTTTGTTTTGATTTTGTAACCTTTGTATCTATGTGTATATCAATTGCCTTAATTATGTCCTTGGATCATTAGTACCATAATTCTCCTGTAAATCATGTATGATTGCCTATATTGTTTTGTGGTATACAAATTAATGTTTGCACCTATTCCTATTATGGACAACCCCTAGGGGTTCATGGCATTTAATTAAATCTAAACATTTAATTTACATCCCTTTTCAGTTTTAATTTACAAGGACATGCTTCATTTAAAGTCCCACTTCCTCCCCCCATTCTTTATACATTGATATAGGGATGGAAGCATGCCCTTATTTCTTTTGAGTGCGTTGGGTCATTTTCCATATTAATTAATTATATCATGTCTATGCAAACATTTCATCACATTTTATATTTATTGATGAAATCTGCCTACTCTATATCTCAAAAATAGGGGTCTACCTAAAAAAGCTTAAAAGTACTGAAAATCGATTACCATTTTCTGTTTCAAATTTCAAATAAAACAAAATACATTTTTGCAAACCAGCTACTCTCTTCCTCAACAATGCTGGCCTGTCCAAAAGGGTATAAACACTGTACTGCAATTTTTTATATTTTTTATCTCTTCAGTCTTGGGAAGAAAATAACCCCATTTTTTTATTTTGGAAGATGGAATCTGCTTTGTTGACATATTGCAGCCGGTGGTGATAATCCGTACACAAGTACTGCCTTGATTCTTTCTTGGAAAAAATACAATTACTTTTTCTTTCTAGCTATAATCTACTATCTCTCAAAATGGCTTGCCGAAAAGGATTACAAGCTTAGCAGACAAGGGGGGTTATTTACAAAAGGCATATCCACTTTGCACTACTTTGTTTGGGAGTAGGGTTACAATGTACCCCTTACTGCTTAAACTTTACATGGGGGGGTGGTGTCTGGGGGCCCCTTTATTGATAAAGTCCCATGTTGAGGGCAGGTGCCCTGGGTGCATGCTCATCCCTCCCTTTACCTGGCTTGCCAGGCTGCATGCTCGGACATGTGTCTGGTATGGATTTGGGGGATCTCATGCCATATTTTTTAGCATTGGGTCCCACTTTAAATTCATACCAGACCCAAAGGTCCGAAAGGAATTCCACTGTAATTAAATTGAGCAATTACCTTCCCCTACAAAAAAAAAAAAAAAGCAGTAGCTTGCAAAACGTGTCAAAAACGTATCAAAAACATGTGATGTTGCACTACAAAATCGCACTGCAAATTGGATTAAGATGCAGGTGCACTAGTGTGCACCTGGCCTGAAGGTGTGCTGCAAATCTGTGCCATTTTTTTCTTTTGAATTTGAAACAGACACTATTTTTTCTTTCCAGGTGCAATATGCCTGCTCAATATGCCTGCTAAGAAGTTACCGTATAAATTGTATTCCTAAGGATATTTTGTATGGTATGGAAACAACATTACATACAAGGTTCTGGTCAGATGATGCTAGAGGCTTATTGTATGTTTGAAAGTTTGAAGGATTGAGGTATGTTCAGGCCCCCAATAGGGATGAGCCGAACACCCCCCCCCCCCCGTTCGGTTCGCACAAGAACCTTCGAACGGACCGAACGTTCGCACGAACTTTAGAACCCTATTAAATACAATGGACGCGAACGTTCGAAATCTAAAGTGCTATTATAACGCCTAATATGCATGTTATTGTCCTAAAAAGGGTTTGCAGTCCCGGGTCCTGCCCGAGGGGACATGTATCAATGTAAAAATAATCTTTTAAAACTGTAGTTTTTTCGGGAGCAGTCTTTTTAATGATGCATAAAGTGAAAAAAAAAGTGAAACATTCCTTTAAATATCGTACCTGGGGGGTGTCTAAAGTATGCCGGTGAAGTGGCACGTGTTTCCCTTGTTTAGAACTGTCCCTGCACAAAATGACATTTCTAAAGGAAAAAAAGCCATTTAAAACTGCTTGCGGCTTTAATGTCATGTCTGGTCCTGGCAATATGGATGAAAATCATTGAGAAAAATGGCATGGCTACCCCATCACCCACCCCTACCCCAGCCCATTACCAGCCCCTTTGGGTCTTATATGGATATTAACGGGAACCCCGCACACAAAATAAAAAAAGGCCCTATATACTCTGAACAGCAGTATAGAGGTGGTGCAAAAAAGACACGGACTGTAGGTTTGTTCTTAAGTACAATCTGTTTGTAATTTGGAACAGGTAAATTTTTTAAGTGTAGCTCCAGCCAAAAAATCTATTTTTAAGCTTTTTGGAAAACATAGGGAAGGATTATCACCCCTGTAACATTTGTTTTGCTGTCTGTGCACCTGTTCAGAACATTTCACCTCACTTTCCATCCCAATGACAAATGTTTTTGGAAAATTTGTTTTTTTTATTAAAACAAGGATTGGTGATAAAGCATCAGTGGAGAGGAGACACCTTTTTCACATATTAACTCTTACAGGAGAGAATTTCCCTTCCTAGGGGTAGATTTCCTCTCACTTCCTGTTGTCTCCTTCCGTTTGCAAGTAGGAGTCGTTTGTAAGTTGGATGTTTGAAAGTAGGGGCCTGCCATATATAGTCGGCAGAAATTTGGCCCTTAGGTGTTGGTGTTGCCACAACACCGTAAGACCTCACAGTTACTCTTGGTGGGCGCTGGAACGCCCTGCTGTCAACTATTATATCAGGAATTGTATTTACATGCCACTGTTGAACAGTGGTAGGAAAAATTGGGCCTTTGGTGGTGGTGCTGGTGCCACAACACTGTAAGCCCTCACAGTTACTCTTGGTGGGTGCAGGAATGGGCCCTGCTGTGAAATATTAGATCAAGAATTGTAATTGCATGCCCCTGTTGAACAGGGGCTGAAAAATTGGGCCTTAGGCACTGGTGCTGGTGCCACAACACTGCAACCCCTAACAGATAGTGTACTTAGAGTGCAACAATGAGCCCTGTTGCAAAGTATTGCATCAAAAATTTAGGCTTTAGGTGAATGCTATGCAAAGCACACAGTAGTACACTAAGTGAAACACCGACTGTCTGCAGCTAGCACAATCACCGGCCTGCCTGTCACAGTATAGAGAATAACTGTATCCAGGTGAGCTTTAGGTGATCGCTATGCAAAGGACACAGTAGTACACTAAGGCCCCTTTCACACTGGGGCGGTTTGCAGGCGCTATTGTGCTAAAAATAGCGCAAACCAAGCCTAAACAGCGGCTGCTGTCTCTCCAATGTGAAAGCCCGAGGGCTTTCACACTGGAGCGATGCGCTAACAGGACGTGAAAAAAAGTCCTGCTAGCCACATCTTTGGAGTGGTGAGAGGAGCAGTGTGTTTACCGCTCCTACACCGCTCCTTCCCATTGAAAGCAATGGGAAACCGCTGTATTAACCCTTTTTTGTCCGCTAGCGGGGGTTAAAACCACACCGCTAGCGGCCGAATACCTCCGCAATTCCGACGGTATAGCGCCGCTTAAAAATAGCGGCGCTATACCACCACCGCACCCACAGCCCCAGTGTGAAACCAGACAGACGAAAGGTGGCCCTAGGGACTTTGAGTGAGGTGGGAGAGAGATAGGCACATGCTCACAAATATTGAAAATAAAAAACATTTTATTAATACATATTGCTTTATGACCAAAAATGGAGACATCAATAAATGTGTGTCACCCGGCATAGTGGCCGAGGTTCATAGAAACATAGTACAAATAATAAACGTTGGTACATTACAAAAATGATACATCCATGGAACAAAATGCAATAGATCGAGAAGTTAGTAATCATAAGATATAAAGATGTGTGGTTGTAACAACTCGGCCAAAGAATGCAAGCACACAGTAATGGAATTTCATGTAAGTATGAATATTGGGACAAAATGTAGGCATGTAGCCAAAACATTGATCCTCAACATCACCAGATCGACAACGCATCCTGGGTGCCCTACGCGTTTCGCGAGACTCTGCTCGCTTCCTCAGGGGCAGATGCACGGTTGTTGTATCAATATGCTGGGCTAGAGGGCCTGGCGCTGTGTGCCTGGATGGCGGAGAATGCATATCCAAGGCGGGAGTTGAGGGGGCGAGGTAAATGGACACCGCAACAGGAGGTCTCCGGGTAAGTAGCAAGGTCTGCGTGGTTGGGGGTGCCTGCCCAGCGGTCGGTGGGGCCCACAAAGTATGTCTTAATAAAGAGGGTGAATCCAGACATAGAGAGTGCTCACCACAAGAGTATGACCGCTGAGCCAGGCTGCCAGTTTGCGAGTGTACACTGAGGCTGGTTTCACACTGGGTCGGTGAGTGCGGTGGCGGTATAGCGCCACTATTTTTAGCGGCAATATACCGTCTGAATTGCGGAGGTATTCGGCCGCTAGCGGCCGAAAAAGGGTTAATACCGCCGGCAATGCGCCTCTGTAGAGGCGCATTGCCAAAGGGAATTACCTCGGTTTCCCATTGCTTTCAATGGGACGGAGCGGTGTAGGAGCGGTAAACACACCGCTCCTCTCACCGCTCCAAAGATGCGGCTAGCAGGACTTTTTTTCACGTCCTGTTAGCGAACCGCTCCAGTGTGAAAGCCCTCGGGCTTTCACATTGGAGAGACAGCAGCCGCTGTTTAGGCTCGGTTTGCAGGCGCTATTTTTAGCACAATAGCGCCTGCAAACCCCCCCCAGTGTGAAAGGGGCCTGACTGTCTGCAGCTAGAACAATCACCTGCCTGCCTGTCACAGTATAGAGACTAACAGGAACGGATCTATCTAAACTCAATACAGTGTATAAATATATATACAACACCTAGGATGCATATATATCCTCTACACACTGTAACAGCAGCTAACTGACTCGCCTACCTGCTCTATCTAACTCAATATAAATGACACTGTCTATCTCTCTGAAACTGCCTCTTTCACAAACGCCAACACACTACACAAGGCGGACTTCCAGGCGGCCTTATATAGTGTGGGGAGTGTACTAAACCCCCTGAACCATAATTGGCCAAAGCCACCCTGGCTTTGGCCAATTATGGCTCTCCGTTTTTTCCGCGCTGTGATTGGCCAAGCATGCGGGTCATAGTGCATGCTTGGCCAATCATCAGCCAGCAATGCACTGCGATGCCGCAGTGAATTATGGGCCGTGTCGCGCAACATGAATTTAACGCGAACGGACCATAAAGTTCGTTCTTCGTCGAACGATCGAACGGCCGATGTTCGAGTCGAACGTCTGTTCGACGCGAACGCGAAGCTCATCCCTAGCCCCCAAGTGCATAGAACATGACATGACTTTATTTTAGGGGAAAAGTAAATTTCAGGGTGTTTATGGTGCCATGTATGTTGTAACCTATATAACTTTGTATCTTTAGAAAGAGCTATTTGAGTTTTGTGAATTTGAATGAAGCCATATCCCAATGAGATACTTTTACAGGGGTAGTGGGGAGAATTGAGCATTTAGGGGAAATTATTTCATTTAGGGGTAGTGAGGTGGTGGGTAGAAGGGGCAGGATTCCTGAAAGGGGATGGTGAGTGGGGAGATAAGCCCACACAAGTGAGCTGTGTGGTTGGACGTGAAGGAAGGAGGTCAGGTTTAGTTTCCATGTAGCAAGGCCTTTCCCTTGCTTGAGTAAGTGAAATCAATCCAATAGTAGCAGGTAGCTACATAAGCTTCTTGTTTTATGTGCATGGTAGATATCAAATCTTCAGTTCATCTGACGTCTTTGACTTTTTTTGCCAATAATTGAATATAGGGGGATAAGGTTTTTTCCACAATATTGGAATACAAGATTTGGCTGCATTTAGTAAGGGTTGGCAAATCAATTTCATGTATGTTTTTGTGGGCATGGTATAGAAGGAAACATGCTGGGTCATTGGGGATCACATGGTCAGCAAATTTTTGGGAAAGTTCCCTGACTTTAGACCAGAAGGAGGTTAAGCCTGGACAAGACCAGGAAATATGTAGTAGCGAGCCTACATTGTACATTTTTTTATTTTTTTTTAATGGTTCAATGGTTTTTATTGAGTATTTTAATGTTTTAACAATCATACATTAGTTACACACATTGCGCAATTTCATGTTCCGGTATATCACCATATTATTATGTTCATACATTAAGTTCAGTAAATTCAAGTACAAGTACAATGGGTACAAGTAGGACAAATTAGACATTATATACTGTGTATAATAAGATATTAGGAGACTTTGGGGCTGATTTACGAAACGTTTGCGCCATGAGTATCGGCGCATCTGCGTGTGCAACAGCAGTTTTGGTATTTACAAAACATTTGTGCCGGTAACGCAGCGCTATTCCCTATTTACTATAGTGTTCTCAGCGCACGGGAGGAGGCACTGAGTGCGCCACTATGAACCTGGCGCACGGCATCTTCAAATAAAAATATAGCTTCTCCGGGCTCTCCCGTGCCATCGGGGGCCCAGAGAACGAATTGACCCCTCATCTCTGCATGAAGAGGACCTGTCACAATAGATTCCTATTACAAGGGATGTTTACATTCCTTATAATAGAAATAAAAGTGATCAAAAAAACTAAAAAGTAAAAAAAAGTGTAAAAAATAAAAAAAAAAGTAAAAAACTAAAAAAATTATAATAATTTTTTTTTTAAATGCCCCTGTCCCCGGTAGCTCGCGCTCAGAACCGAACACACACGTAAGTCCTGCCCACATATGTAAACGCCGTTAAAACCACACATGTGAGCTATTGCTGCGTGCGTTAGAATGAGTGCAACAATTCTAGCACTAGACCTCTGTAATGCGAAAATGGTAACATGTAGAAAAATTTAAAGCATCGCCTATGGAGATTTTTAAGTACTGAAGTTTGGTGTCATTCCATGAGTGTGAGCAATTTTAAAGCGTGACATGTTAGGTATCTATTTACTCAGCATAATAACATCTTTCACATTATACAAAAAAATTGGGCTAACTTTACTGTTTTGTAATTTTTTTTAATTCATGAAACCATTTTTTTCCCCTAAAAAAGGCGTTTGAAAATGTATTGCGCAAATACCGAGCGAGATAAAAATTTGCAATGACCGCCATTTTATTCCCTAGGGTGTCTGCTAAAAAAACATATATATATATAATGTTTGGGGGTTCTAAGTAATTTTATAGCCATAAAGTTATGATTTTTACATGAAGGAGAGAAGTGCCAGAATAGGCCCGGTGCTGAAGTGGTTAAAATATCCCAATTTTTTTTTTTAGTCGGTCTTTTGTATTTATAGATCAAATAGCACCAAAAGAAAGCTCTATTTGTGTGCAAAAAATGATTACATTTTCATTGGGTTACAGTGTTGTATGAGCGCACAATTGTCATTCTAAGTGCATCAGCGCTGAAAGTTGAAAATTGGTCTGGGCAGGAAGGGGGTTTAAGTGGCCAGTAAGCAAGTGGTTAATATAAGGCTACATGCACACAGACGTTTTTCCAGCCGCTTGTTTGAGTGTTTTTTGCAGCTTAAAAACGGCTCTCCATGTTAGCCTATGGCCTCATGGCCACCATGGCGTTTATAAGCTGTAAATGGTATAGCCGTTTTTAGGCCCCATGTACACGGGACGCTGGTGCAAAGTCTTCAGAACTAAGGTTGAAAGCGCCGTTTCTAAACGTGCGTTTTGTCGCGTTTGCATGCCGCGTTTTACCGCATTTGCGTCCATAAGCGTTTAGTTAGTTAACATTAGGGATGAGCCGAGCACCCCCCTGTTCGGTTCGCACCAGAACCTGCGAACAGACAGAAAGTTTGCGCGAACTTTAAAACCCTATTAAATACAATGGACTCGAACGTTCAAAATCAAAAGTGCTAATTATAAAGGCTAATATGCAAGTTATTGTCCTAAAAAGTGTTTGGGGACCCGTGTCCTGCCCCAGGGGACATGTATCAATGCAAAAAAAAAGTTTTAAAAAACTGCTGTTTTTTCGGGAGCAGTGATTTTAATAATGCTTAAAGTGAAACATTAAAAGTGAAATATTCCTTTCAATTTCATACCTAAGGTGTGTGTATAGTATGCCTGTAAAGCAGCGCTTGCTTCCCGTGCTTAGAACTGTCCCTGCACAAAGTGTCATTTCTGAAGGAAAAAAAGTCATTTAAAACTCACCCGCGGCTATAATGAATTGTCGGCTCCCAGCAATACATAGAAAAGTCATTGGTAAAAAAATAAATAAAAATGCGTGGGGGTCCCCCCAAATTCAATTACCAGGCCCTTCGGGTCTAGTATGGATATTAAGGGGAACCCTGACGCAAATTTAAAAAAAAATGGCGTGGAGTTCCCCCAAAAATCCATACCAGACCCTTTACGCAACCTGGCAGGCCGCAGGAAATGAGGGGGGGGGACGAGAGAGATCGCCCCCCCTCCTGAACCGTACCAGGCCACATGCCCTCAACATGGGGAAGATGTTCCAATGTTGATGGGGACAAGGGCCTCACCCGCACAACCCTTGCCCGGTGGTTGTGGAGGTCTGCGGACAGGGGGCTTATCGGAATCTGGAAGACCCCTTTAACAAAGGGGACCCCCAGATCCCGGCCCCCCACCCTATGTGAATGAGTATGGGGTACATCGTACCCCTACCCATTCACCTGGTGGCAAAAAAGTCAATAAAAACGATTTATTAGGCAGCTCCGGCGGTCTTCTTTTGACTTCGGGGGTCTTCTTCCAACTTTGGGGGTCTTCTTCCAACTTCGGGGGTCTCTTCTTCTGCTCTCCGGTGTCGTCTCCACGCTCTCTGGTTCTTCTCCCGCTCTCCGGTGCCTTCTCCACGATCTCCGGTTCTTTCTGCCTTCTGCCGGGCGCCCCGCTATCTTCTTCCAGCTCTTTTGCTAGCGGGGTCCCAGTCTTCATCGTCGTCTTCTTCCCTCCTCTCTCCGCCGGATGTTGCCTCATCGCTGTCTGCCGCTACAATGCTGTGTGCGCGGAGCGCAACGACTTATATTGGCATGGGACGTAGTCACCGGATGATGCCACCCGGTGACCCTGCCCCCGTATGACGTCACAGTCCCATCATTCCCCGGGACTGTGACGTCATACGGGAGCGGGGTCACCAGGTGGCATGCTAATATAAGTCACTACGCTCCGCGCACACAGCATTGTAGTGGCAGACAGCAACGAGGCAACATCGGGCGGAGAGAATAGGGAAGAAGATGACGATGGTCCCCAGAGAGCACCCCCCCTCACATCAGGGTCCCCAGAGAGCCTCACCTTACATCAGGGTCCCCAGAGAGCCTCCCCTTACATCAGGGTCCCCAGAGAGCCTTCCCTTTACAGAGGGCTCCCTTCCAGAGGTTCCCCATGTACCTGGCTGCCGCTGGTCTCCGCTCTGCTATGTGTATGTGTAAGGCTCACACAAGAATGAGGATTGCACAGTAGAATCTTCCACTGCGGCACTCGGCGGAGGGGGAGCGGCGCGGCATCAGTGCCTAGTACAGGGCTCCCTGCACAGCAGGTGGAAGCTCTCCCCCCTGCACACATGGTACGGCTGGATATAAGCACAAGGAGAATCGGAACCCACATGGGGACACGGCTGTGATATAGTGGGCTGCGGGGGCTGATAGGGAAATCTGCCTTTGCAGTCTTTATGAATTCCAGTGATTGTCTTCTGTAGTGACATAGCGGCCAGTGGTAAGAATCAGAGCAGACAGTGGTAGGAACCACAGCACCAAGTTGCCAACAGGTGTGTAGCGTGTGCCCCGCAATTCCCTCGGCCTTGCCAAGCTGGCCCCCGTGAGCACACAGGCTCTCCACTGAGAGAGAGTGTGCCTGTCAGCTTCTGTGGGGGATATTCCCCCCTCCCTTTTCTCTTCATTGACTGCATGTTAATGCGAGCAGGGCTCACACAGCAACGGCCGCCTGCTCTGCTCTCAAATGGAAGAGCCAATGAATAGTGAGCAGAATGGCTGCAAAGGATTCTGGGACATGTAGTCCCTATACCAGATGGCCCCTTAGGCTTGTATGGAGTCAGGAACTTCAAGAGCCAGCCTGCTCTAGGAAGCAGAGAACCCAAGACTTCATCTTATTGTCTGAGGAGATTTCAGTCACCACGAGGCAGGGGAAGAGACTGGATCTAGGGGAGAGGTGTTCCACAACTCCTTTACAAGCATCCACAGCCAGTCGGGACATTCAGCCTGAGAGAGGGGGATCCCAGGGGCATATCCAGGTGCACCTGCATCGACAGGGTGAGGCGTTCCAGTGTGAGGTGACCAGAAGACCCCGCCTTTCCTGGGACGTTCCTTTGGGCCTTGACTACAGGATTTGGTGAGAGGGCACTTGCCCATTTGCAGGAAACAAGAACACTGCATACAGTCAGAGTAACTTCACTTTGCCCACACTTTTTTTTTTATTGTAGGCCTTTTTTTCTTAATAGTGCAAAAAATGTAAATCGCAGAGGTGATCAAATAGCACCAAAAGAAAGCACTATTTGTGGGAAAAAAAGAAAATACATTTTGTTTAGGTACAGGGTCGTACGACCGCGCAATTGTCAGTTAAAGTAACGCAGTGCTGTTTTGCAAAAAATGGCCTGGTCATGAAGGGGGGTAAACCTTCCAGAGCTGAAGCTGTTAAATGCATATGTCTTACCTAACTAGATCTTAAAAACATTCAGTATTATATTCCTATATATTTTATTTCCTATGAGCAGGTTCAGACAGAGCTGCTTGTCACCTCCCTCCTTCACAGTTAACAATACAACATATAGATCTGCAGTTCAGCATTCATAACTATAATCAAGGCTGGGACAATTTCTGACCCTCATCACTCTATGAAAAAGAAGTCTGTAAAGACATCTTGATATTACTACTGACATTGCGCTGCACCCTTTTTTTTACAATCCCGAGATCAGACAGGGGAGCAGTGATTTATTTCTGCTATTTGCCTTCTTTGTGAGTGTTGCAGCCTTCCATGCAACCTAAATATTAGAAAGCATTCTCATCCAGTCCTAAAGCACCAGCAGCTTTACCGTTCCTTGCTGTACTCCCTGGCCCTAATTTAAAGCTGATTTTTCCTGGTAATGAAATATGCAAGAGACTCAATAAGCAAGGGACAGTGGTGTGAAGAAACACAATATAACATTCAATTACCAGTGAGCATATGTTCATGTTTCCCTTCGTATTATGGTGTTAGCTAGAAATAAACAAGCTGTATCTTGTGTATCCTCTAAGCATAAATGGGTGTCAGTACACACTATTCACGAGGACAGTCCATTAAATAATGTATGGAATATAAGGCCTTCCAGCTTCATGCTCTCTTCCTAGGCTCTCAAGTGAGATGGTGTGCAGCATGCTTTCATGTGAGAATTATTCTGCAGAATTACTGATTCTCTCTTATATCTGCTTCTGGCGCCTCTTCTCTATGTCTGTACCGCTCCACTTGCATCCCAATCCCTTATGTAATCCCTGTCTTTTTCCCTGTGCTTATTGAGCTCTTTTCTCAGCTGCCGTTTTAATTATCCTCTATCAATATTTGGTTTTAATGTAATTTCATTCTTAACACCTTCCTGGTGCCACAAGTATTCATCTCTTTTGATGTGAGCAGAACATAAGCTATCCATGATATTGTTTCCAACATAATACACTGCAAGCCCTTCAGATGTAAAGTAGTTAATTTACTGGAAGAAAGCCACAAGCCAGGCAAAGTATATGACAGCAAAGACAAGTAGTGTGGTTGTGTGAAGCTAATAGAATAGCTTTCACTTTTTAGAGGAATATAGGGGTAAAAAAGCTGTCAGATAATTGTAAGTCTGTAAGTTTGCTTCATTGGTCCAGAATTCAATATAGTGTAATGGGGTTCTACTGTTATGGACTATTGTTATGTGTGTACACCCCAAATTTCCTCCAATGCTCCAGCTACAACTTTATAGACTATTGTTTATTTATGTTCAGTAATGAGTGTGGAACTTATGGTACAGGGAGAGAGAGACTCCGTTGCCATGGATACCTAATAGACTATGGTACCCACCATGCAGCTGTACTCCCAGAATGCATTACAACCACCGCACAGCCTGCTGGGGGAGGTTACTTAAAGGAGGGGAGGGGTCACGCTCAGTCTCTCTGGACTTCGCCCTCAATCAAGCAGGAAGTCTGTGTGAGGCCTGCTGCCGGAGCGACTAGGCCCAAAGCCTGGGCCTGTAGTTTCGCGGAGGAACATCAAGCCAGAGAGGGATCTCTTTCCGTGTGACCAGCTAGCGCTTCCCAGAGACTGGGGTCATCCACCAACCGACATCTACGGCGGCTGTGAGAGGGACCGGAGACTGTATGTTGCGGAGAGGTCGCGGATCGGGGTACCGTCAATGGATCGTGTCAGGCGGACTAGACCTGTTTGGGTGAGAGGGCACCTGCCCAGAATCTATGACTGGTTGTTAGGCCTATGACTTTCTAAAGCCCACAATCATCCGAATAGTGAGCAGCACCTACACTAGGACATAGCGCAGCGCGTGGTAGCTGTGTAGTTAAAGTGGAAGTAAACCCTCCTATTGTTTTCAGCCAAGGAAGCTGCCATCTTAGCCTCTGTTTAATTTGCAACTGCCATGACGCTGCACATGTGATCTGTTATGACACCAGCCATTGGATGGTTTGACAGTTTGGTTGAGAGCACAACCAATGTGACAGCTAGCATTTCCGGCATGCCGGAAATGTTTACTGTTTTTTTTAAACTATCAAATCGATGGGTTTACTTCCGCTTTAAATTTGGCATTATACTGACTGAGAGTTTAACTCCCAAAAGCATTGCGGGAGTTTAGCTTACATCTTTAATCTCCCTTGGATTACAATTATAAAGTGCACCAACGTTTTGCTAGCGAAGACTCCCACCATTGAGGAACTCGTACAGAAATCTTAGTCAGGCCTGACTGGAACTAATATTGACGGGACACAGGTGATATTGCCCACGAGGGGGAGCTCACGAGCTTGAGATTGTTTATCCATAGGAAGTAAACATTAGTATATTGTAGAACCTTTATATGGTACACATTATTGACTCTTGCAGGGCCCTGCAGAGTCACTTAAAGCTATAAGAAATATATATATATTTATAAACTATAAACCTGTTTTATTATCTTTGATAAAGTAAACTTTATCTTTGTTTAAGTATATACCTGTGTGAAGTACTGCTATTAGCCTGAAGGACCCCAACGGAGAAAGGTAATAGATACATGTGTACTTAATGTGGTATATATATATATATATATATACCATATACAGAATTGTGTTCCCCTATAGCCAGTGGGTTTACAATTCTTTTCACTACCAGTTGTGCCAAGGGAGGGTTTGAGCCAATTAAGGGGTTGAGAATCAGAGGGCAGGCCCAAACAAAACCAGCAGCTCCTACGGGGTTATTGCTACAACAGAATTAAAAAAAACACACATATACTGTATATATAGCTAATATAGCAGTACGAAAATGGAAAATTGTATACTCACCTTTTCCATAATTTTCCTTTCCTGGTACATCTTCATGGCAGCATACACTGGGTTGTGGCTCCGCCACCGCCCCCACAACCTGATAGGACCAGTTAGCTATTAATACTTTAGCCAGAACCCACCACAGCATACTCTGTAACTATCACCTCAAGGGTGGGCTCCTGCATGCTGCCATGAAGATGCACCAAAAAAGGAAAATGACAGAGAGGTGAGTATACTATTTTCAGTTTTCCTGGTACATCATGGCAGCATACACTGGGAAATTACTCACCAGTCGGGTGGGTGCAAGAACAACTCAAATTTATTAACTGGAACCAGTATGACCAGCTTGAATAACAGATCTGCTAGACTCTACTGTCATCAGCTGTGTCGGATCCACGCGGTAGTGCAAAATGAATATGCTTCTGTGCAACCAAGTCGCAGCTTTACAGATCATCTCCAGAGAAACTCTGCAGTACGCTGCCCAGGAGGTGGCCACTGCCCTTGTGGAATGTGCCTTCAATCTCTCAGGAACTGAAAGTTGTTTTGCTGAGTAGGCCTTCTTTATAGCTTTTATGAGCCATGATACTATAGTGCAAGATAATACCGCTTGCCCCTTTCTGAAACCATGAGGAAATACCAGGAGATTGCCTGACTTCCTAAATGAATTTGTGGCTGCCAGATAAGCCCTGATGCTTCGCCCAATGTCTAATGGATGTAACATTCATTGCTTGCTAAGAAACAATGGTAGTATAATTTCTTAATTAAAGTAAATCAAAGTGGCTACCTTAGGAATGAAATAGTCTGAGGGTCTCAGAATAACTCTGTCAAGATAAAAGATGAGACAAGGTTCTTTGATGACTAGTCCTTGTATCTCCGAAACTTTTTTGCTGACATTGTTGGGGTTATGGCAATGAGGAAGCACACCTTCAAGGTTAAGTCCCACAATGAGCCTGACTCCGATGGATGAAAAGGGGAATGTGATAAGGCCTCCAAGACTATCGACAAATCCCAAGCAGGAAATATGGGCTTTCTGGGTGGTCAGATTTGCAGGCATGCTTTTATGAACTGAATGACAACAGGATTCACAGCCCACTTTATTCCTGTCATAGCAGAGAGTGCTGAGACTTGGACCTTCAAGGTACTTGCACTTAGGCCTTTATTGAGCCCCATTTAAAGAAACTGAAGAATGTGTGCCACCTCAAGAGTCAATGGATCCCAAGACTGCTGTTGGGCAACCGAGAGGAAGCTTTGCCATATCTTGCTGTTTGTGCTGTTTGTGGTGTATTTCCTAGCTTGGAGCAGAGTCTCCACACCTCCTGAGAACAGCCATGTTTTAAGAACCTTTATATTTCAGCTTCCAAGCCAATGTGTAGCCTCTCTGGTTTTGGTTGAGGGAACTGACCCTTATGCCGCGTACACACGATCATTATTCACGGCGGTTAAAAAACCGCCGTGAATAATGACAGGAAAAACGAGGGAACCGCTTGGTTCCCTACACACGGTCGTTTTTCCCGTCATTTTTTCTCTTGACGAGAAAAACGACCGTCTGTGGGCTCCGCGGCAGTGTTTCCCTATGGGAAAACTGCAGCGGAAAAAAATGCTGGAAAAAACAACGAGAAAATTTAGAACATGTTCTAATTTTTCTCGTCGTTTTTTATGCCGTTTTTCTCGACGAGAAAAACGACATAAAGCCCACAGACGATCGTTTTTCTCGGCGAAATGAAAAAATGCAGTTTTTCTCGTCGAGAAAAGCGATCGTGTGTACGCGGCATTAGACAGAAGATTTGGGGTTACTACAAGAGGTATGGTATCCTCCACACTGAGCTGCAGAAAAGTCATGAACCATGGCCTCCTTGGCCAGAGTGAAATTACCTCTATCATTGTGTTTATGGACCTTCTGAGCCTGGCAAGGAACCTCGCGATTAGAGTTGTTAGGGGAGATATGTATCCCAGGCTAAACCTCCATGGGTGGTGGAGACAGTCTACCCCCTCTGCCGAGGGGTACGGCACGCCAGGAATCTCTGGCACTTGGTGTTCGCTGGAGTTGCCGCCAGATCTATTTCTGGGATGCCCCATCTTCTGGTTCGAAGAGAGAAAACTTGAGGACTCACTGACCACTCATTTCACAAGAAATTTTAGCTTAAAGAGTCGGCTAAATGTTTGTCCAGATCTATTTTGGCCCAATTCAGGATGGGACAGACTTCCTCCAGTAACATGAGACTCCTGGTACCCCCCTGCCTCTGCATATAGGCTACTGTGATTCTGTTGTCCAGATGCAGGAGTACGCTCTTCCCCCTCTGCGATAAGCCAAAAGCAAGCAGGGCTTGGAAGGCTTTTCCAAGACATTCAAGACTAGCTCCTGGGATCTGAATACCCAGTGTCCCTGGGCTGCCTGATACCGGTAATGCACCCACCAGCCTTCCAGCCTGGCATCCGACGTGATGTGGTTGCAGAGGAACAATCCGTCAATGCTTCATTAAGTTGTGGACCTGAGTCCACCACCTCAGTGATTGTTTCACCTTGTTCGGAATGATAATGGATTGATTTATTGATGCTCCATCCCACTGCGCAAGAACCGCATTATGGAATGTTGTTGTGTGCCACTGATCCCACTGAATCATTGGGAACGTGGCAGTCATCAAACCCAAAATGCTGAGGCAAGTTCTGTCTGGCAAGGACATTGCAGACAGAGCCAATTTCACTTTGCGGACCAGTGGGCCCACTTTTTCCTGTGGTAGCTGTACCACATTGGCTTGGGTGTCCAGTAGAGCACCCAGGAAAACAATCTTCTGAGTAGGGCTCAGACAGCTCTTCTAATTTATCAGCCACCCAAAGTGTTGGAGAGTGTAAATCAGCAACTCCTGATGTTGAACAAGTGTACTCCTGTTTCTGGCCAGGAGTATGTCATTGAGATTATGCTGGTAATTGATGGAAAAACAGAGGTACTTTTGGAGGGAACCGACATGTGCAGATATGCATCTGAAAAATCTATGGTGAGCATCCAGTCTCCTAGATTTATCGGAAGCAGGATAGACTGAAGACTTTCCATCTTGAAGGATTTGATATGTATTCTTCTGCTTAGGACCTTTAGGTATAATACTGGCTGAAGGTCCCCAGTTTTCTTTTTTACCAGGAACAAGAGTAAGTAGAAACCCTTTCCCTGTTGAGAGAATGGAATCTCCATTATTGCATGATTTATAGACATGTGCATTCGTTTTCGTCCGAATGCATTTTCGTCTGAATTTTGGGTATTTTCGTTATCGTTTTAACAAACGATAACGAAAGTGCAGAATCCGAAATCCGAAAGATCCGACATAAACAAATGCTTTATTTTCGTTTTCGTTGCGACAACAGTTCGATATAGATAGGAGATTCAACATGACGCTGACAATAACAATCTGTGTCTATTGAACCTGCGGTCGAATGTGCCTAACCTTAACTCTATTAGTCCAAGATTATTCTACATAGAGAGAAAAGATTTGACATAGAGAGAAAATATTCGACATAGAGACATAGAGAGAACAGATTCGACATTATAGAGACATGATGATTCGACGAAACAGCTAAAAACATACGAACATACGAGCGGACATTTATGGTGAAATGCTCTGCCCATAGGCTATAGAAGAATTCTAATGTTGGTTGCCTAGTAATAATAATTAATAAATATAATTATTGCTAGTCATACAACATTAGAATTCTACTATAGATTGTAGGCGGAACATTCGACCGGAAATGTACGATTGCAGCGTCGTACAGTTTAGCTGCTCCGTCGAATCTTCTTAGAACATTCGACAGACACCATAAGCCTTCAATGACAGATTCTACCTTAATTAATTTGGATTTTCGGACAAATGCATTTTTTAACGAAAAAAAAATGAAAACAAATTTCGGGAGTAACTAAATATTATTACCGGTATTTTTTTTTGGACGAAAACGAAATTCCGAAACAAAATATTTCAGTGTGCACATGTCTAAAATTTATAAGTAGCTTCAAGATGTATTTGGGTAGAATTTGTCTCTTCTACAGGTCTGAAGGAAGTTTGGTCACTTGAAAATGGTAGCTTGGGAAGTTCCCTTTGAACCGCCACCGATGACCTATCAAAATGATGAAAACTGCACAAGAATATCCTACATGGTCCGTCCCGACACCTGTGCATAAAGCCTTAGCCTGGCTCCAACAGACACAGGCTGGACAGACAAACCCTTAAAAGGACTTCTGCTGGTCCCCTGCCGAGGACGACTTTGACTTCTGAAGCCCCCAGTTTATTTTAAACTCCCTCCCTAGTCTGTAGGATCTTCCTTCCCTGTACTTGTCTGGAAGGTTTCGTTTGCAGGACCCTTTGCCTGACTTCCTGCCGGTCACTTTGGACATGGCTCCTGAAGAACTAATAATATGTTCTCTTGATCCATCCCTTCCACTAGTGATTTTTCGATGTTGGATCTCCAGCTGGATACTGCCTTTCCTACAGTCATCAGAGTAATGGCTGGTCTACAGGCACCACCCACCACTGTGTATGTACGCTTCAGGTCATGATTGATTTTACAGTGTGTAGCGGAGTGTTGCTTTAAGAACCCAGAGACTACCATACCCAGGGTGCATTGCCCCACGCAAGGACTGCTGGGGAGGGCTATTTAATTGAGGGGCGGACCAGAGTACGGTCTCTTTGGACATCGCCCGCCCAGCAAGTGGAACTCTGTGCTGAGTCTGTTATTCCTGACAGGGCCTGAAGTTTAGGCCTTGTGCTTCCAAAAAGCCTTCCGTTTCCACTGAGGAGCCTGAGGGACGTCTCATCCTGCTACCCATCTACTACTTCCAGGAGGACCGAAGACCCGGGTGTCGTGGAACCTGTGTACTGAGATACAGCTACATAAGATACGGACGTGGACTGGTCCGGTTGGGTGAGAGAGCACCTGCTCAGAGATTAGTACAGGATCTCTAGGCCCAGTGTCTGTTGTTCCTGACCCACCGTTTAGAGTTTGCATTTGCACGCTGGAGGGACAGTGCATTGAGTAGCATTAGTGACTTTACTTTATTCCTCAAGTTTACAAGTACTTATTCCTGTGGATTACAATTTGTCTCCAAAAGTGCACCACCATTTGCTAGCGAAGATCTATCTCCACGGAACTTACACATAGAACAGTCAGGCCTGACTTCTAAGTTTAGACATTGCTGGGCGCCATCTTGCCCACTAGGGAGGGGAGCTGTAAACGGGGTCTGTTAGTTGTGTGTGTACAGAATTGTATATCTGTTTATTTGCTGAATACCTTTTTTTGCAAGGCTCTGCATATGCTACTGTATACAGTTTATCTGCTTAATCATTTTGTTCAGTAAAAGTACCAGGATTAAGCAGACAAGTTGTTGGTGTGATTACTTTGCTGAGGGAACAGTCAATGCCAGTTATACCATATCACTGTGTGCATTTATTGCCGGATTGCGTGACCTAAAGTTACAGGTCCCGCAATCCTATCATCCCCTACTAGCTGTGCCAGGGGAGGGTAGAGCTAATTACTGGGGGTTGACAGCGGTGTGTTACAGGCCCGAAACATCATACCAGCGGTCCTCTTAGCTGGGGGTATCGCTACACGTGGGGGCTCAGAGTTTGGGATACCTGTACACTGCAATCAAGCCCGCCAGAAGTACCGGCATGGATCCGTTAATGGTGACCCAGTGGTGCTTATCCGCCGATGTCTCCCTGGACATGGCTGCAGTAATTGAACTCCCCGGAGAGGATTGGTCGGGGAGTGACATAGAACGGCTCATAGAGCTCCTGTCCCTGGACCATAAAGGATGGTTAATTGACCTCAGGCCCGAGGAACAGAATTCCTGCACCTTTGCGCTGATAGAGTGGAGGGATGAAATGCCGGAAGAATTTAGAGGTCAGAGTGTGCAGTCCATAGGCAATAAGACGTACCGCTTGGCGCATGCAAAGATTATAAAGAAGGAACCTCCAAAATCACCCAAAATTCCAAAGAGTTCCAAAGAGATGATAGCCCCGGGGACACCTCTAACCACTATAGGCCCTGAACTTTTAAATGCTTTAGGGGACCTTGTCACGAAGTGCCAGAAAAGTAGCACGGTACATGTAGAGGCCGGGTACCTGAAGCTCAGGATCTTTTTGGGAAAACAACCTGTGCCACTCAGGGAAGAGGATTTCGACACCTGGATTGAACAAGCGATGCAGGCTGTGAAAGGATGGGAAATACCAGAAGCCCAAAAGAAGCAGCGCATAAGTGAAAGTCTAAAGGGTGCTGCTGCTGAAGCCGTGAAGAACCTTAGGTTCAGCAATACTGCTTGTACTGCCTATGCCTATGACTATTTAACTATGTTGCAGGAAGAATTCGGACAATTGGAAAAAGTGGTCGATTTAGTCTACCAGTTTGAGCATACCCTTCAACAGCTAGGAGAAAGACTGTCTGAATATGTTCGCAGATTAAACAAGATGCTGTGCCAAATTGTCCTTAAGAAGGGGATGCTGCCACAAGCCCTAGATGCGACTAGGATGAAGCAGATTTTAAGGGGAGCATTACGTTCTGATCCAGTCTGGCTCCATCTGAAAACCTCTGGAGGGGTCATGTCCCTGAACTACCTGGACCTTGTGCGAATAATAATTGATGAAGAGGCTCTGCTGAAAGACCAACAGGCGATGACCCAAGTATTAGAAATGCTGACCTCTTTAATGGCCAAGAACTCAGGAGTTTGAGAAAAAGAAGAAGTCAGGAAGGAGCTGTACCAGAGCGTTTTAACACCAGTCTCCCCGCGGGATAGAGGAGAAGCTGTTTGCTTTAACTGTGGAGGAGTTGGCCATTTTGGGCGAGTGTGTCCCAGTCCGAGGAAGACCCGAGGCACCTACAGCCAGGCGGCGGAAAACTCCAGAGGGCCCCGGTGAAGGAGTCAACCGGGTGCCCATCATTTCCAGCAAGCTCCATTGGAATCAGAAAGCAAGAGAAGCCAAGAAGTGAGGGGAACAATTCCCCATCAAAAGCACTTAATACCCCTCACCTGGAGGCAAAACCCCCAAAATCGCAAGAAATCAATGCATACCAGGCCCAACAGGGATTAATGCCGTGTACACACGATCGATTTTCTCGACGGTGAAAACAAATTTGACCGTGTGCGGGCTCCCCGGCAGTGTTTCCCTATGGGAAGACTGCCACGGATAAAAATGCCGTGAATCACGACGAGAAAAATTAGAGCATGTTCTAATTTTTCTCGTCGTGATTAATGCCGTTTTTCTCGTCGGGAAAAATGATGAAAAGCCCACGCACGGTCGTTTTTCTTGTCGAAGAGAAAAAATTAAATTTTTCCAGACGAGAAAAATGGTCGTGTGTACTTGGCATAAGATCCAGGAAAAGATGGAAAAAGAAAAAATCACCAAAGGCCAGAACCATGGGCACAGGGAAAAAGTAAAACAGAACAAAACAAAAACAAAAAAGGCGCCACTTAGTTAAGACTGTTTTTACTTAAATAACACAGAAGTATTAAAGCACTCACTCATAGGTTGACTTTAGTAGGCACAATAAACGTCTGGTCTGTGGTCACATTCCGCTTGCCGGGAGTACTCCCGGCAAGCGGAATGTGACCACAGACCAGACGTTTATTGTGCCTACTAAAGTCAACCTATGAGTGAGTGCTTTAATACTTCTGTGTTATTTAAGTAAAAACAGTCTTAACTAAGTGGCGCCTTTTTTGTTTTTGTTTTGTTCTGTTTTACATGTGTTTGGAGTCCGGCTTCGGCTCCCCCAGTAAGGCTGCCCAGTTATTTCTTGGACTGTTACAACTCACATCTAAGCTCGTGTGACAGCAGGAAGGTAAAGTCACCTGGTTGCATCCAGGGGGGTAGATATATTTCGCCCAGATTCAGGCTTTACGCCGACTTATACAACTAGGCGGAGAGTTGTATAAGCCCAGCTGGGGCTAGTGGGCTCATGGATGACTCATACCTCTAGGGAGAGGGCTGGGCGTCGTGCAGGCAGGGAGTTGATGAGACCAGCTGAAGCCTGTCAGTTCGTTTAAGGCCTCTATAAAAACTCCCAGATTCATTAGGTGTTTGCTCATGCCTGGAACCAGACCTGTGTGGACTGTCTAGGGAGAGTGAACCCCTGTGCGGTGAGACAAAGCCTGTGTGGCTATTTGCTTGGACATTTAAAACCAGGGACTTAGGGACTAGGACAGCACTAGGCTGATCCCAGTTGTTAGTTAGGAAACCTGTATGTTTAGTTAGAGGTCAAGTTGACCAGGATTTATTTTGTTTATGTTTCTTTTGCTTTGCTGTGTTTTGTCACTGTAAATAGAAAATAAACCGCACCTTTTTGATTTTGAAAACCACAACCTCCGTTTGCTGGGCCTGTTTTTGTGTGGGGAGCCCATCCCGGGGGTCACCCACACCCGCTGCCGAGCTAACCCCCTCACAGTTGGTGGAGAACCAGTGGCAGTTTTTTTTTAAGCCAGCATGGAGGAGATACTGAAACAGCTGGCTCTAGCAAATGCCAATCAACAGCAGACAAATGCAGGTTTGCAAAAGAGCCTTGCAGCTCATCAACAGAGCCTTGCAGCTCATCAACAGAGCCTTGCAGCCCAGCAGCAAGCTCATCAACAGAGCCTTGCAGCCCAGCAGCAAGCTCATCAACAGAGCCTTGCAGCCCAGCAGCAGACAAACGCAACTTTGCAACAGAGTCTGGAGGCTCAGCAACAAGCCCAGCAGCAATCTGAGGCCCGCTTCATAGACCTGTTGCAGAAGCAAGAGCAGAGACTACAACAACAGATGGAAGCAGTAATGCAGCAACGTCCGCAGACCAGTGAGGAAAGCCGTCCCACTAATACCGCGTCCTTTGGGGTCAGTCGTTTATTGACAAAAATGACTGGAGAGGATGATCCAGAGGTATTTTTGACCACATTTGAAAGGACCGCTGAAAGAGAAAAGTGGCCTGAGGAGCAGTGGGCTGGACTGGTGGCTCCTCTGTTAACTGGTGAATCGCAGAAAGCTTACTATGACCTAGAGCCTAACCAAGCAAAAGACTATGTGATGCTAAAAGCTGAAATATTGGCAAGGCTGGGTGTCACCCTGGCTGTCCGGGCTCAGCGTGTGCATAACTGGACTTTCCAGCTTGGAAAACCCCCCAGGTCTCAAATGTATGATCTCATTCACCTGAGCAGAAAGTGGCTACAGCCAGAGACTTTGTCCGCACCAAAGATTGTGGAACGTGTTGTAATGGAATGGTTTTTGAGAGCTCTTCCTACTGCCATCCAAAAGTGGGTAAGCCATGGAGACCCAGAGACGGCCGATGGTCTTGTGGATCGTGTGGAGAAATACTTGGCTACAGAGAACCTGACGGCCTCTTCCAGAGACACTCGGACTTTCCACCCTAAGACCAGACCATCCCCAGGGGCGGATAAGAGGATTCCAAGGGGTGAGGGTGGAGAGAGTGAGAGGGTGGGAGCTCTACCCCAAGTTTGGCGAGAACAGCCTGGGAAATCAGCGGCTCAAGAGGCGGCAAGAAGGATCGTTTGCTACCGCTGCCGGCAAGCGGGACATATTGCAGCCAATTGCCCGGTTGTGGAGGAACCCATGCAGTGTGACTTTCTGATGGGCAGACGTCAGTCGCTGTGTGCGACAGTCGCATGCACTGCCATTCGAGGAACTGAGAAACATTTATGCAAAATGTGTGTTAATGGTAGAAATGTTGTGGTATTGCTGGATTCAGGTAGCCTTGTGACCCTGATAAAGGCTGAGTTAGTTAAAACAGAGGTCTCTGGGAATAGCAAGGTAGCTGTTATTTGTGTGCATGGGGACACCCGAGAGTATCCAGTGACTACAGTGTGTTTCGAGACCCCCAAAGGTACCCTCTTTCATCCAGTGGGCTTAGTATCTCAGTTACCGCATGACGCCATTGTGGGAAGGGATTTTCCGAAGTTCTGGGAACTGTGGGATGATCCTGAGCCCCCCACTGGTGCCCCTATGTACCAGGAATGTGATAGCCAGAACTCCCCTGAGAGTGGTGAGGACTCTCCGGAATTTCCCTTATCAGTATTGGCAGGGGAGACTCAAGAAACTGGAGAGGAGCCCACCTCCTCAGACGAAAACCTACCGTCTGTGGAGTTTTCTGATCTTGAGGTTCACAGGGAAAACTTTGCCACAGAACAGTTGAAAGACCCCGCCCTAATAAAGGCACGGGAAAACGTAGTGAAAATAGATGGCGAGTTAGTGAACCCAGATAATACCTGCACTTACCCATACTTCAGCGTAGAGAAGGACCTACTGTATCGGGTGGCAAAAAGGGCAGAAGAAACCGTTGAGCAGCTTGTGGTGCCCAAACCTTACAGGAAGTTGGTGTTGGAGTTGGCTCATGGGCACATTCTTGGAGGTCATCTGGGGACAGAGAAAACCCGAGAGAGGGTATTACAGAGATTCTATTGGCCGGGGGTGATGAAGGACATAGAAAATTATTGTTCCTCCTGCCCTGTGTGTCAGAGGTCGGCCCCGATGCCACATTTCCGTAGCCCGCTGGTCCCTCTACCCATCATTGAGGTCCCGTTTGAGAGGATCGCCATGGATTTGGTAGGTCCTATAATCAAGTCCGCTAGGGGGCACCAGTACATATTAGTTATAATCAGTGCCGGCCCAAGACATTGTGCTGCCTGGTACCAAGAATTAAATGCTGCCCCCCCCCCCAAAAAAAAATCACGCCCACCAAATACCCCACATTCATTATTTTATATCATGATAACTAAAGTGGACCTGTCATGGCTCTATACATGTAAAGGAGTATAAAAGGACCTGTGCGTGGCTGGTGGCCGCGATCGCTCCAGAGAGCCAGAACGGGGATCTGTTAATGTAAACAGACAGATCCCTATTCTGACAGGGGAGGAGAGACAGATCTGCTCTTCCTAGTGATTAGGAACAGAGATCTCTCTCCTCCTACAGTCAGTCCCATCCCCCCCAGTTAGAAACACCTCCCAGGGAACACATTTAACCCCTTTCCTGCCAGTGACATTTACACATTAATCAGTGCATTTTTATAGCACAGATCGCTGTATAAATGTCACTGGTCCCAAAAAAGTGTCAAAAGTGTCTAATCTGTCCACCGCAATGTCACAGTCTAGCTAAAAATCGCAGATCACCAGACCCCGCTACACTAGTAAAAAAAAAATAATAATAATAAAAATGCCATAAATCTATCCTCTATTTTGTAGACGGTATAACTTTTGCGCGAACTAATCAATATACACATTGCATTTTTTTTACCAAACATATGTAGAAGAATACATATCGACCTAAACTGATCAAGAAATGTTTATTTTTATTTTATTATGCTCCACTAGACCCTAGTCTCTTTATTGGCTACAGCCCTTAACCCTTCATGGATTTGCTTTTGGAATTAACTCTTCACGGACTATGTTGTGTTCTTTTTGGACTCTGCATTAGTTTTCTTTTTAATTAATTTTTCATATATTAATTTTTCACATTTCAAGGTTTAACATTTATTTCACACATGGTTTTAACCACATAGCGCTGCACATTTTTTGAACACATGTGACCTATCTGACCCCTACACTGACCCCCTGACACACCTACGTGACACATGCACTGATCCACCTGACTCCTACTTCCTGCACTACTCACATTACACTGACCCACCTGACCTACATGACCATTACCCTGACCCCTACCCTGACCCCTACCCTGACCCCTACCCTACTCACATTACACTGACCCACCTGACTCCTACTTCCTGCACTACTCACATTACACTGACCCACATGACCATTACCCTGACCCCTACACTGACCCCTACCCTGACCCCTACACTGACCCCTACTTCCTGCACTACTCACATTACACTGACCCACCTGACCTACATGACCATTACTCTGACCCCTACACTGACCCCTACCCTGACCCCTACCCTGACCCCTACCCTACTCACATTACACTGACCCACCTGACTCCTACTTCCTGCACTACTCACATTACACTGACCCACATGACCATTACCCTGACCCCTACACTGACCCCTACCCTGACCCCTACCCTGACCCCTACACTGACCCCTACACTGACCCCTACTTCCTGAACTACTCACATTACACTGACCCACCTGACTCCTACTTCCTGCACTACTCACATTACACTGACCCACATGACCATTACCCTGACCCCTACACTGACCCCTACCCTGACCCCTACACTGACCCCTACTTCCTGAACTACTCACATTACACTGACCCACCTGACCTACATGACCATTACACTGACCCCTACACTGACCTACCTGACACCTACACTGACCTACCTGACACCTACCTCACTCCTACATCCTGCACTACTCACATTACACTGACCTGACAGCAACACTGACTATTACACTGACTGACACATACACTGACCCACCGACCTTACACCTACACTGACCTACTACACAGACCCACCTGACTCCTACAGTAGGAGTCCTACTTCCTGCAGTACTCACACCCGACCCCCTCCCCACAGCTCGGTGCGAATCCATCCTTTGAGTCCTCCTTACCTTTGTCTGCTCTTCACCAGGACTCTCCTCCGGACCTCAGCACTGGATGTGCAGAACTGCTTTGGCGTCCCAACTTCCCCCCAGCGCCATCCACCCGCAGCCCGCTCCATGGTGTCAGACGCTGCACGCCTGCACCTCCATGATCCCATCTCCACCGCGCCGTAACAAAGCAGAGGGACAGGCGGAGGCGAAGACAGCTCACACTTCCAGTGCTTGTCTCCCGCCACCATGTTCGTGTTTCCCGGCGCACTGTGATTGGGCGTATGGCGGTCATGTGCGGAGGCGGGACTTCTAGAGCGATCGCTGACAGGCCAGCCCCACGCCGCACATGACCCCCATTCGTCCAATCACAGGGCGCCGGACACTAAACATGGCGGCTGGAAAATCGGGGACACAGGAAAGGAAAATCAGTAGGAGACACGGAATGTCGCTGGCTGACGGGCGGCAATTTGCCGCCCCCCTTAAAGTGCCGCCTGGGACCGGGGTACCATCGGGTCCCATGGTAGGGTCGGCCCTGGTTATAATGGACTATGCCACCCGTTATCCAGAAGCGATCCCTCTCCGAAATACCTCGGCCAAAACCATAGCCAAAGAGCTATCTCTTGTGTTTAGCCGGGTGGGTATTTGTAAAGAACTGCTTACGGACCAAGGTACACCCTTTATGTCCCGGGTTATGAAGGAGCTGTGTAAATTGTTCAAAGTGACGCAATTACGTACATCTGTGTATCACCCCCAAACCGATGGGCTGGTTGAAAGATTCAACAAAACCCTAAAACAAATGTTGAAGAAAGTGGTGGATAGAGATGGAAAGGATTGGGACTGTCTACTTCCTTATCTGATGTTTGCTATTAGGGAGGTGCCCCAATCCTCTACGGGATTCTCCCCCTTTGAGTTACTGTATGGGAGACACCCAAGAGGGCTGTTGGATATTGCCAAGGAAACTTGGGAAAGTGAGAGTTCTCCCCACAGGAGTGTGATTGAGCATGTCGCCCTGATGCAAGACCGAATTGCACAGGTAATGCCCATCGTGAAGGAACATTTGGCCCAAGCGCAGTTAGCACAGCAGAGAGTGTACAACCGTGGAGCCAAGACCCGTACCTTTTCCCCGGGGGATAGGATACTGGTACTTGTCCCTACGGTTGAAAGTAATTCCTTGCCAAATGGCAAGGCCCCTACGAGATAATGGAAAAAGTGAGCGAAGTGAATTACAAGGTCAGACAACCAGGAAGGCGAAAGCCCGAACAGATCTATCACGTTAATCTGTTGAAAGCCTGGAGGGATAGAGAGTCCCTAGTCGCAGACACTTGGTCACCAGCTCAAACTGGTTGCGTGATTCCTGAGGTTGGAATAGCAGCCACCTTGTCACAACCCCAACAACAGGAGGTTAAGGAGTTTGTGCTTCGCAACAAGGAGGTATTCTCTGAGCTGCCGGGACAAACATCTGGGGTAGAGCATGACATCATTACCCCGCCCGGTGAAAGGGTGAAGTTAAAACCCTATCGGATCCCAGAGGCCCGACGGGAGGCAATACGGGAGGAAGTACAGAAAATGCTGAACTTAGGGGTGATAGAGGAGTCCCAAAGTGATTGGTCTAGTCCCATTGTGTTGGTGCCTAAACCGGATGGGAGCTGGCGATTTTGTAACGATTTTCGTCAGTTGAACAAAGTTACAAAATTTGACACCTACCCCATGCCACGTATAGATGAGTTGATCGACCGGCTGGGAACAGCCCGATACATGACGATTCTTGACCTCACAAAAGGGTATTGGCAAATCCCCCTGGCCAAGTCGGCCAAAGAGAAAACCGCATTTGTAACCCCAGACGGGGCGTTCCAATATAAAAGAATGCCGTTCGGGTTACAGAATGCGCCGGCCACATTCCAGCGGAAAATGGACCAGATGCTGAGGCCCCATCGGAAGTATGCTGCGGCTTACCTGGATGACGTAATTGTCCATAGCACAGATTGGGCCTCACATCTGCCAAAAGTGCAAGCAGTCCTGGACTCTGTTCGGGAAGCGGGGTTTACGGCTAACCCCAAGAAGTGTACCATTGGGCAGGAAGAGGCCAAATATCTTGGGTACACCATTGGGAGGGGAGTAATAAAACCCCAACTCAACAAAGTCGAGGCCATCCAGAGTTGGCCACGTCCCAACAGCAAGAAGCAGGTACGAGCCTTTCTGGGAATCGCTGGGTATTATCGGCGATTCATTCCCCACTTTGCTTCTAAGGCTGTGCCCCTAACCAACCTGACGAAGGGGAAAGGGTCGGTCATGATTAAATGGACCCCCGAGGCTGAGGCAGCATTCCAATTCTTGAAACAAGCCTTATGTAGCCAGCCAGTGTTGTACTCACCCGACTTCTCTAAAGACTTTGTCGTACAAAGTGATGCGTCAGATGTGGGGTTAGGAGCAGTATTGTCCCAGGTCTGGAACGGGGAAGAGCACCCAGTCATTTACCTCAGCAGGAAGTTGAAGTCCCATGAGGTAAATTACGCCACCGTTGAAAAGGAGTGTTTAGCGGTGAAGTGGGCTCTAGATTCCCTTCGGTACTACCTGCTAGGTAGGCACTTTGACTTGGTTACGGATCACGCTCCGTTAAAGTGGATGGCTCAAAACAAGGAAACAAATAGAAGAGTGAATAGGTGGTTCCTGGCCCTCCAGGAATTCAATTTCACAGTAAAGCATCGCCCTGGCGTTCAAATGGGGAATGTGGATGCTTTGTCTCGAGTACATGAATGCCTGATTGCTGGTGTTCCAACCCCGAGGTTAAAACAAGAGGGGGGGGTATGTGACAGCAGGAAGGTAAAGTCACCTGGTTGCATCCAGGGGGGTAGATATATTTCGCCCAGATTCAGGCTTTACGCCGACTTATACAACTAGGCGGAGAGTTGTATAAGCCCAGCTGGGGCTAGTGGGCTCATGGATGACTCATACCTCTAGGGAGAGGGCTGGGCGTCGTGCAGGCAGGGAGTTGATGAGACCAGCTGAAGCCTGTCAGTTCGTTTAAGGCCTCTATAAAAACTCCCAGATTCATTAGGTGTTTGCTCATGCCTGGAACCAGACCTGTGTGGACTGTCTAGGGAGAGTGAACCCCTGTGCGGTGAGACAAAGCCTGTGTGGCTATTTGCTTGGACATTTAAAACCAGGGACTTAGGGACTAGGACAGCACTAGGCTGATCCCAGTTGTTAGTTAGGAAACCTGTATGTTTAGTTAGAGGTCAAGTTGACCAGGATTTATTTTGTTTATGTTTCTTTTGCTTTGCTGTGTTTTGTCACTGTAAATAGAAAATAAACCGCACCTTTTTGATTTTGAAAACCACAACCTCCGTTTGCTGGGCCTGTTTTTGTGTGGGGAGCCCATCCCGGGGGTCACCCACACCCGCTGCCGAGCTAACCCCCTCACACTCGTCACACAGCTCAAAGGACTTATTTGGTAACTTCTCATATATACATTGTCTTTTTTAACTTGCAAGCGCCAATATTGTAATTTATTTTGTATTAACAGGGAAAAAGGCCTCCCCAAAGAAGTTTCCAGCCAAGTTAGTGGGACCCTCCCCAGTGGTCCCCATTCAAGTGGAGGGAGTCGACACGAAGGCCATTCTGGATACAGGGGCTCAAGTAACCCCCCTGTATCGGGATTTCTACCAAAAGCATCTGAGACATTTGCCCTTGCAGAAGCTAGAAGACTTGGAAATATGGGGAATTGGCACCCAGAGTTTCCCTTATGACGGTTACCTCCCGATTAGATTGGCTTTCGACCCCTCAGTAGGAGGAGAGGTAGAGGTCTTTGACACCCTGGCAGTAGTCTGTCCCCATCCACCAGGGGCCAACAAAAGTTCTCTGATAATAGGAACAAACACTGACCTGGTCAGGAGACTACTGGCCCCTCTAGCACAAGAGCAGGGCGCCTCAACAGCCAGGATCCACCCCATGTTGCAGTTGGCCTATCAGCGATTGGTCTTGGAACAGAAGGCCCCAGAAGGGGGGGTGGGGAAAGTTTGGAGACTGGAGAAGAAAGAGAGAGTGTTGCAGCCTGGTGAAGTAGCCTGCTTGAGAGCCACTGTGAAGCTCACCTGGGAACAACCTGGCCCCTTTGTAGTCCTGGAACCAGATCCCTCTGGATACCCACCCAGGACTGGAGGTAATCCCTGAAGTAGTCCCGCTGAGAGTCCTGAAGAAGGCAAATGGCAGGGTGCCAGTGAGCATCAGAAACACCACTGACTCACCTGTGAAGATTCCAGCCCGGATGCTGTTGGGCCAAGTGAATCCCGCTACCTCAGTTGCTTTGCCCGACTTAGAGAAGGAAGAAGGAGGGGAACCCACTTTGGAGAACCCGGCCCTACCCCCGGTATGGAAGGAGAGGGCCAGGGCCCAGTTGGCGAAGTGGCGGAAGATCTTCTCCAAGGATGAGTTTGATGTAGGATGTGCGAAAAGTGCCACTCACAAGATCTGTCTACAAGAAGACAAACCTTTTAGGGAGAGAGTCTGGCGAGTCCCCCTGGCTGATCTGGAAGATCTGCTTGAGCAACTTGCAGAGCTCAAGTGAACTGGTGTTATCCGGGAATCCAGGAGCCCCTATGCCTCTCCAATTGTGGTAGTCAGGAAGAAGAATGGGTCATTGAGACTCTGTATAGACTACAGGACCCTCAACAGGAGGACAATACCTGACCAATACACCACCCCAAGAATAGAGGATGCTCTGCAGAGTCTGTCTGGAGCCAAATGGTTCAGTGTAATGGACCTGAAGAGTGGGTACAACCAAATCCCAATGCACCCAGAAGACAGAGAGAAGGCAGCCTTCATTACCCTGGTGGGGTTCTATGAATTTGGCCGTATGCCTCAAGGTCTGTCGGGAGCTCCTGCCACCTTCCAGCAGTTGATGGAGAAGATGGTGGGGGATATGAACCTCATTGAAGTCCTAGTATACCTAGATGACATCATCGTCTTTGGGAGGACTCTGGAGGAGCATGAGGAGAGGTTAGAGAAGGTCTTGAAGAGACTCAGTGATGAGGGACTCAAGCTCTCCCGGGAGAAGTGCCAGTTCTACCAGTCCATTACCTGGGACACATAGTGTCTGAAGAAGTAGTATCCACAGATCCCGACAAATTAGAGGCAGTCACCTCCTGGCCCCGGCCCACCATAGTGACTGAGCTTAGGTCATTTCTGGGGTTCTGCTCCTACTATCGCAGGTTTGTGGAGGGGTTTGCAAGAATTGACAGGCCTCTGAACGAGCTGTTGAATACAGGAGAGGAGGATGACTCGGGCCCCAGGAAACTGGGGGAGTCGGTGGAAGACCAGTGGACTGAGAAGTGTGAAGAGGCTTTCATTAAGTTGAAGAAGAGTTTGACCACTGCCCCTGTCTTGGCCTACACAGACACCAAAAAGCCCTATGAATTACACGTGGATGCCAGCCATGATGGTTTGGGTGGAGTATTATATCAGGAGTATGAAGAGCAGCTAAGACCCGTTGCTTATGTGAGTAGGAGTTTAACCCCAGCTGAAAATAATTACCCCATCCACAAGTTGGAGTTTTTGGCCTTGAAGTGGGCTGTGGTGGACAAACTGAAGGACTACTTATATGGAGCTGACTTTGTGGTTAAAACAGACAATAACCCACTCACTTACCTTCTAACCACAGCAAAACTGGATGCCACCGGACACCGTTGGTTGGCAGCCCTCTCAGGGTTCAATTTCAGCCTGAAGTACAGGCCTGGGACTGGAAACCGGGATGCTGATGCCTTGTCCAAAAGATCTTATGCTCCCACTTGCATGGCAGAAGACTGGACCCAGGTAACCCCAGAGGGGGTACGGGCTTTGTGTCAGGGAGCGGAGCTCCAGCTAGAGGAGGATCCAGAGCAGAAGAAATTGGAGTCTCAGTTGTTGGAGTGCCCAAATATTACTGTGATGTAACTCAGATTGGTGAAGAGGGCTTGCCCAAACTATCAAAGAAGGATATAAGACGGGACCAGCTGGAGGACCCATTGGGAAGATTGGCTTTGGAAGCCTTAGAAGACCAGGATCCAGACAGACTCTTGCATGATCCCTCAAAGGAGGCCCGCTTACTGCGCAAGGTATGGGACAGGTTGCAAGTGCATCAAGGGGTGGTCTACCGAAGGGGCCCCTCTG
The DNA here is from genome assembly GCA_029206835.1 of Rana muscosa. NCBI lineage: Eukaryota > Metazoa > Chordata > Amphibia > Anura > Ranidae > Rana > Rana muscosa. The sequence continues at coordinate 122,607,896 of CM055126.1, read as the reverse complement.
ATGACCTGGAAGACAAGTGGCAACTATTCCTGCCGGAAAAACACAGAAAGACTGTTATGGTTGCCCTACATGACAACAATGGCCACCTAGGAGCAGAGAACATTTCAGCTCATAAGGAGAAGATTCTATTGGCCCTGTATGCGGGTTGAAGTGGAGGAATACTGTCACTCATGTGCTCGCTGTATACAAAGAAAAACACTGCCCCATCAAGCTGCCCCAATGAGCCACTGGCAAAGCCAAGGGCCCTTGGACTTGGTATGCATTGATTTTCTTTGTCTGGAACCTGATTTGAGTGGACATGGAAATGTTCTGGTAATAACCGACCATTTCACTCGATACGCCCAGGCCTTTCCAACTAAAGACCAGAAGGCTTCCACTGTGGCCAAGATACTCGTAGAGAAGTACTTCGTACATTACGGACTACCTCAACGCCTTCACTCGGATCAAGTCGACTGATCCGGAAGTTATTGGATTCCTTAGGCATAAAGAAGACTCGCACAACCCCTTATCGCCCACAAGGAGATGCCCAATCAGAAAGGTTTAACAGAACTTTGTTGAATATGCTGGGGACCCTGAGCAGCGAGTAAAAGCAACATTGGGCAAGCATATAGCTGCCATAGTGCACGCTTACAATAGCACAACTAGTGATGTCACCGGATACTCCCCTTACAGATTAATGTTCGGTAGAGAAGCGAGACTACCTGTAGACCTGGCCTTTGGCAATTCGATAGACCACACATCGGCTGCTTTACAGGCTACGGAAGAGCTTAAGACTGGCTTATGAGAAGGCACAAGCCACTTCCGACCAGAGAGGAGCCCGGAACAAACAAAATTTTTACCTCAGGGTCCGGATCCATGACTTGCAACCAGGAGACAGAGTGCTGTTGCGGAATCTGGGTGTTCCAGGAAAGCATAAGCTTGCTGACAGATGGAAATCACAGCCGTATGTAATTTGCAAAAAATTTCCCGGCTTGCCAGTGTATCAGCTGAAACCAGAAGGAAAAGTGGGACCCTTGAAAACCTGGCACAGGAACCACTTACTGCCTCTCTCTGAAGCAGTCCAGATACCTTCTATTCCGGATTCTCCTGAGTCACCTTCAACCTTTAATACCCCTAGGCCCAACACCAGGTCTCAAACCACTCTGTCAGGAGAGATGGATGTCACAGACCAGAGTGAAGATGAGGAAATGGAACTGGACTGGCTATGGCCAACTCAGGCACCTGAACCCATGGTCATGGATCCCTCACCCTGTGAAGTTACCGTCGATGGCACCCTAAATGCTGAAGCTGCTGAGTTTATTCCATCGGGTACTCTGACTGAGGAATGGGAAGATGCCCTAGAGTCAGTCCCAGCTGAAGACCCAAGAGACTCTTTGTACCTCTCTGCACCTGATTTGGATGCCCCTGAAGCAGTAGGATCCACTACACCTGTCCCAGGGGAAGGAGGAATTGAAGAACCCATTGTGCCTGATACCGTAGCCCCCAGGGAGCAAAGAGTGAAGAGAGTTATCCGCCCTCCCCGAAAACTAACCTACACCCAGATGGGAGAATGCTCTGAAGATACTGTAGTGACTGCGAGAAGGACAATAGAGAAACCTGGCCCCTCCACTGTGCATTTGGTGGAGGGCAACCCCAGCTCACTCTCTGGCACAGTTAGGCAGGTCACTTCCACCAATATGACCTGTAGACAAGACAATCTCCCTTACCAAGTTTGGTGGGAGGTTCCCTTGCCCAGCTCCTTTACAGCCATAAATTGTATTGTTTGTAAATAATGCTAATATTATCTTTGGGGGCCAAAGATTTTAAGTGGGGGGAGTGTGTAGTGGGGTGTTGCTTTAGGAACCCAGAGACTACCATACCCAGGGTGCATTGCCCTGCGCAAGGACTGCTGGGGTGGGCTATTTAACCGAGGGGCGGACCGGAGTACGGTCTCTTTGGACATCGCCCGCCCAGCAAGTGGAACTCTGTGCTGAGTCTGTTGTTCCTGACAGGGCCTGAAGTTTAGGCCTTGTGCTTCCAAAGAGCCTTCTATTTCCACTGAGGAGCCTGAGGGACATCTCATCCTGCTACCCATCTACTACTTCCAGGAGGACCAAAGACCCTGGTGTCGTGGAACCTGTGTACCGAGACACAGCTACGGAAGATACGGACGTGGACTGGTCCGGTTGGGTGAGAGAGCACCTGCTCAGAGATTAGTACAGGATCTCTAGGCCCAGTGTTTGTTGTTCTGGACCCACCGTTTAGAGTTTGCATTTGCACGCTGGAGGGACAGTGCATTGAGTAGCATTAGTGACTTTACTTTATTCCTCAAGTTTACAAGTACTTATTCCTGTGGATTACAATTTGTCTCCAAAAGTGCACCACCATTTTCTAGCGAAGATCAATCTCCGCGGAACTTACACATAGAACAGTCAGGCCTGACTTCTAAGTTTAGACATTGCTGGGCGCCATCTTGCCCACGAGGGAGGGGAGCTGCAAACATTGTCTGTTAGTTGTGTGTGTCCAGAGTTGTATATCTGTTTATTTGCTGAATACCTTTTTTTGCAGTGCTCTGCATATGCTAATGTATACAGTTTATCTGCTTAACCATTTTTTTCAGTAAAAGTACCAGGATTAAGCAGACAAGTTGTTGGTGTGATTACTTTGCTGAGGGAACAGTCAGTGCCAGTTATACCATATCACTGTGTGCATTTATTGCCGGATTGCGTGACCTAAAGTTACAGGTCCCGCATCCTATCATCCCCTACTAGCTGTGCCAGGGGAGGGTAGAGCCAATTGCTGGGGGTTGACAGCGGTTTGTTACAGGCCCGAAACATCATACCAGCGGCCCTCTTAGCTGGGGGTATCGCTACAAGTCTAACACATCTCTGAATGTAAACGCGTCCTGCATTGGTAGCATCACATGGTTGGCCAAACGCATCAAGGATGCATTAGCAACTGGAGCAGAGATTAAAGAGGAAGTAAACCCTCTGGGAAAAAACAAAAAACACCCTGCAAGACAAAGGCATAATGAGCTAGTATGCATAGCATACTAGCTCATTATGAATTACTTACCTGAGATTGATGCCCCAACAGTGGTCCTCGTTCCCCTCCTCCGTCGCCACCATCTCTACCGGAGTGATTTCCGGGTATCGCGGCTCCGTCACTGTGACTGGCCGGAGCCATGATGATGTCACTCCCGCGGAGCCACCAGTCATGGCACGATCGCCGTTAGAAACGGCACGCTCAGTGTGCCTGCGCACCATTGTCTACAGCGCATGTGCCGTAGACATCGGTGCCGGTCTTTTGCAAATAGCTCCTAAACTGTGTAGGTTTAGGAGATATTTCTTGCACCTACAGGTAAGCCTTAATCTAGGCTTACCTGTAGGTAAAAGTGGTCTGTAAGGGTTTACAACCACTTTAATGGATTCCCATTTGGCTCCTTCAAAGGGTACAATTTGGCCAATCTACTGTTGAGACTTATCTTCATGTCTGTTTTTTGTCATTCATCCTGAACGAGCTCATTCAGCTCATCAACAAAAGGAAAGGCCTCAGGCTCCTTTTTAAGGTTTGGGAAATATATTCTGAACTTGTGAGGCATTTATTTTGCCTCCTCCCAACCAATCGCCTCCTTGACTGATTTGGCAAATGGTTCAACCAAGCTCGAACCTTGAAGAGCCTTCAGTATCTTCACTGTCTGACAAGCTACCTGATTTTTGCAGGATGCAAGGGGCCAGAGTGGCAGTGTTCTGTGCTGCTCTGTCTAAATCTGATGCCTCCATGATCGACTCTCTGATGAACTCCCTGATCAGATCCGTCAATTCTCTGATGTCCGCTTCCTTCTCCTTCATTGCTTCCTCAAAGCATGAGCAACATGCAAGTTTATATGGAAGTGCTGGGGCTCTGCATACCCAGCAAGCGTTATCCACCGGGCAGGAGTGGTGACCATGGGAGGAAAGATGGTGCTGAGGTGACAGTGACCTTGCTTGATGAGAGTGGCAGTGGTGGGAGGAGGAGGTAGTATGACTTCTCCTTGACTGCCTATGCCTGGATGCATGGCTCGATCATTCCCTGTGTTTTGACATAGAGGATTTTGATTACCTTGGTCATATGACTCTCATTTTCCACGTATCTTCACTACTTACCACACCCCTTACTTTACAGGCTGAGGATGGTCTGCTTGGGCGGCGGTCTCCATACACAGTAGACTGAGTAAAATAGATCCCCACATCTATAAGACATAGTTCATGAGCAGGCAGACAGCACAAGAAAAACAGTAGAATGACAGCCAAGACCAACACTTACATGCACTTGTGTAGGAAGAGGGTAGCAGACATCCCAAGTCTCCCGCGAGTCATGGGAGTCTCCCGCATTTAGCTGCAGGCTCAAGGACACCCACGAGCATCGGGCAATCTCCTGGCTGGGCCTGTCACTCAGCCACAGACTGAAGACAGAGTAGCACGAGTGGCCGAATGGAGTATGCCCACAGCAGACGTTCGGGCTGCTCTGTCTTCTGTCTGTGGCTGAGTGACAGTCGGATGTGATGACGTCACCGTCTGTGCAAGTGGGAGGACTGTAACAAAGTCCCGCCTCCTAGATAGACAGAACACTGATCCAATAATACATTGAATCAGTGTGACTTAGGAGACAGATGTCCTGCCCGGAATGACACTTCGATCTCCCCTCCTCCTCCCTACCCTGTCCGAGCCAGGGAGTGCTGGATGTGGCTGAGCCACTGCGGGTGAGCCATCCCTGGAGACAGTGGCAGCTGGTGGGTCGATCGTGCTACCCCTGCGTCTCCTCCGGTAGTGCGTCTCCTCTGGCCGGGCATCTCCTCCCTACTCCTAGGCCAATAGGATCACTTCTCCTTTTGGCCAATCTGGAAACGGGTCTTAGGACACACTTCCTAATTGGCCAGGAGGAGAATCAGTGTGACAATAGCAAACATTCATTCAGTATTGTCACACAATTGGGTGGGTCTGTCCAGGGAGCAGTGCTCTGCGCCCTAAGCCCACCTTTTTTGAAGCCTATTAGAACCACATGTAGATAAGAGGGCCAGACGCATGGATGGGGGGCGACACCCATGCACCCCTAATGCACCCCTAATGGACAGGCCACCACTGGTGCATAATTTACTATAGTACACCAGAATTCTGGTTCATCTTAGCATGTTTTGATGTTCTTGGATACCATGTTTCCAAATAGTAGATGTCACAAGACATGCTACCGCTTAATCAGGGCTTTTTCCTGAAAGTGGCTATTCTTGCTTTTAGCAACGTGTGAACGACAAACTCACTGACCCCTCTGTCCCTCAAGACCCGAGTTTCAACAGCCATGCCATTAAAGCCATTGACTGAGAAACAGGGTGGAATTGAAGGTCCTCAAATAATACGTCTAGCCTGTTGGGAAGAGGCCAAGGGTCTTCTCTTAGTAGTCTGAGTATGTTTGTGTTTGACGCAATGGTGGGTGAGGTAGAATTCGCACTCAAGGGGAGGCATAGATTAGCTTGATCTGAGATCAAGGAATTATCAAGGTATCTGATGCTAGTGTTAGAGGATCTTTGGTCCTGGTCTTAAACAGAAGTCATTCTGTTGAGTCTGAATATTTCCCTCGGGAAAAAAATCACCCGACTTCTGGACATGTTTGTTATCATCACCCCCTGGAGATCCGAAAAACATGATTATGGCAAGTGATGCTTAAAATACCAAACTTTTTTTAAAAGAATGTAAGGAATATATGCAACTACAGCAGTAACTTGTATTATATCTTTATTGTTTTCCATTCGGGTCTTTGTCCTTTTTTTCAAGGACATTATTTTAGATAATGTGCTAAAATTATTTACTGTGTACATTTTATTTAGCCTATGTGAATTTCTTGTTTTTACAGGTTCCTTTTAAAATGTCTTATTAAAACATAAGTCAAATGTTATTGTATTATGATCTTTATTACCAAAGAGGCCATTTACCTGTGTGATAGATACATTATTTGTATTGTTAGATAGTAGAAGCCCAGTAGTTTTCTTCCCCTAGATGGTTCTTACACCATCAGACTGTGGTAGTTATCTTTTAATAATATTGATAATAATCTGCTTCCTTTGCCAGAGCTACTAGTTTCTATGTTTCAAATTATATTCGGTCAGTTGAAATTCTCCATAATGAGATATTCGTTGTGCTTTGCTGCCTCTTCCAGGGCATTAATAATTGATTTATTGGACACCATTTTGTACTCTGTAACACAACAAATCCCAATTAGTTTTTCATTGGAGTCTTTTCCTGTAGTATATCTAGTTATTATTTGTGCAAATATCTTCTACAGGAATGGTCTTCAGGTTTTCATACTGGGCGGATTATGGGGTATATTAGGTCTAATTTGCCAATAGTTAGACTACAGTATCTATCGGTGCATCCACAGTCAATAAATACCCATATGGGCACATCAGATACAATGTACTTACCCCAAGGTACAACAATAAAATTAAAGATTACTCCACTGCATTCTGTTACCTTTGATGTTAGTGAAAAAGATAATACCAGGCTTTTGAGCCAGTGATGTTAGAAACAATAATATCATACTCTTACTTTAATAAGTCAGTGGTGCCCAATCTGTAGGTTGATGGTCTTATGTAACCTGTTCTAACCCACTTCCCTTCAATTTTTTTTGTGTTGTATGGAACTACCTGATGTTAATTTTTTTTTGTAGTATACTAAGATCTAGTGGCAATTTTTGGCCACTGCAACTTGTTTATTAATGTGATTTTGGTATCTTCCTCTGTCCTCCCTTCCTGTTTAGAGATAATATGTTTAGTCCTAGCTAAACCCATCCCACGTCTTCCATATCCCCTCATTGAGTGTTAGTTATTCACAGAGACGAAGCTCAAGAAGTCATTGTCTTATTACATTCAAAAGACAAAAACAAATATCCTCTCTACTACAACTAGCTGAAGTAAAATTGCATTGGATTCAACTTCTGTGTCTTGTGTTGAAAAGTTAAGCTGTGAGTGGATGGTGCCAAGTCAGCAGATGACCATACTGTCTAGCCTGACTAGGTCTAAATAGGTATGTCAATGCATATGACTGCATTAGAAACAGAACATAACCCTTCTGTATTTATTGTGTAGCCCTATGGCCCCAACAGCCATTAGTCAACATTCTCCTTGCCTATGTGCTTACTCAGAACTAGTGAGGAAATACATTTATTTGACTGGCTTGGTTTATTTATTTAACACTTTCTTAAACTTTCTGTGCTCTCCATTCTCCTACCTCTTTTATTCTGAAATTTTATAATCAATTTTGCTAAGAGGAATATCAGATGTGATGGTGATAATTTTTAAATAAATAAACCATTTTAAGATGAATACAAATTTGGGGGCACTGATTGGTAAGGGACTGTAATGGTAATTATTTTCAGCATGTTCATGTAGCTGGTCCCAATCTTTGACTGTCTTTTGCAGCATGTTCATTCTTCAACTAGTGTTATTATGTCTGAAGTCTCATCATCTCCTGTATCATTGCAATGTGTAAAGAGAGACAAAAGGAGTTCCACACTAGAGGTTTAAGAGTCAGAGTATTTATTTTGTCATAGAAGTTCAAGGACAACATGGGACCATAATCATCAGTGTTTAAACTGCTGGTTTGAATGGGGTGTTGGATTGTGTGTTAATAGAGGAATAATTTAAGTAATATATATACAGTGTATTTGACAGTTTCTAGAGACAGTTTAGCACATCCACATCCCTGGTGATTATAGAAAAAATTGGAGAGAGCACACCACTCCCTCATAAGGTGGTGGGATTTTTGAGGGTGTGTCTAGAACTGTCAATGGGGTAAGCACAACCACAGAAAAGTGTTCATAAAATTATTTTTAATTTATTACAAAAGTTAATAAGTTTAAAAGGTTACAATGATGACATTTGGTCACCAAAGGTGAACCAATAATCACTACAACAATAGCATTTGATCATAACTATTTGACCATATCTGATAATCAATACACAGTTTAGATGTAGATGCATCTACATCTAACCTGTGTATTGAGTATCAATTATGGTCAAATAGTTATGACCAAATGCTATTGTTGTATTGATTATTGGTTCACCTTTGATGACCAAATGTCATCATTGAAACCTTTTAAACTTGTTAACTTTTGTAATAAAATAAAAATAATTTTATGAACACTTTTCTGTGGTTGTGCTTACCCCAGTGACAGTTCTAAACACATCCTCAAAAATCCCACCACCTTATGAGGGAGTGGTGTGCTCTCACCTTTTTTTTTTTTTATAATTTAACAGAGTAATAAACAAACTCTTCAAATCCCCAAAAAATAAAAAATAAAAAATATGCTTTTGGATTTAAAGACCCTGTTTATTTTGAGTTGAATTAACCCACACAGGTCTGTTATTCCATTCAAAACAGCAGTTCAAGTCCTGATGAAGTGGCACATTATAGCCCCAAAACACACTGTGGTTGATTTACTAAAACTGGAGCATGCAAAATCTGCTTCCAGGTTTTTATCGTCAAAGTTTAATTGAACAAGCTGAAGTTAGAAGCTTATTGGCTACCATGAACAGCTGCACCAGAGTTTGCACTCTCCACGTAGGGATGAGCTTCGCGTTCGCGTCGAACACACGTTCGACTCGAACATTGGCCGTTCGATCGTTTGACGAAGAACAAACTTTATGGTCCGTTTGCGCTAAATTCGTGTTGCGCGACACGGCCCATAATTCACTGCGGCATCGCAGTGCATTGCTGGCTGATGATTGGCCAAGCATGCACTATGACCCACATGCTTGGCCAATCACAGCGCGGAAAAAACGGAGAGCCGTAATTGGCCAAAGCCAGGGTGGCTTTGGCCAATTATGGCTCAGGGGGTTTAGTACACGCCCCACACTATATAAGGCTGCCTGGAAGTCGGCCTTGTGTAGTGTGTTGGCGTTTGTGAAAGAGGCAGTTTCAGAGAGATAGACAGTGTCATTTATATTGAGTTAGATAGAGCAGGCAGGCGAGTCAGTTAGCTGCTGTTACAGTGTGTAGAGGATATATATGCATCCTAGGTGTTGTATATATATTTATACACTGTTTTGAGTTTAGATAGATCCTTTCCTGTTAGTCTCTATACTGTGAAAGGCAGGCAGGTGATTGTGCTAGCTGCAGACAGTCAGGCCCCTTTCACACTGGGGTGGTTTGCAGGCGCTATTGTGCTAAAAATAGTGCCTGCAAACCGAGCCTAAACAGCGGCTGCTGTCTCTCCAATGTGAAAGCCCGAGGGCATTCATACTGGAGCGGTGCGCTAACAGGACGTGAAAAAAAGTCCTGCTAGCCGCATCTTTGGAGCGGTGAGAGGAGCGGTGTGTTTACCGCTCCTACACCGCTCCTTCCCATTGAAAGCAATGGGAAACCGCGGTAATACCGCCGGCAATGCGCCTCTACAGAGGCGCATTGCCGGCGGTATTAACCCTTTTTCGGCCGCTAGCGGCCGAATACCTCCGCAATTCCGACGGTATAGTGCCACCAAAAATAGCGGCGCTATACCGCCACCGCCCCAGTGTAAAACCAGCCTCAGTGTTTCACTTAGGCTGGTTTCACACTGGTGCGGTGGTGGTATAGCGCCGCTATTTTTAGCGGCGCTATACCGTCGGAATTGCGGAGGTATTCGGCCGCTAGCGGTACGGTTTTAACCCCCGCTAGCGGCCAAGAAAGGGTTAATACCGCCGGCAATGCGCCTCTGTAGAGGCGCATTGCCGGTGGTATTACCGCGGTTTCCCATTGCTTTTAATGGGAAGGAGCGGTGTAGGAGCGGTAAACACACCGCTCCTCTCACCACTCCAAAGATGCGGCTAGCAGGACTTTTTTCACGTCCTGTTAGCGCACCGTTCCAGTGTGAAAGCCCTCAGGCTTTCACATTGGAGAGACAGCAGCCGCTGTTTAAGCTCGATTTGCAGGCGCTATTTTTAGCACAATAGCGCCTGCAAACCGCCCCAGTGTGAAAGGGACCTTAGTGTACTACTGTGTCCTTTGCATAGCGATCACCTAAAGCTCACCTGGATACAGTTATTCTCTATACTGTGACAGGCAGGCCGGTGATTGTGCTAGCTGCAGACAGTCAGTGTTTCACTTAGTGTACTACTGTGTGCTTTGCATAGCATTCACCTAAAGCCTAAATTTTTGATGCAATACTTTGCAACAGGGCTCATTGCTGCGCTCTAAGTACACTATCTGGGAGGGGTTGCAGTGTTGTGGCACCAGCACCAGTGCCTAAGGCCCAATTTGTCAGCCCCTGTTCAACAGGGGCATGCAATTACAATTCTTGATCTAATATTTCACAGCAGGGCCCATTCCTGCACCCACCAAGAGTAACTGTGAGGGCTTACAGTGTTGTGGCACCAGCACCACCACCAAAGGCCCAATTTTTCTGAACAGGTGAACAGACAGCAAAACAAATGTTACAGGGGTGATAACCCTTCCCTATGTTCTCCAAAAAGCTTCAAAATAGATTTTTTGGCTGGAGCTACACTTAAAAAATGTACCTGTTCCAAATTACAAACAGATTGTACTTAAGAACAAACCTACAGTCCGTGTCTTGTTTGCACCTCCTGTATACTGCTGTTCAGAGTATATAGGGCCTTTTTTTATTTTGGGTGCAGGGTTCCCGTTAATATCTATACAAGACCCAAAGGGGCTGGTAATGGGCTGGGGTAGGGGGGGGGGGGTGGGTGATGGGGTAGCCATGCCATTTTTCTCAAAGATTTTCATCCATATTGCCGGGACAAGACATGACATTAAAGCCGCAAGCAGTTTTAAATGGCTTTTTTTCCTTTAGAAATTTCATTTTTGTGCAGGGACAGTTCTAAACACGGGAAACACATGCCACTTCACAGGCATACTTTAGACACCCCCCAGGTATGACATTTAAAGGAATATTTCAATTTTTTTTTTCACTTTATGCATCATTAAAATGACTGCTCCCGAAAAACGGACGTTTTTAAAACTTTGTTTTGCATTGATACATGTCCCCTGGGGCAGAACCCGGGTCCCCAAACCCTTTTTAGGACAATAACATGCATATTAGTCGTTATAATTAGCACTTTAGATTTCGAACGTTCGCGTCCATTGTATTTAATAGGGTTCTAAAGTTCGTGCGAACGTTCGGTCCGTTCGAAGGTTCTGGTGCGAACCGAACGGGGGGGTGTTTGGCTCATCCCTACTCTCCAGTTTTAGTAAATCAACCCCATTAGTTTATTGTAAAAATAACCCTATTATATTATTGTCTTTGCATTTTATGGTGAAAAAAAATATTCTTGGACTCCTGAACTTTTGGTGTGACACTCCACTGACACTTTCCATGTATCATACAATATTGGTCTAAGGCACATTTAAGGCCTCATTATGTAAGACAGGGGCCACATCTTGCTCGCTTCTATGTTTTATCTGGCCCTCAGTTCCTTCAGATACTGCAGGCACAGAACTGCCGGTCTGCTTGCTCCCCCTCCCCCCTACTGTTCTCAGCAGGAAGACCGGAAAAACATCAGACACAGCCTCACCCCCGCCCGCTATGCCACCCATGCTGTGGCTTATTTTTCAGGACCGTCGGCGAGAGCAGAATGCAGATGAGGAGATGTGTGTGTACCACTGTCAGAGTGGATACAACAAAGGCAGAGGATGAAGGAGCGGTGGGCGGATTACCATGTGTGCAGGGAGGAGGCGGGCCCCACTGTCAGGCAGCTCAGAGGTGTGGGCTGGCTCTTCGTGCTGGAGAGGTTTGGCTGAAAGTCTTGTCATGCCTGCCCCAGATTCCTCCACTGACATCATCTGGAGGAGGAGCAGCCGCAGGACTGGGAGGAACTGTCTGCAGGACTGATGAAATCTAAGTCATTGGTAAACCCAAGGTATGTGTGTGATGGTGGAGGGGGTATCTGGGGTGTGTGTTAGGAGTGAGGAAGGGGGGTGTGATCAGAGTGGAGAGATATGGGGGTGTGAAAAGACTGGGGGTATGTGGAGGGGGTGTGATTAGATTGGGGGTGGGGGAATCTGGGAGTGTGTGTTAGGAGAGAGGTAAGTTTATGTGTGTGTGTGGGGGGGGATAAGAGTGGAGAGATATGGGGGGTATCTGGGGGTGTAATTAGGGTGGGGGAATCTAGGGGTGTGGGTGTTAGGGGAGAGGTATGTTTGTGTGTGTGTGTGGAGGGGTGATCAGAGTGGAGAGATATGGGGGAGTATCTGGGGGTGTAATCAGGGTGGGGGAATCTAGGGTGTGTGTGTGTGTGTTAGGGGAGGGGTATGTTTGTGTGTGTGTGTGGGGGGGGGTGATCAGAGTGGAGAGATATGGGGGGTATCTGGGGGTGTAATCAGGGTGGGGGAATCTAGGGGGGTGTGTGTGTTAGGGGAGAGGTATGTTTGTGTGTGTGTGGGGGGGGATCAGAGTGGAGAGATATGGGGGGTATCTGGGGGTGTAATCAGGGTGGGAGAATCTAGGGGGGTGTGTGTGTGTGTTAGGGGAGAGGTATTTTTATGTGTGTGTGTGGGGGGGTGATCAGAGTGGAGAGATATGGGGGGGTGTCTGAAGTGTAATCCGGGTGGGGGAATATGGGAGTGTGTGTTAGGGGAGAGGTATTTTTATGTGTGTGTGTGGGGGGGTGATCAGAGTGGAGAGATATGGGGGGGTGTCTGAAGTGTAATCCGGGTGGGGTATTATGGGAGTGTGTGTTAGGGGAGAGGTATGTTTGTGTGTGTGGGGGGGGGTGAACAGAGTGGAGAGATATGGGGGGTGGTCAGAGTGGAGCGATTTGGTGGGGGAGTGATCAGAGTGGAGAGATATGGGGGGTATAATAAGGGTAGGGGTGATCTGGGATTTTGCTTATGGGTTAACCCAGCCATTGGAAGTTTGTGTTGGCCTCGCCTGCCAGCTGCCTGTGGCCAGTGAGGGGTATGGGGAATGCATAACCCCACCCCCTCATTACACCCTGCCATTTAGTGAAAGTTCAGCACAGCTCAATTTTCAATGGTGTGTGATGTCTGATTGCGGACACAGACATGTGTCCCCATCAGAGTCTCCCACACATCTGTGTCCTCCATCAGAGTTTCCCACACATCTGTGTCCTCCATCCGAGTCTCCCACACGTCTGTGTCCCCATCAGAGTCTCCTACACGTCTGTGTCCTCCATCAGAGTCTCCCACACGTCTGTGTCCTCCATCAGAGTCTCCCACACGTCTGTGTCCTCCATCAGAGTCTCCCAAACGTCTGTGTCCCCCATTAGAGTCTCCCACACATCTGTCCCCCAGCAGAGTCTCCTATACATCTGTGTCCCCCATCAGAGTCTCCTACATGTCTGTGTCCCCACTGATGGGGGACACAGATGTGTAGGAGACTCTGATGGGGGCACAGATGTGTAGGAGACTCTGATGGCGGACACAGATGTGCAGAAAGGCTCTAAAGGGGACACAGATGTGCAGAAAGACTCCGATGGGGACACAGATGTATTTATTCAAATTGTATTCATTAATTTATAAATAAAAAAAATTCGGCCCATGAATGTTTGTAAAATCTACAATGTGGCCCTTGGGCTTAAAAGTTTGGAGACCCCTGATGTAAGAGATCTGTCAAATCCGAGTCATTGTACAATTTTGGATTCAGCACCTACTACATACATCTTTTTAAATGAAAAAGTCCAGGCACTAAATGGGGGCTACCAAAAAGTAAATGGAGTCTTTAGTGCTTGAAACACCCCAGAAGGTAGTAGGAACAAAACACCAGGGATGGTGTCCAACAGACCAAGCATATAACCAAAAAGTACCTAAAGTCCAGCGCTAGGGAGTGTTTGGATAATATGTGGAATAACAGCATTCAAACTCGAAACTTCCATTAATGATGACTGTGCCGGACTTGAGAAAGGGCCATGCCCGAAACAGGTTGTCATGACGACAGCTTGGTAATAGTTGAGATTCAGCTTGCGTTCCAGCTCTACCCGACCGCTCCTGGGCTAAGCGGCTGTCCCGGACATTTGACATCTTATAGCCGGTGCGCCGCTCACCAACATCAGCTGCTTGGTGTCCATGGTTTCGGTATCAGTGACGGACGTCACTGTTCTTATCAGTTTAATATCTGATACGTCCCCTGTCTGGGGACCATATATTAACAGGGAGATGGAAGAAGAGCTTGTTCTGTTCACTCTACGCGTCAACCTGGTATTGCAGTGCCTCCAGGACTGGTGCACCTCTCTCTTATGCAGTTTTCCAAAATCAGAAAAGAAAAATAATTTTGCTTGCTCACAATGTTGCTTTTGCTCACAAGCTGGTAATTCTTGACCCCTGTGTGTGTTTGTGTTTTTACTTTGTATCAGTTTCTTGGCCTGTCTCCCTCGCTCCATATTTTTTGTCAGGAGGCAGCATGTTAAATGGCAGCTGCCTATGCAGAGCAAAGTAATGAAGACCGTAACTTAGTAAAAAAAGAAAAAGAAAGATCAGTGACGGACGTCTCTGTCCTCCTGCACCATCATCCCCACACCATCGGGACATGTACCCTTGTGCCATTCGGGCAGGGACTCTCTTCTATCTACTGCAGCACTGGACCATGATCTCCAGACATAGTAAGAGCTTTCAGCGGGAATGTCTGTGACATATGAACGCATTTTAACTATTTTATATGGGCTGCCTTCTTTTATTATTCTTGCTAAATGAACTGAAGCTGTTTGTTTTATTTTGCAATTATTCTGGCAACATGAACTTCAGTTGGTTGCTATTTTTTAATAATAATAAAAAAATAGTTTTCTTATGCTCGTACATATCTTGTGGCACAGTCATCATTAATGTAACTTTCAAGTTTGAATACTGTTATTCCACATCTTATACAAACACTCCCTAGTGCTGGACTTTAGGTACTTTTTGGTTATATACTTACATCTTTTGAATTCCATATCCTATAGACAGGTGCCTATTGTATAATGTGTTTTGTTGCTGAGTTGTATTCATGTGTTCTGTAACTTAAAATCCTGCCTGGCACTGTATGGGATGGGATTTTCTGCTTAGTCGTTTCTTCCCCTGTGTATTTTTAACTTCCCCGGATGAAGGAATATATATACATGAAAAGTTTTGCCTCGTGGTCTGTCCATACATGGGAGTAGCTGCAAGAGGACTTGTCTCAACGATGTGATCTGCTTTGTCGGTGACCCACCCTTTTAATGGAGACCCGATCCCAGGTTCTGTTCATAGAATGGTATTCAAAAAGGACTTTGCTATAATCAGGTTTAGCGATACCCCCGAGAGGGCTGCTGGATTAATTTTGGGTCCTGCCATTACCCCACATTTCACCGTCCCAGAACTTAAGAGTCTATGTTTAAGTAGTTTTGAAAGATGTGATTGCCAGTCACTTCAGTCTTTTTCACAATTGCTTTATTAAACAACTTCAGGTAGAAGGATAGAGGGTTAGGGGAAGTTCAGATACCTTGGTTTTGCAGATCACTAATACGGTTCTTGAATCCAGAGGACAACAGCTTCTGTCACTGGATCTTGCGACAACTGGATAGGCCTTTCACACCGACCTAGCAGCCGGTATGAAGCACGGACAAAGTCTCTACCACAGACTTGAGTGATAAGTGGAAAATCCTGGATAATCCTCTGCCACAAGATTGTTTAGCCAGTAGTCCATTAGTTAGGTCAGCTGCACAGTACCTGAACCGTTAAGCCATCTGGCAGTACTGTGAGGTAGGGTAACTTGAGTGCATCCTCCAAATGAGTCACCAAGCCCTTCCTGTAATACCAGCCTTCAGCTCGGTCCTCTCCAGTAAGGTCCTCCCCTGGAATCTTCTCAGTTTGAGTGGCTTCTTCCCACAGGCAAGACAGCACAGGACCACCTTCAGTTTAGTAGGCCCCAGACAGGCTTCTGGGCCTACTTGCAGCAACATAGTGGCATAGCCTCAGGCCTGGAGGGCCATGAGGCAAGAAGGAACCCCGAAGCACATGGCACTGCCCCTTAAATATCCTTCCCCAGCATGCCCAGCTACAAAGAAGCTCCTGATTGGGCTGTTTCTAGGGAAAGAATATCCAATGCACTTCAGCTAGGTGTATTTCTCACACTGGGCTCTGACAACAGTGACACCTACTGGCAACAGTGGGAAATGCACACAACACAGCCAAAGCTGGAACAGAACCCAACACTTTAAATAATCGCTCTGAGCTATTTACAGCTCAGATAATACTAAATTTACAGAATAGCCCCTGTTCAAAAGTAGCAGGGCGCTACACAGGTATGGGTTCCACCACAAGAGGGGGCAAAGCGCATCAATTGTAAAATAGCCATATGCATTGCCCAGTCAGGAAGCACTATGTTATGGCTGAAATTGTTCTGCAATGTATATGTTAAAGCAGAGTTCCACCCAAATATGGAACTTCCGCTTTTCAGAACCCTCCCCCCTCTGGTGTCACATTTGGCACCTTTCAGGGGGAGTAGATACCTGTGTAATACAGGTATTTGCTTCCACTTCCGGGCATAGATAACCGCGGGTGGCTCGGGTGTCTACGGCACTTCTTTCGTTCCCCAGCTGTCTTCTGGGAGGCACACAGGTCCCAGAAGATGGTAGGGACCAGTGAAATTGTGCAGCGCGACTCACGCATGCGCAGTAGGGAACCAGGAAGTGAAGCCGCAAGGCTTCACTTCCTGATTCCTTTACCGAAGATGGCGGCGGCAGCACCCGAGAGTCGAGCGATAGATAGGCTTCGGGTGCAGATATCGCGGGCGCCCTGGACAGGTAATTTTTTTTTATTTTAAAAGTCAGCATTTGCAGTATTTCTACCTGCTGACTTTAAAAAAAAAAAAAATTGGGGACCTCCACTTTAAGTGACGTTGAACAGTGCTTGGTCTGAATGACATCTAAGGGACTTAAAGGGTTAGTTCACCTTTACCAAAAACTGTGTATTCAGATAAGGAGCATCTGTAGATAAAAACAAACTTTGCAGTTCTGACCAAAGTTGAATAATGCCGTTGCTATAGGTGTAAGCCATTTACATACCGTAACCTCATAAAGCCTGACCTGAAAATCACAGGACCTTGCTAGGACAGTGCTAAGTGAGGTCTAGCTATTACTATTCACCATTAGGGATGAGCTTTGTGTTCGAGTCGAACCCATGTTCGACTCAAACATCGGCTGTTCGATCGTTCGACGAAGATCAAACATTATGGGCCGTTCGCGCCAAATTCGAGTGGCGCGTCACGGCCCATCATTCACTGCGGCATCGCAGTGCATTGCTGGCTGATGATTGGCCAAGCATGCACTATGACTCGCATGCTTGGCCAATCACAGCGCTGTCTGAACAGAGAGCCATAATTGGCCAATGCCAGGGTGGCTTTGGCCAATTATGGCTCAGTGGGTTTAGTACACGCCCCACACTATATAATGCCGCCGGCTTGGCGGCCTTGTGTAGTGTGTTGCAGTTGTTTAAAGTAAAGAGACAGAGACAGTGTAATTTGATTTGAGTTAGATAGAGCAGGCAGGCGAGTCAGTTAGCTGCAGTTACAGTGTGTAGAGGATATATATGCATCCTAGGTGTTGTATATATATTTATACACTGTATTCAGTTTAGCTAGATCCGTTCCTGTTATTCTCTATACAGCGACCGGCAGGCAGGTGATTGTGCTAGCTGCAGTCAGTGTTTCACTTAATGTACTGTGTGCTTTGAATAGCGTTCACCTAAAGCTTACCTCAATACAGTTAGTGGTGTTCTCATAATAAAACCACAGGCAGGGAGCTGCATTAATTTCATGTAGTGTACTTCTGTTCTTTGCACAGCGTTCACTTAAAGGAACCTGAATACAATTTGTGGTGTTCTCATAATAAAACCACAGGCAGAGAGCTGAACAGGTCTGAACAGGTGCACAGACAGCAAAATAAATGTTACAGGGGTGATAACCCATCCCTATGTTTTCCAAAAAGCTTAAAAATAGATTTTTGGGCTGGAGCTACACTTAAACAATGTACCTGTTCCAAATTACAAACAGATTCTACATAAGAACATACCTGCAGTCCCTGTCTTGTTTGCACCGCCTATATACTGCTGTTCAGAGTATATAGGGCCTTTTTTAAATTTGGTTGCGGGGTTCCCCTTAATATCTATACAAGACCCAAAGGGGCTGGTAGTGGGCTGGGGGGGGGGGTACCCATGCCATTTTTCTCAATGATTTTCATCCATATTGCCGGGACCAGACATTACATTAAAGCTGCAAGCAGTTTTAAATGACTTTTTTTCCTTTAGAAATTTCATTTTGTGCAGGGACAGTTCTAAACACGGGAAACATGTGCCACTTCACAGGTATACTTTAGACACCCCCCAGGTACGATATTTAAAGGAATATTTCACTTTTTTTTTTTTTTCACTTTAAGCATCATTAAAATCACTGCTCCGGAAAAAACGTCAGTTTTTAAAACTTCTTTTTGCATTGATACATGTCCCCTGGGGCAGGACCCGGGTCCCAAACCCTATTTTAGGACAATAACTTGCATATTAGCCGTTATAATTAGCACTTTTGATTTCGAACGTTCGAGTCCATTGTATTTAATAGGGTTCTAAAGTTCGCCCAAACTTTCGGGGTCCGTTCGCAGGTTCTGGTGCGAACCGAACCGGGGGGTGTACGGCTCATCCCTATTCAGGTGATGGGGGACTTGGCAGCGAAGGAACTATTAACACTTGATGTTCCTCATTTAGTGGCAAGGTTTTCATATTGCAGCCCGCTTTGGTACAAGTCCTGCCCATGGACCAAGCATGTGGTCACGGTGTGCAAGGCCTTGCAAATAGAAGTATGATGGCTTCTCTGTGTGCCAATGGGCAAAATCTGATTAAAGGTGCAGAGCTGAAGTGTAAGACAAGCTGGGGTCAGGTACTTGTTAAGCAATACTTTTCTAAAATGCCTTGTAGTCAAATGTTGAAGTAGGTAGGAACAGACCTAGTCACTGGCTCAAGTGGAGACATGGTTCTTCTGTAAGTGTGTGGAGCTCTAACTGAGAAGTGGCCTCTGGCCTGAACGTGTTAATGCCCACACAAAGTAAGAACTCATATGTACTATTGATTTAGCTTGCCGTTCCCTGGTGGCCCCTAGGGGGTGATACCTCACACCTCCCAACTTGTCTGCAGTCTCTGGTCTATGGTATAGCATATGCAAACCTCTTATTATATCTTAATACTACACCCCCCCCCCCCCACACACATAAACTGTTAAATAACCAAACAACACCTGTTTTGGAGTAAATTGGCCACACTGACCATTTTATTAAACATTTCAAAACCATGACTATTGTATAACAGATGTACTCTTTTCTGCATACCCCACATTCTACCCCATAACCTTACCTATACCTAATTATTGAGACCACACATTCAGTCTGGAGTAAAACATAGGCCGTAGCAGCCTTATTTATTTAAAATACATAATTTATCAAAAATCAACTCAAAATGTAACCTGAACAACTGTTCTCATAAAACCATTGCCTCCTAGCATTGGTCTTTGCAGGAACCTCAAATTACCATATATTAACCAACCTGGCACTGCGTTACCTCTCCATCCGGTCATAGGCCTCAAGCTGACAAGCTGGCTCAGAAAAAGACCACTGACCGCAGTGCCCCCATTATCAAAATATTCCAGCTAAACCTCTGTTAACTGGAATACACCCTCAGGACCCATACCACCGATAGGTCCTGACCACTTGCTTTGAGGCATCTTCCTTCCCCCGCAAAGACCAACACCCACCACCGCACCCTAGGGAAACACCTTACCCTTGGGGGCCCCTCCACACCCTCAGAGCTCGTTGTATGCCATCTTGAAGTCCCAAGGCCCACATGTCTATCCCCACCTCATTAAGATGCACACCATCACCCCTCAAGTATCTTCCGGTGTCCACCTCCAGCTCCAAATGCCTCACTACCAACCCCCCATTTTTAATCACAAATCTACCTATGTCCCTGTTAATCTTCCTGCGAGCCCTGTTGATGCCCTCAATAGATCTCGCCATCCTCCAGGCGGTCCGAGCCACAATGTCGGACCACACAATTATCATGTCCGGGAAAGCCAGCCGGAGGCGCAAGAAGTCAAACTTGATATCTCTGGTAACATCCAACATCGACCTCACCCCCAGATCATTACCACCTACGTGCAAGACTAATACGTCAGGCGGCCTGTCTAACCATGCAAAACGGTGCACCTCTGGAACCAGTCTGCTCCACAGCATACCAGGAACTCCCAGCCAGCGGACGCAGGCCTCCTGTCTTGGGAACCCCAGTTGCCAACCTTCAGGCCTAACATCAGCCCTTTTAGCCCCCCAAAACACAAAAGAATGGCCCAGTATTCAGACCAATCCTTGCGCCAAACCTGAAATAAATGAAAGACAAACAACTGAGGGCGAATGTACTGCCAGAGTCTCCTAGATTCCCACCTGCCAATACGCTTGACGGCCTCCGCATCCAACCCACACCTGGCCGCCTCTGTAGCTGCCCCTATCCGGAAAGAGTGAGAGGAGAATTCCTTCTCTTGCAACCCAAGTGCCCGCAAACACTTCCTGAATACAGTGACAAATTGATATCTAGACAGAGGAGCCCCATCCGCGTGTATCAAAAATGAACCCGAGACTGCAGGGCGAACCTCCAAATAACCCCTCACGGCCCCCACTGGACACAACGTCGAGCCTTGAATGGGAAAAACTTGTAACAACTTACCTTTTCCCACCTGATCAGTCTTGGATCTCATGAGCACCAACGAAACCCCATCTTCCGTAAACACTACCTCACTGGCCCAGATACCCCCATGCACCCGGGCTAACCAACTCGCCAATCCTGAACGCTCCAAAAAATGCCAACGAAAAAGCCACCTTGAACAATGTGACCTTGTACCCCGATGAACACAAACCTAATAACTGGCCCAAAACCCCATCTAATATCTCAAAGGAGACTGGGCGCCTACCATCCATGTGCTGTCCCACCCGGCGGTAACCTTTGAATGCCAGGCGCACCCAAAAGTCCTTTGTAAAATCCGGACATCCTTGCCACTTAAATAGAAACGCCAACCCCGCTAACTTTTTAACTTTTAATGCAGACCTGGACACCCCGGCCTCCATGTTCCTGGACAGAAAATACAAGACCAGTAACCGGACATCCGAGCTCACCGGGTCAACACCTGTCTCTCGCACCAATTCCTGCCACTCCAGCCACACCTTCTCCTACGCCGCCCATGTAACCTTACTCACCAAATTTTTCCACAGCCAGCCTGGACATGGGACCCCCTGTTGCTCTGCTCCCGGCGCCAACTCCCAGAATCTGTCCCACTAAAAGCGAGACAGCGCATCAGCTATGACATTGTCCACCCCCGGAAGATGCACCGTATTCACAAAGACATTAAGTTGCAAGCATCGCAAAACCAGGTGTCGCAGGAGCCGCACTACCGGAGGGGACGACGCAGAGACCCTGTTAATCACCTGTACCACCCCCAGGTTGTCCCCGTGAAAGCGCACTTTCAGATCCTTGAAACACGCACCCAACAGTTCCACTGCTAGGACCACCGGAAACAGTTCCAGCAGCACCAAGTTCTTTGTAAAACCAGCGTCAATCCACGACTGTGGCCAGGGGCCTGCACTCCACCTGCCCTGAAAGAACGCCCCAAAACCTCACCCACCTGCCGCATCAGTGTAAAGTTCCAAATCGAAGTTGCTAACTGGGCCGGACATCCACAATGCCCTTCCATTAGAGGACTCCAGGAAGGAATGCCACACCTGAAAATCCTCCCTGTGTTCCTTCACCAAATGCACAAAGTGTTTGGGCGATCGAATCCCCGCTGTGCTAGCCGGCAACCGTCTGCAAAACACCCTGCCCATCGGAAGTATGCGGCACGCAAAGTTAAGCTTCCCTAACAGCGACTTTAGCGCCCGAAGCTGCACCTTGCGCAGTCCCAGCATGCCCGTAATCTCCAATTTGAGAGCCTCCAACTTGTCCAACGGCAGCCGACACTCCATGGCACCCGAGTCCAGGGCAATGCCCAAAAACGTGATAACTGTGCTAGGTCCCTCCGTTTTCTCAGGTGCCAATGGAATCCCAAACTGTTCTGAGATGTGCTCCAAGGTAGCCAGGAGCACCGCGCAGATCCTGGACGAGGCCGGACCTACACAAAGGAAGTCGTCCAGATAGTGAATGATAGAATTCACCCCTGACACATCCCTGACAACCCATTCCACAAAGGAGCTGAATTGTTCAAACAGCGCACAGGAGATGGAGTAACCCATCGGAAGGCACATGTCAACAAGAAACTCACCATTCCAGTGACACCCGAGTAGGCGAAAGCTATTTGAGTGAACCGGCAACAGCCGAAAAGCCGCTTCAGTATCAGCTTTCGCCATCAACGCCCCTTGCCCCATACCGACGCACCCACCCCACGGCCGCATCGAAGGAAGTGTAGCTCACTGTACACGCCTCCGGATCAATCGCATCATTCACTGACCCACCTTTTGGGAAGGAAAGATGGTGAATGACCTGGAATTTGTTGGGCTCCTTCTTGGGCACTACCCCCAGCGGGGAGACCACCAAATCCATGAGGGGGGGGGATTGTAAAGGGCCGCCCATGCGGCCCAGAGGAACTTCCTTGCGCAGTTTCTCAGAAACTACGTCCGAATGTTGCAGAGCTAACCGTAGATTACGTGACATCGGGGGGATAACCTCCAATGAACACGGAATGTGAAACCCCTCTGAAAAACCCCCTTCCAACAAACGAGCCGCCCCCCTGTCTGGATACCTACCTAGAAACGGCTGCTTCCTTTCCACCTTCACCGGCGTCCTCCCTTTTGTGCGCAGACTCTCCGGGATGAGCTTTTCCCTGCTTAAAACATCTGGACTGCGTGTGAGAACCTCCGCAACTGGAACACTCATGCTTGTAGCGGCAGGACCCCCCAAACTTGCATGTACCCTCATTATACTGCCAGAAAACCCCCTTTTTCTTACTGGCCGATTGTCCAGAGGACGAAGTTCCACCGGCCCCTCCTTGAAAAAACTGACTAGGTGCCCTCGCCGTGGTCATCAGCCACATCCACAAACTTATATCTTTAGGATCCCACCGCAGGTCCAGTTCAACTGCTCTCCTCTGCCTGAACTGTTCATTATAACGGAGCCACCCAGTGCCCCCATAGACCGTGTATGCCTCTCCAATTGCGTCCTGATAGCCAAAGAGCACCGAACAATGTTCAGGATTCTTTTGCCCTATCACACTCTCCATAATGGCGAACGCCTGCAACCAATTCGTGAATGTGCATGGGATCAGTCTATACCTCCTCTTCTCCTCGTCCTTTTTTGAATCGTCCAGCTTCACCCTATCCAGGTTGAACTTCTCTAACGGCAACAGCGAGAACATCTCCACGTACTCACCTTTCCAAATTTTTTCCCTCACTTCTGGTTTCAGGTGAGCCCCGAGAGGTCCTTCATAACACACATAAACCTTGCATTTTGCGGAATCAGCCAACCTAATGGCATCCTGCCTCGCAGCGGGTTCTACCGCACTACCCGCCTTCACAGCTACCTGTATCCTGTTACTTGCCACTGTTCTGTCTACCACCGGATTCGCAGCTGCAGGAGGAGCAGCAATGGTCCCGGGAGCAGGGGCCACTACCGGCCCCCCTACCGGTGGAACCCACGCCACTGCTGGGCTGGCAGCCACCGTGTCCCTCTTCTCAAACTGGCAGACCAAGCTCTTGAGCCCTGCAAGGGACCCCTGAAAGCCATCCTTCCTTGTGCTACCCCAAGTGGGCGCCACGCTCCCCCCAGCCTGCCCACTCCCAGAATCCTGTGACAATGCAGCCGCCCCATCACTAACAGCAGGCCCACATTCCCGGCCACTACCCCCAGTATGGCCCCGTGAAGGTGTATAATTAGCTGACTTACCGGGCTGCCTGGAAGAAGTCCCACCAGCCGATCGTCCAGACTCCACCACCGCCACCGACCTCCTGGGTCCCCGGTCGTCCTCCGAGCTGGCCAGCTCCCCATCCGACAGCAGACCGGACTGCTCCTCCTCTCCCGACGACAGCTCACCGGGCGACCTGTCCCTGGAAGCCGAGGGCCCGGCGCTCGATAAATTCTTCCTCTGCGCACCGGACACGCCCACCGATTTCTCCGTCGCCTTGCGCCCACGCTGTTGTAGCGGACCTGCTGCACCACCGTCCTCCTGCCTTGGAACACTCGTCACGGACTCCTGCTGCACATGAGGAAGGTAACCGGCCGAGGAGGTAGGTTGCCCGGTCACCGCCGACATCCCCCGCCGAGGCTCCATGCCCGCCGGAGACACCCTGGGGGCGGAGCCCACGCCATCCGACTCCATGCACCGCACGGACCTAGCGGCCGCTCCGGAGCTCCCGGGACGGCCCCCCGCCGAGCTGCACTGCACATTGATTTGTATTCATTCAACACTTGTCGGGACTAAATTGTGTGGATTGATAATTTCTCACATTTGCGGAAGCATTTTATTAGTATCCGTCACAAGCTGGGACTTTATTTCAATTATTGCTTAGCCCTATTGGCATTTTTTTGGATGTCATTTGGGCATTGTGTTTATTATCACATTATTGTGTTTAATTTTCACAGGAATTATTGAATCACTGTCATTATTTGATTCATCAATATTGTGACAGCAGGAAGGTAAAGTCACCTGGTTGCATCCAGGGGGGTAGATATATTTCGCCCAGATTCAGGCTTTACGCCGATTTATACAGCTAGGTGGAGAGTTGTATAAGCCCAGCTGAGACTAGTGGGCTCATTGATGACTCATACCTCTAGGGAGAGGGCTGGGCGTCGTGCAGACAGGGAGTTGATGAGTCCAGCTGAACCTTGTCAGCTCATTTAGGCCTCTATAAGAAAGCCCAGATTCATTAGATGTTAGCTCATGCCTGGAAGCAGACCTGTGTGGACTGTCTAGGGAGAGTGAACCCCTGTGCGGTGAGAGAAAGCCTGTGTGGCTATATTTTGCTTGGACATTTAAAACCAGGGACTAGGACAGCACTAGGCTGATCCCAGTCGTTAGTTAGGAAACCTGTAAGTTTAGTCAGAGGTCAAGTTGACCAGGATTTATTTTGTGTTTGTTTTTTTTGCCTTGCTGTGTTTTTGTCACTGTAAATAGAAAATAAACCGCACCTTTTTGATTTTGAAAACCACAACCTCCGTCTGCTGGGCCTGTTTTTGTGTGGGGAGCCCATCCCGGGGGTCACACACACCCGCTGCCGAGCTAGCCCCCTCACAGTTGGTGGAGAACCAGTGGCAGTTTTTTTTTTAAGCCAGCATGGAGGAGATACTGAAACAGCTGGCTCTAGCAAATGCCAATCAACAGCAGACAAATGCAGGTTTGCAAAGGAGCCTTGCAGCCCAGCAGCAAGCTCATCAACAGAGCCTTGCAACTTTACAACAGAGTCTGGAGGCTCAGCAACAAGCCCAACAGCAATCTGAGGCCCGCTTCATAGACCTGTTGCAGAAGCAAGAGCAGAGACTACAACAACAGATGGAAGCAGTAATGCAGCAACGTCCGCAGACCGGTGAGGAAAGTCGTCCCACTAATACCGCGTCCTTTGGGGTGAGTCGTTTATTGACAAAAATGACTGGAGAGGATGATCCAGAGGTATTTTTGACCACATTTGAAAGGACCGCTGAAAGAGAAAAGTGGCCTGAGGAGCAGTGGGCTGGACTGGTGGCTCCTCTGTTAACGGGTGAATCGCAGAAAGCTTACTATGACCTAGAGCCTGACCAAGCAAAAGACTATGTGATGCTAAAAGCTGAAATATTGGCAAGGCTGGGTGTCACCCTGGCTGTCCGGGCTCAGCGTGTGCATAACTGGACTTTCCAGCTTGGAAAACCCCCCAGGTCTCAAATGTATGATCTCATTCACCTGAGCAGAAAGTGGCTACAGCCAGAGACTTTGTCCGCACCAAAGATTGTGGAACGTGTTGTAATGGATCGGTTTTTGAGAGCTCTTCCTACTGCCATCCAAAAGTGGGTAAGCCATGGAGACCCAGAGACGGCCGATGGTCTTGTGGATCGTGTGGAGAAATACTTGGCTACAGAGAACCTGACGGCCTCTTCCAGAGACACTCGGACTTTCCACCCTAAGACCAGACCATCCCCAGGGGCGGATAAGATGATTCCAAGGGGTAAGGGTGGAGAGAGTGAGAGGGTGGGAGCTCTACCCCAAGTTTGGCGAGAACAGCCTGGGAAATCAGCGGCTCAAGAGGCGGCAAGAAGGATCATTTGCTACCGCTGCCGGCAAGCGGGACATATTGCAGCAAATTGCCCGGTTTTGGAGGAACCCATGCAGTGTGACTTTCTGACGGGCAGACGTCAGTCGCTGTGTGCGACAGTCGCATGCACTGCCATTCGGGGAACTGAGAAACATTTATGCAAAATGTGTATTAATGGTAGAAATGTTGTGGTATTGCTGGATTCAGGTAGCCTTGTGACCCTGATAAAGGCTGAGTTAGTTAAAACAGAGGTCTCTGGGAATAGCAAGGTAGCCGTTATTTGTGTGCATGGGGACACCCGAGAGTATCCAGTGACTACAGTGTGTTTCGAGACCCCCAAAGGTACCCTTTCTCATCCAGTGGGCTTAGTGTCTCAGTTACCGCATGACGCCATTGTGGGAAGGGATTTTCCGAAGTTCTGGGAACTGTGGGATGATCCTGAGCCCCCCACTGGTGCCCCTATGTACCAGGAATATGATAGCCAGAACTCCTCTGAGAGTGGTGAGGACTCTCCCGAATTTCCCTTGTCAGTATTGGCAGGGGAGACTCAAGAAACTGGAGAGGAGCCCACCTCCTCAGACGAAAACCTACCGTCTGTGGAGTTTTCTGATCTTGAGGTTCACAGGGAAAACTTTGCCACAGAACAGTTGAAAGACCCCGCCCTAATAAAGGCACGGGAAAACGTAGTGAAAATAGATGGCGAGTTAGTGAACCCAGATAATACCTGCACTTACCCATACTTCAGCGTAGAGAAGGACCTACTGTATCGGGTGGCAAAAAGGGCAGAAGAAACCGTTGAGCAGCTGGTGGTGCCCAAACCTTACAGGAAGTTGGTGTTGGAGTTGGCCCATGGGCACATTCTTGGAGGTCATCTGGGGACAGAGAAAACCCGAGAGAGGGTATTACAGAGATTCTATTGGCCTGGGGTGATGAAGGACATAGAAAATTATTGTTCCTCCTGCCCTGTGTGTCAGAGGTCGGCCCCGATGCCACACTTCCGTAGCCCGCTGGTCCCTCTACCCATCATTGAGGTCCCGTTTGAGAGAATCGCAATGGATTTGGTAGGTCCTATAATCAAGTCCGCTAGGGGGCACCAGTACATATTGGTTATAATGGACTATGCCACCCGTTATCCAGAAGCGATCCCTCTCAGAAATACCTCGGCCAAAACCATAGCCAAAGAGCTATCTCTTGTTTTTAGCCGGGTGGGTATTTGTAAAGAACTGCTTACGGACCAAGGTACACCCTTTATGTCCCGGGTTATGAAGGAGCTGTGTAAATTGTTCAAAGTGACGCAATTACGTACATCTGTGTATCACCCCCAAACCGATGGGCTGGTTGAAAGATTCAACAAAACCCTAAAACAAATGTTGAAGAAAGTGGTGGATAGGGATGGAAAGGATTGGGACTGTCTACTTCCTTATTTGATGTTTGCTATTAGGGAGGTGCCCCAATCCTCTACGGGATTCTCCCCCTTTGAGTTACTGTATGGGAGACACCCAAGAGGGCTGTTGGATATTGCCAAGGAAACTTGGGAAAGTGAGAGTTCTCCCCACAGGAGTGTGATTGAGCATGTCGCCCTGATGCAAGATCGAATTGCACAGGTAATGCCCATCGTGAAGGAACATTTGGCCCAAGCGCAGTTGGCACAGCAGAGAGTGTACAACCGTGGAGCCAAGACCCGTACCTTTTCCCCGGGGGATAGGATATTGGTACTTGTCCCTACGGTTGAAAGTAAATTCCTTGCCAAATGGCAAGGCCCCTACGAGATAATGGAAAAAGTGAGCGAAGTGAATTACAAGGTCAGACAACCAGGAAGGCGAAAGCCCGAACAGATCTATCACGTTAATCTGTTGAAAGCCTGGAGGGATAGAGAGTCCCTAGTCGCAGACACTTGGTCACCAGCTCAAACTGGTTGCGTGATTCCTGAGGTTGGAATCGCAGCCACCTTGTCACAACCCCAACAACAGGAGGTTAAGGAGTTTGTGCTTCGCAACAAGGAGGTATTCTCTGAGCTGCCGGGACAAACATCTGGGGTAGAGCATGACATTATTACCCCGCCCGGTGAAAGGGTGAAGTTAAAACCCTATCGGATCCCAGAGGCCCGACGGGAGGCAATACGGGAGGAAGTACAGAAAATGCTGAACTTAGGGGTGATAGAGGAGTCCCAAAGTGATTGGTCTAGTCCCATTGTGTTGGTGCCTAAACCGGATGGGAGCTGGCGATTTTGTAACGATTTTCGTCAGTTGAACAAAGTTACAAAATTTGACACCTACCCCATGCCACGTATAGATGAGTTGATCGACCGGCTGGGAACAGCCCGATACATGACGACTCTTGACCTCACAAAAGGGTATTGGCAAATCCCCCTGGCCAAGTCAGCCAAAGAGAAAACCGCATTTGTAACCCCAGACGGGGCGTTCCAATATAAAAGAATGCCGTTCGGGTTACAGAATGCGCCGGCCACATTCCAGCGGAAAATGGACCAGATGCTGAGGCCCCATCGGAAGTATGCTGCGGCTTACCTGGATGACGTAATTGTCCATAGCACAGATTGGGCCTCACATCTGCCAAAAGTGCAAGCAGTCCTGGACTCTGTTCGGGAAGCAGGGTTTACGGCTAACCCCAAGAAGTGTACCATTGGGCAGGAGGAGGCCAAATATCTTGGGTACACCATTGGGAGGGGAGTAATAAAACCCCAACTCAACAAAGTCGAGGCCATCCAGAGTTGGCCACGTCCCAACAGCAAGAAGCAGGTACGAGCCTTTCTGGGAATCGCTGGGTATTATCGGCGATTCATTCCCCACTTTGCTTCTAAGGCTGTGCCCCTAACCAACCTGACGAAGGGGAAAGGGTCGGTCATGATTAAATGGACCCCCGAGGCTGAGGCAGCATTCCAATTCTTGAAACAAGCCTTATGTAGCCAGCCAGTGTTGTACTCACCCGACTTCTCTAAAGACTTTGTCGTACAAAGTGATGCGTCAGATGTGGGGTTAGGAGCAGTATTGTCCCAGGTCTGGAACGGGGAAGAGCACCCAGTCATTTACCTCAGCAGGAAGTTGAAGTCCCATGAGGTAAATTACGCCACCGTTGAAAAGGAGTGTTTAGCGGTGAAGTGGGCTCTAGATTCCCTTCGGTACTACCTGCTAGGTAGGCACTTTGACATGGTTACGGATCACGCTCCGTTAAAGTGGATGACTCAAAACAAGGAAACAAATAGAAGAGTGAATAGGTGGTTCCTGGCCCTCCAGGAATTCAACTTCACAGTAAAGCATCGCCCTGGCGTTCAAATGGGGAATGTGGATGCTTTGTCTCGAGTACATGAATGCCTGATTGCTGGTGTTCCAACCCCGAGGTTAAAACAAGAGGGGGGGGTATGTGACAGCAGGAAGGTAAAGTCACCTGGTTGCATCCAGGGGGGTAGATATATTTCGCCCAGATTCAGGCTTTACGCCGATTTATACAGCTAGGTGGAGAGTTGTATAAGCCCAGCTGAGACTAGTGGGCTCATTGATGACTCATACCTCTAGGGAGAGGGCTGGGCGTCGTGCAGACAGGGAGTTGATGAGTCCAGCTGAACCTTGTCAGCTCATTTAGGCCTCTATAAGAAAGCCCAGATTCATTAGATGTTAGCTCATGCCTGGAAGCAGACCTGTGTGGACTGTCTAGGGAGAGTGAACCCCTGTGCGGTGAGAGAAAGCCTGTGTGGCTATATTTTGCTTGGACATTTAAAACCAGGGACTAGGACAGCACTAGGCTGATCCCAGTCGTTAGTTAGGAAACCTGTAAGTTTAGTCAGAGGTCAAGTTGACCAGGATTTATTTTGTGTTTGTTTTTTTTGCCTTGCTGTGTTTTTGTCACTGTAAATAGAAAATAAACCGCACCTTTTTGATTTTGAAAACCACAACCTCCGTCTGCTGGGCCTGTTTTTGTGTGGGGAGCCCATCCCGGGGGTCACACACACCCGCTGCCGAGCTAGCCCCCTCACAATATATTTTGTCAGTTCTTGTTTATGGGTATTACAAACCCAATATATATATAGATAGTTTAAATAGCGCCCCCTATCACTTTCAACATTCAGTAGATAAAGGCTTCACTTCATCATCAGGGGAGCAGCTTAGTAAGCACAAGTTCACTTAATCACACACTAGCTGTGTCTGATTTATTTTGATAAGGCGCGGGATTTTTTCTTTCACATTCACTGCTTCGCATGTAGCTCGGCTACTCAATTAGTCCCGGCTGCCACTGCCCACTGCCTTCCCTGGTGGATTGATACTATGATTCCTCGCTCAGCTCAGCTCCGCTTTGTATCACTGGCATTCAGGGAGCCCGGCTTCACTAATCTACACTCCCCGTCCAGCAAGAAAACCCGCCACATGGTCCTGGCTCCTGGAAGTATCTCCACAGCTCTGAATTTCCCATCGCGGTCCGCACACACCAGCAAGGGAGGAGCCGTCCCATACAGGATCCAATTGGGTGAGGCCTGGTTGGGACAAGGCTTGTGACTGTTGGTATACAGAGACCGCTGATTGGTCTTTCCCCCGGCTGTCATTGCTGATCTCCACTGTCCACAATGAGGACATGACAGCTTACACTGCCCAACTTACACATCCATACCGTATCTGTCTGATCCCTCTACGTTCCATCCGTCAGTTCTAGGTGATTGTTCATAAACTGTCCCTCTACGTATTATCTGTACACCATCCACATCTTCCCTATATATCATCCATACACACTCCACATCCCCCTATATGTCATGATTTGGAAGCCACAGGAGAGATATAGGGTCTAATAGACCCAAGATCTCTCCATAAGGAGAACCTGTAATGGCCCATGCTATCACAAAGGATGTTGATCATCCCTTGTGATAACAATAAAAGAGAAAAAATAATTAAAGATACAGTGTAAAAAAATATTTTTACAGTAAAATAAATAATAAAATAAAACTTTAAAGAATTTTAAACCACTCCCGCTCCTCCGTGCTCATGTGCAACTGCGAACGCGCGCGTTGGTTCCGAACGCATATGTAAACGCAAACAAATCTGCATTTTGTTTTCCAGGCGAGGCCAGTGGTGGGGTTGAGGACAGGGTTGAGGAGGGCCCCATCAGGTAGGATGTACGGGGCACCATGATTTCTAACAGCTGCCCTGACGGCACCCTGGTATCTGTGGTCCCAACGCTAAACTATGAGTGTCCCCATAATGGAGGCACATGCATTCTGATGGATAGATGAGGGCAGGTGGACTGGAGGGGAGCCCACCCCTTCTTAAAGGTACAGGAGCACACCAAACACCCAGCATGTAGCTCAATGGCTGCAAAGGTTTTGGTGCGTTGCTGGATCAATACAAACACCAATGTGATATGAAAAATAAAAACTTGCCACCGCCTCCATCTATAGCTGGCCATCGCAGTAAGCGGCATTGGAAGGCTGAAATAGATAACAACAAAGCCTGGGGAATGCCCAGGAAAAACCCAAGCCTACTTACCGACCAGCTCGCTGACAACCAATTGAACCTGTCTAATAGTATGCTTAAAAACAGGGGTTAAGTCTGCACGCATTTTCAAATGCATGCGTAAGCAATGCACCAACACCTTTTCAGCCATTGAGCTACATGCTGGGTGTTTGGTGTGCTCCTGTACCTTTAAGAAGGGGTGGGCTCCCCTTCAGTCCACCTGCCCTCATCTATCCATCAGAATGCATGTGCCTCCATTGTGGGGACACTCATAGTTTAGCATTAGGACCACAGATACCAGGGTGCCGTGGCAAGGCTCTGTGGCTTACGCATGCGTTTGCAAATGCGTGCGGACTAAACCCCTGTTTTAACGCATATTGTTAGACAGGTTTAATTGGTTGCCAACGAGCTGGTCGGAAAGTAGGCTTGGGTTTTTCCTGGGCATTCCCCAGGCTTTGTTGTTATTTGCAGAGAAATGTTACATATAACAAAGGTGACTGGCTTTAGTACTTCAGCCACCAGAACCACTTTTAAGCTCTGCTTCAATAAGCAGTGACTAATAATAAAATTACGTGTTTATTGGGACTTGCTGACTCTAGTGCCCAAGGCAACAGATAGTTCCCATTCATTTAATGTGGCCCTGAGAATAACTACATCTGATAGCTTTAATTATTGGTGGGAAACCTACAAAATTTTAAAGCTGAATATGCAGCTTCCAACCTCAGTTGAAAATGAATAGAAATGTCACTGTTATTTATGGAAATATACATAAATAACATTTTTGCTGCAAATAAAATGAAGTTGTCAATAGAACGGGGATTTATGTATTGCCTTATGTGTTTTTATTAGTAGCATAGTGAAGTTTATTTTATTCCATGCAAAATTTATGGAATACCAGTGTCGCATTAATTACTGTGCCAAATAGTACACTTTTTACAGTTTTTGCACACCTTCCAAGTCAAATTATTTAGGTTCATTCCACTGCATGTGCTTTGTAAACACAATATTCTGGGAATTTAATATTTACCACTTCACCCATTCAAAACTGTTATTGGAAAAACCACCCTGAAAAATGCCATGGATCCATTGCTGCAGTTCATGTAGATAGGACGTGGCTGCAAAAAGGGTGCAGAAGATCAGTGACACCCTTTAAATAAAAGCATGAGAAAAGGTGAAATTTTATTGAAAAAAATAGCATTTGTTTAGGACACAGTATTTAACCACTTCAGCCCCGGAAGAATTTACCCCCTTCCTGACCAGAGCATTTTTTTGTGATTCGGCACTGCGTCGCTTTAACTGACAAGTGCGACGTTGTACCCAAACAAAATTGACATCCTTTTTTTCCCACAAATAGAGCTTTCTTTTGGTGGTATTTGATGACCTGCGTTTTTTTTTTTTTTTTTTTGCGCTATAAACAAAAAAAGAGCATCAATTTTGAAAAAAAAGCAATATTTTTTACTTTTTGCTATAATAAATATCCCTCAAAAATATATAAAAAAACTTTTTTTTTTCCTCAGTTTAGGCCGATACGTATTCTTCTACATATTTTTGGTAAACATAATTGCAATAAGCGTATACTGATTGGTTTACGCAAAAATTATAGAGTCTACAAAATAGGGATAGATTTATGCAATTTTTTTATTATTTTTTTTTATTAGTAATGGCGGCGATCTGCGATTTTTATCGTGACTGCGACATTATGGCAGACACATCGGACACTTTTGACGCTATTTTGGGACCATTGTCATTTATACAGCGATCAGTGCTTTAAAAATGCACTGATTACTGTGTAAATGACACTGGCAGGGAAGGGGCTAACCACTAGGGGACGAGGAAGGTGTTAAGTGTGTCCTAGGGAGTGATTCTAACTGTGGGGGGGATGGGCTACAAGTGACACAACGGTGATCACTGCTCCCGATGACAGGGAGCAGTAGCTCACTGTCCTGTCACTAGGCAGAACAGGGAAATGCCTTGTTTACAAATGCATCTCCCTGTTCTGCACCCGGCGGACATCGAGTCTGCGGGACCCGCGGTCACACTCACAGAGCTTGCGGCGGGTGCGCACGCCCTCATTGCCACGATTTAAAGGGGACTTAAGGTACGTCCATATGCACAGCCATGCCATTCTGCCGACGTAAATAGTCGTGCAGAGGTCGGCAAGCGGTTAAACAAACTGCCCGTCAGTTAGCGTTTACATATAGTTTAATGGGTATGACCCATACACAAAATATTTTATATAATAAAATGTTGGAAAAGTGTAGGTTTTGCCAAAATAAATCAAACTGCATCTGCTATATGCACAGGTTAGAAAAATAAAAGGAAGAATGTGGGACCCTTTTCCTATCGGACACACAAGACACAAAGCTTCTTGCAGTATCCAACCCTTTCCATTGATCTCTGTACCACTACACTTCTCTCTCTTTTAGTACATAAATCCTAATAATCATCTACACAAGAGAACACCTGAGACTCTGCTATTATTAAGAAATGGACATAGTGCTGTCTGTGCAGCTGATGACATTTTACTCACAAAATTCTACTTTATAGTTTTATTGTTCCTTACACTTGTGCTGTTCTCTTTTCCTTTCCATCAGCTATTTCATCTGTCTTCTTTATCTCTTCCCGGTTTGTGTGTGGGCTGATGCCCCTGATTCTTTTCTGTCCTTTTCAATGTCACACTTCTGATTACCCGTCTCTTCTCTCACCTGATGAATCCATAAAGATGAACATAATTATGCTTTCCCAAGGTAAATGGCTCTTATAAATCAGACACTGCTGCCAGAATTCCTCTCCACTTCCTCTGCCTCTGAAGATTCCTCCCCCAGGATTCTATCTCCCTGCCACTAAACGCAGCCAAAGCATGAATGTATTTAATAAAGCAGGTCACTTGAAAGTATTTATATGGCAGTGCTGGCAGATACAGGAAAAATTATCCCACTGAGTAAAACTCAGAACACCAAAGTCAATTTGCTTTAGAAATGTCAGAATCTCAAAACTAATGACAGTGTAGCACCCTCTTTGCAGAAGAGGAGACCCCCGGACAGCTTGGTGTATTAAAATTTCAACTATTAGGGTAGAATTCTAAACTTTTTGGGGATGAATAAAATTGGATGCCAGTTGTTTTAACTTTTAAAGAGTTTATTAAAGGACATTAAACTTTGTGAAAGCGAATTGGCACCCAAGTTGCACAATAATAGGCAAAATGGATTCAGACATCTTCTCTAGTAACAGCCAACACAAGCTATGGGCTTTTAGGCCTTGACTGGTAATCTGTATTTGTGGGCTGTTAAACACAACGAAGGAGCACCAGCACTTTCCAGAATGAGCAGTGAGCACTTCCTACAATGCCCACCAGCAGTAGCTTATACCCAGCTCTTCCCAAGATGCTCCATACAGGCACCCATCTTGCTGCTCCACTTCTTCTGGATGAACCTTTCAGCAAGGCAGCATACATTCTCTAGGCACAGGCTTAGACCTCTAATCTAGCAAAGGTCTTTCCCAGCCAGCAGACCTGGGAATAAAATGACCCCCAACACTACCTCATCTTCAGGACACTGCCCCGGAGCAAAAAGCACTTCTCCAAGGTCACAGATGAATATTCCACCTATAGTTCTGTCAATAGTAACAACAAATTGGTAAATACTGCAAATAATTATTGCTGCCCAAGACCTTTATACTTCATAAATAATATTTTATCTTCAATGTAAGGCTGGATTCTTACATGGTAAATCCAAGGGTCAAATATACCCTTTGGTTATTTATTAGACCTTATACAAAAAGACACTTTGACATTATGACATTATGCACAAATCAACAGCTTATAGTACAAAGTTACATAGTTACATAGTAGGTGAGGCTAAAAAAAATACATAAGTCCAACCTGTGTGTGTGCTCTTATGTCAGTATTACATTGTATACCCCTGAATGTTGTGGTCGTTCAGGTGCCTATCTAATAGTTTTTTTTTAATATTGATGTTCCCTGCTGAAACCACTGCCTGTAGAAGAGAATTCCACATCCTTACTGGTCTTTTTTTTTTTAACGTAGTCTTTATTTCGGTTTTTACAACCAATGCGCATACAAAAAGCATATAAAGAACAGAGAATAGAAAGCCCAAACTGTCACAAAGGCAAAAGTTACAGACTTGAACTTGGTAATCAGAGTGTATTGGTATCACCATTGACAAGACAAGTATACATGTTAAAAGATGGTCGTATACCTGCCTATTACCAGTCAAGAGCTATGGTCCCAATTGTAAAAACTTGTCTATGGGGGCCAGGATGGGCTGGGGTAGATGAGGGGGTGGGGGGGGAGAGGAAAGGGGAACAAGCATACAAGTGATAAAGAGACAGAGAAAAATAACTGAGATAACACAAAAAAAAAAACCACAATAACCAGCACTATAATTGAGAGAATTAATGGTGATTCCAAAAATATTCCATGAAACCAGGCAAGCCTGCCCTGAACTATAACAGTGTTAACAGTGTTAAGCTAAATCAGTTCCTCGACTATAAGGGTGTATGAGGCCCTGAGGCCGGTGGCTATGGGGACTGTGAGACACTGGAAGTGTAATGTATCCATGTGGGCCAGATTCCATAGAACTTTTTGTGTCAGTCTTTACATGTTGCCATCCATTCCTCTGCAGCCATAATGCTGTTTACCAGGCAGATCCAATCAGCTCGCCCAGGGATATGGGCTGTTTTCCAGTGCACAGGCATCAGACGTCTGGCTGCATTCAGGAGATGAGGTAGAACCGACTTGTGGCATGGGCTGAAAGGAATAGACAGCACGTGGAGCAAAAACTCCAAGGGAAAGTCAGGCATCTTGATATCCAAGATCACTTGGATCTGGGCCCTGATATGCTGCCAAAATAGCCGGAGCCTTGGGCACTCCCACCAAATGTAGGTAAGTGCCCCTCAGCCCACAGTCCCTCCAACAGACATCAGAGATTGCTGTAAAAATCCTAGCCAGGTTAGCAGGTACTCTATACCAATGGGTCAATAGCTTAAAGCAATTTTCCTGCATCTTTGTGTCCACAGAACTCGCATGGGTAAGGCGATACAGGTGGTCCAGCTGAGCCTCTGTAAACGTTAGCTGCAAGTCTCACTCCCACTCCCGTAAACAGACTGGCCTACTCCTAGGCTCTGTTGATTGCAGCATCTCATATAGGACTGAGATAGAGTGAGAAATAGGGGCAGCTGACATACAGAGCTTCTCAAATGAAGACAGGGAGGATGGGGGTCTGATGGCCTGAGGCAAGCTGAGAACGAACTGCCTATAGCACCAATCGTGCAGCGGGAAGCGACCAAATTTATCTCTGAGCCAATCCAAGGATACCAGACCCCGCTCCTGTATGAATCTGCCACATCGCACCTCTCTGTACCTTGCCCACGTATAAAAATAAGAGAGATGTTCCCCAGGAATGAACCAGGGGAAGCCTCCCGAAGAAAGGGGGGGTGTAAAATGCCCAATTCACTGTAGGGTAACAATATTAGATACAACCAAAAGATGATTCGTTTGTAAAAACGGGATCCTCCTAACCATAAATTCTGTTAAATATGAATAGGGAAAAAGGGGAAAAGGGACTGGGCTAGGGGGGGAAGGGGAATGTTGGGAAAATTCCCAACTAAGGTTAAATGGAGATTCAGCTACCATTCTAATGGGTAATAATGAAAAAAGACTTTATTGGTTGGATGCTACAAAAATAGAGAGTACACATTCCATCCTGTCTAAATGACCTAGGTCATAGAGGAGAAAGGAGTTTCTCCCGTGGCTACACAATAATATATTAAAACTTTACATAATACATATACACCGTGCACTGTAAGAAAACAAATATCTAAAAAAGATGGCACAGAGGACTATTACCCCCCACTTTGCCTATCTAAGCTCTCTAAGAGCTGTTAACATCATATGCCCGGGCATAAATTTATGACAGAACCTGGAAAACCTGCTAAATTAAGAAAGAGAA
Organism: Rana muscosa; assembly: GCA_029206835.1. Lineage (NCBI taxonomy): Eukaryota > Metazoa > Chordata > Amphibia > Anura > Ranidae > Rana > Rana muscosa. Next base: position 122,570,271 of record CM055126.1, on the reverse strand, counting down.
CCAAGAAAGATGTATGCGGAACTTATATTAGAAAAATCCTTGATGAGGTGTCAGCATGACAGTTCCTGAATCATCATGGAAATCAAACTCAGAGATAGTCCGCATAAATGGTTGCTGGAAATACTGTGGATAATCCTGCGCGTTCTAGAAGGTCTCAAAAATGCCAATATATATAGCATGTCAGAAAAGCACTGCGTATGGATGTGAGTATCCTCGATATGTGGGCTTATTGTGTCTAAATAGACTGACATAGGAGACGAACATTCAGAGGATTGTATAAAGAGATATCTGTAGGGTATGTCCTTTTGTGAAATATCTCTACATGGGGACTAAAAATTAGTCCTGGGTTTTCCTGGGTGAGGAGAGTTTATGCCTAAGGACTGAGGTTATGTTCATTACAAGTGAGTGATACGGTGTGATTTAGTATAGTGGGTAACCATATAGTAGCTCACTGGCTTACCCGTCCTGTGGTTCAGTAAAGAGTTCCGACCGTCACTCACTGTCTGCTTCAGCTGTATCTGTGCCCCGCTTGTGAAGGAGGGATCCTCGGATCATGTGCCGCGTGGAGAGCGTCTCTCATTCAGTCACGTGTTGCCGACGCTGGCTGGCTACGCGGCACTTGAAGTCTCATCAACTGGAGACAGCGTCTAGATCCACACATGGAGAGGGGCTTTGAAGTTGGTGCAGTCCTTAGTTCTGCCACTGGGGGCAATAGGCATTTCCTCAAGGTTCCTTGGAGATCTCTATGCAGATTTTCCGGCCGTTGTAACGGGGATGTTTACTAGAAGATAGGAGGGGACATGGGGGAACTAGTCCTAGCTCTGGACCACTGCGTCGGACATGACGCGTTTCGTGACCGTGATGTCACTTCTTCCTGATGTGTCAGTGGTCAGTTAATGCCCTTATTAAATAGCATAATTCAGCCAATCAAAAGCCTGATCCCACTGGTGGACGTAGTAGCGCCATCTTGTGGTGAATAACAGAAAGTGCTAAAAAATCATGTAAAGAGTACTTTCACATTGTGTCATGAAGGAATAGGACTCAGATTACAATATTCTATTTTAAATTTTGATGATTTTTGTAGAGGCAGAAATAGGTTAAAGATTCAAGATTTGAAATTTAAAGGTATAGCAGAGTGCCAGCCAAAGTTCCCCACCTATTTATATGTTGCCAAATAGCCCCTATTCACGTGGAGTCTATATTACAAAATACTCAAAGAAATCGCACGCTTGGTTTGTACTGAGGGGGACCCCGATCAAAAGTCAGACAGCAAATGTCACTAGTCAGGGACATGATGACTTCAGGGTTCCAGAAATATTTTCAGGCTCATTTGAGATAGAGTGAGAAATAGGGGCAGCTGACATACAGAGCTTCTCAAATGAAGTCAGGGAGGATGGGGGTCTGATGGCCTGAGGCAAGCTGAGAACGAACTGCCTATAGCACCAATCGTGCAGCGGGAAGCGACCAAATTTATCTCTGAGCCAATCCAAGGATACCAGACCCCGCTCCTGTATGAATCTGCCACATCGCACCTCTCTGTCCCTTGCCCACGTATACAAATAAGAGAGATGTTCCCCAGGAATGAACCAGGGGAAGCCTCCCGAAGGTACAAGGGGGAGACAGGAGGAGATAGTAGCCCCTGGGCATTGAGAGCATCCCAAATTTTCAGGGCATGGGTGGTGACAGGGGACACGGAGTCTGAAAGACCCTGATGTTCTCTGGAAAACCAGGGGGAATGGGACAGGTTGCGGCTCGCTAAGAATTTCTCCAGGGGAACCCATAATTTAGTGTGTACATTATGGTGCCTGTCCAATATCCTCTGCATGGCAATTGCTTCGTAATATCTACGGAGGGATGGAACCCCTAATCCCCCTGATCTCTTAGGGCGATGCAGGGTGCTGAGAGCAACCTGGGGGCTCCGCCTATGTCAGATACATTTTAGGAACAAACTGTTGAGGGCCAAGAAGAAGGACCTGGGTAATGAGATAGGCACCATCTGTAAATAAAAAAGAATTCGTGGCAACTCATTCATTTTTAAGATACTGACTCGGCCCATGCAGGAGAAAGTGGTACTGTCCCATTTGAGCAGATAGGATTGGATTGTGGAAAGCAAGGGGACATAGTTACTAGGATATAATTGAGAGAATTGGGCTGGGAGATGTTTTGTTTTTTCCTAGATATTTTAGGGAAGAGCGGCACCAATTGAAGGAAAGGGATGCTTGTAACCAGGTATGAATGTCAGGGGGGATGGTATGACTTGCTATAGTTAATCTTGAAATTTGAAAAGGAATGGAATCTCTGTAGCTCAGCCATTATATTAGGAAGGGAAATTAGCGGGTCTGTCACATAAAATAGGACATAGTTACATAGTTACATAGTTAGTCAGGTTGAAAAAAGACACAAGTCCATCCAGTTCAACCGTAAAAAAAAAAAAATAAACATATATCGTACAATCCCATATACCCAATTCTATACCCACAGTTGATCCAGAGGAAGGCAAAAAAAAACCCAGAAGAGCATGATCCAATTTGCTACAGCAGGGGAAAAAATTCCTTCCTGATCCCCCGAGAGGCAATCGGATATTCCCTGGATCAACTTTACCTATAAATGTCAGTACCCAGTTATATTATGTACATTTAAGAAAGAATCCAGGCCCTTCTTAAAGCAATCTACTGAGCTGGCCAGAACCACCTCTGCAGGGAGTCTATTCCACATTTTCACAGCTCTTACTGTGAAAAAACCTTTCCGTATTTGGAGGTGAAATCTCTTTTCCTCTAGACGCAAAGAGTGCCCCCTTGTCCTTTGTGTTGACCGTAAAGTGAATAACTGAACACCAAGTTCACTATATGGACCCCTTATGTATTTGTACATGTTGATCATATCCCCCCTTAATCTCCTCTTCTCAAGAGAGAATAAATTCAGTTCCTCTAATCTCTCCTCATAGCTGAGCTCCTCCATGCCTCTTATCAGTTTGGTTGCCCTTCTCTGCACTTTCTCCAGTTCCCCAATATCCTTTTTGAGAACTGGGGCCCAAAACTGAACTGCATATTCCAGATGAGGTCTTACTAATGATTTGAACAGGGGCAAAATGATATCTCTCTCTCTGGAGACCATACCTCTCTTAATACAAGAAAGGACTTTGCTCGCTTTGGAAACCGCAGCTTGGCATTGCATGCCATTATTGAGCTTATGATCTACCAAAACCCCCAGATCCTTCTCCACTACGGATCCCCCCAGTTGTACTCCCCCTAGTATGTATGATGCATTCATATTATTAGCCCCCAAGTGCATAACTTTACATTTATCAACATTAAACCTCATCTGCCACATAGTCGCCCAATTAGACAGAGCATTGAGGTCGGCTTGTAAATTGGCGACATCCTGTAAGGACGTTATTCCACTGCATAGCTTGGTGTCATCTGCAAAGACAGAAATGTTACTTTTGATCTCAGACCCAATATCATTTATAAACATATTAAAAAGTAAGGGTCCCAGCACTGAACCTTGGGGTACACCACTGATAACCTTGGACCATTCAGAGTAAGAATCATTAACCACTACTCTCTGAATTCTGTCTTTTAGCCAGTTTTCTATCCATTTACAAACTGATATTTCCAATCCTGTAGACTTTACCTTACACATGAGCCGTGTGTGGGGAACTGTATCGAACGCTTTTGCAAAATCCAAGTATACCACGTCCACTGCCACCCCTCTGTCCAAGGTCTTACTTACCTCTTCATAAAAAGAAATCAGGTTTGTTTGACAACTTCTGTCTTTCATGAATCCATGCTGTCTGTTGCTTAAATAGTTTTTTTCCAGCAAGAACTCATCTATGTGGTCTTTTATTAATCTCTCCAGTATTTTCCCAACTATAGAAGTTAAACTAACAGGTCTATAGTTACTTGGTAAACACTTAATTCCCTTTTTAAATATAGGCACCACATTGGCCCTGCGCCAATCCAGTGGTACTATTCCTGTCATTAATGAGTCCCTAAAAATTAAATACAATGGCTTTGAAATTACAGAGCTCAATTCTTTTAGGATCCGTGGGTGTATGCCATCTGGTCCAGGTGCTTTATCCACCTTTATTCCATCTAAATATTTCTGGACCATATCACTTTTGAGCCATTGTGGATTTGGGGCTGTGTCACTACCACCCCCATTTTGGACATGAGCTCCCCCATGCTCCTTTGTATACACAGAACTGAAGAAAGTATTTAATAAATTAGCCTTCTCTTTGTCCCCAGTCACCCACTCTAGATTATTTTGTAAAGGGCCTACATGCTCAGACTTGACCTTTTTACTATTATTATATTTGAAGAATTTTTTGGGGTTTGTCCTACTATCTTTTGCAATCTGTCGTTCATTTTGAATTTTTGCATCCTTGATTTCCTTTTTACATATCCTGTTATATTCTTTGTAACATTTAAATGACACTAGTGTTCCCTCATTTTTATATTTTTTAAAAGCTCTTTTCTTATAGTTTATAGCTTTTTTAACTTTGGCAGTGAGCCACATAGGTTTTATTTTTAGCCTTTTAAACTTATTGCCCATGGGAATATACTTTGCAGTGAGTTCACAAACAGTCTTTTTGAAGAATTCCCATTTCTGTTCTGTGCCCATTGATGCCAATATTCCTTCCCAGTCTAAGTCCTGGAGAGCAGCACTCATCCTTGGAAAATTTGCTCTCTTGAAATTAAGTGTTTTTATCTTTCCTGTATGTGATTTTTGCTTACAACTAACATCAAATGAAATCATGTTATGGTCACTGCTACCCAGGTGTTCCTTTATCTGAACATTAGTAATACGCTCTGCATGGTTTGAGATTACCAGGTCCAACAGAGCATCATTCCTAGTTGGGGCCTCAATAAACTGGACCATAAAATTGTCCTGCAATAGGTTTATAAATTTTTGCCCTTTAACTGTCCCAGCAGTTCCATTACTCCAGTCAATTTCTGGGTAGTTAAAATCCCCCATTATTATCACCGTCCCAGCCCTTGCAGCCCTTTCCATCTGTGCAAGGAGCTGAGTCTCTAACTCCTCATTAACATTGGGTGGTCTATAACAAACTCCAATGATTAGCTTTGAACTACGCACATCTGTATGCAGTTCCACCCATAATGCTTCAGACTCATCACACTCTCCATCCACCAGGTCCTCTTTCACACTCGCTTTGAGATCACTTCTCACATAGAGACAGACCCCTCCACCCTTCCTTTTTACCCTGTCTTTCCGACATTGTCAGCATAAGCTGATAGTTTGTGTTCCATCGTCCCCACACTAAGTCCCCTAATGTTAGGGTTCAAACGAATCATGGCTCTAGCAAGCAATGGCTCTAGCAAATATGAGTGGGGATAGGGGGCAGCCCTGCCTAGTTCTATTCTGAATGGGAAAGGAGCTAGAGAGAGTTCCATTCACCTTGACTCGAGCTTCCTGGTGACTATATAAGGCTCCTTACCATGTAAGCATTTTATGGCTGAGGCTTAGCCTGACCAGCACAGTTTGTAAGTACATCCATTCCACCCTATCAAATGTCTTTTCAGCACCAGTAGATAGAAAAAGACAGGGTTGACTGGCATCCTGCGAGTTTACTCAATGGATCAGCTGGAGTGCCCTGTTGGAGATGTCCTTGCCCCCCCCCCCCGCTATGAACCCTGTTTGGTCAGGATGTACTACAGTTGGCAAGATGGATTTCAATCTGTTCGCTAAGATCCATGCCAGTATCTTGATATCGGTATTCAGGAGCGAGATTGGTCTGTAACTACTGGGGGCAGTAGGGTCCTTCCCTTTTTTAGGGAGAACTGTTATGTGAGCCAACAGTGCTTCTTTAGGAGTAATCATTCCCGAGGCCAAGGCATTAAAGTATTCACACATGAGACTAGAGAGGAGGGGGAGGAATAGGCATTGGTGAAGCCATCATGGCCCGGGCATTTGCCCTTTGGTAAGTCCTTAATAACCAAAGCTATCTCCGTTAGAGTGATGGGTGCATCTAACTGCTCACTGATTTGTGTCATAAGCTTGGGGAACTGTGCCTCATCTAGATACTGTGATAGGAGTTCCACTTTCTATGTAGGCGTAAACCCAGGGAGAGTGCCAGGGAGTTGTTAGAGTTGGGCATAGTAGTCCCTGAAAGCGTCAGCTATCATAAAGGGAAAAACTATTGGCGGGATGTCGGTGTGAAGCTTGCTGACATAGCCAGACGTGTGTTGACGTCTAAGAGCTCTGGCCAGTTCCTGAACTCATAGAACTTGTCGTATATATGTCTAGCCGTGCCCAAATTCGTGCATCTAAAATAGTAGAGAGTTCCTCCCTAAGGGATTGGAGTTCTGTCACCAGTGCCTGGGTCATGCAATGCTTATGCTTAAGTTCCGAGTCCCGAAGTTTAGTCAGTAAGGACTGCAGTTCCCCAGTATGTGCCTTTTTAAACCTAGATCCCTGGGAAATCAACTCACCCCCGAACCACCGCCTTGTGCCCCTCCCACACCGCTGACACCCCTGTGTGTTTTTAGGAAAATATAGGGAAATAGTGTCAGAGACTTGTTTCAAAGCTGCCGCGTCATCTTACAGATTCTCATTTAGGCACCAGGTCCACTGTTTGGATTCTGGGGGTAGCGACACTAGAAAGTATTGGTCCACTAGCAAGAGATCTATGCGGCTATACACATTATGCGTTGCAGAGTGATAGCTAAAATCCTTGACAGTGGGATGGAGAATTCTCCAGCAGTCAACAAGGTGATTAGCATGCAGGGACTTCCGAAATCGTTTAAGAAATGCAAAGGAATGTACCGAGTGGCCAGAGGAAGTATCTAGCTGTGGGTCAGGGCTTACATTAAAATCACCCCCCAAGATCAGTTGCCCCTGGCGGAACGAGGAAAGGGATTCCAGAACCTTGTCCAGGAATGTAATCTTTGGGGCGTACACTGTGGCAAGGGTAATTTTATGTGCAAACAGGGTGCCCTTTAGGAAGACAAACCTGCTGTCTGGGTCGGCATAATGATCTAAGGGAATAAAGGGAATAAAGGGTCAGCGTTTATGTATGACGATCGCCACTCCACTCGATTTTGACCAACGTGAGTTACTAAGGTACCATGTATCATATAAATGTGTGGGAAGGCGAGGGACCGAGTCAGTACAAAAATGTGTTTCCTGCAAAAAGAGAGCTGTGGCTTCATCTTGAGCCACAACTTACTGCGTTTATGCAGAGAGCCCAAGCCGCAGACATTGTATGACACAATTTTCAGAGAAGCCATATGTCCTTTAAGATCATCAGGAACAGTGGAAAGAGACCTGCAGCAGCCTGAACCATGGAACAAGGAGTTCTGGGGAAACACAAAAGGACAAATAAAGCCTGTAAAAAAACATTTAAACATAACACACACTAAACAGTACGTCTGACAGGCATACAAAAAATACCAGTAACAACGGCACAGTGCTCGCCACCTGGCCCCTTGGCCAAACAGGAGGTGACGAGCAGTGCACCGCAGTTTTCCCCATCCGGGAAACATAATTCAGAAGACTTAACCTATTGGGGGTAGGTGGGGAGGCATCAAACGTGAGCCCAGCAGTTGGGCCCGCTTCAGTGAAGATGCACACCCACGACCTGAATTTGCAAGTAGGTAGTTTGCAGCAGCAGCAACAACAACATCCCTGAAGGAGAGGGAGAGTTTAGTGAAAGCTAAGACAGTCACCCAGGGAACCACTGATGAAGAAGGGAGCGAGCCGGCCAAACAAGTTGAACCCTTGCGAGGTCTTTTCCGGCCCCTGCGGCAAACAGGTTGCCAGTGTTGTGAACAAGCAGGAACAGGAATCTCTGGGGAGGTGCACCAATCTGGAATGTCTATGGAGGGCAAACCAAGGAGAGATAGAAATTGGGGCAGATCCATTTTATTCTGCAGGGTGATCTGGCGACCATCCTTAGTGACCGAACGGCTGAAAGGAAACCCCGGCGGTAAGTTAAGTGAGCATCTTGTAGGGCCTCTAGAAGTGGCTTGAGTGCCCTGCGTTGCATCAGGGTGTGTCTGGAGAGGTCTGGAAATAGGGACAGTTTGGCTCCATCAAAGTCCACTTGGTGGACACCCCGGACATGGTACATGACACGCTCCTTCAGCAAATATTTGTGGAGTTTGCAAATAATGTCCCTTGGCTTATCCGGATCATCCGAGGGAGGTCTTAAAGAGTTCTATGAGCACAGTCAATTTCAATATGGTCAGGCGCTTCCCTGCCCAGGATCTGCTTAAAGATACCTTGAAGGGTGGGGACTATGTCCCTGTGTGCAGTAGCCTCTGGCAAACCTCTAAAGCGGATGTTGACCCTGTGCCTGCGATTTTCAACATCATCCAATTGATCAAGAAGGGAATCAATATGTTGATCCTGTGTTTTGCAGTGCGTCTGCAGGGCTTGTAGGGTGGGTGTAATGTCCACCACAGAGGTCTCCAGGACCTCTACTCTATTCCCTAGATGAGCTGTGTCAGCCTGCAGGGCTTCAATGTCCTGCCTCAGGGCCTTCTCCATCCTGGCAGCAAAAATGTCCAAATAAGGGACAGTATGTTCAGCCCAGTGCTTCATCCAGGTCTGAGCCCCTGAGCGAGCCTTGTGTGGGGCTAGGTGAGGAGGTAAAGCTGATGGCATCTGTAGAGTGGGGATTGGGGAGGCTGCACGTGTGGCTGTAGAGCACTCACCCGGCACCATCTTGGATTTGCGGGTCCGGCCGCAGCCTCCGCTGCCGCCTGAAAAATAAACTTCCATGGAGCTGGAACGGAGACGGGGGGTTACAGTAACTGCCGCCGATATTGTGTTTCCAGCGTGATGGGATCGTGCTGGAAATCACCGATGTGAGGCTGTGCTTCTCTCGCTCGCTGCCCCCACGAGATGCTGTGCATCCATAGGAATCCATTGACGACGGCGAGCGGGAGGAGCGACAGAGTTCGGCGCTGGCTCCCGCGACGGGGCTCACAGGTGTCAATCTCGCCGCTAATAGTGGCGAGATTGACACAATATCCCTAAGTTTTATCACTATTGTGGGGTCACCAGTACTATATCTGTACATTGAAATCATATCTCCATTCAAGCGTCTCTTCTCCAGAGTAAATAAGTTCAGTGCTCAGAAACTTTCCTCATAACTAAGGTCCTCCAGTCCCTTTATTAGCTTTGTTGCCCTTCTCTGGACTCTCTCTAGTTCCAGCACATCCTTCCTGAGGACTGGTGCCCAGAACAGGACAATATACTCCAGGTGCGGCCAGACGAGGGGTCTTGTAGAGTGAGATTATCGTTTTATCTCTGGAGTTAATTCGCCTTTTTAATGCATGCCAATATTCTGTTCGCTTTTCTTGCAGCAGCTTGGCATTGCATGCCACCACTGAGCCTATCATCTACTAGGACCCCAGGTCCTTCTCCATCATAGATTCCCCCAGAGGTTCTCCCCCTAGTGAGAAGATTGCATTCATATTTTTGCCACCCAAATGCATTATTTTAAATTTTTCTACATTAAACCCCATTTTCTATGTAGTTGCCCACCCCATTAATTTGTTCATATCTTCTTGTAAGGTTTCCACATCCTGCAGAGAAATGATTACCCTGCTTAGCTTTGTATCGCCCGCATATACTGAGATTGAGCTGTTTATCCCATGCTCCAGATCGATTATGAATAAATTAAATAGGATTGGTGCCAGGACAGAACCCTGGGGAACCGCTTTCCATGCCGACCATTCCCAGTACTCGCCCTTGTAGCCAGTTTTCAATCCATGTACTCACCCTATGGTCCATGCCGACAGACCTTAGTTTGTACAGTAAACATTTATGGGGAACTGTATAAAATGTCTTTGCAAAATCCAGATACACCACGTCTATAGGCCTTCCTTTATCTAGATGGCAGCTCACCTCCTCATAGAAGGTTAATAGTTGGTTTGGCAAGAACAATTCTTCATGAATCCATGCTGATTACTGCTAATGATACTGTTCTCATTACTAAAATCTTGTTTATAGTCCCTTATCATCCCCTCCAAGAGCTTGCATACTATTGATGTTAGGCTAACTGGTCTATAATTCCCAGGCAGGTATCTTGGCCCTTTTTTAAATATTGGTGCTACATTTGTTTTTTCCAATCAGCTGGTACCATTCCAGTTAGTAGACTGTTCCTAAAAATTAGGAACAATGGTCTGGCAATTACTTGACTGAGTTTCTTTAGGACCTTTGGGTGCAAGCCATTTGGTCCCCGCAGGGGCGGACTGACAACTCATGGGGCCCCCGGGCAACAGGAGATCATGGGGCCCCTGTGTCCCCGCCCACACTCAAGCCACACCCACACAAAGCCACACCCCCAAGCTTGCACTGCGTGGACGCCTCAATTCTAGGTTGAATTTGAGATAAACAGTGCACACGGGGCAGCAGGGCAGAGCATTGGATGTCAAGCAAGCACAGTACACAGGGGGCAGCAGGGCAGAGCATGGGGGAATCATGGCAAAGTATAGAAGTCAGCAGGTCATAGCACAGGGGGTCAGGAGGACACAATATGTGTGTGTGGAGGGCAGGAGGGCACACTACATGGAGAGCAGCAGGGCACATTATGGGGCACACCAGGGAACATTACAGGTTGGGGGGGCACAGTAGGACACATTACATGGGGGGGCAGCAGGGAACATAATAGGGCACATTACATGGGGGGAGGCAGAGGGGCACAGCATGGAACATAACATGGGGCAGGAGGGCACATTATGGGGTACAGCAGAGTATATTACATAGGGGCATGAGGGCACATTATAGGGCACAACAGAGCACATTATGGGGCATATTACATGGGGACAAGAGGGCACATAATGAGACACAGCAGGGCATATTACATGGGGGCATGAGGGCACATTAGGGGCACAGCAGAGCAAATTAGGAGGGATAAAATCTCATATTATGGGGCACAGCAGGGCACATTATGAGGCATAGCAGGGCATATTACATGGGGGCAAGAGGATACATTATGGGGCACAGCAGGGGATATGACATGGAGCAAGAGAGAACATATAGGGCACAGTATGATGCACACTATGGGGCACTGAATGATGCATCAAGGGGCACACAGCAGGTCACATCATATGGCACACAGCAGGGTACAGGGCACATCATGGGGCATACAGTAGGGCTCAGGACACATCACAAGGCCCACAGGAGGGAATTTGGCACACAGTGGGGCACATAGTAGGGCGTGGGGCACACAGTATGACACATCATGGGGCACACCACAATTGCACACATTAGAGCACATCATGGGGCACACAGTAGGGCATACAGTATCACGGTGCACACAGTAGGTCATGGGACACATCACAGGGCACATCATTGGGGCACACAGCAGGGCATGGGGGCAGGCAGCAGGGCATGGGGCAGACAGCAGGGCATGGGGTCAGACAGCAGGGCATGGGGTCAGACAGCAGGGCATGGGGCACAGAGCAGGGCGTGGGGCAGACATCAGGGCATGGGCGTACAGACCAGGGCATGGGGGCACAGATCAGGACATGAGGGCAAAGAGCAGGGCATAGGGGCACACATCAGAGCAATGAGAGCACCCATCAGAGCAATGGGGGCACACATCAGAGAAATGGGGGCAAAGAGCAGGGAATGGGGCACAGAGCAGGGCATGGGGCAGACAGCAGGGCATGGGGGCAGACAGCAGGGCATGGGGGCATACAGCAGGGCAAGGGGGCACAGAGCATGGCATGGGGTAGACATCAGAGCATGGGGCAGACATTAGAGCATGGGGGCACAGAGCAAGGCATGGGGCAGACAGCAGGGCATGGGGGCACACATCAGAGCATGGGGCAAAGAGCAAGGCATGGGGGCAGACATCAGGGCATGGGCAGACATCAGGGCATGGGGCAGATATCAGGGCATGGGGCAGATATCAGGGCATGGGGCAGATATCAGGGCATGGGGCAGAGAGCAGGGTATGGGCAGACAGCAGAGCATGGGGGCAGACAGCAGGGCATGGGGGCAGAAAGCAGGGCATGGGGGCAGAAAGCAGGGCATGGGGCCACAGAGCAGGGCAAGGGGGCACAGAGCATGGGGCAGACATCAGGGCATGGGGGCACAGAGCAGGGCATGGGGGCACAGAGCAGGGCATGGGGGCACACATTAGAGCATGGGGGCACACATCAGAGCATGGGGCAGACAGCAGGGCATAGGGTGGAAAGCAGGGCATGGGGGCACAGAGCAGGGCAAGGGGGCACAAAGCATGGCATTGGGTAGACATCAGAGCATGGGGTAGACATCAGGGCATGGGGGCACAGAGCAGAGCATGGGGGCACACATCAGAGTATGGGGGCAAAGAGCAAGGCATGGGGGCAGACAGCAGGGCATGGGGCAGACAGCAGGGCATGGGGCAGAGAGCAGGGTATGGGCAGACTATAGGGCATGGGGCAGCGTTCAGGGCTTTGGGGCACAGAGCAGGACCATAGTGACGGCCGCTCGCTTCTGCGCCCGGCCGTCACTCACCACAACAATACATAGGTTCATGCATTGCATGAACCTATGTATTGCTGCCGCCCACTATTCAGATGGCCGGCCCCTTGAGCGCCGGCCATCTGAGTCACAGCGTCTGATTGGCCTTTAGAAGTGCCTATCAGAGCCAGCAGGCTCTGATAGGCTTCCCGACTACAGCCTGAGGGCTGTAATCGGCTTCTAAATACCTAATGAGAGGACGCACAGGGGTGCGTTCCCTGGCCAATCAGGTTCACCGGGTCTGGTTACCGGTAACCTGATTGGCTGAAGTGACATCGAGGGCGGGAGAAGACATCGAGGATGGAAGAAGGACGGCGCTGACTCGAGGAAGGTAAGTGCAGGGCTGGGGGAGAAACTGGCTGCATATGGGGGACAAACTGGCTGCATTATGGGGGAGAAACTGGCTGCATTATGGGGGAGAAACTGGCTGCATTATGGGGGAGAAACTGGCTGCATTATGGGGGAGAAACTGGCTGCATTATGGGGGAGAAACTGGCTGTATATTGGGGGAGAAACTGGCTGCATTATGGGGGAGAAACTGGCTGCATATGGGGGGGAAATGGCTGCATATGGGGGAGAAACTGGCTGTATATTGGGGGAGAAACTGGCTGCATTATGGGGGAGAAACTGGCTGCATTATGGGGGGAAACTGGCTGCATTATGGGGGGGAAACTGGCTGCATTATGGGGGAGAAACTGGCTGTATTATGGGGGAGAAACTGGCTGTATTATGGGGGAGAAACTGGCTGCATTATGGGGGAGAAACTGGCTGCATTATGGGGGAGAAACTGGCTGCATATGGGGAGAAACTGGCTGCATTATGGGGGAGAAACTGGCTGCATATAGGGGAGAAACTGGCTGCATTATGGGGGAGAAACTGGCTGCATTATGGGGGATTAACTGGCTGCATTTGGGGGAGAAACTGGCTGCATTATGGGGGAGAAACTGGCTGCATTATGGGGGGAAACTGGCTGCATTATGGGGGGAAACTGGCTGCATTATGGGGGAGAAACTGGCTGCATATGGGGGAGAAACTGGCAGCATATAGGGGAGAAACTGGCTGCATTTGGGGGAGAAACTGGCTGCATATAGGGGAGAAACTGGCTGCATTGTGGGGGACAAACTGGCTGCATATAGGGGAGAAACTGGCTGCATTATGGGGGAGAAACTGGCTGCATATAGGGGACCAACTGGCTGTATTATGAGGACAAACTGGCTGCATTATGGGGGAGAAACTGGCTGCATTATGGGGGAGAAACTGGCTGCATTATGGGGGAGAAACTGGCTGTATTATGGGGGAGAAACTGGCTGCATTATGGGGGAGGAACTGGCTGCATTATGGGGGAGAAACTGTCTGCATTATGGGGGAGAAACTGGCTGCATTATGGGGAGAAACTGGCTGCATTATGGGGGAGAAACTGGCTGCATTATGGGGGAAAAACTGGCAGCATTATGGGGGAGAAACTGGCTGCATTATGGGGGAGAAACTGGCTGTATATTGGGGGAGAAACTGGCTGCATATAGGGGAGAAACTGGCTGCATATAGGGGAGAAGCTGGCTGCATTTGGGGGAGAAACTGGCTGCATATAGGGGACAAACTGGCTGTATTATGAGGACAAACTGGCTGCATTATGGGGGAGAAACTGGCTGCATTATGGGGGGAAACTGGCTGCATTATGGGGGAGAAACTGGCTGCATTATGGGGGACAAACTGGCTGCATTATGGGGGGAAACTGGCTGCATTATGGGGGGAAACTGGCTGCATTATGGGGGAGAAACTGGCTGCATTATGGGGGAGAAACTGGCTGCATTATGGGGGAGAAACTGGCTGTATTATGGGGGAGAAACTGGCTGTATTATGGGGGAGAAACTGGCTGCATTATGGGGGAGAAACTGGCTGCATTATGGGGGAGAAACTGGCTGCATTATGGGGGATTAACTGGCTGCATTATGGGGGAGAAACTGGCTGCATTATGGGGGAGAAACTGGCTGCATATGGGGGGGAAACTGGCTGCATTTGAGACAAACTAGTGGCGTTTGGGCACAGTGGCTGCGTTTAATGGGAACAGTGGCGGCAATTGATGATTTTTTTTTTTCAGTTTGTTTGCGCCCCCCCAAAAAATTGGAGCACCAGCCGCAACTGATGCTGGGGCACATAGAGGGACCCAGAGCAGGATGCTAGGGCACATAGAGGGGCACAGAGCAGGATGCTGGGGCACATAGAGGGACACAGGGCAGGATGCTGGGGCACATAGAGGGGCAGCACAGAGCAGGATGCTGTGGCACATAGAGGGGCACAGAGCAGGATGCTGGGGCACATAGAGGGGCATGGGGGCAGAGAGCAGGGTATGGGATTACTATAGGGCATGGGGCAGCGTTCAGGGCTTTGGGGCACAGAGTATGATGCTCGACACCTAGAGGGGCACGGAGCAGGATGCTGGGGCACATAGAGGGGCACAGAACAGGATGCTGGGGCACATAGAGGGGCACAGAGCAGGATGCTGGGACACATAGAGGGGCACAGAGCAGGATGCTGGGGCACATAGAGGGGCACAGAGCAGGATGCTGGGGCACAGAGCAGGATGCTGGGGCTAATAGATCTCACACAGGACAGTATACAAGCTGCTGCACTTTCCTTCCTAGATGCAGAGTAGCGCAGGAAGCGGCTGTAAACATACCTCTCATGATGCACTCCTCCCCGCCAGCCCCTCCTCTCTTCTCGTCCGTCCGAGGTGATGACAAATACAAGCAACTGGGGTGGACGGGAGGGAAGGAGGGGCCGCCGGGAGGCGCGAATCACAAGAGGTCTGTTTACACTGCAGTCTCTTAGCAAGGAGCAGTTATTCGGGACTGCATGATGAGCTGCGGCTGCGGGCACCTCCAGGGGCGGACTGAGCCGGCCCGGGCCCCCCCCACCACGGGGCCCTCGGGCGGCCACCGAGTCACCGAATGGTCAGTCTGCCCCTGGGTCCCCGTGACTTCAGGGGGAGAAGAAAGAGGAGGTTGTCTTCCTCCCTCCCCAATAGTCAGCCAGAGCAGAGGAAACAGTCTTCACTCAACTAACAGAAGATGGATTTCCTGTGGTAGTGAATGGGACTTTGGTCTTCACTGAAACAACCCCGGGAGGATATCAGCCTTGCTCTGCAAACACTGGGGGATTTTTATCTATTAAAAGTGTATGGGACTACAGTCTCCACCTGTATACCCCAGGGACGCTGGTCTCCCTGTGGAGACTTACACTGGTACTGGGCAAGGGAAGCTTATACGGTGGACATACTACATATGGAGTCCGTTAAAATTGACATCATCTATGTCAACATTGTCATGTTGAAGGAAATTGCAGGCACTAACAGGATCACTAGGTATTTATCAACAAATAGAAGGTAAAAATATCAAAAACATCAAAATTATGATGCTTGCTGTTTTTGAATGTGTTGTTTCAGTGAGAATGTTTTCAATTTAACCTATAGCTATACTTTAACTAAAAAGGGTATTTACATAGAAAGATAGGGGTGTGTCTGGAAAAACACTAAGCATGATAAACTTCTAAATCCTTTAAATTTTTCTTTAAACATAAAAAACTTAAGGGTGATTGAAGTAATACCTAGAGCCATATTTCATTGCATCTGGTACTTGTAAATACCCAATGGATCAGATAACAGCCATTTTGCTGCACACTACAGGTAATGGAGGCTTATATAATACTTTAAATGTGATGTGTGAAAATCCCAAAGCACCTACTATGAAATAAATGTTAGTAGAATTGTTTATAAAAGCTGTTACTTTAGAAGAAGTGTGTTTGGCAGATACCAGCACGTGGCACACATGAACCGTTATGCCGCGTACACACGACCGCTTTTCTCGACGAGAAAAACTGCATTTTTTCTTTTCGCCGAGAAAAACGATCGTCTGTGGGCTTTATGTCGTTTTTCTCGTCGAGAAAAACGGCATAAAAAACGACGAGAAAAATTAGAACATGTTCTAAATTTTCTCGTCGTTTTTTCCAGCATTTTTTCCGCGGCAGTTTTCCCATAGGGAAACACTGCCGCGGAGCCCACAGACGGTCGTTTTTCTCGTCAAGAGAAAAAATGACGGGAAAAACTACCGTGTGTAGGGAACCAAGCGGTTCCCTCGTTTTTCCTGTCATTATTCACGGCGGTTTTTTAACCGCCGTGAATAATGATCGTGTGTACGCGGCATTAGACAAAAAGTTACAGCCAATTATTTACACTGAAGCTGGCATCTTCCAACCATGTACACACTAAAGATCCTATTCCTAAATTTTTCTTCAACTGTGTGTAGTGGACTCCCAAAATTGGGGTCGCTATGCTTTAAATTTAAGGGTAGCCTGAGCAGTAGTTTAGCTCAGGTTC
The DNA here is from genome assembly GCA_029206835.1 of Rana muscosa. NCBI lineage: Eukaryota > Metazoa > Chordata > Amphibia > Anura > Ranidae > Rana > Rana muscosa. The sequence goes on along the minus strand of CM055126.1, from coordinate 122,553,416 downwards.
TTAAATTTTTGCCTTATGGACTCTGCTCTGCTGTAATGTTGCCTGGAGTATAGTTCCCCTTGACCTGCAGGTGGCACTGTTGCCCAGGTCTTGGGAAGAACCACAGGTGGCGTTGCGTTGTGATTGGGTGTCCTCTCTCGGCTGCCGTGCGGTGGGCGGGTTCTGCCTGCTGTGCATGCCGGGAGAGGGTACATAAAGAGCAGACGCCATGATCTGGGGTGGTGTGCCGGGGGGATTCCAAGGAGGACCCCTGGTGGCGAAGTCGCGTCTTTTGGCCCTGCTGGCCGGTGGGTGCGTGAACTGGTCGAGGAGTCTCGGGCACCTTTAGCCGAGGCTGCAGAGTTCCAGGTAGGCCCAGTACCTTCAACTGGGTCTACAAAACCAACCACCAGAGTCCCAGGGAACCCAAAGGAGGGTGGCCCGCTCTGAAACCGGGAGGACCTGTCCGATGGATCGGTGAAGGAAGTCACGGTCTCAGAGGGGCCTGGTTGCCTATCAGAGGGAAGGATTCGTGAGTTGCAAGATAGCTCCTGTAGTGTGCCCCATTGGCACCTATGGTCTCTAAATATCTTCAGGCGTTAGGAAGTTCTAAATTCAGGAACCAAAGGATTCTGTGGCAGAGGATCTCCTGAACTTGTCCGTGAAGGGGACTTAAACTAACTGTAATATTCGTGCTTCACTCTGGCTGCTGGAACTGTGAGAGGGATCTATCCGGGTGAGCAATACCCACTCAGGCTTAAGTGGAGAATAGGGTGCCGCGTGCCTGAACCTAATTCCCTACTAATTCCCTACTAGATTCTATTGATGTCTTCAACCTTTCTCCCAAAGTTATTTCAAGCAAAAGAAAATAAACTCAGTTGTTGGAGTTTAATTACTGTCTGGACATTGTCCTTTTTCCTAGGAAGAATAGACTTTTCCCTACACGAGACGAGAACCAATGGAGGGCAGGTAACTAGCTTCAGGACCCAAAATTGCAAGAACACCACTCAACCTCTTATACCAGGAGGATACGGGCATGTGGCATGGTCAGTGCCGGCCCAAGACATTGTGCTGCCTGGTACCAAGAATGAAATGCTGCCCACCAAAATGCTTCCACATCCATTATTTTATATCAAGATAACTAAAGTGGACCTGTCATTGCTCTATACATGTATATAGAAGTATAATGAGGACCTGTCATGGCTCTATACATGTATTTAGGAGTATAAAAGAACCTGTGCGTGGCCGGCGGCTGCGATGCCAGCTGGCCACCCACGATCGCTCCACAGAGAGCCAGAACGGGGATCTGTCAATGTAAACAGACACATCCCCATTCTGACAGGGGAGGAGAGACAGATCTGCTGTTCCTAGTGATTAGGAACAAAGATCTCTCTCCTCCTCCAGTCATTCCCACCCCCCCAGTTAGAAACACCTCCCAGGGAACACATTTAACCCCTTCTCCGACAGTGACATTTACACAGTAATCAGTGCATTTTTATAGCACAGATCGCTGCATAGATGTCAATGGTCCCAAAAATGTGTCAAAAGTGTCCGACCTATCCAACGCAATGTCGCAGTCTCGCAAAAAAAAAAAAAACGCAGATTACTGCCATTACTAGTAAAAAAATAATAATAAAAAAAATGCTTGAAGTGCATTATTTCTATTATTACGTTGTTATATAAAATAAAATAGTTCAACTCACCATATTGCAGAATCAGTGGGAGCCCCGAGCGTGTCACTTGCCAACGTCACCTGCCTTCAGATGTGGATTTTCACTTGCCGCGTCACCTGTCACCAGATGCGGATTGTCACCTGCCACACATTGCGGATTGTCACTTGCCACAATGTCACCTGCCACACCTAGCTGATTGTCACTTGCCACCTGTCACACATTGCAGATTGTCACTTGCCACGTCACCTGCTACACGTAGCGGATTGTCACTTGCCACAATGCCACCTGTCACACATTGCGGATTGTCACTTGCCACGACGTCACCTGCCACACATTGCAGATTGTCACTTGCCACGTCACATGCCACACATAGCGGATTGTCACTTGCTGTGTCCCAGAGTAAAGGCAGGCAGCAGAGAGATAATGTAATCTCTCTGCTGCCCGCACAGTGGGGGTGGAACTGCAGTGATGCAGGGTGGGCAGTGAGAGATGATGTCATCTCTCTGCTTCCCCACCCGCTGATTGGCCAGCAAGCCCGCTCACCTGCTGACTGTCCCGCCCGCTGACTGTTCCCCCTTTTACCTGGGCCCAGCGCCCAGGTGAATGGAGCGTGCGGGCAGAACAGGTGGAGCGGGCTGGCTGGCGGGCGGGCGTCGATTTGCCTCACATTGGAGCGCGGAGCGGGCAGAACGGGTTGGCGGCAATTTGTCTCACAGTGCAGCGGGGAGTGGAGCGGGCGGAACGGGCTGGCGGGCAGAAAGGGCTGGCGGGTGGCAATTTGCCTCACAGCGCAGGCAGGGTCGGTGCTAGGCAATTTGGCGCCCTAGGCAAGACCAGCTACGTGCGCCCCCCCACCAAATTTTTTTTTCCCTGCGTCCATCATATGTGATGTGCACCAGTAAATTGAAGGGGGTGGGGTGGAAGGAAGCTGGCAGGGGGGGATGAAGATTACAGGGGGTGGTAGGAAGATGACAGGGAGGATGGAGATGACAGGGGTGGCTGGTAGAAGGCTGACAGGGAGGATGCAGATGACAGGGGTGGGTGGTAGAAGGCTGACAGGGAGGATGGAGATGACAGGGGCGGGTGGTAGAAGGCTGACAGGGAGGATGGAAATGACACGGGTGGGTGGTAGAAGGCTGACAGGGAGGATGGAGATGACAGGGGTGGCTGGTAGAAGGCTGACAGGGAGGATGGAGATGACAGGGGTGGGTGGTAGAAGGCTGACAGGGAGGATGGAGATGACAGGGGTGGGTGGTAGAAGGCTGACAGGGAGGATGGAGATGACACGGGTGGGTGGTAGAAGGCTGACAGGGAGGATGGAGATGACAGGGGTGCGGGTAGAAGGCTGACAGGGAGGATGGAGATGACACGGGTGGGTGGTAGAAGGCTGACAGGGAGGATGGAGATGACAGGGGTGGGTGGTAGAAGGCTGACAGGGAGGATGGAGATGACAGGGGTGGGTGGTAGAAGGCTGACAGGGAGGATGGAGATGACACAAGTAAGTGGTAGAAGTCTGACAGGGAGGATGGCGATGACGTGGGTGGTAGAAGGCTGACAGGGAGGATAGAGATGACAGGGGTGGGTGGTAGAAGGCTGACAGGGAGGATGGAGATGACAGGGGTGGGTGGTAGAAGGCTGACAGGGAGCATGGAGATGACAGGGGTGGGTGGTAGAAGGCTGACAGGGAGGATGGAGATGACAGGGGTGGGTGGTAGGAAGCTGACAGGGAGGATGGAGATGACAGGGGTGGGTGGTAGAAGGCTGACAGGGAGCATGGAGATGACAGGGGTGGGTGGTAGAAGGCTGACAGGGAGGATGGAGATGACAGGGGTGGCTGGTAGAAGGCTGACAGGGAGGATGGAGATGACAGGGGTGGGTGGTAGAAGGCTGACAGGGAGGATGGAGATGACAGGGGTGGGTGGTAGAAGTCTGACAGGGAGGATGGAGATGACACGGGTGGGTGGTAGAAGGCTGACAGGGAGGATGGAGATGACAGGGGTGCGGGTAGAAGGCTGACAGGGAGGATGGAGATGACACGGGTGGGTGGTAGAAGGCTGACAGGGAGGATGGAGATGACAGGGGTGGGTGGTAGAAGGCTGACAGGGAGGATGGAGATGACAGGGGTGGGTGGTAGAAGGCTGACAGGGAGGATGGAGATGACACAAGTAAGTGGTAGAAGTCTGACAGGGAGGATGGCGATGACGTGGGTGGTAGAAGGCTGACAGGGAGGATAGAGATGACAGGGGTGGGTGGTAGAAGGCTGACAGGGAGGATGGAGATGACAGGGTGGGTGGTAGAAGGCTGACAGGGAGCATGGAGATGACAGGGGTGGGTGGTAGAAGGCTGACAGGGAGGATGGAGATGACAGGGGTGGGTGGTAGGAAGCTGACAGGGAGGATGGAGATGACAGGGGTGGGTGGTAGAAGGCTGACAGGGAGGATGGAGATGACAGGGGTGGGTGGTAGGAAGCTGACAGGGAGGATGGAGATGACAGGGGTGGGTGGTAGAAGGCTGACAGGGAGGATGGAGATGACAGGGGTGGGTGGTAGGAAGCTGACAGGGAGGATGGAGATGACAGGGGTGGGTGGTAGAAGGCTGACAGGGAGGATGGAGATGACAGGGGTGGGTGGTAGAAGGCTGACAGGGAGGATGAAGATGACAGGGGTGGGTGGTAGAAGGCTGACAGGGAGGATGGAGATGACAGGGGTGATAAAATGTATGACAGGCCTCAGAGGTAGGGAGGTGGGATGCCAGGAACAGGGGATAACGAGGAGCATGATGATGACAGGAGACAGTAGGTGACATCATAGCATTAGGGCTGTGTGTGAGGTCATCACGGGTGGCTGGTAGCAGGGATGTTCGGGCGCCCTCGTTCAGGGAGTGAAGTCACTGGATGCTGTCAGTGTCAGGCAGCGGACAGTCATGCACAGTACCTTGAGACTGGCTCTCCGATGATCTCTGCTCTGGCAGGTCTTCCACACTATGGCCGTCCATCCTGGAGAGGAAGTGAAGGCAAGGAGCTGCTCCGCAGCGGCGGCGGTGGCCATTATCCATGCTCTGCACATGGTACTTGGTAGGAGATTTGCAGAGCGCGGGAGAAGGGGAGGAGCCGGTGGAGGGGAGCACATGGATCCACCTACTGATCCCCTCCTCTTCCTCCACAGGACTGCGCGGCGGCAAGGACTACTACTGTCTGTCACACATTGCGATAGGGAACCAGTGGCCGTGGCAGCACCGGCCCTGAGTGCAGGGGGAGTGGAGCGGGCGGAACGGGATGGCGGGCGGGAGGCAACTTGCCGCCCCCCTGAAAGTGCCGCCTGGTACAATGGTACCATCGGGTCCCATGGTAGGGCCGGCCCTGGGCATGGTGTGCCTTTGCTCCTGCAAGTGAAGGTACTGTAGGCAGGAAAAAAGGGTCTGTGTGCTACACGTACAAAACCCTGCTGCCAAAGAAAAGCTGCTAGAAGATTGTGAGCTCACGTTTGACAAAGATTTGTTAAATTGTAGATTAAAAAATGCAGTTACAATATTCAAGTCAAACCTATGAATAAAGGGGCACCCGAGAAGCCAATAAAGGTTTTGCATCAGTGTCAACAAAGCATATAACCTTCAAAAGCATGTCAAACGTACTATACAACTAAATGAAGGCCAGCAGACACACTAATACGTTTTTTGATGCTTTTTGCATTTTGAAGAAATGCAGGGAATTTTTTTAACACGGGTTCCTGTGGAACACATTCACATCAATGCACTTTTGTGTCTCTGTGTTTTTGGAAAGGGTCGGGGACTTTTTTCCAATCGCAAATACTGTGTTTTTATCGCGATTTTACCACAATTTTTTTACATTCACTGTATATAGCTGGTTGCTAATGAGCGGGTCGAGATCTCGCCACCACGTCCTTAACAACCGATGAGTCTTGCTGGAAAAAGCTGTCAGCGTGCTTCCCCGTAAAAAAAAAAAAGGTAATTTGTGACAGGGACAGGCTCTCCAGGTGATGTCATCGGATGGTCACGTCCCATGGCTATATAAGACATGCCAGACAGCGGAGGACATCACAACGGAGGAAGACAGCCTTAGGACAAGAGCGGCCTTTTTCGTTTTTAGTGGGTAACTGGCAGCGAGTAAGAAGACAGCGGCACGGGAGAAAAGAGCTCTGGGAGAAGAGAGCACAAAAAGAAGATGGCATCGGGAGAAGACGGCACCGGGAGAAGACGGCTCGGAGAGAAGACAGCTCAGAGCTATTTTTTTAATAAAGGACTTTTCAAAAACCGGCTCTTGTTTTTTTTTTACATTTCACTGCTTTTTAGGGTGAATGGGTAGGGGTACGATGTACCCAATACCAATTCACATAGGGCGGGATCTGAGGGCCTCCTTGTTAAAGGGGACTACCAGATTCCGATAAGCTCTCCCGCCCGCAGACCCCGACAACCACCGGCCAGGGTTGTCGGGAAGAGGCCCTTGTCCCCATCAATATATGGGCAAGGTGCTTTTGGGTGGCGGGGACGCAGAGCCCCCCTGCCCCAAAGCACCCACCCTCATGTTGATATGGTTTGGGGGGGGGGGCGCTCACTCATCCCCTCCCTTTCCTGACCTGCTGGGCTGCATGCCCAGATAAATAACATAGTGAAGATGACATTAGAATGAATGAACCATCCCAACGAGAATCTTCAGATGAAAGATGTAATTATGAATGTGCTTACAGGAACTGTTGGACCCGACTGTAATACAACAACAGGTCAATCAAGCTTAGGGTATCCAACCGGCTGTTCAATGGGACTGTCAGCGAGGATCCAAGAAGAAGTGGAATGCACCTCCCTGGTGTCCAGAAGACGTCAACCCGAGGTAAGGTCGATGAGCCCGATATTCCTCAGCCGAAGGTGACTCCAATGAAGGTATCTCAAACATGGAGTAGGTAGAGAAATCGTGGAGATCCACCAAACATCTGAAAACAGCTCGGTTCAGGCAAGCAACAACCCTTAGTAGGGTAATGGGGACCAGCTGGAGACACTCAAAAAAAAATTCTTCCACAGAGCATGCAAAAAAAATAAATAGGGGCTCCGATGGTGCAGGTCAACAAAAGAAGGTTTTAATAATAAAAACCAACATACAAGTTATAAAAGTGATCACAGTTCAAAAATTCATAAAAGCAATATGGGGAGCAGTGTACCTGGCCTGACGCGTTTCATTCCAAGAAGGACTTCTACTGGGGCATCAACCTGTTCCCCCATATTGCACAAATATATATACTGAACATACAAGGCCATAATCAGTGGCCGGCCAATCACACAAAATTTCATTGATTAAACTCATGATTGGCCAGGAGTTTGGTAGATCTCCACGATTTCTCTACCTACTCCATGGTTGAGATGCCTTCATTGGAGTCACCTTCGGCTGAGGAATATCGGGCTCATCGCCCTTACCTTGGGTTGACGTCTTCTGGACACCAGGGAGGTGCATTGCACTTCTTCTTGGATCCTCGCTGACAGTCCCGTTGAACAGCCGGTTGGATACCCTAAGCTCGATTGACCTGTTGTCGTACGACAGTCGGGTCCAACGGTTCCGGTAAGCACATTCATAATTACATCTTTCATCTGAAGATTCTCGTCGGGATGGTTCATTCAATCTCATGACATCTTCACTGTTATTTAGCCACGATGGACAATTTATCACGTTGAATTTTTACATGGACTGATTGTTTTCATGTACATTATTATTTTATGGTTATACCCTGTCGAGTATACATTATTTGGTGTTTTTTCACATTACACTAATACGTAGCGCTGCACATTCACCCACACTCCTTTTGAATTTTGTCACATTCTTGTGCAGCTGCTTGACCTCCCTCCCCCCCTTTTCTTAGGGTTTTTGTTTTTGTTTTGGGGTAGCGTAATATTTTTACATTCACATTTGCATGCCCAGATAAGGGTCTGGTATGGATTTTGGGGGGACCTTACACCATTTTTTTCGTGAATTTTTTTAGCAGTTTATTTTTTACATTCAGCTGTCAGCAGGGGAGCTTGCTGACAGCAGATGACACTTTGGTTGCTAAGGATGCGATGGACGGCTTTCCGATCAGCTCCTTAGTAACCAGCTATATCCACTTGTCCCCCGCCCACTGTCAATTGACGGCGGGCGGAGGATACTCTCGTTCTGGGAGGACGTCATATGACGTCCTCCCTTTAAAACGAGCTAGGAGGCGCGCGCTCGCCGCCAGCGGCGCGCACCCGCCGCGTTCACAAGGCCCCGGTGCGTGTGCCCGGCGGCCGCGATTGCCGCCGGGCACCCGCGATTGCCCGGGAAACGAGCAGGAAAGTGGATCTCTGTGTGTAAACACAGAGATCCACGTCCTGTGAGGGAGAGGGGACCGATGGTGTGTCCCTTGTACATAGGGACAACCATCGGTCACCTCCCCCAGTCAGTCACCTCCCCCCACAGTAAGAACACATTGAGGGAACATAATTGAGGGAACATATTTAACCCCTTCCCGCCCCCTAGTGGTTAACCCCTTCCCTGCCAATCACATTTATACAGTAATCAATGCATTTTTATAGCAGGGATCGCTGTATAAACGTGAATGGTCCCAAAAATGTGTCAAAGGTGTCCGATGTGTCCGCCGCAATATCGCAGTCACAATAAAAAATCGCAGATCGCCGCCATTACTAATAAAAAAATAAAAAAATTAAAATGCTATAAATCTATCCCCTATTTTGTACACGCTATAACTTTTGCGCAAACCAATCAATACGCGCTTATTGCGATTTTTTTTTTTACCAAAAATATGTAGAAGAATACGTATCGGCCTAAACTGAGGAAAATTTTATAAAAAAATGGGTATTTATTATAGCAAAAAGTAAAAAATAGTGTTTTTTTTCCAAACTGGACGCTCTTCTTTTGTTTATAGCGCAAAAAATAAAAACCGCAGAGGTGATCAAATACCACCAAAAGAAAGCTCTATTTGTGGGAAAAAAAGGACACAAATTTCGTTTGGTAGCCACGTCGCACGACCGCGCAATTGTCATTCAAAGTGTGACAGCGCTGAAAGCTGAAAAATGGCTTGGGCAGGAAGGGGGTTTTCGTGCACAGTAGAGAAGTGGTTAAACAGTGAATGTAATAAAAAAACACAGATCGAAAAAAAGAAATCGTGGCAAAATCTCGGTAAAAAAGTGGTTATAAAAATGCAGAAAGCACAGCAAAAAGCACTGCAGAAACGCTCAAAAGCAACATGCATAGATGTAAATGGAGCCTTAAAGTCAAACTTTTAAATTAACCCTGTCAGGAGGTCAAAATGATTACAGAAGAATTAATCCTCGTACACACGATCGGATATCCTATGGATTCTAATCCGATGGTTTTGTCCATCGGAAATCCGATGAAGCTGACTTCCATCAGTCTTGCCTACACACCATCAGTCAAAAAACAGACCGTTCCAAACGCAGTGACGTAAAACACTCTGATGAGCCGAGAAAAATGAAGTTTAATGCTTCTGAGCATGCGTCGACTTGATTCTGAGCATGCGTGGGTTTTTTATCCGATGGACTTGCCCATAGACGATCGGAATTTGCTATCGGTTTTTGATCCATCGGAAAAATGTAAAACATGTTCTATTTTTTAAAACCGATGGAAAAAAGACCGATGGGTCCCATACACGATCGGTTTGTCCGATGAAAAAAGTCCATCGGACTGTTTTCATCTGTAAAACCGATCGTGTGTACAGGGCTTGACCCTAAAAAGAAAGCAGCTATATACACATCTGTCAGTCGGCCCATTTCCAAAAACTTGTAGCAATGCTCCTGGTACTGACCTGATTCATTTTCTTCAGGTGGTTAAATAGTGGGCCCCCCCACTGTGGTTCCTGGTGCTGAACCCTAGTCATAGACCATAACCAGGTGGATGGCCACACACTATTGTTGCTAAGATCCATAAGTTTATTGAAAAAAAATATATAAAAAAAAGTCCAAATAGCATAACACACAATAGGAGCAAGTGTTCACTCATTTCCCGCCAACGGGCACTTAATTATAACACCCTAATCACTGCAGGACACAATACAGATGCAGATCTTGGTGGAAGAAACCACTGTGGCCAGCAGGTGTTACATTATTCCACACACTTAGAATTGTGGAATCGATTGGTGCTGGGCAGCTGGGGGACTGATGCAAATTGTCTGTAGACCTCCGAGACAGGATTGTATCAAAGCACAGATCTGGGGAAGGGTACAGAAAAATGTCTGCAGCATTGAAGATCCCAATGAGCACAGTGGCCTCCATCGTCCGTAAATGGAAGAAGTTTGGAAACACCTGGACTCTTCCAAGAGCGGGCCACCCGGCCAAACTGAGTGATCAGGGGAGAAGGGCCTTAGTCAGGGAGGTGACCAAGGACCTGATGGTCACTCTGACAGATCTCCGGTGTATCTCTGTTGAGAGAGAAGAACCTTCTAGAAGAACAACCATTTCTGCAGCACTCCACCAATCAGGCCTGTATGGTAGGGTGGACAGACAAGCCACTCCTCAGTAAAAGGCACATGACAGCCTGCCTGGAGTTTTCCAAAAGGCAACTGAAGGACTCTCAGACCATGAGAAACAAAATTCTCTGGTCTGATGATACAAAGATTGAACTCTTTGGCCTGAATGGCAAGTGTCATGTCTGGAGGAAACCAGGCACTGCTCATCACCTGGCCAATACCACCCCTACAGTGAAGCATGGTGGTGGCAGCATCATACTGTGGGGATGATTTTCAGTGGCAGGAACTGGGACACTAGTCAGGATTCAGGGAAAGATGAATGCAGCAATGTACAGAAACATCCTTGATGAAAACCTGCTCCAGAGCGCTCTTGACCCCAGACTGACAACGACCCTAAGCACACAGCCAAGATAACAAAGGAGTGGCTAAGGGACAACTCTGTGAATGTCCTTTAGTGGCCCAGCCAGAGCCCAGACTTGAACCCGATTAAACATCTCTGGAGAGATCTGGAAATGGCTGTGCACCGACGCTCCCCATCCAAGCTGATGGAGCTTGAGAGTATCTGCAAAGAAGAATGGGAGAAACTGCCCAAAAATAGGTGTGCCAAGCTTGTACTTAAAGACTTGAGGCTGTAATTGGTGCTAAATAGGCTTGTGCAATTAGTTTCGTAACGAATCGAAATTCGTCCGAATTTAGCAACTTTCGGACATTCGGAAGCATTCGAATTTTCGAACAAAGCAATTCCGAATAAAACCGAATCCGAAATAAATTATACCGCAAATAGCGAATGCCCGAATGTCTTCGGCATAATTCGTTATGAAAAAAGTTACGAATGTACAAATCCATACGAAGCACAATAACACTCACTCTGCTCTGCTTCTCCCTCACCGTGCTGAACTCCCTCTCAAAATGGTGTACAGGGGCGGAGGCTATAGTCGCATGTAAAAAACAAAAGTAAAATACAAGATTTCTAATCCATTCGAAGCACAATAACACTCTGCTCTGCTCTCTGCTTCTCCCTCACCATGCTGAACCCTCTAAAAATGGTGTACAGGGGCGGAGGCTATAGCCGCATGTAAAAAACGAAAGTAAAATACGAGATTTCGAATCGTTACAAATAACTGCTATGTATTTAGAAAAGTACAAATCCATTCGAAGCACATTACGCATAATAGGCAGCGTCGTTGTAAAAGAGACACGGAAAATTACGAATCAACAAACCCCAAAAAAGTTACGAAAGTAGGAGTTGTGTCCAGAATCAACGAAAAACAATGTACCTTACCGAAAGTACGAATTATAAATCAACTAAAAATTCAACAAAAAATGGCGCTCTCGAAAATACGAATTAGTCCGAACACGAAAAATCCCGTCTAGCAAAATTACGAATGATTACGAATCAACAGGACCGAAAAGAAACGAACCAAAACTAAACAAATTTTTCCGTTGTGCACAAGAAACGAACCGGAACGAAACACATTTTTCCGTTGTGCACAAGTCTAGTGCTAAATGTGCTTCAACAAAGTATTGAGGAAAGGCTGTGAATACTTATGTACATGTTATTTTTTTATTTTTTTTTAATACGTTTGAAAAGATTTCAAACAAACTTCTATCACATTGTCATTATGGAGTATTGTTTGTAGAATTTTGTGGAAAATAATAAATTAAATCCGTTTTGGAATAAGGCTGTAACATAACAAAATGTGGAAAAAGTGAAGTGCTGTGAATACTTTCCCGATGCACTATATATATATATATATATATATATATATATATATATACACACACAGTATATATATATATATATATATATATATATATATATATATACACACAGTATATATATTGTGAGGGGGTTAGCTCGGCAGCGGGTGTGTGTGACCCCCGGGATGGGCTCCCCACACAAAACAGGCCCAGCAAACGGAGGTTGTGGTCTTCAAAATCAAAAAAAGGTGCGGTTTATTTTCTATTTACAGTGACAAAACACAGCAAAGCAAAAGAAACATAACCAAAATAAATCCTGGTCAAGTTGACCTCTGACTAAACATACAGGTTTCCTAACTAACAACTGGGATCAGCCTAGTGCTGTCCTAGTCCCTAAGTCCCTGGTTTAGTAAAAGTCCAAACAAATAGCCACACAGGCTTTGCCTCACCGCACAGGGGTTCACTCTCCCTAGACAGTCCACACAGGTCTGGTTCCAGGCATGAGCTAACATCTAATGAAGCTGGGAGTTCTTATAGAGGCCTAAATGAGCTGACAAGGTTCAGCTGGTCTCCTCATCTCTGTCTGCACGACGCCCCACACTCTCCCTAGAGGTATGAGTCATCCATGAGCCCACTAGCCTTATACAACTCTCCACCTAGTTGTATAAGTCGGCGTAAAGCCTGAATCTGGGCGAAATATATCTACCCCCCTGGATGCAACCAGGTGACTTTACCTTCCTGCTGTCACATACCCCCCCCTCTTGTTTTAATCTCGGGGTTGGAACACCAGCAATCAGGCATTCATGTACTCGAGACAAAGCATCCACATTCCCCATTTGAACGCCAGGGCGATGCTTTACTGTGAAGTTGAATTCCTGGAGGGCCAGGAACCACCTATTCACTCTTCTATTTGTTTCCTTGTTTTGAGCCATCCACTTTAACGGAGCGTGATCCGTAACCATGTCAAAGTGCCTACCTAGCAGGTAGTACCGAAGGGAATCTAGAGCCCACTTCACCGCTAAACACTCCTTTTCAACGGTGGCGTAATTTACCTCATGGGACTTCAACTTCCTGCTGAGGTAAATGACTGGGTGCTCTTCCCCGTTCCAGACCTGGGACAATACTGCTCCTAACCCCACATCTGACGCATCACTTTGTACGACAAAGTCTTTAGAGAAGTCGGGTGAGTACAACACTGGCTGGCTACATAAGGCTTGTTTCAAGAATTGGAATGCTGCCTCAGCCTCGGGGGTCCATTTAATCATGACCGACCCTTTCCCCTTCGTCAGGTTGGTTAGGGGCACAGCCTTAGAAGCAAAGTGGGGAATGAATCGCCGATAATACCCAGCGATTCCCAGAAAGGCTCGTACCTGCTTCTTGCTGTTGGGACGTGGCCAACTCTGGATGGCCTCGACTTTGTTGAGTTGGGGTTTTATTACTCCCCTCCCAATGGTGTACCCAAGATATTTGGCCTCCTCCTGCCCAATGGTACACTTCTTGGGGTTAGCCGTAAACCCCGCTTCCCGAACAGAGTCCAGGACTGCTTGCACTTTTGGCAGATGTGAGGCCCAATCTGTGCTATGGACAATTACGTCATCCAGGTAAGCCGCAGCATACTTCCGATGGGGCCTCAGCATCTGGTCCATTTTCCGCTGGAATGTGGCCGGCGCATTCTGTAACCCGAACGGCATTCTTTTATATTGGAACGCCCCGTCTGGGGTTACAAATGCGGTTTTCTCTTTGGCCGACTTGGCCAGGGGGATTTGCCAATACCCTTTTGTGAGGTCAAGAGTCGTCATGTATCGGGCTGTTCCCAGCCGGTCGATCAACTCATCTATACGTGGCATGGGGTAGGTGTCAAATTTTGTAACTTTGTTCAACTGACGAAAATCGTTACAAAATCGCCAGCTCCCATCCGGTTTAGGCACCAACACGATGGGACTAGACCAATCACTTTGGGACTCCTCTATCACCCCTAAGTTCAGCATTTTCTGTACTTCCTCCCGTATTGCCTCCCGTCGAGCCTCTGGGATCCGATAGGGTTTTAACTTCACCCTTTCACCGGGCGGGGTAATGATGTCATGCTCTACCCCAGATGTTTGTCCCGGCAGCTCAGAGAATACCTCCTTGTTGCGAAGCACAAACTCCTTAACCTCCTGTTGTTGGGGTTGTGACAAGGTGGCTGCTATTCCAACCTCAGGAATCACGCAACCAGTTTGAGCTGGTGACCAAGTGTCTGCGACTAGGGACTCTCTATCCCTCCAGGCTTTCAACAGATTAACGTGATAGATCTGTTCGGGCTTTCGCCTTCCTGGTTGTCTGACCTTGTAATTCACTTCGCTCACTTTTTCCATTATCTCGTAGGGGCCTTGCCATTTGGCAAGGAATTTACTTTCAACCGTAGGGACAAGTACCAATATCCTATCCCCCGGGGAAAAGGTACGGGTCTTGGCTCCACGGTTGTACACTCTCTGCTGTGCCAACTGCGCTTGGGCCAAATGTTCCTTCACGATGGGCATTACCTGTGCAATTCGATCTTGCATCAGGGCGACATGCTCAATCACACTCCTGTGGGGAGAACTCTCACTTTCCCAAGTTTCCTTGGCAATATCCAACAGCCCTCTTGGGTGTCTCCCATACAGTAACTCAAAGGGGGAGAATCCCGTAGAGGATTGGGGCACCTCCCTAATAGCAAACATCAAATAAGGAAGTAAACAGTCCCAATCCTTTCCATCTCTATCCACCACTTTCTTCAACATTTGTTTTAGGGTTTTGTTGAATCTTTCAACCAGCCCATCGGTTTGGGGGTGATACACAGACGTACGCAATTGCGTCACTTTGAACAATTTACACAGCTCTTTCATAACCCGGGACATAAAGGGTGTACCTTGGTCCGTAAGCAGTTCTTTACAAATACCCACCCGGCTAAAAACAAGAGATAGCTCTTTGGCTATGGTTTTGGCCGAGGTATTTCTGAGAGGGATCGCTTCTGGATAACGGGTGGCATAGTCCATTATAACCAATATGTACTGGTGCCCCCTAGCGGACTTGATTATAGGACCTACCAAATCCATTGCGATTCTCTCAAACGGGACCTCAATGATGGGTAGAGGGACCAGCGGGCTACGGAAATGTGGCATCGGGGCCGACCTCTGACACACAGGGCAGGAGGAACAATAATTTTCTATGTCCTTCATCACCCCAGGCCAATAGAATCTCTGTAATACCCTCTCTCGGGTTTTCTCTGTCCCCAGATGACCTCCAAGAATGTGCCCATGGGCCAACTCCAACACCAACTTCCTGTAAGGTTTGGGCACCACCAGCTGCTCAACGGTTTCTTCTGCCCTTTTTGCCACCCGATACAGTAGGTCCTTCTCTACGCTGAAGTATGGGTAAGTGCAGGTATTATCTGGGTTCACTAACTCGCCATCTATTTCCACTACGTTTTCCCGTGCCTTTATTAGGGCGGGGTCTTTTAACTGTTCTGTGGCAAAATTTTCCCTGTGAACCTCCAGATCAGAAAACTCCACAGACGGTAGGTTTTCGTCTGAGGAGGTGGGCTCCTCTCCAGTTTCTTGAGTCTCCCCTGCCAATACTGACAAGGGAAATTCTGGAGAGTCCTCACCACTCTCAGAGGAGTTCTGGCTATCACATTCCTGGTACATAGGGGCACCAGTGGGGGGCTCAGGATCATCCCACAGTTCCCAGAACTTCGGAAAATCCCTTCCCACAATGGCGTCATGCGGTAACTGAGATACTAAGCCCACTGGATGAGAGAGGGTACCTTTGGGGGTCTCGAAACACACTGTAGTCACTGGATACTCTCGGGTGTCCCCATGCACACAAATAACAGCTACCTTGCTATTCCCAGAGACCTCTGTTTTAACTAACTCAGCCTTTATCAGGGTCACAAGGCTACCTGAATCCAGCAATACCACAACATTTCTACCATTAACACACATTTTGCATAAATGTTTCTCAGTTCCTCGAATGGCAGTGCATGCGACTGTCGCACACAGCGACTGACGTCTGCCCGTCAGAAAGTCACACTGCATGGGTTCCTCCACAACCGGGCAATTGGCTGCAATATGTCCCGCTTGCCGGCAGCGGTAGCAAACGATCCTTCTTGCCGCCTCTTGAGCCGCTGATTTCCCAGGCTGTTCTCGCCAAACTTGGGGTAGAGCTCCCACCCTCTCACTCTCTCCACCCTCACCCCTTGGAATCCTCTTATCCGCCCCTGGGGATGGTCTGGTCTTAGGGTGGAAAGTCCGAGTGTCTCTGGAAGAGGCCGTCAGGTTCTCTGTAGCCAAGTATTTCTCCACACGATCCACAAGACCATCGGCCGTCTCTGGGTCTCCATGGCTTACCCACTTTTGGATGGCAGTAGGAAGAGCTCTCAAAAACCGATCCATTACAACACGTTCCACAATCTTTGGTGCGGACAAAGTCTCTGGCTGTAGCCACTTTCTGCTCAGGTGAATGAGATCATACATTTGAGACCTGGGGGGTTTTCCAAGCTGGAAAGTCCAGTTATGCACACGCTGAGCCCGGACAGCCTGGGTGACACCCAGCCTTGCCAATATTTCAGTTTTTAGCATCACATAGTCTTTTGCTTGGTTAGGCTCTAGGTCATAGTAAGCTTTCTGCGATTCACCAGTTAACAGAGGAGCCACCAGTCCAGCCCACTGCTCCTCAGGCCACTTTTCTCTTTCAGCGGTCCTTTCAAATGTGGTCAAAAATACCTCTGGATCATCCTCTCCAGTCATTTTTGTCAATAAACGACTCACCCCAAAGGACGCGGTATTAGTGGGACGGCTTTCCTCACTGGTCTGCGGACGTTGCTGCATTACTGCTTCCATCTGTTGTTGTAGTCTCTGCTCTTGCTTCTGCAACAGGTCTATGAAGCGGGCCTCAGATTGCTGCTGGGCTCGTTGCTGAGCCTCCAGACTCTGTTGCAAAGTTGCGTTTGTCTGCTGCTGGGCTGCAAGGCTCTGTTGTTGAGCTGCAAGGCTCTTTTGCAAACCTGCATTTGTCTGCTGTTGATTGGCATTTGCTAGAGCCAGCTGCTTCAGTATCTCCTCCATGCTGGCTTAAAAAAAAACTGCCCGCATTCTCCACCAACTGTGAGGGGGTTAGCTCGGCAGCGGGTGTGTGTGACCCCCGGGATGGGCTCCCCACACAAAACAGGCCCAGCAAACGGAGGTTGTGGTCTTCAAAATCAAAAAAAGGTGCGGTTTATTTTCTATTTACAGTGACAAAACACAGCAAAGCAAAAGAAACATAACCAAAATAAATCCTGGTCAAGTTGACCTCTGACTAAACATACAGGTTTCCTAACTAACAACTGGGATCAGCCTAGTGCTGTCCTAGTCCCTAAGTCCCTGGTTTAGTAAAAGTCCAAACAAATAGCCACACAGGCTTTGCCTCACCGCACAGGGGTTCACTCTCCCTAGACAGTCCACACAGGTCTGGTTCCAGGCATGAGCTAACATCTAATGAAGCTGGGAGTTCTTATAGAGGCCTAAATGAGCTGACAAGGTTCAGCTGGTCTCCTCATCTCTGTCTGCACGACGCCCCACACTCTCCCTAGAGGTATGAGTCATCCATGAGCCCACTAGCCTTATACAACTCTCCACCTAGTTGTATAAGTCGGCGTAAAGCCTGAATCTGGGCGAAATATATCTACCCCCCTGGATGCAACCAGGTGACTTTACCTTCCTGCTGTCACAATATATATATATATATATATATATATATATATATATATATATATACATACACACACACACAGACAAAATTTATTGTTAAAAGTATTGGGACGCCTGCCTTTACATGAACTTTAATAGCATCCCAGTCTTAGTCTGTAGGGTTCAATAATGAGTTGGCCCACCCTTTGTAGCTATAACAGCTTCAACTCTTCTGGGGAGGCTGTCCACAAGGTTTAGGAGTGTGTCAATAGGAATGTTTGACCATTCTTCCAAAAGCGCATTTGTGAGGTCAGACATTGAGGTTGGATGAGGACATGGGTGAGCGAGTTTGGGGTGGAGGAACTTGATTTGCCTGCAGAGACTCCTGACCTCAACCCGATAGAACACCTTTGGGATGAATTCGAGTGGAGACTGCGAACCAGGCCTTCTCATCCAACATCAGTGCCTGACCTCACAAATGCGCTTCTGGAAGAATGGTCAAACATTTCCATAAACCAATGTTCCTTAACTCCTCAAGTTCCCCCAACAGGTCATGTTTTCAGGATTTCCCTCAGATGAAATGGCTGTGGTAATTACTAAGGCAGTGAAACTGATCAAATCACCTGTGCAAAATAATGAATGCCTGAAAACATGACTTGTTGGGGGTACTTGAGGACTGAAGTTGAGAAACATTGCCATAGCCACACTCCTAAACATTGTGGACAGCCTTCCCAGAAGAGTTGAAGCAGTTATAGCTGCAAAGGGTGGGCCAACTCAACATTGAACCCTACGGACTAAGCTCTAACCCTGGCTCTAAGATGAATGCAGCACACACCTGAGCCATTAGTGTGCTTGCTACCCATAAAACCTGGTGAAAACCACCATTTTACACAGTGGCACTGGCACTGGGTCACCCTGCTACAATATACTGTATAATATATATATTGTGACAGCAGGAAGGTAAAGTCACCTGGTTGCATCCAGGGGGGTAGATATATTTTGCCCAGATTCAGGCTTTACGCCGACTTATACAACTAGGTGGAGAGTTGTATAAGGCTAGTGGGCTCATGGATGACTCATACCTCTAGGGAGAGTGTGGGGCGTCGTGCAGACAGAGATGAGGAGACCAGCTGAACCTTGTCAGCTCATTTAGGCCTCTATAAGAACTCCCAGCTTCATTAGATGTTAGCTCATGCCTGGAACCAGACCTGTGTGGACTGTCTAGGGAGAGTGAACCCCTGTGCGGTGAGGCAAAGCCTGTGTGGCTATTTGTTTGGACTTTTACTAAACCAGGGACTTAGGGACTAGGACAGCACTAGGCTGATCCCAGTTGTTAGTTAGGAAACCTGTATGTTTAGTCAGAGGTCAACTTGACCAGGATTTATTTTGGTTATGTTTCTTTTGCTTTGCTGTGTTTTGTCACTGTAAATAGAAAATAAACCGCACCTTTTTTTGATTTTGAAAACCACAACCTCCGTTTGCTGGGCCTGTTTTGTGTGGGGAGCCCATCCCGGGGGTCACACACACCCGCTGCCGAGCTAACCCCCTCACAGTTGGTGGAGAATGGGGGCAGTTTTTTTTAAGCCAGCATGGAGGATATACTGAAGCAGCTGGCTCTAGCAAATGCCAATCAACAGCAGACAAATGCAGGTTTGCAAAGGAGCCTTGCAGCCCAGCAGCAGACAAACGCAACTTTGCAACAGAGTCTGGAGGCTCAGCAACGAGCCCAGCAGCAATCTGAGGCCCGCTTCATAGACCTGTTGCAGAAGCAAGAGCAGAGACTACAACAACAGATGGAAGCAGTAATGCAGCAACGTCCGCAGACCAGTGAGGAAAGCCGTCCCACTAATACCGCGTCCTTTGGGGTGAGTCGTTTATTGACAAAAATGACTGGAGAGGATGATCCAGAGGTATTTTTGACCACATTTGAAAGGACCGCTGAAAGAGAAAAGTGGCCTGAGGAGCAGTGGGCTGGACTGGTGGCTCCTCTGTTAACTGGTGAATCGCAGAAAGCTTACTATGACCTAGAGCCTAACCAAGCAAAAGACTATGTGATGCTAAAAGCTGAAATATTGGCAAGGCTGGGTGTCACCCAGGCTGTCCGGGCTCAGCGTGTGCATAACTGGACTTTCCAGCTTGGAAAACCCCCCAGGTCTCAAATGTATGATCTCATTCACCTGAGCAGAAAGTGGCTACAGCCAGAGACTTTGTCCGCACCAAAGATTGTGGAACGTGTTGTAATGGATCGGTTTTTGAGAGCTCTTCCTACTGCCATCCAAAAGTGGGTAAGCCATGGAGACCCAGAGACGGCCGATGGTCTTGTGGATCGTGTGGAGAAATACTTGGCTACAGAGAACCTGACGGCCTCTTCCAGAGACACTCGGACTTTCCACCCTAAGACCAGACCATCCCCAGGGGCGGATAAGAGGATTCCAAGGGGTGAGGGTGGAGAGAGTGAGAGGGTGGGAGCTCTACCCCAAGTTTGGCGAGAACAGCCTGGGAAATCAGCGGCTCAAGAGGCCGCAAGAAGGATCGTTTGCTACCGCTGCCGGCAAGCGGGACATATTGCAGCCAATTGCCCGGTTGTGGAGGAACCCATGCAGTGTGACTTTCTGACGGGCAGACGTCAGTCGCTGTGTGCGACAGTCGCATGCACTGCCATTCGAGGAACTGAGAAACATTTATGCAAAATGTGTGTTAATGGTAGAAATGTTGTGGTATTGCTGGATTCAGGTAGCCTTGTGACCCTGATAAAGGCTGAGTTAGTTAAAACAGAGGTCTCTGGGAATAGCAAGGTAGCTGTTATTTGTGTGCATGGGGACACCCGAGAGTATCCAGTGACTACAGTGTGTTTCGAGACCCCCAAAGGTACCCTCTCTCATCCAGTGGGCTTAGTATCTCAGTTACCGCATGACGCCATTGTGGGAAGGGATTTTCCGAAGTTCTGGGAACTGTGGGATGATCCTGAGCCCCTCACTGGTGCCCCTATGTACCAGGAATGTGATAGCCAGAACTCCCCTGAGAGTGGTGAGGACTCTCCGGAATTTCCCTTATCAGTATTGGCAGGGGAGACTCAAGAAACTGGAGAGGAGCCCACCTCCTCAGACGAAAACCTACCGTCTGTGGAGTTTTCTGATCTTGAGGTTCACAGGGAAAACTTTGCCACAGAACAGTTGAAAGACCCCGCCCTAATAAAGGCACGGGAAAACGTAGTGAAAATAGATGGTGAGTTAGTGAACCCAGATAATACCTGCACTTACCCATACTTCAGCGTAGAGAAGGACCTACTGTATCGGGTGGCAAAAAGGGCAGAAGAAACCGTTGAGCAGCTTGTGGTGCCCAAACCTTACAGGAAGTTGGTGTTGGAGTTGGCCCATGGGCACATTCTTGGAGTTCATCTGGGGACAGAGAAAACCCGAGAGAGGGTATTACAGAGATTCTATTGGCCGGGGGTGATGAAGGACGTAGAAAATTATTGTTCCTCCTGCCCTGTGTGTCAGAGGTTGGCCCCGATGCCACATTTCCGTAGCCCGCTGGTCCCTCTACCCATCATTGAGGTCCCGTTTGAGAGGATCGCCATGGATTTGGTAGGTCCTATAATCAAGTCCGCTAGGGGGCACCAGTACATATTAGTTATAATGGACTATGCCACCCGTTATCCAGAAGCGATCCCTCTCCGAAATACCTCGGCCAAAACCATAGCCAAAGAGCTATCTCTTGTTTTTAGCCGGGTGGGTATTTGTAAAGAACTGCTTACGGACCAAGGTACACCCTTTATGTCCCGGGTTATGAAAGAGCTGTGTAAATTGTTCAAAGTGACGCAATTGCGTACGTCTGTGTATCACCCCCAAACCGATGGGCTGGTTGAAAGATTCAACAAAACCCTAAAACAAATGTTGAAGAAAGTGGTGGATAGAGATGGAAAGGATTGGGACTGTTTACTTCCTTATTTGATGTTTGCTATTAGGGAGGTGCCCCAATCCTCTACAGGATTCTCCCCCTTTGAGTTACTGTATGGGAGACACCCAAGAGGGCTGTTGGATATTGCCAAGGAAACTTGGGAAAGTGAGAGTTCTCCCCACAGGAGTGTGATTGAGCATGTTGCCCTGATGCAAGTTCGAATTGCACAGGTAATGCCCATCGTGAAGGAACATTTGGCCCAAGCGCAGTTGGCACAGCAGAGAGTGTACAACCGTGGAGCCAAGACCCGTACCTTTTCCCCGGGGGATAGGATATTGGTACTTGTCCCTACGGTTGAAAGTAAATTCCTTGCCAAATGGCAAGGCCCCTACGAGATAATGGAAAAAGTGAGCGAAGTGAATTACAAGGTCAGACAACCAGGAAGGCGAAAGCCCGAACAGATCTATCACGTTAATCTGTTGAAAGCCTGGAGGGATAGAGAGTCCCTAGTCGCAGACACTTGGTCACCAGCTCAAACTGGTTGCGTGATTCCTGAGGTTGGAATAGCAGCCACCTTGTCACAACCCCAACAACAGGAGGTTAAGGAGTTTGTGCTTCGCAACAAGGAGGTATTCTCTGAGCTGCCGGGACA
This sequence comes from Rana muscosa, assembly GCA_029206835.1. Classification (NCBI taxonomy): domain Eukaryota; kingdom Metazoa; phylum Chordata; class Amphibia; order Anura; family Ranidae; genus Rana; species Rana muscosa. Next base: position 122,531,362 of record CM055126.1, on the reverse strand, counting down.
AACATCTGGGGTAGAGCATGACATCATTACCCCGCCCGGTGAAAGGGTGAAGTTAAAACCCTATCGGATCCCAGAGGCTCGACGGGAGGCAATACGGGAGGAAGTACAGAAAATGCTGAACTTAGGGGTGATAGAGGAGTCCCAAAGTGATTGGTCTAGTCCCATCGTGTTGGTGCCTAAACCGGATGGGAGCTGGCGATTTTGTAACGATTTTCGTCAGTTGAACAAAGTTACAAAATTTGACACCTACCCCATGCCACGTATAGATGAGTTGATCGACCGGCTGGGAACAGCCCGATACATGACGACTCTTGACCTCACAAAAGGGTATTGGCAAATCCCCCTGGCCAAGTCGGCCAAAGAGAAAACCGCATTTGTAACCCCAGACGGGGCGTTCCAATATAAAAGAATGCCGTTCGGGTTACAGAATGCGCCGGCCACATTCCAGCGGAAAATGGACCAGATGCTGAGGCCCCATCGGAAGTATGCTGCGGCTTACCTGGATGACGTAATTGTCCATAGCACAGATTGGGCCTCACATCTGCCAAAAGTGCAAGCAGTCCTGGACTCTGTTCGGGAAGCGGGGTTTACGGCTAACCCCAAGAAGTGTACCATTGGGCAGGAGGAGGCCAAATATCTTGGGTACACCATTGGGAGGGGAGTAATAAAACCCCAACTCAACAAAGTCGAGGCCATCCAGAGTTGGCCACGTCCCAACAGCAAGAAGCAGGTACGAGCCTTTCTGGGAATCGCTGGGTATTATCGGCGATTCATTCCCCACTTTGCTTCTAAGGCTGTGCCCCTAACCAACCTGACGAAGGGGAAAGGGTCGGTCATGATTAAATGGACCCCCGAGGCTGAGGCAGCATTCCAATTCTTGAAACAAGCCTTATGTAGCCAGCCAGTGTTGTACTCACCCGACTTCTCTAAAGACTTTGTCGTACAAAGTGATGCGTCAGATGTGGGGTTAGGAGCAGTATTGTCCCAGGTCTGGAACGGGGAAGAGCACCCAGTCATTTACCTCAGCAGGAAGTTGAAGTCCCATGAGGTAAATTACGCCACCGTTGAAAAGGAGTGTTTAGCGGTGAAGTGGGCTCTAGATTCCCTTCGGTACTACCTGCTAGGTAGGCACTTTGACATGGTTACGGATCACGCTCCGTTAAAGTGGATGGCTCAAAACAAGGAAACAAATAGAAGAGTGAATAGGTGGTTCCTGGCCCTCCAGGAATTCAACTTCACAGTAAAGCATCGCCCTGGCGTTCAAATGGGGAATGTGGATGCTTTGTCTCGAGTACATGAATGCCTGATTGCTGGTGTTCCAACCCCGAGGTTAAAACAAGAGGGGGGGGGTATGTGACAGCAGGAAGGTAAAGTCACCTGGTTGCATCCAGGGGGGTAGATATATTTCGCCCAGATTCAGGCTTTACGCCGACTTATACAACTAGGTGGAGAGTTGTATAAGGCTAGTGGGCTCATGGATGACTCATACCTCTAGGGAGAGTGTGGGGCGTCGTGCAGACAGAGATGAGGAGACCAGCTGAACCTTGTCAGCTCATTTAGGCCTCTATAAGAACTCCCAGCTTCATTAGATGTTAGCTCATGCCTGGAACCAGACCTGTGTGGACTGTCTAGGGAGAGTGAACCCCTGTGCGGTGAGGCAAAGCCTGTGTGGCTATTTGTTTGGACTTTTACTAAACCAGGGACTTAGGGACTAGGACAGCACTAGGCTGATCCCAGTTGTTAGTTAGGAAACCTGTATGTTTAGTCAGAGGTCAACTTGACCAGGATTTATTTTGGTTATGTTTCTTTTGCTTTGCTGTGTTTTGTCACTGTAAATAGAAAATAAACCGCACCTTTTTTTGATTTTGAAAACCACAACCTCCGTTTGCTGGGCCTGTTTTGTGTGGGGAGCCCATCCCGGGGGTCACACACACCCGCTGCCGAGCTAACCCCCTCACAATATATATATATATATATTGTGACAGCAGGAAGGTAAAGTCACCTGGTTGCATCCAGGGGGGTAGATATATTTCTCCCAGATTCAGGCTTTATGCCGACTTATACAACTAGGGAGTTGATGAAGCCCAGCTGAGGCTAGTGGGCTCATGAATGACTCATACCTCTAGGGAGAGTGCTGGGCGTCGTGAGGCAGGGAGTTGATGAGACCAGCTGAAGCCTGTCAGTTCGTTTAAGGCCTCTATAAAAACTCCCAGATTCATTAGGTGTTAGCTCATGCCTGGAACCAGACCTGTGTGGACTGTCTAGGGAGAGTGAACCCCTGTGCGGTGAGGCAAAGCCTGTGTGGCTATTTGTTTGGACTTTTACTAAACCAGGGACTTAGGGACTAGGACAGCACCAGGCTGATCCCAGTTGTTAGTTTAGGAAACCTGCATGTTTAGTCAGAGGTCAAACTGACCAGGATTTATTTTGTTTATGTTTCTTTTTGGCTTTGCTGTGTTTTTGTCACTGTACATAGAGAAATAAACCGCACCTTTTGATTTTGAAAACCACAACCTCCGTCTGCTGGCCCTGTTTTTGTGTGGGGAGCCCAACCAGGGGGTCACACACACCCGCTACCGAGTTAACCCCCTCACAATATATATAAGTAAAAAATATATATATTTTTTAAATTGTCACTCTTTTTTTGTTTATAGCGCAAAATAAAAACCGCAGAGGTGATCAAATATCACCAAAAGAAAGCTCTATTTGTTGGAAAAAAAGGACGCACATTTTGTTGGGGTACAGCATTGCATGACCACACAATTGTCAGTTAAAGCGACGCAGTGCCAAATTGTAAAACGTGCTCTGGTCAGGAAGGGGGTAAAACCTTCCGGGGCTGAAGTGGTTAATGCACTGCCAACTCCTGTTACAACTTAGACCACTATAAACTGATTCTAAGTGATTTCCTGAAGAAAATAGGAGATGGCACATGATAGCGAAAGACCAGAACTTGGCGTGCTTTTCTTATTACAACCCTTGGCAAAAAGTATGGAATCACCACTCTTGGAAAATGTTCATTCAATTGTTTAATTGTGTATAAAAAAAACTAATCACAGACATGCCTCAAAACTGTTAACATTTAACATTCCAACCTTCTGGCTTTAAGAACCACTTAAAAAAAGGAAAAAAAGAAAGAAAACTGTAGTCAGTTGCAACTGTTTTTGCAGATCAAGCAGAGGAGAAAAATATGGAATCACTCAATTCTGAGGAAAATATTAGGGAATCACCATGTACTTTGCAGTTCTAAAACAAACATCTGAATCAGATTACATCCTAAAAAATTACGTCATCATCACCAAACATCCTTTCACTTGGATGGAATAAGAAAAGTGTCCAAAATCTCAGTATAAACTTGTGCATTTATTGAAGATTTAATGACTCCCCCGTACCTTTAGCTGACATGCAACCCCATATCATCAATGATTGTGGAAAATTGCATGTTTTCTTCAGGCAGTCATCTTCATAAATTTAATTGGAACGACACCAAACAAAGGTTCCAGCCTCATCACTCTGCCCAAAGCAGATTGGTGATTCATCACTGAATATCACTTTCATCCAGTCATCCAGAGTCCATGATTGCTTTTCTTTAGCCCACTATAACCTTGTTTTTTTCCTGTTTAGGTGTTAATGATGGTTTTTGTTAGTACAAATCAAATGGGAAGGTTGTTAAAGGGAAGCGTACTGGTAGATCAAGGAAGACATCAAAGTGTCAAGTTAGAAAACTTCAAGTTGGAAGTGGAGTTCCACCCTGAAAAAAAAAAATGTCATCAAACATTTACAAATAAATAATAAAGAAAAAATATATATTTTTTTACTTACCAGAAATAGCAGTTGCTATGCAGAAAGTCCCTAATCTGCCTCTTCATCCTCCGCGGTGGATCTTCTTCCTCGTCCTACACTCGGTGTCTTCTTGTGAATGGGGCGCGCTGCCTTCTGGGAACTGTGTGTATCCCAGAGAGCAGCATGCACAGTAGGAAATGGGCAGTGAAGCCGCACGGCTTCACTGCCTGTTTCCCTTAATGAAGATTGCGGCGCCGGGAGCTGCCAGGATCGGCCTCAGAGGGGCTGACATTGCGGGTGAGTAGGACAGGTAAGTGTCCTTATTAAAAGTCAGCAGCTACAGTGTTTGTAGCTGCTGACTTTAAAAAAATAAAATAAATCGCCGATGGAACCCCCCTTTGAAGCAATATGCCTTGAAAACAGAAAATATACAACACAACAAATGAGGAACAAAGGGTCAGAAACTGGAGTCAACGGCTGTGATAGAAACTGTAAAGCCGTGTACACACGGTCGGTTTTACCAATGAAAACAGTCCAATGGACTGTTTTCATCGGACGAACCGATCGTGTATGGGCCCCATCTGTCTTTTTTCCATCGGTGTGAAAAAATAGAACATGTTTTAAATTTATCCGATGGGAAAAAAAACGATAGCAAAATCCGATTGTTTGTGTGGAAATCCATTTGATAAAAAACCCACGCATGCTTAGAATCAAGTCGATGCATGCTCAGAAGCATTGAACTTAATTTTTCTCGGCTCATCGGAGTGTTTTACGTCACCGCGTTTGAAACGGTCCATTTTTTGACTGATGTTGTTACATAGTTACATAGTTACATAGTTAGTCAGGTTGAAAAAAGACACAAGTCCATCCAGTTCAACCGTAAAAAAAAAAAAAAAAAAAAAAAATAAATAAAAATAAATAAATAAATAAACATATATCGTACAATCCCATATACCCAATTCTATACCCACAGTTGATCCAGAGGAAGGCAAAAAAAACCCAGAAGAGCATGATCCAATTTGCTACAGCAGGGGAAAAAATTCCTTCCTGATCCCCCGAGAGGCAATCGGATATTCCCTGGATCAACTTTACCTATAAATGTCAGTACCCAGTTATATTATGTACATTTAAGAAAGAATCCAGGCCCTTCTTAAAGCAATCTACTGAGCTGGCCAGAACCACCTCTGCAGGGAGTCTATTCCACATTTTCACAGCTCTTACTGTGAAAAAACCTTTCCGTATTTGGAGGTGAAATCTCTTTTCCTCTAGACGCAAAGAGTGCCCCCTTGTCCTTTGTGTTGACCGTAAAGTGAATAACTGAACACCAAGTTCACTATATGGACCCCTTATGTATTTGTACATGTTGATCATATCCCCCCTTAATCTCCTCTTCTCAAGAGAGAATAAATTCAGTTCCTCTAATCTCTCCTCATAGCTGAGCTCCTCCATGCCTCTTATCAGTTTGGTTGCCCTTCTCTGCACTTTCTCCAGTTCCCCAATATTCTTTTTGAGAACTGGGGCCCAAAACTGAACTGCATATTCCAGATGAGGTCTTACTAATGATTTGAACAGGGGCAAAATGATATCTCTCTCTCTGGAGACCATACCTCTCTTAATACAAGAAAGGACCTTGCTCGCTTTGGAAACCGCAGCTTGGCATTGCATGCCATTATTGAGCTTATGATCTACCAAAACCCCCAGATCCTTCTCCACTACGGATCTCCCCAGTTGTATTCCCCCTAGTATGTATGATGCATTCATATTCTTAGCCCCCAAGTGCATAACTTTACATTTATCAACATTAAACCTCATCTGCCACATAGTCGCCCAATTAGACAGAGCATTGAGGTCGGCTTGTAAATTGGCGACATCCTGTAAGGACGTTATTCCACTGCATAGCTTGGTGTCATCTGCAAAGACAGAAATGTTACTTTTGATCTCAGACCCAATATCATTTATAAACATATTAAAAAGTAAGGGTCCCAGCACTGAACCTTGGGGTACACCACTGATAACCTTGGACCATTCAGAGTAAGAATCATTAACCACTACTCTCTGAATTCTGTCTTTTAGCCAGTTTTCTATCCATTTACAAACTGATATTTCCAATCCTGTAGACTTTACCTTACACATGAGCCGTGTGTGGGGAACTGTATCGAACGCTTTTGCAAAATCCAAGTATACCACGTCCACTGCCACCCCTCTGTCCAAGGTCTTACTTACCTCTTCATAAAAAGAAATCAGGTTTGTTTGACAACTTCTGTCTTTCATGAATCCATGCTGTCTGTTGCTTAACCACTTCCTACCGGGTCATAGACATATGACGCCGGCAGGAACCCTCCCTCCCTCCGGGCGGACGTCATATGACGTCCTTTTTTCCCGGCCGTCTATGGGGCGCGCACACGCCGCCGGCGGCGCGCGCGCGCACCCGCGGCAACGCTCGTGACCCGGTGAGTGTGCCCGGCGGTCGCGATGTCCGCTGGGCACCCGCGATTGCCCACGATCACGGCAGAAGTGTGGATCTGTGTGTGTAAACACACAGATCCACCTCCTGTCAGAGGTGAGGAGACCGATGTGTGTTCCCAGTACAGAGGAACACAGATCGGTCTCCTCCCCTTGTGAGTCCCCTCCCCCTACAGTTACAATCACTCAATAGGGAACATATTAACCCCTTGATCGCCCCCTAGTGTTAACCCTTTCCCTGCCAGTCACATTTACACAGTAATTAGTGCAGTTTTATAGCACTAATCGCTGTATAAATGTGAATGGTCCCAAAAACGCGCCAATAGTGTCCGATGTGTCTGCCGCAATGTCACGGTCACAATAAAAATCGCAGATCGCCGCTATTACTAGTAAAAAAAATAAAAAAAATAAAAATGCCATAAATCTATCCCCTATTATGTAGACGCTATAACTTTTGCGCAAACCAATCAATATACGCTTATTGCAAAATAAATTACCAAAAATATGTAGAATACGTATCGGTCTAAACTTAGAAAAAAAATTGTTTTAAAAAAAAAAAAATTGTGATATTTATTAAATCAAAAAGTAAAAAATATTGCATTTTTTTCAAATATGTCGCTCTTCTTTTGTATATAGCACAAAAAATAAAAACCGCAGAGGTGATCAAATACCACCAAAAGAAAGCTCTATTTGTGGGGGAAAAAGGACGTCAATTTTGGTTAGGTTCAACGTCGCACGACCGCGCAATTGTCAGTTAAAGCAACGCAGTGCTGCATCGCAAAAAGTGCTCTGGTCAGGAAGGGGGTAAATTCTTCCAGGGCTGAAGTGGTTAAATAGTTTTTTTCCAGCAAGAACTCATCTATGTGGTCTTTTATTAATCTCTCCAGTATTTTCCCAACTATAGAAGTTAAACTAACAGGTCTATAGTTACTTGGTAAACACTTAATTCCCTTTTTAAATATAGGCACCACATTGGCCCTGCGCCAATCCAGTGGTACTATTCCTGTCATTAATGAGTCCCTAAAAATTAAATACAATGGCTTTGAAATTACAGAGCTCAATTCTTTTAGGATCCGTGGGTGTATGCCATCTGGTCCAGGTGCTTTATCCACCTTTATTCCATCTAAATATTTCTGGACCATATCACTTTTGAGCCATTGTGGATTTGGGGCTGTGTCACTACCACCCCCATTTTGGACATGAGCTCCCCCATGCTCCTTTGTATACACAGAACTGAAGAAAGTATTTAATAAATTAGCCTTCTCTTTGTCCCCAGTCACCCACTCTAGATTATTTTGTAAAGGGCCTACATGCTCAGACTTCACCTTTTTTACTATTAATATATTTGAAGAATTTTTTGGGGTTTGTCCTACTATCTTTTGCAATCTGTCGTTCATTTTGAATTTTTGCATCCTTGATTTCCTTTTTACATATCCTGTTATATTCTTTGTAACATTTAAATGACACTAGTGTTCCCTCATTTTTATATTTTTTAAAAGCTCTTTTCTTATAGTTTATAGCTTTTTTAACTTTGGCAGTGAGCCGCATAGGTTTTATTTTTAGCCTTTTAAACTTATTGCCCATGGGAATATACTTTGCAGTGAGTTCACAAACAGTCTTTTTGAAGAATTCCCATTTCTGTTCTGTGCCCATTGATGCCAATATTCCTTCCCAGTCTAAGTCCTGGAGAGCAGCACTCATCCTTGGAAAATTTGCTCTCTTGAAATTAAGTGTTTTTATCTTTCCTGTATGTGATTTTTGCTTACAACTAACATCAAATGAAATCATGTTATGGTCACTGCTACCCAGGTGTTCCTTTATCTGAACATTAGTAATACGCTCTGCATGGTTTGAGATTACCAGGTCCAACAGAGCATCATTCCTAGTTGGGGCCTCAATAAACTGGACCATAAAATTGTCCTGCAATAGGTTTATAAATTTTTGCCCTTTAACTGTCCCAGCAGTTCCATTACTCCAGTCAATTTCTGGGTAGTTAAAATCCCCCATTATTATCACCGTCCCAGCCCTTGCAGCCCTTTCCATCTGTGCAAGGAGCTGAGTCTCTAACTCCTCATTAACATTGGGTGGTCTATAACAAACTCCAATGATTAGCTTTGAACTACGCACATCTGTATGCAGTTCCACCCATAATGCTTCAGACTCATCACACTCTCCATCCACCAGGTCCTCTTTCACACTCGCTTTGAGATCACTTCTCACATAGAGACAGACCCCTCCACCCTTCCTTTTTACCCTGTCTTTCCGAAAGAGTGCATAGCCAGGAATATTAATAGCCCAGTCATGTGAGGAATGAAGCCAAGTTTCAGCAATACCGATTACATCATAGCTCTCCTCATGCACCAGAGCTTCCAACTCACCTATTTTGCTTGGCAGACTTCTGGCGTTGGTGAACAGACACTTTAATGCATTAATATTATTTGACCGGTCACATACTATCCTCTTGGGTGTTCCCAGATTGCAACTAGGACTTGCTACTATACTTACCTTGGGTTTATGTTCTTTGGTTACCCTACCACTAATGCCCCTAATACTACCCTTTAGAATATGTTCCCCGCTGACTCTTACTATCTCTGGACCCTCCCCCCTGTCACCTAGTTTAAAAACCCCTCTAACTTTTTGGCCATCCTTATTCCCAGCTGATCTGCACCCTCCTCATTTAGGTGCAGTCCGTCCCTTCTATAGTACTGGTTATCGACTGAGAAGTCGGCCCAGTCCTCCAGGAACCCAAACCCCTCCTTACTACACCAGCTCTTCAGCCACTTGTTCACTTCCCTAATCTCCCTCTGCCTTTCTGGTGTGGCTCGATGTACCGGTAGTATTCCCGAGAATACTACCTTGGAGGTCCTTTTCCTCAATTTAGCTCCTAAGTCCCTAAAATCGTTCTTTAGGACACTCCATCTGCCTCTGACTTTGTCATTGGTGCCAACGTGCACCATGACAGCTGGGTCTTCCCCAGCCCCTCCCAGTAATCTGTCCACCAGATCCGTGATGTGCCGAACCCGAGCGCCCGGTAGACAACATACAGTTCGGCGCTTCAGGTCTTTGTTACAGATTGCCCTCTCTGTCCTTCTAAGAATTGAGTCCCCTACCACCAGAATCTGTCTTTCCTTTCCCTTCGCTTCCCCCCCACTCTCACTGGAGGAGTTCTTCCCCTGGCAGCTAGGAGAGTCCCTCAGCTCCAGCAGTGCTGGTCCCGGACTGGTTTCACCAATGTCACTCAATGGAGCATACTTATTGGGATGCTCCAGCCCTGGATCGGCCTCCCTGGCACTTCGCCCTCTACCCTTCCTGACTGTCACTGTTGTGTGGGCAAGACTGATGGAAGACAGTTTCATCGAGTTTTCGATGGAAAAAAAACATCCGATTAGAATCCATAGGATATCCGATCGTGTGTACAGGGCTTAAGACATTGCCTAAAGGAAATGAGATTTACATACAGAAAAGCCAAATAAAAACCATCATTAACCCCTAAACGGGAAAAAACAAGGTTACAGGTGGCTAAATAAAAGCAATCATGGACTGTGGTTGACTGTATGAAAGTAATATTCAGTGATGAATAGTGATGAGCCGAACACCCCCGGGTTCGGTTCGCACCAGAACCCGCGAACGGACCGAAAGTTCGCACAAACTTTAGAACCCTATTAAATACAATGGATGCGAACGTTCGAAATCTAAAGTGCTAATTATAACGACTATTATGCATGTTATTGTCCTAAAAAGGGTTTCGGAACCCGGGTTCTGCACCAGGGGACATGTATCAATGCAAAAAGAAGTTTTAAAAACAGCCGTTTTTTTGGAGCAGTCATTTTAATGATGCATAAAGTGAAAAAAAAAAGTCAAATATTCCTTTAAATATCGTACCTGGGGGGTGTCTAAAGTATGCCTGTGAAGTGCCACGTGTTTCCCGTGTTTAGAACTGTCCCTGCACAAAATTACATTTCTAAAGGAAAAAAAGCCATTTAAAACTGCTTGCGGCTTTAATGTAATGTCTGGTCCCGGTAATATGGATGAAAATCTTTAAGAAAAATGGCATAGCTACCCCATCACACACCCCCACCCCACCTACCCCAGCCCATTACCAGCCCCTTTGGGTCTTGTATGGATATTAAGGGGAACCCCGCACACAAAATAAAAAAGGCCCTATATACTCTGAACAGCCGTATACAGGCGGTGCATACAAGACAGGGACTGTAGGTTTGTTCTTATGTAGAATCTGTTTGTAATTTTAAACAGGTACATTGTTTAAGTGTAGCTCCAGCCAAAAAATATATTTTTAAGCTTTATGGAAAACATAGGGAAGGGTTATCACCCCTGTAACATTTGTTTTGCTGTCTGTGCAGTGTGCACCTGTTCAGAACAGTTCACCTCACTTTCCGTCCTAATGACAAATGTTTTTTGAAAATTTGGGGTTTTTATTGAAACAAGAATTGGTGATAAAGCATCAGTGGAGAGGAGACACCTTTTTTCCCATATTAAATCTTACAGGGGAGAATTTGTCTTCCTAGGGGTAGATTTCCTCTCACTTCCTGTTGTATCCTTCCGTTTGCAAGGAGGAGTCGTTTGTAAGTTGGATGTTTGAAAGTAGGGGCCTGCCGTATATACTCAGCTGAAATTTGCCCCTTACATGTTGGTGTTGCCACAACACTGTGAGCCCTCACAGTTACTCTTGGTGGGCGCATTAATGGGCCCTGCTGTGAATTATTAGATCAAGAATTGTAATTGCATGACCCTGTTGAACAGGGGCTGAAAAATTGGGCCTTTGGTGGTGGTGGTGGTGTTGACACAACACTGTAAGGCCTCACAGTTAGTCTTGGTGGGCGCAGGAATGGGCCCTGCTGTGAATTATTAGATCAAGAATTGTAATTACATGCCCCTGTTAAACAGGGGCATAAAAATTGGGCCTTAGGCACTGGTGCCACAACACTGCAACCCCTCACAGATACTGTACTTGGAGCACAGCAATAAGACCTGTTGCAAAGTATTGCATCAAAAATTGTAATTAAACGCCCCTGTTAAACAGGGGCTGAAAAATTGGGCCTAAGCCACTGGTGCTGGTGCCACGACACTGCAACCTCTCCCAGATACTCTAGTTGGAGTGCAGGAATGAACCCTGCTGCAAAGCATTGCATAAACAATTGTAATAACACGCCCCTGTTAAACAGGGGCTGAAAAATTGGGCCTTAGCCACTGGTGGCGGCACCCAGAAACAAAAATGTTCTTCCAAGCTATCATCATCAATCGGATCATTGAGGAGGAGGAGGATAGTCAGTCAACATAACAGGACAGTCTCTCAGCATCAGCATCAGTCTTGAAGGGATGTGACATTTGAAAATAAATTAGTCTGTTATATCAGCTTCAGGTATTTGGTAGCTGGTGGTGATCCAAGACTGGTTCATCTTTATGAAGGTCAGTCGATCAACAGAGTCGGTGGACAGGAGCACCCTGTGATCTGTGCCAAATCCTCCAGCAGCACTGAATGTGCGTTCTGAAAGAACGCTGGATGCAGGACAGGCCAGTAGCTCAATTGCATACTGTGCAAGCTCTGGCCAGTGATCCATCCTCAAGACCCAGTAAGCCAGAGGATTTTCGGTGGGGAAGGTGTCCAAGTCTGACCTTGCCCCTAGGTATTCCTGCACCATGTATATCAGACGCTGGCGATGGTTGCTGGAACCGATCATACCTTGGGGCTGCGGACTAAAGAATTGTCTGAACGCATCGGTCAGACGGCCACCTTCCCCACCGCTCCTTCTTTGACTGACCGAAGCCTCAGCAACTCGTTGTCCAGGACCAGGAGTTTGTAACCTCCCAGTCTCTGGGAACGCGTTGCATAGACCTTTCTGCAAGGCCTCCCGGAGTTGTCTCATCCTCTGCTCCCTCTGCGACGGTAAGATAAGGTCCGCAACCTTACCCTTGTACCGTGGATCAAGGAGAGTGGCCAGCCAGTAATGGTCCCTCTCCTTGATCCGAAGAATACGAGGATCCTTCCGCAGACTTTGCAGGATCAGGGAGGCCATGCAGCGTAGGTTAGCTGAGGCATTCGGCCTGGAGTCCTCTGGGTCACTAAGGACGACATGATCCGCAGCCACCTCCTCCCAGCCACGTACAAGTCCACTGGTTTCTTGGAACTGTAAATCATCCCTAAAAGACTGCTGCTGATGATGCTGAGTGCCAGGCTCCACCTCCATGCTGACACAATCCTCCTCCTCCTCCTCCTCCTCCTCCTCTTCTTCCTGTGCGATGGGTGGGACAGAAGGAACACTGTCTGGGTAAAGGGGGCCTTGAGAGGCAAGGAAGTCCTCCTCTTCCTGCCTCTGTTCTGCCTCAAGTGCCCTGTCCATTATTCCACGCAGCGTATGTTCCAACAGGTGGACAAGAGGTACAATGTCACTGATGCATGCACTGTCACTGCTCACCATCCTCGTGGCCTCCTCAAATGGTGCCAGGACAGTGCATGCATCCCTGATCATGCCCTACTGGCGTGGTGAAAAAAAAACGAGCTCCCCTGACCCTGTCCTGGTGCCGTAGTCACACAGGTACTCATTGATGGCCCTCTGCTGCGTGTGCAGCCGCTGCAGCATGGCCAACGTTGAGTTCCACCTGGTGGACATGTCACATATAAGGCGGTTCTTGGGCAGGTTCAACTCCTTTTGCAGCTCAGCCAGGCGAGCACTGGCATTATAAGATCTGCGGAAATGCACACAGACTTTCCTGGCCTGCCTCAGGACATCCTGTAAGCCCGGGTACCTGCCCAAGAACCGCTGCACCACCAGGTTAAGGACGTGAGCCACACAGGGCACATGGGTCAGTTGTTCCTGTCGGAGAGCGGAGAGGAGGTTGGTGCCATTGTCGCAAACTACCATTCCTGGCTTAAGCTGGCGTGGCGTCAACCACCTCTCGGCTTGCCCCTGCAGAGCAGACAGAACCTCTGCCCCAGTGTGGCTCCTGTACCCCAAACACACCAGCTTAAGCACGGCATGGCATCTTTTTGCCTGCGTACTTGCGTAGCCCCTTGAACGCCTACGGAGCACCGCTGGTTCCGAGGACAAAGCACAGGAAGAGGCCACGGAGGAAGAAGAAGAGGAGGGGGTGGAGGACAGAGGTGTGTCACAACCAGTAGTAGCATTTTGGAGGCGTGGTGGTGGAACAACCTCCAACACTACTGCACCTTGTCCTGCATCCTTCCCAGCTGCCAAAAGAGTGACCCAATGGGCCGTGAAAGAAAGGTAACGTCCCTGTCCATGCCTGCTAAACCATGAGTCAGCGGTAATATGCACCCTACCGCTGACCGCCCTGTCCAGCGAGGCCAAGACATTGCCTTCCACATGCCGGTAGAGAGCCGGAATCGCCTTCCGTGAGAAAAAATGGCGTTTGGGAACCTGCCACTGAGGAACCGCACATTGCACAAACTCATGGAAGGGGGCAGAGTCTACCAACTGAAAAGGCAGCAGTTAAAGCGCTAGCAATTTAGCCAAGCTAGCATTCAACCACTGGGCATGTGGATGGCTGGAAGTGAACTTCTTTCGACGGTCCAGCAGCTGGGGCAGGGAAATTTGCCTGCTAGAATCGGACGTCGGTGTACTGCTAGCAGAGTGCCTGCAAGTACTTGGCTGTGACACACCTAATTCTACACCTTCATTCCTCTCAGAGCAGGTTTCAGAGAGGACTGAAGGTATAGTGGGGTTGGAGATCCCAGCTGATGTGGTGCAAGAAGAGGTCAGCTTTGTTCTTTGGTGTGGGTCTTTAAGGTAGGCTTGCCAACGAGCTGCATGGCAGGTCAACATATGTCTGGTCAAGCATGTGGTGCCCAAGCGGGTGATGTTTTGGCCACGCGATATACGCTTGAGACATATGTTGCAAACAGCAGCTGTGCGATCTGATGCACTCGACTCAAAAAAGGCCCACAGCAAAGAACTTTTTGAATAACGGGCAGAGGCAGCGCCCTGCACAGGCGGAGCTCTGCGGTGTGATTCCGTCGGTGTGCTGCCCCCCGAGGGCATCCTGCCTCGTTGGAGATGTGCCTCCTCCTCATCCTCCTCCTCCTCCTAGGCACCCAGGTGGAGTCAGTGATCTCATCATCCCCTCCCTCCTCATCACTGGAGCCAATCTGGCAGTATGCTGCAGCTGCTGGAACATGACTGCCAGATTGGTGTCCTTTTTGAGCATCCCCTCTCTCTGCTCTCACACTACTGCCTTCCTCTAGCTGGGTATCATCATCAGACCCTTCGAAACGCTGGGCATCCTCCTGGAGCATGTACCCAACACTGTGCTCAAACAGTTCGGGGGACTCCTCAGGAGGACATGGTTGGTCTAGGGAAGGAGTGACTGATGATGACATTGATACCAGGGAAGAGGACGCTTTGGCAGCTGCTTTGCCAATACCCTGAGCCTGGGTGAGAGAGGATGAGGAGGATGAGGAGGGCTTGGTCATCCACTCTACCAAGTCTTCGGCATGATGCGGCTCAACACGTCCAGCTGCCGAAAAGAAGGACAAGCGCGTCCCATGGCCACGTGCTGATGGCGATGCACCGCGTCCACGACCAGCACTGTTGTCTCTAGACACAGAGCCTGCTTGCCCTCTTTTATTGGCTCCTGACTGTCTGCCTCTCCTTGTTTGCCTTCCAGACATTCTAATGGCCTGCAGGGAAATGGGAAAAGCAGCAATACAGGCTAAGTTAAGGTGTAATATGGTCAGGAGGCACACTCCGCCCGCTGTAAGTGCCGCAAAATCCTGTTGGTGTAACACACCAGGAAAAAGAAGCAATACAGGCTAAGTTCAGGTGTAATATGGTCAGGAGGCACACTCCGCCCGCTGTAAGTGCCGCAAAATCCTGTTGGTGTAACACACCAGGAAAAAGCAGCAATACAGGCTAAGTTAAGGTGTAATATGGTCAGGAGGTACACTCCGCCCACTGTAAGTGCCGCAAAATCCTGTTGGTGTAACACACCAGGAAAAAGCAGCAATACAGGCTACGTTTAGGTGTAATATGGTCAGGAGGCACACTCTGCCCGCTGTTAGTGCCGCAAAATCCTGTTGGTGTAACACACCTGGAAAAAGCAGCAATACAGGCTAAGTTCAGGTGTAATATGGTCAGGAGGCACACTCCGCCCGCTGTAAGTGCCGCAAAATCCTGTTGGTGTAACACACCAGGAAAAAGCAGCAATACGGGCTAACTTCAGGTGTATAATGTGCAGGAGGCTTAGCAACAATGACACTGACACTGTCCCCTGCCTATCCTTCTCTCTCCCTGCACACAAGGTTTATCAAAGTATATGACACTGACACTCTCCCTGCCTATCCTTCTCTCTCCCTGCACACAAGGTTTAGCAAAGAATATGACACTGACACTGTCCCCTGCCTATCCTTCTCTCTCCCTGCACACAAGGTTTATCAAAGTATATGACACTGACACTCTCCCTGCCTATCCTTCTCTCTCCCTACACACAAGGTTTAGCAAAGAATATGACACTGACACTCTCCCTGCCTATCCTTCTCTGTCCCTACACACAAGGTTTAGCAAAAAATAGATTTGACAAGATTTGACACTGTCCCTGCCTATCCTTCACTTTCCCTGCTCCGGAACACACTACACGAGGCCGCCGCGCTGGCGGCCTTTTATAGTGTGGGGCGTGTACTAAACCCCCTCAGCTATAATTGCCCACAGGCATCCTGCCTGTGGCCAATCATTGCTCTCCTCACTGCCGGCGCTGTGATTGGCCAAGCATGCAGGGTCACAGTGCATGCTTGGCCAATCACAGCGCCGGGATTACACTGCAATGGCGCAGTGTATTGTGGGCCGTTCGCGTCACTCGAATTTGGCGCGAACGGCCCAAATCGTTCGTTGTTCGCCGAACGCTGCGAACAGCCGATGTTCGAGTCGAACCTATGTTCGACTCGAACACCGAGCTCATCCCTAGTGATGAATCACAAATCTGCATTGGGCAGGGTGATGATGCTGTTTGTTTGGTTCCGTTCCAATTAAATGTGTGAAGACGACCGCCTGAAGAAAACATGCAAATTTCCACAATCATTGATGATATGGGGTTGCATGTCAGGTTAAGGTATGGGGAAGATGACAGTAATTAAAGGGGTTGTAAAGGCAGAAGATTTTTTTATCTTAATGCATTCTATGCATTAAAATAAAAAGCCTTCTTTGTGCGGCAGCTGTCCCAGCCTAGTACTTACCTGAGGGTCCTCTCTGTCCAGCGATGTCCACGAGTGTCTCAGCCATCTGAGATTCTCCTTCCTGATGGGCTGAGATACAGCAGTGGCACCATTGGCCCCCAACTGCTGTCAATCAAAGTCAGCTAGCCAATCAGGGGAGAAAGGGGGTGGGGCCGGGTCGCGGCCCCATGTCTGAATGGACACACAGAGCTGTGATTCAGCTTGGTTGCCACCATAGCAAGCTGCTTGCTGTAGGGGCACTCATCAGGAGGGAGCGGCCAGGAGCACAGAAGAGGGACCCGAGAAGAGGAGGATCCGGGCTGCTCTTTGCAAATCCACTGCAACAGAGCAGATAAGTATAACATGTTTGTAGCGGCCTCCTCTCTCTCCTCTCTTCTCTCTCAGTTCTTCTGGCTCTGGCTTTTGTCTAGGGGTACCTCTGAGGAGAGAGTGCGGGGTCACCACGCCAAGTTCCCACTGCAGGTGTGTGTGTGTAGTGGGAGACAATTCTCTTTTACTTTCGGGTCGGTGTTCTGCATCTGGAGCCTCCTCCTGGTTTCTTGAACAGTGTCTGCCAGTAAATGAGCCCCACACCACTAAAGTCCAACACTCCTTTATTCTTCTCAATGTAAAAGCGAACACAATCAGTTGGACTCCCTCAATGAACAGAACAGACAGGGGGTGTGGATGCGAGTAGGCCCAGGCACAGTGAACTCTCCTACTTCCTTCCCAGAAGTAGATTTCTGCTCCCAATCGAGGAAGACATCCCTCCCGGCGGTCTCCGGAGGCTCATCCGTCACTGGCAATTTGCTTCACCAGGTCTTCAGGTAAGTACCCCCTCCGGTCCCTTACGCCACTGGATTCGGGTACCCACTCCCGGGGTCCCCTAGGAAGTTCCTCCCTCGTGGGGCCTTAATCCGGGACCCTCAGTCCCGGACCGCCATCCAAGTACCTCACCCCAGGCTAAAGGTGCCTGGGATGGAACACGACCTCTGAACGTCCTCCAGGCCTAGGCCGCCTAGAGGACCGACACGAACCACCGCCCTCAGGCTGAAGGTGCCCGGGACTCGACTCCCGCCACCAAAAATGGCCGCACCCCTTATACCCTCTCCCAGCAAGCACGGCGGGTTCCCCGCCCCACCATACAACCGCTGAGAGAGGCCAAAAAGAGGTATGACACTGCAATTATGGCTCAACCCCGGGCCCAAAGTGACAGCGCCACCCGGTGGGCCCCAGGGAACCATACATTACAGTTTCCCCACCAGATTCAAACAGAAAAGCACATACCCGCTACATGTTTGTTATTTTTATAGGAAAAAAAAAACAAGACTTTACCTTCACTTTAACTCTTCAATAAATGCAAGTTTATATTGAGATTTTGGACACTTTTCCTATTCCATCAATTGAAAGGATGTTTGGTGATGATGACATAATTTTTCAGGATGTAATCTGGTGCAGATGTTTGTTTTAGAACTGCAAAGTACATTGTGATTCCATAATATTTTCCTCAGAATTGAGTGATTCCATATTTTTTTCCCTCTGCTTGATCTGCAAAAACAGTTGCAACTGACTAAAGTTTTCTTTTCTTTTTTTTCCTTTTTTAAGTGTTTCTTAAAGCCAGAAGGATGGAATGTTAAATGAAAATAGTTTTGAGGCATGTCTGTAGTTAGTTTTTTTTTTACACAATTAAACAATTCAATGAACGTTTCCCAAGAGTGGTGATTCCATACTTTTTGCAAGGGGTTGTACATATGTATGAAAAAAATACCAGTCCAGAAAGAAAGTATGCATGGAGCTACAGCTGTTAGGGTAGAATAAAGATATCTGAAAAACAAAATGAATTTTTAAAGGACTGTGTCCGCCCCCTCCCCAAGTCACATCCAATATAGAAGGCTGCATGGTGCCATCATGAGTCAACCTAAACAAAGCCTTTTGGAGCTTGAACTGGAATCCTTAGCCTTGTGACAGTTACAGCAACAGAGATGAAAATGTCAGACTTCTTTTGGATTCCAGAGACATCCACAAAGCAATCAAACAACAGCATTTCTCCATTCTTACACTAGATGATTATTATTATTATTAAGGTATATGGCTCCTGGCAGGTCAGTCTGGATGAATAGTCATCACTTGTGAACACATTCAGTGCACCTTGGAGACAGCACAAATTTAATTAGCTACCATTGTCAACCTTCTAGTTAGGTATTTTAGCAAAACAAATAAAAAAATAAAGTGGACATTTTTTTGCAAACACATCAGAAATATTTTTGCACCAAATTTGAATCTGCAAGTGTAATACATACATGTTTTTAACATCTTTCGAAGATCACAGTACTGCCTCTGATAATCTTTTATGATTTTTCCTCATTCTCCCAGGCATCAACTTCTACTTCTGGGACTGAAAGGCTGGCTCAGAGATGACAATATCATGTATAACCTGGTAACTCTGTAGCTCTTTCCTGTGTTTACAAATGTCTGACAAAAAATCTACATAATGCTGCAGCCTCTCAACTTTGACTTGCTAGAAAGTTACAGTTTAATGGTGATCAATGAGGGTGAGGAGACTAAGGAAATGCTTACCTGCAGCAGACTGATGACTTTGTCTCAGCCTGGATGACATAGGCATGCGCAGAGGGTGTGCCGGGGGTGCCTGGACATACCCTAATCACCCTGTACGGTACAGATTTCCCCTGCTGATTTTTCATCAAGCCACCCAATGGGGCTCCCAAAAAAAGTTGTAAAAAATAATACAAATGTAGCGCCCTTTTACTTTCAGGGGAGCTAGGTACCTAAGTTTAGGGGTTGATCTGGGTTGGTAGCCAGGCCCAGATCACTTCAATTGTTAGGTTTTGTTCTTCTGCTTTTGCCAAGTGGTGTTGCTGGTGTACAGTTCCCTGTGGCCTGTAGGTGGCGCTGCCATAACAGGTCAGGGTTGAACCACTGGTGACATTGCTGTACCTTTGGGTGTCCTCTCCAGGCAGCTGTACAGGGGCGTGGTCGGCACGCTGTGCATGCTGGGAGAGGATACAAAAGGGGCGGACGCCATCTTAGCGGGGAGAAGGAGGGGTACTGAGGAGCAGTACCGCCTGCGTCTCGTGGCCCTCCAGGCCATGGGAGCGCACAGGGGAAGATCAGTCTCGGGCACCTTTAGCCTGGGGTTGCAACTTTTCTTGTAGGCCCAGCACCTTTAGCTGGCCTACCATCTAAAGAGGAATTCCAGGGCACTCGAGGGTGACCCGTTCTGGAGAGGGAGCCAGGGTTACCGGTGAAGGAAGTCACCACCTCGGACGAGGCCTGGTCACCTACAGAGGGATTCCACAAGTCCGCCACAGGCATTGTAGCATGGTTCAACTTGCACCTAGGTCCTTATGCTACAAGTGCTGGGAAGTTCGAAACTAGGCAAACGGGTACCGATCGTATCCCTAGGACAGTAAAGTAAAGTTCGTGCATCACTCTGGCTGCTAGGACCATGAGAGGGAACTATCCGGGTGAGCAGAGTCCACTTGGGATTGAGTGGTGATGTTAAGTGGCTGAACCTACCTCCTGTTATTCTATTCTTCACCTTCAACTTTCCTGTCCGGTTTCAAGCATAAAGAAAATAAACCTTCAGCCATTGAGGTTTAACCTTGTCTGGACATTGGCCTTATTGATACACAAGCAACATACTTTTTCCTACACTCTAGGGAAAGGAACCAGCCTAGAGGATGTAACTCACTGCGGAACCCAACAACTGTGAACACCGCTCAACCTCTTCAAAGAGGAGGGTATGGCATATAGCACGGTGTGCCTTGTCTTACAAGTAAGCCAGGTGAGAAAAAGGTCCGTGTGCTACACGTGGGGGCTCGAGTCCGGGATTCTGTAGCTACAACCCCCCAGAGGTTGGACTATTTTTCGGCCATTGTGAAAGTTGAACTGCGCCACATTTTATTGAAGAAAATGGAGGTACAGGTGTCACATACCTGGTAGGAGTCTGAGATGATGAGGTCGGCCTCTCTTGTATCTCCGGCCCAAGCCCCACTGGAGGTGGAACAGATGGTGGCAAGGGTCAGGAGGAACACGAGTGCCTGTACGTGTTGTGTGCAGAACTGGTACGTAGAGTTGCAGGCGTGGAAGTTCGGGCAGAGCAGCCAGTAAGGAGCTGGACTCAGGGAATCTGAGATGGAAGACAGCCAGCGCAGGCACTTGAAGACTGCGTAGAGCCAAGCAGGAGACAGGAGCGAGGTCACAAGGATAGCCAGGTTCAGTAGCAGGCGGGCAGCGAGGTAACAAGACATTAAGCAGAAGCAGGTCAGATGGAAGTCGGGATCAGGAACCAGTAATCGGAGGTAATCAGAGTCCAGAGACAGGGTCGAGGAAAGCCAAGTTCAGCAACAGGTATCAAGCAGAGATTTAAACAGGATTCAGGATATCAGGACACAGCTGAAAACCAGTCAGCACTGTTCAGGAGTCAGGGCACCCTTTAAATAGGCCGTCTGGCGCCAACTAGGGCTAGGGGCGCGCTCCTGTGCGTGCACGCAGTGTGATGCGCACGCGCATGCGCATTAGCGCACATAGGAACCTGTCGTTGCCCGTGAGCGCGCGCATGTGTGCGCACAGAACGTATTCTGACAGTTCTCTTACAACAGGACTCTGTTTGAGTTTTTTCTAGGTGCGTAGTTCGTGGGCGTGTTCAGAACTAGGAAAAGCCCGCAAGCTGCGTTCAGGAAGAAAAAAGGGGAGGAGCCCCCGCCAAGTGTGTGTTGCACGTGGTGTCTTTAGCGCCAAAGGGACAGTACGAGCCAAACCAGTGAAGAAGAAGCAACATGTCCGCTGCTACTCCATGGATTCCTCTTCCACCGGGACCCCGTATGTTCCTGACTACCTCAACCATGGATATCGCTTCTCTTACTGCGCCCCTGACGGATACAGGGATCCGGCTCAAGACCTGGGGCCGCTTTGCGCTCTATACCTGCCGGGATGCGGAGGCCCTGGGCGTGCTCTGTCCCAAGTGCCAGGGACTGGCAGTGCAGATACGGCCATTCGAAAGATGCCTGACCTGTGGAGAGTTCTTGTTTGAAGTGGAACAACCCACCGAATCGCCCCGAGTTTTCCAGGTCAACTTCCTTACGGGGATAGTTACTTCTGAGGAAGGGAAACACGCCCCCGTGGCCGGGCCCACGAGCATCACTACGGCTGCAGTGAACATGGAAGATTAAGTTCCAGGCACCGCAGAGCCAGTGACGGATGTTAAAGCAGATGCTGTCTCCGTCACTACCGAGACGTCTATCCCGCCTGCTAAAAGGAAGGTGGGCTACATGAAGGCCTCCCGCGGCTGCGGTCAAGGTCCACCCCAGTGCCTACCCGAACCAGAGCTCCAACCCGGAGGGATCTCTAGGAGAAAGGACGGTAAGGAGGCTGGGGGAACTGTTACAAGTTTGCCGGGGAAGGGAGAGACACTCGTACCCCATAACAGGGATGGGTGGACAGCCAGCCCACGGGAACTTTTGTCCTCAGAAGGCAGTATGTCAGCACCCACTAGGAACTATCTGCCGGCGGAGGAGTGTAATACTTCCGACCTGGACTCGTGGGGGATGATGTCGAGGTGGATGAGTTGTTCATCAAGAAGGGTTGAGACAGAATTCCGTTACCCTCACTCAGAGACACTAGAGAGGTATCACCCATGGACTCAGGGGAAACTACACCCCGGGTGGAGACCCCTGCACATGAGGAAGGAATTGTTCCCGCATCACCAGCGCCTGCTACTACCGCTGGACGTATATCTCTGCGGGCACCTTTGCCGAAGCTTGAGGCAGTGAAAGTGCCTAGATCTCCGGATGCAATTGTCCTGTCTGGTAGAGGAGGCCGCGCAACCCTTCCGCCTATTTCTAGGTTGCAGCGTCTTCTTAACTAGAAAGTGGCCACCAAATATGGCTGGGAATATCCCTATGTTCCTAGGGAGCTTCTATTTGAAATTGAGGCTTACCGTGAAAGGTGGTATGCTGACTTTGTGTGGGACTACTTGAAAGTACCGGCAACCCGCAGATACTTTGTGAGTTCAGCTGCTAAGGCGGACCCTTTCAAGGGATGTCGGGAAGAATGGACTTATGGTCGGCACATACACGCAGACCGAGTGGTAATTTGCAATAAAGAGCGAGAAGATGCTGTGTACTCTATTGAAACTTTTAATTGCAAATTGGAAACTTCTTGTCTTGCCGGATCCTCACTACTACCTCTAGAGTGGGAACTTGTGTTTTCTTTTTGTCGCCTACTCTGGAGATTGCTCCAAAACTTTAAATAACTTTGCCCTCCATTTTTTGTGCTAATCTACTCGGCTGAGGATAAGGAGAGCTGTTGCTGTTTGTTCTCTCCATCTACAGCGCCTCAAAGAACTAAAATTTGGGGTAGATAAGTTAGGGCCAAAGTTGAAGACTCGCCGTGTCCAAGTGGAGAGGTGTCTGATACCTGGCAGCCATTTCTATTGGAACAAGAATTGGTAGTAATGACTTGGCACTGCCACCAGATGGTAGTGGTCTGCAGAACTTTTCGTGGTCTCTTATTTGAAGAAAAGCCTTATAGCATATACTAGGCTTAGTATGTGTAATTCTTAGTGAAGGAAGTTATCTTCTTCAGGGTAGATAGCTTACTTCTTGTACATAGAGCATAGGTAGGATGTTTTATTGCATATGTATGTTGTTATTTTTTTGTCTCCCTCTGCAGGGGAATCTATTAGCAACCGCCGGAGAATGGGTGGAGTAGTCAGTTAGAGGGGGGTGTTATTGATAATGTGTTTTTTTTTTGTGTGTTGTAAATATGACATTGAGAATGAGATGTCTAAAATGTTGTACTCTTCGTTCCCTTGCTCTTTTCTTCTTGTCACTTTCCAATATTTTGGTTCAGGCACGAATTTCAAATTTGTACATAGGTTCAGGAATAAATTCTCACCTGCTCAGGCTTGAGAGGGTTCGAGTTTATTTCAGACACTGGGGACAGTGTCTATTTTAGAGGGGGGTGTATGTAGCACCCTTTTACTTTCAGGGGAGCTAGGTACCTAAATTTAGGGGTTGATCTGGGTTGGTAGCCAGGCCCAGATCACTTCAATTGTTAGGTTTTGTTCGTCTGCTTTTGTCAAGTGGTGTTGCTGGTATACAGTTCCCTGCGGCCTGTAGCTGCCATAACAGGTCAGGGTTGAACCGCTGGTGACATTGCTGTACCTTTGGGTGTCCTCTCCAGGCAGCTGTACGGGGGCGTGGTCGGCCCGCTGTGCATGCTGGGAGAGGATACAAAAGGGGTGGACGCCATCTTAGCGGGGAGAAGGGAGAAGGAGGGGTAATGAGGAGCAGTACCGCCTGCGTCTCGTGGCCCTCCAGGCCATGGGAGTGCGCAGGGGAAGATCAGTCTCTGACACCTTTAGCCTGTGGCCGCAACTTTTCTTGTAGGCCCAGCACCTTTAGCTGGCCTACCATCTAAAGAGGAATTCCAGGGCACTCGAGGGTGACCCGTTCTGGAGAGGGAGCCAGGGTTACCGGTGAAGGAAGTCACCACCTCGGATGAGGCCTGGTCACCTACAGAGGGATTCCACAAGTCCGCCACAGGCATTGTAGCGTGCTTCAACTTGCACCTAGGTCCTTATGCTACAAGTGCTGGGAAGTTTGGAACTAGGCAAACGGGTTCCGATCGTATGCCCTAGGACAGTAAAGTAAAGTTTGTGCATCACTCCGGCTGCTAGGACCGTGAGAGGGAACTATCCGGGTGAGCAGAGTCCTCTTGGGATTGAGTGTTTTTTTTTTGTATGTTATCTCTTTATTTATCAGTTTTATAGGCAATTTACAGCATATCAAATCGGTGTCTCCACCTTACGCTTCAATTTTATGTCAATCAAACATATACCTTCCCGCCCCCTCCCCCTAAAAAAATAAAATAAAATCCTACCCCACCTCTCTCTCTCTCTCCCCCCTCTTCTCCCCCCCCCATTTGCCTCCAGTAGCAATCAGACCATCCCCTTCTTCCCTTCACGGAGCCCTACCTCCTATTTCCCCCACTTCTCTTAGCACTCCAATAACATTTTATATTCCCCCGTCCTTTTAAACTCTATCCACTTCCCCCATACTTCGTTATATATTTCTATAAAGTCTTCCCTTCTATGTAATGTTTCCTCTATTGATCTTAGCCAATCTATTTTAGCTACCCACTCTTTCATTGCGGGGGCTTCAGGGTTTTTCCATCGTCTTGGGATCAGACTTTTAGCTGCGTTCAGGAGGTGTGGCACCAGGGAATTTTTGTATTGTGCTGTCTTTTTGTCTGTGTCATGAAATAAACATTTCCACGGGTCTTTCTGAATCTGTTCCCCTGCTATTTGATATATGTTCTCTATTATTCTCTCCCAGTAAGGCTGAATCTTCCCACACTCCCACCATAAATGTGCAAAAGTGCCCCACAGCCCCTCCAACACGTTGGTGAAATCTCTGCCCTCACCCTATTTGCTCTCTGCGGAGTCACATACCACTGTGCCAATAATTTGTAACACATCTCTATCGTCTTGACATCACTGGAAGTAAAGCAGGCAATCTTAAGGATCTTATTCCTATGTTTTTCCCCCTGTAAGACCCCTATTTCTTCCTCCCATTTTCCCAAATAGGGGGGATGTTTAGGTCCTATTTCTTCCATCAATATTTTATAAATTTTGGATACACTCTGCCTCAGGCACCAGGGGGAGGAGAGGAGTCTCTCAATTGAGTTCATCTCCCACTTTCCCCGCAGTGGCCGGGGGAGTGTTTGTGCAAAGTGCTGTATTTGTGCATTTCTCCACCTATCCAGTGTTCTGCCCCCCATTTTTGTGTTAGCTCTGTGAAGGTGCATAGCCTATTTCCCATCATCACATCTTGTAGTAGTATTTCATCTTTCTTTGACCATCTAGTAAAATATAAGTGCTCATCTTTCCCCAGTTTAAAATACTGTAGCTTGTGTCTAATAAAGAAATTAGAGGTGAATTGTGTTGCCAGTGATATAATCTACTCAGTTCGTCCCATGTCATAAAAGTGTGTTTAGTTAATGGATTTGTGTTTTTTGCCAGTTCCCGATACTGTCGTGGGATCCATACCCTCTTCCCTAAATCTACTTGGCTTTGTGCTTCTTCAATTTCCACCCAACTCTTTCCCTCCTTGTTGTGTATCCAACCTGTTATCCGTGAAATGACGATTGCGTGAGAATACTTCCTGAAGTCTGGAGCTGCTAACCCCCCTAGTTTTTTCCCTTTTACCAATGTTGCATAAGAAATTCTAGGGTGCTTGTGTTTCCAAATATATCTCAACGCTAAGGTGATTAACTTCGCAAAAAATTCCTGAGGGACTCTTATTGGAAACATTTAAAATATGTATGTTAATTTGGGCAGGATAATCATTTTTAAGGCATTTATCTTCCCTAACCAGGACAGGGGTTTATATCTTAGATAATTAAGTTGATCTTTTACCTTATTTAATATGGGAATGTAGTTTGCCACAAACAAGGACTCCCATGACGCTGTTAGCTTTACCCCCAAATATCCCAGTTCCTCCTTGCACCAGGCAAAGGGGGGAGAGGGCTGGATTGCCCTCTGCTCCTTTTTTGCCAAGGTTATGTTTAAGATCTCGGATTTTGATATATTGATCTTAAAATTTGACATTTTCCTATATCTACTTAATTCCTTCAGTATGATAGGTATAGTTGTCCTAGGATTGGAGATAAAAAATAACACGTCGTCAGCGTATGCGGCGACCTTATACTCCCTATCCCCCACTCTCACTCCTTTTATGTCCCTATTTTCCCAGATTGCAGCCAATAATGGTTCCAGTGCTAATACGAAACAGCATCGGTGACAGGGGGCAACCCTGCCTTGTGCCGTTGAATAATTCCAGGGGGGGGGTAGAATTCCATTTATCCTAATTTTAGCTGTTGGATGAAAATAAAAAGCAGATATCCATCGCATCATCTTTTCTCCAATTCCCAGAAATCTCAGTGTTCCCAACATGAAGCCCCAGTCCACTCTGTCGAAGGCCTTTTCGGCATCAACCGACAGAAATACGACTGGGGCCCCACTCTCCCTCGCCTCATGCATTAAAAGCAAGGTCTTAAGGGAGTTACCCTTCCCCTCCCTCCCTGATACAAACCCGACCTGATCACTTTGAATCCATTGAGGTAATAGAGACTTTAGTCTTCCTGCGATTATTTTTGAGAAAATCTTTATGTCGGTATTTATTAGCGATATTGGTCTATAACTTTCCGTTGCCATTGGATCTTTGCCCTCCTTTAGAATTAGGGTTATATGGGCCATCAAAGCTTCTTCTCATGGATTCTCACCTTCCGCTAGTGCGTTAAAGTATATGCATAATTTAGGGACCAATAGTTTTTGAAACTTTTTATAGTACATGATTGAGTACCCGTCAGGGCCAGGACTCTTCCCTATGGCCATATCTTGAATTGCTTTAGATACTTCTTCCTGTGTGATTGGAATTTCCAGGAGGTCCAAATCCTCTTTAGGCATCACTGGAAGATCTAGGCCTTGCAGGTACTCTTGAACTTCTTCCATTCCTCCCCTCTTATCCTCTTTTTGTCTAACATTATACAGCTGACTGTAGTACCCATGGAAAACCTTTGCTATTTCGGGGGATGAGTGCATTATTTCTCCTTTATTGTCTTTGATTTTAGCTATGAAAGATGCATTTTTTTCCCTCACTACCCTTGCTAACCATTTCCCTGATTTATTGCCCCACTGATGGGTCTCCTTATCGACTATATGGAAAGCTTGTTTTTTCTCCTGCTCTAATAATATCCCTAGTTCTTATTTATTTGCTCTAACTCATTTATCTCTCTGTATAAATTATTAATCTTTTTTCCTTTTTCCTTTTTTTTCCATGCACCTATACTTATTAACACCCCCCTTATATAGCTTTTATGCGCTTCCCACAGAGTACCTCTTGAAATTTCAGGGGTATCATTAATGAGAAAGAATTCCTCCAGCTCCTGTTCTATCCTCTTGTTCACCTCCAGATCTTGAATCAGGGAATCATTCAGCTTCCATCCTCCCCCCCTGGGGGCCCCTGACGTTATTTCTAGTTGCACTACCACTGGTGCGTGATCAGAAAGGGAGATTGCCTTTATCGCCGTATCTTTGAGGGCAAATAACCACTGGTGTTCTATTACTACATAATCTATCCTTGAGAATGACCCATGCACTGAGGAAAAAAATGTGTAATCTCGGGCTCCTGGGTGACCAATCCTCCAGGCGTCCACTAATTGATACTCTAATAGTAGCTTCTTTATTTTATTTTGTATTTTGAAGGGACCAAGGAGGAGAAAGGGAGGGGCCAGGAGAGAGAGAGATAACCAAGCACCCGAGAGCAAAGAAAAAAAAAACACAAACCGCCCCCCCACCCTTATCCCCTTCCCGCCCCTCCTTACTGGAGGGTGAACAAAATCCATATTTGTTCCTTGCTTGAGTCTGACGGCCTCTATCTAGATGTCATTCAAATCTCAAGCCTTATTGGGGATTTCACCTCCCACACCACCCCCCCCCCCTCACCAGTCCACCCCCCGCCTCCCCCCTCCGCTCTAATTTACAGTTTAGTTAGCATTTTTCTCCAAGGGACTACATTGTGCCTACTCTGCCCCCCCTCTCCTCCCTCCCCCCTACCCCCTCGACTAAGAGTCCACTGCACGTTGCTTTGGAGCAATGATATTCCATTTTTCTCCTCCCAACCCAGCAAAGCCGGGAGCTGGAGATCCAGCTTGCTGCAGAAATCTCGGAGATCTTCAGGGAATCTTAGTACTGCACTACGACCTTCTTTTTTTCCCTTTAAACATGCTGGAAATCCCCATTGGTAGGACACACTCATAGTCCGCATCTGTTCTGTTAAGGGTTTGAGGAGTCTTCTTCTTGCCAAAGTCTCTGCCGAAAGATCTGAAAAAACTTGCAGTTCGGTTCCCTCATATGCAATTCCTGTCAGTTTCCGGATACTTTCCATAATTTTTGATTTCTCTTCGTAGTAATAGAACCTTACTATGACATTTCTAGGATTATCATCTGCTTGAGGTTGGTATCTTACAATCCTGTGAACTCTATCCATTTTTAGCTCCTCTGCTATCTTTCTCCCCAACATGGGGTTAAACACTTCCTGCATCACCTTAGGTAGATCCTCATTTTTGTGTTTCTCTGGTATCCCTCTTATCCTTAAGTTTTTCCTTCGGCTTCTATTTTCCTGGTCTTCCATTTTGTATAGGAGCCATCTATTTGTTTTTTGCAGGGATTCCATTTGTGCATTTATTTCCTCAAATCTTTGATCGTATTTTTCCATTCTCTCTTCTATCTCTTCTACTCGTCCCAATACTTGTCCAATGTCTGTTCTTACTGCCGCTATATCTGCTTTCAGAGATGTTTCCATTTTGGCCAGTGCCTCTGTAAACATCTCCTTAAATTGGGCTAAGCTCACTTGAGCTGCTCCCGCTCTTAAATCCTCTTCGGGTTCTTGTGCTCCCCCTCCTTTCTTTTTCTGGTCCCCATTCTGTGCCTTACTACTTCCCTTCCCCGCTTTAGTTTCTTCCTCTATTGGTTTTGGTTTAGCGGCTCCCGCCTGTGTTGTAGTTGCCTGCCTAGGACTGCCCTGCCCAGTCTCCATCATGCTTGTTTCCGCCGACATATAGCGCTGAATGCTCCCTGGGCTTGCAACAGGGACTACCCCCTTTCCTGCTTTGCCTGTTTTTCCCTTTGTCTGATTCATCCTTTCCTCCCATTTTCTTCCCCCCTGGCTATGGTTCCCCTTAGGGGATGTCAGTCCTTAGTCCGTGTTTACTCAGAAGCCCAAAAAAGGAACCAATCACCCAAGGCCTATTAAACTTTATCACACTGAGCTCAATCCTTGGCAGCTCCTGGGGTGTCCCGGGCTACGTGGAGAAGGGACCTAGAAAAAAAAAGGGCACAGGAAGGGCAAAGGAAGAGGGGGCGCGGGTGGGCGGAAAAAACACAGCACTGGTACCACACTGATATGGCCGGTAGAAGGAGTTAGTGTTCACCATTTACCCGCCCCCCGTTAACATGTTTTTAGATATAACTGTAGCAGCAGAAAAAAAAAAGAAAAAAAAGAAGAAGAAGAGAAGAAAAAAATGTCAATATTTATCAGCCACAATTTCTGTTAGGGAGCACTGATCGGCCCGTAGCCATGGGTTAAATACCAGGATGGCATATGTCAATGTATTTTCAGCCCCTAGCAGGCTTCCAGCAATCTTCCCACCAGCTCCCAACAAAAGCTCTCTGCTATAGCAAACAGGTCAGACTCTGGGAGCCAAAATTCTATTAATCCATCTATCCAGGACTGCCACCCTTAGCCACCCCAGAGCCTCCAC
This sequence comes from Rana muscosa, assembly GCA_029206835.1. Lineage (NCBI taxonomy): Eukaryota > Metazoa > Chordata > Amphibia > Anura > Ranidae > Rana > Rana muscosa. The sequence goes on along the minus strand of CM055126.1, from coordinate 122,501,589 downwards.
AAGAGGGGACCAGTCCTTAAACAGCAGTCAATAACGAGAAGAGAGATAAAAACTTTAGCAGTTTTCCAAGACAAAAGAGCATCTCAAATCGCTGATATTCAAATTCTGAACAGATAGCAGGCAGCTAACAAGCATCCACAGTTCTTTTGATCAGATCTGATTGGACAGATCTCTTACCCCCTTCATACAGTTCACCTGTTAACTTTTTTTTTTTTTTTTACTGTTTGCATATGTGTATATATATTTTTTTTACTTTACTCCTCCTCATGGACCTCTTCCTTTAGCTGAGAGTGGGAAGCAGCAGGGGGGGTCCGACGGGGGACATCCATCCCGCACCATGGCAGCCCTTCTCACTGTGCTTGTGCTACTTCTTCCAATCCTCCACCGATGTCTGCTGCGGGACCGTTGACCCCACACAGGTTACCTCTCAGGGATTCTGCCGCTCCTCTGTTCCCCTCAGGACCCTTCATGAGCTGCAGTATAGGCAGCTAAACGTGGGGGGGCGGGCCGGCCCAACCCAGCCAGCTAGCAGTGTCCGTGAGAGCCGAGCGATGGGGGAGGGTCACTGCTCCAGCTTCTCCTCTCGTCAGCTCAGAGAGGAGACGCCGTGCTGTCTATGAAGGGGGCACGGGTGCCGTGTATGTTTGTACAGTCCTCCCCTCCGGATCTCCGACGCATTTCTTCCTCTCCTCTCCTCGGAGTGAGCTTCAGCATCCGCGTGTCAGTGTGGCGGGGGTTTCAGGCAGGTGGATGGCGGCAAGGGGCCGGTGTCTGGTGCTCAGGGAGCTACGTTTGGAAGCTCCTCCCCATCCTCCCACTCGCCCTCCTGAGTGGTGATGTTAAGTGCCTGAACCTACCTCCTGTTATTCTATTCTTCACCTTCAACTTTCCTGTCCAGTTTAAAGCATAAAGAAAATAAACCTTCAGCCATTGAGGTTTAACAATGTCTGGACATTGGCCTTATTGATACACAAGCAACAGACTTTTTACTACACTCTATGGAAAGGAACCAGCCTAAAGGATGTAACTCGCTGCGGAACCCAACAACTGTGAACACCGCTTAACCTCTTCAAAGAGAAGCGTATGGGCATATAGCACGGTGTGCCCTGTCTTACAAGTGAGCCAGGTGAGAAAAAGGTCCATGTGCTACACAAAAATAAAATAATAAAAATAAAAACTACTGACATCAACCTCTGCCCTACTGACATGTCTACTGCTCTACTAACACCGTCCATGTTTTAATACATTTTATGTTTTTTGTTTTGTTTTTTATCAGAAGATTTTTATTCATTAACAAATTAGCATTACAATATATTCCACAATCGACATTCAGGTTTCTGTAATTACGGTGTCAGTCTGAGATATACAATTCCAGGTTGTAACATTTTACAAATCCATAAAGCCTTCTTCCTAACATTTCTCAGCCGGTGAATTTCAAGCATATTCCTGTCTAATGCCCACCCTCAAGTTCAGAAGGGTATACAATTGCTTTACTCATGGTAAACCCCAAGGTATACAACAAGATTGCGCAAGTAAATTCAGTTCTTATCTGGCAGGATCGGGCAGCACTCATCGCAGAGAGGGGGTGGCAACTGACCCCCAGGCCGAACAGGGGGGGAATCTATCACTCAGTCCCCCTCCTTTCCGGCCCCTCACCTGCTTGCGTCCACCCAAGCCAACCAGACCTTGTCAAATTTAGCAGGGCATTGCCTACTCTGGTATGTGAGTTTGTAAAGGGGTAGCACCGAATTCACTGCCTTTTTCCAGGAGTTAAGGGTGGGGGGTTCAACCGACTTCCAATGCAGCATTATCTCCCTCCTAGCATAAAACAGTGAAAAAGTAATGCAGAGCTTACTGTATCTGTCCCCCTCCACCTCTCCTAAGTTGCTGAGAAGGAGTACCAAGGGGTCAAAAGGGACCCTAGTTCCCCCTATGTCACTGAGCATCTCCGCCGCCCCCTCCCAGTATGTTCTGAGTCTTGGGCAGTCCCAAACCATATGCCAGAATGTCCCCTCCGTAGTCCTACACCTGGGACATTTTGGGTCGAGATGCGGGTATATTCTGGCCAGTCTGTGGGGAGTGTAGTAGGCCCTGTGTAGGAATTTGAGCTGAATGAACCTATCTTTGGCTGCTATCATGGATGGGATATATGTGGAAATTCAGTCCTCCCACTCCTCCCCCCCAAAGTTGGGATGTCCTCCTTCCATTTGTCCATTGAACGGGTGGGTTTAACATCGTGGGCTACCGTCAGGTATAGGTACAGGGTGGAAAGGGGTTTTCCCATCACGCTTGAAGTCAGCAGTTGTTCAATGGAGTCTGGTTCTAGAGTTAACATGTTTTATAATGTTTTTTACATTTATTTATAATACATGTGTGTGTATATATTACACATACATGCACGCATGCACGCTTGTTTGAGCTTTGGGGTGCACACCCTAATGCAATAGACTGAGCACACCTATGCTGGGTGTATTGACTTGCCCAAAGCTTAAAGAAGAATTCCAGGTATGGATATCTTTACATAGTTACAATGGTCCAGCTTGGTTGATCCCCCTGGAAGCTGGAAATCACTGAAGTAGACACCGCCACACTATTACAGTGATATCCACTAGCTCCCAGGTCCCATACCATATGGCTGTTCTGCCATTTACTGAACACAGGAGGTCACCCACTTCATATGAGTGCCAATTAGAGAAAACTTTGCATGTTTTCAATGAGTGCAAAGCATTCACTGATTCTCTAATTGGATGAGGTGGAAAGGTGAATGGTGATGTCATGATCTCCACTTTGGCCAGTCAAAGAATGCTTTGCTTTCATTGAGAAAATACAAGGCATTCCTTTTTTTTAACTGTCTATTTGAAGATTTTTTTTTTAAGTTTTACAAAGAAGAATGCCATAGTTATCAGAAATCACTGCAACATGAAATTGCACAAGTAACAAAACTTAGAATAACTAATAAACAGTTTTTCACATAATGAAAACAGCAACTGGGGTGACCCACTCAAAAGCCAGAGCAGTGAACCCAAAGCGGGTCAGCCTATGCAAGAACATGCAATGCTAAAACAAGTAAAAACAAAACGTAATGCATGGTATCAATGCATTGCAGCAACATGGTACATAAGAGGGATGAAATATATCAAGAGCAAAGAGGATAGACAAAAGAGAAAGGGGTACCAGACCCCAAAGAGAGAGGAAAAAGAAGCCACTCAGAGTGCTGTATTAAGAGCTAAATAATCATTCCAAGCATCCCATACAGCAGTAAACTTATTTAGGTTATTGCGCAGTCTAGCTGTAAGGTATTCCATGGATCTCACTTCTCTTATCCACTGTAGAAAGGCAGTAAACTTTAGGGGGTGGGGGATGTCTGTTTCCACTGGGCAGTAATTAAACATCTAGCCGCTGTGAGAATGTGCGTCATTAATTTTTTGGGTTTTTACTAGCTCCCGCAGCGGAAGGCCCAAAAGATGCATCAGCGGGTCTAGGTGGACAGGCCTGTTGGAAAGGAGTAAGTTAACTTCCTCCCAGAAAGGTATCATTTTTGGGCACGTCCATGGAATGTGAAACAGAGATCCCAACCCTTGAGTCACATCTCCAACAACTGTTGGAAACAGAAGGGAAAAATACTATGTTAAAACAAAATCTTATAATCATTTTCCATATAAGCCATGCACGTGGAGCTTTTATGGGCTTGTGACCAAAGCACCCGCCAGACCTCCATGCAGAGTTCACTGCCCAGCAGCACTTCCCATTTCAACATATAAGAATGTACTGTTATAGTAGCCGGGATCTGATATATAGTATATCAGAAATCATGGCTTTTCTAGAGGGGCCTTCTCCACAGGTTCTCTCAAATGGAGTTGGGGGCAAAGACAAAGTTGCAAAGCATTCTTTGAGTGGCGCTCATTTCGAGCAGGCAACCTACTGTGTCCGGTAAGCAGCAGGACAGTCATTCGGCATGAGACTTGGAAGCTAGTGGAAATCACTGTAGAACTGATGCCTTATACAGTGATTTACAGTTTTCATGTAATCGGCCAGGTTTGGTATATGCATAATTAAGCTGGACCAATGTAACTGTGCAAAATATCATATCTACAATACAGGACTGCAATTTAATGAAAAGGTAGAGTTTTGTTCTTGTAATAATGATGTTGTATATTTTGACATTTCAAGAATTTATTAAAAGGGAATTGTAAAATTACTGAAAGGTCCACTGTAAAGGGACCCTGTCACTAGACTGTTGAATTTAAAGCAAGCTTACCCTGTAAAAAAAGAGAGATACTTCATTTTTAGAGGGTAATTCCAATCTTAGCTATCTTCATTAAACTAAGCCACTGCTGCTATCCGACATTCCCAGCTACCTGCTGTGGTTTTCTCTGCCAAACCTTAAATCACTATAGCACTACAACTGAAGTTAAGCATTCCGCTTCTTCTTTGACAGGGAGATAGGTCTTGAAACAAAAAAAAAAAAGCAAAAAAAAAAAAGAACCATAATGATATTCTGTACATTTACTGAATGAGTATTATTTTAAAGTTATTCTATGTGTGAGGCATGGAAACGGATAAAAAAAATCATGCAAAAATGCACGTTCACCCTACACTAGATATGAATGGAGCCTTAAGCCTCGTACACACGACCGATTTTTTTGCAGAGAAAACCGTTCATGTGTATGGTTTCTCGTCGAGAAAACTGCCTGAATCTCGACGAGAGAAATAGAGAACATGCTCTTAATTTTCTCGTCAGAATTCTCGTTTTTCTCGCCGGGATTCCCAACGAGAAAACCGGTCGTGTGTATGCTTTTCCGAGTCTTAAAAAAACACGCATGCTCAGAATAAAGTATGAGACGGGAGCGCTCCTTCTGGTAAAACTAGCGTTCGTAATGGAGATAGCACATTCGTCATGCTGTAACGGACTGAAAAGCACGAGGCTGAAAAGCGCGAAACGTCTCTCACCAAACTTTTTACTAACACGCGATAACATGAGATCAGCAAAAGCAGCCCAAGGGGTGGCGCCATTGGAATCGAACTTCCCCTTTATACTGCCATCGTACGTGTTGTACGTCACCGCGCTTTACATCGTCAAGATTTTTGATTGACAGTGTGTATGCAAGGAAAGCTTGGCAAGAATCCCGTCAAGCTTGACAAGAATCTTGTTGAGAAAACCAAATTTTTTTTTACGACTGGATTCTCGGTCATGTGTAGAGGGCTTTACTATTGTCAGCAATCTGGTGATCCTGGAACACACCTGTTTGTGACACAACGCTTGCAAACATCCCTGTTGGTGACTGTGTACCACTAGGGGCCTGTAGTTATTGTTTTAGCTGCCAACAGGTTTATAGCAGTGTTCTTACATTGCAAGAACCTAATAAACTTTGGGACTGTTTTTAATTTGATTATGGTTAGATATAAATCATAATTGTCACATATTTTTGTTAAAAGGTAAATGCGCTATATTGTGTTGCCAAGTAATTGTTTGGGTGCTGTTATTTATTATAAAGCTGATGAAATATTTAGAAAATAGGAGATCTGTTCTAGTTAACTATGTTTATCTCTTTCTGATAAGAGCCCTCAGTACAGTTCCAGTGTCTCTTCTTTCCCTGCTGAATCCAGAAACTCCAAGATGAGATATGACTAAATAACTCTCAGTAATAAAACAATTATTACAAAAACAATACAGGGAGGCCTCAAGAGTGTTGGAAACAATGCATTTATAATTTGGCCATCCTCATCCTTATTGGCAGGTATTGTGATTAACTTAAAACGTACTTCCCTTGATTTGTAAAATTGGCTGTGATTTAAAGAGGCCCCGGTAGACATAGGATGCTAAATCTAATCTACAATATAATTTACAGTAAAACAGCCCTTCTATGGCAAGTTAAAAAAATAATTTGATCTCGTTTGCAGTGAAGAAACTAGAAAACTTGGAGAACCTATTATACGTATTATGTCGGGTTGATGCATACTATATACAATTTTTATGGCTGATGGTCAGCAAGTCTTGTACGCCCACACTTGAAGTACCACCACTGCGCCTTAAGGAAAAACACCTGACTAACCTGCTGCCACTTTAATGATGTAGAAATGTGATTGCATTTTTTACCTCTATCCAAACTCAATAGTGAAAAAATAAGTGGCGCTAAATTACATGTATATGGAACTCCAATAAAGTGCAAAGATAAACCTAAAAAAATAAATAAAGACAAGTTAATGCGCGGTACAATTTAAAGTATCGCTATAAAGATGATAGCAATGTGATAATTCAAATTATCAGTGTAACAATATCACCCTGTGAAAAGTGCAATAATACTACATTCAATAAAAAGTTCATAAGCATAATGAATTTCATCCGAAATAGAGATGATACAGTGTAAACTTTTCTGATCTTCCACAACACTACTAAGTGCCAGTGATTCCACTCCCTTTGGATAACACACTCACCAGATATTTAGGCCTTACATTCTCTGTTACACTGATAATTTGAATCATCCCATTGCTATCATCTTTATAGCGATACTTTAAATTGTACCGCGTATGAAGTTGTCTTTATTTTATTTTTAGGTTTATCTTTGCACTTTATTGGAGTTCCATACACATGAGTGTAATTTAGCACCACTTATTTTTTCACTATTGAGTTTGGATAGAGGTAAAAAATACAATCACATATTATATACAATAACAAACAATAAATTGGGCATCAGTAAAAATGGATTGCCAACACATGGGAACAGTAAGAAAACCAGACCTGTACTTTTTTTTTTTTGCAGTGTGGGCCTGTTGGCATTCACTTTACCTGTGTATTTGGCTATCATTCTAAATAAGTGACACCACACCACAAAAATCCACTTGTGTAATGGCAACATACAGTTAGATGAGCATTTTCTGTGTGTTATTAATGTTTCCATTTCATAGATCTTCAAGAAAAATTGATACATCCTTTCAGCAAAACATTTTGCTTTGGTGGGCCATTTGGATTGTAGAAGTTTGTAAATGTCTTCTATTAAAAATGGCCTGCCCAGAGGGTCCTGGGATCATCTCACACATTCCAGGAGGCTCCAAAGCCAGTCTCTGAGTACTGCTGGGTTTTGCACATGTGCATGCAGTGGGGAACCAGGTGTGAGAAATAAGAAAGTCACAGCCATCTCTTAAATCCAAGATGGTAATATCAGGGATCTGCAGCTCTTAGATAAACTGGCTGAGGGGAAAACAGTGCTGGACTCCATGGGCTGGTAAGTATCTGTTTCTTTAAAAAAGCCAGCGCTACAGTATTTGTAGCAAAGAAGCAGGGTCCATGCCTTTTATTAAGTGCATACAAGTTACAACTAAGGCTGGCCATAGACAAAGAGAATTTATTTCCTGCAACCACGGGTTGACATTGTTGTCAGGGGGAATCCTTGCCACGAGCCATTGTATTATCCCAGTGGGGGAAGCCATCCCTGCTGGGAGAACCCAGTGATTATTGTTAGCTGCTATAACAGCCACTAGCAATAATCGCATGTAAAATTCAGCAGGCTGGTTGTACCCAAATCTGACACTGTGGGGTCACCCAGCTCCCTCCTGCTGGGAGCTGGCCACTGACCTGTGGGTCCTGCTGGCCACTGACCTGTGGGTCCTGCTGGCCACTGACCTGTGGGTCTTGCTGGCCACTAGCCTTGGGTGACCAGACGTCCCCGGACCGAGGACACTGTCCCTGGACCAAGTCTGGCCAATTGGGAGCGGGTGCACCGCGAGATGGGACAGTGGGAGGGCGCCCAGGGTCTGTGCCCATTGGGCTGCCTCGGAGGAGGAGCGCCACCAGATTTCACAGAGCGGGGATCTCCCACTTACCTGGCGGCCACTGTCATATGAAGTCCCGCCTCCTGGACTGGCTCTTATGATAGACAGCACACTGATGACGTCCATCATGGGAGCAGCCACGCTGGGTAAGTGGGAGATCTCCGCTCTGTGTAATCCGGCTGCTCTCCTCTCTAATCCTCATGCACTGAAAGACTGCGCTGATGGGCACTGGTGAGGCTGCGCTGATGGGTACTGGTGAGGCTGCGCTGATGGGCACTGGTGAGGTTGTGCTGATGGGCACTGGGTATGGTGAGCTTATTCGGTGGTTCAAAGGGCCACTTGACTGGACTTGCCCCCCAGGCCTAAGGCTGTCAGCCCTCCCCTGGTGACTGGTGTGGAGTAAATTGTGTTTACCTGTTTGTACGTGTTTTCTCCTATCCCTGTGTGCTTAACCTCCCTGGCGGTATGATTCTGGAAGATTTTAGGTGCTGAAAGCGGTACCATTATTTTGCATGGAAATTTGGCGTTTTACATTGTAGGCCTGTAATTCTTAGTAATAACTCACCTAAATCTGTCCAAACCAGAGTCTAGTAGACATTTCGGGTATGATAATGTTTGAAACACAAAATCATAAATTATAATATGATAAATAATAACAAATAATAATTTAATAATAATAATACTTTTTATTCAATACATTTTAGTAAATAATATAATCAAAAACACTGCCATTTTTTTTGCTCAAACAAGGGTGCAATATTAGAAGTCATATTGCTTCAGTAAACATCTCGGGTATGGAAAATTTTAAAACAAAGTACAGCACAAAGTCCTACGTCGCAATCGTGACAATAGAACCGCGTTTCATTACGGATTTTCCTTCTGGTGTCATCACGCTTGGAGCAGCAAACCACACACATCCTTGTGGGTGCTGACTTCCTTTCAGTAGGTGGAATGTGGTCCATAAAGTGATGACCAGTCAGGCGTTCCGGGTTCACAACGCCAGCAGCCCGATGTCCAGATCTGCTTACAGTTGGTGTCTGGTGCTTTAGAAAAATTAGTTCAGCAACCTTCCACACAAAGTCCGCATGGATCATAGGCCTGTCACTATTTTTTTTCAGAAGAATGAAAGCATTCCACAGGCACTGTTCCAGAATAGGGATGAGCTTCGAGTTCGAGTCGAACTCATGTTCGACTCGAACATTGCCTGTTCGCCCATTCGCCGAACAGCGAACAAATTGGGGTGTTCGCGGCAAATTCGAAAAATCTATGGGAGAAATCTAAAGTGTTAATTATAAAGGCTTATATGCAAGTTATTGTCCTAAAAAGTGTTTGGGGACCGGGGTCCTGCCCCAGGGGACATGTATCAATGCAAAAAGAAGTTTTAAAAACAGCCGTTTTTTCGGGAGCAGTGATTTTAATAATGCTTAAAATGAAAAAATAAAAGTGAAATATTCCTTTAAATTTCGTACCTGGGGGGTGTGTATGATATGCATGTGAAGTGGCGCATGTTTTTCGTGCTTAGAACTGTCCCTGCAAAAAATGTCATTTTTGAAAGAAAAAAAGGCATTTAAAACTGACTCACGGCTATTAATGAATTGTCGGCTCCCGGCAATACATACAAAAGTCATTGATAAAAAAATAAAAAAAAGCGTGGGGGTTCCCCAGAATTCAATTACCAGGCCCTTCAGGTCTGGAATGGATATTAAGGGGAACCCCGCCGCAAATTTTAAAAAAAATTGACGTGGGGTTCCCCCAAATATCCATTCCAGGCCCTTCAGATCTGGCATGAATTTTAAGGGGAACTCCACCCCAAATTTAAAAAAAAATGTCCTTTAACAAATAACACCCTGTGACATAAGTGAATATGTGCACAAACTAAATAAGTATATATAAAAAATTATATATAAAAAAGAAAGAAGTCCACTCAATGTATAAATAAATCCAGTGCATAAATTCTTCCAATCTTCCACTACACACAGTGTTCAGTGATCCCTCTCCCGTCAGATGGACACTCACCACAGCAAGTTGCCTCACACTTTCGTGTTTGGCGTGAAACGTAAACAAGATCTTACAACTCAGTGTAGTCACTCTTCCAGTTCCCAGTCAGGTGATTTAAAGGATTACTCCATATGCAAATAAAGAAAGTTCCAAATAGTGTAATAACGTAAACCACTTTAATAACACACTTGAAATCACTCCAAATATTGCACTCACATGTAGCCCGTAACTCATGAGCATTAAACACTGCAAATAACTGTATCCAACTACACCAACAAACGAGTGTATAGGTCGCGGCAGACCCTCGGTGTAACAATGATCTCTCACTGCCTTCCCGCTGCCGTTCGCTCGTACTTCGTTGCTTAATTTGACCCTGCGACGTCACACGTTCCGTCATACGATTGCCGCACAGCCACGCCCCGACATGTTTCATCGTAAAGACTTAATCATGGGATGAAACATGTAGGGTGGAGCCACAAGTCTCTGACACCATCACGTTCCAGCCAGCTGGTGCTAACCGTGGCTGTTTTTGAAAATTTGTCTCTGTTCAATGGATGTCAGTGTTTTATGAAGCCTGTGCAATAAATATGTTTTTTATGAAGAAATACTGCACCATGAGGATCTTTTCTTCTTCCTTCTCTTTGGTAATTGACTGCTGACTTCTGGATGCTGATCTCCACTTGCTGTATGTGGAAAACGTGAGTTATATAAAACACAATACTCACCTTATGGCAAGCGAAAGATTTTTGAAGTGCCTGCAGTCTGTGGTATTCAGCGCCAAAGTGACCGCCTCCAGATTTCCCAAGCGATCCATGTGTGGTGAACACCGAGAACAGATCGAGTGAAGGCAGGTCGGCCTAGTCCTGAGCCCAATATCATCTTATATCTGGTAAGCAAGCCATTTACTTACTATTGGATGTGAAGCTTATACTATCAACCTGTCTGAGTATTACGCCTTCCGCCGCATAGGAATACCTTCACGGCAACAATCCTATATATGTCATCTTTGGACTAGTCTCCCATAGATATTACATCATATGGACTTTTATCAATTGAGAGTTTTATGTCATTAGTTTGATTTTTATTTTGATCAATTTATATTTTTCCATTTATATATGTTTGTTTCACTTATATTCCAGCTTTGAGATATCGGTTGGGATATCGGTTGGAATTTCACATTGTTTCAGAGATTCACTGTTATCATTCACATTGGGTTGCGCTTTTTTGATTTATTTTTTCCATATGTTTTGAGTCTTTTTTCAGGCTAATTGAATAGCAGCACCCGCCCGTCAGGTGAAGGTCATACCATTCACCCTTCTCTCACACATTTAGAGCATCACACTTAATTTGTGTTTCAAACACACTTAAGTTTTAATTTTTTATTTAATTTCGTCACTGTTTAAGGCAGCGCTGGATTTTTTCCATTTACTACTCATCCATACTTACATTGTCATTTAGTTCTGCTTTCACACATAAAATAAAAGTTTCTTCTTCACATAATTCCGGCATGGGGTAGGTTTTTTCTACTCCTCCCGTCGCTGCTCGCGGGAGACTTTGTACCCCTTTAGTTTAAGGTGACCAGACATCCCCGGTTTCCGGGGACAGTCTCCGGATTGAGGACACTGTCCCCGGTTTTGTCCCCGTATGGGATTTGATCAGGGGCTGGGGCAATTTCAAAAACAGTCAGTGCAGAATAAAAAAAAAAAAATTTGAATTAAAGACCCCCGCTCTGCCGCTCCTACTAGCTTAGGGGGGTGTATTTTTTCCCATTATCTGTGCCCCTTTCTGGTGATCGTGTGCTGGTCAGAGCGGAGGGAATATTTCTTCAGTTTCGGGTGCATGCCCATTCATCAGCTCCGCTCGCATGTTCTTCTGCCTTGGCTCAAGTCCCGGCCAGCCACCTGCCTATCTCCTTGCCTTCCCTGGCAGAGTGATCTTCCTCCTCTCCTAGTAACCGGGGCTCGGAGGGTGAGACTTGACAGGCTGTGAGGCGGGCGGCAACGGGCAGAGAGTAGCTGATTGCCGCCATTACTAGTAAAAAATAAATAAAAATACGTCCCCGGCAGGGATGAGCCGAACACCCTCCTGTTCGGTTCGCACCAGAACCTGCGAACAGACAAAATGTTTGTGTAAACTTTAGAACCCTATTAAATACAATGGACTCGAACGTTCGAAATCTTAAGTGTTAATTATAAAGGCTAATATGCAAGTTATTGTCCTAAAAAGTGTTTGGGGACCTGGGTCCTGCCCCAGGGGACATGTATCAATGCAAAAAGAAGTTTTAAAAACGGCCGTTTTTTCGGGAGCAGTGATTTTAATAATGCTTAAAATGAAAAAATAAAAGTGAAATATTCCTTTAAATTTCGTACCTGGGGGGTGTGTATGATATGCATGTGAAGTGGCGCATGTTTCCCGTGCTTAGAACTGTCCCTGCAAAAAATGTCATTTTTGAAAGAAAAAAATGCATTTAAAACTGACTCGCGGCTATTAATTAATTGTCGGCTCCCGGCAATACATACAAAAGTCATTGATAAAAAAAAAAAAAAAGCGTGGGGGTTCCCCAGAATTCAATTACCAGGCCCTTCAGGTCTGGAATGGATATTAAGGGGAACCCCGCCGCAAATTTAAAAAAAAATTGACGTGGGGTTCCCCCAAATATCCATTCCAGGCCCTTCAGATCTGGCATGGATTTTAAGGGGAACTCCACCCCAAATAAAGAAAAAATGGCGTGGAGTCCCCCTAAAAATCCATACCAGACCCCTTATCCAAGCACGCAACCTGGCCGGCCGCAGGGGAAAAGGGGGGGACGAGAGAGCGGCCCCCCCTCCCTCCTGAACCGTACCAAGCCACATGCCCTCAACATGGGGAGGATGTCCCCATGTTGATGGGGACAAGGGCCTCATCCCCACAACCCTTGCCCGGTGGTTGTGGGGGTCTGCGGGTGGGGGGCTTATCGGAATCTGGATGACCCCTTTAACAAAGGGGACCCCCAGATCCCGCCCCCCCCCCTATGTGAATTGGTAAGGGGTACATTGTACCCCTACCATTTCACGAAGAAAGCGTAAAAAAATGTTTAAAAAAAACACACAAACACCTTGAAAAAGTCCTTTATTAAAAAAAAACAAAAAAAAAAACATTCCAGCGGTGAAATCCAGTGTCCCGCGGCGATCCCGATGTCCAGCGCTGTCCTTCATTGGTTGTGCCTGAGCGGACCTGATGGGGAACTCCCTCTCAGTATTTTAAATGTATAGACCCGCCCCTTCTAAAGTTCCCCATCAGGTCCGCTCAGCGGACCAGATGCGGAACATGAGAAGGGGCGGGTCTATACATGTATTACCAAAGTGAGAGCAGTTCCCCATCAGGTCCGCCCCCTCGGTATGTCGGACCCGCCTACGTCATTGGCTTGAGCGGGGAACTTCCTTCACTATGTAAATTTAAATTACACAGTGAAGGAAGTTCCCCGCTCAAGCCAATGACGTAGGCGGGTCCGACATACCGAGGGGGCGGACCTGATGGGGAACTTCTCTCACTGTGGTAATACATGTATAGACCCGCCCCTTCTCATGTTCCGCATCTAGTCCGCTGAGCGGACCTGATGGGGAACTTTAGAAGGGGCGGGTCTATACATTTAAAATACTGAGAGGGAGTTCCCCATCAGCAGTGGCGTATCCAGGGTATGGCACTCCATGGCAAGTGCCATGGGCGCCCTGGGGGGGGGGCGGCAAAATAAACGAAACAAAAAAAAAATCCCAGCCGCACCTGTCCTCCTGCGGGCCGCCTCCCGCACTATAGCCCCCGGCGGCGGCAATGCGGCATGGCACTTCACTCTTACTTGGCTGGATGGCAGTGTGTAGGAGAGTGACAGGCGTGGGCGCCCCCATGTTTGTAGATGAGTGGGACCGTCCACTGTGTCTCCACTCTCCAGACCGTCATTCGGCTAACTGGCGGAGGCGGAGCTTTCTTCCTCTGCGCTGCTTCCATCTTCTCCCTGAGCGCGAGCGGGTTGGTGACGTGACGTGAGATCGCCGTCGCTGAGGAGGAGAACTTCAACTGAACTGGACTCTGGAACCCGAACCCCAGAGCCAGGCAGCAACTGCAGCAGGTACTAGTCAGTGTACATTGTAAATAAAGCATTTTTTTATTAGAGAGAGTTTTCACTGTGAAGTCAGTCAGTGTTAATGATGTATACTGTAGTGCCTGCTTGCTCAATATTGATTAAATAAATTATAATTATGTATAGCCATAGATATCATAAATAAAGTGATTTGTGCAAGTAGTACCTGCTGTTGCACAAATCACTGTATTTATGATATCTATGGCTATGCATAATTACAATTTATTTAATCCATATTGAGCAAGCACTATATTTGATTGGCTGCTTGCTTCTGTTTGGGCCTGTGCCTGGCACATGATAACTTAGGCTATTTTCACACTGGGGCGTTGCGCTGTCAGCGGTAAAGCACTGTCGCTAGCGGGACGCCTCAAAGATGCGGCTGCCAGGACTTTTTTGAGCGTCCTGCCAGCGCACCGCTAGCGGCCCAAAAAGGGTTAAAACCGCCTGCAAAGCGCCATTGCAGCGGCGATTCGGCAGCGCTGCCCTTTGATTTTAATGGGCAGGGGCGTTTTAGAATCAGTGTGTACACCGTTCCTACAGCGCCTCAAAGATGCGGCTAGAAGGACTTTTTGGAGCGTCCTGCCAGCGCACCGCTCCAGTGTGAAAGCCCTCAGGCTTTCACATTGGGGTGAAAAAAGAGGATCTTTCAGGGCGCTTTGCAGGCGCAATTTTGTAGCGCTGTAGCACCTGCAAAGCACCTCAGTGTGAAAGTAGCCTAAGACCCCTTTCTCACTGAGGCGCTTTGCAGTCGCTATAACGCACCCTGAAAGAGCGGCTCCATTCACTCCAGTGTTGGAGCGGTGCGCTAGCAGGTTGGTAAAAAATGTCCTGCAAGCAGCATCTTTGAGGCACTGTAGGAGCGGCTCCTAAAGCGCCCCTGCCCATTGAAATCAAAGCGGCGCTTTGCAGGAGTTTTTTTTAACCTTTTCTCGGCCGCTAGTGGGGGTTAAAAGAGCCCCGCTAGGGGCTGAATAGCGCAGCGAAAACAACGGTAAACAACGCCCCCCACCGCCCCCCCCAGTGTGAAAGAGGCCTTAAAGTCATGTGCGATTGTGCGTGTGTGCTAAGCAGACAGGACCCCTGGTGATCCTACTCCCTCTCTCCCTCTGTACAGTGTCAGAGGCGCCGGCGCAGCAGTGGCGGAGGACTGTATCCATTATGAGGAAACATCCCCTGCACCGCTGCGTGTCCCTGTTCCATTCCACTCTGCCTTTCTGCCCAGTGCTGTGCCCGTACATCTCATGATCCGCTACATGGAGGCCGCTTTCTGTCTCTGTCCCTCCTGCTAAGTGCCCATACATCGCACGATTCCTCCGCATTTATGGGTGCTGATGTTACTGCATTTATGGGTGCTGGTAAGGCCGCATTTATGGGTGCTGGTAAGACCGCATTTATGGGTGCTGGTAAGGCCGCATTTATGGGTGCTGGTAAGACCGCATTTATGGGTGCTGGTAAGACCGCATTTATGGGTGCTGGTAAGACCGCATTTATGGGGTGCTGATGTTACTGCATTTATGGGTGCTGGTAAGGCTGCATTTATGGGTGCTGGTAAGGCCGCATTTATAGGTGCTGGTAAGGCCGCATTTATAGGTGCTGGTAAGGCCGCATTTATGGGTGCTGGTAAGACCGCATTTATGGGTGCTGATGTTACTGCATTTATGGGTGCTGGTAAGGCCGCATTTATGGGTGCTGGTAAGGCCGCATTTATGGGTGCTGGTAAGGCCGCATTTATTGGTGCTGGTAAGACCGCATTTATGGGTGCTGGTAAGACCGCATTTATGGGTGCTGGTAAGACCGCATTTATGGGTGCTGATGTTACTGCATTTATGGGTGCTGGTAAGGCCGCATTTATGGGTGCTGGTAAGGCCGCATTTATGGGTGCTGATGTTACTGCATTTATGGGTGCTGATGTTACTGCATTTATGGGTGCTGGTTTGCATCAGTGCATCAGCTGCAGTTTGCATCAGTGAAAGCAAGGAAGGTGCAGTTGTAATTTTTATGTAGTGCCAATCCATAATTTGTTAATTGGAAGATTAAAGAGTTTGACTTGTAGTTTTGTCAGCTGTTTTTTTTTGTGTTAAGGTTATCTGAAAGATGGGTTTTAAATGTTTTGACAGAGGCGCAGTTTCAGTTCTTGCCATAGGCGCCATTTTCACTAGATACGCCTCTGCCCATCAGGTCCGCTCAGGCACAACCAATGAAGGACAGCGCTGGACATCAGGATCGCCGCGGGACACTGGATTTCACCGCTGGAATGTTTTTTTTTGTTTTTTTTTTAAATAAAGGACTTTTTCAAGGTGTTTGTGTGTTTTTTTAAACATTTTTTTACGCTTTCTTCGTGAAATGGTAGGGGTACAATGTACCCCTTACCAATTCACATAGGGGGGGGGCTGGGATCTGGGGGTCCCCTTTGTTAAAGGGGTCTTCCAGATTCCGATAAGCCCCCCGCCCGCAGACCCCCACAACCACCGGGCAAGGGTTGTGGGGATGAGGCCCTTGTCCCCATCAACATGGGGACATCCTCCCCATGTTGAGGGCATGTGGCTTGGTATGGTTCAGGAGGGAGGGGGGGCCACTCTCTCGTCCCCCCCTTTTCCCCTATGGCCGGCCAGGTTGCGTGCTCGGATAAGGGGTCTGGTATGGATTTTTAGGGGGACTCCACGCCATATTTTTTTTTATTTGGGTTGGAGTTCCCCTTAAAATCCATGCCAGATCTGAAGGGCCTGGAATGGATATTTGGGGGAACCCCACGTCAATTTTTTTTTTCATTTGCGGCGGGGTTCCCCTTAATATCCATTCCAGACCTGAAGGGCCTGGTAATTGAATTCTGGGGAACCCCCACGCTTTTTTTTTTTTTTATCAATGACTTTTGTATGTATTGCCGGGAGCCGACAATTCATTAATAGCCGCGAGTCAGTTTTAAATGCATTTTTTTCTTTCAAAAATGACATTTTTTGCAGGGACAGTTCTAAGCACGGGAAACATGCGCCACTTTACATGCATATAATACACACCCCCCAGGTACGAAATTTAAAGGAATATTTCACTTTTATTTTTTCATTTTAAGCATTATTAAAATCACTGCTCCCGAAAAAACGGCCGTTTTTAAAACTTCTTTTTGCATTGATACATGTCCCCTGGGGCAGGACCCCGGTCCCCAAACACTTTTTAGGACAATAACTTGCATATACGCCTTTATAATTAGCACTTTAGATTTCTCCCATAGATTTTTCGAATTTGCCGCGAACACCCCAATTTGTTCGCTCGAACTCGAAGCTCATCCCTAGTCCCCGGATTTCATTTTAAAAATCTGGTCACCTTACTTTAGTTTTGATGCACCTGTAATAAATTTAGCTGCTTTAAACTGAGAGTTTACTTGGGATTTAAACCTTCTGTGCATGATAAAAGGGAGTATGCTTTTGTATTTGCTTTTATTCTTCCTATGGTGTAAACAGTGCATATTTACCTGCACATTATATACCAATAATAAAACAAAAAACACCATTATATCCACCTGTTGTAGTTGCTCTGCTAGATTTTTACCTATGATGTCATTTAGAACCCAAATACTACTGAACATGCAATGATATTCACATAATGTTGCCAACTTCGAGCCACCATCTCTTTCCAGAAAGTAAATGGTGACTCCTCATGATGCCCAAACAAAGATGTTGCTGACCTTTCATAGAGAAGGAAGGATCAATAGATTGTCACATGGAATGGAGTCCAAAATCTCTTTGACAGGTAATAAATTCTTGCTTAACACGAAGATACAGTATATCTGACACTAGATCTTCAACTGTAAGAAAATATCCTTTCCAGGATGGAAAATAGAAAACTGCTTTTCTGTTTGAATGTTCTGAACTCGAACGGTCTCCAATTATTTTACAGCAGCAGTAGCAAACATCCACAATACTTCTATACATTTATGATTTATTTGCCTTCCAGAACAGCATTTGAAATGCTCTCCAAAACGTTGCAACATCTTCTGCAAAACTTCAGTGATGAAAGGCACACAAGTTCCCAGGGAAACTCATTTTCATATAGATTTATAGCTGATCCTAGCTGATATCTTTTATATTATCACACCGTTAGGGGAGAAGCTATTAAATTGCAAACACATGCAGATCTCTTCCAGGTTGGTATATCTTATTTGAGATTGGGGAAAAGGCCTTGTAATATCAACATGACAATTCTGCCTCTTCTTTTTCTTCCATATGAAGTGTGTTTATTTCCTTCAGTGCAGCTGTATCCTGAGATGTTTAGCATAAACTAATATGTTACTTCTTCATTGTGTGATAATTCCAACTTTTAGGAGAATTAAAAGTGATATCCGAGGCTGGTCACTATCAATGTTCAATGCTACTGACCATCACACATTTTGGGGCCCCTTACACAGCTTCTTTAGGCAGGGGCAGGGACCCCCTGGAGCAGAGAACCGGGGGAGGGGGGGTGCTGGGGACCATCGGGCCCCTTACAGGTGTAATGCAAAAAAAAAAAAAATGGGAGGGGGCCTGCCGGGCCTGTAAGGGGCCCTGAGGACCATCGGGCCCCTTACAGGTGTAATGCAAAAAAAAACGGGAGGGGGGCCAGCCGGGCCCATGTGGACCATCGGGCCTCTTACAGGTGTAATGCCTGTACCCCCCCTGATGGCGACCCTGCTACTGACTATTGGATGCACCTAATGGATAATAGTCAGCAAAGGTTTCAGCAGTACTGCCACCTGAGTTATGGATGTAAACACTTTATGACAATTAACGAATTTCAATAAAATGAAACATTTATATATATATATATATATATATATATATATATATATATATATATATATATATATATATATTGTAGCAGTGGGACCTCGTGCTACTCAGAAAATTGCTGGTTTATGACAGATTTTTGGAGAGGCAGACACTCTGATTGCACAGCTGTGTGCTGGGCTGTTACTTGTGACCTGACTATGGTTTAGGTCTCCACCCAACAGACAGGATGTATTTGCATGGGAAACAGGTGGACCCTTATCCTCCCCAGGTAGGGTTGCCACCTTTTCTTCAAGCCAAACCCGAACACTTTCGTGGCGCACGGCAATTTTTTTGTAGTACACGCTATAGGATTGTAAAATACCTGGGACACCTTTTGGGTTACCCAAAGAGAGTAGTAATGAGGTGTGCTACGGTAAACCGTGGCTGTGGCCAAATTGCATTAACCGTGTGGGGGGGGGACTTAAAGGGGCATGGTTAAATGAAACAAAAGCATTTGTGTAACCATAAAATATGATTTGATTAATAAAAGAAATGTCAGTTAAAATATGAAACTAGCCTACCTTAAAAGTGGACACTGTCAGCCAGTAGAGCAGTGGACAGTGTCAGAAGATCAGTGGACGGTGTCAGAAGATCAGTGGACGATGTCAGAAGATCAGTGGACGGTGTCAGAAGATCAGTGGACGGTGTCAGAAGATCAGTGGACAGTGTCAGAAGATCAGTGGACAGTGTCAGAAGATCAGTGGACAGTGTCAGAAGATCAGTGGACAGTGTCAGTGGACAGTGTCAGTGGACAGTGTCAGAAGATCAGTGGACAGTGTAAGAAGATCAGTGGACAGTGTCAGTGGACAGTGTCAGAAGATCAGTGGACAGTGTCAGAAGATCAGTGGACAGTGTCAGAAGATCAGTGGATAGTGTCAGAAGATCAGTGGACAGTGTCAGTGGACAGGGTCAGAAGATCAGTGTCAGAAAATCAATGGACAGTGTCAGAAGATCAGTGGACGGTGTTAGAAGATCAGTGGACGATGTCAGAAGATCAGTGAACGGTGTCAGAAGATCAGTGGACAGTGTCAGAAGATCAGTGGACAGTGTCAGAAGATCAATGGACAGTGTCAGAAGATCAGTGGACAGTGTCAGAAGATCAGTGGACAGTGTCAGTGGACAGTGTCAGTGGACAGTGTCAGAAGATCAGTGGAAAGTGTAAGAAGATCAGTGGACAGTGTCAGTGGACAGTGTCAGAAGATCAGTGGACAGTGTCAGAAGATCAGTGGACAGTGTCAGAAGATCAGTGGATAGTGTCAGAAGATCAGTGGACAGTGTCAGTGGACAGGGTCAGAAGATCAGTGTCAGAAGATCAGTGTCAGAAAATCAATGGACAGTGTCAGAAGATCAGGTGACAAAACCTCTAATGTTGGGGATTTTTAAGGCAACACAAAAAAAAAAAAAAGTTTTGTACAAAAATTATATTTATTTAGAAAGGTTACATAATCATATTACAAAGTCCGCATAGTTGTAATCATTTCCATAAAATCTGTAACATGAGAAAATAGAATACAATCGCCTAAGTTGGTCACTCCAGACCTTCCGGAGATAACTCAAAGAAGGCTTCTTCCAACGCGTTTCAAACAGTAGCATAAACATCCTTCATCAGGGTTATTGCACTCTTATCTAAAACAGATCATAAAATTCCATTAATTACAAAAAAAAAATCTTCTCACCTCCAGGAGGTGCATACCAAAGAAGGGGAAGAGGAAACAAAAAAAAGAAAAAAACAAAACAAAAAACGTACTAAATCATATTCATTAAAATACATGCGCTTCATACTCCGATCATGTGGTTGGGGCGTGCCCCTCTCCGTTGTCCCCTCCCAGTGCTCTTAACCACCATTCCATGTTCATATAAGGAGTCAGGATATGACAAAAATGCAATCCAAATGGATGGCGCCTTCCACAAAAATAAGAAGAAAGAACAAAAAAAAAAGAAGTGGCAATTAAAATTGAAAAGAATTAGAACGAAGAAGTGAGGAATGGGAAAACATAAGCAAAGAAAATATGCTTCCCCATCCTCTTAAGAAGAAGATTGTTTTAACTCACCAGCTACTAGGCTTGTGCAATTCGTTTCGTAACGAATCGAAATTCGTCCGAATTTAGCAACTTTCGGACATTCGGAAGCATTCGAATTTCCGAACAAAGCAATTACGAATAAAACCGAATCCGAAATAAATTATACCGCAAAATAGCGAATGCCCGAATGTCTTCGGCATAATTCGTTATGAAAAAACTTACGAATGTACAAATCCATTGGAAACACAATAACACTCACTCTGCTCTGCTCTCTGCTTCTCCTTCACCGTGCTGAACTCCCTCTCAAAATGGTGTACAGGGGCGGAGGCTATAGCCGCATGTAAAAAACGAAAGTAAAATACGAGATTTCTAATCCATTCGAAGCACAATAACACTCTGCTCTGCTCTCTGCTTCTCCCTCACCGTGCTGAACCCTCTCAAAATGGTGTACAGGGGCGGAGGCTATAGCCGCATGTAAAAAACGAAAGTAAAATACGAGATTTCGAATCGTTACAAATAACCGCTATGTATTTTGAAAAGTACAAATCCATTCGAAGCACATTAGGCATAATAGTCAGCGTCGTCGTGAGAGAGACACAGAAAATTACGAATCAACGAACACAAAAAAAGTTACGAAAGTAGGAGTTGTGTCCAGAATCAACGAAAAACAACGTACTCTACCGAAAGTACGAATTATAAAGCAACAAAAAATTCAACGAAAAATGTCGCTTGCAAAAATACGAATGAGTCCGAACACGAAAAATCCCGTCTAGCAAAATTACGAATGATTACGAATCAACAGGACCGGAAAGAAACGAACCGAAACGGAACAAATTTTTCCGTTGTGCACAAGCCTACCAGCTACTACTGAGCGTCCAAAAAAAAATGAAAAGGGATCCAGCAATTCCCTATGTCCATTCATTGCATGGGAGCTCCATGTACAAGATCCTCTGCCTTCTGGCAGAGGAAATGGAATGACGCCAGGTGACTCCTCTGGCGTCCTTTTATATCTCTCTGCTTGTCTTGATAGGTTCCCACATGGTCACATGACTCACCGGCTCATGGAGCCGTGAGTCATGTTTCCATGGTAACGCCGCGTCATCCGGGGGCATGTCGCGTCCGACGTCAATCACCTGGCACAGCCGCAACAATGAGCGGCGTGCTGCGATTGACAACGGACGCGGCACATCCAGGGGCGTGACGTGTCAGACGTCAGTCACCTGACATAGCCGCACCAATGAGCGGCGTATCTGCGATCGACGAAGGACGCGGCACATCAGGGGAAGGCCCCTTGTGACTTGCTGATAACAGCCGTCCCATCTGTCTAGTGATCGGCAGGGCTCCTCACATGATCATGCAGATGCATATATCAAAGGAGGTAGCACTGCACCCACTAAAAGCCATAACCGGTGCCCGATTGGCATCACAGGAAATGCAGGATCGGCCATCTTGGAAAGGGGCAGGAGATGGGAAAACCTGCTGAGAACAGTACAGGGAAATTGTAAATTACGACAGGGGCCAGTGGCAGCATAAAAAACCATCAAAATGAATGGGCATGAATGAACAAGAAAACCCAAGATAATGATTCAAACATCCCCAATTACATTGGGGATGTTAAGAACCAGGGACAAAAAACCACCGGTGCCTGTAGGGAAAACGGGCCAATTCCACCTAAGTGGATGCCCCCCGGCACCGGATATGAACATTGGAAACAGTGGGAGAGCATGTTATGGGAGAGGAAGTAGAGATGAGAAATAATTCCCCATAAGACATGAAAGGATATCTCAGAATGATATGGAGCGCATGTACTTCATGCATATTAGTCAAATATCATGATAACGATACAAAATATGAACCGTCAAAAATACAGATGACAACATAAAAAGTGAAATTTAAATCACAAATTACAAAAAAGGGAAAAAAAACATATTGTGCATTTTTCTGTGTCTACAAACTCATCCCACCCCCTATTCCCCGTACGCAGATGGGAGCTAGGAACCGAGGCTGGAAAGGTCAGCTTCAAAATAGATGTTAATAGATGAAGCCCGCTGGCAGAGCATACAAATATGAACCACTAGGTGAACCCTAATCAGTCTTCCCCGAGCTGAAACCCTCCAGAAAGGGACGGAAACTTTCCACCTCATTGAGCCCAGGGGGCGTGGTTGCCTTAAGGTGCCTAATCCAGCGCATTTCTCGCTGGAGTAGGACCTTATTCCAATCTCCGCCTCTGCGGGGAATATGGATCCTCTCCACCACTGAGAACAATACCCTAGGCAGTCTGTACCTGTGTTTTTTGGCTACATGCCTACCAAGGGGTAAATAGAGGTTACCTATTCTCATGCTGTGCATCTGTTTTTCCACCCTTTTACCTAATTCCTGTCATGTCTTTCCTATATAGAAGGCCCCACACTGGCAAGCCATGAGGTAGACTACCCCCTGTGTCTTGCAGTTAGCAAAATGCTTAAGAGAAAAAGTCTCCCCATTGGGTAAAGCCAGTGTGGGACCCCCACCGATGACAGGACATTGTGAACAGCCCCCACATGGGTAGGTCCCCAGGGTTTTACATGGATCCTTCCTCGCCTCCCCTTTGTACTCGCTTTGGAATAGCATTCCCCCTATCGACCCAGCCTTTGATTTGGGGTTTAGATGGTACCAGACTCTTGAGAATTGGATCCTCTGTGTCACGCCGTGTCTGGGATTTGATCCCAGGGCCTGGTGTTCATAGACTGTTTTCCTATGTCCTGAACCACCAGTGAACTGGTTTTATGTTAGCATCCTAGTTATGTTCTTGTTCACTAGTGGGGATGTTTGCTCCACCCTGGGACCAGCTGTCAGCAGTCTTCTCATTAGTGTCCCTATATATTCCCACTTCCCCTTCCTGTCCGTGCCTTAGGATAGGTTCATGTTTATGGATGCTCTTACTTTTTGGTTACCTACTTGGCTCGGCTTGACTACGATTCCTGGATTATCCCTTGGACCTGGTTTACCTTGCTGCCGACCCTCCCTGGCTTGTTCTGACTACGTTACCTGGATTGTCCCTTTCCCTCCTGGGATCCTGTCTTCTGCCTACTAACCGTGAGTTGTTGCTGGGGGTTGTGGTTAGGCTATCTGCACCTTCCTTTGCGGTTCCTTATTTCCAGGCTGCAGGAGATCTCAGCCGTCCCTCCACCTGACAACGGGATAACAAGACTACCGGTCAGGAAAGCGGAGGGACGGTTGTAGTTTCCTGGCAGACCTGACATTATCCTAAGGCCAGATGGACCTCAGCGAGCTGGTGCAGGCAGTCTCTCTACAGGGTCAGATGTTGGGTGAGCAGGCTAATCATGTACAGTCATTGGAGGAGAAATTGGGTGCCATCACTACTCTATTATCTTCTTTGGCCTCGGCACATGGTACTAGTCCTTCTACACCAAAAAAATCTTGAGTCTGGGGTTAGGGAACCTGTAGTTGTGTCTAAACCTGTGGGTTCTCCCGCTCCAAAGATACCTCTCCCCGATAAGTATGATGGGAACCTCTTGGATTGCAGGGGATTTCTCAACCATTGCCGGTTGCATTTTTGAAATCAACCTTCTGTGTTTACCTCTACCCAAGCCAAGGTGACATTTATTATTTCCTTGCTTAAGGGCAGAACTCTGTCCTGGGTGTCGCCTCTTCTTGAGAAAGATTCTCCTGTACTTACTGATTACCCCACGTTTATGCAAACCTTTGAGTGAATATTTGACGTTCCTGGCAGAGTAAGGGCAGCTGAGGCCAGTATTCTTGACTTACACCAGGGTAAACGCACAGTAGCATCTTATGCAATAGAATTCCGCACACTTGCGGCAGCTACTTCCTGGGATAATTGCACCCTTAAGGCCGCCTTCCGCAGAGGTCTAGGGGAACGCATTAAGGACGAATTAACTTACCGTGAGATCCCTGTGGCATTGGAGGATTTCATCAATTTGTGTATCCTCGTGGATACTCGCTTCTCTGAACGCCAGTCTGAGAGAGAGCGTCAGAGACAATTTTTTCCACCAACCGCCGGGTTTGAGGAAGAACCCATGGATGTAGGGGCTGTGCGTTTGTCTGAACGTACCAAACGCAGAACTCTAGGCCTCTGTCTATTTTGTGGTAAGCCGAGTCACTTCCTGCATTCTTGTCCGATGCGGCTGAAAAAACTCCCGGGCTTAATGGGAGATCAAGGAGCCCCATTAAGCCCACGGCCAAAATGTGGATACAGCAGATGAGTAGAATGCTCATTATGGAAAAGTACATTTATCAGCACAGAGGTAATGCTGAAAATTTTTAAAAAATATGGGATTTATGGCTCAATGTACCTGGTTTAAGCCCCTTGGAACTAGTACGGAGGAGGATGTTAGGGGGGATATAGATAGGGACATTGTGGTGGGGATCCAATGGTTAGACCTCTGTACATATGCTCGGACAAGGGGGGGTTGGGGGGGGAGGTCAGGCCAGGGGGGGTAAGTGGTGTGCACCTTATGCAGGACGAGACTATGAGCGAAATGTTTACCTCTTGTAGTATTTGCTGTATTCAAGAAATATCGGTGTATCATCATACTGCCTGAAATACATGTACCGTATTGCATATTTTTCTTTTTTATAACATGTTTGTTTTGTGAGCAATAAAAACCTTTTTGATGGAAAAAAAAGGAGCCCCATTAAGCCACACTGTTTTGAAACCTCCTCTAGAGAGATTAGTAGTACCCGTATTATTATCTTGGAACAATAAGAGCTACTCCACCGTTGCCTTTGATTCTGGTGCAGGTTGGACTATTTCTCGATGCAACGCTGGTTAAGAGTCTTCAGATTCCGACGGTTCCGAAAGATCCACCTCTGTGTGTAACTACTCTTGGCGGAGAACCTCTTGGTGATGGACTTATCTCTCTTGAGACCAAGCCCCTTTCCGTTCTAGTGGGGGCTCTGCATTCTGAAGAGCTATCATTTGATGTCATTCCGTCTCCTAAGTATCCTGTAATTCTTGGGTTCCCTT
Source organism: Rana muscosa (assembly GCA_029206835.1). Taxonomy (NCBI): domain Eukaryota; kingdom Metazoa; phylum Chordata; class Amphibia; order Anura; family Ranidae; genus Rana; species Rana muscosa. Next base: position 122,475,897 of record CM055126.1, on the reverse strand, counting down.
GGTTATGTAAACATAACCCATCTATTGACTGGTCCTCTGGTCAAATTTCTGCCTGGAGCACCTCTTGTCATGTTCACTGTATCCAAAAGCTTATACGTAATAAAGTGTCCATTCTTGGGGTGTCTACTGTCCCTGAACTACCGGAGGCTTATGTTGGGTTTGCTGACGTATTTTCTGAAAAAGAAGCAGAGGGGCTCCCTCCACACCGCCCTTATGACTGTGCTATTGACTTGCTTCCCAGTTCTCCACTTCCTAAGGGGAGAACCTATCCTCTTAACCTTGCGGAAACCAAGGCAATGAAGGAATACATTGAAGACAGTCTAAAAAAGGGTTTTATCCGGCCTTCCTCCTCTCCTGTGGGAGCAGGCTTCTTTTTTGTGGAGAAAAAAGATGGAGGGCTTAGACCCTGCGTTGACTACAGATCTCTCAACCGTATTACTGTAAAAAATCGGTATCCGTTGCCCATAATTACCGAGCTGTTTGACCGTGTCCAGAGGTCAAAGATCTTCACCAAATTGGATCTTCGGTCTGCATATAACCTCATTATAATTAAAGCAGGAGATGAATGGAAGACAGTTTTTAATACCAGAAGGGGGCATTATGAGTGTCTTGTGATGCCTTTTGGGCTTTGCAATGCTCCCGCGGTATTTCAAGAGTTTGTGAATGATATTTTCAGGGATCTACTTGACTCTTTTGTTGTCTATTTAGATGATATACTCATTCACTCTAAAGACTTAAAGCTTCACCGTGGCCATGTTTGCACTGTTCTCCAACGTTTAAGAGATCATAAGCTGTACGCCAAACCTTCCAAGTGCTCTTTTGAACAATCGGAAATACCTTTCTTAGGTTATATAATTTCATCTAATGGATTCCAGATGGACTCCAAGAAACTCGATGCTATCTTACAATGGCCTAGACCTTCTACCTTAAAAGGAAATACAGCGTTTTATTGGATTTTGTAACTACTACCACAAATTCATCAAGAATTTCTCCAAAATTTTGGCTCCCATCACCGTCCTCACAAAAAAAGGGACCAAATGCTCTCAGTGGCCTCCTGAAGCTCTGGAGGCTTTCGACCTTCTAAAATCTGCTTTTTGCTCTGCTCCTGTTCTTCGCTATCCTCAGCCTTCGGCTCAATATTTCTTGGAAGTTGATGCCTCCGAAGTAGGGGCCGGAGCAGTATTATCCCAACGAGAACCCACTTCTAACAAGTTGCATCCGGTCGCCTTTTTCTCTAAGAAGTTCTCTGCTGCAGAACAAAAATATGACATAGGGAATAGAGAACTTTTAGCTATAAAATTAGCATTTTCCGAATGGAGACATCTTTTAGAAGGTACGGAACTTCCTGTTGTGGTTCAAACTGACCATAAGAACCTAATCTAAACTTAGAGAAGGCCCAAAGACTGAATCCCAGACAAGCCCACTGGGTGTTATTCTTCACCCGGTTCAACTTTGTAGTGACGTACATTCCTGGCACCAAGAACACCAAGGCCGATGCCCTGTCTCGGCAATTCCCTTGTGAGAATCTGCAAATACCTCCTGATCATATTGTTCCTCCGGAACAAATTATTGCACAACTGGATACTGCTTTACAAAGGAACTTGGTAGCCGCACAGTCTCGGGCACCTTCTAATCTCTCAGTTCCACCCAATAGCTTGTTTGTTCCCCTAGAATTACGAAAATAAGTGTTACAGTGGGCCCATGGCCAGATGGTATCCGGACACCCTGGTATCAATCAAACCTTCCTACATTTGAAGTCCCTGGTTTGGTGGCCTACTCTAAAAAAGAATGTTATAGCCTTTGTTAGAGCCTGTTCGGTTTGTTCTGCCATCAAAATGCATCGTTCTGCTCCACAAGGTCTACTTCAACCGTTACCTGTTCCTCATACTCCCTGGACTCATATCAGCATGAATTTTATCGTGGACTTGCCCACCTCCAGTGGGAATACCGTCATTTGGTAGATAGTGGACCGATTTTCAAAGTTGGCCCACTTCATTCCCATGCCCGCACTACCTTCTGCCCCAAGCCTGGCTTTATCCTTTATTGAGAATGTCATCCGCTTACACGGCATCCCTGTTGATATTGTTAGCGATAGAGGCCCTCAATTCATATCCTCGTTCTGGAGAGCCATTTGCAAACATCTGGGGATCAAGAATTCCCTGTCCTCTGGATACCATCCCCAATCTAATGGCCAGACAGAGAGGGTCAATCAAGATTTGGAGATCTACCTACGAGCTTATATCAATGCTGAACATGACAACTGGAGCGAGATGTTACCTCTAGCAGAACTAGCACACAATTCGCAGTGGCACTCTTCCCTTAGATGTTCCCCTTTCCAAGCTGCCTTTGGGTATCAACCCAGGGTTCTCCCCTTCCAGTCTTCCTTGGTGGAGGTACCTGCGGCAGCCAACATGGTGTCAAGATTGACTACGCACTGGAGAAACATAAGAAAGGTTCTGCTTCAGTCTGTACATAGATACAAGGGTATGCAGATCGTCACAGAAAACCTGCACCCCACTATCATCTTAATCAGCTGGTTTGGTTGTCCACCAAGAACATGAAACTGCGACAACCTTCCTCCAAGTTGGATCCTAGATTTATAGGACCTTTTCGCATTCTCTGTCAGGTCAACCCTGTGGCTTATAAACTACGCTTGCCCCTTCACCTTTGCATTCCCAATACATTTCACGTATCTTTGCTTAAGCCCTTTGTCAAGAATAGATTCTCTCTCCCCTCTAGACGTCCCTCTCCAGTCTCTGTGGATGACCATCAAGAGTATGAAGTTAGCAAAATTCTGGATTCCCGACATAGGGGTAGACAATTACAATATCTGGTAGACTGAAAGGGCTACTCCATTGCAGAGAGGACTTGGGTGTCTGCTCGTGATGTTCATGCCCCACGGCTGGTCAAGTCCTTCCACGATAGGCACCCATCCAAACCCAAATAGGTTTGGGGGCATCTTTGTGTGGGGGGTACTGTCACACCGTATCTGGGATTTGATCCCAGGGCCTGGTGTTCATAGACTGTTTTCCTATGTCCTGAACCACCAGTGAACTGGTTTTATGTTAGCATCCTAGTTATGTTCTTGTTCACTAGTGGGGATGTTTGCTCCACCCTGGGACCAGCTGTCAGCAGTCTTCTCATTAGTGTCCCTATATATTCCCACTTCTCCTTCCTGTCCGTGCCTTAGGATAGGTTCCTGTTTATGGATGCTCTTACCTTTTGGTTACCTACTTGGCTCGTCTTGACTACGATTCCTGGATTATCCCTTGGACCTGGTTTACCTTGCTGCCGACCCTCCCTAGCTTGTTCTGACTACGTTACCTGGATTGTCCTTTTCCCTCCTGGGATCCTGTCTTCTGCCTACTAACCGTGAGTTGTTGCTTAAGGTTGTGGTTAGGCTATCTGCACCTTCCTTTGCGGTTCCTTATTTCCAGGCTGCAGGAGACCTCAGCTGTCCCTCCACCTGACACCGGGATAACAAGACTACCGGTCAGAAAAGCAGAGGGATGGTTGAAGTTTCCTGGCAGACCTGACACTCTGCTAAAATATATATAAATCAGTGCGCAACCTATTAAATAAGCCTACACAGTGCTTATAATTAAACAAATGAGAAGTGAAAATAAACATATAAAAAGATAGACATTTAAACAAATGTCCTATAGTGACACCTAATTGGCAAGTGAAAAAAAGGGTGAACAAAAACCAAAACCACAGCAATGTATATTATCCCCTGAAACTAATATACTCCTGGGTACACAGTTCAAGTGTGTTAGAGTTCATATAGACTGGAATGTCGGCATCAGACGATTTCTATCAAACAAACACCCAATCCTGTGGTGCAGATAAAGTGAGACTTTTTCAACTTGCTGGGATAAATGATAAAGGCAATGGAGGCTTACCAGCTCAGGTGGATCCCGATTACAGAGATCATATGGGGCTCATACATGAATAGAGACATCCACCGACATGCCGCAGATCTGTACCTCCAATTGTCTGATATCCCGATCCTCCAGGAGCTCTCAGAGCAAGGTGATCACGCAAAGGACTCCCTCGCTCATACAGCAAAAAAGGATGTTGAAATGAAAAAAGAAAAAAACCTCATGGTGCAATACTTTTCGTTTTAAAAAAGATACCCTTTATTAATTTCGGGCAAATAAAATCGCTTCACATGAAGTTTTAACACGAGGAAAGCGGCAATTTCAAAAAACTGATCGTACTCAGCTGCTGTGTTGCAGTCAGCTGTAGCGTAGTGACGGCCCAATCAACAGCTCCACCCAACGCTGCGTTTCGTCATACAAGGCATCCACTGGGAAAGGAGGCCTCCTTCTGGTATGCTTCTGGTAAAATACATCTAAAATCCAGAGTGGGGAAGAGACGGGAGGTCAAGCAATCTAGAAACTACTTGATATATATACTGAATATGCAACAAACAAAATACTTGAAGGAACTCTGAGTAAACCCAAAAGTGCTGGATGGGAGCATAGACGCCCAGAAATACTGGGCCACATAAAGATTAGACCGCATATAGGTCTGACTGTATACCTGCATAGGGGGGGCCGGGTCCCCCCCCCCCCTCCCTTCCCCCCCTTTTTTTTTTTTTTTGATCGCAAAATACTTGTTGATATCCCTTCCACTTCCCCCTCTTTTTTTTTGGTTCTATACGGAACAAAAATCTGATATACACGGGCATCTCCTAGCTGGGTTGCAACATTAGGAGAGAATATAACAGATCTATCCCAGAAAGAAAAAGGGTACAGCATATAAACAAAGAGCAAAACTGGGGAAACGAATAAGACCTACTAACAAAAATAAGATGAGCAAACCCACGAGGGGGGCGGCCCCCAAAACTCCTAGGAATAGTACAATTAAACAGTACATGACCCAAGAGGTAAGCTCAAAGAGCCCAGGAACAGGAGTATAAAAGCAGGACAAAAGTGGTAAGACAACAGAAAAAGGCTCAAGGAGTGTGGAAAAGAAGGAAGGAGGGATATCAGATTGATCTAAAAGGGACCAAATAACAGAGAGTGAACTAGAAACAAGTAGAGCAGAAGAGCAATGGGCAGATGCACAAATTCCTACCAAGGGAGAAATGAATGAGATGCTAATGAGATTGGAAAATGCTATAAAGGCAGAAATTAATACTTTAAGAATAGATTTCGGTCATCTCTTGTCAAGAGTAGAAGTGATGGAAGAAAGAGCGGATGAACAGGATCGGGAACTAAGCAAATTAAAGGAGCAGGACAAAATAATACAACAAAACCAGAGAAATATACTATACCGACTAGAAGACCAAGAGAACAGAAACAGAAGACAGAACTTGAGAATCCGCTCTCTACCAGAGGAAAAAGGGGAAGACCTGAGGAAGACTATGAATACAATATTCAAGCCCATATTGGATATGGAAGCAGAAGACTCCTTTAAAATCGAGCGAGTGCATCATGTCGGTAAACTAAGGAACGGAGAAGCCGACTGGCAGAGATATTATCGCAAGGTTCCGGCATTATGAAGAAAAAGCGGATATTTCAATGAAAATAAGAGGAAAACCTCCCATCCAATTTCAAGGAAAGGAGCTACAGATCTTCACAGACTTAGCACCTGAGACATTGGCACGGAGGCGACTATTGAAGCCACTTTTGGAGCAAATGAAGACACAGAATATCAAATATAACTGGGGGTTCCCGGCCTGTCTTATAGGCCAGAAAGAAGGAAAATCAGCAAGATTAAGGTTCCCTGAGGAACTTGTAGGATTCTGTAACAAATTAGACTTGCAGGTCCCAGATTTACCGGGGTGGATAGAGAAAGATAACTGAGACTTGGGTCAAAGGATACTACGAGTTTGAGGGGGAGGAGGAGGTGGGGGTGGACGGAGGGCTGGAGGGGGAGGTTCAGGAAAAGGCTGACCGGGCCATCGCGTAGTATCTCCGGGCCACCTCACCCTCCAAATTTAAGGAGAGGGGGAGGGAGGCTGAGCGGCAGGGTCTGAGCTGCACCTCCAAAATGAGAGAACCAGGAGGAAAGACCATCAATGGTTCTAAGGCCAATAATGGGCCAAAAGGGAGGGGGGAGGGAGGGGGTGGAAAGGGGAGGGTTGGAGTCAGGAAAGGGGGGTTTTGTAAAGGGGAAGTGGGTGGGAGGGGGTAAGGAAAGAGGGAGGGACTGGAGGGGGAGGGAAAGAGGTATTGCAAAGGGGAGAAAGGAGGGAATTCTACCTCTTTGACTCTACAAAAAAGCAAGGGAAAAGGTGAATATAGATGTCAGCAATACATTTCCTGTCCTACAATGTTCGAAGCCTTAATATACCTACCAAAAGACCTAAGGTCTTAAGAGAGCTTAAGCATTATAGAGCAGATGTGGCCCTCTTACAGGAGACCCATCTGACCCTAGAATTAAATAATATTCACCCAATTCCCCGAACTGGTTTTACGGAGATACTATCTCTAAAAGGGCAAGAGGGGTTGCAATAGGGTTCTCTAGGGAAATGAGGTTCACGTTGGAGGATAGAATGACGGACAAAGATGGTAGATATATTTTTTTTTTTAAAGGAAAGCTGGGGGAAATTAAATGTACCTTGGCAAACATCTATGCTCCTAATGTGAACCCCATTAAATGTCTTATCGAAATTCTGGGGAAATTGAAGGATTTTGGTGTGGGATATATCATTTTGATGGGAGATATGAACTTTTGTTTGGATCCGGCAGTGGATAGTACGTCCCGGATACAGGGGACAAATAACATACAACTGACAAAGATAAAAAAAATGCATAGCAGTCAGATGGTTGACATATGGAGGACTATGCATCCAAAATCAAAGGATTATACGTTTTTTTACTTGTACACGGGACGTACTCGAGGATAGACCACATAATGATCGAACACAGAATGCTGGACATGGTCATGGAATCAAATATAGAAACTGCCTCACTCTCTGACCATGTCCCGATAAGCATGAAACTAAAAGTACCCGAATATCATAGACAAACCTATAACTGGCGACTAAATGAACTGCTCCGGGATGAAGAAGGATTAAAAAGGGTGAAAAAGGCAGGGGGCGTGGCTAACCGCCGAGCTGCATGGAAGCCTGAACTCACAGCTCCTGCACTGAATCGGAGACACATCCAGGTATATCGCTATCCTGTGTAACAACCATGCATGATTCTGACCCCTACACTCTGGGGAACCTGACCGGGACCTCCCGAAAGCGAAAGGAATACAGGCAGCCGAGAAAACTAACGGATTTCTTCACTATGCAGACTAGTGATAGAATCCAAGATGGCGCCCGCGACCGCTCGCCGCGAGGTGAGAGGACATACACAGACCTGCCTGATGCAGATGTCCCGGCCATTCCTCCACAGACCCTCTCCTCAGCCGCCTCCACTCATCCAGAGACGTCCTCCATACCCAGCAGCCCAGCTAAAGCGCGGATGCGCATTGATGCGGAAGATCAGGCATCTGAGGTAAGATCTACACTTGACAGTCCCCCCGCACTGACGCCGGCTCCATCCCCCATTGCGGCCTTCCCCACTACTAATCAGCCTGTAGTTGATACACTACTGAAAGACATGCTGATCTCCCTACATAGTTCCCTGCATAATGACATTACTTCTATGTTCTCTGCATTTAAAAATGAGATGAACAATATGGGGGACAGGATGCGACACGTGGAACATAAAATGAATGACATAACGATCACAGTGAATGATCTCGTAGACGCACACGATCACACCAAAGAGGATCAGAAGTGGATTAGAGCCAAGATGGCGGACCTAGAAGACAGATCGAGACGCAATAACGTAAAGATTCGCGGTATACCAGAATCGATCGTTCCAGCTGATCTGAACTCATATGCTAGAAAAATGATTTCAACCATATTGCCTGAACTACCTCCAGTTGAAACTATCATAGACCGCATACACCGCCTACCGAAACCGCCACACCTACATGCAGACGTTCCCCGTGACACTTTTATGCGCATCCACTTCTTCCACGCTAAAGACATGCTCTTAGCAAAGACCAGACGTATGGATCAGTTGCCGCATCCATACTCAAAACTACAGCTCTTCGCTGACATCTCCCAATACACTCGCCAACAAAGACGCCAACTTCAGACCATCACCAAACCTCTTAATAATCATAAGATACCTTACCAATGGGGGTACCCGACCAAACTTCTGATTACCAGAAATGGAGTCAAGCACAGCATCAGATCAGTAGATGAAGGCGTCCAATTGCTCAGAAAATGGAAAATTCTCCCTGACAATGGCACAGCGTCACAACCGCACGTCATGGAGAGCTCTCCACCCCATGCCATGGAAGACCATTCCAATGCTAAAAAGTGATCTTTGGTTAGCGTACTCATTACACAAGTTTAACATTGCACTCCGATTCAGTGCCCGCTCGTTACAGTTACCCCACGAACTTGCACCCTCCTCTACGCTAAGTAGTCTGATTGTTGCACTACTGACCCTTGTTCCCTTTCCTTGCTCCTTTCTATTTCCCTGTTACTAATATCTTATCTATTACCTCCTCATCTTCTTCCCTGTCATCCCGGATCCAAGGAGAACGCAAACTCTCTGAACTATTACCCTCACCGAGAGCACCCTCTTCCTGACCGTCAAGATCTACAGCTACTGCAGGATTTCCTAAATATACATCTGTACCACCTACGAACTGTAAGTACCACTTCATCTTTTCTACCACATCACCACCACACTCTCCACGATGCCGAAATTTCTTTCACTAAATGTAAAAGGCCTGAACCATCCAACCAAGAGGTCTTCTATGTGGAAAACGGCACAGGACAGCCACTGTGACGTTCTCTGCGTACAAGAGACGCACTTCAAGCTCACCGCTGAACCATCCTGCACCAATAGGAATTTCACCAACATCTTTAAAGCCTCAGGTCCTGATAAAAAAAATGGAGTCTTGATAGCCTTCAAGAACACAGTATCTTTCATACTCCATCAAACCTTGCTGGACATAGATGGCAGATATCTAGCTATAGACTGCTCCTTAAACAACATCAGATACACCATTGTGACGATATATGCCCCCAACAAACGGCAAATTAGATTCCTATCTGCACTGATGAAAAAACTCAATAACTTCAAACAAGGACACCTCATTATTTGTGGAGACTTCAACATTGTCCCAGACAACTCCATAGACACTTCGTCCCGCTCCAACAGATATGCCTCCCCTATGGGCCCCTTTATAAGATACCATGACCTATATGATGTTTGGAGATGTCATCACGCCACCGAAAGAGATTATTCTTATTTCTCCCCTTGCCACAACTCATATACCCGGATCGACTATTTCCTAGTGGACAAATGGATTCTACCTAAAATCTCAAAGTCAGAAATATCCACCATCACTTGGTCGGATCATGCTCCAATCACCATGACTCTAAATGACTCACCCTCCTTTCCGCGGACGTGGATATGGAGAGCTGCGGCCACCCTTATCCATTCCCCCTTATACTCCGACTGCATCAAAAAGAGTCTAGAAGAATACTTTGCTAATAATGTTGGCTCTGTTAATGATCATTTTGTTCTTTGGAACGCCCACAAAGCGTTCATCAGGGGAATTTTTCTACAATTGGGAGCTAAGGAGAGAAGGAGGAGATCACAGCGCCTAGATTCCCTGACAGCTGAAATTAAAACTCTGGAAAGTCAAAACCAATCTCTCCCTGATCAATCCCTCAAACGCAAATTAGACCATCTTAGACATGAGCTGAGAACTCATCTACTAGACTCTTATCAAAAAGCCCATACCTACTTCAAAGCTAAACATTACTATACTGGTAATAAAGCAGGTAAAGCCATGGCTACCAGACTCAAAGGCCACTTCTCTAGGTCAAAAATTTCCCACTTATACCACCCCTCTACCAAACAAAAACTAATTGACCCTTCTGCCATTGCAGATGCCTTTAGCTACTACTATAATAAATTATACAATTTAAAGGAGGACGTGTCAACTCCCCAACCTAACCCCCAGGATATATCGTCCTTTCTAGAGGAAATCAACCTCCCTAAGCTATCGACAGATCAACTAAATTTCTTAAATGCTCCGTTCACACAACTTGAGATTTTACGTACAATCTCGGCTCTTCCTTCTAACAAATCCCCTGGCCCTGATGGTCTCACGAGCGAGTACTACAAAAAATTTGGTACAATCTTAGCTCCTTTCCTAGCTCAGGTCTGTAATGGCGCTGTCTCGTCCTCCTCTCTCCCTCCAGAAATGTTATCTGCATTGATTGTCACACTACCTAAGCCGGGCAAGGAACCCACGTGCGCAGAGAACTTCAGGCCCATTTCCCTGCTTAACATAGATGCCAAGATATATGCCAAACTGATTGCCAACCGATTGATAGACTTAATGCCACTCCTCATACACAAAGACCAATCCGGTTTCACCAAAGGCAGACAAACCTTTGATGCTACCCGCAGAGTTATTAACATAATTCATGGTGCTGGATCGAATAGAACGCCTTCTCTGCTCCTCTCCCTGGATGCAGAGAAGGCGTTCGACAGAGTCAATTGGAACTATATGAAAGCCACTCTCACCAAATTTGGTTTTCAAGGGCCCATCTTGTCTGCCATAATAGCCTTATACTCTTCCCCCTCGGCCCAGGTTTACACGTCAGAAATGTTATCTAAACCTTTCCTCATCACCAATGGCACCCGTCAAGGATGCGCACTGTCACCACTTATATTTAACCTGATAATGGAACCTTTAGCAGAACATGTCAGAAGAAACTCCAGAATAGCAGGCTTTAAGCATGGCACATTAGAGCATAAGATTAGTTTATTCGCGGATGACGTGATAATGATGATTATTGACCCCATCTCCTCCCTGACTTCGATACAAGAGCTACTACAGCGCTTCAGTAACGTCTCTTATTACAAAGTAAACGAACATAAATCGTATATTCTTGACATGGGTCTGGATGCGGTTACTAGCAACCTTCTCCGAAATAAATACCCCTACCCATGGGCAGATACAGGGATTCCCTACTTAGGTATCACACTCACTAAATCCACAAAAGGTCTTTTCACACACAATTATACTGCACTGAAACTCATGATCATCCGAGAAACGTCAAAAATATCAAAATTTGAATTCTCCTGGGCAGGCCGCCTCGCCGCCTTTAAAATGATGATACTACCTAGGCTATTGTACATCTTTCGTACACTCCCTATACCAATCCCTCAATCCTATCTTAGGTCCTTGCAATCCATTTTAACTCAGTATCTATGGCAAGGCAAAAAATCCAGATGCAATCATGCAAAACTCATCAAACACAGATCTGTAGGCGGGATGGGCCACGTTGATATCAGAGACTATTATATAGTGACTATTCTTTCGCAGCTTAAGGAATGGATGAACTCTGCTCCTATCACACTTTGGGGACACATAGAAAATAGCATGACTCCTGGACATAACTTGTCCCACTGGTTATTTAGCACAACCACAGGAAACACGCCACTACACCTTTACTCCCCCACCATTCAAGCCTCTGTTAAAATATGGAAAATAATCCACACGTCTAAATGGGTGAATTTCCCAACCAAAGATATCCCGGTACCTATAGGAACTCTGTCATTACTTACTCCAGACTTGTATATCCCACAATGGATTACTACTCGAGTGTCTAACACACGTGAACTACGCTCTTTAGTTCTCGATCAGCCATTTTCTCATGCTCAAGAGACACTCGAAGCGCCTAACGCAGATTACCTTACATACTTTAGAGTGCAACACTGTCTCACTACGAACCCTTCTATAGAAGGCTCCCTACCCATTGCCTTATGGAACTACCTCTTCTCTAACACCACAAAAGCTAAAGGCACCTCCTTGATATACTCAATCCTACAGGAGAAAGACACATTTAACAAATCCAAACCCATTACTGATTGGGAAAATGATTTCCTCACACAATTCTCTGAACAACAATGGCACATAGCAATCAAATCCGTATATAAGTATACGTCCTGTACCTCTCTGTGGGAACTCACCCAAAAGTTGTTAATGAGATGGTATCTGACACCATCCAGAATAGCCAAATTTCACACTCACACATCCCATGATTGCTGGAGAAACTGCAACCTCTCTGGTACACTTATACATATTTTTTGGGCATGTCCCCGCCTGCGACAGCTCTGGAACGCAGTTGAGTCAATTATGAGAGACATACTTAATTTTCCTATCTTGCTGACCCCCCATCTAGCTCTTCTAAATCTAACCATTGATGACATACCACCCAACCTTAGACTGGTGGTCACACACATCCTCTTAGCAACAAAACTTCTGATAGCCAGACACTGGAAATCCACAGACATCCCCTCTCTCACAGAAGTAGTGAACCTGGTACAAACTCACCACACGTATGAAATCATCCTCTCACGGGGATCACCGGCCAACCCTGCTTTACAGAGCCTCTGGAACCCATGGAAGATCTGGTACGACAACAAATTCAACCGCTGATTTATAGTATTCCTTTAAAGCTCTCCTGCTTCTCCTCCCCTTCTACCCCACCATTACTACTCCATTCCCTCCTGACCTACCCCCCAACTTCACCTGTTCTAAAAGCTTCAATGTGTAGATGATTAATGTTTGATTATTCATTACTGACTGTTTGTAATGCTATATTTTGAATCTATAACAAGATAGTACACATTATCTGGATTGATCTTTCACAGATTTCCATTGTATTCTACACTACTTATTTTATATCTTTTTGTCCTTACATATATGTATGTTTGAAACCTCAATAAAAACTATTGAAAAAAAAAAGGAATTAGAACATTACTTCCAGACAAATGACACAGAAGGGATATCAGGGGCAACCATATGGGAGGCACACAAAGCCTACATTAGGGGAATCTTGATTGCGGAAGGGCAAGGAAAAAAAAGAGAGAAGTAGAAAACTTAACTTGTTGATAGAAGAAATATTCAAAATCGAGCAAGAACATAAAAAACAGGGGCAACAACAAGAGCTATATCATGAATTAGTGATGAAAAGGGACGAACTTAAAGAATTAATGCAACAAGAGACTAAAATGAAATTACACCGCATAGCAAAAGAAAGATACAAGTGGGGGAACAAGTCTAGTAAACATCTAGCAAGGATGGTACAAAATAAAAAGACCAAAAATTTTATAGAAAAGATAAAAAAAAAAGAACGGAGAGGTAGTGCACACAACTAAGGATATAGCAGACACTTTTAAAAACTACTATGAAGGGTTGTATTCAGTGGAGCAGAAGAGATGGCGGGTAGGAGAGAAACAACTAAAAATAAAATAATTCCTAAGAAAAGCGGAGTTGCACAGGATCAATGAGAATGAGAGAACGGCATTAGATAAACCTATAACGGAGGAAGAAATAAGTAATGCACTGAGAGACTCAGCCCCAGGGAAGAGTCCCGGCCCCGACGGGTTTACAGCGTTATATTTTAAAAAATGTAAGGAGATTTTGATACCCAGGATATGCAAATATATGAACGGATTGGGGACGGACTATGAAATGGAAAGGGAGGCCTCAGTAGCTATAATAACGGTTATACCAAAGGAGGGGAAAGATGAAAGGTTATGCTCTGGATATAGGCCGATCTCGCTATTTAACGCGGATGTAAAACTATACACGAAAGTCCTGGCAGAAAGACTGAAGGGATTGATGCCCACACTGGTCCACCCGGATCAGGTAGGATTTATCCCAGGCAGGGAGGGGAGGGACAGTGGAGTGAGAACATTGCCCTTCCTCCAGAAAATAAAAGAGAATGGGTCCCCAGGTCTACTCCTGTCAGTAGATGCAGAAAAGGCATTTGACAGGGTAGACTGGGGACTCATGATACAAACCCTAGAAATCATGAGCCAGGATGATACAATGGATTAAAACATTATATCAGCACCCTATGGGTAGGGTTAAAATAAATGGCACACTGTGTCCAGCTTTCGAGATGAAAAATGGGACAAGACAGGGTTGCCCCCTGTCCCCCCTTTTGTTTGTGCTGTCCCTAGAATCTCTCCTCGCGACCGCAAGAAACAACCCTGACATTAAAGGTATTAGAATAGAGGAAGACTAACAAACTCGCAGCCTTTGCGGACGATGTCTTGTTCTATATTAGTAATCCCAGGACCACATTACCGAATTTACTTAACATTTTCAAACAATACGGCGAAATATCAAACTTCAAAGTTAATGTAGTTAAAACTGAGATTCTAAATGTCAATATTAGAAAGGTAGAAGAACAGAGCCTAAGAAAAGAGTATGATTTTCCTTGGCAGAAGGAACTCAAGTACTTAGGGGTAAAACTCGCCAACTCAATAAAAAAAATATATAAGATAAACTATATCCCTCCATTAGATGAAATAAAAAGTGAAATTAGAAAGATGATAAACCGCCCGATATCATGGATGGGAAGAATTAACATCCTGAAGATGGTTTTGTTGCCGAAGATTTTATATAAATTTCAGATGTTACCAGTTGCAAAACCTCAACTGTACTTCAAAGTGTTAAAAAAGATGCTAATGAACTTTGTGTGGAAGAATAAAAAACATAGAATCTCCTTCTCGGTATTAAAACTGGAAAAAAAACATGGAGGGCTGGCAGTGCCAGACATTAAAATATACTACAATGCGGTAGTGTTGTCCCGGATAGTTGAGTGGGTCAAAGACAGGCACAAAAAAAGGTGGGTAAAAATTGAAAAGGAAATGGCAAATACACATTTGGGAAGTGCAATATGGAAACCCCCCCCCCCCCCACTAGGTGAAAACACTCACGTTTTGACATGAATAGCACTTAAAATCTGGGACAGGTTACATAAACAAATAGATAGGGACTATAATTCCCCCCTTATAGAATTAAAAGAAAATTAATATTTTGCACCGGGAAAAAAAATCAGTGGGAGGAAGTTGGATTAAAAAAGATAAGGCACAGTTAAGAGACGTAATAAAAAAAGGGCAAATTATACCATTTCAGGAATTAAGATACAATAGGGAATTAATGATATTAGATGAATGGAGGTACCATCAGTTAACCCACTTTGTACAAAGCCTCCCCCAGCCAATTAGGTCAGGGGAGGAGCTTACGACGTTGGAATGGCTTTGTATGGCCGGAAATCCAAAAGGAACTATATCAAAACTCTATAAATTGCTGTTGACAGTGGATGAACTGGAGATACCCCCATTTATAAAGAAATGGGAAAGGGAATTGGGAACACACAGGGATAAAAGGACTATAGAGAGAATAATAAAATTGACCCACTCGTCTGCTATGGACAACAGGACCGCAGAGATGAATTATAAGTGCATTACAGGTTGGTACGCCACACCAGACAAATTGAGTAAATTTCAAGTGGGGCAGAATGCAGAATGTTGGAGAGGATGTGGAGAAAGGGAAACAATGGCCCACTTGTGGTGGCAGTGCCCTAAAATCCCAAAATACTGGGAAAAAATCCTGGAAAGGATAAAAGCAATTACCGAGAAGGAGATTAAAAAAGATCCATGGATAGTCCTATTCCATGGAGGAGAGGGAGGACTAAAACAGTATAAAGAGTCACTGATTCCACATCTACTAAACGCGGCCAAAAGGTCGATCCCAAAAAAATGGCGAGAAGTGGAAAGTCCTTCTGTATGGGAGTGGATCGACTCTGTGGAAGAAACATACAGTATGGAGGGATTGAAGCATGGCGTAGAGGAGGAAAAAAAGGATTTAAAAACAAGTGGGAATGTTGGAAAGAATTTAAGAAAACATGGAGTTACGCAGAAAATCTGAGAAGATAGAGGAAAACCGGTAGAAAATAAGAGGAAGAAGGGGGAGGGGGGGTATATAGTGGAAAGAGGGGGATGGGAGGGTGAAATAGGGATTTTAGAAATGTGAGTATAAGGAGAAGAGCCAGGAGTTTCTTAGAACTCATGTTTATTTTTGTCTATGCATTGTCTTGGCTGGATAAATGGAAATGTATTAATGTAACAATTTAGATAAAATAAAATAAAGAATTAAAAAAAAAAATAGAAACAAGTCCAGGCTTGTAATACATCAAAGGCCTTGCTCTCCACAGCTCTTGTGGTTTTCCATCATTCTGCCCATCATGTAACCACTTTTCTCTGATCTCCCTATGGATCAAATCGGAGACAGCCTGTGGAGTGGAAAACAAAGCGGATTATCTGTTCCTTCTAATACTACATAAACAGTAGATCCCAGCCCTTCAGCTACAATCTCTCCTCTTAATGGTTTCTAGTCTGGATATCTGACCAATACTTTGCCACCTGTCTGTATCCACTTCTGACCTTCCCAAAGAACATCAATAGGGAGGAGAGGAAATATACTGATATTTCCCAGAAGATCACTGCTGTTTATTTTGGAAGGTTTGTTGATGTTATGTAGCCTCACTTTCCACTAACCAGTCAGAGTCCCAGCCACTGTCTTGAAGCTCATCTGCCAATGCAAATATAACTTCAAACCTTCCTGCCAGATTCCCTCTCATTCCTAGATAGGCTTCAGCTTCAGATACGTTACTCTTTGTTTCTATGTCATGGGAAGCAGTAACATAGTATCTGTTACGCTCTGTTCTTTCAGGAACCTTACATAAATATTGAACTCTGCACTCCAGCTGTGGAATCTGTGCCCCAGCCCCTACCATCCTATCATATGGTGTGCTTTTGGCTATTGGCCTAGAATTTAACATGACTGCCTCTGTGAGGACCCGATCCCACCCCCTTAGTGTATGTGTGGGTGTAAGTTTGCGTATCTGGTCCTTCAATAGCCTGTTATATCTTTCTTTCAATCAAACCAGCTACGTGTGGATGGTATGGGATGTGGCACAACCAGTACACTCCAGAATCTTTGGCCCACTGCTGTACTGTTGATCCGGCGAAGTGTGAGCCGTTATCACTTTGGACTTGTTTGGGACAACCATAAGCAACAACAAGTTTCTGGAGCAGTTGAGGCATTGCGGCTTGATCTGCATGTTTGCAAGGATGAACAAACATAAGTCCTGAATTGGTGTCCACTGCAGTGCAATAAAATCTCAGTCCATTGTTTCCTCAGATCTCTGCAGGCCTCTCACCCCTCTTAATCGACCCGGTGGAGTACTTTTGCAATGGCCATTGTCGAACTTCTCCACACACTGTACAGTTCCCTATTACAGTCTTTATCATGTCCATGGATATAGGCAATCCTCTCTGATGTGGCCATTTATATGTTGCTTTCTGCCCCAAATGTCCAGATTGCTTGTGGGCTCAGTTGGCCAAGTTCATCAAGACAGGATCAATTTGCACAACTGCCTTCACTTTGGCGATTTCATCTGCAACACTGTTATAGTTCTCAAAGTCTGGGACTAGGGGCACATATGATTCAACATGCCCCACTTTTTATGGTGCGGGGGTGAGCTTCCTTCCAGATGTAGTTCCAGACTTCCTTGCCTCCCCACACCACCTTTCTATGAATCATCCATTCATTGGACTTCCACTTAGGCATCCAAGTTGTCAGTCCTTTAAAAACCGCCCAGCTGTCAGTGTAGATAGTGATATGGGAAGAAGGATCCTCCTGAAGAATCATCACTACAGCTTTCAACTCTGCATACTGACTGGACCCTCCAATTCCGGTCCCCTGCAGGACTATGTTTGTACTTGGGTTATAGGCTGCTGCGGTCCATTTACGCCCAGACAAGGCGACTATGGCTGAACCATCAGTGAACCACGCTGACTCTTTCATGTCTTCTGACAGACTCAAACGGTGGAGCCTCTTGAATGGGGGATGACTGCAGCACAGGAATTTCTTCTTCTGGCTGGGTGCTGGTAAAAGTAACAAGCCCTGCCAACTGTTTTGAAATATCTCTAACATCCCCAGCTGCAATACCCCCTCTTTCTTTAAGGTACCACTTCAATTTCATCAGTGTCTGGTTCTGGGCTACAGCTACCCTAGTGGTCAGTCCATTATCTCTTACCCATCCTGCTACTGGCAATGCAGTATGGATGGTGACTGTGTCCTTTTCTGTAATGATCTCTACATGTTGAAGTGCTGTGTAGGCCTCAAACAGGTACTTCTCTAGGGACGTGTATCTCTTCCGTGCTCCTGTCAGCTGTTGGGACCAAAATCCAATGGGTTTTGCTCTCGGTCCTTTTCATTTGGTTGCCACAGACTCCAAGATATGGAACCATGCTGCTCCACTACATCCAGCTGAAATGGTAATCCTTGTCTCATGGGTCCCAGTCCCTGATGCTGCAAAATGGCTTCTTTTAGCAGCAAGGAATGCAGTCTGCTGCTCTGAACCCCACGAGAACAGTCTTTTTTCCTGGTAACATTGTATATAGGCCTCAGAATCAGTCCAGGATGTGGGATGAATGATCTCCAGGATCCCACAACTCCAACTAACTTTTGTGCCTCCTTTTTGGTAGTACAGGGCGTCAGCGCCTGGATAGTTTGCACAACTGTCTCTGGAATTTCACCTCTGTGGCAGGTTCTTGGACGTTGTTCTGTTGATAGCCCATCCTCTGTTCTCCAAGTGCTGTATCAGCAGGTGTAGTGCTTCATTTTTATTTTCTTTTGTCCCAGAGATCATGATGTTATCAATGTAGTGAAAAACAGCGACTTTCAAGTTCAGGGTACTTACATCTCGGGCAATCAGTCCATGACAAATCATTGGAGAACAAGCATAGTCTTCAGGAAGTACGGTGGAAGTGTACTGGTGGCCGTCCCAAGCCACCATAGCAAACTGGTCTTGACACTCTGGGTCTATCAAAATGGAAAAGAAAGTATTAGCCAGGTCTATCACAGCATGATATTCTCCTGCCTATTTAACAATTTTTTCAACAATTGAGATCATATCAGGTACAGCTGACTTCAATGGAGGAGCCACTTTGTTTAGACCTCTGTAATCCAGTCATTCTATATGTCCCATCAGGTTTCTTTACTGGGAACACCGGAGACGAGAAAGGACTTACAGCAGGTCTAAGAATCCCTATTATCAACAGTTCTTGAATAGTCTCCCTAATTTCTTTGTGGCCTCCAGGAAGTCTGCACTGCTTGGGACAGACAGGCTTCTCTGGTGGAGGAATATAGACAGAAGTCCATTTCGCATGACCTCTGACCACAGCCTTCACCACCCTGACCAGATAAGCTTTATCAGGATACCTGAATGTGAATGTACCCCATTCAGTCTAAATAGACTGACCTTGAAGTACATCTATCCCAAGAATATTTTCGTGTAACTCTGATACCAAAACATTTGTCCAAAATCCTGGTCCCTTGTCAATAGCCAATTTTACCCGTGTCTTAACTGCTGGTGTAGTTTGCCCTCCCAAACCTTCTACATAAATCCCTTACATTGGTGTTGGGGTGGAAAGACTGTTCCTTACATTGGCATTAGTGGGGGAAAGGCTGTCCCTTACATTGGTGTTAGTGGTGGAAAGGCTATCCCTTATACAGGTGTTAGTGGTGGAAAGGCTGTCCCTTACACAGGTGTTAGAGGTGAAAAAGGCTTTCCTTTACATTTGTGTTAATGGTGGAAAGACTGTTACTTACTTTGGTGTTAGTGGTGGAAAGGTTGTCGCTTACATTGGTGTTAGTGGGGGGAAAGGCTGTCTCTTACATTGGTGTTAGTGGGGGGTAGTGATGAGCCGAACACCCCCGGGTTCGGTTCGCACCAGAACCCGCGAACGGACCGAAAGTTCGTACGAACATTAGAACCCTATTAAATACAATGGATGCGAACGTTCGAATTCTAAAGTGCTAATTATAACAACTATTATGCATGTTATTGTCCTAAAAAGGGTTTGGGAACCCGGGTTCTGCACCAGGGGACATGTATCAATGCAAAAAGAAGTTTTAAAAACGGTCGTTTTTCGGGAGCAGTCATTTTAATGATGCATAAAGTGAAAAAAAAAAAGTCAAATATTCCTTTAAATATCGTACCTGGGGGGTGTCTAAAGTATGCCTGTGAAGTGCCACGTGTTTCCCGTGTTTATAACTGTCCCTGCACAAAATGACACTTCTAAAGGAAAAAAAAAGCCATTTAAAACTGCTTGCGGCTTTAATGTAATGTCTGGTCCCGGTAATATGGATGAAAATCTTTAAGAAAAATGGCATAGCTACCCCATGACCCCCCCCCCCCCTACCCCAGCCCATTACCAGCCCCTTTGGGTCTTGTATGGATATTAAGGGGAACCCCGCACATAAAATAAAAAAGGCCCTATATACTCTGAACAGCCGTATACAGGCGGTGCATACAAGACAGGGACTGTAGGTTTGTTCTTATGTAGAATCTGTTTGTAATTTTGAACAGGTACATTGTTTAAGTGTAGCTCCAGCCCAAAAATCTATTTTTAAACTTTTTGGAAAACATAGGTAAGGGTTATCACCCCTGTAACATTTGTTTTGCTGTCTGTGCCCCTGTTCAGAACATTTCACCTCACTTTCCGTCCCAATGACATGTGTTTTAGAAATGTGGTGTTTTTCTTGAAACAAGGATTGCTGATAAAGCATCAGTACAGAGGAGACACCTTTCTCCCATATTAATTCTTACAGGAGAGAATTTTCCTTCCTAGGGGTAGATTTCCTCTCACTTCCTGTTGTCTTCTTGCGTTTGCAAGTAGGAGTCGTTTGTAAGTTGGATGTTTGAAAGTAGGGACCTGCCGTAGATACTCTGCAGAAATAGGCCCCTTAGTTGTTGGTGTTGGCACAACACTGTAAGCACTCACAGTTACTCTTGGTTGGTGCTGGAACGCCCTGCTGTCAACTATTATATCAGGAATTGTAATTACATATAATTGTTGAACAGTGGTAGTAAAAATTGGGCCTTTGATGGTGGTGCTGGTGCCACAACACTGTAAGCCCTGACAGTTACTCTTGGTGGGTGCAGCAATGGGCCCTGCTGTGAATTATTAGATCAAGAATTGTAATTGCATGCCCCTGTTGAACAGGGGCTGAAAAATTGGGCCTTTGGTGGTGGTGGTGGTGTTGACACAACACTGTAAGCCCTCAGAGTTACTCTTGGTGGGTGCAGGAATGGGCCCTGCTGTGAATTATTAGATCAAGAATTGTAATTACATGCCCCTGTTGAACAGGGGCTGAAAAATTGGGCCTTAGGCACTGGTGGCACAACACTACAACCCCTCACAGATACTGTACTTGGAGCACAGCAATGAGCCCTGTTGCAAAGTATTGCTTCAAAAATTGTAATGACACTCCCCTGTTAAACAGGGGCTGAAAAATTGGGCCTTAGCCACTGGTGGCGGCACCCATAAACAAAAATGATCTTCCAAGCTATCATCATCAATCGTATCATTGAGGACTCGGAGGAGGAGGATAGCCAGTCAACATAACAGCACAGACACTCAGCATCAGCATCAGTCTTGAAGGGATGTGACATGTTAAAATCAATTAGTCTGTTATATCAGCATCAGGTGTGTGGTAGCTGGTGGTGATCCAAGACTGGTTCATCTTGATGAAAGTCAGTCGATCAACCGAGTCGGTGGACAGGCGCACCCTGTGATCCGTGACAAATCCTCCAGCAGCACTGAATGTGCGTTCCGAAAGAACGCTGGATGCAGGACAGGCCAGTAGCTCAATTGCATACTGTGCAAGCTCTGGCCAGTGATCCATCCTCAAGACCCAGTAAGCCAGAGGATTTTCGGTGGGGAAGGTGTCCAAGTCTGACCTTGCCCCTAGATATTCCTGCACCATGTTTATCAGACGCTGGCGATGGTTGCTGGAACCAATCATACTTTGGGGCTGCGGACTAAAGAATTGTCTGAACGCATCGGTCAGACGGCCACCTTCCCCACCGCTCCTTCTTTGACTGGCCGAAGCCTCAGCAACTCGTTGTCCTGGACCAGGAGTTTGTAACCTCCCAGTCTCTGGGAACGCGTTGCACAGACCTTTCTGCAAGGCCTCCCGGAGTTGTCTCATCCTCTGCTCCCTCTGCGACGGTAACATAAGGTCCGCAACCTTACCCTTGTACCGTGGATCAAGGAGAGTGGCCAGCCAGTAATGGTCCCTCTCCTTGATCCGAAGAATACGAGGATCCTTCCGCAGACTTTGCAGGATCAGGGAGGCCATGCAGCGTAGGTTTGCTGAGGCATTCGCTCCGGAGTCCTCTGGGTCACTAAGGACGACATGATCCGCAGTCACCTCCTCCCAGCCACGTACAAGTCCACTGGTTTCTTGGGACTGTAAATCATCCCTAAAAGACTGCTGCTGATGATGCTGAGTGCCAGCCTCCACCTCCATGCTGACACAATCCTCCTCCTCCTCCTCCTCTTCCTCTTCCTGTGCGATGGGTGGGACAGAAGGAACACTGTCTGGGTAAAGGGGGCCTTGAGAGGCAAGGAAGTCCTCCTCTTCCTGCCTCTGTTCTGCCTCAAGTGCCCTGTCCATTATTCCACGCAGCGTGTGCTCCAACAGGTGGACAAGAGGTACAGTGTCACTGATGCATGCACTGTCACTGCTCACCATCCTCGTGGCCTCCTCAAATGGTGCCAGGACAGTGCATGCATCCCTGATCATGCCCCACTGGCGTGGAGAAAAAAAAACAAGCTCCCCTGACCCTGTCCTGGTGCCGTAGTCGCACAGGTACTCATTGATGGCCCTCTGCTGCGTGTGCAGCCGCTGCAGCATGGCCAACGTTGAGTTCCACCTGGTGGGCATGTCACATATAAGGCGGTTCTTGGGCAGGTTCAACTCCTTTTGCAGCTCAGCCAGGCGAGCACTGGCATTATAAGATCTGCGGAAATGCACACAGACTTTCCTGGCCTGCCTCAGGACATCCTGTAAGCCCGGGTACCTGCCCAAGAACCGCTGCACCACCAGGTTAAGGACGTGAGCCACACAGGGCACATGGGTCAGTTGTCCCTGTCGGAGGGCGGAGAGGAGGTTGGTGCCATTGTCGCAAACCACCATTCCTGGCTTAAGCTGGCGTGGCGTCAACCACCTCTCGGCCTGGCCCTGCAGAGCAGACAGGACCTCTGCCCCAGTGTGGCTTCTGTCCCCCAAACACACCAGCGCAAGCACGGCATGGCATCTTTTTGCCTGCGTACTTGCGTAGCCCCATGAACGGCTACGGAGCACCGCTGGTTCATAGGACAAACCACAGGAAGAGGCCATGGAGGAAGAAGAAGAGGAGGGGGTGGAGGAGAGAGGTGTGTCACAACCAGTAGTAGCATTTTGGAGGCGTGGCGGTGGGACAACCTCCAACACTACTGCACCTTGTCCTGCATCCTTCCCAGCTGCCAAAAGAGTGACCCAATGGGCCGTGAAAGAAAGGTAACGTCCCTGTCCATGCCTGCTGGACCATGAGTCAGCGGTAATATGCACCTTACCGCTGACCGCCCTGTCCAGCGAGGCCAAGACATTGCCTTCCACATGCCGGTAGAGAGCCGGAATAGCCTTCCGTGAGAAAAAGTGGCGTTTGGGAACCTGCCACTGAGGAACCGCACATTGCACAAACTCACGGAAGGGGGCCGAGTCTACCAACTGAAAAGGCAGCAGTTGAAGCGCTAGCAATTTAGCCAAGCTAGCATTCAACCGCTGGGCATGTGGATGGCTGGGAGTGAACTTCTTTCGACGGTCCAGCAGCTGGGGCAGGGAAATTTGCCTGCTAGAATCGGACGTCGGTGTACTGCTAGCAGAGTGGCCGCAAGTACTTGGCTGTGACACACCTAATTCTACACCTTCATTCCTCTCAGTGCATGTTTCAGAGAGGACTGAAATTATAGTGGGGTTGGAAATCCCAGCTGATGCGGTGCAAGGAGAGGTCCGCTTTGTTCTTTGGTGTGGGTCTTTGAGGTAGGCTTGCCAACGAGCTGCATGGCAGGTCAACATATGTCTGGTCAGGCATGTGGTACCCAAGCGGCTGATGTTTTGGCCACGCGATATACGCTTGAGACATATGTTGCAAACAGCAGCTGTGCGATCTGATGCACTAGCCTCAAAAAAGGCCCACACCAAGGAACTTTTTGAATGACGGGCAGAGGCAGCGCCCTGCACAGGCGGAGCTCTGCGGTGTGATTCCGTCGGTGTACTGCCCTTACGCTGGCCACCAAAGGGCATCCTGTCTCGTTGGAGATGTGCCTCCTCCTCATCCTCCTCCTCCTCTCTCCTATTAGGCACCCACGTGGAGTCAGTGACCTCATCATCCCCTCCCTCCTCCTCACTGGAGCCAATCTGGCAGTATGCTGCAGCTGCTGGAACATGACTGCCAGATTGGTGTCCTTCTTGAGCATCCCCTCTGTCTGCTCTCACCCTACTGCCTTCCTGTAGCTGGGTTTCATCATCAGACCCTTCGAAACGCTGGGCATCCTCCTGGAGCATGTACCCAACACTGTGCTCAAACAGTTCGGGGGACTCCTCAGGAGGAGGACATGGTGGGTCTAGGGAAGGAGTGACTGATGATGAGTCTGACATTGATACCAGGGAAGAGGACGCTTTGGCAGCTGCTTTGCCAGTACCCTGAGCCTGGGTGAGAGAGGATGAGGAGGAGGAGGAGGGCTTGGTCATCCACTCTACCAAGTCTTCGGCATGATGTGGCTCAACATGTCCAGCTGCGGAAAAGAAGGACAAGCGTGTCCCATGGCCATGTGCTGATGACAATGCACCGCGTCCACGACCAGCACTGTTGCCCCCAGACACAGAGCCTGCTTGCCCTCTTTTATTGCCTCCTGACTGTCTGCCTCTCCTTGTTTGCCTTCCAGACATTCTAATAGATGGCCTGCAGGGAGATGGGAAAAAAGCAATAAGGGCTACCTTCAGGTGTCCTTCTCTGTCCCTTGAAACAAGGACTTGCACAGTGAAAGAAACTGACACTCTCCCTACCTACAGTTTTCTGTCCCTAGAAAAAATGTTTTTTTTTAAGCACAATATAGCACAAGGAGAATTCACTCACTGTCCTTCCAGGTCCCTGGAAACAAGGACTTGCACAGTGAAAGAAACTGACACTCTCCCTACCTACAGTTTTCTGTCCCTAGAAAAAATGTTTTTTTTAAGCACAATATAGCACAAGGAGAATTCACTCACTGTCCTTCCCAGTCCCTAGAAACAAGGACTTGCACAGTGAAAGAAACTGACACTCTCCCTACCTACAGTTTTCTGTCCCTAGAAAAAATGTTTTTTTTAAGCACAATATAGCACAAGGAGAATTCACTCACTGTCCTTCCAGGTCCCTAGAAACAAGGACTTGCACAGTGAAAGAAACTGACACTCTCCCTACCTACAGTTTTCTGTCCCTAGAAAAAATGTTTTTTTTAAGCACAATATAGCACAAGGAGAATTCACTCACTGTCCTTCCAGGTCCCTAGAAACAAGGACTTGCACAGTGAAAGAAACTGACACTCTCCCTACCTACAGTTTTCTGTCCCTAGAAAAAATGTTTTTTTTAAGCACAATATAGCACAAGGAGAATTCACTCACTGTCCTTCCAGGTCCCTAGAAACAAGGACTTGCACAGTGAAAGAAACTGACACTCTCCCTACCTACAGTTTTCTGTCCCTAGAAAAAATGTTTTTTTTTAAGCACACTATAGCACAAGCACAAAACACACTGACACTCTCCCTACCTATCCTTCTCTTTCCCTAAACTAAAGGAATCCAGGTTAAGCAAGAAAGAAATAAAAGTCACTGTCCCTGCCTATGCTGCTCTATCCCTGCTCCGGAACACACTACACTAGGCCGCCGTGCTGGCGGCCTTTTATAGTGTGGGGCGTGTACTAAACACCCTCAGCAATAATTGGCCACAGGCATCCTGCCTGTGGCCAATCATTGCTCTCCTCGCTGCCGGCGCTGTGATTGGCCAAGCATGCGGGGTCACAGTGCATGCTTGGCCAATCACAGCGCCTGGATGACACTGCGATGGCGTAGTGCATTGTGGGCCGTTCGCGTCACTCGAATTTGGCGCGAACGGCCCAAATCGTTCGATCTTCGTCGAACGATCGAACAGCCGATGTTCGAGTCGAACGTATGTTCGATTCGAACACGAAGCTCATCCCTAGTGGGGGGAAAGGCTGTCCCTAACCATGGTGTTAGTTGTGAAAAAGGTTGTCCCTTACATTGGTGTTAGTGGTGGAAAGGCTGTCCCTTACATTGGTGTTAGTGGGGGGGAAAGGCTGTCTCTTACATTGGTGTTAGTAGTGGAAAGGCTGTTCTGTAAAAAGGTGTCAGTGGAGAAAAGCTGTTCTTTACATTGGTGTTAGTGGGAGAAAGGCTGTTCCTTAGATTTGTATTTTGTGGGACAAAGGCTGTCCCTTACATTAGTGTCAGTTGGAGGAACAATGTTTTTTACATTGATGCCAGTGGGATAACGACTGCCACCGACTCTGAATGCACCGATACATGAAGAAGAACTCAGGGGTCCCCAGTAGAAACTAGTACATGCTACCGGAAATAGAGAACTGCCATATTTCAGCATGAACTACAATAAAAATGCAGCTGTACTTTGCTGCATGAGGCATTCATTTTCAAAAGGCAGGTGCTGCAAATCCCTGTAAAATAACACGGCCTGACCTGCTGGTGTAGGTGTCAGCAACAATGCCCTGGCCCCATATCCCACAAGAACCCGGTCTACTTATTATATACACATATACAACAACATATAGGCAAGATTTTCTATGGCTTTGAAATTTGTAGCAGTGCCTGTGCGACCCTTTTAAGGACATGAGATTGTCATCAATAGCAGGAACTGATGTGAATGCTAAACATGTACTAAAGAAAGCACCGCATTCAATGTTAGCAGTATAAATAAAGGATCTAATAAATTTCACATTTCGCATATGAATGGTGTGTGGTATAATACCTATGTGTCAATATTAACACGCCCAAACTCTAATTATAAGGAGCTATATAATGCATGCTGCTTGTTATACGGCTATAATAGACAGCCTGTTTCTGATTCTTAGGAGTCAGAAGGTCTCTCGGTATTCATTTATACATCCCCTTATTTATATTCAAATAGGAGCCAGTACTGTGTGAGCATGCCCTGATAACCTAGTCAGTATGCATATTCACCGCTGCCTGCATCTCGTTTTGCTTCCTGATACTTCTGTGTATTATTTGCAGTACACACAACCCTTGGGCTCTGTTTGTTCTGCATGCAATGCCGTCTGAATTCTAACAACGTCCAGAGCATTTAATGATTCTGAGCTCTCCGCAATCTACTTGCAGTAATGAGCAGCTCAGGAGTATGCTTTGCACGTCGCTTGTTCACAGCCAGCATTTCATTCCCCCCATCAAGCCACTTCTGAAATGTCTTTCTGGAGCGCTCAAAGGTCCCTGCCAGCAAAGACAGAGCGATATTTTTTTTGGAGGAGGTGGGAGTGAAATAGGCACCAGTTGAAACAATCCAACACCTGTTCCAAAGAGCACACACAAAAAAAAAAAAAAATTAAGAAAAGACAGGAAGGCAATTTAAATCTGCTTTGCTGTTTGTAAATGTGACCGAGGCGTGTAATTCAAAAGCTGCATATCCCGTGACGTTGCTCCCAGCGCTCTCTGCTGTTTGCCTAATTGGACAAGGCTTCATTTGCATACGTATGATGCCTAATGTTTTATGCATGAAGCTCAGCAAGCTCCCTGTATCTCTCTATTCCTTCCCCCACATGGCTTCACTGGCAGCATAATCATAGATCATGTTGATAGCAGGTCTTTATTATTAAAGCTTTAACCTCTTTTTGTCTGACACGCAAGCATTAAACCAAGTCCATTCTCTCAGAGAGCTGACAACATGTATAGAAATGGGGAAAGGTAAATCATGCATCAAAAATGGATCTATTTTAAATCTGCTCTTACCAAGGTTTTTGCTTTATTTTTTATTATATGGCTATTCAAGTGCGTGTGACACATATTTTACATTTTAATATTGGGGCTGTGAAAAGAAAAACAACTCGATTATGTTATTTTTAGATAACTATCTATGCAGCACCATCCATCTACAGTATCTAAGAAACCTATTCCTTTATTAAAATACATTTTTGTGCAGCTTCCACACTAGATGGTGATACACAATCTAAGGGCAAACACCATATTTTCCCCAAAGGTGGCAACAGAACCTTGCTTAAAGTAAGAGAAAACTAAAATAAATATATTCTATATGTGTTCTTAACTCAGAAAATGCCTTTTACTGCTCTCTGCTTCCTCCAAATCTACAATTTCATTTCTTGTTGTTCTGATTTGACTTCCTGTTAGAGGGTGGTTACATTTGTTCTTCATGGTCCAACTGTATGTAAAAGTGTTGCCACTCTCTCTTTCTCACTTCCGAGATGGACTATGGACGATGGGATTTGTAGTGTGCATAGAGGAGTGTACATGACCACAATTAACATGTGCTGCTCTTTTTAAACAAACTGAAGTGAAGAAGAAAAGGAGAACTCCTGGAGCTCACAGAGGACGTTACAAGGATGCAGAAAAACATAGTAAGGAACAATTTCATGAAAAATAGATACAGGGCCAAAAGTAGTGGATGTAGATGGATTATTTTTGAATAATAACCCAAGCATCAGAATCTAAGACAGTGAACTTTAGACACTGGATAGTGTCAAACTATTTCCAAATTTACGATAAAACCTTGCAAAATACCTTTCTGGGTGCTTTTGATAGTAGTCATGTGATTTTCTGTTGTGCGCTTTAATCTCTGTAGGGCCATGGTAGTGAGATCCCGCAGCCATGCATCACTTTCTGTGATGCTACTTCTCTCTTAAATTGGAGGGCATTGAGGTTGCTGAGGATACATGACCTGGGAAGAATTTGGATACTAGTAGGTATGCTGTGTGTCAGCATGGCAGCCTGTAGTCTCATTTCGGTAGTAGTACAATGGGGTGAGGGTGATGCTGAGCACAGACGTGACAGTGCCACCACTGTGTAGGCAGGTGCAGTCTACTTTCTCCACTGCAGATGGCACTCAACCACAGCGGCGTTACAGTGGGAAAGAAAGCCAGGAGGAACATGGTTCCTCTATGGTTTCTGGGTCACTGGGGTAGCTATCTGATTGGATGCTGCTACCCCATGTGAATCTAGCAGCTATTTTGGGTCAGTCAGAGCCTACTTAAGGCCATGGCTCCCTGGGTTGGTGCTCATTACGCGTGTGGGTAGTGTGGGAACAGGTCACTTGTCTGATAAGGACAGTGACTAGCAGTAGGGAGAGGTTCCAGATGAATAGAGAAAGAATAGAGACATGCCAATCTTCCTGGAAACCTCCCCATTAGGGAACAGATTGGCCAGGCTGTATTCTGCCCCTCAAGACAGATGCTCTGCTACACACTGCTATCTGCCATGACTGTTCCTAGTTGGGTACACTCCCACCAGGTTTATTGTGAATTGCTAGATTCTACATTAATACAAATTCTGTTTTCTGCAATTGGACTCTGTGGGGGTGATTTACTAAAGACCTGCGCCTGTGGTGCAGTGGAGAAATTGGAGCAATTGCACAAAAAACGGGACTCAAAACATTTATCAAAAATGATGGTGCACTTATATGCACCAAACCATATTTACATAGGAAGTGCTGTTGCGCACTTGCGCAATCTTTCGCGCCTACCATTAGCAAGCGCAGCCAATGTAATCTTCAACATTTTTGTCTGAATACTGTAGATAACTTTACTAGTTTACCATCTTCTGTTACCAGGCTAAAAAGTATGTATATAATATTGTTTAAATGCACAAATTCTGTCCAGAACATGTAGATCTGTCTTACAACTAATCAAGCCTTTTTACACCCTTCTTTCAGCTACTCAACTGCACATGTGCATTGACAAAGCACACCATTTTATGCTCGCCTGACAGGGCGCACACGCTTTAGCTTGTTAAATATGTGTATTTCACACTGGCGCATCTGCGTTCTCAAGAGTGCACAACTGCTTATACATTGAGCTTGTGCTCATTGTAAGAAGAACGACTAAAGGTTGGGACTTTAAATGAAGCAGGCAGGTTTAGGTAATTAAATTTATTGGAAATCGATGAAAGGTTGCATGAAGGTAATCATGAGAACAAAGAAACCAATAATTCATGGTGGATATACATACAGCAATAACAATTGGCCACACAATGATAAAATTTCACAAATCACATGGTACAGGTGATCATAAGGTAAAACATATAGTGGGCATAAAAACATGGCATATAGTAGCTCTATGTATTTCGTGGATTCATCCACTCTTCAGGAGCATGCGCATGGAAAACTGAAAGCTGTTGTATAATGGTAATAGAAATATCTGTAAGGTCTGACCGTGTCACGGAAAAATTAAAATGGGTAATTAGGGATAATATTGCCTAGGATAGACCCCCCCCCCCAAAACCACTCTCAACAGTACTTACGTTGTCTGTGTCTAAGCAGTAGTATGGTACCATATGAATGAGAAAACCCCCTAGGGGTGTCGCTGGTGGGAGCGGAGGTGGTGATGGCAGACAGAACTCAAAAACAGATTTGGTTTCCAAAGAAAGGTTCCAAAGGTAGGGTCAAGAATGACCACAAGTGCTAGAAACAAAAGTGAGATAAGAAAATAGACTAAAAAGCTCATACTATGTGATATAATGAGTCATCAGCCCTAAACCTGGTAAGGGATAGGGTAATACGATGCTAATGAGTGTATAGGTATGGTTAACTTAGTGAGAGTGAGGCCTCGTACACACGACCGATTTTCTCGTCGTAAAAAACACGTCGTTTTTTTCGACGAGATTCTTGTTAAGCTTGTCGATTTTCTCGTCAAGCTTTCTATGCGTACACACTGTCATTTTCCAATTTCCTCGTGGTTCTCTGCACTCACGTCCAGCACGTACGACGGCACTATAAAGGGGAAGATCTTTTTTCTTGGCGCCACCCCTTGGGCTGCTTTTGCTGATCTCGTGTTACCGCGTGTGAAGTAAAAGTTTGGGAAGAGACGATTCGCGCTTTTCAGTCTTCGTACTTTTCAGATCGTTTTCTGCCGTTCAGTTTGTGCTTGTGGGTTCGTATCTTGACTTTCAGGGCGTCTAGGCAGGTCGTATCTGTTTTACAGTGCGTTCTTGCCTGTTCGCTTCTGAATTTCAGTTCGTTATTCATAGGCCTTGCTGTTCTAAAGTGCGTTCTGTTCTGTACGTTCTGATTAGACGACCGTTTCCTAGCCATGTCGCCTGGACGTTCTTGTCGTCGAGTTCGTGCTGTGCGTGCGCTTGGTGTTGGTCTGCTTGTTTTGGACCAAGACCAGTCCATGAATGGTGTGAGGAGGAGTTCATGGACCAAGAATTGGTTGCTCCAGCGGGACCAATTCTGCCACATGCCTCTGCTGCGGGAGATCGTCGAGAATAATCCTGAGGACTACAGGAATTTTCTGAGGATGTCTGACCCCGTTTTTCAGGAACTGTTGGCTTTGGTGTCCCCCTATATTACCAGGAAGGACACCGTTATGCGGGAAGCCATCAGTGCTGAGCAGAGGCTCATCGCCACGTTGCGTTACCTGGCGACAGGGAGAAGTCTTCAGGACTTGAAGTTCACCACAGGCATCTCCCCCCAGGCTCTGGGCCTCATAATCCCAGACACCTGTTCTGCTATTATACAAGTCCTGCAGGAGGACTATATTAGGGTAAGTTTTCTCCCTTAACATCACATTTTATGTATTACATGTATGCTAATGTATTGTATTTCTTTCATCCTTCCCTAATTACCATGATTGTAATATGCTGAGAATGTCCCCTTTGTCCCCATGCATGTTGGAAGCTTTATATTGCCCCTTTTTTATCCTCCCTAAATATTTCCCCTCACTAACTTTTCCAGCAGGGGCGCCTGTTGCTCCAAATGTTGGGGGGTTCCAACCCCAATTTCGGAAATAAACTTCCTCCTTTTTTGCTCTGTTGCCTAATAAACGCCCCCAGTTGTCCCCTCCAATGCAGCCATTTAGTCCCCTCTAATGCAGCCAGTTTCCCCCCAGCCCTGCACTTACCTTCTTGTGGTCAGCGCCATCCTTCTTCTGTCCTTGATGTCTTCTCCTTCCCTTCATGTTGCATCAGCCAATCATGTTACCATTAAACAGACTTGGTGAACATGATTGCCAGAGCAGCCTGTCAGTGTTTACACAAGGAATGCCCCCTCCTTGCGTCCCCGATTTTTCTTTGAGGAAGCCAATTACATCCCTCAGGTTGTAATTTGCAAGACTTTTTTAATACCTGTTTCTGCTCTGCAATTTGAACCCCCTAAATGCCGCAATTATTCATATGTCGGTCGCTTTACAAGAGGCCATCCACCTGAATAGTGTGCGGCATAGACAATACATAGGTTCATGCAACGCATGAACCTATGTATTGTTCTGAGTGATGGGCACAGGAGAGAGGGGACAGTGCTCCAGCGCCCACTCTGGACGCACCGCCACTGCAATGCTATCCTGTGGCCAAACACATCTCCCCCCCCCAAAATAATTTAGTAATGGCCCATCAGAGGGGGTGATGAATATGATAAATGAGCCTTCCATTATACTTTTTTTACACACCTTAATAAACGTATAATTAGATTGATGTTGGTCTCTAATTTTTTGGTCTAGAATTTGCTTGTAATGTATGCCTTTTGTTTTTCTAATATTATTTCATCTTGTTTCACTCCACAGCTTCCTTCCACGCCACAGGAATGGCAGACTGTGGCATCGGAGTTTGCCACGCGGTGGGACTTCCCCAACTGCGGTGGTGCCATAGACGGGAAGCACGTCCGCATCGTGCCGCCACCCCGTTCTGGATCCTACTACTACAATTACAAGGGGTTTCATAGCATTGTGCTGATGGCGGTGGTGTCAGCACGGTATGAATTCCTCTATGTTGATGTAGGGAAGAATGGCCGGATGTCCGATGGGGGATCCTTCATCCAGACGGAGTTTGCCCTCCGTCTCCAGAGTGACGACCTTGCATTGCCACCGGATGCAGGGAATATTGAAGGACTCCCCTTTGTTTTCTTGGCTGATGAAGCCTTCGGACTCGGACGGCATCTTATGAGGCCATTTCCACAGAGGACCCTGACCCCAGAGAAGAGTGTGTTCAATTACCGCCTGGCCAGGGCCCGAAGAGTCGTTGAAAATGCCTTCGGCATAATGGCCAGCCGGTTCCGCCTTTTTATGACTTCCATCCACTTGGCGGACTACAAAATAAACTATGTAGTGTTATGCTGCTGTGTGCTACACAATTTTCTTTGCCGCAAATCTAATTCATATATGGCCTCAGTTTTGCCAGAGGCTGGACTTTCCCCTGCAAATCCCCTTCCGGGCCTGGAATCTGCCCGTCTTGGCTTGCCCCCCCAAAATGCCCGTGTGGTTCGGGACAAATACATGGAGTATTTCACGGGTAGGGGGGCAATTCCTATGCCAGCCTATGTCTAAGTATCCCAATAAAAATCTTGTTTAAACCTTTAATTATTTGTTCTTTCCTGTCTCCTAGTTTGTCTTTGTGCATTTGTAGTGGCAAGTGTATTTTACTTTAGTAAATAACAACCAATTTCACTATGTTACCTTACAAAAGAACCAAATAAGCTTAGAGAGTATTATAAAAAGAAGCTACACGTTGTTTGTGGTCAAATTTTTTACTCTCTGCACTTTTTTTTTTGTTTTACTTTGGGGTTGGCCTGGCCACAACCCGGCAAATTTTGGCTTATGAAAATACAAAAATACCACTTGCATTTCTAAAATGACAACATTGGATACCTCTGAGCAATCTGAGACATTCAGTTACACAAACTATGTCTCTATGTGCCCGTCCTAATATGGGGTCCTGCCACCCCTTGCCCAGCCAAAAATTCAATATGCACACATTTTTACTTTTTTGCAAATAGGAAGTTTACAATCCTGATCCCTATTGTCAACATGTGCTATCTGCCATCAGGGGTGATCAATGGACGTGTTTTGGGGGTGCATCCCCTTCCTCAGTTCACCGACTTTTGATACGAGGAAGGGGTTGCACCCACAAAAGACGTACATGGATATCCCCTGATGGCAGATAGCACATGTTCACACACTGTGTGCATATTCAATTTTTGGCTGCTTTGTTACTCAAAAAATTTGTAAAAATATAAAAACAAACATGTAAAAACAAATGTGTTTGGATGGCTTATTGAATTCTCCCCAAAACATCGAGAATGTCTTTAACTGTTTGTTCCATCACATAGATTCTTTGTTTAATTAGGTCCAGTTCCGTGCTACATTCCATCACTTGCTGGATGAGGCGGAGGGCACTGTCAGCAGAGAACGGTGTGCTATCCTTCACAACATTTCCATCCCCTAAAAACCATAAAAAAAAATTAATAAAACTCTGCAGGCCTACCTCGCTTACCTTAAGCTGTGGTGTCAGATACTGACCTGTTGTGGTGACCAGATCCACAACGTCATCCACCTCTCCTTCCTGCACTTCTCCTTCCTCCACCTCAACTTCCTGCACATCTTTCGGTTGTGGATCTTTGGGAGTTTGGGGTTGCTTGGAAGTTGTGGGGTGCATGTGCTCCCTGGAGTGTCCTCCTCCCAGTCTTCTCTCCCCTATGAGAATAAAACCAAAGGTCTATTTATCACACTGTAAAAATCTCATTTTTAAACTTAAAACAGGCTAAATTGTTTGGAAGTGGGGTACAAGTGTGTGTTTGTGCGGAATTTAAAGAAAAATGCATTATTTATGACCCCAAATATGTTTAGTATTCACATTTGGATGTAATTTTTTGGACATGGAGGCACCACAAATAAACTCTGATGCACCTGTGTGGGACACCCAAAAAAGGCGGGTCTGGTGGCCCACACTATAGTGCTCCAAAGTACAGATGTGGAAGCAGCTGCTGAGTGTCCTCTCCTTTACACTGATTAAAGTTTGCATTTCATTCTCCTTACAAACACATCATCTAGACTTAAAAATTATCCACAATACTTGATCAAAAATGGCAGATGTCTAATTACTTTTGGGGGTCTAAAATAAGCCAAAACCGCGGATAGTGGCCGAACGAAGTGTCGGTAACGTAACGAACGATTACTGTGCCCAACCTAGTTCAAAATATTACATTTTGGAAGGGAGTCCAATATGATAAAAAAAAAAAAATGTGAGTTTCTAAAAAGATTAATAGCAGAAAGGTCGTCATTTTACTTACTTTTAGCGAGCATCCTCTTTATGCTCCTCAACTGGTCTGGCTCCCTCAGTTTGAGGTCTGACCACCTCTTTCTGAGCTGCTCATTTGAGCGTTTCACCCCGAACTTCGCCCTCAGACTCTTCACAACTTTAGTGAGGATTTTGGCCTTCCTTCTATTTGGTTTGCTATACGGCCCATGCTTGGCATCATAATCAGCCTTGACCAAGATGTCCACCATCTCCGCCATCTCCGCCAAAGACATATTCGATGCCTTGAATCTCCTCCTTGATCGTGACGTGTCCTCGGTCTCCGGGCTTGTCTCCTCGCTAGTTGCGGAATTATCAGACACCTGCTGTAACTCCGCCATATCTGTCTGCGCGCCGAAAGAGAAGGGGCGGGGAAAAGATGTTAGTTAGAACGTCATGGGCGGGCGACGTGTGCGGAGCGACGTGTTCGAATTTGGACGCATGCGTGGTGTGTATATAGCAAACACACATGTGACTATAGTACGTTCGGTGTGCGGAGAGAGGAGTTCAAGTGACGGACGTGCGAACGAAGGTATGTGATTTTGTGAGACTTGTAAAAATTGTTGGCCTATACTGTCTTGAGATTGGTGGAGGATATATATGGTGACTAGGATGTGAAGGAGGTTAGACTGTTTGCCTCACATTATTTAAATATAATTTATTTTACTTGCAGATACAATATGAATGTCTTTATTAGCGACAAAGAGTTCCTGGCGGAATTTATTGACCGGGTAAGGGAGCTGCCGGCTCTGTGGGAGACCAAAAACCCCATCCATAAAAAAAAAGGGGTGAGAAAAGCAGCGCTGGAGAAGCTGCTCCCATTTGTGCATACCAAGGTGCCCACAGCCACAGCAAAACAAGTGGACACTAAAATTGGGAGCTTGAGAGGTACCTACAGGACTGAACGCTCTAAGGTGCTGGCTTCTCAGAGGTCAGGAGCAGCAGCAGATGATGTTTATGTCCCGGTTTTGTGGTACTACAGCAGGATGTCCTTCCTGGATGACCACATTGAGCCAAGGCCATCACTCTCCACTCTTCCCCCCAGACTTCCCTGCAGCCAACCTGAGCCTTCTCTGGAGCAAGAGGAGGCAGCCATCCTGGATGATCCTGATTTGTCCATCTGGAGCCAGGTATAGTATTAACTGAAAATGTAGTGGGATAAAATTAATGTTTCCCAAATATGTCAGGATGAGAAACATACATTATTTTGTATTCCACAAGTGAAATCATGATCTGTAGACATTATTCTGCACTTAATTGTGTGGTAAATAGTCAAGCTGATGTAGTGGTAAATTTAAAGCAAGGATTTATGCATTTACATTCTAATTGCTTCCATCAGGATTACAAAGTTTGATGCAAAGATTAAACCAACATATTAAACTATGTTTCTTTTTCATACACAGGATGAAATCAGCCAGGAGGAGGGTCTGGAAACTGTCAGGCAGGAGGAGGAAGGGCCCAGTGGCAGCCAGGAGGTGGCAGGTCCCAGTGGCAGCCAGGAGGTGGCAGGGCCCAGTGGCAGCCAGGAGGTGGCAGGGCCCAGTGGCAGACAGGAGGTGGCAGGGCAAAGGAGAAGCACCAGATCCCAGGTGCCTCCCATCAGGCTTCACAAAAGAGGCAGGAGGGACAGGACCACCAGTGAGGCAGCAATGGCCCTTATTAAAGAGGCCCATGCCACCCTCAAGGAGCCCACATCCCCTGAAGAGGCCATTGCCGGCCTAGTGGAGGCTAAGTTCAAGGTGATGAGCATGGAGCAACGCCTCCTATGCGAACCCCTGCTCATCACCTTGCTCAACAAGGGGGTGATGGAGCAAATTACCCCCAATACCGCCATATGTGAGGTGGCCCAACTGACCCAACCTCAACCTCCACCTCCACCTTCCTCTTCTGCCCCACCCCCTTCTGCTACACCTCCACCTTCTGCCCCACCCCCTTCTGCTACACCTCCACCTTCTGCCCCACCCCCTTCTGCTACACCTCCACCTTCTGCCCCACCCTCTTCTGCTACACCTCCACCTTCTGCCCCACCCCCTTCTGCTACACCTCCACCTCCTCCTCCTGACAGGAGTACCCCTCCAGTGGGCCAGCCTCCAGCTAAACGAAGAAGGAAGGCTGCAGGAAAGGCTGCAGGAAAGGCTTCAGGAAAGGGTTCAGGAAAGGCTGCAGGGAAGGTTGCCAGGAAGAAGAGGAAGTGATGGCCTTGCTTCATTGTGGTCGCACTGGTCGGACAGAAGGCAGCCTGTTGTAGTACCACACACTTGGGACATATATCTCACCTGCTGCTGTTCCTGACCTCTGGGAGGCCAGCATCAGATTGTGTTCTGAAATGTGGGCCTTCTCAAGCTCCCAATTTTAGTGTCCACACAGGGTTGCTGTGTGCTCTGGGGTCCCTGGGATGCACAAATGGCAGCAGCTTCTCCAGCGCTGCCTTCTCTTTATTTAATTTATAAACATGAATAAATGTGTTTTTTGTTTAAGTTCATACTTGACTATGTGTATTTTTAAATAAAAAAAAACAAGCTTTGGAGTAAGCAGATACATTTGACTGACAATAAAAGGCACAGATATCACCCCCCCAAAAGAATAACTAAATCTGATTAGCTCAAAAACATGGTGTTAAATTTTAAAAATATAGATTAGAAAATTAAATGGGAGATCGCTATCAAAAAACATTGAGAAATTATAATTAACATCATTTTGAAAAATCTAACCATTTAAATTATTCCTAAAAACTTGCACGATATAATACACATAAATCTTATAAAGAGCAGCATGAAAAAGGTTAAAAATAAGGCAGAACTCTGTGTGAATATCAGCAGCAAAAGAAGGTCTCTCGTTTTGATTAATGTAACATTCTAACGAAGAATTCAATGCAGAACATTTAAACGATGAAATATTTATGAGCGTGACGAATGTGCTCTCTCCATTATGAAGGCTTGTTTTACCAGAAGATGCGCTCCCGTCTCATAGTTGCTTGTGAGCATGCGCGCTTTTGGAAGAGTCGTAAAAGCATACACACGAACCATTTTCTCGTCACAAAACAGGCCGACGAGAAACACGACGAGGAAATCTGGAATCCTGACGAGAAAATAGAGAGCAGGTTCTCTATTTTCTCGTCAAGTTTCTCGTCGTAAAACCATACACACGAACGTTTTTCTAGACAAAAAAACTCTCGCGGCACTTTTCTTGACTGTTTACGACGAGAAAATCGGTCGTGTGTACGAGGCCTAAGAAGTAAATTGATAGAAAGGTGAAAAGCATAGAAGATTAAAGAATTGTATTTATTTTACATAATATAGGAATTCCCCCTCCTTCCATCGGGTTATCCCCATGGGATGGGGTAGTTTTTCCTCCCCACCCTTATACTAGGTAGTCTTATACCCCGGGCAGCTGTACGGTTCATGTGTTTTAGATAGGAGCATTGGCTCCATCGCTTTGGGGAGCTGCGATGCATACTGCGAGTGCTCCTCCCCCCCTCATTTACAGGGTGGATGGACCGCCCCCACTACGCATCGACATCACGCATCATGCGATTGAATGGTTGTGCCATGCCTTTGGCGCCGTTGCCTTCCATCACTTTTTACATTTAGCAGCCAGGTGGAAGGACTTTTTGGCACTCATTGTCTGGGGGCGGTTTCCCCAGCTGCAGTTGCCTACTCTCCATAAGTGGACGCCTATGTGATGTTGGTGGGTGTGGCTGACCAGCCCTTATAAGCCATTCTGGGGCGGTTGACTCACATGGTGGTTCCAGCATCTTATCTGCACATCTTGTTGATCTTTCACATTTGAAGTGTTTATTAGGTAACTTTATTTTACTTTTTTCATCACTTATTTACATTGAACCTTTATCTGATCAATTTTACTCTCATGGGTAACTTGGTTCTTCAATTTTCTATGCTTTTCACCTTTCTATCAATTTACTTCTTACTCTCACTAAGTTAATCATACCTATACACTCATTAGCATCTTATTACCCTATCCCTTACCAGGTTTAGGGTACATACAAGTGGTTATTAGGTTACTTTATTTTACCTTTTTTTTTTATCACTTATTTTCATTGAACTTTCATCTGATTCTCTTTTACTCTCTTGGGTAACTTGGTTCTTCAATTTTCTATGCTTTTCACCTTTCTATCAATTTACTTCTTACTCTCACTAAGTTAACCTTACCTATACACTCATTAGCATCTTATTACCCTATCCCTTACCAGGTTTAGGGCTGATGACTCATTATATCACATAGTATGAGCTTTTTAGTCTATTTTCTTATCTCACTTTTGTTTCTAGCACTTGTGGTCATTCTTGACCCTACCTTTGGAACCTTTCTTTGGAAACCATCCCTGTTTTTGAGTCCTGTCTGCCATCACCACCTCAGCTCCCACCAGCGACACCCCTAGGGGGTTTTCTCATTCATATGGTACCATGCTACAGCTTAGACACAGACAATGTAAGTACTGTTGAGAGTGGTTTTGGGGGGTCTATCCTAGGCAATATTATTCCTAATTACCCATTTTTAATTTTTCCGTGACAGGGTCAGACCTTACAGATATTTCTATTACCATTATACAACAGCTTTCAGTTTTCCATGCGCATGCTCCTGAAGAGTGGATGAATCCACGAAATGCATAGAGCTACTATATGCCATGTTTTTATGCCCACTATATGTTTTACCTTATGATAACCTGTACCATGTGATTTGTGAAATTTTATCATTGTGTGGCCAATTGTTATTACTGTATGTATATCCACCATGAATTATTGGTTTCTTTGTTCTCATGATTAACTTCATGCAACCTTTCATCGATTTCCAATAAATTTCATTACCTACACCTGCCTGCTTCATTTAAAGTCCCAACCTTTAGTCATTCTTCTTTAATCTAGATAGGGATGGAGGCAACCGACCTTACCCGGTCACTGCCTCATTTAAAGTCCCAAGTTTTCCCTTCCCCCATTTCCCCCATTTTCATGTGCTCATTGTAATGCTGATCATGTTAATGAGCTTTTCCCTATCACATGGAGAATATTGCTTCCACTTTTATTCCTTTCGTTCACTTCTTTTTGAAACGACTCAATAATCAAGAGATCTTCCTCCTATCAACAACTGTGCAGATGTTTACTGGACTTGTAATTGTGCATTTTATGGTGATAGTCTATAATCATTGGTGGAGCCAAAACTTCCATAAAAACATCTTCTCAATATATGTCTGTGTATTGTGCATTCTGGACAATTCTTTCCCCATACACTGTGCAATCTGATTGCACAGTGTATGGGGAAATGAATTACTCAGAGAAATGAGTGGATGTAAATGTCATCCAATCAGATTGGACAGTGTATGGGGAAAGAATTGTCCAGAATGCACAATACACAGACATGTGTTGAGAAGATGTTTTCATGGAAGTTTTGGCTCCACCAATGATTATAGACTATCACCATAAAATGCACAATTACAAGTCCAGTAAACATCTGCACAGTTGTTGCTAGGAGGAAGATCTCTAGAATGATTATTGAGTTGTTTCAAAAAGAAATGAATGAAAGGAATAAAAGTGGCAGCAATATTCTCCATGTGATAAAGAAAAGCTCATTAACATGATCAGCATTAATATGAGCAAGTGCCCGATGTCTGTTTCATATTTAACCACTTGCTTACTGGGCACATAACCCCCTTCCTGCCCAGGCGAAATTTCAGCTTTCGGCACTGCGTCGCTTTGAATGACAATTGCGCGGTCGTGCGACGTGGCTCCCAAACAAAATTGACGTCCTTTTTTTCCCACAAATAGAGCTTTCTTTTGGTGGTATTTGATCACCTCTGCGGTTTTTATTTTTTGCGCTATAAACAAAAAAAGAGCGACGATTTTGAAAAAAAAACAATATTTATTACTTTTTGCTATAATAAATATCCCAATTTTTTTTTAAAAAAGTTTTTTTTTCTCAGTTTAGTCCGATACGTATTCTTCTACATATTTTTGGTAAAAAAAAATCGCAATAAGCGTTTATTGATTGGTTTGCGCAAAAGTTATAGCGTCTACAAAATAGGGGATAGTTTTATAGCATTTTTATTAATATTTTTTTTTTACTAGTAATGGCGGCGATCAGCAATTTTTATCGTGACTGCGACATTATGGCGGACACATCGGACACTTTTGACACCATTTTGGGACCATTCACATTTATACAGCGAACAGCGCTATAAAAATGCACTGATTACTGTATAAATGTGACTGGCAGGGAAGGGGTTAACACTAGGGGGCGGGGAAGGGGTTAACTATGTTCCCTATTTGTGATTCTTACTGTGGGGGGAGGGGACTGATTGGGGGAGGAGACCGATCTGTGTCCCTATGTACAAGGGACACAGCATCGGTCTCCTCTCTCCCTGACAGGACATGGATCTCTGTGTTTACACACAGAGATCCACGTCCTGCTTCTGTAACTGCCGATCGAATGTACCTGGCGGACATCGCGGCCGCCAGGCACGCTCCTCGGCATCACGTGATGCGCGCCGCACAGCTGTTCCCCGCCGCGCGCCCTCGGCGGCGCGCGGCGGGATGTAAACAGAGAAGGACGTCCTGGGGACGTCCTCTCGGCACTTGAGAGCCGCGCTGCAGCCGTCTTTCGGCTATAGCGCGGGTCTCAAGTGGTTAAGAATGTGTATGCGCCCGTACGCGCAACGATTCAGCGAATCCGGCGCAAGTCACCAGCATGCGTCATGTCGCAATAATTATTCCTGCCCGCGGAATGCGCCAACATTTTCTTAAATCAGCCCCTGTGTGTTTACTGCTGACGCAACAAATTTCACCTCCCCACAACTGCATTGTAAGGTATGAGAAATGCTTACAGCTAGATTGTGTAGAAGTCAATTAAATTTGTTTTTAAAAAAATCCTAAAAAAAAAAATTGGTAAGAAGGTTAGAGGGTTCCTGAGTTTCCAAATATTCCATTTAATTCTTAGGGTTTACACATACTTCATGAACCTTACCTCTGAGAGAAACAGAATCAGTTCTTCCACAGCAGCCACAACTATATGACCCCTAGGTTGTAAAATACAAGCAGATCAATCACATTGAAGCTGAATAGGCTCAGTTTACAGCCCTGAACTAATGAGATGCTGAAGGTTGGATAATGGCATTGCCATAGGACAGTTGGACTTGTTTTCCCATACGTTCCTTTAATTTATATTTGTTAGCACCTTGCGGTATTATTCATTTTGAACAGCACCCCGCCGCATAAATGTAACGCACCTCCGACACATTACCTTGTGTCGGGCTGCACTGCATTGGAAAAAATGCTGCACATCCATTTTTTTCAGGTTGGTGCATTGGCAGCCCATTTATTTATACACATTATGTGTTAATATGTGTTTGTTTACATAACACACCTGAACAGCAAAGTGTGAAATGGGCCCTTAATCAAAGTTTCAATGATCATAAAAATCTTTCCTTATTGATGTTTTCTTATAAACACCTTGAGTGTACAGCATTAATACATATTATATAAAGCATAAAGCAAAAAAGGCAATTTAACAGATTAAGACACTGACAGTCACAAGGATTCCACAAATAATAATGCGCAGTTAGTCTACATAATGTAAATCATTGATAATTACCTTTAATTAACAGTCACTGCTTTCCACCCAATGAATGGTTATGGAAAGGTAGGAATTCGTACTTTTCACCTTGTGCTTACCAAGAGTAATCAGTGTGAAGTTGGTACACTCTGTATTATCGGTAATAGCAGTCATTGTGGATGATCAGTCTTGAATCGTCCTTGAAGCCAAAATACAAACACGAACATTTGTGCTGGAAATTACACAGTTACATAAGAAGCCATTTTTATTGTCATTATTCCTTAGTCCTCAAGATTCTCCTATTCAAGAAACTTTCTACTTGTATTTTATTATATAACCTAAACTATCAAAGTTCCTTTAATCCATTAGCATGAATACTGGCCCACAAACATGAAACAGGAAACTGGGTAATGATATTAAAGGAGAAGTCCAGCCTGAGCTTTTTAGGCTGGGCTTCTCCTCAGGGTCACAAGAGTGCAATTCGTTTTGCACTCCTGTGACCCGTTTTCAGTGGAGAGCGGTATGAAGTCCGCTCTCCACTGACGTCACTGCCATCAGTCGGGGCAGCGCGTCATCGCGACTTCCCAAGTCGGGATCCGCTAGCTGCCCTGATTGATGGCAGTCTCAGCGAGCCGCTGAGACAGCCTCTCCCTGCCCCTCCACGGCTCAGCGCTCCAATGAGCATGGAGAAGCAGAGAGGAAAGAGACTGACTGTCTCGGATCTGTGAGAACCGAGCCAGCGGCGATTTTCGCTGGCTCGGTTCTCAGTGCTCCATCCACCGAGGTAAGTATAATTATGGGGAAAACTCAAATCCCATACTCCTCCTTTTAATATGTTCTCACACGCAGACAAACCTCACCAAACTCGCATTTTTGAGAAGAGCTTTTGAGTGGAAAAGA
The DNA here is from genome assembly GCA_029206835.1 of Rana muscosa. Lineage (NCBI taxonomy): Eukaryota > Metazoa > Chordata > Amphibia > Anura > Ranidae > Rana > Rana muscosa. Next base: position 122,432,377 of record CM055126.1, on the reverse strand, counting down.
TGCCTAAGTGCCCCAAAATGTGCAAAAAAAGTGAAAAAGCATGAAAAGGCTCAAAGTTTAAATGTAGTGCTACCCCCCCTCCCCCTGGGAGCCACTGGGGGATGTTGGTTATCTCCCACCCTGCACAGCCAGGCACATGGATTTTCCATACACTCTGAAGTCAAGAAGCAGTCCTTGCAGCTTTGTTTTTTTTATTAGGGGAATTTGAACTTGGGTGAAGAAGGGTTAATATAGGATGTCCACTGTCATGGATATGCAGCAGTGTTTGTCTGTCAGCTTACCTTCCTTCCCATGTGTTCATCTTAGAGGCCTGAGCCCTTTCACCTGGCTTCCTTTATAATCTCCTCCCAGCCTGACTCCACCCCAGGCCCTATCACTGAACACTATATTAACCTGTGCACTGCAAGCCTGCTTTGCTGATCAACGTGTTTGTTAGGCATTGTGTGTTTGGGTTCCTGCCTGCCGTGTGCTACGTCTGTCTCTCTGTTACGTTATTGGCTTGTCCCTGACCATCCCTGTCTGCTCGTGACCCTTGACCTTCGGCTCGTTCTTCGTTATCCTTGTCTGCTTGTGGCCCCTGACCTTCGGCTTGTTATTCGGTTCTCTCTATCGTGTGCTGCTGCTTCCCCTTATCCTACGGGGCGTGAGCTAGGAAACTCCAGGGGCCGCGACCTGGTCCCAGCCTGCAGCGTAACATCCTCACCACTAGAGGCCCTGGAGAAGACCAGCTGGGTCTTAGACTCCGTGCCCTGGGGAATCTTGGCTCTCGCTTCCGTTGGGATCCCGGTTGTGCTCCTCTGGTCCCGCTTTCCACAACCACCCAGTTTCCTATCCACAGAAGCCAGCCATAGGGTTCACTACCTCGCGGTGCACTCCTGTCCCCCTACGGTGTGCATCTGTCACCTGGCCACAGGTGACCCTGACAGTTTGATCAGCCATGAACCCGGCTGACATCCCGCTACCCGCGGATGATCCATTGCAGGGCATAGTTTGCAGACTTGAAACCCAGGAATCGAATCAGACTCAGGTGATGCGATTCCTCCAGGATCTGGCTTCTCGCTTCGAGCAGCTTCAGGCCTCCTTGGGAACCCTGAATCCGCAACCTCAAATACAATCAGCGGCTGCACCTATTGCACCAGTCGCAGCCACACACTCACTACAACTGCCAGCTCCGTCCCGTTTCTCTGGGGACTCCAAGGCTTGCAGGGGGTTCCTTAGCCAATGCACGATTCATTTTGAGCTCCAGCCCCAAAACTTCCTGTCTGATCGGGCTAAGGTAGCCTATATCATTTCCCTCCTCTCTGGTGAAGCTTTAGCCTGGGCAGCCCCTCTGTGGGAACTGAATGATCCAGTGGTTTCTAGCCTGTCTGGCTTCTTGAAACTTTTTCGGAATATCTTCGAAGAACCGGCTCGTGTCTCTTCAGCGGCCAGCGCCCTTTTACGTCTCCGCCAAGAGTCTGCTTCTGTGGGACAGTATGCCCTTCATTTCCGCATACTGTCGGCTGAGTTGAGCTGGAACAATGAGGCCTTAGTCGCAACCTTTTTGCATGGCCTGTCTGATAGAGTGAAGGATGAATTAGCAGGAAGAACCATCCCCACTGATCTGGCCGGCGTTATCTCCTTGTGTAACCAGATCGATATTCGCTTTCAGGAGAGGACCTTAGAAAAGCAACGCCAGCAGTCCTTGGTTCTTAGTCAGCCTGAGCTCCCCTCTCTTCGACCCGTAGAGCATCTCCTACCAGCTGAGGAACCCATGCAGCTGGGTCGGACCAGGCTATCCCCCGAGGAACGTGCTAGGCGCAGAACTCTTGGTCTGTGTCTTTACTGTGGGGGCAAAGGTCATTTTCGTGACACTTGCTCTCTTTGTCCAGAAAAACGTTCGGGTCCACTTCATCTGGAAAGTGGAGTATTGGACCCAGAAATATCACCTTCCCCTTCTCGTCTTCTGCTTTCTGTGTTCCTTCATGTTGGTGCTTCTTCTCATTCGGTCTCAGCATATCTGGATTCCGGAGCCGCTGGTAATTTCATGGACTGGGAAATCGCATCGTCCATGAGACTTACTCTTTTGCCCCTCACCACGCCATTGGTGGTCTTGGCGATTGATGGTACTGTTCTCCCAGGGGGACCTATCCGCTTCCAGACCCTCCCTGTTAAGATGTCGGTAGGGACACTCCACCAGGAGTGGATATCCTTCCTTATCTTACCCAAGGCCTCAACGCCTATAATTTTGGGTCTCCCATGGTTACAGCTTCATTCTCCTCATGTGGACTGGACTACTGGACAGATCCTGGCTTGGGGTCCCTCCTGTTCCTCGTCCTGCCTACCCAAGGTTGCCCCCTGTGAATCTGAGCCGGTCATTCATTCCAGGTTGCATAACCATTTACATTTCTCTGTCCCTAACCACCCTTGGACGCACAGCCAGGCTAGCTTGTCTACAAGTCCTGCAGTCGCTACGTCTTGCGATGCGATTCAGGTAGTCGCTACACCTGACTCAGCTATTCACTCTGCCTCTGTACTAGTTATGCCAGTCCAGCCCATGCCCAGTGAGCCTCCTACTTTTTCTTGTTCGGGACATTCTGCTTGTCCTTCAGCTATTCAGCTTGACTCCTGCGACATGTCACCTTCTAACCAACCTGACTTCAGGGTTCCACTGACATCTGCCCAGTCTGATGGTCCTGTGCAAGATGACCAGTTCCCCTTTAAGGGTCTAGGGGACCCCCCTCAGATTCCTGTTGATCCTCTCATGCCCTTGCTTATTCCTAGAGAGCCTTTGGTCCTCAATAGATCTTCTTGTCATCTCCCTACCTCATTTTCGGTCTCTGAGGATAATCTTAAGTATGAGGTTAGACAAGTTCTGGATTCTCGGCTCTGCAGAGGCATTCTTCAGTACCTTGTGCATTGGAGAGGTTTTGGTCCTGAGGAGGCGTCTTGGATTGCTGCATCTGATGTCGCTGCACCTCATCTGTTGAGAAGGTTTCATCAGAGATTTCCCTTTAAGCCTGGGTCCAGGCGGGGGAGGGCCCATAAGAGGGAGGGTACTGTCATGGATATGCAGCAGTGTTTGTCTGTCAGCTTACCTTCCTTCCCATGTGTTCATCTTAGAGGCCTGAGCCCTTTCACCTGGCTTCCTTTATAATCTCCTCCCAGCCTGACTCCACCCCAGGCCCTATCACTGAACACTATATTAACCTGTGCACTGCAAGCCTGCTTTGCTGATCAACGTGTTTGTTAGGCATTGTGTGTTTGGGTTCCTGCCTGCCGTGTGCTACGTCTGTCTCTCTGTTACGTTATTGGCTTGTCCCTGACCATCCCTGTCTGCTCGTGACCCTTGACCTTCGGCTCGTTCTTCGTTATCCTTGTCTGCTTGTGGCCCCTGACCTTCGGCTTGTTATTCGGTTCTCTCTATCGTGTGCTGCTGCTTCCCCTTATCCTACGGGGCGTGAGCTAGGAAACTCCAGGGGCCGCGACCTGGTCCCAGCCTGCAGCGTAACATCCTCACCACTAGAGGCCCTGGAGAAGACCAGCTGGGTCTTAGACTCCGTGCCCTGGGGAATCTTGGCTCTCGCTTCCGTTGGGATCCCGGTTGTGCTCCTCTGGTCCCGCTTTCCACAACCACCCAGTTTCCTATCCACAGAAGCCAGCCATAGGGTTCACTACCTCGCGGTGCACTCCTGTCCCCCTACGGTGTGCATCTGTCACCTGGCCACAGGTGACCCTGACATCCACTTCAGGGACTCGACCTATACACATCCCGTGTGTATGTGTGTATATGTATGTATATGTATGTATATATATATATATATATATATATATATATATATATATATATAAAATATACTACAATTCCCAGGACCAGCTAGCACCTTGGTTTTGACCCAACACAGACTCAGATCCTTGTAATTGCCCTTTGCAAGCAGGGACTGTGGGTCCCCTTTTTGTGTAGAAGAAATTGAGAGGTCTTGGTGCTAGCTGTCCTTCTCTGTGGCTACTGCTCCCAGTACCACTTCTTCAGGCACTGCCAACCCGCCTTGCTGCAGCTGCCTCTTTCTCTAGCCCTCCTGGCAGTGTTAATTTTGTCAACTAAAACATTTTCATCATAATTTTTGTCAGAGGCTTTTTTACAGTGATGAAAACTAAACTAAAAGTACAGCACATTTTCGTCAACTGAAGAAAACTATGACGAAAATAGAATCCGTTTTAATTAAGGAACGAAAATGGGACGTTAATGGCAAGGAGGGACGTTTTCCCTCATTAATTTACTGTAGTTACGGCGTATAACACAGTGCGTGCATGTTATACGCCAATATTTGTTTTTTTACCAATAGGGGGTGGGGATCGGGCGGTCCACCCCCGGGTGCCACACATTGGGGGGTGGTCAAGTGAGCCGCCCCGCCTCTCCTGGCCCTTGAACAGCACTGCCAGCAAAGTTTATCATTAGGAAAAAATCATTGCCAGCCCCTTCCCCTATACTGCTCCTCCTCCTGTGTCACTCATTGTAAGCTGAAGCTTCTAACCTCAATAGCTTCGTATTTGTTGGCTGCTCTCCTCCTCTTGCTCCTCCTCCTCCGAGTGTTGCTTTAGATTGGAGGAGGAGAGCAGTCACATGACTATCCATGAATCTTCAGAGGAGAGCAGTCATGTGACCGGGTCCATGCAAGAACGAAGCTATGAGGTAAGTTTAGAGGCTTTGATTTACAATGAGAGTGACACAGTGCTGTCCCAGGAGACTGGGGGTCTCCTGGGAATGCAGGGGGGCTTTGTATTGTGAAGAGGGTGGGGGCTGTGTTGTGTACTGTGGAGGCTGTGCTGCGTACTGTGGAAGGCTTTGTATTGTGCAGAGGGTGGGGGCTGTGCTGTGTACTGTGGAGGGCTGTGCTGTGTACTGTGAGGGGCTTTGTATTGTGAAGAGGGTGGGGGCTGTGCTGTGTACTGTGGGGGGCTTTGTATTGTGCAGAGGGTGGGGGCTGTGCTGTGTACTGTGGGGGGCTGTGCTGTGTACTGTGGGGGGATTTGTATTGTGCAGAGGGTGGGGGCTGTGCTGTGTACTGTGGGGGCTTTGTATTGTGCAGAGGGTGGGGGCTGTGCTGTGTACTGTGGGGGGCTGTGTATTGTGCAGAGGGCGGGGGTCTGTGTACTGTGGGGGGCTGTGTATTGTGGAGAGGGTGGGGTGCTGTGTACTGTGCATATTCAATTTTAGTTGACTAAAATGATTATATTAGACTAAAATGTACCGGAGATTTTAGTCGACTAAAATGGCATTTTAGTCAAGGACTAAGACTAAAACTAAAACACTTTCAGAAGACTTAAATGGTACTAAAACTTAAATGCCATTTTAGTCCTAAGACTAAGACTAAAACTAAATTGAAATTTGCTGCCAAAATGAACACTGCCTCCTAGTTACTTCTCCACAGTCCCCCCAGACTGACTCTGCATCCATCCCAGACTGCTTGCACCCAGTCCCTTCAGGCATGCCTCTCAGTCCTCTGACTGTATCACTCACCAGCCCATGTGGCTTTCTTTCTCCCTGGAGATTTGCCCAGCAGTGTTCCCCCGCTGCCCTCTCCTTTTCTCACCGTCAGTATCCCTCTGTGTTTCATGAAATGGGGGTACCCTCCGCACCCAAGCCCAGGACTGAGTTCACCCCGCCTCCCAGACTGAAAAGTACTTTCAAAGGCTTCCGACAGCCTAACACTCCATCTCCATCTTCCAACTGAACTCCCCACTGCCCCTGCTGGGCTGACCCTGAGTATTTGAAGGGGCTTCCCCCTGCCAACCCTACCATTGGGGATTGATCAGGGCCCTCAAAACACTCCAGCTAGCTCCTCCTGGACTCCTCCTAACTGCTTATGGAATCTCCTATCAGTTTCCAGATAGCAGGGGGAGTCGCCACAGAAGCTGCTGAGTCATCTAGCCTGCCTTAGTCCCTCACCCAACTCCGAAAACCATACAGGCTTGGCTGCCAGCCAAGCCTGAAAATGTACCTACATTAAAGTGTTACTAAACCCACAGCAGTAAAATCCGTCTGTATAATGCATGCTTGTTATACTCACTGTGAAACCTAAGGGGTTAATCCTCTGCATTGTGTAAAAAGGCTGTTTGATCCTGTTTTCTCTTGATATAACAGAGCCTTGGAGGCAATCTGTACATGCTTAGTTTGGTGTGTAATGCTAGAGGTTTTTTTTTTGTTTTTTTGGGGGAGGGTGCATGTGATCAGCACAGGGCCAATCAATGCTGTCAAGACAGAGGGTCAGGGGACATGCAGCCTCATTAGACAGACAGAGGAAAATTAAAACTCCTCCTACAAGCTTTAACCAGACACTGATAGAGGTCAAAAGACTGCTATATACTGCTGATGAGAAAAGGTATTTAACAGTTTATATTTACTAAAATAATTGCATTTCCATATTTTGTGTACCATGGGAGACCAGATATAGTGAATGCAGGCTCCTGGGTTTAGTAACACTTTAACACAAAAACTCTAGCACTCTAGCAACACAGCTAGGGGGTGCTATTTAAAGAAGCTAAAAATGCACAAAAAAGATAAAATGAGCTGAGGGGAGGGTTTGTGAAAAAAAGTGTTTATGCTCCAAAAAGCTTATAGAAGCTCAAAGAAACTCAATAAAAACACACAAAAAAGCATGAAAAATCACAAGCTTCTTCAAGCTTTTGGGCAGAGAAATAAAAGCTCAAATGCCTGTAAAAGCAGCTTTTTTTTTGAGCTGCAGTGTGTATGAGCCCTTAGAAATCTACATTTTGTTTTGAATATCCCCAGAAAAACAGCAGTATACTTCCTGTGCCTTTTCACTATTGTCCAATAGTACTAAATCAACAGTGGGAGGTCATCCAACACACTCCTGCCTCTGATTACTAGCCTCGTGAGACTGGAGAGTCAAGCCTCGTACACACGGCCGGTTTTCTCTGCAAGAAAACTGCTGGGAGAGCTTTTTGCAGAGAAAACCGGCCGTGTGTATGGTTTCTCGTCTGGAAAACTGCCGGGAATCTCAACAAGAAAAATAGAGAACCTGCTCGCTATTTTCTCGTCAGCCTGTTTCCCGACGAGAAAACCGTGCGTGTGTATGCTTACCTGTCTCCAGGTAAACACGCGCATGCTCGATGAGACTTCGACACATGTGCGGTAGCTTACAAGGGTAGTGTAGGGTGAAGCAAGATGGCGGCGACGGCATTGAATGTGACAAGCGCATGCTCGTCGCAGTCGATGACGTCACCGCGTTCTTGCGTTCTTTCCATTCAAAAGAACGGCAGTTCTTTTGAATGTGCCGTTTGTACACGCGGCGAGCAAGAAAAGCTTGCCAGGAATCCCGTCAGGAAAACCGTTTTTTTTTTTTTTTCCTGACGGGATTCCCGGCCGTGTGTACAGGGCTTGAGATTTGGCGGCACTGTGCTACTCACTGTCCTCATTGCTGGAGAGAAAGCTGCACCTTAAAGGGGTTGTCATGATTTTTCACCTTAATGCATTCTATGTATTAAGGTAAAAAAACTTCTTGCAGTCATATGCCCCCCAGCCCCCAGTTTTATTTACCTGAGCCCATTTTTCTTCTCCTTGGGGACGAGCACACCAGCTATGGCTGTTGTCTCGTGTCCTGATTGGATGGATTGATAGCAGCCCAGAGGGCGGGGCCGGGAGAGCGCTTCAGCCAGGGGGGTTATCTAATGTGGGGAGGACCCGCGAGAGCCGCCAAGGGACCCCAGAACAGGTAGATCGAGGCCACTCTGTGCAAAACAAGCTGCACAGTGGAGGTAAGTATGACATGTTTGTTATTTAAAAAATATATATATATCCTTTACAATCACTTTAAGATCTGTAGTGCAAGAATGGGGGAAAAGGGGGTTAGCCTAATTGCCCCCCCCCCTTTGCCATATGGGGCCGTGGCGCTGTTAGCTTAGTTTTAATGTTAAACTATTTGCCCAATTTTATTGGCCAGATTAGTTCAGGTGTTTGAGGATAGGGAATAAGGATAAGCTTTAATAGGATTGGTTAATATAGTCAGGTGATTATTAGAATCTTCTAGAAGAGACAGAGGCTATTTAAGGGACCAGCTGACATGATTCCTGGCCAGTCGCCAGAGAAGGAGACAACACAAGGAGCTCCCCTGAGGACCGGAGTTTTAAATTTCTTCCTGACGCCATGGAAGCCCTCTTAAGGCAGTTTTTGGAAAGAGCAGAAGCATAGGGCGGGGAGGAGTGGATTCGTAAGTGCCTATCATTACCGGTGGGTGAAGAGGATTCGGGTGAAGGTGGAAGTGACAGCGGAGCTCAGGTGGTGGCGGCAGTGAGGGAAGGTGTCATTTTACCTCAGGCGAGTCAGCAGTTACCTGAGATAGTACAAGCGGAACCCGCTCAGCTGTTTTTAGGTCAGGAGAATTCTGGTCGGAGCAGAGGTGAGGGAGGCGGCTACAAAGGAGGAGTGTTAGCCCAGTCACGCCTGCAGTTCCAGTAGGAAGGAGAGGGAGAGGGAGATCGGCATCATCAGCAAGCAGCCGTCAGGAGTTTTCCACACCAGGCAGTATTAACAGAGGGAGAATCACAGGAGTGCCTGCAACAAGAGAAGAGGAGTCTAATGGACAGAGAGGACTTTCAGCCATGCCTGCGTTCATTCAGGGGCATGGGCTTCATTCTTCACATTCTAGGCAGCAAGCTAGCAATGAGGTTGTTCAACAGGATGGGGGGGGGGAGCAGGCTGGCAGTGTCATTCCAGTGCGGTGTGCTTCCCCTATACAGGCTGCGGGTAGTGTCAGCAATGTGAATGTTGGTAAGTGTAACACTATGGAGAAGCTGTCAGATATTTCTTCTTTAGAATAATTATTACAAATCATGCGTAATCAATCTAATGTTGATAACATTAAACAACAAGAAGGGGCTGCAGGAGTGTGGGCACAAGTTCTAAATGACAGTTCAGAAGTGTCACAGATCCTGCCTGCAGCATCACAAGATAGGTATAAAGAGAAAGGTGTAAAGGAATGTATGCAATGTGTTCTATCCCCGCTGGGTTTCCATTTATCATATTAAAGAAAAGATTCGGACGGAGGAATATATAGATTTGAGTGTAGTGCTTCCTCCTTCCAGGGATTTTTCTCAGAAATATGACAGAAAGGATGATAAATCAGAGGATGATAGGCGCAAGCCAGCACTTAAATCTTTTTATTCATGGTTGCAAGCTTTTATCTATGCAGGTGTTTTTTGTGAGAAATTTTCACAAAAAAGTCCAGCATTGTTTCAACACATAGATATAATTCTGGAAGCATACAGAAGTTTTAGTGGTTTTGCCTGGCTATCATATGATGAGGCGTTCCATCAAAAATTGGCGGTACAACCTTCTCTGCAATGGGGAGCAAAGGATGTTAGCCTGTGGTTGAATTTATTTTTGCAACAGGGGCAGTCTTTTGTTCGCCAACCCTCAACTTCAAGTACAAACCAGTCAGGATATACATATAAAAAAGGGCTGTGCTTCGCTTTCAACGACACTAATTGTAAGTGGTCGTCTGCTTGTAAATACAAGCATGAATGCGCATTTTGTTCTGGGTCTCACCCAATATCAAAGTGTTTTCGGAAGCTTCAGGCACAACGTGACAATTTTCAAAAAAGCAACAACCCCGGTGATCATTCAAAGGATGCTTCCTTGGTTGCAGGTTTACCCAAACAGGCAGAGGGATTTGCTTCTAATTAAGGGATTCTCTGAAGGTTTTGAGATTCCTCCTTTTGCAGGTTTAGGGTGCTCTATAAATGGGAATTTAAAGTCCGTTCGTGAATTTCCTAATCTAGTCAGAGAGAACCTATTGAAAGAAGTGGCAGCAGGTAGAATGGAAGGTCCATTTTCTTTTCCTCCTTTTAAAATTTTTAGGGTGTCCCCTTTAGGTTTGGTCCCCAAAAAAGAACCGGGTGAGTTCCGCCTGATACATCACTTGTCTTTCCCTTTTAGTGAATCCTTGAATAATCAAATTGACTCCAACTCAGCAGCGGTAACATATGCATCATTTGAATTGGCTATAGATAAATTGCGCAGATTAGGTCCAAACGCGTTAATGGCTAAAGCAGACATTAAATCGGCCTTTAGATTGTTACCTTTAAACCCTGGTTCTTTTAATTCATTGGGTATTCATTTTGAGAATGAATTTTACTTTGACAAGTGCCTGCCCATGGGGTGCTTAATTTCATGCTTTTATTTTGAAGCTTTTTCATCTTTTATTGAATGGGTAGTGAACATGGTAGCGGATTCCCATTTCTCCATTCATTACTTAGATGATTTTTTATTTTTGGGATCATCCGGAATGGAGGGTTGTATTAATCTCCTTTTAGGTCTTTCTTTTTGATATGTGTTTTTTTTCAGCATCCCATTGGCAGAAGAAAAAATGGTATTTCCAACAACAAATATCACATTTTTAGGTATTGGTATAGATTTTGTAGCTATGGAATTTAGCCTTCCAGAAGATAAAGTATATACTGGTAGGTTATCTCAGATTTTGCTTACATTTCATAGGAGGAGAAAGGTTACCCTTAGAGAAATGCAGGCTTTATTAGGACAGTTGGCTTTTGCATCCAGAGTCATGCCAATGGGCAGGGTTTTTTCTAGGAGGCTTTATGCCTCTGTTTCAGGTTTAAAAAGCCCTTCTTCACATGTTAGGGTAAATTTGGATATGAAGGCAGATTTTTTAGTATGGCTAAATTTTCTTGAGTCTTTCAATGGCAAAACCTTATGGCAACAAGAATTTATTCTAGACTCTGATTTTTGTCTAGCCACAAATACATCTGATGCCATAGGTTTTGGTGCCATTTGGAATTCTCACTGGTGTTTTTCTTCTTGGCCGATTAAATGGTAAAGCAGTGGTTTTGTAAAAATATTGTTTTATTGGAACTTTTTCCTGTCATTGTAGCTTTAGAACTATGGGGGGCTCAGTTTTCAAACAGAAGGATTTTGGTTAGCACCGATAATAAAGGTGTAACTTTTGCAGTAAACTGCTTATCTTCGAAATCCCCTCAAGTGGTAGTGTTTCTTCGACATCTGGTTTTCCTGTGCCTAAGATGGAACGTCTGGATTAAGGCGAAGTATGTGCAAGGTAAGACTAACAATTGCCGATTCTCTCTCTCGTCAACAGATGGAGCCATTTTTCTCGCTGATGCCAGAAGTGGATGCAGTCGAGGAACATTGTCCTCCCCATTTATGGGATCGAATATAATTTATGGGAACATTAAGAACTCTTTAGCTACCTCTACATGGAAGAATTATGAAGCGTCATGGCTTTTGTGGGTTACTTTTTTGGCATCTTTAACCACTTAAGCCCCGGACCAATATGCAGCATAAAGACCAGGCCCCTTTTTGCGATTCGGCACTGCGTTGCTTTAACTGACAATTGCGCGGTCATGCAACGTGACTCTCAAACAAAATTGACGTACTTTTTTTCCCACAAATAGAGCTTTATTTTGGTGGTATTTGATCACCTCCGCAGTTTTTATTTTTTGCGCTATAAACAAAAATAGAGCGACAATTTTGAAAAAAAAATTCTATATTTTTTACTTTTTCCTATAATAAATATCCCCAAAGAATATATAAAAATATTTTTTTTTCCTCAGTTTAGGCCCATACGTATTCTTCTAAATATTTTTGGTAAAAAAAAAATTGCAATCGGCGTCTATTGATTGGTTTGCGCAAAAGTTATAGAGTTTACAAAATAGGGGGTAGTTTTATGGCATTTTTCTAAAAAAAACATTTTTTTACTAGTAATGGCAGCGATCAGCGATTTTTTTCGTGACTGCGACATTATGGCGGACACATTGGACACTTTTGACACATTTTTGGGACCATTGTAATTTTTACAGCGATCAATGCATCAAAAATGCACTGGTTACTGTAAAAATGACACTGGCAGTGAAGGGGTTAACCACTAGGGGCGCTGAAGGGGTTAAGTGTGCCTAAGGGAGCGATTCTCACTGTTAGGGGGCGTGTCTACGAGTGACAGTGATTACACAGAGCGGAGATCGGTGACTGTCAGTAGGCGAGCAGGGAGATGTTGTGTTTACACTAACATCTCCCCGCTCCATCCCTCTGTGAGACGATCGCGGGGATCCCCGCGGCGATCGAGTACGCAGCACCCGTGGTGCGACTCATGGGGATGACTGCAGGGTCGCGAGCGCGCCACACGGCAGGCAGTTAAAGGGGACGTACAGGTACGTGATTGTGCCTGTACGAACCATTCTGCCGACGTATATATGCCGTGAGTGGTCGTCAAGCGGTTAAACTCGGATATTTCATCATTTTCTGAGTATTTAGTATTATTTTTTCTTCATTCTTTGATAAAAAAAAGGCTATTCGTGGTCACACGTTAATAAGGTGTTGGCAGGTGTTAACCATTTTCTTATGCCTTCACGGTTTCCCATCTTGCCAATCCTTCTTTTCAGTTAGACAAGTTTTAAAGGGGTATAAGGGAAGTGTTTTTCACAAGGATAATAGATGCCCTGTTACTCCGGTTTTATTGGTTAAGTTATGTAATGTTACTATTAAGGTGTGTTATTCCTTATTTGTTTACAAACTTTTTTATTGTGTACAAAATAATGGTACAAACATTATGTCATGACATCAGAGAATTACAGTATTTTCAATCCATAATTATAATGATTTATGACAGAGTAACCACCTTTATTTATTTATGACAACATCTATTATATAAAAAATCCTTATTTGAATCTGTCATGTTTAATTCTGTCTTCTCTTTGGCATTTTTTGCGGCATTTAGAATCTCAGAATTATTACCACCATCCAGGGTTAGGGGAACGGGTATGTTGTTCTCAAATATAGTTATGTTGGAGGGTGGAGTTAGGATTTTCCTCCGCAGAAGTAAGACGGATAGTTTAGGTTTGGGATCTTGGATAGCGTTACAAGAATGCGGTGTCCTATTAGGGCTCTAAAGGCATATTTGGAGGTTAGACCTAAGGTTCAAGGGATGTTGTTTATGCATAGAGATGGTTCACCATTAACGAGTTATCAGTTTTCAATAGTTTTAAAGAAATGCTTGTGTTTTTTTAATTTAAGTCATTTTAGAATAACTTCTCATTCCTTTCGCATTGGAGCGGCTACAGAGGCTGCTCGGATTGGTCTGGAAGGAAGTATAATTAAAAAGATAGGTAGATGGCGTTCTGATGCATACAAGCTATATGTTCGTCCTTATTAACATTTTTGTTTCAGGTTCCAGGCTCATGGTATGGATTGTGGGCCATATATTTTCTGGGCACAGAAAAGAGCAGCAGTTAGGATTTACACAAAAAATCTGGGTCTGGATCCATCTGTATTCTGCATTCATTGGCTTGGACTTAGGGGTATGGTCTGGCAAGATTTAATTTTTGAATTAGGAAGGCTTTACTCTGTCTGTTCCTCCCTGGATATTCTAATAGTGCATTTGGGTGGGAACGACATGGGAAAATTGAAAACTTTTGATTTAATTTCCAGCATGAAGGACACTTTTCATTTTTTTGAATATACATTCCCCAAATACAGTTTTGTTTTTTTCAGAGATAGTTCCACAATTGAGTTGGCTGCAGTCAGTCACGTTTAAGCCACTTGAGAAGGTCAGAAAGAGAATTAATAAAGCTTTGGAGAAATTTTTGCTTCCTAATTTGGGTATTTCTTTTCATCATGTTGAGCTTGAAGGAGGCATTTCGGGTATATATCGTCATGATGGAGTACATTTGTCAGATGAGGACCTAGATATTTTTAATTGGGATCTGCAGACATGCATCGAGTCAGCCACGGTTTGGGTTGGTGTGGACAGGAGGGTATGCTTTGCCCCTCCTGTCGTTTGGGATATGTAAGGAAATGTTATGATAAAGGTTGAGTCAGCTTGAGTCTCAGTGGCTGAGCTGTGAGTGGTTTAATATATCAGTTTGGTGAATGAATTTAAATTTGATGGAAAGAAGTTTATTATTTATTTAATTCATTTTATTGAATTATTTTTTGAAACCAATAAACCGGACCGTGGCCAAATTTAATCCCCCAAAAAATAAATATATAAAATATATACCACCTCACTGTGCCCATTGCCACCTCACTGTGCCCCCTTACTGTGTCCATTGCAGCCTCCCTGTGCCCGAGTCAGTCAGTGTACCTAAAAATCTTGTTATTCCGCGTCCGGCGTCCATTGTTTAAATCTCGCGGCTTTCTTTTGGTCCCTTCCGTGATAGGCGTTTCCAGCACTGTGTTGAATGTTGCGCCTATCACAGAGATCCTCTCATTCTCGGACTCCGTTTCCCAGCAGGCACTGTGTTCAGTGTTCAGCCAATCACGGACGTCGGACAAGAGAACGTCCACTCAACACAGTGTTTGCTGGAAACGCCTATCGCGGAAGGGACCAGAAGAAAGCCGTGAGATTTAAACAATGGACGCCGGCCGCGGAATAACAAGATTTTCAGGTACTGACTCGAGTATAAGCCGAGGGGTATACTTTCAGCCCTAAAAAAAGGGCTGAAAAACTCGGCTTATACTCGAGTATATACGGTATATGAATAAAATATTTATATGGATTTTGGTGTTTGTGTTTTTATTTATAATATGCATGTCTGCAGATTCATTTTCATGGTGCCTGCGGTCCCATGGGGGAAAAGAGGGTTAGCTTTATTGGCCCCCCTTTGCCTTATGGGGCCGTGGTGCTGTTAGCCTAGTTTTAATGTTAAACTATTTGACCAATTTTATTGGCCAGATTAGGTCAGGTGTTTGAGGATAGGGAATAAGAATAAGCTTTAATAGGATTGATTAATATAGTCAGGTGATTATTAGAATCTTCTAGAAGAGACAGAGCCTATTTAAGGGACCAGCTGACAGGATTCCTGGCCAGTCGCCAGAGAAGGAGACGACACAAGGAGCTCCCCTCCCTACCCCCCCCCCCTCGTCGCGGCCGGTTTATTGGTTTATGTGGTGGGTCCATTTGGTCTAAATACCAAAGGGGCTATGTAAGCAAATGTTATGATAAAGGTTGAGTCAGCTTGAGTCTCAGTGGCTGAGCTGTGAGTGGTTTAAAATATCAGTTTGGTGAATGAATTAAAATTTTATGGAAAGAAGTTTATTGTTTTTTTAATTAATTTTATTGAATTATTTTTTTAAACCATTAAACCGGACCGTGGCCAAATTTAATCCCAAAAAAAGATCATTTTTTATATAAAATAATATAAAAAAAAAAAATATATATATATATATATATATATATATATATGGATTTTGGTGTTTGTGTTTTTATTTATAATATGCATGTCTGCAGATTAATTTTCATGGCGCCTGCGGTCCCATTTCCTTCTGTAGATCTGTGTATCTTCCGCCTATCCAGGTGCTTCTTAATTATTCCTCCATTAGTCCTCAAGATGACAGAGACAGATTAGGCTCAGTTCTCAAAGCTAAAATATAAGGATAAGGAGCGTTATTTTCCAAAAAAGTGTCAGTTATTTTCAGCTAAGTCGATGAGATTTGAAAATAACAGTCACGTGGCTAAAGATGCCAATCTTTGTGCAAAGCTTCATGACTTGAGCCTTTTGTGGAACTGGGAATAATATAGCAATAATGGGGAATCAGCTGCAGAGAGGCTACACGAAATACTGCTGACAGTTTTTTTTTTGACCCTCTGCTTGTCTTTTTTTTTTCAGCACAGATGCTATTTAAAATAAATCTAGATGTTCTGTGTGCTGCTGCTCTGCAGTGCCATTCACTGGCTTCACAAAGCATCTATGTTGCAATATATCGCAATGCACAGTAAGGCACTGCCACGCATTGTGGTGCATTGTTCTCACCAAATTTTATTTAATTTATATTAAATTTAATTTAAAAACATTTTAATGTACCGTCACTAAACACACTGCAGCAGCCTGCATAGGTATGAATGTCCCTAAAGGGATTTATTACTTTTCATATTGATCACAGTACTCCCTCTGACAGGTCCTTGATCTTATTTTCTCAGTAGAAGGTTGGAATCATTTTTGTGTGGGCCTCATTCAGGGCTAGCATCTACTTCTTCAACTGAGATGCTGGCTCAGAGATGACACAATCAGGTATTGATCCTGTGTGTCTGTATAGCAGTCTTAATGTTGTTAGCCTTATAGGCATACTCATGTTTTTTCATACATCTCAGCCCCCTGCTGCTGCCTATCCATCTGTGCGCAGTGTAAAGATCAGCATCAAACTGAGAACCTCTAAAGACTTTGCAAGCCTTTACTTACCAAGGTGCAGTTTAGGGCTTCCTGACTGCTTTTATTTATTCACATAGCAAAATAACAGTAAGTTTCAAACTCAGAGGTTATGCAGCCCAATACAGAAACAAAGATGTTTTAAAATTAGTCACATGGCTGAAAATTAAGATCTCAATTTTTTATATACAGTGGGTACGGAAAGTAATCAGACCCCCTTAAATTTTTCACACTTTGTTATATTGCAGCCAAATGTGTGGCTTTCCTAATCAAGTCCAATCAGTATAATCAAACACAGCTGGACTCAAATGAAGGTGTGTAGATTGTAGAACCATCTCAAGATCAGAAGAAATGGACAGCACCTGAGTTAAATATAGGAGTGTCACAGCAAAGGGTCTGAATACTTAAGACCATGTGATATTTCAGTTTTTCTTTTTTAATAAATCTGCAAAAATGTCAACAATTCTGTGGTTTTCTGTCTATATGGGGTGCTGTGTGTACATTAATGAGGAAAAAAAATGAACTTAAATGATTTTAGCAAATGGCTGCAATATAACAAAGAGTGGAAAATTAAGGGGGTCTGAATACTTTCCGTAACCACTGTGTATGTATGTATATATATATATATATATATATATATATATATATATATATATACATACATATATATATATACATACATATATATATATATACATACATACATACATACATACACACACACACACACACACACACACACACACACACACACACACACACACGTATGTACAGCATAGCATATACTGTGTGTGTGTGTGTGTGTGTGTGTGTGTGTGTGTGTGTATATATATATGTAGCAGGGTATCGTTTTACCCGCAAGACTACATTTCCCAGCACGCTTTGCAGCACCCAGGGTGCCATTTCCCGCGCAGGGACTGCTGGGGTGGACTTTAACCACTTAAGCCCCGGACCATTTGGTAGCTAAAGGACCAGAGGTGAATTCAGAATTTTGCACTGCGCTGCTTTAACTGTAAATTGTGCGGACATGCAATGTTGTACCCAAACGAAATTTGCGTCCTTTTCTTCCCACAAATAGAGCTTTCTTTTAATGGTATTTGATTGCCTCTGCGATTTTTATTTTTTGCGATATAAACGGAAAAAGACCGAAAATTTAGAAAAAAAAATGATATTTTCTACTTTTTGTTATAAGAAAAATCGAATAAACTCAATTTTAGTCATACATTTAGGCCAAAATGTATTCAGCCACATGTCTTTAGTAAAAAAAATGTCAATAAGTGTATATTTATTGGTTTGCGCAAAAGTTATAGCGTTTACAAACTAGGGTACATTTTCTGGAATTTACACAGCTTTAAATTTATGACTGCCTATCTCATTTCTTGAGGTGCTAAAATGGCAGGGCAGTACAAAACCCCCCCAAATGACCCCATTTTGGAAAGTAGACACCCCAAGGAAATTGCTGAGAGGCCTGTTGAGCCCATTGAATATTTTTTTTTTTTGTCCCAAGTGATTGAATAATGACAAAAAAAAAAAAAAAATTACAAAAAGTTGTCACTAAATGATATATTGCTCACACATGCCATGGTTATATGTGGAATTGCACCCCAAAATACATTTTGCTGCTTCTCCTGAGTACGGGATACCACATGTGTGGGACTTTTTAGGAGCCTAGCCGCGTACGGGACCCCGAAAACCAATCACCGCCTTCAGGATTTCTAGGCACAAATTTTTGATTTGACTCCTCACTACCTATCACAGTTTCGAAGGCCATAAAATGCCAAAATAGCACAAAACCACCCCAAATGACCCCATTTTGGAAAGTAGACACCCCAAGCTGTTTGCTGAGAGGCATGGTGAGTATTTTACAGCTCTCATTTGTTTTTGAAAATGAAGAAAGACATTTTTTTTTTTGTCTTTTTTTTTCAATTTTCAAAACTTTGTGACAAAAAGCAAGATCTGCAAAATACTCACAATACCTCTCAGCAAATAGCTTGGGGTGTCTACTTTCCAAAATGGGGTCATTTGGGGGGGTTTTGTGCCATCTGGGCATTCCATGGCCTCCGAAACTGTGATAGGCAGTGAGAAGTGAAATCAAAAATTGACACCCTTAGAAAGCCTGAAGGCGGTGATTGGTTTTTGGGGTCCCGTACGCGGCTAGGCTCCCAAAAAGTCTCACACATGTGGTATCCCCGTACTCAGGAGAAGCAACAGAATGTATTTTGGGGTGTAATTCCACATATGCCTATGGCATGTTTGAGCAATATATCATTTAGTGACAACTTTGTGCAAAAAATAAATAAAAAATTGTCTTTTTTCCGCAACTTGTGTCAACATATAAAATATTCCATGGACTGGACATGCCTCTCAGTATATAGCTTGGGGTGTCTACTTTCCAAAATGGGGTCATTTGGGGGGGTTTTGAACTGTTCTGGCATTTTATACACAACATTAGGAAGCTTACATCCACTCTTCTAACCACTTGAAGACAAAGCCCTTTTTGACACTTTTTATTTACATGAAAACATATTTTTTTTTGCAGGAAAATTATGTTGAACTCCCAAACATTATATATATTTTTAAAGCAAAGGCCCTACAGAATAAAATGGTGGGTGTTGCATTTTTTTTCTACACAGTATTTGCGCAGCGATTTTTCAAACACATTTTTTGGGGGAAAAAAGACACTTTTTTTAATTTTAATGCACTAAAACACACTATATTGCCCAAATGTTTGATGAAATAAAAAAGATGATCTTAGGCCGAGTACATAGATACCAAACACGACATGCTTTAAAATTTCGCACAAACGCGCATTGGCGACAAACTACATACATTTTTAAAAGCCTTTAAAAGCCTTTACAGGTTACCCCGTTAGATTTACAGAGGAGGTCTACTGCTAAAATTACTGCACTCGATCTGACCTTCGCGGTGATACCTCACATGCATGGTGCAATTGCTGTTTACATATGACGCCAGACCGACGCTTGCGTTCGCCATTGGGCAAGAGCAGGGCAGGACAGGGGTGCTTTTTTATTTTTTATTTTTTTTTTTTATTATTAATTTTGCTATTTTATTTTTAAATTGTTCCTTCCATATTTTTTTTTTTTAATCATTTTTATTGTTATCTCAGGGAATGTAAATATCCCCTATGATAGCAATAGGTAGTGACAGGTACTCCTTTTTTTGAAAAAACTGGGGTCTAGACCCTAGATCTTTCCTCTGCCCTCAAAGCATCTGACCACACCAAGATCGGTGTGATAAAATGCTTTCCCAATTTCCCAATGGCGCTTTTTATATCCGGGGGGGGGGGACATTCCCTCCCACTGCTTGTAAAAGCAGTCCAGAGGCTAATTAGCCACTAGGATTGCTTTTACATGAAAGCCGGCCGCTGGCTGAAAAGAATGATACCAAGATGATACCTAAACCCGCAGGCATCAATCTGGTATAACCATTCAAAGTCCAGCAACATACCAGTACGTTGCTGGTCCTTGTTATACATGTATTGTAATCTTTTTTTTTCATGCAGCCAGGTGGCTGAATGAAAAAAGAGATTGATCGGTGGGTATGCCCACCATTAGAATACCGCCCTTCATCCACCCACTTCTAATGATGGGCATACATGCACCATTTATATATGCCGAAGCATGGGGGCATCCTCCCGCAAAAAAGTTATGCCGCACACACATGGTCGGACTTTTCCACGGGCAAGCCTCCGTCGGAATTTCGACCGTATGTACGCGGCATTAG
The DNA here is from genome assembly GCA_029206835.1 of Rana muscosa. Lineage (NCBI taxonomy): Eukaryota > Metazoa > Chordata > Amphibia > Anura > Ranidae > Rana > Rana muscosa. The sequence goes on along the minus strand of CM055126.1, from coordinate 122,412,460 downwards.
GAGCAAAATCACTCCTCCGCCCCTGCTGCCCCAATGCTTCGGCATATTTGCTTTTTTTTTTTTTAACTGTGGTGGTGAAATCACCTCCTACAGCACTGGAGTCGCAGGGATCAGGCCTGTCTCTGCGAACGCTGCAGTTATGTGTGTTTTTGTTTTGTAAGTGACAGTGATCGATCGATACTGCACTTGGATGGCCTGGGCTGGACGAAGGGGCAAAACGCAGGTGCTAGCAGGTATCTGGGCTGATCCCGCTAACACTGCGTTTTTGGAAACCCTAAACTGCTGGGGACGCTAGTATAGATCTGATCAGATCAGATATTGATCTGTTCAGATACTATACCACTAAGGGAGGTGTATGCTTCACGCGTGGGTGTTAGCGTTACTGGCACTAACCTGACGCTGCCTGGGGTGTGACGCAGACCCTCTCTGACGCTAAAACCTAATTGATATCACCCGCCGGGCGATCAGGGGGTTAAACCTTTATTGGGTTATATATACGGCGGGTGCCCTGACACTATAAAAAGCAAACTAACTAACCAGCGTCACCCGTAACACTTATATGATGATCACTGGTGAAAGGGTTAACTAGGGGCAATTAGGGGGTTAAAACCTTTATTAGATAATATATGGGGGTACCTGACGCTATAAAAACCTGCGGTGAACCTAAAAATAAAATACTGGCTACTGATCTGCATCACCGACGCTAAGACAGCGATCAGAAAAATTATCGCTAAGCGACAGTGGTGATAGGGGGTGAAAGGGTTACCTGGGGGGCGATCAAGGGGGTTAAACCTTTATTAGATAATTTATGGGGGTACCTGACGCTATAAAAACCTGCGGCAAACCTAAAAAAAATTACTGGCTACCGATCTGCATCACCGACGCTAAGACAGCGATCAGAAAAATGATCGCTTAGCGACAGTGGTGATAGGGGGTGAAAGGGTTACCTGGGGGGCGATCAAGGGGGTTAAACCTTTATTAGATAATTTATGGGGGTACCCGACGCTATAAAAACCTGCAGCAAACCTAAAAAAAATTACTGGGTACCGATCTGCATCACCGACGCTAAGACAGCGATCAGAAAAATGATCGCTTAGCGACGGCGGTGCTAGGGGGTGAAAGGGTTATCTGGGGGGTGATCAAGGGGTTAAACCTTTATTAGGGGGGTTAGGGGGCTACACTGGACCTAAAACTAAATGTAGTGACACTTTTACAGTCACAAATGTCACTGATTGCAGTGATCAGTAAATAAATGGTCACTGCAATCAGTGACACTGACTGGGGGCTGCGGGGTGATCTGGGGGGGGGTGGGCGATTTATGTGCCTATGTGTGCTGGTGTTAGTGTAGTGTTTGTGCACTAACCTGTGTGTCTTCTCTTGTACGGCGCTCGGTATATGTGAGCGCCGCACAGGAGATGACATCACTTCCTCCTGCTTTCTCTGTCTGTGTGTACATTCGACAGACAGAGGGGGCATTTCTATTCACCGGGAGCGATCGCGGGGGGGTGGCCGGAATCTAACGGCCGTCCCCTCATGTCGGATCGCTCCCCAACGAATTCCGACCGCTCACTGTACAGAAGGGGGGTCCGATTGGACCCCCCAACTGTACAAAGGCAATCACGTACACTGTACGTGATTGTGCCTGTTGGTGCCATTGGGCCGACGTGTATATATACAGTGAGCGGTCGTTAAGTGGTTAAAAGGGGAGAGGCGGGGCGCGCTCGCTCTCTCGGAACGCCGCCCTCCTTGCAAGAGGATCCCCTACACTCACCTGCTGCGCACGCTAGGCCTGAAGCCTGGGCCTCGCGTTGTTTTGTTCCAGAGAGCCTTCCGTTCCACTGGAGAGTCTGTGAGGCATCCGATCCACCTCAGGTGCCATCATCTTCTGAAGGACCGGGGACTCGATGCATCGTGGGCACTGTGACGCCACTCACAGTAGCGGAGGAACCGGACAGGAATCGGTCTGGTCTGGGTGAGAGAGTGCCAGCTCAGAACCATATAAGAATAACTTTGTGCCTATTAACTTTGCCCAGGCCCATTATTGAACACAGTTATACTTTGGAGAGACTGTTTGTGCTGAACTGAGTTTGTCAGTCTCTCCAGCTTTGCCTGGTTGGCGAATCTCTGTTATCCCCTTTTACTGGATTACAAATTGGTTACTCCATGTGCACCACCGACAGTTGCTAGCGAAGATTCTCCAACAAACTATACCCTAAGTTATAGTCAGGCCTGACTGGGTAGTATAGGACATTGCTGGGCGCCATTTTTTGCTCACGAGGGAGGATTGCAGCAGCGGGGTTGATGTGTTATTGCATTATTAACTGTTATACCCTTTTAATGTGCCCAACTATATTGCAGGGATCTGCATAGAATATTGTATACAAATTACTCTGTTATCTTTCTACCTTCAGTAAAGAGTTATAGTTAAGTAAATTTGGTGGTGAGTGTCAATTACTGTGCAGGTATACAAAGGAGGTTGTACTGTATAATAGTGTATAGAGATAATACAATCATACCATCCTCCCCTTTCCTAACTGTGTCAAAGAGAAGTCAGAGGTTACCGCTACATATAAATATATATAGCGCTACCCCCAGTTAAGAGAGCCGCTGGATTTGTTTTCGGGCCCTGTGTACAGCACCACCAACCCCCGACAATCTGCTCGACCCACTCTGGCACAGCTAGTCTAGGGGTTATATTTTTATCATAATCAATGGGTATGGTAAAGGCACCCTCCCTACAGTAAGACAACACACCAATGTTAAAGATTAAGTATAACAGTTTACTTTGGTTGTGAAAGAAAAGGTTTAAACAGGATATAATACACACAACTGACTTGCAGAGCCCTGCAGCAATCAATATAGCACACAATAATGGCGCTGCACGGTAATCCACCACGCGTAGCTATTATGGTATACACGCCCTGTGGCGCACTAAACAATGTCCTATATCCCCACCCTGGCCAGGCCTGACCCAGAATAAATCTCAGTCCTTTCTATAGGGATTTCTTCGCATGCAAACTTTCGGTGGTGCACTTGATGAATGGTATTTGTAATCCACAACTGGCAATCACTAAGAACACTATGATGGGGGGGGGGACACTTAAACTCTGTCCTGCTACCGGTCCCCCAGTGGAACAACAAGCAAACAATCGGTGAGCCATGGCAGTCTATAGGCCTAGAATCAGTAAAGTCTATTGGATTGAGCAAGTGCTCACTCACTACTCCGGGCGCGATCCCAGCCCGGAGACTTCCACCTGCTGTGTATCCGCACACAGCATCTGCAACGATCGGGTCCCCGATCCAACTGATGTCCTCACTCGACAAGTCAGATGCCACCCAGGCTCTGCAGTGGGGTGGAAGGCTCTTTGGAGGTTGCGCAAGGCCCAGGCTTCAGGCCTTGCACTGCAGCAGATCCGCACAGGAAGAAACTCTTGCTTGCAGCGCGGTGTCCAAAGAGGCCGAGCTCCGCCTCGCTCCCTCCTTAAATAACCCCTCCCATGAGTCTCTGCGGTGGCTAACTGCACTCTGGGTGCCGAACGGGGTTCTGGGTAACGTAGTCCAGGGGCCTTAAAGGAGACCCCGCTACACATATATATATATATATATATATATATATATATATAAAATAAATATCATATATAAAAACTTAAATTCGTAAAGTCCATATGATAAAACAGCGCTAAATAAGGATAAATGTCCAAAAACATGTAAAAAGCACTTGAGTGATGACTTTGCAACAGTCAAACTAGTAGTGGTATATCTTCTCTGGATACGATATGTAGTGCACCCTACACCAATCCCAAATCTTCACCACAAGTGAGGCACGCTCCCCCTCTGGGGTACAAACTCACCACAAAGATGAAAAAGATAGGCCTTTTTTTTAGTCTGTAGGTAGTCTCACTCCAACATCCGTCATCACCACCAGGGTAGTATGGGTTAAAATCCTCAAGCAAACATATAAGGACATAAAGGCACTAATAGTGTAATATTGCTTTAATTAAGAAATCCCCAATACTAAAACCCTGTTTCAAATGCACGTACAATTAAATCACTTGTAAAACAGCACATAAAGTATAGAGTGTAATCACCGCTATCCTGTCCCAAGAGGGCGCCTGTGTTGCATTCGTAACGCGGCGGTCTTTTGTTCCGGATTTGCGACAGCTGCCGTGATATTCGCTCTGTACTTCCTAGTTACAGAGACGCTGCGGTATCTGGGCCCTGACCGGTTTCGTCACAGATTGACTTCAACTGAGGGCGTAGATAGTCCAGCGTCAACGTGCGTGGTATAACTTCCCCGTTCGTTGCCTATTGGTTGGAGTGCCGTAATTCGTCCGCCCTGATTGGTGCTTACCAGGGCGGAACTCGAATACACACGTCCTCAGACAAGAGCTATTGGGGAATGTTCCGACAGCACGTACTACTGCACAATATGTTATGTAACGAATGACACAACATGAAGTTACACTTAAATAAACTTAAGAGTTATTAATATAGTACAACAACAAAAAAAAATATATAAATCACACTGTAGCAATTTTAAATATATTTTGAACGGAATTTAAATGTCTCAATCGCTGTTTACATAGAGCAAGAGAACCTGCATTCTGATACTCGGTGAAAAAGGAAAAATATTTTTGTTACGATTCGTAAAAGGAGAACCGTAGTTGTTCGGTGTTAGCTGCTCAATATAATTCGATAAGACCGATCTGGCAAAACAACGAATCTGTCTTTTACAGTTTGAAAATTACATCTAAACGTTATTTTTAGCCTGTTGTGGTTTTACAACCACTATGTATATGTGCAAATATAATGGCAGTCACATAAGTTCAAACAAGGGGGTTTAGAGAAATTGGGAATTTTAACCCATTAATCCAAACAATAAAATTAGAGAGTAGTAAATCAATATATAGTAATGCATATATTAAATGCATGTGTGTGGGTATTTACAGTCCACACATCTGTAAAACCATAAATAACTAAATAAGGTAATTTTAATTAAAATTAGAATTAAATCTAAATTTTTTAATTTGAAATAAAATTGGACTACTTAGCGGATATAATCTATTTATATATGTATACTTCATTAGTTCCATATAAGTGAAGTTAAATAAATCAATATATAAATAGATAAGAAATATATATATATAAATATAAAAAAATATATATATATATATAAAAGAAAACTGTATGTAATATATATATATATATATATATATATATAAAAATATAAAAATATAATAAAAAAATGTAAATAAATAAATATAAGTATAGGAGCATCAGGATATAAGAATTTCTGAGGATTGGGCCGAGAAAGGTTGCCAGTAAGGGGTGGTATTCTAGTCAAATGTTAAAAATATAGATAAAATTGCTGAAACAGTTAATAAAAATTGGTTAATAAAAGTCAATCATAGAAACTAAATAAAAGCAATATATCAGTAATCACTAATAAAACAATTGATGTCTAGATCTATGTTTAACCCCTTCGGAGATAAAGTATCTACGGAATAAATCCATTGGGTCTCAAGCTTAGATAATTCTCTTACTAAGTTAGAGCCCCTCCAAGGTGGTTTTAGGTGGTCTACTCCCCAAAACTTGAGACCTGCTGGGTTTTGGTCGTGGAATAATTTAAAGTGTAAGGAAACGTTATGATCTTTATACCCGATTTTGATGTTTGCCACATGTTCTGCCACACGTATTTTGAGAGCTCTCTTAGTGCGGCCTATGTATAATAACTTACAGGGGCATTCTAAAACATACACTACATAGGTAGTGTTACAGGTAATAAAATCTTTAATGGTGAACTCTCTGTTATTAGAGGTAGATATAAATCTTTCAAGTGCTCTGAGAGGTTTATTCACCTCTCTACACGGGCGGCACTTTCTGCAGGCATAAAAGCCATCCTTATCCCAGAACGAAGGGGGTTTATGTGAGACATCTAAAATCTTCTTGACGACCCTGTCTCCATAGTTGGGAGCTTTCCTATAGATAAAAGTGGGTCTTGTTGGTATATAGGTTTTCAGGATCTTGTCAAGGAGAAGTATGTGCCAGTGAGAAAAGAAGATATGTTCCACTTCCTTATATTGTGAGTGGTATCCTGATATGAAACTCCATTCGTAATTGGTCTTATTCGAATTCTTTTGACCTCCGAGAGTGTTATTATTCAGGTAGTCGGTTCTTGGAGTAGCTGCGAGATCTTCAATAAGTTTGGTTAGTTGTGTTTCTTTGTAGCCTTTTTCCATAAATTTATTTTTCAATATATCTGTTTGGAGGAGAAAGTCTGTATCCTCGGTGCTCTTTTTTAGGGAGAGGCAGGGGATGGCAGAAGAGGGGCAGAGGGTCGAACAACCAGAGAGGAAGAATGCCATCCTATCCACAACAGGTGATAGAATACAGGGGACCACAACAGGGACCGACACAGAGAGATCCCCAATGGAGGGACCCTCCACATTGGGAACGAGAAAGGATGCAACAACCAGGCCCAAGGAGAGAAGGAACAGAGGCTGTAGGGCCGGACGAAGGACTCAAGAAAAGAAGTCGAAAGGAATACGAGAAGGAGTACGAATAGGCGGGATTTTTAACTTAACTGATGTGGTTTTAACAGATAAAGAGACCAATATTTTAAATTTGGGGCTCAAATGTGGTTTACACCGTCCAATCAACAAATTTAATGTGTTTATAGATGTTAATAAATATATGAGGAAACTGAATATGAAGAAATATTTTTTAAACAAGAATTCAAACCCTGTAACAAGTAGTTCCTCAGTACCAACTGATAGTGGTTTGCGAAATAAATCACTGTTTAACCCCCTATTGGGGACCAATCAGCCTTTGGATGTCTTTAAAGGACTTATACTACGTGATTTAGAATACATCAAACCAAAAAGGAATGTGAATCCACGGTATATCAAAGAAGGTATAGAACTTCTAGAGAATAGAAAGGAGATAATAGTAAGACCAGCAGACAAGGGAGGCGGAGTGGTTATTCTTACCAAAGACTTCTACCATAACCAGCTAACACAAATGCTATCTGAAGAGGTAACATATTCAAAGCTTGAAAAAGATCCCACTCCACAATACGAAATCAATCTTCAGAAACTGGTGGAAATGGGTTATCAAACCAGAGCTTTATCTTTGCGGGAGAGCAAGTATCTGGTACCGAGTAGCAGTAGGATACCTACTATATACACCCTTCCAAAGATTCATAAAAACCTCAACCTTCCACCAGCAAGACCCATCGTAAATGGAATCGGATCGATTACATCACGTCTGGGCCAGTATCTCGACTATTATCTCCAAACCAGTGTGACATCAACACATGCTTACCTCAAAGATACTAAGGAGCTCCTATCTCTATTACAGGAAATAGATTTGGCTGGAAAAGAAGAAGTGTTCCTAGTAACCGCAGACGTCTCGTCATTATACACAATAATACAGCATGACGACGCCTTGCTAGCCCTTAATTGGGCATTATCTAAAAGAGATGATATTTCCCATTCACAGAAAGTGTTCCTACGGAATGCTTTGGATTTTTGTTTAGGACACAATTATTTTTGGTTTGATGGAAGTTTCTACTCCCAAAGAAGGGGAGTAGCCATGGGAGCCAAATTTGCTCCAAGCATAGCAAATCTGTTTATGGCAGAGTGGGAGGATAAAACAGTATTCCACAAGAAACGCAAAGAACTGATACTGTACCGACGATATATAGACGATTTATTTCTTATATGGGCAGGATCAACAACATCATTAGAAAACTTCCTTGAAGAACTAAACCAAAACACCAATAACATTAACCTTACGTGTGAATACAATAAAGAAAGTATACATTTTTTGGATGTTCATATATACAGGAATGGGAATAAATTGGGCACTAAAGTGTATTTCAAGCCCACAGATGCTAACAGTTTCCTCCCAACACAAAGTGGCCACCACCCTGCATGGCTAAAAAACATACCTAAAGGCCAATTGATGCGGGTCAGACGGAACTGCACCGAGGATACAGACTTTCTTCTCCAAACAGATATATTGAAAAATAAATTTATGGAAAAAGGCTACAAAGAAACACAACTAACCAAAATTATTGAAGATCTCGCAGCTACTCCAAGAACCGACTACCTGAATAATAACACTCTCGGAGGTCAAAAGAATTCGAATAAGACCAATTACGAATGGAGTTTCATATCAGGATACCACTCACAATATAAGGAAGTGGAACATATCTTCTTTTCTCACTGGCACATACTTCTCCTTGACAAGATCCTGAAAACCTATATACCAACAAGACCCACTTTTATCTATAGGAAAGCTCCCAACTATGGAGACAGGGTCGTCAAGAAGATTTTAGATGTCCCACATAAACCCCCTTCGTTCTGGGATAAGGATGGCTTTTATGCCTGCAGAAAGTGCCGCCCGTGTAGAGAGGTGAATAAACCTCTCAGAGCACTTGAAAGATTTATATCTACCTCTAATAACAGAGAGTTCACCATTAAAGATTTTATTACCTGTAACACTACCTATGTAGTGTATGTTTTAGAATGCCCCTGTAAGTTATTATACATAGGCCGCACTAAGAGAGCTCTCAAAATACGTGTGGCAGAACATGTGGCAAACATCAAAATCGGGTATAAAGATCATAACGTTTCCTTACACTTTAAATTATTCCACGACCAAAACCCAGCAGGTCTCAAGTTTTGGGGAGTAGACCACCTAAAACCACCTTGGAGGGGCTCTAACTTAGTAAGAGAATTATCTAAGCTTGAGACCCAATGGATTTATTCCGTAGATACTTTATCTCCGAAGGGGTTAAACATAGATCTAGACATCAATTGTTTTATTAGTGATTACTGATATATTGCTTTTATTTAGTTTCTATGATTGACTTTTATTAACCAATTTTTATTAACTGTTCCAGCAATTTTATCTATATTTTTAACATTTGACTAGAATACCACCCCTTACTGGCAACCTTTCTCGGCCCAATCCTCAGAAATTCTTATATCCTGATGCTCCTATACTTATATTTATTTATTTACATTTTTTTATTATATTTTTATATTTATATATATATATATATATATATATATATATATATATATATATATATATATATTACATACAGTTTTATTTTATATATATATATTTTTTTATATTTATATATATATTTCTTATCTATTTATATATTGATTTATTTAACTTCACTTATATGGAACTAATGAAGTATACATATATAAATAGATTATATCCGCTAAGTAGTCCAATTTTATTTCAAATTAAAAAAATTTAGATTTAATTCTAATTTTAATTAAAATTACCTTATTTAGTTATTTATGGTTTTACAGATGTGTGGACTGTAAATACCCATACACATGCATTTAATATATGCATTACTATATATTGATTTACTACTCTCTAATTTTATTGTTTGGATTAATGGGTTAAAATTCCCAATTTCTCTAAACCCCCTTGTTTGAACTTATGTGACTGCCATTATATTTGCACATATACATAGTGGTTGTAAAACCACAACAGGCTAAAAATAACGTTTAGATGTAATTTTCAAACTGTAAAAGACGGATTCGTTGTTTTGCCAGATCGGTCTTATCGAATTATATTGAGCAGCTAACACCGAACAACTACGGTTCTCCTTTTACGAATCGTAACAAAAATATTTTTCCTTTTTCACCGAGTATCAGAATGCAGGTTCTCTTGCTCTATGTAAACAGCGATTGAGACATTTAAATTCCGTTCAAAATATATTTAAAATTGCTACGATGTGATTTATATATTTTTTTTTGTTGTTGTACTATATTAATAACTCTTAAGTTTATTTAAGTGTAACTTCATGTTGTGTCATTCGTTACATAACATATTGTGCAGTAGTACGTGCTGTCGGAACATTCCCCAATAGCTCTTGTCTGAGGACGTGTGTATTCGAGTTCCGCCCTGGTAAGCACCAATCAGGGCGGACGAATTACGGCACTCCAACCAATAGGCAACGAACGGGGAAGTTATACCACGCACGTTGACGCTGGACTATCTACGCCCTCAGTTGAAGTCAATCTGTGACGAAACCGGTCAGGGCCCAGATACCGCAGCGTCTCTGTAACTAGGAAGTACAGAGCGAATATCACGGCAGCTGTCGCAAATCCGGAACAAAAGACCGCCGCGTTACGAATGCAACACAGGCGCCCTCTTGGGACAGGATAGCGGTGATTACACTCTATACTTTATGTGCTGTTTTACAAGTGATTTAATTGTACGTGCATTTGAAACAGGGTTTTAGTATTGGGGATTTCTTAATTAAAGCAATATTACACTATTAGTGCCTTTATGTCCTTATATGTTTGCTTGAGGATTTTAACCCATACTACCCTGGTGGTGATGACGGATGTTGGAGTGAGACTACCTACAGACTAAAAAAAAGGCCTATCTTTTTCATCTTTGTGGTGAGTTTGTACCCCAGAGGGGGAGCGTGCCTCACTTGTGGTGAAGATTTGGGATTGGTGTAGGGTGCACTACATATCGTATCCAGAGAAGATATACCACTACTAGTTTGACTGTTGCAAAGTCATCACTCAAGTGCTTTTTACATGTTTTTGGACATTTATCCTTATTTAGCGCTGTTTTATCATATGGACTTTACGAATTTAAGTTTTTATATATGATATTTATTTTATTTATTCTGTTTTATATTTATGAGGTTCTCATTTTATATAAATTTAAACAGCTGCTCCCTTTATATAATTTATACCATAGTTTAATTACTCTGATATATCTATTTCCGAGCTGAGTATATCGTCTATTTTCCCATTATTTACCCATCTAAATAGGCAAATTATTGAACCACAGGAATTGCATACCAATACATAGGCGCCGAGAAGTGCAAATTTTGGGCCTGTTTATTTGCACCTTTTCTTTATATATATATATATATATATATATATATATATATATATATATATATATATACACACACACACTATATTACCAAAAGTATTGGGACGCCTGCCTTTACACGCACATGAACCTTAATGGCATACCAGTCTTAGTCCGTACGGTTCAATATTGAGTTGGCCCACCTTTTGTAGCTTTAACAGCTTCAACTTATCTGGGAAGCCTGTCCACAAGGTTTAGGAGTGTGTCTATGGGAATGTTTGACCATTCTTCCAAAAGCGCATTTGTGAGATCAGGCACTGATGTTGGACGAGAAGGCCTGGCTCGCAGTCTCTGCTCTAATTCATCCCAAATTCATTCAGGCCAGTCAAGTTCCTCCACCCCAAACTCATATAGACATGCTGATTTGTTGGTCACAATATTGGTGTAGGCTAGCTATTAAAAGCAGTGAGGGAGCTGACAGGCACAGGGGTAATTAAATGTAATTAAAGGGGTTGTAAAGGTTCAGATATTTTTTTTTTAAAACAAACATGTCATACTTACCTCCACTGTGCAGTTCGCTTTGCACAGAGTGGCCCCAATCGTCCTATTCTGGGGTCCAACGGCGGCTCTCTCTGCTCCTCCCCGCAATAGCTAACCCCTCGGAAAGCTCTCTCCCGAGGGGGTTATCTTGCGAGCGCGCTCCCGTCTCATACACTCTGCATCCATAGACACAGAGTGTATGTCTCGATCCCGCCCCCGGCGGCCGCGTCATTGGATTTGATTGACAGCAGCGGGAGCCAATGGCTGTGCTGCTATCAATCTATCCAATCAATGCTAAGACACCGTGGAGAAGAGGACGCCGGGGGACGCGCAGAGCAGGTGAACGGGCTCAGGTAAGTAAAACGGGGGGGCTGGGGGGCCCGTCATTGCCAGGTGTTTTTACACCTTAATGCATAGGATGCATTAAGGTGAAAAAACACAAACCTTTACAACCACTTTAAATTAAACTGATGCGCCATTCAGGGTGCCAGTGTGTGATTGACAGGCTCAGGGAGGTAACTTGTAGAGCTGCAAGGGCTGTGACTTGTGACTGGAAGGCGAGAGCCTGAGATCGTTACAGCAGGTATTTCTGCAGATCTTGACCTGGAGTGAAGAACTGGTAACTAGGGATGAGCCGAACACCCCCCGGTTCGGTTCGCACCAGAACCTGCGAACGGACCGAAAGTTTGCGCGAATGTTAGAACCCTATTAAATACAATGGACGGGAACGTTTGAAATCTAAAGTGTTAATTGTAATGGCTAATATGCATGTTATTGTCCTAAAAAGGGGATTTGGGGATCCGGGTTCTGTCCCAGGGGACATGTATCAATGCAAAAAAATGTTTAAAAACGGCCGTTTTTTATGGAGCAGTCATTTTAATGATGCATAAAGTAAAAAAAAAAAAAGTGAAATATTCCTTTAAATATCGTACCTGGGGGGTGTCTAAAGCATGCCTGTGAATTGGCATGTGTTTCCCGTGTTTAGAACTGTCCCTGCACATAATGACATTTGTAAAGGAAAAAAAGCCATTTAAAACTGCTTGCGGCTTTAATGTCATGTCTTGTCCTGGCAATATGGATGAAAATCTTTGAGAAAAATGGAATGGGTACCCCATCACCCCCCCCCCCCACCTAGCCCAGCCAATTACCAGCCCCTTTGGGTCTTGTATGGATATTAAGGGGAACCCTGCACCCAAAATAAAACCCTATACCTAAAACTCTATATACTCTGAACAGCAGTATACAGGCGGTGCAAACAAGACAGGGACTGTAGGTTTGTTCTTAACTACTTGCTTACTGGGCACTTAAACCCCCTTCCTGCCCAGGCCAAATTTCAGCTTTCAGCGCTGTCACGATTTGAATGACAATTGCGCGGTCGTGCGACGTGGCTCCCAAACAAAATTGACGTCCTTTTTTTCCCACAAATAGAGCTTTCTTTTGGTGGTATTTGATTACCTCTGCGGTTTTTATTTTTTGCGCTATAAACAAAAAAAGGAGCGACGATTTTGAAAAAAACACTTTTTTATTTTTTACTATAATAATATCCCAATTTTATTTTTTATTTTTTATTTTTTTCCTCAGTTTAGTCCGATATGTATTCTACATATTTTTGGTAAAAAAAATCAAAAAAAAAATCGCAGTAAGCGTTTATTGATTGGTTTGCGCAAAAGTTTTAGCGTCTACAAAATAGGGCATAGTTTTATTGCATTTTTATTAATATTTTTTTTTTTACTAGTAATGGCGGCGATCAGCGATTTTTATTGTGACTGCGACATTATGGCGGACACATAGGACACTTTTGACACCATTTTGGGACCATTGTCATTTTTACAGTGACCAGTGCTATAAAAATGCACTGGTTACTGTAAAAATGACACTGGCAGGGAAGGGGTTAACACTAGGGGGCGAGGAAGGGGTTAAATGTGTAACCTGGGAGTGATTACTACTGTGTGGGTGAGGGGACTGACTGGGGGAGGTGACCGATCTGTGTCCCTATGTACAAGGGACACAGCATCGGTCCCCTCTCCCTGACTGGACGTGGATCTCTGTGTGTAAACATCCTTGTCTGTGTACACGCCGATCGCGGGTACCTGGCGGACATCGCGGCCGCCAGGCACGCGCATCGGCATCTCAGTGATGCGCCGGTCCCGCGCCGCTGGCATCACTCGCGCGCCCCCCAGTGGCCGGAATAGCCAAGGCCGTATAATGACGGCCTCCCGGATTTCTAGATCCACTTTGAGGCCGTCATTTGTATATGGCCCGGCTATCAAGTGGTTAAAGGGGTTGTAAAGGTTAGTTTTTTATTTTCTAAATAGGTTCCTTTAAGCTAGTGCATTGTTGGTTCACTTACCTTTTACTTAGATTTCCCTTCTAAATTTTTTTTTCTTTTTCTTTGTCTGAATTTCTCACTTCCTGTTCCTCCTCAGTAAGCTGTTCTGGCTGACTCCACACCACTCGGATGATGGTGTGAAGTTTAGTGAGGAGAAACAGGAAGTGAGAAATTCAGACAAAGAAAAAAAACATTTAGAAGGAAAATCAAAGGAAAAGGTAAGTGAACCAACAATGCACTAGCTTAAAGGAACCTATTTAGAAAATAAAAAACGAACCTTTACAACCCCTTTAAGTAGAATCTGTTTGTAATTTGAAACAGGTAGATTTTTAAGTGTAGCTGCAGCCAAAAACTCTATTTTTAAGCTTTTTGGAGAACATAGGGAAGGGTTATCACCCCTGTAACATTTGTTTTGCTGTCTGTGCACCTGTTCAGAATATTTCACCTCACTTTCCATCCCAATGACAAATGTTTTTGGAAAAGTGGGGTTTTTATTGAAACAAGGATTGGTGATAAAGCATCAGTAGAGAAGAGACACCTTTTTTCCCATATTAACTCTTTACAGGAGAGAATTTCCCTTCCTAGGTGTAGATTTCCTCTCACTTCCTGTTGTCTCCTTCTGTTTGCAAGTAGGAGTCGTTTGTAAGTTGGATGTTTGAAAGTAGGGGCCTGCCGTATAGACTCTGCTGAAATTTGCCCCTTAGATGTTGGTGTTGCCACAACACTGAGCCCTCACAGTTACTCTTGGTGGGCGCTGGAATGCCCTGCTGTGAACTATTATATCAGGAATTGTAATTACATGCCATTGTTGAACAGTGGTAGTAAAAATTGGGCCTTTGGTGGTGGTGCTGGTGCTACAACACTGTAAGCCCTCACAGTTACTCTTGGTGGGCGCATGAATGGGCCCTGCTGTAAATTAATAGATCAAGAATTGTAATTGCATGCCCCTGTTGAACAGGGGCAGAAAAATTGGGCCTTTGGTGGTGGTGGTGGTGTTGCCACAACACTGTAAGCCCTCACAGTTACTCTTGGTGGGCCCAGGAATGGGCGATGCTGTGAATTATTAGATCAAGAATTGTAATTACATGCCCCTGTTGAACAGGGGCAGAAAAATTGGGCCTTAGGCAATGGTGCCACAACACTGCAACCCCTCACAGATACTGTACTTGGAGCACAGCAATGAGCCCTGTTGCAAAGTATTGCATCAAAAATTGTAATTACACGCCCCTGTTAAACAGGGGAGAAAAATTGGGCCTTAGGCACTGGTGCTGGTGCCACGACGCTGGAACCCTTCCCAGATACTCTGTTGGAGTGCAGGAATGGGCCCTGCTGCAAAGCATTACATAAAAAATTGTAAATAACAGGGGCATGTAAACAGGGGCTGAAAAATTGGGCCTTAGCCACTAGTGGCGGCACCCAGAAACAAAAATGTTCTTCCAAGCTATCAGGAATCGGATCATTGAGGAGGAAGAGGATAGTCAGTCAACATAACAGGACAGTCACTCAGCATCAGCATAGGCAGTCTTGAAGGGATGTGACATTTCAAAATAAATTATTCTGTTGCATCAGCTTCAGGTGCTTGGTAGCTGGTGGTGATCCAAGACTGGTTAATTTTTATGAAGGTCAGTCGATCAACCGAGTCGGTAGACAGGCGCACCCTGTGATCGGTGACAGCCTTCAGCAGCACTGAATGTGCGTTCCGAAAGAACGCTGGATGCAGGACAGGCCAGTAGCTCGATTGCATACTGTGCAAGCTCTAGCCAGAGATCCATCCTCAAGACCCAGTAAGCCAGAGGATTTTCGGTGGGAAAGGTGTCGAAGTCTAACCTTGCCCCTAGGTATTCCTGCACCATGTATATCAGACGCTGGCGATGGTTGCTGGAACCGATCATACCTTGGGGCTGCGGACTAAAAAATTGTCTAAACGCATCGGTCAGACGGCCACATTCTCCACCGCTCCTTCTGCTACTGACCGAAACCTCAGCAATTCGTTGTCCAGGACCAGGAGTTTGTAACCTCCCAGTCTCTGGGAACGCGTTGCACAGACCTTTCTGCAAGGCCTCCCGGAGATGTCTCATCCTCTGCTCCCTCTGCGACGGCAAGATAAGGTCCGCAACCTTACCCTTGTTCTGTGGATCAACGAGAGTGGCCAACCAGTAATGGTCCCTCTCCTTGATCCGAAGAATACGAGGATCCTTCCGCAGACTTTGCAGGATCAGGGAGGCCATGCAGCGTAGGTTGGCTGAAGCATTCGGTTCGGAGTTCTCTGGGTCACTAAGGACGACATGATCCGCAGCCACCTCCTCCCAGCCACGTACAAGTCCACGGGTTTCTTGGGACTGTAAATCATCCCTAAAAGACTGCTGCTGTTGATGCTGAGTGCCAGGCTCCACCTCCATGCTGACACAATCCTCCTCCTCCTCGTCCTTTTCCTGTGCAATGGGTGGGACAGAAGGAACACTGTCTGGGTAAAGGGGGGCCTTGAGAGGCAAGGAAGTCCTCCTCTTCCTGCCTCTGTTCTGCCTCAAGTGCCCTGTCCATTATTCCACGCAGCGTATGCTCCAACACGTGGACAAGAGGTACAGTGTCACTGATGCATGCACTGTCACTGCTCACCATCCTCGTGGCCTCCTCAAATGGTGCCAAGACAGTGCATGCATCCCTGATCATGCCCCACTGGCGTGGTGAAAAAAAACTGAGCTCCCCTGACCCTGTCCTGGTGCCGTAGTCGCACAGGTACTCATTGATGGCCCTCTGCTGTGTGTGCAGCCGCTGCAGCATGGCCAACGTTGAGTTCCACCTGGTGGGCATGTCACATATAAGGCGGTTCTTGGGCAGGTTCAACTCCTTTTGCAGCTCAGCCAGCCGAGCACTGGCATTATATGATCTGCGGAAATGCACACAGACTTTCCTGGCCTGCCTCAGGACATCCTGTAAGCTCGGGTACCTGCCCAAGAACCGCTGCACCACCAGGTTAAGGACGTGAGCCACACAGGGCACATGGGTCAGTTGTCTCTGTCGGAGGGCGGAGAGGAGGTTGGTGCCATTGTCGCAAACCACCATTCCTGGCTTAAGCTGGCGTGGCATCAACCACCTCTCGGCCTGCCCCTGCAGAGCTGACAGAACCTCTGCCCCAGTGTGGCTCCTGTCCCCCAAGCACGGCATGGCATATTTTTGCCTGCGTACTTGCGTAGCCCCTTGAACGCCTATGGAGCACCACTGGTTCCGAGGACAAAGCACAGGAAGAGGCCATGGAGGAAGAAGAAGAGGAGGGGGTGGAGGAGAGAGGTGTGTCACAACCAGTAGTAGCATTTTGGATGCGTGGCGGCGGAACAACCTCCAACTCTACTGCACCTTGTCCTACATCTTTCCCAGCTGCCAAAAGAGTGACCCAATGGGCCGTGAAAGAAAGGTAGCGTCCCTGTCCATGCCTGCTGGACCATGAGTCAGCGGTAATGTGCACCTTACCACTGACCGCCCTGTCCAGCGAGGCATGGACATTGCCTTCCACATGCCGGTAGAGAACCGGAATCGCCTTCCGTGAGAAAAAGTGGCGTTTGGGAACCTGCCACTGAGGAACCGCACATTGCACAAACTCACGGAAGGGGGCCGAGTCTACCAACTGAAAAGGCAGCAGTTGAAGTGCTAGCAATTTAGCCAAGCTAGCATTCAACCGCTGGGCATGTGGATGGCTGGGAGTGAACTTCTTTCGACGGTCCAGCAGCTGGGGCAGGGAAATTTGCCTGCTACAGTCGAACGTTGGTGTACTGCTAGCAGAGTGCCCGCAAGTACTTGGCTGTGACACACCTAATTCTACACCTTCATTCCTCTCAGTGCAGATTTCAGAGAGAACTGAAGGTATAGTGGGGTTGGAGATCCCAGCTGATGAGGAGCAAGGAGAGGTCCGCTTTGTTCTTTGGTGTGGGTCTTTAAGGTACGGTTGCCAATGAGCTGCATGGCAGGTCAACATATGTCTGGTCAAGCATGTGGTGCCCAAGCGGCTGATGTTTTGGCCACGCGAGATACGCTTGAGACATATGTTGCAAATAGCAGCGGTGCGATCTGATGCACTCGACTCAAAAAAGGCCCACACCAAAAACTTTTGGAATAATGGGCAGAGGCAGCACCCTGCACAGGCAGAGCTCTGCGGTATGATTCAGTCGGTGTGCTGCCCTTACGTTGGCCCCCAGAGGGCATCCTGCCTCGTTGGAGATGTGCCTCCTCCTCATCCTCCTCTCTCCTATCAGGCACCCACGTGGAGTCAGTGACTTGATCATCCTCTCCCTCCTCATAACTGGAGCCAATCTGGCAGTATGCTGCAGCTGCTGGAACATGACTGCCAGATTGCTGTCCTTCTTGAACATCCTCTCTCTCTGCGCTCATGCTACTGCATTCCTCTAGCTGGGTATCATCAGACCCTTCAAAACGCTGGGCATCCTCCTGGAGCATGTACCCAAACACTGTGCTCAAACAGTTCGGGGGACTCCTCAGGAGGACATGGTGGGTCTAGGGAAGGAGTGACCGATGATGACATTGATACGAGAGAAGAGGACGCGTTGGCAGCTGCTTTGCCAGTACCCTGAGCCTGGGTGAGAGAGGATGAGGAGGGCTTGGTCATCCACTCTACCAAGTCTTCCGCATGATGCGGCTCAACACGTCCAGCTGCCGAAAATAAGGACAAGCGTGTCCCATGGCCACGTGCTGATGACGATGCACCGCGTCCACGACCAGCACTGTTGTCTCTAGACACAGAGCCTGCTTGCCCTCTTGTATTGGCTCGTGACTGTCTGCCTCTCCTTGTTGGCCTTCCAGATATAGTAATGGCCTGCAGGGAGTTGGGAAAACCAGCAATTGGGTAGTGTATATTGTGCTGGAGGCACACAACACCCACTAACTCCTGCAGACGCCTTTATTAGAGAACACCAGCAAAAAAGGGTAGATACAGGTGTATACTGTGCTGTGCTGGAGGCACACAACACCCACTAACTCCTGCAGATGCCTGTATTAGAGAACAGCAATAAATGGTAGATACAGGTGTATACTGTGCTGGAGGCACACAACACCCACTAACTCCTGCAGATGCCTGTATTAGATAACAGCATTAAATGGTAGATACAGGTGTATACTGTGCTGGAGGCACACAACACCCATTAACTCCTGCAGATGCCTGTATTAGAGAACAGCAATAACAGGTAGATACAGGTGTATACTGCACTGGAGGCACACAACACCCACTAACTCCTGAAGATGCCTGAGAAAAGAACACAGTCGACACACTGTCCCTGCCTATCTAGCTGGCGGCCTTTTATAGTGTGGGGCGTGTACTTAACCCACCTGAGCTATAATTGGCCACAGGCATGCTGCCTGTGGCCAATTATGTCTCTCCTCGCTGCCGGCGCTGTGAGTGGCCAAGCATGCGGGTCACAGTGCATGCTTGGCCAATCACAGCGCCGGGATTGCACTGTGATGGCTCAGTGCATTGTGGGCCATTCACGTCACACGAATTTGGCGCGAACGGCCCACAAAGTTCTGGTTTTGCCGAACAGGTGAACAGGCGATGTTCGAGTCGAACATGCGTTCGACTCGAACACCGAGCTCATCCCTACTGGTAACTGGCCCTGGGGATTACAGCATGCAGACGCTAAAGCCCTGTACACATGGGCCAAATGCAGGTTAAAAAAAAAAAAATGGCCGGTATGTCGGTCGGTCTGTCCATTCGGCCGGCTCCCTCACCATTAAAGCTGGTCTCCTTCCTGGCTGACCTGGCTGAAGGATACTGTGTCATTCACTCTACTTTCTGTGAGCCCAGGATGTCAAGGATAACCCTTCCTCCCTGGCGGGCACGTTAACGGGCCCGGCCACCCTGGACCCACAGGAGAGTTCTGCAGAAAGTAGCACCACATCATTCCGTGCTGCATTATTACTGATCTTGATTTATAGATTTTACATATGTTTTAGCGCTGCACTTTTTTTTTTTTTTTACAGCATAAGGGATCTGCCTCAAGAAGACAAAGTCAGATGACCAGACCCAAGACTGCAACAAACAAAAAAATTGGGGGTAGAAAATGGTAACCTTGGGTTGGGAAAACATTGTTTAGCATGTGTTAAGACTTAAGCCTCGTACACACGGCCGGTTTTCTCGGCAAGAAAACTGCTGGGAGAGCTTTTTGCTGAGAAAACCGGTCGGGTGTATGGTTTCTCGTCGGTAAAACTGCCGGGAATCTCAACAAGAAAAATAGACAACCAGCTCTTTATTTTCTAGTCGGGATTCTCGTCGGCCTGTTTCCCGACGAGAAAACCGTGCGTGTGTACAAGGCTACAAGCTTACCTGTTCCCAGGTAAGCCCGCACACGCTCGATGAGACTTCGACGCATGGGCGGTAGCTTACAAGGGTAGTGTAGGGTGAAGCATCGAATGTGATGAGCGCATGCTCGTTGTGTCGATGACGTCACCGCGTTCTTGCCATTCAAAAGAACGGCGGTTCTTTTGAATGTGCCGTGTGTACACAGGGCTTGGCAATAAAAGCTTGCCAGGAAACTCGTTGAGAAAACCAAAGTTTTTTTTGACGGGATTCTCGCCCGTGTGTACAGGGCTTTAGTTCCATGATAACATACATTATTGTTTCACTGCGGGCTTTATTATTGTGCTTTAAAGAGTAATTGTACTTTTACATATTTGTCAAAGTCTAAAAGTGGTGTTAAATGCTGTTGCATGGTGTTGTGCTTTTTCAATGAAGTGTTGATTTATCTAAATAAATTTTGTAATAAAACTAATATAATCTGTATGACATGAGTCTCTTCAAACTATTCCACTAACCTGGTGGAGTCCAGTTTTGGACAAGAGAGGATTCTCACTGTACAAGAACTGCTGGAAGAGTGGACCATGGCTGGTTTTATCTGGATTTGATAGTTGATTTATTTTTTCTCCAAGTGCCTATATCTCTTTTCATTAAGGGTCTCTCATTACTGGCTGTCTAATTTGTCCAGAGCTCACAATGTGGCATGTTTTGTTTATATTTTTGAAATGCCTCATTTGAAAGATACATGTTTGGATGTATGCAACAATGTTCAGATAAATGCTTAGTTCAAAGAGACCCTTTTGATCTATAAATGTACTTTCTCTTTGGTTCATGGACGGACACAGCTCCTTTATTCTTGACAGTAGGGGTTATATGCCGTCTATTAGGAGAGGACTAGGCAGACATGTTAACCACTTCCATACAGGGCACTTATACAGCTTCCTGCCCAGACCAATTTTCAGCTTTCAGCGCTGTTGCACTTTGAATGACAATTGCGCGGTTGTGCTACACTGTACCCAAAATAAATTTTTATAATTTTGTTCCCACAAATGGAGTTTTCTTTTGGTGGCATTTGATCACCTCTGCGATTTTTCTTTTCTGCCAATTTTTTTTAAAAAAGACCGAAAATTTTGAAAAAAAAACGTATTTTTTTTGTTTCAGTCACAAAACTTTGTAAATAAGTATTTTCTCCTGCACTGATGGGCACCGATAAGGCGGCACTGATGGGCACCGATAAGGCGGCACTGATGGGCACCGATAAGGCGGCACTGATGGGCACCGATAAGGCGGCACTGATGGGCACCGATAAGGCGGCACAGATGGGCACTGATAGGTGGCACTGTACTGTAATGTGTTACTAATGGATGACAATCAGTGCCAAACAATAATGCCTGCCAATCAGTGATGCCCATTGTGGGCACTGATTGGCATCCATTAGGGGCACTGATTGGCATCCCTGGTGGTCTAGGGAGGCATACCTGGTGGTGGGCATCCCTGGTGGTCTGGTGGTCCAGTGTGGGTATCCTCGGGGGGGCTGCGCTGATAATAGATCAGCACAAACCCCCCCTGTCAGAGGAGCAGCCGATCGGCTCTCCTCTACTCGCGTCTGACAGACGCGCGTGAGGAAAAGCTGATCACCGGCTTTTCCTGTTTACATCGTGATCAGCCGTGATTGGACACGGCTGATCATGTGGTAAAGAGTCTCCGTCGGAGACTCTTTACCTAGATCACTGTTGCGGGGTGTCAGACTGACACCCTGCAACAACGATCACCGCGATGTGCGCCCCCGGGGGTGTGCAGCGGCTCAAAATCCTGAGGACGTCATATGACGTCCAGTCAGGATTTTGAAACCACTTTGCCGCCGTCAATCCGCTATAGGGCGGGCGGCAAGTAGTTAAACAGTTAAAAACATGTAACTACAGCAAAGCTGAACAGTACCGCCCAGGGGGTGGTCCCTCTGGTTATAACCCCTCAGCCTGCACTCAGCAGCTCAGTTTTTTTTCTGCCTACCATAGGGGAAGGACCTGGAGATTTTTTTATTTTTGTTCCACTTTTTTGATCCTGAGATCTACTATCAACTGCCGGCTGGGTGACAGGCTGCATAATATAGATCCTTGTAGTCTCCCCAGTCCGGCCATCGAGCGTGAGCAGACATTTAGCTACGCGCTGGGTCGGCCACGACATGCCCCCTTTGCTCCGGGGGTGGCCGGTGAGCTATATGCTCCGGGGCACACATATGACCGGGCTACTGCTGTCCGAGTCACAGTGGGCCGTGGCCGACAGCCACTCCGTACTGCTCGGGTGATGGGTCTGTCCGGAATGCGTCCAGCAGTCCTCGCAGGACGGGTAAGTAGGGTTCCACCTGTTTTAGCAGGATGGAACAGCTGGGCATTCCTGGGGAGGTCGACTAGGGGGTCTCTTACTCTCACTAGAGGGCCTCCGCGCGGAGGCCCAGCATGTTCGCTGCCTCAGAAGTGATCCGGTGGCCTTTTTGGGTGAGCCAGCAACATTTTCTTGTAGCCCCGCTGTAATACAGCTGGCGGCCATTTTCTTGTAGCGCGCGCTCTTTTTTCCTGAGGCAGCCGGCGGCCATTTTCTTGCTGTTTTTTGCTTAGTTTTGGCCTCTAGCGCTGGAAATGTCTTTCTGAACGGCACAAACAGCACAGAACACCTCAAACACAGGACAGCACCTCAGCACAGGCTGTGCAGGAGAGAGAGCGGACTGCAGCGCTGTGCAGTACCTGGGTCAGGGTGGTGAGTCCTCTGGGGGGCCCTTCGGTCTGTAGCAGCTAGGAGGGTGGACCTTTTATGTACCTTGCCTTTAGTCCCTAAGTGGCTGTCAGGCGAGTGTGGGTCAGCATGGCGTCAGAAGCTGGTGCTTCTTCCCCAGACATCCCTGTGGTAGAAACCAGTGCCCCTGCACCTGCGGTACCTATGGACGCTTTGTCAGCAGTCCTGGAATCATTTGTTGCCAGGGTGGAGGCGGTGTGCAGGCGAAAGGGGGGTAAAAAATGCCCCACCATCTTCTGGGGAAAGCTCTGATTCAGACTCGGGCCTGGCTGTGGCACGCGGCCCCTGTTCTGATGTGTCAGAGGATACAGACCAGGACCATTCGGACAGTGAGGAAGACTCCTTGTCCAGGTTAGCGCAGGAGAAAGCGCTTGTTGAAGCACTTATCACCGCAGTGCGGGAGACCCGAAAACTGGAGGATACGGCAGGGACATCTGATGTGTCGGTCCCTTTTGGGTCCCACAAGCCGGCCCGCGCTGCTAAGGTGTTTCCCTACCTAACTTATTTTGATAAATTTATATACAAAGAATGGGAACGACCGCAGAGGGCCTTTCCGGTCCCAAAACGCATGGCAGTCCGTTACCCCTTTGAGTAGAGTCTCCTTAAAAAATGGACATCTCCCCCGATTGTGGACCCCCCGGTATCCAGGTTAAACAAGGTAACCACGATTCTGGTAGAGGGGACCCCTGCCTTTTAAGGACCCTGCAGACAGGAGGGCCGAGGCGGTGGCCCGGTCCATGTTCACGGTGGCGGAGTCAGCATTAGGGCCTGTATTGGCCATGGCCCTGGTGTTAGACACTTTCAGAATGGGCAAAATTGTTGCACCACGAATTGGTAGAGCAACAGGCTTCCCCGGTCTGTGTGGAACTGGCCGACTAGTTGGTGCATGGCCTTAAGTATGTCTGTGATGCGGCCTTAGATACAGCTCTCTTGCTTTCCAGAGCCTCAGTGTCTGCTGTGGTGCTCTGTCACCTGATTTGGCTAAAAATCCGCGGACCAGACTTCCAAGAAAGCTCTGGCGGATTTGCCCTTCCAGGGAGAGAGGCTATTTGGAGCCTCGCTGGATGACATTATTAAAGTGGAAGTAAACCCAACGATTTAATAGTTTAAAAAATGCTAACTGTCACATTGGCTGTGCTCTCAACCAAACCGTCACACCATCCAATGGCTGGTGTCATAGCTGATCACATGTGCAGCATCATGGCAGTTGAAGATTAAGTAGAGGTCAAGATGGCAGCTTCCTTGGCTGAAAAGGGATAGGAGGGTTTACTTCCACTTTAAGAATGTCACTGGGGGTAAGAGCACGCTGCTCCCACAATCCAGAAAAGGTAAGGAGCTGCGCCGTAGGCCAGGGCACTCCTTTTCTGCTCATAAGCGTTTTTTTCGTCAGTTGCAGGTAAGCTTGCTTTAAGTCTATTTTTGTAAACTTTTGCCCCCCAGCCAATGAGCTAAATAGATCTTCAAGTCGAGGCAATGGGTATTGATCCACAAGAAGTTGGTTGTTCAGGGCAACCCTGAAATCTCCACAAATTCTAATGTCTCCATTCTTTTTCTTGACAGGCACAATTGGCGATGCCCATTCACTTCTATCAACTTTAGTTATGATCTTTTCAGCCAATAGGTGGTCCAGCTCTGCTTCCACTTTCTCTTTCTCAAGGCAAAAGGTACTGATCTTGCCTTACAAAAACGAGGTGTAGCACCCGGCTTCAAGAGGAGGTGGGCCATTTTTCCTTTTACTGTGCCCAAAGAGTCCTCAAAAACCCCCTTAAAGCATGACTTCTGGGATTCCACCCAATGGTCTACCTCAGAAAGCAATGTACATTGGGCAATGGCAAGAGGAGGCATGCCCAGGGCTTTGATCCAGTCCCTACCGTACAGCGGAGGACCTCCTTTATTGACAACATAAAGGCGTAGAGTTTGACTGCGGTTGCCTAATGTAACAAGGGGTTTCACATAACCCAAGGGCTGTAGTAGTTCCTTGCTGTAGGTTTGTAGTGTGAGATTTGTAGGCTGGAGCGGTAAGGACAGACCCGATGCCTTTAAATCAGTCCATGAAATGACAGACACTGCCGCCCCTGTATCAACATCCATGGAGACAGGACAGCCATTGAGTGTGACATCCACTTTAAATCGCAGGAGTACTCCCAGCTACCCGAAACAGTCCAACATGCTGGACACAGGTTTCCTCATCAGAGCTGGAGCCGTGATTGTCAGTATCCATATGAAATGTCTGTTTACGTTTAACTTTTGTGGTAGTGTTCGGGGAGCATGAGCTGCGGCAAACACGCCCAATATGGCCAGTCTTTCCACAAAGAAAACAAATGACATCCTTGAACTTGCAAGCAGGTGCACTGTGAGTAGTGTTACCACAACGGTAGCAAGTTGGTGCCCTAGAGACAGAAGAATTAGGGTGGCGAGGTTTAGGAAGATTTGGGGACGGCCGTCTTGGGTGTCGGGTGATAGAGTGGAATATTTCCTCTCCCTGGCTTGCAGGAGTTTCAGGTGGTGCCTTCAGTAGGGTGGTGTCCCGTGTAGCCAACTCCATGACCGTAGCAAGGTCAGTGGCTTTCGTCAGAGTCAAGTCGGGTTCTGTGAGTAAACGTTTCTGTATGGCTGGGTCGCAGAGTCCCATGACAAACATGTCACGGAGAGCCGTCTGCAGGTAGTCTCCAAACTGACAAGTGGCAGCTAGTTTACGTAAAGCAATGATATAAGTCTTTATGTCCTCCCCGGCATGCTGCCTTCTACTGTAGAATTTAAACCGCTCTGCAATCTCTAATGGCTTTGGGTTGTAGTGCTCATGTAGCTTCTGAATTAACTCAGGCAGGGGCTTAGAGGCCGGCTTGTCTGGAGAAATGAGGTCTCAGAGTGCCATATGCAGCTTGACCCAATATTGTGAGGAAAACTGCAACTTTCTTTTCTGCAGCCACACTATTTGCTTCCATATACTGCTCCAGCCTCTCCACCCAGGAGCTCCATGATTCAGCAGCAGGATCAAATGGTTGAATAAACCCTATGAAGGCCATGTGTGCTAAAATCCACAATCCTCGTCGCCACTGTTATGTCCCTTAGACACGGGGTCTCTCAGAGTTTTGCTAGCAATGCTAAAAGTATCTGCTCAGCAAGTTACACACAGGCCAGATGAACTTCTTAACCATGGAAGGGTTTATTACTCACTCAGAACATGATGACTTGTTACATAGAGTCCTAATACAACAGGATTCTGTCATTACCAGATGTAATCCCTTCTGTCCATCATGCTGCTGCTGCTTCCAGTCTCACACACCACTCTCACTACTTCCTGGTACAGCCCCTTCCCAGCATGCATCAGGAGAAAAAGGTGAAGGGTCACACAGTGTTCCAGCACAAACATTACAGCGTCCAAGAAGGCACAGCATACACACTGCACTCCCACCACCCATTCTGATCTACCACCAGATTCTTCAGAAAACCCTTGGTAAGTTTTGACTTTCTGTGAAAGATTAAACTTAAAGAAGGCCCAATAGGCATTCTATACTTCCATGCCTTCCACCACCATTCTGATCTACCAACAGAGTTCTCAGAAAGCCTTGTTTAACTTTTGACAACCAAAGAAAAATAAAACTTTCACAAGGTTATGAGCACTCCCACCGTCACATGACAACCCTCAGGCATGGTGATTGGTCACTTACGGGCATATGGACACGTAGACGAATAGGCATTCATGCCTGATTTCAGCTTTGGCACCAGAAAGCCTATTTAGGAGCAGAGTTGAGTTAGCAATTTGCTGAACGGCCTTCAGCTGTTATCCTGCAACCAGAACACAAACCTGTTCCTGAAATCTCCTTATCTGTTGCTGACCCAGCTTGCCCTTGGATCTGTCTCTAATCTGCCTTGCTATTATTGACCCAGCTTGCCTATGGACCTGTCTTTGTGCTGCTTATTTGTTGCTTATCCAGCTTGTACGTGAACCTGTCTATGTTTGTCTGCCCATTGCTGACCTGGCCTATCTTGGGCCTGCTTTTGCCTTGCCCTTCTGTTCCTTATTCAGCTAGTTCCTGATCATGGTTTACCTCTCTTGATTACTCGATCTTACCTTGGCCTGTGTCCTGACCACAACCTTGCCTGCTACCCGCTTGCTGTCTCCCTCCATGGTTGCTGACCTCAGCTTGTATCACATTATGTGTGTAGCTTGCTGTACGTTTCTGTGTTTTTGCCAGCTGCTGTTCCAGTCTTCTTCTTTTCAGTGGCTTGTCCTACAGCCCTGCTCCTCTGTGACATATTTATTCAGTTATTCACTGACATCCTAATTGGTCTGTGTGAGAATCTCGCAATCAGTTCCTCTACCAGAAGTGAGCACTTGTGGACTGGACTCTCAGCACCTGTGCCCTCTCACATTCCAGATGTGTTTGGACCTGAGGTATAAGGGAAGCCCTCCCGTCCTTTCAGCCTCTAACCAGGTACATAATATAAACAATGTACACACATACACCGGCCATAACATTATGACCACCCGCCAAATATTGAGGTCCCACTTTTGTCGCCAAAACAGCCCTAACCAATCAGTGCATAGACTCAACTGGACCTCTGAAAGCAGTGGCAGATCCTTTAAGTCCTGTAATTTGTGAAGTGGATCTTCCATGGATCAGACTTGTTTTTCCAGCACATAATACAGATGTTTCATTAGATTGAGATCTGGAGAATTTGAAGGTCATGTCAACACCTCAAAGACACTTTCCTCCATTGTTCTGTGGTCCAGTTTTGATGCTCACGTGCTCATTGTAGGCACTTTTGACTGTAGACATTGGTAAGCATGGGCACATTGACCAGTCTGACTTTGCAGGCCGATACACAGTGAACAGTGCACTGTGTGTGCTGACACCTTTCTAGCAAAACCAGCATGAACTTTTTCAGCAATCTGAGCTAAAGTAGTCTTCGATTTGATCAGACTACACAGTCCAGCCATGGTCCTTGCTACATGCATCAATTAGCCATGGCTGCCCATGACCCTGTTCACCGGTTTTCCTTCCTTGGACCCCTTTCAGTAGGTCCTGACCACTGCAGACCAGGAACATCCTACAACAGCTTTTGGAGATGCTCTGGCCCAGTCGTCTAGCCATTACAATTTGGCCCTTGTAAAAGTCAGTCAAATCCTTTCACTTGACCATTTTTTCTGCTTTCAACACAACTTCAGGGACATCATGTTCACTTGCTGCCTAATTTAGCCCATACATTTATGTGTCATTGTAACAAGATAATTAATCTTATTTACCTTACTTGTCAGTGGTCATAAATGATTAATCGGTGTATATACCTTGTCACTCAGACATCTAACCAGGTACACTGCCAAAAAAGTAATAAAAATGCATTTAATAAAGTACCAACTGTACAGAAAAATATTATATATATGTAGCATATATGCTATATATATGCTATATATGTAGCACTACCCCCGTAGGAGCTGCTGATTTAAATGTTGGGTCTACGTTCTGCCTATCAACCCCTTTGAATTGGCTCGAACCCTCCCTTGGCACAACTGGTATATGCAAATATTGTGGAACCCACTTGTTGCTGGGGAACACAATAAAACCACACCACAGTAAAATTGCAATATAGATTGTTACCTTGAATTGGCCACTTCTCCTTCCACAAGATAACAGAGAAACTGCACACAGGTTTACACTTAACCAAGGGTGAACTTTACTTGGCAAGATATAAAGGATAAAACAAGGTTATACATACAGTTGATTCTGCAGGGCCCTGCGAGAGTCAATAAAATAAATAATTGCTATCAGACAAAATATCTTAACTTGCAGTGTTAATGTCTATTATTTGACTGAACTGTATTGCTCGCGAGCTCCCCCTAGTGGGCAATACCACCCTGTGTCCCGTCACTATATGTTCCAGTCAGGCCTGGCCAATATGGTGTACAAATTCCTCAATGGATGGAGTCTTCGCTAGCAAACGTTGGTTCACATGTAAATTGTAATCCAAAGGGTGTAGAAGAATAAACAAAACTCCTGCAATGCTTTTGGGAATATGAAACTGTCAGGCGGTGAAAACGCCAACTTTAAACTGCGCACTAACACACGAGGCACTATGTTCAGGCGTGTGTGTGTCGCACTATTCTAGTGATGGTGAGCCTTAACAGTCACAGGCCTATAAAGTACTTAGTAAATCCTGGGCAGGTGCCCGCTCACCCAAATAGGCCTAGTCCGCCTGGTTGATTCCGTTCCTGATGCTCCGGTACACGATCTCTCCTCTGTCCCGGTCTTCCGTCCCTCACTCCACCACACGAGACGTCGGTAGGGGGAAGATGTCTGGACACTTGAGGAGAATCAGCTGGGCTTCTCAAAGGAGGATTCTTCTCCCTTCAGCAGGCAGGCCTCTTTGCAGACAGTAGGTCCAAATTATGCGGCCTACACACACACACACACACACACACACACACACAGCAGGGCTCTCAGATGCTCCTCTTGCTAGCAGGGCCATGTTCAGAGAGAGCTTCCGTAGCTCCTCCTCTCCCTTAAGTAAGCAGTCCCAGAAGGCCAAGCGACGAGGCAATGCACGTTGGGAGTACAGTTGCAGTGTGGGTACTATAGTCTATTTACTATCCATGGCAAATGGAGTCTCTTTCTCCCTGTACTATGAGTTCCAGCATGATATTATTGAAACCATAAGTAGATGCAATATAAAGATTGAACACCGGAGGGAGCTAAGTTCCTTCTAGTTTGTCAACTGCAGTCTGTATCTACATAGAAGAAACTGGATCCTGTAGTCTGTATCTACATAGAAGAAACTGGATCCGTGCTACACACTCCCCTCGCTTAAAGTCTTTGGTCCCCAAAGAGGACAACAGTTTGTAGCCTGATACATGCTTTGCCAATACATGCAGAGAAATTTTCAGTTAGGTTATGCAGGACAATAAACTATTTGCATTTTCAGTAACCGTGTTCAAACTCAAACAGCTCATACCATGACATGGAGTGGACAGAGGAACTTCCCACCAATTTTCATAGGAAGGGAGGCCGCTCTGTCCACAAACCATTGACTAGGCATGTCACTTGTCCTTTTAGAAGTGAGAAAAGTCTCTTCCGAGCATTCACCCAATTGATCATAAGTCAGTCTCTTTGGAGGGTGAATGACTCATCTTTCTCTTTGTTCCTTAGGTGTTAATGTTCCAGGAATGATAGGCTCTGTTTCTTCATCTTCAGGTTCAGGTACACTAGACTCTATGTCCCCTGGAGTATCGAATTCTTTTTCAGACAAAATTGAGACCTCTCTGGAGTCTCCCATTGACAAAGACTCCTCATCTTCCTCTAACTCCTCATTGCACATACTGTGAGGCACAAACTCAGGGTCCTCCGGTCGGAGAGTTCTACTGTCAGTTACCTCAGGTGATGGTGGAGGAGACTTCCTGGACTCTGATTGTTGAGATGACCACAACCATTCTGACCCTACCCATTCATCTTCAGAGTCTTCATCTTCTAGGTCCTGAAGTGTCGACTGAGATCTGGTGACTGGTCGAGACCCTCGAGAGGTTGAGGGTAACTCTTGTGAGGCTGATGCAGGAGGTAGGCGAACTGCTTCAGAGAGGGGCAGCAGGTGATTCCTGTGCCAGGTCTTTAATGGGCCTACACTTCCCTCTGGTCTGATCTGATACACCCGGAGGCCTGGTAACTGCTTACAGATGATGTATGGTTGTGACTTCCAGCGATCAGCTAATTTATGCCTTCCAGGGATACCCAGATTTCTTAACACTCGATCCCCTGGTTGCAAATCTTGTACCCTGACATTGAGGTCGAAGTTCCTCTTGTTCCTCAGCCCCCTCTGATCTGATGTAGCTTGGGTCTTCTCATAGGCTGTTTTTAGACTTTTCCGGAGCCAATCCACATATCCCTTATGGGAGGTGACTGATGTATATGATCAAGGGATGTGCCAAAGGCCAGATCCACCGGTAGCCGAGCCTCTCGCCCAAACATCAGAGGCTAAGGAGAATACCCAGTGGCATCACTTGCAGTGCTGTTGTAGGCATGTACAATGGGAGCTACGTGCTTACTCCAGTGCTGCTTCTTTTCCGAGCTTAGCGTTCCTAACATATCCAATGCTGCTGGGTTCACTTGGCCCAGCAGCATTCTAGCGGGTACCTTCACTGGTGTGGTAGCAGTATTCCTGATGCTTACTGAGACCCTCCCATGACTTTTCTTTAGGGCCTTCAATGGAACCACTTCAGGAATGACTTTGATCCCTGTGGGTTTTTCCTGTGGGTCCGGTTCAAGGACAACAAAGGGGCCTGGTTGTTTCCAGGTAAGTTTAACAGAAGCTCTCAAACAAGTCACCTCTCCTGGTTGTAACACTTTTTCCATTCTGTCCAGCTTCCAGATTTTCCCAACTCCTTCTGCTGGGGCCTTCTACTCCATCACCAGGCGTTGGTATACTTGCTGTAACATGGGGTGAACACTGGTTGTGGAGGTATCCTGCTCCTGGGCTAGGGGGGTCAACAGTCTCCTGACTAGGTCAGTGTTGATCCCTATGATGAGGGAGCCCTTGCTGGCTCCTGGCAGGGGCGAGGGCAGACCACTGCCAGGGTGTCAAAGGTCTCTGCCTCTCCCACCACCGAGGGGTCAAAGTCAGTTTGATTGGCAGGTATCCATCATAAGGGAAACTTTGAGTCCCAATGCCCCATATCTCCAGTTCTTCCAGTTTCTGCAGTGGCAGATGTCTGAGGTGCTTGTTATAGAAGTCCCTATATAGAAGAGTCACTTGAGCTCCAGTGTCTAGAAGGGCCTTTGTATAGATTCCTTCTACTTGGATAGACACTATTGGGGAAGGCCCCACCAAATTGGCAGGGAGTTTTCTTGGAGTGACCTTCCTATTTGGTTCTGTAATTTGCACTCTTACTCCCTTCTTCCTTGGATCTTTACTGGATCTTGATCCCTGCTGGGCCTGATGTGCATTGACTTCCCGCCGTCCAGAAATTTGAGTAGTGGAACGGGAAGAATTTGGTCGCTCAGAGGTAACAATGGGGGTGCTTGGTAAAGACCTGTGCTCCTGGCATTGTTTCCTTGCATTGTTAGATCTCTTGGAGTTAGCTGAGACGGGTGGGCACCCGGTTGACTCCTTCACCGGTGTCCTCTGAAGTTTTCTGCCGGCTTGTGGTGTTGTTGTGCAGCTTTATCCGGGCTCGGACATACTCCTCTAACATGTCCAACTCCTCCACAGTTAAGGCAAGTTATAGGTCTCTTCGGCTTCTGCACTTGATCAGCCTCAGAGTTGAGGGACTTCTTGGGTTCTTCTGGAGTGTTTTTGTTGGGCAGAACATTGGTCTGGCTAGTCAGCATGGACACCATTTCTATCAACTGAGACACCTGGGTCCTCAGAAGCTCAACCTGAGCGTCACCATCATCAGCAGGGATGAGCCGAACACCCCCCTGTTCGGTTCGCACCAGAACCTGCGAACAGACAAAATGTTCGTGTAAACTTTAGAACCCTATTAAATACAATGGACTCGAACGTTCGAAATCTAAAGTGTTAATTATAAAGGCTAATATGCAAGTTATTGTCCTAAAAAGTGTTTGGGGACCTGGGTCCTGCCCCAGGGGACATGTATCAATGCAAAAAGAAGTTTTAAAAACGGCCGTTTTTTCGGGAGCAGTGATTTTAATAATGCTTAAAATGAAAAAATAAAAGTGAAATATTCCTTTAAATTTCGTACCTGGGGGGTGTGTATGATATGCATGTGAAGTGGCGCATGTTTCCCGTGCTTAGAACTGTCCCTGCAAAAAATGTCATTTTTGAAAGAAAAAAAATGCATTTAAAACTGACTCGCGGCTATTAATGAATTGTCGGCTCCCGGCAATACATACAAAAGTCATTGAGAAAAAAAAAAAAAAAAAAGCGTGGGGGTTCCCCAGAATTCAATTACCAGGCCCTTCAGATCTGGCATGGATTTTAAGGGGAACTCCACCCCAAGTTTAAAAAAAAAATGGCGTGGAGTCCCCCTAAAAATCCATACCAGACCCCTTATCCGAGCACGCAACCTGGCCGGCCGCAGGGGAAAAGGGGGGGACGAGAGAGTGGCCCCCCTCCCTCCTGAACCGTACCAAGCCACATGCCCTCAACATGGGGAGGATGTCCCCATGTTGATGGGGACAAGGGCCTCATCCCCACAACCCTTGCCCGGTGGTTGTGGGGGTCTGCGGGCGGGGGGCTTATCGGAATCTGGAAGACCCCTTTAACAAAGGGGACCCCCAGATCCCGCCCCCCCTATGTGAATTGGTAACGGGTACATTGTACCCCTACCATTTCACGAAGAAAGCGTAAAAAAAAATGTTTAAAAAAACACACAAACACCTTGAAAAAGTCCTTTATTTAAATAAATAAATAAATAAACATTCCAGCGGTGAAATCCAGTGTCCCGCGGCGATCCCGATGTCCAGCGCTGTCCTTCATTGGTTGTGCCTGAGCGGACCTGATGGGGAACTCCCTCTCAGTATTTTAAATGTATAGACCCGCCCCTTCTAAAGTTCCCCATCAGGTCCGCTCAGCGGACGAGATGCGGAACATGAGAAGGGGCGGGTCTATACATGTATTACCAAAGTGAGAGCAGTTCCCCATCAGGTCCGCCCCCTCGGTATGTCGGACCCGCCTACGTCATTGGCTTGAGCGGGGAACTTCCTTCACTATGTAAATTTAAATTTACATAGTGAAGGAAGTTCCCCGCTCAAGCCAATGACGTAGGCGGGTCTGACATACCGAGGAGGCGGACCTGATGGGGAACTGCTCTCACTTTGGTAATACATGTATAGACCCGCCCCTTCTCATGTTCCGCATCTGGTCCGCTGAGCGGACCTGATGGGGAACTTTAGAAGGGGCGGGTCTATACATTTAAAATACTGAGAGGGAGTTCCCCATCAGGTCCGCTCAGGCACAACCAATGACGGACAGCGCTGGACATCGGGATCGCCGCGGGACACTGGATTTCACCGCTGGAATGTTTTTTTTTTTTTTTTTTTTTTTAAATAAAGGACTTTTTCAAGGTGTTTGTGTGTTTTTTTAAACATTTTTTTACGCTTTCTTCGTGAAATGGTAGGGGTACAATGTACCCCTTACCAATTCACATAGGGGGGGGGGCCGGGATCTGGGGGTCCTCTTTGTTAAAGGGGTCTTCCAGATTCCGATAAGCCCCCCGCCCGCAGACCCCCACAACCACCGGGCAAGGGTTGTGGGGATGAGGCCCTTGTCCCCATCAACATGGGGACATCCTCCCCATGTTGAGGGCATGTGGCTTGGTACGGTTCAGGAGGGAGGGGGGCCGCTCTCTCGTCCCCCCCTTTTCCCCTGCGGCCGGCCAGGTTGCATGCTCGGATAAGGGGTCTGGTATGGATTTTTAGGGGGACTCCACGCCATTTTTTTTTAAATTTGGGGTGGAGTTCCCCTTAAAATCCATGCCAGATCTGAAGGGCCTGGAATGGATATTTGGGGGAACCCCACGTCAATTTTTTTTTTATTTGCGGCGGGGTTCCCCTTAATATCCATTCCAGACCTGAAGGGCCTGGTAATTGAATTCTGGGGAACCCCCACGCTTTTTTTTTATCAATGACTTTTGTATGTATTGCCGGGAGCCGACAATTCATTAATAGCCGCGAGTCAGTTTTAAATGCATTTTTTTCTTTCAAAAATGACACTTTTTGCAGGGACAGTTCTAAGCACGGGAAACATGCGCCACTTCACATGCATATCATACACACCCCCCAGGTACGAAATTTAAAGGAATATTTCACTTTTATTTTTTCATTTTAAGCATTATTAAAATCACTGCTCCCGAAAAAACGGCCGTTTTTAAAACTTCTTTTTGCATTGATACATGTCCCCTGGGGCAGGACCCCGGTCCCCAAACACTTTTTAGGACAATAACTTGCATATAAGCCTTTATAATTAGCACTTTAGATTTCTCCCATAGATTTTTCGAATTTGCCGCGAACACCCCAATTTGTTCGCTGTTCGGCGAACGGGCGAACAGGCAATGTTCGAGTCGAACATGAGTTCGACTCGAACTCGAAGCTCATCCCTAATCATCAGCACTGATCACTCTGACTTGAGCAGTTGCTTCTGATTGCTGGTTCTTCTTTTTATAGTCCAACAGGACCTCTTCCTCCCTGATCATCCGGATCAGGTCAGGGTACTCCAGGATGCTACCGCCCTGGCGGGTTCGCAACAGAAGTGCAATGGGATCCAGAGGTTGGGCTCCCTGTAGGACTTGTTGTGCATGGGTCTCATCCACTTTCCTGAGGATCAATGCCTTTTTTTAACAGGATCTGATGCAGTATCTTGTCCAGGCACCTGATGAATTCAGACAGTTTCTCTCCCTCCTTCTGGTAACAGTGTTCCAGTTGGTAGAGAAGTTCAGTAAATTTTTTCAGTCCATCCAAACACATCCTGTAGGATATGCAGGTAATCCTCTGCAGTGCAGTCTCTCTTACTGAGCTTGAGGTTACGTATGGCCTCCAGGGCAGGTCCCTTTAGACTCTCTGTAATCCTTTGCTTCTTGTGTTTTTCTGGTACTTCCCACTCCTCTAGAGCTTGAGTGGCATGATCTAGCCATTCCTCGAACCCATCTTCCACAGAAAGCACTGGCTGCTTCCCAGAGAAAGTCCTAAATTTCCTGTATCCAGTCATCAGGTAGTCTGGGGAATCCTTCTTACATTTAGCCACAATTTCCCCCAGAACAGCGCATAGCTCTGGCCCAAGGGTAGTCAATGGTGATGAACCGGAACTCTCTTTCTGACCATCCGCCCCTGTACTGGGCCCTGCTTGGCTAGTGGAGGTGGGACCTTCCTTGGGTCCTTCTGGGTGTATCAGGAAGAATTCTACTTGGTTGGCAGTCTTTATACTGGTGCCTTTAAATTAGTCTGAAACTCCCTTCTTCCATTCACACAGTGCATAGGTGTGCGGGTTGATGGTGTCTGTTCTCATGTCAATCACCCATGGTTTCCTGTCTGTGGACAGTGTTCTCAAAACTGGGAGTAGCTGCTCCTCTGTCCAGACTTCTCTCTTGATTTCAATCACTAGACCGTTGCCCGGAAGAATGTTTTCCTCCAGACACCACCGGGCTGCAGCAGTAGGGTCCATGGTTGTACTGACAAGGGTTCTGTCTAGGGGGGAGTTGATTGCAGAACCGTAGAAATCCCGGACAAGCCCCCACGTGTAGCACTACCTTGGTAGGAGCTGCTGATTTAAATGTTGGGTCTATGTTCTGCCTATCAACCCCTTTGAATTGGCTCGAGCCCTCCCTTGGCACAACTGGTATATGCAAATATTGTGGAACCCACTGGTTGCTGGGGAACACAATAAAACCACACCACAGTAAAATTGCAAAATAGTTTGTTACCTTGAATTGGCCACTTCTCCTTCCACAAGATAACAGAGAAACTGCACACAGGTTTGCACTTAACCAGTCAGGCCTGGCCAATATTGTGTACAAATTCCTCAATGGATGGAGTCTTTGCTAGAAAACGTTGGTGCACATGTAAATTGTAAGCTAAAGGGTGTAGAAGGATAAACAAAACTCCTGCAATGCTTTTGGGAATGTGAAAAACTGTCAGGCGGTGCAAACGCCAACTTTAAACTGCGCACTATCACACAAGGCACTATGTACAGGAGTGTGTGTGTCGCACTATTCTAGTGATGGTGAGCCTTAACAGTCACAGGCCTATAAAGTACTTAGTAAATCCTGTTCAGGTGCCCGCTCACCCAAATAGGCCTAGTCCGCCTGGTTGATTCCGTTGCTGATGCTCCGGTACACGATCTCTCCGCTGTCCCGGTCTTCCGTCCCTCATTTCACCACACGAGACATCGGTAGGGGGAAGATGTCTGGACACTTGGGGAGAATCAGCTGGGCTTCTCAAAGGAGGATACTTCTCCCTTCAGCAGGCAGGCCTCTCTGCAGACAGTAGGCCCAGATTATGCGGCCTACACACACACACACACACACACACACAGCAGGGCTCTCAGATGCTCCTCTTGCTAGCAGGGCGATGTTCAGAGAGAGCTTCCGTAGCTCCTCCTCTCCCTTAAGTAAGCAGTCCCAGAAGGCCAAGCGACGAGGTAATGCACGTTGGGAGTACAGTTGCAGTGTGGGTACTATAGTCTATTTACTATCCATGGCAAATGGAGTCTCTTTCTCCCTGTACTACGAGTTCCAGCATGCCTTGCTTTGATATTATTGAAACCACAAGTAGATGCAATATAAAGATTGAACACCGGAGGGAGCTAAGTTCCTTCTAGTTTGTCAACTGCAGTCTGTATCTACATAGAAGAAACTGGATCCTGTATCTACATAGAAGAAACTGGTTCCGTGCTATATATATATATATATATATATATATATATATATATATATATATATATATATATATATACATACATATACACACACATACACATACACAGCCCTCAAAATTTGCACTCGCCTGCTCGCATTTGGCGAGTGAATTTATCAGCAGTGCGAGTATGGACCGGGCTTCTCCTCCTGCTGCACACACACTCGCAGTGCGGCCAGTACAATATGTATTCTACAGCTGACCTGCCAGCGCCGCACCGCTCCACTTTCCACACCTTGCCGCTTGGGATCGCCCCTCTCCACCTCCCACATATCCCCGCACTGCACAGGCTAGCAGCAAAGCAGAGCATTTGTAATGAATGTACCAGCCAGCACCGCCCCTCTCCATCTCCCGCACAGGCTAGCAGCAGATTTGTGAAAAGAATGGACATCGACGCCGCTTGAGACCGCCCCTCTCCACCGCCGCTTGGGACCGCCCCTCTCCACCTCCCACAGGCCAGCAGCTTTGCCCACAACTGTACCAGCCTCCTGGGAATGCCCATCTCCACCTCCGCTTGGGACCGCCCCTCTGCACCTCCCACAGGCCAGCAGCTTTGCCCACAACTGTACCAGCCGCCTGGGACCGCCCCTCTCCACCTCCCACACATCCAAAGAGTGCACCGATGCCTGAATCCGTGACTGCAGGACAATGGTATATGATAATGAGGCAGTCTGTTGTGATGTTCCGGAGGCATTGGGGGATTGAACAGCAAGTTTGCTGGGAGTAAGGGGGAAATTGAGAGAACATATGTGCTGGATTGGGGGGGGGGGGGAGTTAATTGGAGGCATAGGTCTGAATCATCCCCCCAATCCATTATACCTATGGCCCCAATTCTGCCCTCTCCCCCAATCTATCATACCTATGCAGCCCTCAAATTTTCCACTTGCCTACTCGCATTTTGCGAGTGGAAAATGAGGGCTTGCGAGCTGGGCTGCCTTCCTTGGAGGGGGGGGGGGAGAACCGCCGGTGGGAGCCATTCTCCCATCGATCGCCCCGGGGAGAAGAGAGCATGGAGAAAGATGAGAGCCGCGGGATAGCACGCTGTTACCGGTGCTTACATTATAATTGTCTCCGCTCTGCTCCGCCT
Source organism: Rana muscosa (assembly GCA_029206835.1). NCBI lineage: Eukaryota > Metazoa > Chordata > Amphibia > Anura > Ranidae > Rana > Rana muscosa. The sequence goes on along the minus strand of CM055126.1, from coordinate 122,374,184 downwards.
CCTCCTGACCTGCGCCTGTGATAGATAGAACGCATCGCAGCATTGGACCGGCATTCTATCTTTCACACGCACAGGGTCAGGAGGAGGCGGGGCTGTGTCGATCAGAGCGGAGACAATTATAATGTAAGCGTCGGTAACAGCGTGCTATCCCGCGGCTCTCCTCTTCCTCCAGCCATGCATTCCTCTGCCCAGGCGAGGCTGCAATGGGCACAGTATGGCTGCATTGGGCACAGTGAGGCTGCAATGGTGGGCACAGTGTGGCTGCAATGGTGGGCACAGTGAGGCTGCAATGGTGGGCACAGTGAGGCTGCAATGGTGGGCACAGTGAGGCTGCAATGATGAACACAGGTGAGGCTGCATTGATAAAGTTGTTGTTAATATTTATTTTTTTAACTTATTTTTGCATAAAACATTTAAGTGTAATTTCATGAGATAATTTATGAGGGCGTGTCTAGGGGCGGGACAGGGTAGGGATTGAGTGGGGCACTGGTGGCGAGTAACCTTTGAGGCCTGGCTAGTAGCTCAGGACTTGAAATTTTGAGCCCTGTGTGTATATATATATATATATATATATATATAGCGCACCAACCCCAGACTTTACCTGCTGTTCTTCTGCTTGGCTCCTCCGCAGGAAAGAATGAGGCACAAGCCCGTACCCTCCTGAATAGGGAGGTTGAGCGGTGTTAGTTTCTCGGGCCTGCTTGCAGCCAGTGTTTAAAAACCTCCAGTGCTGACCTTGTTTCTGTAGTAGTCAGAAACAAGCCTTAGTTCTCCCCAGTAAGCAACTGTCCACACCAACTGAAAGGTCCAACCCTTATTTATTATTTTTAGCACAATAAACAGTCTCTTTGAGAGCAGACAGGTTGGGACAAGACACAGGTCAGATAAACTTGAATTTGGGTTTTCTCCTATTCTGATTAGCACGAACAGGCTTGACGCACGGTCTCTGCCACAGACCATGAAGTTGGTCACTGCCACTGACTGGGTGAAAAAAAGATGAAAGCCACTGCCACTGACCTTGGGTGCGTAGTGTCACTGCCACTGTGACCTAAAGAACACGCACTTCCTTCCGTTAGTAAACTGGCCCTTTATAGGACAAGAACATCCCTCCGGAGAGTTACCAGAGGCCCCATCTGTCACAACGACTCTGCGCTGGGTCTTCAGAAAGGGTCACCTCCCTGGCCTCCTCGTCCTGGATACGGGTCCCCTCGCAAGGTAGATCCCTGGGAGTCTCGGTCCCCGGCGGATCCCAGCCGAAGGCTGCTGGGCTCCGGGCCTTTCTCCAAAGTACCTCACCCCAGACTGAAGGTGTCTGGGATGGAACAGCAGCTCTGTCCCCCTGGGCCTAGGGCACCCGGAGACAACCCGACCAGGCCTCCGGGCCTAGGGCACCCGGAGGCGACACACACGCACCCAGGCCTAAGGTGCCTGAGCGCAGAACCGACCCCACTGGAAGATGGCCGCGCCCTTTTATATCCTCTCCCGACAGGCACAGCAGGTTCCCCACCCCGCCATACTGCTGCCAAGAGGGGACAAAAAAAGGCAAAACCTTGTACCGATGTTCAACCCGGGCCCATGGCAACAGCGCCACCTATAGGCCCCAGGGAACTACACACCAGTACCATCTCCCAGGGACAGAAATGGTCCATGAAACCTAACAATTAGTGCATCTGAGCCTAGTTACCACTCAGATGCTTCCCCCTAAATGTAACCACCCGCTATTAATATATATATATATATATATATATATATATATATATATATATATATATATATATATATATATATACACACACACACACACACACATATACACATATACACACACACACACACACACACACACACACACAGTATATATACATATGTCAAGAGAATTAAAGCTTTATTTAACTTGAACACAGCTGTTTGAACGTATGAGGTTACTACATTTCAAGTATGAAACAGTCCTGTCCTAACAGAGTGATAAACTGTGTGCTGACAAGGCTAGTCATCCTTTGTGTTCTTTAATGATGCTTTGGCACAACAGCAAAACAAATTAAACCAGCCAAGAAAAATTGTGCTTTTACTCAGAGCAGATACTGATTGAGTTGTTGTTGAAATTAAAATAAACTGTAAAATGTATTCTTTTACCACAGGAAAAACTACAACCGTTTGCTAATTTTCATAAATGTTCTCATGATGTCCACTGGAGAGGGTTATATATAATTTGTATAGTGTTCTGCTATTAAAAGTCCAACCTAAAGAGATTTTTTAGTATCCGTTGGAGTCTAGTGAGCTGAGCCTGCCCTGACTTCCAATATCTTATGGATACTTGGATGTAGTTCTCAACTCTTTTTCCACCTGGGAGTATTGAGTGTTTCCATCCAACTTTGCAGTAATAATTTCCTGTTGCATTCTCCACAAAAAATAAATAAAAAATCAACCATGAACCCATCTTAATGGCCACAGCAGGTGTGCAAACCCAGAAACTCAGTTGCAGAGATCTCACCAATAGAGTTGGGTAACTTACATTTTCCAGCATCTATAAAAAATGTAAATATTAGTTTTGGGTCAACAAAATATGTAAACAATATATATTATGTATTCCTGTTCATTAATTAATTCATTAATGTTCTAACAGCATTCTTGGTGTGTAGTATACAGTATAGCAGTTTTTGATTCCTTGGATACGGTATGCTCTTTTGTTGAAGGTTTAACAGGTATGCACATACCTTACATGAAAAACTCTAATGCCGCGTACACACGACCGTTATTCATGTTATGGAAAAAAACAACGTTTTTCTCGACGTGATTTTTCGTGTTTCCTCTCAAGCCTGCCTTGCATACACACCTTAAGGGAAAAAAATGCTTGATCAAAGTGCCGTGACGTACAACACGTACGACAACACGTACAACGGCACTATAAAAGGGGAAGTTCCGTTCGAATGGCGCCACCCTTTGGGCAGCTTTTGCTAATTTCGTGTTACCGCGTGTTAGTAAAAGTTTGGTGAGAGACGATTTGCGCTTTTCAGTCTTCGTGCTTTTAAGATCGTTTTCTGGAGTTCAGTTTGTGCTTGTGGGTTTGTATCTGTCTTTCAGTGCTTGTAGTCAGTTCGTATCTGTTTATTCAGTGCATTCTTCTCCGCTCGTTACTGTTTTTCAGGTCGTTCTTCATAGGCCTTGCTGTTCTTCAGTGCATTCTTTTAGTTCATTCTGACCAGCCGACCATTTTCTAGCCATGTTGCGGCTACGTACTCGTCGTAGAGTTCATCCTGAGGTTGGTGTTGGGGTTCTTGCTTTATCCCAACTCCAGTCCATGAACAGGGTGAGGAGGAGTTCATGGACCAAGAATTGGTTGCTCCAGCGGGACCAATTCTGTCACATTCCTTTGTTGTGGGAGATCCAGGAGAATAATCCTGAGGACTACAGGAATTTTCTCCGGATGCTGGACCCTGTTTTTCAGCATCTGTTGGCTTTGGTGTCCCCCTATATCACCAGGCAGGACACTAAAGCTAAACTAAACTAAAGTTTTGCAGGAGGACTATATTAAGGTACGTTTTCTCCTTTAAAATCACATTCTATGTATTAAATGCTTACTAACGTATTTTATTTCTTTCATCAGTCCCAAATTACCATGATTGTAATATGCTGTGAATGTCCCCTTTGTCCCCATGCATGCTGTAAGCTTTTAATGCTCCTTTTTTGGCCTACATGCATATTTCCCCTAACTAACCACTCCAGCATGCTATCCTGGGCCCCAACACACCTAGCCTAGTCACTTCCCAATGTATTTTGTCTGCTCCATTGTAGTGCTTTACCCTAAACGCCCCCTAAAAATGTGTGATGATTGTTATTTTTTGTTAAAATTCAGACAGAGTGCTACAGCCTTGATTTGTGAGGTCCCCAACTCATCTACAACCCCCCCCCCCATAAAATTAATTAAATGGCCCATCAGAGGGGGTGAGGAATCTGATAAGTGACAGTGATAATCTGATAATTGAAAAGAGATTATTTTTGATTAAAATCCTCCTAAAAAAAAAAGTTTATACTGATGTTGGCCAAGAATGATTTTGTATAATCTGCTTGCAATGTTTATGTATGAAAGTATTAATTTATTTTTTATTGTTTAACTCCACAGTTCCCTTCTACGCCACAGGAATGGCAGAATGTGGCATCTCAGTTTGCCCAGCGGTGGAACTTTCCCAACTGTGGAGGGGCCATCGACGGCAAGCACGTCCGGGTCGTGCCACCACCCCATTCGGGATCCTATTTTTTCAATTACAAGGGGTTCCACTGTATAGTCATGATGGCGGTGGTGTCGGTCAACTACGAGTTTCTATACGCGGACGTGGGGAAAAATGGACGGATGTCTGATGGCGGAGTATTTGCACAGACTAAGTTCGCCCAACGGCTCCTATCTGATGAGCTTGCATTGCCACCTGCGGCAGAGAATGTGAAGGGACTCCCATGTGGCGTTTGCCCTGGGTCCCCATCTTATGAGGCCATTTCCTCAAAGGAGCCTCACCCCTGAGAGGAGGGTGTTTAATTACAGGCTGGCCAGAGCCAGAAGGGTGGTGGAAAATGCCTTTGGCATCATGGCCAGCCGCTTCCGCCTGTTCATGACCTCCATCCACCTGGCGGAGTACAAATGGAACCATGTGGTTATGACATGTTGTGTTCTTCACAATTTCTTAAGGGTACATTCCCAGAATTATCTGAGTTCTGTTGGGCTTGAGGCCACAATACAGGACCCAAATCCTTTGTTGGCCCTGGAAGCTGGCCGTCCGTCTTATCTTTCTCCTAGGTTCTCCTAGTGCACTTGTAGTGCCATGTGTATTTTCCTTTAGTAAATACCCATCATTGTCAGTGTAAACACCAAAAATACGTTTTCTTACTTTGGCCAACATTGATATAAGAAGCCACACATTGTTGAGTACAAAAGCTTTTCACTATTTGCACATTATAAATGTTTTTTTTGTTTTTTTTAATAAAGTACAAAATAATTTTTTAATTTAAAAAAATATTCTTTTTGCTAAAACGCATGCTTAAAAACATTTTCAAAACTGGAACTTCTAAAGTTCAACATGTACAATAATTAAAATTGTAAAAAAAAATTATTCAAAAGTTTTTTTTTTAAATCTTAAACCCGCCCAAGCACATCCATGATATTTTGGAGCCTTTGCTCCACCCGCTTGGTATTTTGCCTGATCTGTAGCAAGTCTCCCTTTATTTTTTCAAGGTCATGATAGCAGACCATTAGGTATTGTATCAGGATCTGGGCACTGACTTGTGAAACTTTTTTGCTCCACAGGCAGAACAGCACCTAGAATTTTAAACACCATGTATTATAAATATGCAGGCCTACATCTATTACCTGAATCTGTGGTGTATGACACTGACCCGTTGTGGTGCCAGTTTCCACTTCCTCCACTTCTCCTTCCTCTACATCATGTGGTTGTGGGTCTCTTGTTGGAGGTGTGGGGTTCCTAGGCTCACGTCTAGAACCTGTTTGAAGCCCTATTGAGATTGCAAGAAAAGGTATACTTTAGTTAAAAAAAATTTGAGGCCTGAAAGAGGAATATTAAACATTCTTTGGAAGTTTGGTATAATTTTCTGTTTTGGCTGAGTTCCAAGCTGATGCTCCATGATTGTATCCCTTACCAAAACAGGAACACACACACACATTATATATATATATATATATATATATATATATATATATATATATATATTTTTAACAAGTTTCACACATGGAAACACCCTCAAGTATATACACTGGATCACCTGTGTATGACACCCTAAAAAGGTTGATCTGTTGGCCCACACTTGTGCTACTGAGTCCAGATGTTTAAACAGCTGCTGAGCATCCTCTCCTTACATTGCACTGCATCCAGTTATATTATTTTAATATAGTTACCAACACATCTAGTCAACCATGTCCAAAAAATCATCTCACCAAAATAGGCATGGTAACATTTAAGTTAACCCTGTATCAGCCAAAAACATTGTATTATTAGTGAGCGAATGAAAGAGGTTAACTACGACCGATTACTGTGCCCACGATCATGAAAGTTGCTATCTTTAACTGGACAACATTAAAGAAAAGCACATGCAGCCACATGCAAGTAATAATCAGAAGTTAAAACACATGAAAATTACTTACTTTTTCCTATAACTTTCTTTATTCTTTTGTATTGGTCGGGCTCCCGCAACTTGAAGTCAGACCACCGTTTTCGGAGCTGTTCCTTAGTTCTGCACACCCCGAATTTATGGTGAAGAGTTTTAACCACTTTTCCCATAATTTTGGCCCTGACAAGATTCGGCTTTTTCTACGGCCCATGCTTGGCATCATAATCCTCCCTCCTCAAAATGGAGACCATCTCCACCATTTCCTCGAATGTCATGTTGGATGCCTTATATCTCCGGGATCGGGTCTTTGGTTCCTCCTGATTTTCACCCTCTGTTGAGGTAATCTCAGCCACCTGTGTCTCTGCCATGTTGTGTAGCACTACGACGAGCGAGAAGGGGCGGGGAAAGTACTAGAACGAACGTCAGGGGCGGGGAAAACGTGCAGAGTTTCACACATGCGCAGTGTATATAAAGCTAATATGCATGTGTCGTAACTACGTTCGTTGTGCGGAAGAAGGAGTAAGCAACGAACGTGATAACAAAAGGTATGTAACGTTTTTCTGAATTTTGAATCATCAGTGGATGAGATTGTGGCCTATATATGGTGATAAAGATTATTAGAAGAGTCTTGACTGACATTAATATTTTTGTTTTGTTTTTGACATGCAGAAATCACGCAGGCTTTCAAAACTCCAGAATTCATGGGGGAGTTCCTGGACAGATGGAAGGAACTTCCTGTTCTCTGGGAAACCAAAAAATCTAAAAATTAAAATAAAGTAGCCAGGAAGGCAGCACTGGAGAGCCTGCTTGAATTTGTCAAGACACAGATCCCCACAGCAACCATAAAAGATGTGAACAGCAAAATTGCGACCATTAGGGGCACATATAGGACTCAGCGCAATATGGTCCTGAAATCCCAGAGGTCAGGAGCTGCAGCAGAGGAAGTATATAAACCCAGTCTGTGGTACTTTAACAAATTAAGCTTTCTTGATGACCATCTGAAAGTCAGGGATTCTCTTTCAACCCTTCCCCCCAGACGTTTTTCCAGCCTTCCCTGCAGCCAACCCTCCAGCCTTCCCTGCAACCCAGCTCTGCCTTCTTTTATACACAGCCAGAGCTCAGCCAGGAGGAGGATGACGTTGTGGACCAGGAGGAGGCAGGGCCCAGTGGCACACAGGAGGAGGCAGGGCCCAGTGGCACACAGGAGGAGGCCAGGCCCAGCACAAGAACCCAGATGCCTCCCCTCCAAATTCAAACAAGAATGCCCGGGAGGGTTAGGCAGGTGGAGGAGGAAACACGTGCCTTTATTAGAGAGGCTACTGCGGCCCTCAGAGAGCCCCCCTCCATTGAAGAGGGCTATGCCGCAGTACTGGCACACCAATTAGCCAGAATGGACATTAGGCAACGGCTCTTTAGTGAAAACCTAATGTTGAAGGTCATCAATGGGGTTGATGGGGGAGCTAACCCAATACACAGACCTTGCGGAGGTCTCCTCTCCTCCTCCTCCTCCTGCCACAAGCTCTCCTCCTGAGACACAGCCTCCGAAGAAGCACTTAACGAAGGCTGCAGAGAAGGCTGCAGAGAAGGATGCAAAGACGGCTGGAGAGAAGGCTTCAAGGAAGAGAAAGAAGTAATGGCCTTGCTTCTGGATGGTCTTACAAAAAGGCACAGACTGTTCTAGTACCACAGACTGGGGACATTTATCTCACTTACCTGCTGCTGTTCCTGACCTCTGGGAGTCCAGGACAAAATTGTGCTCCTAATCTATATTTTGCTTTTTCAAATCCCTATTTTGCTGTTCTATTCTTTGATGTTTGTTGTGGGGTCCAAAGGATGCACAAATTCAAGCAGGGTCTCCAGTGCTGCCTTCCCCTTTAATTTGTAATGTGCCAGAATAAATGTTTTTTTGATTTACAGTAAATACTTGACCATGTGTTTTTATTAAAAAAAGGAGAGTTTGCTAGTGAGTAGGCAGGGACATTTAAAAAATACATTTTAAAATTAACAAGGGACACCAACCTCCTTGAGGGGAAATAATACAAATTAAAATGTTGTGGTAACTTGACACACTAAAAAAAACAATAAAAAAGGCTAAAATATTATAAAATGAATAACCAAAAATGAAGATCTTAATTAAGATATTAAAAATGAATTACTAATTTATTATGGAGATCTGGCTTTCCAAAACAAAAGATTATTCATGAGATCCCAAAAAATAATAAAGAAGTTTGTCATAACTCTGTGTGAATATCAGCAGCAAAAGAAGTTCATTATTGTAGCATTATAAAGAAGAAAAGAATTTGCTGCATTAAACGATGCAATAATTTACAGCGTTACGAATGTGCTATCTCCATTACAAACGCTAGTTTTACCAGAACGAGCGCTCCCATCTCATACTTGATTCTGAGCATGCGCATTTTTTTTACCCTCGGAAAAGCATACACACGGCCGTTTTTCACGACGAGAAAAAGAACGACGTGAAAAACGACGAGAAAAAATAGAGCAGGTTCTAATTTTTTTGAGGCCATTTTTCACGTCATTAAAAATGCTCTGGAGCCTACACGCGATCGTTTTTAATGACCAAGTTAAAAAATGCAATTTTTCTCGTCATAAAAAACGGTCGTGTGTGCGCGGCATAAGCATTGAATGCATCACATGTCACATGTACATTGGTCACTCCATATATGCAAAGTTGGAATTTGGGGGGCTTCTGGTGACTTCTGCCTCTCTTATTACAGTACGTTGACAGTGTGGGCTTGTGGTATATGTTGACTTTTGGTCCTTTGGGAAATAAGTAAGAATTAAAAATCAGACACCCTGGATCTTAGCTCAGACAGCTTGGAATGGTTGTTTTTGGCACAGAACTTTCACCTCTGAGTGATCAACACTTAGGGCTCATTTACACTTGCTTTGGCTTCAACACACATTAAAGCGCCTACTGCTTCAACATGCTTTTATGATGTGTTTTGATGCTTCAGTGGTGCTTCGATGAAGCTTTGGTGATGCTTCTGTGATGCTCTTTTGAAGCGTGACAGATGGTGTGTGTGTGTGTGTGTGTGTGTGTGTGTGTGTGTGTGTGTGTGTGTGTGTGTGTGTGTGTGTGTCTCATACAAGCAATTTCTCCAAAACAAAGCGAAGATAAAACTGAATTAAAGCCTCTCAAAAGCCGCAGGTGCTTCAAGCGAACTTCTTTGTCATAAAGCTCTATGGAGGCTTTGAAGACGCTTTGAAGCACCATCAAGCTACATGGGGTATAATGTGTTTTGGTCCTTTGGACAGAGTGGAGAGGAATTCAAACACCTATTAGTTTTTATTGCTGTCTGTATACCAGAGATGTGCAGTGAGCTCAGTGGCAAATGTTAGAGCGAGAGCAATAATTCTAGCACTAGACCTCCTCTGTAACTGTAACTGTAAACATGTAATCTGTAAAACATTTTAAAGGATCGCCTATGGGGATTTTTAAGTACCGACGTTCCACGATTGTGCGCAATTTTAAAAGCGTGACATGTTAGGTATCTATTTACTTGGCATAAGGTCATCTAACTTTAGTGTTTTTTTTTTGTTTTGTTTTGTTTTTTAAATATTCATAAAACATTTTTTTTTTCTTAAAAACACATTTGAAAAATTGCTGCGCAAATACCGTGTAACATAAAAAGTTGCAACGAGCACAATTTTATTCCCTAGGGTGCCCGCTAAAAAATATATGTAATGTTTGGGGGTTCTGAGTAATTTTCTAGCAAAAAAATGAATTTACATGTAGGAGAGAAGTGTCAGCATTGGCCTGGGTGGCAACTGGTTAATTACCGTAAGTAAGTAATATACATATAATTATTATATATTGTTTTTAAGGTCATTTACTATATTTTCAAAAACTGTACTCAAGCAGGTGGCTTAACGGACAAATTACTGAAGTTTGAAGTTATAACTTCAAACCAGTAATTTCACAGTAAATAGATAAATAGTAAATTAATATGTTATAACACATACTGTATACACATAAAACCATGTTTTTTCGTTCTAGTTAGGAGAGCTGGGCTCCAGGAGAACATTTGTCTTTTAGACACATGCACCCTTCAATGACACTGCAGCGAGAGGACAACCTTCACTGCAGCATTTTTATTGGACAGCTTGTTCCAATGGTGCTTTACCATTGGTCCAAGCTATAAGCTGTCCATTAAGCTCAGTGCTTCTGACAAGAAGTGAGAGGCACTGTGGGCTCATCCTCTCAGTCTGCTGCAAACAGAGTGTGCCAGCTTGTATTTAAACTGGCCACTCTGTATGTAGCTTTTGACAGACTGCATGAGAAGCCCCGTATCTCTGGAACTATAAGTGACAGCAGCCCCAAATTTTGACCAGGTCGCCAAGCTACGATCCTTGAAGCTTGATCATTTTTTTTTTTATGTTCAGAGCCTCACCTGCCTTCCCTGACTACACGTCCCTGCTGTAAACCATTGTTAGGGAGATTTACCCTCTCTATTTGTCCTGTTTACTATTATCATTGAAAGTAAAAGTAAAAGAAAATCACATATTTTGGGTTTTCCCCAGAACAGTAATAGAGGGAAAGCCTTCCAATGGGGATGCTAGTTCTGGTGACCTGGAGATTCCGTTAATTTTCAAGGATTTCCTCTCACGTTCGGGTTTGGCTATGTGACAGGAAGTGAAGGTAAATCTCCCCAATGGGACACATATGGCAAAAAAACTGACAGAGGTTGTAACCCTCCCTTACACTATCTAAAATGAAAAAGAAAAAAAGTTTTGCCTATATTTCAACTTTAACCTAGTTCTTCCCCCTAAAGCAGAGCGATAGTGCAAGATACTGCAGCATCTGTTGTCACATTAAACAAATTAGCACATCCTACTTGCATAAAATGGCAGACTTACCTCATGTTTTGCCCTTCTCTAGTGCTGACAGGTCAGCACTCCCCATCGCTGCCGCTGCCATCTTCTCCACCATTGTTTCTGCATCCAATGTCTTTCTTCTTCAACCATTTTATTGCCTGAAGATGTAACTCCTTTTCAAAGGTGATGGAATTACATTATACCCACAGTCTTCATATCTAGAGATGCTTAGAGTGGACTGAAAATCTGCACTGCACTGACAATGTGCATTAGGCAATATACACACACAAAAAATGCAGGGAGAAAGGGGAAATTGTAACCATCTAGCATTTAAAAAAAATATATTATTTCCACTTTAATATCTCTGTCACGTACCTGACGGTGACGAGCCCGGTTAGCAGAGGGAGGCCTCCCTTACGGCTCCCACCGGCGGCCCCTGGTGGTATAACAGGAAGCACGGAGGTGGAAGGGGTACGAGTGCCTGGCAGGATCAAGAACTACCGCAGGTGATCAGGAACCAGCAGGTGAGGAGGCAGGAACCAGGAACTACAGCAGGTGAGTGGACAGGAACCAGGAACTACAGCAGGTGAGTAGACAGGAACCAGGAACTCAGAAGATGACCCGGACCGGGAGGCACAGCAGGTAGACTGGAACCACTGGGCAGCAGCAGATGAACAGGAACCAGCAGATGAGCAGACAGGAACCAGCAGATGAGCAGACAGAAACCAGCAGATGAGCAGACAGAAACCAGCAGATGAGCAGACAGAAACCAGCAGATGAGCAGACAGAAACCAGCAGATGAGCAGACAGAAACCAGCAGATGAGCAGACAGAAACCAGCAGATGAGCAGACAGAAACCAGCAGATGAGCAGACAGGAACCAGCAGATGAGCAGACAGGAACCAGCAGATGAGCAGACAGGAACCAGCAGATGAGCAGACAGGAACCAGCAGATGAGCAGACAGGAACCAGCAGATGAGCAGACAGAAACCAGCAGATGAGCAGACAGAAACCAGCAGATGAGCAGACAGAAACCAGCAGATGAGCAGACAGAAACCAGCAGATGAGCAGACAGAAACCAGCAGATGAGCAGACAGAAACCAGCAGATGAGCAGACAGAAACCAGCAGATGAGCAGACAGAAACCAGGAACTCAGCAGATGACCCGGACCGGGAGGCACAGCAGGTAAACTGGAACCACTGGGCAGCAGCAGGTGAACAGGAACCAGCAGATGAGCAGACAGGAACCAGCAGATGAGCAGACAGGAACCAGCAGATGAGCAGACAGGAACCAGCAGATGAGCAGACAGGAACCAGCAGATGAGCAGACAGGAACCAGCAGATGAGCAGACAGGAACCAGGAACTCAGCAGATGACCCGGACCGGGAGGCACAGCAGGTAAACTGGAACCACTGGGCAGCAGCAGGTGAACAGGAACCAGCAGATGAGCAGACAGGAACCAGCAGATGAGCAGACAGGAACCAGCAGATGAGCAGACAGGAACCAGCAGATGAGCAGACAGGAACCAGGAACTCAGCAGATGACCCGGACCGGGAGGCACAGCAGGTAAACTGGAACAACTAGGCAGCAGCAGGTGAACAAGAGCCAAGGTCAGGCAGGATCGTCAGACAAGCCGGGGTCGGGTAAACTGGCAGGCAGCGAGGCACAAAAGGATCAGGCAATACCGAAGTCAGAAAACAGGCCGATGGTCAGGTACAGGCAGATAGCAGGAGGGTCACAGGAAGCCGGCTCAGATACAGGTAAACAAGTCAGATCAGGCCACTTGGGATAAACGCTGTAGAGCAGACAGCAGGGACTGTCTGCAAGTGAGGAGTTTAAATAGCCCTTCGGGCGTCACCTGCGGGGGCGGGAACCAGGAAGTCCAGGGCGTCTGTTCCTGACAGGGTTTCCATGACAATCTCTCCCTAAAACCTAACCTTACATTTAACCCTAGAATGTAAACTAAACCTTCTACTATCTGACTTACCTAACATAACCCACATTCTCTGCCTTAATACTTAACTAGCCCATTATTCGTTCTACACTGGAAGCAGCCACGCTAAATCATTCAAATTGTGCTGACAGCTGTGTGCTGAAAAATAACAACATTGACCTGTCTGCACCAAGGCCTATCAATCCACTCTGGGTCCTATCCAGGTCTATCCTCATAGCAGCAATAACAATTAAACAGTGTAGGAAAGCAGCTACAGATATGCCATTCAACCATTCAAGATGATTACTATTGAAGATGCTGCTGGATACATGGCTTCCTTTGTGAAAAACAAAATGAACACAAAAACAGGAAATTACATTCTAACCATGTATTTCTAGGAAGTATAACACATCATGAATAACACTACCACCTAATAACAGAACTTCTAAAAACAGTATAATATAAAAGTTGTTGCACCCATGTCTGTATAAAACAGCTTGCGAATACCCCACTCAACAATTATTTGTCAGGAAAGTGTTGTCATAGCATCAGCTACATGGTATCAGTTTCACAGTATTCAAGCACAATCATATTTTGTTCCACACGGTCATTGTTTTTTTTCACTCTGTGCAAGCTTTATACATTACTGATTGTGCTCATCTAAAACTGTTGGCCAACGCATGGTTTTTCCAAGATCCTCAAATAGCCGCTGCAACCAAATGACTTCCTGACCAGCATAAGCTACCATGATGCATTCAGCTTCTGTAGTAGATAATGCCACTGAGACTTCCTTTTTTCTGGACAAGGATATTAGGCTATTGCCAAATTGGGACATATAACTACTTGTACTGGAAGCACCCGTCCAATCCACCAATCCACCTATCCCTTTAAGTTCTAAGTTGCCATTTGCAGATAATGTCAGATTCACATTTTGAGTCTGTGAGGTACTACATGACTCTTAATTGCATTCCGGTCCTTCTGCTGGGATTACTTATACATCTGCATGGAAGTGACCAGGGATAAGCCGAACACCCCCCTGTTCGGTTCGCACCAGAACCTGCGAACAGACAGAATGTTCGTGTGAACTTTAGAACCCTATTAAATACAATGGACTCGAACGTTCGAAATCTAAAGTGCTAATTATAAAGGCTAATATGCAATTTATTGTCCTAAAAAAGTGTTTGGGGACCCGGGTCCTGCCCCAGGGGACATGTATCAATGCAAAAAAAGGTTTAAAAAATAGACGTTTTTACGGGAGGGGTGATTTTAATAATGCTTAAAATGAAAAAATAAAAGTGAAATATTCCTTTAAATTTCGACCTGGGGGGTGTGTATGATATGCATGTAAAGTGGCGCATGTTTCCCGTGCTTAGAACTGTCCCTGCACAAAGTGTCATTTTTGAAGGAAAAAAAAGTAATTTAAAACTCAGTCGCGGCTATTAATGAATTGTCGGCGTTTATCAATACATAGAAAAGTCATTGATAAAAAAAAAAAAACCTGGGGGTTCCCCCAAATTCAATTACCAGGCCCTTTAGGTCTGGAATGGATATTAAGGGGAACCCCGCCGCAAATTAAAAAAAAAATGGCGTGGGGTTCCCCCTAAATATCCATACCAGGCCCTTGAGATCTGGCATGGATTTTAAGGGGAACTCCACCCCAAATTAAAAAAAAATGGCGTGGAGTCCCCCCAAAAATCCATACCAGACCCTTATACGAGCACGCAACCTGGCCGGCCACAGGGGAAGAGGGGGGGACGAGAGAGTGGCCCCCCTCCCTCCTGAACCGTACCAGGCCACATGCCTTCAACATGGGGAGGATGTCCCCATGTTGATGGGGACAAGGGCCTCATCCCCACAACCCTTGCCCGGTGGTTGTGGGGGTCTGCGGGCGGGGGGCTTATCGGAATCTGGAAGACCCCTTTAACAAAGGGGACCCCCAGATCCCGCCCCCCCATGTGAATTGGTAAGGGGTACATTGTACCCCTACCATTTCACGAAGAAAGTGTCAAAAAATGTAAATAAAAACACACACACACCTTGGAAAAGTCCTTTATTAAAAAATTAAAAAATAATAATAAAAAAAAAACATTCCAGCGATGAAATCCAGTGTCCCGCGGCGATCCCGATGTCCAGCGCTGTCCGTCATTGGTTGTGCCTGTGCGGACCTGATGGGGAACTTCCTCCGCTGTGTTTTAAATGTATAGACCCGCCCCTTCTCAAGTTCCCCATCAGGTCCGCTCAGCTGACCAGATGCGGAACACGAGAAGGGGCGGGTCTATTCATGTATTACACAGCGAACAAAGTTCCCCATCAGGTCCGCCCCCTCGGTATGTCCGACCGCGCCTACGTCATTGGCCTGAGCGGGGAACTTCCTTCACTGTGTAATTTAAATTTACACAGTGAAGGAAGTTTCCCGCTCAGGCCAATGACCTAGGCGGGGTCGGACATACCGAGGGGGCGGACCTGATGGGGAACTTCGTTCGCTGTATAATACATGAATAGACCCGCCCCTTCTCGCGTTCCGCATCTGGTCCGCTGAGCGGACCTGATGGGGAACTTTAGAAGGGGTGGGTCTATACATTTAAAACACAGCGGAGGAAGTTCCCCATCAGGTCCGCACAGGCACAACCAATGACGGACAGCGCTGGTCATCGGGATCGCCGCGGGACCCTGGATTTCATCGCTGGAATTTTTTTATTTATTTTTTAATAAAGGACTTTTCCAAGGTGTTTGTGTGTTTTTATTTACATTTTTTGACACTTTCTTCGTGAAATGGTAGGGGTACAATGTACCCCTTACCAATTCACATAGGGGGGGCCGGGATCTGGGGGTCCCCTTTGTTAAAGGGGTCTTCCAGATTCCGATAAGCCCCCCGCCCGCAGACCCCCACAACTACCGGGCAAGGGTTGTGGGGATGAGGCCCTTGTCCCCATCAACATGAGGACATCCTCCCCATGTTGAGGGCATGTGGCCTGGTACGGTTCAGGAGGGAGGGGGGGGCCACTCTCCCGTCCCCCCCTCTTCCCCTGCGGCCGGCCAGGTTGCGTGCTCGGATAAGGGTCTGGTATGGATTTTTGGGGGGACTCCACGTCATTTTTTTTTAAATTTGGGGTGGAGTTCCCCTTAAAATCCATGCCAGATCTCAAGGGCCTGGTATGATTGTTTAGGGGGAACCCCACGCCATTTTTTTTTAATGTGCGGCGGGGTTCCCCTTAATATCCATTCCAGACCTAAAGGGCCTGGTAATTGAATTTGGGGGAACCCCCACGCTTTTTTTTATCAATGACTTTTCTATGTATTGATAAAAGCCGACAACTCATTATAGCCGCGAGTGAGTTTTAAATGACTTTTTTTCCTTCAAAAATTATACTTTATGCAGGGACAGTTCTAAGCACGGGAAACATGCGCCACTTTACATGCATATCATACACACCCCCCAGGTACGAAATTTAAAGGAATATTTCACTTTTATTTTTTCATTTTAAGCATTATTAAAATCACTGCTCCTAAAAAAACGGCAGTTTTTAAAACTTTTTTTTGCATTGATACATGTCCCCTGGGGCAGGACCCAGGTCCCCAAACACTTTTTAGGACAATAACTTGCATATAAGCCTTTATAATTAGCACTTTAGATTTCTGCCATAGACTTTTCGAATTTGCCGCGAACACCCCAAATTGTTCGTTGTTCGGCGAACGGGCGAACAGGCAATGTTCGAGTCGAACATGAGTTCGACTCGAACTCGAAGCTCATCCCTAGAAGTGACATGGCAGCTCCTATATCCAAATGTGTACTGGTTACAACCTATGAGATTGCCCCCACTGCTTGTTTTCTACTGTCTATTGTTTGGTCAAAGATCCTCTTCTTACAATCTTACATAAGCCATTTCTATTGGTGTGCTTACATCTTTGCATTGTAGTTAGGAGCTGGTTAGGAGATGCCATCTTTTCTTCTGCAGCTTTAATTCACATTTGTTTCTCATTAACAGGTACCTGTTGCATTTCTTCCCATGATGTTGGCTCAGGCTGCACAAACCATATACAGGTGATACTCGAAAAATTTGAATATTGTGCAAAAGTTCATTTATTTCACTAATGCAACTTAAAAGGTGAAACTAATATATGAGATAGACTCATTACATGCAACGCAAGATAGTTCAAGCCGTGATTTGTCATAATTGTGATGATTATGGCTTACAGCTCATGAAAACCCCAAATCCACAATCTCAGAAAATTAGAATATTGTGAAAAGGTGCAATATTCTAGGCTCAAAGTATCCCACTCTAATCAGCTAATTAAGCCACAACACATGCAAAGGGTTCCTGAGCCTTTAAATGGTCTCTCAGTCTGCTTCAGTAGGAATCTCAATCATGGGAAAGACTGTTGACTTGACAGTTGTGCAGAAAACCATCATTGACACCCTCCATAAGGAGGGAAAGCCTCAAAAGGTAATTGCAAAAGAAGTTGGATGTTCCCAAAGTGCTGTATCAAAGCACATTAATTGAAAATTGTGTGGAAGGGAAAAGTGTGGAAGAAAAAGGTGCACAAGCAGCAGGGATGACCGCAGCCT
The DNA here is from genome assembly GCA_029206835.1 of Rana muscosa. Lineage (NCBI taxonomy): Eukaryota > Metazoa > Chordata > Amphibia > Anura > Ranidae > Rana > Rana muscosa. Next base: position 122,356,736 of record CM055126.1, on the reverse strand, counting down.
GGAGAGAATTGTCAGGAAAAGGCCATTCAAAAGTGTTGGGGACTTTCACAAGGAGTGGACTGAGGCTGGAGTCAGTGCATCAAGAGCCACCACACACAGACGGATCCTGGACATGGGCTTCAAATGTCGTATTCCTCTTGTCAAGCCACTCCTGAACAACAAACAACGTCAGAAGCGTCTTACCTGGGCTAAAGAAAAACAGACCTGGTCTGTTGCTCAGTGGTCCAAAGTCCTCTTTTCTGATGAAACCAAGGACCCAGAGTATGGAGGAAGAATGGAGAGGCACACACTGCAAGATGCTTGAAGTCCAGTGTGAAGTTTCCACAGTCTGTGTTGATTTGGAGAGCCGTGTCATCTGCTGGTGTTGGTCCACTGTGCTTCATTAAGTCCAGGGTCAACACAGTCGTCTACCAGGAGATTTTGGAGCACTTCATGCTTCCTTCCACAGACGAGCTCTATGGGGATGCTGACTTCATTTTCCAACAGGACTTGGCACCTGCCCACACTGCCAAAAGCACCAAAACCTGGTTCAATGACTGTGGGATTACTGTGCTTGATTAGCCAGAAACCTCGCCTGACCTGAAACCCATAGAGAATCTATGGGGCATTGCCAAGAGAAAGATGAGAGACATGAGACCGAATAATGCAGAAGAGCTGAAGGCCGCTATTGAAGCATCCTGGTCTTCCATAACACCTCAGCAGTGCAACAGGCTGATAGCTTCCATGCCACGCCGCATTGAGGCAGTAATTGCTGCTAGGGATGAGCTCGGTGTTCGAGTCGAACATAGGTTCGACTCGAACATCGGCTGTTCGCGCGTTCGGCGAACAACGAACGATTTGGGCCGTTCGCGCCAAATTCGAGTGACGCGAATGGCCCACAATACACTGCGCCATCGCAGTCTAATCCCGGCGCTGTGATTGGCCAAGCATGCACTGTGACCCTGCATGCTTGGCCAATCACAGCGCCGGCAGCGAGGAGAGCAATGATTGGCCACAGGCAGGATGCCTGTGGCCAATTATAGCTGAGGGGGTTTAGTACACACCCCACACTATAAAAGGCCGCCAGCGCGGCGGCCTCGTGTAGTGTGTTCCGGAGCAGGGAAAGTGAAGGATAGGCAAGGACAGTGTCAAATCCATTCTTTGCTAAACCTTGTGTGTAGGGACAGAGAAGGATAGGCAGGGAGAGTGTCAGTGTCATATTCTTTGCTAAACCTTGTGTGTAGGGAGAGAGAAGGATAGGCAGGGAGAGTGTCAGTATCATATACTTTGATAAACCTTGTGTGCAGGGAGAGAGAAGGATAGGCAGGGGACAGTGTCAGTGTCATATTCTTTGCTAAACCTTGTGTGCAGGGAGAGAGAAGGATAGGCAGGGAGAGTGTCAGTGTCATATACTTTGATAAACCTTGTGTGCAGGGAGAGAGAAGGATAGGCAGGGGACAGTGTCAGTGTCATTGTTGCTAAGCCTCCTGCATATTATACACCTGAACTTAGCCTGTATTGCTGCTTTTTCCTGGTGTGTTACACCAACAGGATTTTGCGGCACTTACAGCGGGCGGAGTGTGCCTCCTGACCATATTATACCTGAACTTAGCCTGTATTGCTGCTTTTTCCTGGTGTGTTACACCAACAGGATTTTGCGGCACTTACAGCGGGCGGAGTGTGCCTCCTGACCATATTACACCTGAACTTAGCCTGTATTGCTGCTTTTTCCTGGTGTGTTACACCAACAGGATTTTGCGGCACTTACAGCGGGCGGAGTGTGCCTCCTGACCATATTATACCTGAACTTAGCCTGTATTGCTGCTTTTTCCTGGTGTGTTACACCAACAGGATTTTGCGGCACTTACAGCGGGCGGAGTGTGCCTCCTGACCATATTACACCTGAACTTAGCCTGTATTGCTGCTTTTTCCTGGTGTGTTACACAAACAGGATTTTGCGGCACTTACAGCGGGCGGAGTGTGCCTCCTGACCATATTACACCTGAACTTAGCCTGTATTGCTGCTTTTTCCTGGTGTGTTACACCAACAGGATTTTGCGGCACTTACAGCGGGCGGAGTGTGCCTCCTGACCATAATACACCTGAACTTAGCCTGTATTGCTTCTTTTTCCTGGTGTGTTACACCAACAGGATTTTGCGGCACTTACAGCAGGCGGAGTGTGCCTCCTGACCATATTACACCTGAACTTAGCCTGTATTGCTGCTTTTTCCTGGTGTGTTACACCAACAGGATTTTGCGGCACTTACAGCGGGCGGAGTGTGCCTCCTGCCCATATTTTACCTGAACTTAGCCTGTATTGCTGGTTTTCCCATTTCCCTGCAGGCAATTAGAATGTCTGGAAGGCAAACAAGGAGAGGCAGACAGTCAGGAGCCAATAAAAGAGGGCAAGCAGGCTCTGTGTCTAGAGACAACAATGCTGGTCGTGGACGCGGTGCATCGCCATCAGCACGTGGCCATGGGACACGCTTGTCCTTCTTTTCGGCAGCTGGACGTGTTGAGCCGCATCATGCCGAAGACTTGGTAGAGTGGATGACCAAGCCCTCCTTATCCTCCTCATCCTCTCTCACCCAGGCTCAGGGTATTGACAAAGCAGCTGCCAAAGCGTCCTCTTCCCTGGTATCAATGTCATCATCAGTCACTCCTTCCCTAGACCAACCATGTCCTCCTGAGGAGTCCCCCGAACTGTTTGAGCACAGTGTTGGGTACATGCTCCAGGAGGATGCCCAGCGTTTCGAAGGGTCTGATGATGATACCCAGCTAGAGGAAGGCAGTAGCGTGAGAGCAGAGAGAGGGGATGCTCAAGAAGGACACCAATCTGGCAGTCATGTTCCAGCAGCTGCAGCATACTGCCAGATTGGCTCCAGTGATGAGGAGGGAGGGGATGATGAGGTCACTGACTCCACGTGGGTGCCTAATAGGAGAGAGGAGGAGGATGAGGAGGAGGCACATCTCCAACGAGGCAGGATGCCCTCGGGGGGCCAGTGTAAGGGCAGCACACCGACGGAATCACACCGCAGAGCTCCGCCTGTGCAGGGCGCTGCCTCTGCCTGTTATTCAAAAAGTTCTTTGGTGTGGGCCTTTTTTTAGTCGAGTGCATCAGATCGCACAGCTGCTGTTTGCAACATATGTCTCAAGCGTATATCGCGTGGCCAAAACATCACCCGCTTGGGCACCACATGCTTGACCAGACATATGTTGACCTGCCATGCAGCTCGTTGGCAAGCCTACCTTAAAGACCCACACCAAAGAACAAAGCTGACCTCTTCTTGCACCGCATCAGCTGAGATCTCCAACCCCACTATACCTTCAGTCCTCTCTGAAACCTGCTCTGAGAGGAATGAAGGTGTAGAATTAGGTGTGTCACAGCCAAGTACTTGCGGGCACTCTGCTAGCAGTACACCAACGTCCGATTCTAGCAGGCAAATTTCCCTGCTCCAGCTGCTGGACCGTCGAAAGAAGTTCACTCCCAGCCATCCACATGCCCAGCGGTTGAATGATAGCTTGGCTAAATTGCTAGCGCTTCAACTGCTGCCTTTTCAGTTGGTAGACTCGGCCCCCTTCCGTAAGTTTGTGCAATGTGCGGTTCCTCAGTGGCATGTTCCCAAACGCCACTTTTTCTCACGGAAGGGGATTCCGGCTCTCTACCGGCATATGGAAGGCAATGTCTTGGCCTCGCTGGACAGGGCGGTCAGCGGTAAGGTGCATATTACCGCTGACTCATGGTCCAGCAGGCATGGACAGGGACGTTACCTTTCTTTCACGGCCCATTGGGTCACTCTTTTGGCAGCTGGGAAGGATGCAGGACAAGGTGCAGTAGTGTTGGAGGTTGTTCCACCGCCACGCCTCCAAAATGCTACTACTGGTTGTGACACACCTCTGTCCTCCATCCACTCCTCTTCTTCTTCCTCCATGGCCTCTTCCTGTGCTTTTTCCTCGGAACCAACGGTGTTCCGTAGGCATTCAAGGGGCTACGCAAGTATGCAGGCAAAAAGATGCCATGCCGTGCTTGCGCTGGTGTGTTTGGGGGACAGGAGCTACACTGGGGCAGAGGTTCTGTCTGCTCTGCAGGGGCAGGCCGAGAGGTGGTTGATGCCACGCCAGCTTAAGCCAGGAATGGTAGTTTGCGACAATGGCACCAACCTCCTCTCCGCTCTCCGACAGGGACAACTGACCCATGTGCCCTTCCTATAGACTATAGGACCCTCAAGAGGAGAACCACACCGGATCAGTATACCACTCCGAGGATAGAAGATGCCCTGCAGAGCTTGTCTGGAGCCAAGTGGTTCAGTGTTATGGACCTCAAGAGCGGGTACTATCAGATCCCCGATGCATCCAGAAGACAAAGAAAAGACGGCTTTCATAACCCCGGTAGGGTCCTTCGAATTCAACCGGATGCCTCAAGGTCTGTCTGGAGCTCCAGCCACCTTCCAAAGACTCATGGAGAAGACGGTGGGAGACATGAATCTCATCGAGGTCCTCGTGTACTTGGATGACATCATTGTCTTCGGGAGAACTTTGGAGGAACATGAAGAGAGGCTGGAGAAAGTTTTGAAGAGACTGAGCGAGGAAGGACTCAAGCTCTCACCTAAAAAACTCCAATTTTATCAGTCTTCAGTCAACTATCTGGGACACATAGTGTCTGAAGATGGGGTGGCCACAGACCCTGAGAAGTTGGAGGCAGTCACCTCCTGGCCAAGGCCCACCACTGTGACAGAACTCAGGTCCTTCCTGGGATTCTGTTCCTATTACAGGAGGTTCGTGGAGGGGTTTGCTCGGATAGCCAGGCCCTTGAATGAGCTGCTGAAGACGGATGGAGAAGAGGATGACACGGGCCCCAGAAAACCCGGGGAGTCAGTCAGGGACCAGTGGAATGGGAAGTGTGAAGATGCCTTCCAGATGTTGAAAAAGAACCTAACCACTGCCCCTGTCCTGGCTTATGCAGACCCAAAGAAGCACTACGAACTCCATGTAGATGCCAGCCATGATGGTTTGGGAGGAGTGCTCTACCAGGAGCATGAAGGGCAACTGAGACCGGTTGCGTATGTGAGCCGAAGCCTGACCCCCTCCGAAAAGAACTATCCCACTCACAAATTGGAGTTCCTGGCCCTCAAGTGGGCCGTAGTTGACAAACTCCGAGACTATCTGTATGGGGCAGACTTCACTGTAAAAACAGATAACAATCCCCTCACCTACCTCTTTACCACAGCCAAGCTAGACGCCACAGGGCATCGATGGCTGGCGGCGCTGTCTGCCTTCAGTTTCAGCCTAAAGTACAGACCTGGAGTGGGAAATCGGGATGCGGACGCCTTGTCCAGAAGGTCTCATGTTCCCACCCGCAGTATAGAAGACTGGACCCAAGTGGCACCCGACGGGGTGCGGGCCCTCTGTCAAGGGGCTGAACTCCAAGCCAAGGGAGGCTCAAGAGCAGAAGAAATAGGGGTTACTACAGTAGGAGTCCCCAAGCAGCACTGTGGAGTAGCCCAACTGGGAGAAGATAACTTGCCAAGACTGACCAAAAAGGAGTTGAGATCCGACCAATTGGAAGACCCTATGGGGAGATTAGTCCTAGAAGCATTGGAGAACCAGGATCCAAACAGACTCTTACGTCACCCCTCGAAGGAAGCTCGCCTGTTGAAGAAAGAGTGGGACAGGCTGCAGGTGCGTCAGGGAGTGGTCTACCGAAGGGGCCCCTCTGACGACCAAGAAGACAAATGACAGTTGTTCCTGCCCGAGAAACACAGAGAAACTGTCATGATTGCTCTGCATGACAACCATGGCCACCTAGGGGCGGAAAGGACTTTCCAACTCATTAAAGACCGTTTCTATTGGCCCTGCATGAGGGCTGAAGTTGAGGAATACTGCCATTCGTGTGCACGATGCATCCAGAGAAAGACTTTGCCCCATCAAGCTGCCCCAATGGGTCATCTACAAAGTCAAAGCCCACTTGATCTGGTATGCATTGATTTCCTCTGCCTCGAATCCGACCTGAGTGGACTAAGAAATGTTCTGGTGGTAACCGACCATTTCATCCGGTATGCCCAGGCTTTCCCAACCAAAGACCAGAAGGCCTCCACTGTGGCCAAGATACTTATGGAGAAATACTTCATACAATATGGGCTACCACAACGGCTCCATTCAGACCAGGGAAGGGACTTTGAAAGTAGGCTGATACGAAAGCTCCTGGATACCTTGGGGATTAAGAAGACAAGGACTACCCCCTATCATCCGTAAGGTGATGCTCAGCCGGAGAGGTTCAACCGAACCCTACTCAACATGTTAGGAACTTTAAGTGGAGAAAAGAAGCAACATTGGAGCAACCACATAGCGGCCCTTGTGCATGCGTACAATAGCACCATCAGCGACGCTACAGGATACTCACCTTACAGGCTTATGTTCGGGAGAGAAGCAAGATTGCCGGTGGATCTGGCTTTTGGCACTTCCATAGACCATTGTTCTGCTGCTTCCCACAAGGGATATGTAGATAGACTTAGACGCAATTTGAAAATGGCCTATGAGCAGGCTCAGGCGGCCTCGGAGCAAAGGGGGCTCGCAACAAGAGGAATTTCGATTTGAAGGTTAGGATCCAAGATCTACAACCAGGAGACAGAGTGTTGTTGCGGAATTTGGGAGTCCCTGGAAAACACAATCTTGGAGATAGATGGAGACCTGAACCTTATGTTGTTTGCAAAAGATTACCGGGCCTACCCGTTTACAGACTTAAACCAGAAGGGAAGTTTGGGCCTTTGAAGACTTGGCATCGGAACCACCTACTTCCACTAGCTGAGGCGGTCCGGATACCCCCTATGGTGGATTCCCCTGGACCGACGTCCATCCTGGATACTCCCATACCAAACACACGGTCTCAAACCCCTCGGACCGTGGATACAGAAGATTCAGAGATAAGTGAAGATGAGGGAGAGGAACTTGGCTGGCTTTGGCCTTCCCAGGCCCTGACAACTTCTGCTATTGATCTTCCACCTGACGAAGATACCGAAGATCAGACACTGAATGCAGAAGCTACTGAGTTCATCCCGTCCAGTCCTTGGTCAGATGCTTGGGAGAGTGCCTGCGAATTATCCCCAGAGGAGGATCCAAGGGAAGCCATGTATCTCCCTGCTCCGGAGCCCAATGCTCCCGAGTCAGAGGAGATCCCCAAGTCAGTTACGGAAGAAGAACCTGTTCCAACAGAAAGTCCAAGAGGACAGAGGAAACGGAGGGCCATAAAACCTCCCCGGAGATTGACTTACCCACAAATGGGGGAGAGTGCGGAAGACACTGTAGTTACTGCCAGAAGGAGTATGGAAGACCCTGACCCTCCCACTGTTCATTTGGTGGGAGGCAACCCCAGCTCACTCTCTGCACAGTTAGACAGGATACTGATGATAGTGTGTCCTGTGGGCAGGGGAGTTTACTACCTCGTTTTTGGTGGGAATTTCCTCTGCCGACATCATATGAAATGTTGATTGATGTTGTACGATCTGTAGTTTAAGGTTATGTTATCTTTGGGGACCAAAGAGTTTAAGTGGGAGGAGTGTGTAGTGGGGTCTCTGTTAATGGCCCCAGAACTACGTTACCCAGAACCCCATTCGGCCCCAGGGCGGAAGTTTCCACCGCAGAGACTCATGGGAGGGGCTACTTAAGGAAGAGGCGAGGCGGAGCTCGGCCTCTTTGGACACCGCACTGCAAGCAACGAGGCTTCCTGTGCGGATCTGCTGCGGTGCAAGGCCTGAAGCCTGAGGCCTTGCGTAACATCCGAAGAGCCTTCCACCCCACTGCGGAGCCTGGGTGGATCCTGACTGGTCAAGCGAGGACATCTGTCGGATCGGGGACCCGATCGTTGCAGACGCTGTGGCGGATACACAGCAGGTGGAAGTTCCGGACTGAGATCGCGTCCGGAGCAGTGAGCGGGCACCTGCCCAGACCTATAGACTGTGCCGTGCTCAGGCCTAGTGACTGTATAGGCCCACAGTTCATTTACTTGCTGTTTCACGGGAGGGACCGGTAGCGGGACAGAGTTGGAGTGTCCCTCCCCAGTATAGTTAATTCACGTTATTGCCTGTTGGATAACAAAAGTATAAGTTCATCAAGTGCACCACCGAAAGCTGGCATGCGAAGAAATCCTTTAGGGAATTGACTGAGATTTACTTCATGTCAGGCCTGACTTAGGTGGGGAGAGTAAGAGATTGTTTAGTGCGCCATAGGGCGCGCACGCCATAATAGCTACACGTGGTGGAATACTGCGCTGCGCCATTATATTGTGCTGCAACTATTAAACTAATTGATGCAAGGCTCTGAAAGCTATATTACATGTTGGGTGTTATACTCTATGTTATTCACTACCAGTAAAGCTGTTATATTTAATCTCTCGTCTCAGCGTGTTGTCTGACTGTTTAGAGATTATTAAGTGCAGTACATTTGAATGTGGTATAAGTTTAACCCTAGACTAACTGTGCCAGAGTGGGTCGAGTGAGATTGCCGGGGGTTGGCGGTACTGTATACAGGGCCCGAAATCAAACCAGCCCCTCTCTTAACTGGGGGTAGCGCTACATATGTTTAGGGTGCCTTATTCCATATTCTGCCCATTTAGCACACACAACTTAGCCAGCTCCTGGTAAATATGATTAGACCATAGGGGACTATAGTCTGTATATCCTGTTACCCTCTGAAGGTGCTTGGCCTTATTAATGAGGTTATAGGTCGGGAAACACTTGTGCGGTAATCCGAAAGCCTGCGCTTCAAGAGCCTGTGGAATGGAACCTCTACGGATGGTATGGGCCATCATCCCTATGGAGGAGTCACTCACCGTACAATCCCCTTCACTCCCTGTGCAGTGTCACCTAGCAGAAGGAGCATGTCATTGGCATATAACATCACCTTTTTCTGTATGTTCCCATAGCTGAAGGCAGCAATACTAGGATGCGACCTGATCTTAATTGCCAACAGTTCTATCACCAAGGCTAACAGAAGGGGTGATAAAGGGAATCTCTGCCTAGTAACCCTCCTCAAAGCAAAGGTGTGAGATCGTTTTCCAAATGCCCTGATCATGGCTCTTGGTTGGGCATAGAGCAGGTGCACCCAGGAAATCTACTGTGGGCCAAAGCCAAATCTCTTATACCCCCAGTCAACGCTATCAAAAAGTCTTTGTGGCAGGGGGCGTGGCTTGCGTGCGATAGAGATGGCTGCTTAAGCTGATAGCTCTGACCAGAGACCAGGGTAAGAGCGACTTTACAGCAAAAAAAATAGCACATTAAGAGCCCGTACAAGCATCTACACTACTGGGGGAACCTGCTCAATGCAGTCCCGCAAACGGAAGGAAGAACGTTACCCTAAAAGGCTGACTGACTTCTTCACAATGCCAGCGACGGCCAGAGAGAAATGGCAAGATGGCGCCGGCGGAGAACAGTCACAAGCTTCATCGTCTTACACAGACCTCCCGGACGGCGATCCTGGAACATGGGAAGCGAGGATAGCACCACTAGCCACCAGCGAATCACTCCCGCACAGCCCCGCATCCCTCAGCCCAGCAAAAGTGCAGATGAATCCGGCGGCGCAGGCCTCAAACGCTGGAACTAATATCTAATATCGTCCGCCCGGACCAGGTAGGCCTCAATCTATCTCCCTCCATTGCGCACTTCCCAACATCAGGCCAGCCGGTCCTAGACACAACAATGAAAGACATGCTTCTTTCCCTACAATCATCCCTAATGCTGAACATATCGGCCATGATCAAAAGCTTTTCCACTGAGATGCAGGGCATGGGGGAGAGAGTGCAGCACATTGAGCACAAAATGGATGACACAGATTGGACTAAAGCCACACGCTGACCTCGAGGACCGATCGAGGAGGAACAATATCAAGCTAAGGGGTCCCCCGAATCTGTCCCTCCCGCTGATCTGCAGAAATATGCCGGGGAAATTATAGCCACATTGCTTCCTGAGATATCACCGATCGAACGCATTATCGATCATATACATCGCATTCCCAAACCCAAACACCTAGAGGCCTCCATACCTAGAGATGTCCTGATGAAAATCCACTTCTTCCCCACTAAAGAGAAGCTGCTAGCCAAAAATAAAGCTAGATCTAACCCTGCACTACCTGCACCATACAATGAGATACACTTGTATGCGGATCTCTCCCAATATACTCTCAATATGAGGAAACAGATGAAGACGGTCACTAAGGCCCTTAATAATCACAAAACCCTACAAATGGCGTCACCCAGCCACCATAGTGATCACTAACAATGGAACAACAACAGTCGTTTCTAACCCTAAAGATGGCCTACGACTCCTCCACTCATGGGGAATAATTCCTGAAATATCTACTGAGGAAAATAATTCTCCCACGATCCCCGACCACAGGGCACTAATCGTGCGGATTGGCACAACCTCAGAGGAAAATGACAATGATCACCTATGCCTACTTCTCCAGCGACCCACATCCCCGGTCCTCTGTCACGCTGCGCTACTTCTGTTTTGAACTTTACCCCCACATCAAGTCGGTATACTCAACTGTATATGCTGACCTTTTGAGTTACTGTTCATTATTTTTTTTTATTGTTGCTGTTTGAATTGTTTTATGACTGTTCCTTCTTTACCAGCATAATTAAAGCAAGGAATCTTCACAACGAGAGTCGATCCTCCAGAGACAACAGGGACCATAGAGGACCAACACCCGAACCCGCCTGGTGGAGAAACATCAAATCACCTTCCAACAGTGAGTGTTACAGTACAGCACATTGCACCCAGCAATCTCACTATGTCTTTCAATATATTGACTATAAATTCCAAAGGACTGAACCACCCTGCCAAGAGAGCTTCTCTATGGAAAACTGCACTATCACATAGCAGCGATGTCATTTGCGTCCAAAAAAACGCACTTTGCTCAGGATGCCACCCCTAACTGACAACATAAATCTTTTCCACATATCTACAAAGCTTCCTTCGCTAAAAAACAGAGGGGAGTTCTAATTGCCATCAGAGACACTCTATCATTCCAACTTCAAAGTTGTACCCTAGACCCGGAGGGTAGATACATAATTATTGTATGCACCATAGAAAATGTTGCTTATACACTAGTGAACTTGTATGCTCTGAATCACAGACAGATCCAGTTCATTAAGAGAACTTTAAAGAAAATACGTGAACTGCAACAGGGACATTTGCTTATCTGCGGAGACTTCAACCTTGTACCTGATAATGACATGGACACGACCTCTGGACCTAAACGTTTTGTTTCACCGCTTGCTTCCTTGCTTACAGTTAATGACTTACATGACATATGGAGGTGTTGTAATGCGACAGAGAGGGACTACACGTACATCTCCCCACGTCACAATATCTATTCTTGCATTGATCTCTTCATATCAGACAAATGGTTACTGCAAACTGTTATTGAAGCCAAGATTCACACTGGTCAGACCATGCACCGGTTACCATCAAAATTGCAATTGAAGATTCCAAACCTAAATCCTTTATATGGCGAGTTAACAACTCAATCCTTCAACACCCAGACAATGTCAAACTTCTGTACCAAAAATTGGAAGGATTTTTCCTCAATAATGCAGGTTCAGTATCTGACCCGGCGATACTGTGGAATGCCCAAAATGCTTATATGAGAGGCTTCTACAATTAGGCGCTAGGATGAAAAAGAGGAAGATGCAGCGGCTGGAAGAATTGACCGCAAAAATAGCAGCAGTAGATCTTCAAAACAAATCTATTCCATCCCATTCACTAAACTCCCAATTAATTAAATTACGTCAGGAGCTGCGCTCACTGCTACTTGACAACTATGAATTAAACCTTAGAAAATTAAAAGCTAAATCTTATGTCACCAATAACAAAGCAGGGAAAACTAAATGTCCCAACGTATCAAGGGGCAAAGAATAAAAACGAAAATAGTGCATCTTTGCTATCCAACTATCCGCGACAAACACATTAATCCCCAAGCCATTGCCCACGCCTTCAGTTCATATTATAGTGGCCTGTATAATCTCAAAGAAGACGTTACTAACCACCAACCCACCCAGTCAGAGATACAAACCTTCCTTAATCATATACAGCTCCCATCACTAACGCCTGAACAATTATCACACCTTAACTCTCCCTTTACAGACACTGAGACTCAAATGACAGTTGAAAAATTGCCCAATGCTAAATCCCCGGGTCCGGACGGTTTCACCGGAGAATACTTTAAAGTATTTAACCACTTTGATACAGGGCTTTTTATACCACTTCCATACCGGGGCTATTCTAGCACTTCTCTCCTACATGTACAAATAATCATTCTTTTGCTAGAAAATTACTCAGAACCCCGAAACATTATATATGTTTTTTTAGCAGACACCCTAGGGAATAAAATGACGGTCATTCCAACTTTTTTTCTTGCACGGTATTTGCGCAATAATTTTTCAAACGCTTTTTTTTTTTTTTAAATGGTTTCATGAATTAAAAAATAACAAAACTGTAAAGTTAGCCCAATTTTTGGGGAAAATATGAAAGATGATGTTACGCCGAGTAAATAGATACCTAACATGTCACGCTTTAAAATTGCGCACACTTATGGAATGGCGCCAAACTTCGGTACTTAAAAATCTCCATAGTCAACGCTTTAATTTTTTTTTACAGGTTACCAGGTTAGAATTACAGAGGAGGTCTAGTGCTAGAATTGTTACACGCGCTCTAACGCACGCGGCGATACCTCACATATGTGGTTTGAACGGCGTTTACATATGTGGGCGACTTACGTGTGCATTCGCTTCTGATCGCGAGCTACCGGGGACAGGGGCGTTTTAATTTTTTTTTGTATTATTTATTTATTTATTTTACTTAATTTATTTTTTTACACTTATTTTACTTTTTTTTATCACTTTTATTCCTATTACAAGGAATGTAAACATCCCTTGTAATAGGAATGTGTGTGACAGGTCCTCTTTATTGAGAAATGCGGGGTCAATAAGACCCCACATCTCTCCTCCAGGCTGGAAAGCATGAGATCGGTGAAATTTTTTTCACCGATCTCATACTTACTAGCCGCAATGGCGGCTTTGTTTACGTTTGAGGACCCGGGTGTGACGTCATCACATCGCGCCTGGGCCTCCGACGATCATAGAGATGACTGGTGACCATCTGGTCACCAGTCATCTCTATGCTCATCACGTGACCCACCACCGGCGCCGGAAGATTCGCTCCGGGTCCCCGATCGCACGGGAGAGCCCGGAGAAGCACCAGGTGGTGGCGGGAGGGGGGGATGTCCCCTCCCGCCGCCTATAAGAACGATCAAGCGGTGGAACCACCGCTATGATCATTCTTATGGTGCACAGAATCGCCGGCACGTCAAAAAGATATCTGAATGATGCCTCTAGCTGCAGGCATCATTCAGATATCCCCCTACAAAGCCGAGGACGTCATATGACGTCCACCCAGGATGGGAGATCCCATCTGTGGACGTCATTTGACTATGGCTGGGTAGGGAAGTGGTTAATAAGACTTTAACCCCCCACCTTTGCAAACTATTCAACCACGCTGCAACCTCCTCTTCCTTCCCCGATGAAATGCTATCAGTTCTTATTATCACGTTACCAAAACCAGGAAAAGAACCCACTACCCCCACAAAACTTCCGTCCCATCTCCTTACTGAACATTGATCTAAAGATATATGCTAAATTACTTGCAAATAGAATCGTTGACATCCTTCCATCCCTCATTCACGAGGATCAAACAGGCTTCACTAAAGGTCGCCAAACCTCGGTTGCTACCAGGAGACTAATTGATATTATTCACCACACTAACTCGACTGGAGCGCCTTCTCTGCTGCTATCCTTAGACGCAGAGAAGGCGTTCGATAGAGTGAATTGGTCCTACCTTTCCTTGGTACTACAAAAATTTAGCTTCGGTGGTCGTATCCTCCAAGCAGTACTACTGTAGCTTTATACTCCAAGCCATCAGCACAGGTGTATACATCAAACCTACTCTCCACCCCATTCCACATAACAAACGGAACGAGACAGGGCTGCCCCTTATCCCCCTTAATTTTCAACTTAATAATGGAACCCCTGGCGGAGCACATTAGAACCAACAATACATTATCAGGAGTCACTATTTGTAACCAAATACACAAAGTCAGCTTATTTGCGGATGACGTAATATTAATGATAACCAACCCCTCAAAATCCCTTCATGAAATCCAAACACTATTGACCTGGTTCGGTAAAGTTTCTTACTATAAGGCAAACGCAACAAAATCTCACATCCTCGATTTAGGTATTGATCCAATAACACGTAACCTCCTACAGCGACAATTCCCTTATTCTTGGGCAGAATCCAGCATTCCCTACCTAGGTATCCATCTCACTAGATCCACAAAATCCCTCTTCGCACACAACTACGTACCCCTGAGAGCCAAAATACAATCTGATCTTCTCAAAATAGACAAACTAGAATTCTCCTGGTGGGGTAGACTAGCTGCATTTAGGATGGTTCAACTGCCTCAAATCCTATATCTTTTTAGGAATCTCCCTATACCAACCCCTATCAACTACTTTAATTCCCTCCAATCAATACTATCTAGGTATATCTGGAAGGGGAAATAATCCAGATGCTCACACGCTAAACTAATAAAACATAGAATGTGTGGAGGTATAGGCCAGGTGGATTTCCGGGACTATTTTTCGGCCTCTGCATTGACCCAATTACGTGAATGGTTTTTACCCTCACCTGTAACTACTTGGGGGAAAATAGAATCTACATATAGTACTTACAGTCCGACAACATTGTGGTTATTCAACGCCCAACTAGGAAAACGCACTCCCTCGCATTTACCACCCACAATGTTGGTTTCTATCCAAACTTGGAACAACTTCCTAGCCCATACAACTGTCAGATCCAATAGTACCTATGGCCATTCCTATCGAAATTCTAAATCATCAGATAGACCATATCTCACTTAAAACATGGCACAGAAAGGGTATAAAATTTCTTCATAATCTATACACCAACGGATCTCTAAAATCCTTCGCATCCATCCAAAGAGAATTCAACATGCCTCAAACTAGTTTCTACCAATATCTACAAATTAAACATTGTCTACATAATTCTCTTGCACACTTACAAACCATCCACGCGCAAGCATGGTCATACCTGACAGCCCACAACCCACAAACTAAGGGAATTACATTATTTTACAACTTACTCCAGCACAAACAAACCTTTGTTAAATCTCCTTCCCATGAACAATGGGAAAAGGATCTCCAACAAACATTTACCCCAATCCAGTGGCACAGAGCTTGCATAGTCAATCAGAAAGCGTCAAATTGCTCCACTCTGTGGGAATTATCGGTTAAAATCACCCTGAGATGGTACTACACACCTGTTTCTCTATACTGATTTAACTCCCAACTTTCTGACGCTTGTTGGAGACAATGTGGATCTCGGGGAGATCTACTCCATACACTTTGGAAATGTCCTAAACTCCTATTATACTGGTCTAAAGTATTCAATATACTGACTGACATAACCCAATCAAGAATCCCACCTAACCCAGGATTGGCACTTCTTTCCCTGGGGATAGATCAGTTCCCAGCTAACCTTCAACGCTCAATCACCAATCTCCTTCTGGCAGCTAGGCTTACTTTAACTAGGAAATGGAAAAATGCTGATCCACCTACTATCGATGAAGTGATTGACCTCACTAACCTACATTGCACATATGAACGGCTGTTGGCGTCCTCTATGGGTAGGCTCCAAAATTCACTTGAACACTGATTACCATGGTTGTCCTGGTACTCCAATGTAGAATAGTCTAACTTTCCATGAGTATGATATCTCATTCCCTACTTTACGATGGTGGGATCGAGCTCTCTCCTGAGCACAGTGTGATCCCTAAGGGGGTGCCTGGGGAGGGATCGACCCCTGATCTACTCTAGGATCAAGTCCGTCGAGAGACAGCTTTGTGAATTATACTCTTCTTTGTTCCCAATATTCCCTTGAAATCCCTTGCACTAGTTATATTGTTACCTTTTATTGTTTACTCTGCTAGTATTACTGGTAATTTACTCACCCACTTACTTACTCATTTATGTACATTGCTTATTCACTGTGTCTATGATGATGTACGTGCAAAGTATGTGATCTTGTTTTAAGTTATGAAACTTGAATAAAAATATTGAAACAAACAAAAAAAAGCCTTTGTGGCGTCTAGTGACAGCAACGCTATCACATACCAGGTGCTGGAGGCCAATGGAGAGAGGGCTTCCTTTGCAGATAAGTTACAAATTCCCCTGGAGGTGTGACAGGAGGAGTCAGGCACAAAGTAGCACAGGTCTCCTGTGGAGTTGCTTGCAGAAAGTTCAGGAATACTGCTGTTGTGATAAACAGAGTCTGCAGGCAGGTGGCACCTGTGAGGTGTGACAGGTCTGTAAAGTCACTGAGATAATAGAATAGTCAACACAAGATCAGAACCAGGTGGAAAGCAGAGCAGAGGGTATCCAGGTGGAAGCCGGGCTTAAACACGAGAAGCAGGCAGAGGGTATCCGTGAGACGAGCCAGGGGTCAGGGACTGGAGATAGGCAGACAGTTCCGGAACAAGCCGGGTCAGAAACTAGGGATCACAGGAGCAAGGAATCACAAGAAACATAGGTAACAAGCTGAGATCGGTCAGCAACTTCAAGCACTGATACACTTCCTTATAAAGGCCCATGTGATGTGCTACTGGAGATGCTGGGTCCTAGAACCCTTTTCCTCTTGTTGGTGCCCTGACAGATGCTGGGTCCTAGAGACTTTCTCCTGCTGTCAGCGCCCTGAAAAACGCCCTGCTGCCAACATTGTCAGCCGGGGACTGCATATTTAGGAAAAGCCTTCTCAAATGAATTGCAGTTGACTTATTTGGCATAAAGCCAGCCTGGTTGGAGTGCACAATTGACGCGATAACTTAATTCAGTCAGACCGCCAGAACCATGGCAAGAATCTTTACATCACACTGTAAGAGCGGGATCGGTCTATAAAATCCTGGATCCACTGGGTCTTTACTGGCTTTCAAGTGTAAAATGATATTTGTTTTGGACATAGACGGAGGCAAAGCTTCCAGCTCCAGAGACGCATTGAAGACCCTCAGTAAGCGTAGGATCACACTTCAGGGTATTTTTTATAAAATTCCATGGGGAGACCATCCTCCCCAGGAGCTTTACAGTTTGGAAAAGCGCACACTGCTTCTTGAAGTTCCCCAATGGTAAGCGGGGCATCTAGCCTCCGTTTCTGGTCAGCCGTTAGACTGGGAAAAGTCATGCTCTATAGGTAAGTCTCAAGCTCCCCCAGTGTGTAAGAAGTTACAGGTAGGTAAAGAGTTTTGTATAAGCTTGCCAGTTCCTGCATAAAAAAGTCTGGTGAGTGAACCAATGGTCTCGCCCGAGATTTAAATTCTTCTATTGCAGGGGAACGTTGCTGAGAGGTACCAATCTTCACCAGTAAGCGACTGTTTTTCTCCCCCCTCCTCAAAGAATGTCTGTTTGGAGAAGAACCTCTTTTTTTCCACCAAGGAGGAGAGCAAATGCTCATAGGCAGATTGGGCTGACTGCCAATGCATCATTGCTCCAGCTCTTGGACCCGAGCCCCCACCTCGTCTTTTAGGCACGGGGAGGCACGTTTAACCCTGTTACCTTCCACAATTAACAAACCCCTCAGGTAAGCTTTAAAGGCTTCCCATTGTATTATACAAGAACCGGATGGATCCTGGGCTGTAAAAAACTCCTGCATGTCCCATTTAATCTCCTCATGTGAGCTGAATAATTTCAAACACAATGCATTAAATGTCCAAGTGGCTTTAGTTAGCATAACAGGTGGGAATACCATAATGTTTACCACTACGGGAGCGTGATCAGATACACTTCGCGGTCTGTAGGTTAAATCTGAGAAAAACGGAAGCATACTCGAGCTCCCCATCGCAAGATCAATCCTGGATAAAGTACTATGTGTTTTAGAGAAATACAAGAATTGCTTAACATGTGGATTATGAAGCCTCCAGATATCCACCCAGCCCACCTCTTGCATCAACCTTGCCAAGGGAGTACCCCTGGAGAGAGCAGAGGACTGAGGAACCTGGTGTCTATCCAAGGCTGGATTTAAGCAGCAGTCAAAGTCACCTATTGGAGGCACCTAAGGCCTCCCATCCAAATACGATATTAGAAGCCGAAGCACAGTCGCCACAAAAGGTGGAGGGATATACACACAGGTCAATATGCAATTCAAAACACCAATATGACTGTGTATAAAAACAAAACGACCATCAGAGTTAATCACCCTATCAAATTCTTGGAAGTCCAGTGCAGCGTGCACCATCACACTGACACCTCGTGAGTAGGACGTGTGCATGGAATGGTATGCCCATCCTACCCAGGAGTACCCTAAGCACTTCACCGACTCTGTAGTCAGGTGAGTTTCCTGAAAACAAAAGATGGCTGTGTTAAACTTTTTAAGACACATAAAAATCATAGTGCGCTTAAGAGGAGAGTGGAAACCCCTAATGCTCCAAGAAATTATCGGGACAGTCGCCATAAGAAAGGGAGAGGTTGTAATACAATTGGTGTCACTCGGGTAAACATAGTATGACAGGGTAAAAAGAAATAAATATTGCGCTTGTCTAATAAAATAAATAAATAAAAAATAATAATAAAAAATAATAAAAAATAATAAAAATATTAGTATGACAGGGCACTTGCCACATGGTAGACACGGCAACGGCCATCTGTCTTGGTAAGTCCTCGTCATCTGGTGGAGACTGTCTCTGGTAGGTGCTGTAAACTAGTAGCAGTAACAAGTAATAGTAAGGCAATGGGGTGTTAGTTCCAAAGGTATTGCTGCTGGTATTATACCAGTGTGAGAAAATGTACAAAACATAAGCATAAAGCAAAGAAGAAGAACTTTTCTGAGTAATCACTGCCAGCAGGGCAGCCTGAGAGTTCAAGATTGCATCCAAAGTCAAGGAGGCGTACATATTTTAAAGTTTTCACACGCAAGTAACACCTTCATGTAGCTCACATCTTCATCTTTCAAAGTAAGTCCACCAGCCAGAGAACAACATTTTATAAAAAGCAAGCAAGAAAAGTGAATAAATTGAGCCATAAAGATGAGGTACAGCTCGAAACCAAGGGTCTAGACCATAAGCTTACGTATAAATCTCCATCTTCCTCCTCTGCACGGTGTCGAAGGGCCTGCTCATTGCGATCAAGCCAGGCCATCACCTCCTTAGGATATTCAAAGAATTAAGCTTGGCCTTTTGCTGTAACCTTAAGTTTCGCTGGGTAGAGCATGGCATAGGATAATTGTAGGATCCACAATCTGCACCTAATATCATTGAAACTGGCCCTGCGACTTTGCAATTCTGCCGAGAAATCCGGGTAGAAAGACACCCTGGTGGCATTGTACAGGATGCTGGCGAGTTCCCACGCTTGTCGCAACACCGTCTCCTGATCCCAGTAGTGGAGCAATTTCGCTAGCACAGGTCTGGGGGGTCCCCCGGTGGGGGTGGACGAGATGGAACTCCATGGGCCCATTTCACTGCAAATAAGGGAGAAAAGGTCTCCTTCCAGAATATTTCCAGGAGCCAGTTCTCCATAAAGACTGTGGGATCCCTTCCTTCAGCATGCTCTGGTAGGCCCACAATTCTGACATTGTTTCGTCAAAGGCGATTCTCCATGTCCTCAGCCCTGTCATGAGCCTCTTTTGCCAACCGGAGAGACGATTTGGTATCCTGGGCATTTGATCTTTCATGTCACTAACCTGGCTTTCCACTGCTGTAGTTCTCTCCCAGGATTTTCTGCATATTCTGACACAGTAAGGACACATCCTCTCTCAGCCCTCCAAATTGGTCTTTTAATGTGTTAACAGAGGCAGTGCAGTTATTAACTGCCCGAAGGATATCTGCAAGCATGGGCTTCTCTTGGTCAGCTATATCCATCTCTTGTAGCAGCTGAGTCTGTGCATCTGCAGACTCTGACCCATCGTTGCCTGGTGACACTTCTGCCTGTTCCAGCTCCTCCATTTCATCAGGCTGAGACCGTTCCACCACCTCCCTGTGTTCTACCCCTGATGTGCTTGCCAACGTCTGGGCATAATACAGAATGTCCCTGGGAGGGTCCTTACCCTGCGTCCGCAGCATTTTCAGTGATTTGGATCCTGTATCTTTCACCTTGTCAGCACTGTGCAGCGTTCCCTTCTGCTGGGCCAGGGTGGGGCCATCTTGGAAGTCCGGGGCCAATGCTTTTGTCAGCACAGTTCCACTGTGTCCACAAGTTTAGTGGCCAGCTAGGTGACACGGTAGATTGACGGTAGGTAGGCTGGGGGAGGATCAATTATGGGTCACTAGCGGGAGCTGTGGGAGAAGCTTCCACTCATATGCCCAGGACGGCCACGCCCATGAAAAAAAAGAAAGAAATTTACCGAGCCTTGATACTGAACCCTAAGTCTGCTAACATAAAGCATGCTATATTGGAGGCCTTTATGTTTAATTCATTTACAGACATCAGTAAATGAGCAAGGTTTCTGCTGTGTTTCATCCAAAAAATCAGGAAACAGCATTATTTTAGCATATTCATATTGTAGCTCTGGGTGTTTGCAGACTTCCACAAGGATTAAATTACGATCACAGTAGTTCAAAAACCGAAATCCCCCAGGGCCAGTAATTGCTTGAAAAAGTGCTCTAGCAAAGATGGCTCACCAGTTTCTAAAGATCTTTCAGCTGGGCTAAATGAGAGGTGATAATGTCCTCCACATCAAAGATTCTCCCCTCTGCTGTGGTGAGCCGACTCCTGATTTTGTCCAAGTCAAAGCAGATCAGAGTGCACTCAGAGACCAAGTAATCTATGCAAAGCCATTAAGGCAGTTTTACATCCATCAATGGCTTCCAGGATTGGCTTAGTGATGGCCGTTGCCTTGGTCTCTGTAGCAAGAGAAGGTAGAGAAGCTGTGACCCTGGAGCCTCTGATTCCACCTGCATAGCGATAGTAGCTCAGCCTGCATGTGGAGAAGAGTAGGAAGATAGGATGGTAGAAGCAGAGTATTACGTTCCGGCCTCTCACAGGCTTCTGCAGCTGGGGATCAGCATGTACCACTTGCCCAAAGCTGCAGGAGCCCTACTGCAGGTAAAAAAGCTGGACATTGGGAGGAGGTAAGCTAACAGACCCAGAGTTAGAAAAGATAAAGCGGAGCTCCTGAGAAGTGCAACTGATCCTGCTCACATGCTGGAACCGCCCCCTCTACCCCAGACTTAAAGTGACATTAAAGTCTCTGTTTTTGAAGCACTGCAGCTTCTTTATCATTAAATCCTTGCCTATGTTCCAGTTTAAGCTGGTGCCATGACCACTGCATAAGATTTCCTATTTTAGAGTGGATCCTTTCTCTTGCAGTGTCCTATGGAGGCACCCTTACATGCAGGGACTAGAGCTTTGTTTTCCTAAGCTGTGTGCATCAATAGAAAAACATAGTCCCATATTCTAGAATGGAAGACACTCCCCTACTTATTTTCCTCCCTTCTTCTCCAAGCTTACAAACTGACTGGAGACTTCACTGTCTACTGTTAACGCTTTGAAGTTCAGGGAAGCAGCACTGAGGGGAGCAGCATTGAATGTTGTAAACTGCTTGGGTAAGCAGTTTAAAGGATAAGTTCCCCTTTCATAACATGCTACATGTTACACCCATATTCAGGGTGTAACATGTAACTTGTTATGAATGCACCGCCCCCCGCACCTCCTCAATCTTTGCTGTGCCAGCTAGTGGGGGGTTCTTCTCCACCCACTAGCTGTCACAATTTTAAAAAAAACGTGGCCACGTGGGGCTTTCCCCAACCCGGCCGCGTCACTCATTCACAGCGCTCCGGGAATGGAAAACTACAAGGTCCGACAGCCTTTGCGGCTGCCGGCTTGTAGTTTTCACTGAACTACCATGGCGCTTTGAGCACTGTGGTAGTTCATTCATTCTTCCTGCCAGCATGTATCGGCTTCCTCGAACAATACATGAGGAACCCGATACACTGACAGGTCTGCTGATCACTGATACAATTCTTTACAGGCTTCTGCAACAAAAAATAATAAATGCCCATTTTTTAACCTGCAAAAAAATGGGCATTTATTATTTTTTTCTGAAAAGGTGAACTTATCCTTTAACAAATAGTTTACTGGGGATTTTTGTTTTAATTTTATTTTATTGTACTCAAGGGTTTAAAGGGGTTTAAACCTTCGTGTTTTTTCACCTTAATGCATCCTATGCATTAAGGTGAAAAAACACCTTGCAGTGTCCAGCCCCCCCGTTTTACTTAACTGAGCCCCGAATTTCCATGGGCGCGTCCCCGCCGTCCTTCTCTCCACGGAGTCCTGGCTTTGATTGGATAGATTGATAGCAGTGCAGCCGTTGGCTCCCGCTGCTGTCAATAAAATCCAATGACGAGAGGCGCCGGGGGGCGAGGCCGAGCCATACATTTGGTGTCTATGGATGCCGAGTGTATGACTCAGGAGCACGCCCGCAAGGCAACCCCCTCGGGAGGGAGCTTCCCAGAGGGGGTTATCTATTGCGGGGAGGAGCCACGAGAGCCGCCGAGGGCCCCCAGAAGAGGAGGATTGAGGCCACTCTGTGCAAAACGAGCTGCATAGTGGAGGTAAGTATGACATGTTTATTTTTTTTAAAACAAAGCTTTAGTATCACTTTAATACTATGTTAATGAGCATTTCAGCTTTGCAGTGCAGGTGAGACCCACTGCAACGTTTCTTTTAAAAATTGAGGTCAGCTTTAATAATCAAGGTAGGTACAACAATCTTACGCGTCTTGCTCTTGATTTGTAATATTATGACATTTAATATGATATAACAGGTTTTCTTACAACTGTGCTTTAAATCATAGTAACAACTCAATAAACATGCACTCAGCATTAGCCAAGTTGGATGAACTACAATTTTCTGAAAATAGCAAGTTTGGGCTTGGAACTGCAGAACTGAAATCCTGAGACAAGAATGAATTTACAGTCTGCTGAGAGGCAGAAGCCAGTAAGTACATAATGAGTCTGCACCAACAGCTCCTGCACAGTCTGTGATGATTCTTCCAACAAACAAACATAAACACACAGAAAGAAAATTAACACATTCTATGTACGCCGCATAAACACTGAGGACGTTGTGCTTCGCTCTTTTATTTCTCACAGCTGGGGTGTCTTTGTGAGGCTCATTCAGATACGTACGATTTATTGGTAAAACACTTCCTGCGATGTTTCGACTAGCACTGTTTTCCAGAGGTGCATTATGCATTTCGCTGCTCCATCAATATACACCCATGTCAAGAGGCTTGTTTTTCTCCTAATGGTTACACAAGCTGCATTGTTCTCTGTACATGTCAGATGAGCTGCACTTCTCTCTGACCACCACTAGGTGGCGCTTGTGATTTATCATAAACTGAAGACTTTAAGATCTGGAAATTATGTAACAGGAATGACAATAAGTATGTTAGAGAAATGGAATGGAAGGGTATCAGCTTTTCAGAAAATAAATAAATAAAATAAAAACCTTTTGACTTTTATTACATCTCTTGCTTGGATATTACTATACAATGGGGTGCAAAGTGTAGACAGCATAAGCTCCACGACATAAGGGTTGCATTCATTTTGTTTGCATGCATTGTATCTTGTAAATGCATCGGGTCTGAGGTTTTTAAAATATTGAATTTTTTTTTTTTAATGAATGCCGGAATAGAACGCAAGGTCTTCACTATCTAAAAAACAAGAATTTATTTTGCAGAACAGATAATATGGAAATGAGAAAAAAAGGATTAAAAAAATGTGTTCAGTAAGGAACAGGAATTGTGGTGGTTGGCATGCTGAGGTTACAAGAGAGAAAGAACATTGGCATAATGACCATAATCACAGGGGCTGTAGCCACTTCAAGGCAGTATGAAGCCTAATAAAATCATTGGTCCCCTACTCGAGGGCTCCAGTGTACAGTATATGATATATTGGTAGTATGTTCTGTCTGTTAATTGGAATCTGGCATCATGCAAAGCTCCTGTGTGATTAGGCACCACAGGAAGCAGACATTCCCAGATTACTCCACATACTCTGGGACATGGAAACTAAAGCAATTCATTAAGTCACTTCTCTGGAAAGAGTGTAATATCTTTGAGTCTGGAAATGGCTGTTTCCATGTGACAATAATAATGATGTGTTTTCCGGGGTGGGAATTCCATTCTTATGCCGCGTACACACGACCGTTTTTAATGTCATTGAAAAAAAACTGAATTTTTCTCGACGTGATTCTTCTCAAGCCTGCCTTGCCTACACGCTATCGTGGAAAAAATGCTCAAGCAAAGCGCGGTGACGTACAACACGTATGACGGCACTATAGAGCGGAAGTTCCATTCGGATGGCGCCACCCTTCATGTTAGTAAAGTTTGTCGAGCGACGATTCGCGCTTTTCAGCCTCGTGCTTTTCAGTCCATTACAGCGTGACGAATGTGCTATCTCCATTACGAACGCTAGTTTTACCAGAACGAGCGCTCCTGTCTCATACTTGATTCTGAGCATGCGCATTTTTTTTAACGTCGTTAAAGCCCACACACGACCGTTTTTCATGACGATTAAAAACGACGATGTAAAAAACGACGTGAAAAATTAGAGCATGTTCCAATTTTTTCATGACCGTTTTTCACGTCGTAAAAAATGCTCTGAAGCCCACACACGATCATTTTTAATGACCATTTAAAAAAATGACATTTTTCTCATCATTAAAAACGGTCGTGTGTACGCAGCATAACTTTCTTTATCAACATACTTGTTCCAGAGTCTGAGAATACGCAAACCCAGGAAACTAGCATTTTGAAATGCAATGGTAGCCTCCTCATTCTTTTCTCTACCACATCTGTTTATTCCAAAAAGAAAAAAGTAATCATAATGGGGTTGGTCTCCGAAGTTAAAGGTAAAACAAAAAGATATTATGCTTTGTGACAGATTTTTTTTTAATTCTGAGGCCAACCCCATTATGATTTTGGAATAAATAGATCTGTTAGAGAAAGGAAAGAGGAGGCTACATTGCATTTCAAAATGTTATGCCCCATACACACGATCGGTTTTCCTGTTGGAAAAAGTCTGATAAGAGCTTTTGTTCGGGAATCCCGTCCATGTGTATGCTCCATCAGACTTTTTCCAATGGAAAAACTGCTGGAAAAAGATAGAGAGCAGGTTCTCTATTTTCCCATCAGGAAAAAAACTGATCGGAATTTCCGATCGTGTGTACAAATGCCGACGCGCTACATTTCGACGCATGCTCGGAAACAAATTGACGCATGCTCGGAAGCATAAAACTAATGCCGCGTACACACAGACGTTTTTCTCATCGAGAAAAACGAATTTTTTTCCTATCGACGAGAAAAATGATCGTCTGTGGGCTTTTTGCCGTTTTTTTTCAACGAGAAAAACGGCATTAAAAACTACGAGAAAAATTAGAACATGTTCTAATTTTTCTCGTCGTTTTTTTCGACATGTTTTCCGCGGCAGTTTTCCCATAGGGAAACACTGCCGCGGAGCCCACAGACGGTCGTTTTTCTCGTCAAGAGAAAAAATGACGTGAAAAACGACCGTGTGTGGGGAACAAGCTGTTCCCTCGTTTTTAATGTCATTATTCACGGCGGTTTTTTAACCGCCGTGAATAATGATCATGTGTACGCGGCATCAAAGCGGAAGTAAACCCATCCATAAAACAGTTTCATTTCCGGCACATGCCGGAAATGTAACACTCCCATTGGTTGTGCTCTCAACCAAACTGTCAAACCATCCAATGGCTGGTGTCCTAACTGATCACATGTGCAGCATCATAGCAGTTGTAGATTAAATAAAGGCAAAGATGGCAGCTTCCTTGGCTGAAAACGATAGGAGGGTTTACGTATACTTTAATTTTCTTGGCTTGTCGTAATCTTTTACGTCACCGCGTTCTTGGCAGTCAAAAGTTCACCAAACTTTTGTGTGACCGTGTGTATGCAAGGCAGGCTTGAGAGGAATTCCGTCGAAAAAAACATCCAACTTTTTTCCGACAGAAAAAGCGATCGTGTGTACGGGGCTTTCGTTTCCTAGCTGAGTTTGTGCATTCCAAGACTCTGGAACAAGTATGTAGCTAAACAAAGTCAGACTGGAATCACAACTCCCAAACCTGCATACATGTGCCAGGCCGGTAACTAGCAATTTCAAAATCTTTGCCTAAAACCCAGGGAACTAGTGTTTTGTAAGGCAGGTCAGCAGTGGCAGCCTTTGTGCCTTACACACTACATGTTTATTTTAACATATTTTGGACAAAATTCTTTCACAGTATATATTTTGTTTGATACAACCCTTTTAGTAGTTGTGTGTCCTGATATCAGGCTTATAAAGGTTAGCCATCTGCACCTATACCTACAAATGTTCATTGCAACCTCTAAGTAGACTATAACTCACCATGACACATACTCTGCTATACTACCAGTTCAGGCTCCTGATTGGCTGAGGGGAGTTTTTGTTTTCTTATCCCTTATATTGCTTAACCAAGATGAGAAGGATTTGTTAAAGCGGAGCTCCCCCCGCAATTTTTTTTTTTTTAAAAGTCAGCAGCTACTAACACTGTAGCTGCTGACTTTTAATAAGGACACTTACCTGTCCTAGGCGCCCGCGATATCGGGCCCCGACGGCGATCGCTCGGGTCTTGGCAGGTCCCGGCGCCTACATCCTGACTAAGGGAAACAGGCAGAGAAGCCTTACGGCTTCACTGCCTGTTTCCTACTGCGCATGCGCGACTTGCACGGCGCTTTGTGAATGGGCGGCTGCCTCCTGGGATACACACAGTTCCCAGAAGGCAGCGTGCCCCATTCACCAGAAGACACTGCGTCAGAGGACGAGGAAGAAGACCACCGCGGTGGAGGAAGAGGCATAAGAGCTAGTTCCGCATAGCAACCGCCCTTTCTGGTGAGTGTTCATTTTTTTTTTTTTGGAGAAAAAAAATAAAAATCAGGGTGGAACTCCACTTTAAGTATGTGTTAATTAAGTTATTGTGTAATATAAGAAAGCAACACGTATAACTAAAGGCAAACTTTTTTCTTTTGTTTTGAATGGAGAGGGATTAGAACACCTGTCAGATTGTATTTACTGTCGGTGCTCCCGTTAGGGAGATTCACATTCTCTGTATGTCCGGTTTATCACCAAGAGTAGAAGTAAAAGATCATCCCAAATTTTTGATTGTCGCCAGTACAATAATAGATGGAAAATCTTCCAATCAAGGCACTAGATCTGATGACTCTGATGACAAAGAGGAATTCCCTCACTTTGGAGGGATTTTGTCTCACTTCCTGTTTTGCCTTCCTTCCTTTTGCCTTCCTGAGACAGGAAGTGAAGGAACATCAACGTAAAGTGTTAGCAAACCCACAACAGTAAAATCAGTCTGTATAAGCAGTAAAGCATGCTTGTTATACTCACTGTGGAACCTAAGGGGTTAATCCTCTGCATTGTGTACAAAGCCTGCTTGATTCTTGAGCCCTTCTTTTTTTGTCCCCAATCCATCTGCTGATAGAACACATCCTTGGAGGCACTCTGCACATGCTCAGTTTGATGTATATTGGTAGAGAGTTTTTTTTTTTTGGGAGGGTGAATGTGATAAGCACAGGGCCAATCAGCACTGTCCAGACAGAGGGTCAGGGGTCCTGCAGCCTCAAAGGACACTCAGAGTAAAATGAAAACTCCACCTACAAGCTTTAACCAGACACTGATAGAAGTCACAAGACTGCTATATACTGCTGAATAGAAAAGGTATTTAGCAGTTTATATTTACTAAAATTATTGTATTTCCATGTTCTGTGTACTGTGGGAGGCCAGGTATGGTGAATACAGGGTCCTGGGTTTATTAACGCTTTAATGGGATACAGATAAAAAAAAACTAACAGGGGTTATAACCCGACTTACTTAATTTGTCTGGAAAAATAGAAGAGGAAAAGCATTCAAATGAATATAGCCAACATTTTGTTTACTGCACTGGCCAATCATATAGCATGGTGTAGATCACATCTTGTTCAGAGAGGGATGTACAAAAGTATTTCATTCCATAAGAATGTATCAACAAGAAATTAGGTGAGTATGTTTTTTTCTTTTTCTTTTTGTTTTTCTAACTGTCATTTGGGGCAGTAGGGACATTCACAGAGTGGTTTTTGCACTACACAGGTAGCCTGTGCAGTCATGTTAAAGCAGGGTGTTATAAAAGGAAAAAAAATAGATGGCTCCATATGGTGTAAGTAAAACCAGGATATGATGTGAAAAGGTATAGCCTTTATTGGCATAACATCATAATATAAATCAGTACATGCAGCATTAACCACTTAAGCCCCGGACCATTTGGTAGCTAGAGGACCAGAGGTGAATTCAGAATTTAGCACTGCGCTGCTTTAACTGTAAATTGTGCGGACATGCAATGTTGTACCCAAACAAAATTTGCGTCCTTTTCTTCCCACAAATAGAGCTTTCTTTTAATGGTATTTGATTGCCTCTGCGATTTTTTATTTTTTGCGATATGAACGGAAAAAGACCGAAAATTTTGAAAAAAAAATGATATTTTCTACTTTTTGTTATAAGAAAAATTGAATAAACTCAATTGTAGTCATACATTTAGGCCAAAATGTATTCAGCCACATGTTCTTAGTAAAAAAAATGTCAATAAGCGTATATTTATTGGTTTGCGCAAAAGTTATAGAGTTTACAAACTAGGGTACATTTTCTGGAATTTACACAGCTTTAAATTTATGACTGCCTATCTCATTTCTTGAGGTGCTAAAATGACAGGGCAGTACAAAACCCCCCCAAATGACCCCATTTTGGAAAGTAGACACCCCAAGGAAATTTTTGTGTCCCAAGTGATTGAATAATGACTAAAAAAAAAAAAAAAATTACAAAAAGTTGTCACTAAATGATATATTGCTCACACATGCCATGGTTATATGTGGAATTTCACCCCAAAATACATTTTGCTGCTTCTCCTGAGTACGGGGATACCACATGTGTGGGACTTTTTGGGAGTCTAGCCGCGTACGGGACCCCGGAAACCAAGCACCGCCTTCAGGATTTCTAAGGGCGCAAATTTTTGATTTCACTCCTCACTACCTATCACAGTTTCGAAGGCCATAAAATGCCAAAATAGCACAAACCCCCCCCCCCCCCCCAAATGACCCCATTTTAGAAAGTAGACACCCCAAGGAAATTGCTGAGAGGCCTGTTGAGCCCATTGAATATATTTTTTTTGTCCCAAGTGATTGAATAATGACAAAAAAAAAAACAAAAAAAAAAATTACAAAAAGTTGTCACTAAATGATATATTGCTCACACATGCCATGGTTATATGTGGAATTACACCCCAAAATACATTTTTCTGCTTCTCCTGAGTACGGGGATACCACATGTGTGGGACTTTTTAGGAGCCTAGCCGCGTACGGGACCCCGAAAACCAAGCACCGCCTTCAGGATTTCTAGGCACAAATTTTTGATTTCACTCCTCACTACCTATCACAGTTTCGAAGGCCATAAAATGCCAAAATCGCACAAAACCCCCCCAAATGACCCCATTTTGGAATATAGACACCCCAAGCTATTTGCTGAGAGGAATGGCGAGTATTTTACAGCTCTCATTTGTTTTTGAAAATGAAGAAAGAAAATATATATATATATATATATTTTTTTTTTTTCAATTTTCAAAACTTTGTGACAAAAAGCGAGATCTGCAAAATACTCACAATACCTCTCAGCAAATAGCTTGGGGTGTCTACTTTCCAAAATGGGGTCATTTGGGGGGGTTTTGTGCTATCTGGGCATTCCATGGCCTCCGAAACTGTGATAGGCAGTGAGAAGTGAAATCAAAAATTTACACCCTTAGAAAGCCTGAAGGCGGTGCTTGGTTTTTGGGGTCCCGTACGTGGCTAGGCTCCCAAAAAGTCTCACACATGTGGTATCCCCGTACTCAGGAGAAGCAACAGAATGTATTTTGGGGTGTAATTCCACATATGCCCATGGCATGTTTGAGCAATATATCATTTAGTGACAACTTTGTGCAAAAAAAAAAAAAATTGACGTTTTTCCGCAACTTGTGTCAACATATAAAATATTCCATGGACTCGACATGCCTCTCAGTATATAGCTTGGGGTATCTACTTTCCAAAATGGGGTCATTTGGGGGGGGGTTTGAACTGTTCTGGCATTTTATACACAACATTAGGAAGCTTACATCCACTCTTCTAACCACTTGAAGACAAAGCCCTTTTTGACACTTTTTGTTTACATGAAAACATTTTTTTTTTTTTGCAAGAAAATTATGTTGAACCCCCAAACATTATATATATTTTTAAAGCAAAGGCCCTACAGATTAAAATGGTGGGTGTTGCATTTTTTTTTCTACACAGTATTTGCGCAGCGATTTTTCAAACGCATTTTTTGGGTTAAAAAATACACTTTTTTTAATTTTAATGCACTAAAACACACTATATTGCCCAAATGTTTGATGAAATAAAAAAGATGATCTTAGGCCGAGTACATAGATACCAAACACGACATGCTTTAAGATTTTTCCTCTGCCCTCAAAGCATCTGACCACACCAAGATCGGTGTGATAAAATGCTTTCCCAATTTCCCAATGGCGCTTTTTATATCCGGGGGGGCATTCCCTCCCACTGCTTGTAAAAGCAGTCCAGAGGCTAATTAGCCGCTAGGATTGCTTTTACATGAAAGCCGGCCGCAGGCTGAAAAGAATGATACCAAGATGATACCTAAACCCGCAGGCATCATTCTGGTATAAACATTCAAAGTCCAGCAACATACCAGTACGTTGCTGGTCCTTGTTGGACATGTATTGTAATCTTTTTATTTCATGCAGCCAGTTGGCTGAACGAAAAAAGAGATTGATCGGTGGGTATGCCCACCATTAGAATACCGCCCTTCATCCACCCACTTCCAATGATGGGCATACACGCACCATTTATATATGCCGAAGCATGGGGGCATCCTCCGGCAAAAAAGTTATGCCGCACACACATGGTCGGACTTTTCCACGGGCAAGCCTCCGTCGGAATTTCGACCGTATGTACGCGGCATTAGGAGCAAAATCGCTCCTCCGCCCCTGCTGCCCCAATGCTTCGGCATATTTGCTTTTTTTTTTTAACTGTGGTGGTGAAATCACCTCCTACAGCACTGGAGTCGCAGGGATCAGGCCTGTCTCTGCGAATGCTGCAGTTATGTGTGTTTTTGTTTTGTAAGTGACAGTGATCGATCGATACTGCACTTGGGTGGCCTGGGCTGGACGGAGGGGCAAAACGCAGGTGCCAGCAGGTATCTGGGCTGATCCCGCTAACACTGCGTTTTTGGGAACCCTAAACTGCTGGGGACGCTAGTATAGATCTGATCAGATATTGATCTGTTCAGATACTATACCACTAAGGGGGGTGTATGCTTCACGCGTGGGTGTTAGCGTTACTGGCACTAACCTGACGCTGCCTGGGGTGTGACTCAGACCCTCTCTGACGCTAAAACCTAATTGATATCACCCGCCGGGCGATCAGGGGGTTAAACCTTTATTGGGTTATATACACGGCGGGTGCCCTGACACTATAAAAAGCAAACTAACTAACCAGCGTCACCCATAACACTTATATGGTGATCACTGGTGAAAGGGTTAACTAGGGGTAATCAGGGGGTTAAAACCTTTATTAGATAATATATGGGGGTACCTGACGCTATAAAAACCTGCGGCGAACCTAAAAAAAATTACCAGCTACCGATCTGCATCACCGACACTAAGACAGCGTTTAGAAAAACAATTGCTTAGCGACAGTGGTGATGGGGGTGAAAGGGTTACCTGGGGGGGCGATCAAGGGGGTTAAACCTTTATTAGATAATATATTGGGGTACCTGACGCTATAAAAACATGCGGCGAACCTAAAAAAAATTACTGGCTACGATCTGCATCACAGACACTAAGACAGCGTTTAGAAAAACGATTGCTTAGTGACAGTGGTGATAGGGGGTGAAAGGGTTACCTGGGGGGCGATCAAGGGGGTTAAACCTTTATTAGATAATATATTGGGGTACCTGACGCTATAAAAACCTGCGGCGAACCTAAAAAAAATTACTGGCTACGATCTGCATCACCGACACTAAGACAGCGTTTAGAAAAACAATTGCTTAGCGACAGTGGTGATAGGGGGTGAAAGGGTTACCTGGGGGGCGATCAAGGGGGTTAAACCTTTATTAGATAATATATTGGGGTACCTGACGCTATAAAAACCTGCGGCGAACCTAAAAAAAATTACCGGCTACCGATCTGCATCACAGACACTAAGACAGCGTTTAGAAAAACGATCGCTTAGTGACAGTGGTGATAGGGGGTGAAAGGGTTACCTGGGGGGCGATCAAGGGGGTTAAACCTTTATTAGATAATATATTGGGGTACCTGACGCTATAAAAACCTGCGGCGAACCTAAAAAAAATTACTGGCTGCCGATCGGCATCACTGACGCTAAGACAGCGATCAGAAAAATGATCGCTAAGCGACAGTGGTGATAGGCGGTGAAAGGGTTATCTGGGGGGTGATCAGGGGGTTAAACCTTTATTAGGGGGGGTTAGGGGGCTACACTGGACCTAAGACTAAACTTTGGTGACACTTTTACAGTCACAAATGTCACTGATTGCAGTGATCACTAAATAAATGGTCACTGCAATCAGTGACACTGTGACTGGGGGCTGGGGGGGTGATCTGGGGGGTGATCTGGGGTGATCTGGGGGGCCTGGGGGGGCGATTTATGTCCCTATGTGTCCTGGTGTCAGTGTAGTGTTGTGTGCACTGACCTGATATCTTCTCTTGTACGGCGCTCGGTATATGTGAGCGCCGCACCAGAGATGACATCACTTCCTCCTGCTCCCTCTGTCTGACACAGACAGAGGGGGCATTTCCATTCGCCGGGAGCGATCGCGAGGGGGTGGCCAGAAACGAATGGCTGCCCCCTCATCCCGGAACGCTCCCGGACACTTAGCCACCGCTCACTGTATAGGAGGGGGGTCCGATCGGACCCCCCAACTGTACAAAGGCAATCACGTATGCTCTACGTGATTGTGCCTGTCGGTGCCATTCTGCCGACGTGTATATATACAGTGAGCGGTCGTTAAGTGGTTAATAGATGCAGATACAAAGAAAAGGACCTTGAGGTAAAAATTGGAAATATTGCTTGATATCAAGGGTGGCAGCAGACTAAAAACCCTGTTATCGCAGTTTGATGTTGTTTGGAGGTGGGATTTGTGATATCCATATTGGAGCATCTACCTTGGAGTTCCTGTCCATGCCTATTTACATCTGATTCACGGTAAGAGTATTCATTACCTACCTGTGTACTGTGGATGTTGGAACGTACCCTCACACATATCCCTGTTATTAATACAACATATTTACAACGTGAACACTTCCAAACCTTACAGTGGATTCAGCATGTCCATCACAGATTAATACAGACTTTGTTTTGTTTTGATTGTTCACATATGGGACATTTTATTGTATGGTCTATGTGACTAGGTGAACTATTATTTCACGTCTACATGTATCATGCATGTTTTTTTATTATCACTATTTTGAGTATCTGGGTAGAGTACACGCTAGTACTCATCTTTGAACGTTTATTTTTCACAGATATTCACTTGATTTAGCCCCTAGGTTTAGCGCTACATTGTTTTACTTTCATACTTTTTCACAATATTGTTCTATTGTTTATGTTAGCAGCTTTTCTTTCACAGGCAGCGCAATTTTTTCCTATATTTTTAGTCATGTTAAAGCCACGTGTGAATATATAGACACTGGTCATGCATTAGCACAAGGTTTTCCAGACTACTCGTGTAGCGGGTACTTGAATTATGTGAGGACTCTGGTGGTGTGAGGTTCCTTGGGGCCCCTGGGTGGCGCTGTTGCCTGGGGCCGGAGTTGAACTCACACCGCGAACCGTGCCTTTTTGTCCTCCCCTGGAGCTGGTACAGCGGGGCGGGGAACCCGCTGGGACGCAAAAGGAGAGGTCATAAAAGGGGCGGACGCCCTGTTTGGAGAGGGAGTCAGAGGACGCGGCAGCACCCAGGCACCTTTAGCTTGGGTGCTGGCATTCCGGTGTTTCAGGCCTAGGCGCCCTTGGCCTAGCTGGAGCAAGGATGGAGTCCATCTCAGGCATCTTTAGCCTGGGGTGAGGTACTATGGCGGATGCCTGGGGCTCAGTACCTTCGACTGAGTTCCGCGAGGGTGGAGGAACATGAGGGGGCCCTAACTCCTTGGGTGCCCGTGTCTGAGTTCGTGAGGACTGGTGCGCAGTAACTTCTCTGAAGAGCCCGGCGCAGCATCGCTGGTGACGGAGAGGCCTCCATTTCTCCCTTGGACGGATTTCTTCCTCTGACAGGGGAAAAGTGAGCGAAGGTAAATTCACGTTCTATATTACCTAGTCAGTGGCAGTGACTATTCACCACTGGTGACAGCACAGTGGGCAGCAGCAAAAAGGGAAAGGATTGTGCCTCGATCTGTCCCCCTCATTTTCCAAAAGATAAAGATTGTTTTATTGCTTGGTAAGAAGAATAAAACTGAGTTGTACCTATTCACTGTGTGGAACTTGGGTTACTCAAGCAAAGGAGTCAGGGACGAGGGACTGGACTTGACTCTAGGACACTTACACAAAAGCCCAATCTCTGGCCTTCACCTACCAGTTACGGAGGACATGGGCCGTGGTGTGTTTTCTCTCTCTCTCCCAGGTACCCCTAGACAACAGCCATATAACCGATAAAGAAAGAGAGTGAGGTGAGGCCGCTACACTCAGTTATGTGCCGCCCCCCAAAACCTCTACAGTACTGGAGAATGCAAAATGTCTAATAGATCCCATACAAACCTACATACACTTTTCACTATGATCTCTTGGGTATCAGCTACTAGTAGCTAACACTAGAGGAAATATATTTTGCCACCAGGATGTTTTGCACAGATATTATGAGTCCTGCAGTGTCCCACATACAATAATGTGAGTACCACCTGTAGTGCACAGCCCACACTTTAGGTTCACAGTCCTTCACCATGACCATTATTTGCTTGTGTGGCATCAAGACCATATTATTCTTTAATTATAGAGTTTTCAGATGACTAAGGTTGAGTGGCATCAATAGGCTACATCACACCATACATACCAATGGAGTTTTAGATGAATTCAGCTGTAAGAATTGTTCCTGTACACATGACCATTTTGAATAATGTCATCTCACTA
The DNA here is from genome assembly GCA_029206835.1 of Rana muscosa. Lineage (NCBI taxonomy): Eukaryota > Metazoa > Chordata > Amphibia > Anura > Ranidae > Rana > Rana muscosa. The sequence goes on along the minus strand of CM055126.1, from coordinate 122,321,447 downwards.
GAGGAAAAACATGCCTTGGTCAGGGTCATTGCAAGGACAAAATAATCGAATTTGCTGTAGCAACAATTCCAGGTACAGTATGTTCAACTCATCTACCTACAATATACCAGGCTGGTCCTGCTTTATAGGGGTATCTAAAACATGTTGGGGAAGGAAGAGTGGATGTGCTTTCCTTGAAATCCTGTCACACTCCCTTACATTTTCTCATCTGCTGTAGAAACAATAAAAAGCATTGTGATGGGCTGCCATAAAGAGACCATGCTAACTCTGCTTCACGGTTCATAAACGTGATTCTTGTAGCTGTCCATCTTATATTCTCTCCATTCTCAGTATTTTCCTCTGAGAACATGTGGCCTTTGCAAAATTAAGTGTTGGAATAATGGCCTCAGTAAAGTTTTAAAGGACAGATCATTCTCATTCATTTTCTAAATTGATCAGTTCAAGAAGGGTAAATTGCAGGACACGGAGACTAGGACACCGCACAATAAGATGGTCAATGACTATTTATTGATCCGCTGTAATAAATTCAGAGTGCAGCCTACAATGGGACAGGTTGAATGCATTGTGTCTGCTAACTGGAAAAGTTACATCTAAAGAGTGTGCGGGATTATTATTTTTGTCTAATTATTCAAGCAGCTGAGGCAGTAAGGTTCAAGGTCTTTGAAAGCTTTTGGATATGAATGACAGTGGTGACAGCTGATGGCAGTGTTATATTTAGCATCAAGCATTATGCAGAGTGGACAAACACAATCTGTGCCTGTTTGTTTTGGAGACAATGAATGCCTTTTGGGTTACTATTTTAGCAAGACGTAAGAGAATAACGGGCTGAGGTGACCAGGCACTGAATTCCCTCTACCTCATTGTGACAAATTTCCAGTCACCTCGTCCCTCCTCCTCCTCTCCAGTCCATTTTTATCAACCCAGCCACAACAAACTGTGCTAATGACATTCTGATTGGAAGGTATAATTAGTCACAGCGAGGACCTGCCTAACTTCCTTGTGCTGCTTATAAAACAGGAACACAACCTGCAATTATCAGGAATTGTCAGAAGATGAGGGGTCTGGATCAGATCCCTCCTTTGACATACAGATTTAACTCCTTCCTGACCCATGTGGCAGATTCAGTCTAGCAAACATATGCAAATTATCCCTTAAATACACGATGCTCATTAAGCGGATCTCAGCTGTGCATTCTAAGTCCTGATATAGGAGTTTTAAATAAATACACAGTATGTAACACTCATTAAAAGTGAAAAAATATATTAAGCTCTATAGTAGAGGTAATACATATATATCAGGGATATGCAATTAGCGGACCTCCAGCTGTTGCCAAACTACAAGTTCCATGAGGCCTAGCGAGACTCTGACAGCCACAAGCATGACACCCAGAGGCAAATGCATGATGGGACTTGTAGTTTGGCAACAGCTGTCGGTCCGCTAATTGCATATCCCTGCTATATATGTATATACAGTGTATTATTTGCTTTGGTGAGGGAACTTGAGAGGAAAGTAGGAAACGAGAGAAGAACAGGGGAAGGTTCAGGCACGTAGCACTAAAGACACAACGTCGCTACTCAAGCCTGAGTGGGTATTGCTCACGTAGATAGTCCCTTTCACTGGTCCTAGCAGCCGGGATGATGTATGGATCAATTTAATCTGAGAAATTTTTTATGCGATCAGGAATCCTCTGCCACAGGATTATCAAAGTCCCGAACCTCCCAGCCAAGCAATAGAGAGAGAACCTTTAGGCCAGATCAGTGTATTGCAGGGCTTAAAGCAATGGATCCCTCCTTAGGTGAGCTTCCAGGCCTCCTCCCGAGACAGCAGTACTGTCGCCAGTCTCCTCTGGGGCAGATCCTCCCCTGGCCTCCTTTCCTAAGAGCGGGCTTCCCGCAGGTGGGTAGCCTGGGATCCCTTCCGAAGGTATAGGCCCCAGCCAGCAGAGCGGGGCCTACCAGGTAGCGATGTAGCCTCGGGCTGAAGGTGCCCGGGGATAGAACACACACACACCCCGTGCCATGCGGGCCACGAGGCGCGCACACAGGAACAGGCCCAATGGGCCTCCAGAAATGAACGAAAATCGATGGCATCTGCCCCTTATCTACCCTCTCCCAGCATGCACAGCGGGTTAACCACGCCCACAGCGCGGCTGCCGAGAAAGGACACCCAATGTGTTGTGATACCCCTGTAGTTCAACCTGGGCCGGTGGTGGCAGTGCCACCTACAAGCGAACAGGGAACACTACGGCCAGGCAGTATCCCACCAGAGCAGAAGCAATTTTGAATAATCAACTGATCTGAGCCCAACTGTGGCTCAGACATACCCCTAAATTTACACATAGCGTCCCAACCATTTGGGAAGGGTGCTACACACACACCCTCCTTGAAAAGACACTGTGCCCAGTGGCTGAGGAAAATCAAAAATCCTTCAATACTGAAGACTTTTTAAATGGGAAAAAAAAACAGCAACCTGGTACCTGAACCAATTTTTGGGGAGGGAAAAAGAAAAGGATGGAAAGCACACAAGATAATGTTACAATAATTGACATAGCCCTCCAGATATGACATTTCAGTTTCTTTAAATGCAAAAAAAATACACTCCACCCACTGACTATCTACCCCACCCCATTCTCCGGTGGTCTTGATAGTAGCTCTGGTACCTGCAAGAAACACAGACAACATGCATGGAAATTGCAAACATCCTAACCACTATTTATATTCTATTTTACAAAGAAACAGACTGTTTCCCCGAGAGGAAGCAGTTTCCTTCTATTAAAGTTTTGAATGCTAAGCCTAGCATAGAGTTTTCCTAATCCTAAGCAGAGGATCCCTCCTTAGGTGAGCTTCCAGGCCTCCTCCCGAGACAGCAGTACCGTCGCCAGTCTCCTCTGGGGGAGATCCTCCCCTGGCCTCCTTTCCTAAGAGCGGGCTTCCCGCAGGTGGGTAGCCTGGGATCCCTTCCGAAGGTATAGGCCCCAGCCAGCAGAGCGGGGCCTACCAGGTAGCGATGTAGCCTCGGGCTGAAGGTGCCCGGGGCTAGAACACACACGCACCCCATGCCATGCGGGCCACGAGGCGCGCACACAGGAACAGGCCCAATGGGCCTCCAGAAACGAACGAAAATCGATGGCATCTGCACCTTATGTACCCTCTCCCAGCACGCACAGCGGGTTAACCATGCCCACAGCACGGCTGCCGAGAAAGGACACCCAATGTGTTGTGATACCCCTGTAGTTCAACCTGGGCCGGTGGTGGCAGTGCCACCTACAGGTGAATAGGGAACACTACAGCCAGGCAGTATCACACCCAGAGCAGAAGCAATTTTGAATAATCAACTGATCTGAGCCCAACTATGGCTCAGACATACCCCTAAATTTACACATAGCATCCTAACCATTTAGGAAGGGCGCTACACATTATATATATATACATTATATGTGTGTAATTTGTGTGTGTATCCGGAAAGTATTCACAGTGCTTCACTTTTTCCACATTTTGTTATGTTACAGTCTTACTCCAAGATGGATTAAATTAATTAGTTTCCTTGAAATTCTACAAACAATACCCCATAATGACAACATGAAAGAGGTTTTTTGGAAATCTTTGCAAATTGAATAAAAAAAATAAAATAAATCACACGTACATAAGTATTCACAGCCTTTGCCATGGCACTCAAAATTGAGCTCAGGTGTATCCTGTTTCCACTGATCATCATTGAGATGTTCCTACAACTTGAATGGAGTTCACCTGTGGTAAATTCAGTTGACGGGACATAATTTGGAAAGGCACACACCTGTCTATATAAGGTCTCACAGTTAAAGCGGAGTTCCACCCAAAAGTGGAACTTCCGCTTTAAGCACTCCTCACCCCCTTACATGCTACATTTGGCATGTAATTTTTTTTTGGGGGGGGGGGGAGTGGGGGCTTCGGTAGGAGGGGACTTCCTGTCCCACTTCCTACTTCCACCCAGGGACCGCCTAGGCGACTCCTCCTCTCGCCTTAGGCGGCCCCTCCCTGTAGGCGATTTGCTGGGACACGTGACAGGTCCCAGGTGATTGCCTGTCCACTCCTAGAGCGCAGCGTGACTCGCACATGCGCAGTGAGTGCTAGGCTGTGAAACCAAAAGCTGTCACGGCCGGGTGCCCACAGTGTGAATGGAGGTGCCGGCGGAGAGGGGGGGAGAGGAGCGAAGCTCCGGGTGGCCTCTTCGCTGGACCATGGAACAGGTAAGTGTCTGTTTATTAAAAGACAGCAGCTACACTTTTTGGAGCTGCTGACTTTTAATAAACATAAAAAGGCTGGAACTCCCCTTTAACAGTGCATATAAGAGCACAAACCAAGCCATGAAGTCAGGGGAATTGTCTGTAGACCTCTGAGACAGGATTGCATCGAGGCACAGATCTGGGGAAGGGTACAGAAGAATGTCTGCAGCATTAAAGGACCCAATGAGCACAGTGGCTTCCATCATTCGTAAATGGAAGACGTTTGGAACCACCAGGACTCTTCCTACAGCAGGCCACCCGACCAAGCTACTAGTCAACATCTAGGAAGTCTAATTCAACAGCTTCTAACGTTTGGATTAAAACCAGAGATTTTTTTTGTTGCATACATAAGTAAATATACTGTATGTAAACCAAAACTGCCATGATTAGCTAACTGGCTTAAAATAAACCCTGGGGAATTTGTGTAGAATCCAGTGACAGAACTAAATGAAGTGGGTTGAAGGGTCAACTTGAAAGCCTGCATCATTTTAAAGTATAGGGTTATTCAAAATGATAGCACAGATTTCAACTTTTTATTTCAAACAAACTGTAAGGAATAGAAGCATATTCTACACATCACTGGATAGGAGGGAGGTCCAAAGTTTAATGGTCCTTTAGGTTGTATGCATTCAACATGACAACATGTGTTACATGACAAACATCAAAACAGTAGACCATTTTTTGCCACACATCAATCAACTGGTTGCTAGTTATTGAATTCACTGCTTCAACAACTCGATGACTCAGATCTTGAAGATTAGCAGGCATAGGTGGGACAAGCAACCTTTCTTTTTTGTACCCCCAGAGATAAAAATTGCAGGGGGTAAGGTCTGGTGACCTGGGAGTCCACAGATGATGAACAAGATCTTGTTGTCCACCTCTTCCAATCAATCATCCATTCCAATCCAATCCATTTTACACCATTCAAACACACCTTGGATATGCTTGTACAGTATACGTAAACCCAAAAACGAAAATCTCATATGCAAAGTAACATGTTAATGCTATTTAAGAAGTAATTTTGAAAAGGTTTTAAATCTGCAGCTTGCCAAGACTTATGTGTAGGCTCATGATGTTTAGTATGGGTGTCATTAAATTTGTGGAGGGGTCTTCTAAATTCTGAGTAAAGTAGATTATACACAATAAGGTCAGATTAGGGAAAATGAAATTACATTTCTGAATTTAGCAAAGTAGCATTATGAGGCTCACTTCACTTGTCACCTTAAATTTCTCTTTACCAGACCCAACACTACCATAATGCAAGATTAAAGTTGTCTGTGGTGGCTCACAGGACATGAATTATACTATTTCAGTTAGCCAGAATCCCCATTGTTGTTTTGTTTTAATTTTTTTAATTACCGTAATTGATGTGACAGTTTACTTTATGAAAGGAAATAAATACAATTAAATAAGAATATATATATATATATATATATATATATATATATATATATATATATAATAAATTATTGTTTCAATTGTAAGTTAGGAAGACTGTCACAAACGTAAAAATTTGCAGGTAAAAGCCGATAAAAGTCAAGTAATTGGGGGGGGGGGCCCATGCGCGACCTGTAAGATGGCGGACGCATAATCTGGTGGCTCCGGTCCCCGTCTCCCTTTCCGATATTAGCTGAGTAATGAAATCATACACAGGAAGCTTGTTGTAAGCAGAGGATAGCTTTACTTTCATGGAGGATATTTTTATCATGGAACAGCATTAGGAACATGACACAGCAACAAGGAGCATCCAAGCACATGCACTTAACATAGACAGAAATCCTGTTATTACTTTACCACAGACCCGCACCGCGATTTGAGGTGTCATTCAAATTCCTGCAGTGCCACCTGCTGGTATAGACAAGTATAATGCATATATAGAGTTTAGTTTATTAACCATGCTGTTTCTTTCAACATCAGAGGCTCCTGCTCCGCTCTGGCTGCATCTATTGCCACTGGATTCACACCATCTTACTCCGAAGAATCCTGGGCAACCCATAATTAAGATTGGCAACCCGAAAAACGCCTTTCCACCTCCTGCTGAGCCACCGCTTCCTCCTCCGACCCTGGACCAGTGTCTGCTTAGGCTGGCGTCCCCGGCCTGGAGTGCACAGGGGGACCCACCGGAGCCTACTGATCTGCTCATGGCCACTGAGGGGACATACCCAGGGGGCTCTCCAACCCCACCAGCAGAGCCCACCTTGGCAGTAACTGTGGAGGTCCTGGACATGAAACTGCATGACCTATTGTGGTATTTAACCCATATTATAACCAGAGAGATGGGAAAATTGAACAATAACTCAGGGGTAAGATAAATCATTTGGGTAAATGCACTGACACCCTGGAGACCAAATTTGATGAACTGGTGCAATATGTTCATGTTTGGGAAAACGATAATGCTGCACTTAAACAAACTACCACCCAACTTCAAATGCAACAAGACGATCTGGAAAACAGGGAACGCCGCCAGAATCTGCAGATCTGTGAGATCCCTGAGACCGTAAGTGAGAAAGAAATATGTCCTTATCTTCAAGGCCTTTTCACCACTTCAGCCCCTCATATCCCAGACCTAGATGGGTGCCCTTATAGGGTCCACAGATCCCTGGACCCTAAACCACCAGCAGGCACCACACCCAGGGACATTATTGTACGCTTCCATTATTATTAAACTAAAGAAGCTCCAAGTATGGCCACACGCAACAAAACTCTTATGGATTTCAAAGGAGACAAGATTCAGATCTTCAGTGTCACCCATCCCCCTAGCTGAACATCGGAGTCTACTCCCCGTTACCACTCACCTACAAAACCATTGAGTCATATATTGCTGGGGATTACCCTTCCGATTGTCGGCCTCAAGAGATGGGGTGCATTACTCTATACGTAATCTTTAAGAAAGTGAGGCATTTCTAAGCAATCTTGGCCTCCCACTACTACCCGAAGAAGATCTCCAGCTTCCCCCTTCAACACTACAGCCACTCTCTACTCCTGAAAATATCTGGACACCTGTATGGCAAAGATCGCAAAAAGCCTCTTCTACTCCTCAATGTGCTTCTTCTTTCAGGTACCCTACCTGGTGGCCCCTTCTTGGCAATCCTGGTGGTCTACATTTACACAGATCTGATTCCTGGAAGGTGACGGGACCTTTTTGACAGATTTTTTGGGTCACTGTGTTCCTCTCCATTGTCCTAGGCACCGGCCTTGGACTCCTGAGGGCTTTAGACTCCAAGTTTCACACCAATGTTATTTTTTATTTATTTTTTATGTCTTTGACTTATGTGTTTTTGAGAGGAGCTAGCGCCCCAAAGAGCTCGAAAGAGCTTAAAAAAGCTAAAAAAACGCATGAAAACATGCAAAAACATTTGTTCCAGTTTTTTTTTTGTGTGTATACATTGGTTAAGAAAGTTCTATTTAGTGCTCAAAGAAGCGGCTCCTACAGGCTTTTGAGCTCTTATCTATTCTGCCTAAAAACGCCCCTCCATCTTAGCCAAAGTGTCCATGCACACTAGGGCTTTTTCATGCATTTTCAGGCATATGCTCCTACCGACAGAAAACCCCCCCCACCAAACTTGCGTTTTTGAGGGGAACTAGTGTCCCAAAGAGCCCAAAAAAGAGCTAAAAAACATGAGAAAACGCGTAAAAACACGCAGAAACATTTGTTACAGCTTTTTCTTTTGTTTACACTGTGGTCAAGAAAATACTATCTATGGGAATTTGTGAAAAAATCGCTTATGCTCAAAAAAGCTTAAAAGAGCTTGAAAGAGCTCAATAGAAATGCGAGAAAGAGCACAAAAAATAACAAGCTCCTTCAAGCTTTTATAGGCAGAAATAAAAGCTCCAACGCCTATAAAAAGCAGCTTTTTTTTAGCTGCAGTGTGCATAAGCCCTTAAAGTGGTTGTAAACCCTTTACAATCCCCTTTTTACTACAGGTAAGCCTATAATAAGGCTTAACTGTAGCTACGCCGGATATCTTGCACGGTTTAGGAGATATCCCCTGTATCAGCATGTGCCGACGTCATCGGCACATGCGCACTGAAGCAATGGTACGTTCGTGCCATTGCTTCAGCTAATGTGCCATTACCTCATCGCGACTCCGGCCAATCATGGCTTCGGCCAATCACAGCACCGGGGGGCGCTGCGAGGGCTTCGATCTAAGGTGAGTATTTCATAATGAGCTAGGAGGCTATGCCTCTTAGCTCATTATGATTTTGTCTTGCAGGTTAATTTTTTTTTGTGGGTTTATAACCACTTTAAAGTGTTACTAAACCCACAACAGTAAAATCAGTCTGTATATACAGAATGGCATGCATGTTATACTCACTGTGGAACACAGGCTATAGTGGAATTCAAGAGGCAGCGATTCCTATAAATGAGATAACACTACTGTACATGCTACTGCAGTGTTGTATATTACACATGCAGCAATCAGCTATGATGTCCATCCCACCTAGCACCCCACTGACACCTTGTTACCACCCTACCCCCTGTCATCCTCATCACACCTGGCACCCCACTGCCACCTTGCTAACACCCTACCTCCTCTCATCCTCATCACACCTGGCACCCCACTGCCACCTTGCTAACACCCTACCTCCTCTCATCCTCATCACACCTGGCACCCGACTGCCGTTCTGCTAACACCCTACCTCATATCACCCTCATCCTCATCACACCTGGCGCCCCACTGCTGTCTTGCTAACACCCTACCTCATGTCATCCTCATCACACCTGGCACCCCACTGAGCCTCCTAACACCCTACCTCATGTCATCCTCATCACACCTGGCACCCCACTGAGCCTCCTAACACAATACCTCATGTCATCCTCATCTTCATCACACCTGGCGCCCCACTGCTGCCTTGCTAACACCCTACCTCATGTCATCCTCATCTTCATCACACCTGGCACCCCACTGTTACCTCCTAACACCCTACCTCATGTCTTCCTCATCTTCATCACACCTGGCACCCCACTGTTACCTCCTAACACCCTACCTCATGTCATCCTCATCTTCATCACACCTGGCACCCCACTGTTGCCTCCTAACACCCTACCTCATGTCATCCTTATCTTCATCACACCTGGCGCCCCACTGCTGCCTTGCTAACACCCTACCTCATGTCATCCTCATCTTCATCACACCTGGCACCCCACTGAGCCTCCTAACACCCTACCTCATGTCATCCTCATCTTTATCACACCTGGCACCCCACTGTTGCCTCCTAACACCCTACCTCATGTCATCCTTATCTTCATCACACCTTGCGCCCCACTGCCGCCTTGCTAACACCCTACCTCATGATATCCTCATCCTCACCTTCATCACACCTATCACCCCACTACTGCCTTGCTAACACCCTTCCTCATGTCATCCTCATCCCCCCCATAACCTACTGTCAGCTTCTAAACACATGCATTAACAAAGCAGCTTATTCCAATGTTGAGAGGACAAGGGTCTCTTCCCCACAAATGTGTTGTGGCGGGTAACGTTTTCTGTGGATGGGGGCATATTGAAATATGGATCATTCCGTTAACAATAAAGATGCCACCCCAGGGGAATGATTAAAGTGTTACTAAACCCACAACAGTAAAATCAGTCTGTATATGCAGTAAAGCATGCTTGTTATACTTCACTGTGGAACCTAAAGGGTTATTCCTCTGCATTGTGTGAAACGGCTGTGTGATCTTATCTTCTCTGATCCTCTCCTTCATCCACTGACTCAAAAAAATAACCTGATATTTACAGTCAGGCTGCTCAGTTTAATGTGTATTACTAGAGATATTTTTTTTCCTTGGGAGGGTGCATGTGATCAGCACAGGGCCAATCAGGACTGTACAGACATAGGTTCAAGGGTCCTGGCTGCTGATAGGACAATCGTGGGAGAAATTAAAACTCCTCCTACAAGCTTTACTAAGAACTGATAGAAATCACTTGACTGCTATATACTGCTGATGAGAAAAGGTATTTAGAAGTTTATATTTACTAAAATAATTGCATTTCCATGTTCTGTGTACTGTGGGAGACCAGATATAGTGAATGCAGGTTCCTGGGATTAGTAACACTTTAAAATAACAAGGCTGTAAATGATCTCCTCTGATTTCTATCCAAGCATGGAAATTTCAGTGAATAATCTGATGCTTCAATATGACATCTTCATATCCTGTCCTATTCTGACAGTGAACTAACTCCTTCAACTAGACTGACTGACTTTTGTGTTCCAATTATTGTGCTTTACTCCTTTCACCCTCGTAGAAAGTGAATTGTGTGAAACAGACTTAATATGTTATGAAACAGTCAAAAATCTTTAGTATATTTGTAGCACACCAATCATTCTCTCCTGCTTACCTCCACCTGCAGAGTGGGACACACCATGCCACATGCCCAGTATCCTCCATCTTGTAGAGGGTGAGCGGTGTTAATAGTTTTGGGTCCTGCAGCGAGTTACCTCTTTCCATTGGTTCTCGTCCCTACAGTGTAGGGAAAAGTCTATTCTCGCTCTCTTTTAAGAAGGCCATTGTCCAAACAGTATTAAACCCAATAAAATAGTTTCTTTTGCTTGCTCACAACTTGACAGGAAAGATTGCAGATAGAGACAGTTGAACAGGGAGGCAGGTTCAGGCACGCGGTACTTAATTATCCTCTTCGCCACTCAAGCCCGAGTGGGTCTTGCTCACCCGGATAGTCCCCTCTCACGGTCCTAGCAGCCGGTGTGGAGCACGAACATTTACTTTTAAGTTATTTTCCTAAGGATACGATCAGGACGTTAGCCTCTAAGTCCCGAACTTCCCAGCACTTGTAACACTTAAGACCTTAGGTGCCAATGGGGCACGTTACAAGGCTTTTGGCGGATAATGGAATCCTTCCCTCTGTTAGGCAACCAGGCCTCTCCCGAGACAGCGACTTCCTTCACCGATCTCCGGATTTCCTTTTCCGTGGTTTCCTCTCTTTAAGAGCAGGTCACCCTCCCACCGGTACCCTGGGACTCCGCAGTTTTTCTTCTGGTGTAGGCCTCAGCTAAAGGTGCTGGGCCTACCTGGAACGATGCAGCCTCGGGCTTAAGGTGCCCGGGACTGAACACACACACGTACCCCTGGCCTGAAGGGCCAAAGGGCGCAAACTGCTCTCCGAATAATGGTGTCTGCCCCTTATGTACCCTCTCCCAGCATGCCCACTGCATGGCTGCCGAGAGAGGACACCCAATAGCTCCGTAATGCCACCTGTGGTTCGACCCGAGACCTGGGCGACAGCGCCACCTACAGGTCACAGGGAACTGTACTGCCAGACAACATCACAACAGAGCAGAGGCTTATTGTAAGAATTTCAACAGCCTGAGCCTAACTATTTTCTCAGGCCAACCCCTAAATTTAGGCATAGCGACCCCAGTTTTGGGGGTCCGCTACATATTGATCATACATAAAGGGTTATGGTAAAGTGCATTTTTCAAAGTGATTTTGCGTCTTAAACATTTTTAGATCCAGACAGTCTTTGGTATTTTATTTATTATGCCTCTGCTCTGTTGCTTTAAAGATTGTTAAAAACCCATGATGAACGTTATTACCCATAGATGTTTGGCTACACATAAAATTGTTCATGCATGCTGATTGCCTGACGCTAATCAACTACTATTCAGTACAGAGTGTAGTTGGACAGGTCAGTTAATCAGTCTCAAGAGACTACTAGTTATGAGAAATACAAGAATACACGCATTACTTTCATGCATCTCCTATGTTTGTGTAATTTTATTTTAACTGTTTTGTGGGGAATTCTGTCATTATTACGGTTGTCATAAAAATTACAGTATTCAAGCCCATGGTTATTTATGTTCAGATTTCAATCCCTATGCATGTTAAAAGGAAAATCCACCCAAAGACTGATAAGTAGGTAAAAATGAACTCCAGGCAGATTTAAAATACAATCTAATACAGATCTATATTCATTAACACATCATTAAATGTATTATTTTATGCAAGCAGTGTATGTCCCTGAAATTGTCTTCCACAGTCCCTGTGTTGCAGAGATGAGGCTGAGAGAGGGAGAAGCAAGACAAGGAGCCAATGGGTTGTGCTTCAGTGCTGACTTGTCAACATGGGACATACTGATAGGAGGAGAGAGCAGAGAAAAGGCAAGCTGAGCTTATTGGTCTGCTGCTTCTCCTTCACTGTCCAGTCACAGGCTGGGAGGGTGACAAGACTGTTAAGTGTTACTTAACCACTTAAAGACCAGCCACCGCAGTTGTACTTTGGCAGGTTAGCTCTCTTGGGCGGATTGCCGTCATGGTACGTCGGCCGTTTTAAGACCGCTAGGGGGCCTGCCGGAGCCAATGCGCATGGCCGCTGGCCATGATGTCTGCTGGCCACCCGTGATCGCTCCTGAGAGACACAGAACGAGGATCTGTCAATGTAAACGGACAGATCCCCATTCTGTGAGGGGAGGATAGGCAGATCATTTGTTCCTAGTGGTCAGGAACAGCGATCTGTCTCCTCCTCCAGTCACTACACTGCCGACATAGTTAGAAATACCTCCATCGGGAGCACTTAACCCCTTGATCGCCCCCTAGTGTTAACCCCTTCCCCGCCAGTGACATTAAGACCACTTTCACACTGAGGCGCTTTTCAGGCGCTTTCACGATAAAAACAGCGCCTAAAAAGCTCAAGAAAACGTATTTCCATTAAAATCAATGAATGCTTTCACACTGGGGCAGTGTGCTGGCAGGGCTGTGAAAAACTCCCCTCTCCATTGAAATGAATGGAAAGCTCTTCAAAAGCGCCTGAAAAGTGCGTCAAAAGCGCTCAGTGTTTTTACTGGCAGTTTAGAAGCGCCTCAGTGTGAAAGTGGCCTTATACAGTAATCAGTGGGTATTTTTAGCTCTGATTGCTGTATAAATGTCACTGGTCCCAAAAAAGTGTCCGCCGCAATGTCGCAGTCCCGCTAAAAATCGCAGATCGCCGCCATTATTAGTAAAAAATAATAATAATAAAAAAGCCCTAAATCTATCCCCTATTTTGTAGACGCTATAACTTTTGCGCAAACCAATCAATACATGCTTATTGTGATTTTTATTACCAAAAGTATGTAGAAGAATACATGTCGACCTAAACTGAAGAAGAAATTTGTTTTTATATATTTTTTGGGGGATATTTATTATAGCAAAAAGTAAAAAAATATATATTTCTTTCAAAATTGTCGGTCTTTTTTTGTTTATAGCGCAAAAAATTACAATGGTCCCAAAAATGTGTCAAAAGTGTCCGATGTGTCTGCCATAATGTCGCAGTCACGATAAAAATCGCTGATCGCCGCCATTGCTAGTAAAAAAAAAAAATATTACTAAAAATGCCATAAAACTATCCCCTATTTTGTAGACGCTATAACTTTTGTGCAAACCGATCAATAAACGCTTATTGCGGTTTTTTTTTACCAAAAATATGTAGAAAAATACGTATCGGCCTAAACTGAGGAAAAAAAAATTTTTATATGTTTTTTGGGGATATTTATAATAGCAAAAAGTAAAAAATATTGAATTTTTTTCAAAATTTACGCTTTATTTTTGTTTATAGCGCAAAAAATTAAAACCGCAGAGGTGATCAAATACCACCAAAAGAAAGCTCTATTTGTGGGTAAAAAATACCTAAATTTTGTTTGGGTACAACACATGACCGCACAGTTGTCAGTTAAAGCGACACAGTGCTGTATCGCAAAAAAAAAGGGCCTGGTCATTAAGGGGGCAAATCTTTCCAGTCCTTAAGTGGTTAAAATGGAGCTCCACCCAAAAGGGGAAGTTCTGCTTTAAGGCCTTCTCCCACGCTCTTGTTTGTCAAATTCAGCTTTTGGGGAGGAGGGGGGGGGGGGTGAGTACTCAATTTTGACAGGTAAATGCTCCCACTTCTGCTCCGACCACCTAAGCAATTGGATGTGGAAGTATCCAGTTATCCTGCTGGAAGGAGCCATCAGAAGATGGGGGCACTGTAGTCATAAAGGGATGGACATGGTCAGCAACAATACTCAGGTAGGCCGTGGCGTGAAAACGATGCTCAATTGGTACTAAGGGGCCCAAAGTGTGCCAAGAAAATATCCCCCACACCATTACACCACCAGCCTGAACCGTTGATACAAGGCAGGATGGATCCATGCTTTCATGTTGTTTACACCAAATTCTGACCCTACCATCTGAATGTCACAGCTGAAATTGAGATTCATCAGATCAGGCAACGTTTTTTCCAATCTTCTATTGTCTGATTTTTGGTGAGCCTGTGTGAATTGTAGCCTCAGTTTCATGTTCTTAGCTGACAGGAGTGGCACCTAGTGTGGTCTTCTGCTGCTGTAGCCCATCTGCTTCAAGGTTCGATGTGTTGAATGTTCAGAGATTGTATTCTGCATACCTTGGTTGTAACAAGTGGTTATTTGAGTTACCGTTGCCTTTCTATCATCTCAAACCAGTATATAGAAAAGAAAAAAGAGGGGAAAAACTGCGCTGTCAATAATAAATGGTAGTAGCTGCCTGCACAACAGGTGAACTGTAATATAGAAACAAATGGAAGTGGTAAAGTGCGGCGCTCAAAGTGATATTTTGTATGATCAAAATTTCAAATTAAAAAGTGTGTGACATCCGTGTTGAACCAAAGGAGGAATGGAACCAATATGTGTTGATTTAAAGTGTACAAAAAATGTTGAAAAAAAAAATATATATAAATTGATAACCAATAATATATAAAAAATATGTAAAATGATATATAAAACAGAACACCATAAATGGCAATGAACCAGCTGTGCTAGTGAATATGTGAATATAAAGTCCCAATATTCCAAAGTGACAAGAGTGCCTGTATAATTGGTTGTCTCCAGGTAATCCACCACCGTGAAGATCAAAGGCTTACCAGACGAGTCGGACCCAGCAAGGCTTATGCCTGGTGAGTCAAACAAGCTTATTGGTGTAGCACACCCAGGGAGAGGTACAGCAAGCACAGCTTCCAATGTAAACCAGGCTGGGGTATTTCATAACATTGACCTCAATGAATATCCACCATAGGTTAGGTAATGGTAATCCCCCCAGTATATCATATGGTAAAAGGAGAGAAATTGGGCCACATAGTATAATTCCGTTTAAAAATAGGAACATTTATTAATAAAATATAAAATGGTCACTCACATTTGAGAAGACATATAAAAGCATATAGGTCAAACAACGCAGTGGCATCAGCAGAGCCCTTCCTCTATCATCTCAAACCAGTCTGCCCATTCTCCTCTGACCTCTGATATCAACAAGGCGTTTTCTTCCACACAATTGCCACTCACTGGATATTTTCTCTTTTCCAAATCATTCTCTGTAAACCCTAGAGATGATTGTGCGTGAAAATCCCAGTAGATCAGCAGTTTTTGAAATTCCTTAGACCAGCCCATCTGACACCAACAACCATGCCACGTTCAAAGTCACTTAAATCCCCTTTCTTCTACATTTTGATGCTCAGTTTGAACTTCAGCAAGTTGTCTTCACCATGTCTAGATGCCCAAATGCATTGAGTTGCTACCATGTGATTGCCTGATTAGTAATTTGTGTTACCAAGCAATTGAACAGGCAGGGGAGTGCTGGGCCAGGGGGCAGGGTGACAAATGCCTCCCAGGCCGCCCTAACTTATGTTCAAAATGGCCGGCAGCCGCTGCCCGCTACCATTTTCTTTTTTATTCTGGTCTAGGAAGTCGGGGGCACGGCCATGGCGACCGACCACTAGCTGTTGCATTCCAGGAGTTGTAGTCCACGCTCAAGCTTCTGGTGGGTGGAAAACACAGCAGCGCAGAGGAAACTACAACTCCCTGGGACCGGATTCTTGGAAGCAGACAGAGGCAGGGCGTGCCAGGGAGTCGGGACGCAGGGCTGCAGGGTTGCAGGGCTGGGCGCTGGCTGCAACTTGACCCCAGGATCAGGAGCGTTACCCCCCCCCCAGGAGACCGTGGCGTGCAAGGACCTGCTGAGCTGAGATTGCGGAGGTGAGAGACCCTGACACCCCTAGCTGACCCCCCATCTCCCCCACCATACACCCCATGTAACCTGCCCCAGTGATCAGGCTTCATTGATGGGCACTGGAGTTGGCTGCACTGATAAGCACTGGTGAGGCTGCATTGAAAAAACAGGTGGGCCATGGATGGTGAGCTGATTCGGAAGTTCAGTGGGCCACTTGACTGGACTTGCCCCCCAGGCCCTCCCCTGCGAACAGGTGTACCTAATAAACTGGCGGGTGAGTGTATATCTGAAGCCCCATACACACTATTAGATTTTCTGCAGATTTACCAAAACCATGTAGTGCAAGGGCCTGCCTGATTGCATACAAATTAAAATTCTTAAGGTTTGACCTCATATTATATGGTCTTGGTAAATCTGAAGACAAAAATCTGCAGAAAATCTAATGCCGCGTACACACGATCATTATTCATGGCGGTTTAAAAACCGCCGTGAATAATGACATTTTAAACGAGGGAACAGCTTGTTCCCCACACACGGTCATTTTTCTCGTCATTTTTTAAAATGACGAGAAAAACGATCGTCTATGGGCTCCGCGGCAGTGTTTCCCTATGGGAAACACTGCCGCGGAAGAAATGTCAGGAAAAACGACGAGAAAAATTAGAACATGTTCTAATTTTTCTCATCGTGATTAATGCCGTTTTTCCCGTCAGGAAAAACGGCAAAAAGCCCACAGACGATCGTTTTTCTCGTCGAAAGGAAAAAAATTCATTTTTCCAGACGGGAAAAATGATCGTGTGTACGCGGCATTATAGTGTGTATGGAGCCTAAGAATAAAGACTCTTTCAGGGGTCTGACTGCAAATTACTATCTTAATCCTCAAACAGCTGTGCCACTAATCTATGTTTGTATTATATCTGGTCAATCAGTCATTATCACTTTAGCATTTTTATTTTTATTTGACCAAATATTGAGATGTGATGACCTTTTATGTTATAATGAAATTGGGGGCTTTAGTACACAGGCATTTATTTGCATCAGAATTGCTTTTCTCTTCATATAAGCCAATAGAAGTTCGAAAGCAGGTCAAAGGGAATTCAAAAGGTTAGATACAACACTGAATGAGCTCAGATGGGTCTCCTGAGCATCCCAGAGAGCGCAAAACTGAAATGGAAGCAGAATGCATGCTACATTAGCCCTTATGGTCAGTTTGAACATTTCTTGTAAGTTAAAGTGATTGTTAACAATCACCTTATAAAACAACCCATTAAGCCTAAAATAGAAATGAACTGAGCCCCCCAGTCAATGGCTGAGCAGGGGGGCATGTCAGGCTAATGGTGGCCATACACTAGATAAAAAATATTTAGAAAATCTGTCATTTGGACAGTTTTTTCGTTATTTGATCAGTTATAGACATGTGCAAAAGGAAGAAATGTGTTTTGTTTCGTTTTAATTCGTTAATTAATTCATTTCGTTTAGTTAGATTCGTTAAATTTGTTAAATTCATTTCCGGATTTCGTTTCGTTTTCGACCGAATACGAAAAATCGGTCGCATTCGAAAATATTTCAACCGAATTCGAAAATATTTCTACCGGATTCGAAAATATTTCTACCGGATTCGAAATTATTTCAACATGATTTGAAATTATTTCAACAACATTCGAAACTATTTCAACCGGATTCGAAAATATTTAAACCGAATTCGAAAAAATTTCAACCGAATTCGATAATATTTCAATCAGATTTTTTGCAGATTACTATTTATTTCTATCAGATCTCCTGCAGTATATTAACATCTATTTCATTTTTTTTTTTTTTTTGCAGCTCTCATCCGAAACAAATAGTAATCTGCAAAAAAAAATGAAATAGATAGTATCTATATTCTATTCTGTCGTTCTATTGTTTTTCTAGTCTATTTTCTATTTCTATTCTAATCTTTTCTAATTGGAATTCGAAAAATCGGTCGCATTCGAAAATATTTCAACCAAATTCGAAAATATTTCTACCGGATTCGATAATATTCATTCCGCATTCGTTAATATTTCAACCAAATTCATTAATATTTCTACCGGATTCGAAATTATTCCAACCAAATAGAAAAGATTATAATAAACCATGTTCCGACATTCGAATTTCGTATAGAATGAATTCAAATTCCAATTAGAAAAGATTAGAATAGAAATAGACTAGAAATAGACTAGACTAGGGAAATGGCTGCTAATGGTTTGCAGGAGACCTGCAAAAAAAAAAAAATGAAATAGATGCTTATAGTCTGCAGATCTGATGAGAAAATGAAATAGATACTAATAGTCTGCAGGAGATCTGCAAAAAAAATATATAAATGCTAATAGTCTGCAGGAGATCGGATGGAAATAAATAGTAATCTGCAAAAAAAATAAAAAATTAAATAGATGCTAATAGTCTGCAGGAGATCTGCAAAAAAATGAAATAGATGTTAATATACTGCAGGAGATCTGATGGAAATAAGTAGCATCTATTTCATTTTTTTTGCAGATTACTATTTATTTCCATCAGATCTCCTGCAGTATATTAACATCTATTTCATTTTTTTTTGCAGATCTCCTGCAGACTTTTAGCATCTATTTCATTTTTCTTTTCTTTTTCTTTTTTTTGCATTAGAGCAGCCATTTCCTTTATTTCAGCAGATCTCCTGCAGACTATTAGCATCTATTTCATTTTTTTTTTTTGCAGATTACTATTTATTTCCATCCGATCTCCTGCAGACTATTAGCATTTATATATTTTTTTTTAGTAGATCTCCTGCAGACTATTAGTATCTATTTAATTTTCTCATCAGATCTGCAGACTATAAGCATCTATTTCATTATTTTTTTTTGCAGATCTCCTGCAAACTATTAGCAGCCATTTCCCTAGTCTAGTCTATTTCTAGTCTATTTTCCATATCTATTCTAATCTTTTCTTATTGGAATTTGAATTCATTCTATACGAAATTCGAATGTCAGAACATGGTCTTTTCTATTCGGTTGGAATAATTTTGAATCCGGTTGAAATATTATCGAATTTTGTTGAAATATTAACGAATGTGGATGAAATATTATCGAATCAGGTAGCAATATTTTCGAATTTGGTTGAAATATTTTCAAATGCGACCGATTTTTCAAATTCCAATTAGAAAAGTTTAGAATAGAAATAGAAAATAGACTAGAAAAAAATAGAACAGAATAGAATAAAATATAATATATATATTGTATTTTATTCTATTCTGTTCTATTGTTTTTCTATTCAATTCTTTCCAATATTTTTGATTCTATTCTAATTGTTTTCAAATTCGATTCGACTAGAATTTTTTTCGAATTCAATTCGAATTTCGTCCGTAGTTTTTCGATTCAAAGTGTTATTTCGGATTCGGTTGAATTTGTTAGCATTGTAATTCGTTAAT
Source organism: Rana muscosa (assembly GCA_029206835.1). Lineage (NCBI taxonomy): Eukaryota > Metazoa > Chordata > Amphibia > Anura > Ranidae > Rana > Rana muscosa. The sequence continues at coordinate 122,301,819 of CM055126.1, read as the reverse complement.
TCGGATGCATCCGAACGTCCGAATAACGAAAATTCGTCAGAATTTCGATTTGGAACGAAACGAAATGCACATGCCTAGTCAGTTAATGGACACAAATCTCCAAATAGTACATACCACCAACTATATAACCTGCAACATCGTCACTCGTGATATACCTATCTTCTTGTAAAAAACAAGTACAACAGACCAAATATGCAATATTGAAAGCTTATTGCAAAGTGTTTTTATTTTTAAAAAGTAAAGATTTATTGTTCGAAAATCGGTCATTACATGATGGCATGATCATTTGCTCTCACGAACGTGTGTTCGTTTTGTGAAAAAGCATTCAAATGATTTTTCGTCTAGTGTATGGTCAGCATTAGTCTCATCATTGGAGGAGAGCACACTGAGTTCCCAGCATTGTTAGAGAACTGACCACAGCGTGTTCTCCTGCTTAGTGTGGTCAGTTTTTAATATTAAAGCAGAGGGACTGGCAGGATCATTCGAGATTTCACACAAAGGAAGCGATACAAAGAGAACAGGATACTTTTTCATACAAGTACATGGTACAGCAGGCACATATCAGGAATATCTGATAAATAAGCTTTTGCAATAAATGGAATTAACTTTCAGAATTATGTGTTGAAAATGACAAGAAGACAGAGGAATTCTAATTAGAATTTAGATTCAAGGTGGGCTTAACTGTTGTAAAGCAGTGGTTCTCAACCTTTCTAGTGCCATGACCTCTTGATAAAATTTCCCAAGTTGTGGGGACCCCTAACAGTAAAATGATTTTCGTTGCTCCTTCGTTGTTGTAATTTTGCTACTGTTATGAACCAGCATGCTCCACTAGACACGGTCTAAATTGGCCCTAGTATATGCTTGTGAGTTAGAGACTTTAGATTGTAAGCCCCTTGAGGGTTGGGACTGATGTGAAAGTGCTACATAAAATTGTCGGTGCCAAAGAAACAAGTATTCAGACCCCCTTAAATTTTTCACTCTTTGTTATATTGCAGCCATTTGCTAAAATCATTTAAGTTCATTTTTTTTCCTCATTAATGTACACACAGCACCCCATATTGACAGAAAAACACAGAATTGTTGACACTTTTGCAGATTTATTAAAAAAGAAAAACTGGGGGGCGTGGTCTGACTATGGAGGAGTAAGGACGTGCCGTGCCTGAGCTCCGTCCGGTCTGCAGCACTAACAGCAGCTACAGGGGTGATCTTTCCCCCGTTTGTCACCCAGGGCATGACACAACGGCGTCGGGCATCGTCACAGCCCAAAACCGCAAACCAGCAGGGACAGAGATCGCTGGATTCGTTCCTCTCGGACACCCCCCGCCAGCAGAGGGGAAGATCCAAGATGGCGACGGAGAGAGCGGCCCCACAGCAGCAACTCGAGGCTCAGCCTGCGCCGCCGGTGTTGTCTCCTATTCCCTCTCCCAGGGTGGTCAGTGACTCCATCCCCCCTGCCTCCCCCCGCTCCACCACATCACAGGAGCAGGATGCAGTGATTGCAGACCTGGCAGGCGACAGGGATATCAGACAGCATCTGTGGTCTCTCCCCACTAAGGAGGATCTAGAGCGTTTTACCAGCCGGATTGAAAGGGCTTTTAAGCAGGATATTGAACAGCTGAAAACGGACACTACTGAGCTGGGACACAGAGTAGAGACTTTGGAGCAGAAGCTTGATGATACTGTGCCCGCCATCTCCCAGCTCAGGGACCAGTCCTCTGCCCACGGCCACCAAATTGAGGCCCTCCTATGCCAATTAGATGATATGGAAAACCGCAGCAGGCGAGCAAACATTCGCATACGCGGCCTACCCGAAGCCACTGGACCTAAGGACATTATACCTACGCTGCAGGGGGTGTTCCGTGAAATCCTGAGCCTGCCACCCTCGACCCCGATCGAGATAGATAGGGCCCACAGGGCGCTCAGACCCCCGTCAGATGACCCGGAGAACCCCAGGGATATTATTTGCAGGCTCCACAAATATACCCTGAAAGAACGCATCATGCACAAGATGCGTGATAGACCCGTCTTTGACTTCGATGGAGCCCAGCTGTCCTACCAGGACCTCTCCAGACGCACCCTAATGCAGCGACGGGCCTTGCGCCCACTCCTTGCAGAAATTCAAGCTGCGGGCCTCACATACCGCTGGGGCTTCCCCTTTAGCCTCCAGGCGTCCAAAAATGGCAGATGGGCTGTGCTGCGCACTAAAGATGACCTCCCTCGCTTCCTGCACACCCTGGAACTTCGCCAGGTTGACTTCCCAGATTGGCGCACTGTTCCTGATATCCCGCTCCCCCAACTACCTCAACCGTGGATCCCGGGGGCCGGTGGACGTCGGTCCCGTGGCCGCAAACGGCAGACCGAGGGTCCCTCTCCAGGCCCCTCCGCTACTAGAGACTGACCATGTAGCAGGTGTACTTACATTCGGTCCCTTGGAGAGCCTGAGCCCACCCTTTTCTCTGTAATGGCTCCCTGGACTGGGCATAGGAGCTACTGGCCGCAACGCTGCCGTCGCAGACCCACACCATGCAGGACACCGGATCTTGGGGCCCCTGTGACGTTCCCTAACGTTTGACTGATCCTACTGCTACATACTGGTTGAGCGGGTTTGATATGCAACCCAGTGTTTAGATGCCATGTTGTTGTTGTTTTTTTTTTTTTTTTTTACACTTCTGGGGGGTACATGTTTGGGTACTCCTTACTCACCACCCTGTTTATTTGTCTTCATGGACTGGACGGGGCATCGGGTCCCGCGTCCCCTTGGTGGTTGCCCACGACCCCACTTAGGCCTCACCTACCTAGGTGACCGTCCCTAGCGGGACACCAAGCTCAAGCCCAGGTAGTTCGGGGGTTTGATACCCCCCCGGGCTGATTTTGTAGTTCACTATTATACCTTTGTACCTTATCCCCCCCCTCCCCTCCTTACAACTCTTTTCCCTCCCCCCCTTTTTTTTTTTCTCTTTATCAGTGTCCCCCTTATTGTCTCTGATAGCTAACTGTTTGTTGCTTTAGCCTTCAGGTTGTGTTCTCATCTGTCACCATCCATGAGGGACTCACTGAGGGGTACAGACGGTCCGACTATCATCGGCTTCAGGTATGCCATCACTAAAGGTACTGTCTTATAATGTTAGGGGGCTCTGCTCTCCACACAAGCGCAACAAGCTATGGCTCGAGCTGAAGCGACTGGGGGCCCAAGTAGTATTCTTGCAGGAAACTCACTTTAGACAGCAGTCCCTCCCCAAGATACCCACGCATCTCTATACTCAATGGTTCTTTAGCAACTCCCCGGTAGCTAAATCACGCGGTACCGCCATCGCATTTCACAAATCCTGCCCGTTCCAACCTTCAGAAAGCCTTGTAGATCCACACGGCCGCTTTGTATTCGTGAAGGGGGTCATAGCTAACACTAAACTCACTTTTGCGACTCTCTACGTACCTAACACCCAACAACTTTCCTTTATAGACTCGGTACTAGAAAAGCTGACTGATTTCAGGGAAGGCCTTCTAATTCTTGGAGGAGACTTCAATATTAGTCCCGATCCGCTTCTAGATACCTCTCATGGCCGCCCCACACACTCCCAGGCCTTCCTTAAGCATTTTCGGAAATCGCTGCAGAATAATTTTCTCATCGACGCGTGGAGAGCTCTGCCCGCGTCGGACAGAGATTATAGCTTTTACTCAGGGGTGCATGATGTCTATACACGCATAGACCTCATGTGTGTGGATCATGATACTCTAGAACTACTGCAGTCGGCTGACATAGGGAATATCACCATGTCCGACCATGCCCCCGTTTTTGCTACAATCAGGGTCCCGGACGGGCTCCCGAAGGCTTGGTCTTGGAGACTCAATGAAAGTCTTCTGGACGATGTCTCAGTGATAGCTAAGGTTTCAGACACCATAACCCACTTTTTTGCAGAAAATGTGTCTGAGGACTTGCCAGAGGGAGTCGTGTGGGAGAGCCATAAAGCGGTACTCAGGGGAGAACTCATCTCCTTGGGTTCTAGACTTAAGAGGGAAAGACAGATAGACTTTCAGAGGGTGCTATCAGCTTTACAACAAGAAGAAATTCGACATAAACGCCAGGGAGACGCTGAGGCCCGCAAACGACTGACTGAGCTGAGGGAGTTGTTCTCACGCCTCCTTGACCGTCGCGCCCGCAGACAGCTACGGTATATTTCCCATAAATTTTACGAACACGGTAACAAGTGCGGCAGAATGCTGGCCAGAGCACTTCGAAAGCGACGTATAACTGCTCATGTACACACGCTTAGGTCTCCCAGCGGTACGGCGACCCTGCACTCTTCTGATATTGCTTCAATATTTCGAAATTATTACGCAGACTTATATCACTTAGACAAAGATATCTCCCATGCGGAACGGACAGCTAAACTACGCGCTATTGGTGACTACCTCGCTTCGGCCGGGCTCCCTTCTCCCTGACACCAGAGCAGCAACTAGACCTCGAATCACCCATTTCCCCTCAGGAGATTATTGGGACGGTTAAGGCTCTGCCGAATGGAAGGAGCCCTGGCCCGGATGGATATACCAAGGCATATTACGCTAAATTTCTTCCCCTACTCCAAAACCATATGTGTAGGTATTTCAACTCCTTCGCCACAGGCCACCCTATCCCACCCGAAGCCCTGTTGGCCCATATCACGGTGCTTCCGAAAGACGGCAAGGACCCCACCCTCCCACAAAGCTACCGTCCAATATCGCTACTTAACGTTGACGTAAAAATTTTTGCAAAAATTATGGCTAACCGACTAAAACACATTATACCGTCTATCGTTCACCCCGATCAGACGGGATTTATATCAGGTAAGGAGGCCAGAGATAATTCCATCCGGGCCATGCAGCTCATTCAGTGGGCCCGCTCCCACCGCAACACTACACCCTACCTCATTCTGTCCACGGACGCCGAAAAGGCCTTCGACAGAATAGACTGGTCGTACCTCAAGGCGGTTCTGGAAACCCTGGGATTAGGTCCTCACATGCTCCAATGGATTATGGCCCTCTACACGTCCCCCAGTGCGAAGGTCAAGGTTAACGGCCATCTGTCCTCTGGATTCCCCATACGGAATGGCACGAGGCAAGGGTGTCCCCTCTCCCCCTCCTGTTCGCCTTAGTTCTGGAGCCTCTTCTTAGAACAGTACGGGCAAGTAAGGATATCAGAGGGGTGACGGTAGGGTCCACGGAACACAAACTCTCAGCCTATGCTGACGACGTGCTTTTTCACCTGACCAGCCCCCTTGTCTCGCTGCCAAACCTTATGAGAGAACTTACCATTTTTGGACAAATATCAAATTTTAAGATTAATTTCACCAAATCTGAGGTCCTGCCCATCACCATACCCGAACCGCTGGCCGTTAACTTACAGCAAGCTTTCCCATTCCGTTGGGCCAAATCCTCTATTAAGTATTTAGGAATTCAACTTACAGACCAATTTGGCACACTATACTCAGCCAATTTCCCTACTCTTCTGGGCACGGTGCGTAGAGACTTGCAGAACTGGACCAAGACCTCTTTCACGTGGCTAGGCAAAGTTAACATACTTAAAATGAATGTCCTCCCGAGGGTCCTTTTCTACCTGCAGATGTTGCCTATCCCCCTTCCCAAAAGCTTTTTCACACAGCTTCAAAGCCTAATGATTAGTTTCATATGGCAACATAAAAAACCCAGGCTGGCCGTGTCCCTACTGCAGAAACCTAAGGAGATGGGAGGTCTAGGCCTCCCGGACATGCGTCGCTATTATAGAGCCATAGCTCTCCAACACATTCTCAACTGGCGCCACCATACCGGCTCCAAAATGTGGGTCTCCCTCGAGAAAAGCCTAGCAGGTCGCAACCTATCGTATGCACCTTGGCTGCCCTGGGAATACAGAGGGCTCTCACAGACAGCTTCTCCACTGACCACTCATGTGCTCCGTGTCTGGGACCGCATTAATGCTCTGTATACCTTAGCACCCCCCGGCTCCCCGCTAACACCGCTGGGAGGATTCCTGTGGTTCCCTCCTGGGGAACAGGCAGCCTTTTTTGGATCCTGGGTCACGGATGGTAACTATAGCTGCGGCAAATTCTTGGATGGGGACGGGCTGATACCCCTAGACACCTTGAGGGACAGACATGGTCGATTCCCAATGGACTAGTGGAGGTACAAACAGCTCCATCACTTCATTGCGACCCGTGGTGCTTCTATAAGAGGGTTAGACACTCTTACCCCCATTGAACGGATGTTCGTGGAAGAGGAACCCACTCCCCATCTAATTTCCCAACTGTACCAGCTTCTGGGATCAGCTCCTGCTGACTCCAAACCGGCCTTTATGCGCGAATGGGAGCGAGACTTAGGAGTTGAGTTCTCAGCAGAGCAACGGGCACTGCTGACCCGTTGGTACCGTGTGCCTGCGGCATTATCTCGTATATACCCTTCAGTCACAGACCGCTGCTGGCGTGGATGTGGCCAGAAGGGTACGCTCCTCCATATTTGGTGGGATTGCCCAGTGATCAGGCCATTCTGGCTCGAAGTTCGCGACCATATCAAAGATGCCCTACAGGTCGACATCCCGTTTTCCCCAACTCACTTTCTCCTGCACCTCCCTGCCCTTCCTCTGAGCCGCTACAAGAAAAGCGCACTCCCTCATCTCTTGAACGCTGCTAAACGGCTTATACCTCTCTACTGGAAACACCCGCAGATTCCTTCTGTCACGGAGTGGCTGAAAAAGGTAGGAGACATTAGGGAGGCGGAGGAGTGGGTGGCGAGGTGCAAGGACAGGAGTGACCTTTTTTAGGGGATCTGGGCACAGTGGCAGGCTTATGCTACTGACCCGGACCCTATGCCATCTAGCCTGGATGTTGCACTGCTGGAGTTAGCGGAGCCCTCACTGAAGCTGAAGAGACCTGCTAGTGGTGATGCGCATACCTGATTGTGCCCTCTCATACACCCTGTTTGCAGATATGTAATATGTGCCCCTTTATCTCTCCCCCTCCACGGTCTATATGGCCAATATTGGAGACCTTATCCTATTGTGCACCACGTTCTTTGCAATCTGTTGTTCGGTTTCCCTTTAGTTGATTTATTTTTGTTAATTTTACAATGGTTAGAGAACTCAACTTGTAACCCTGGTGCCCCGACGGGACCTGCACTTGTGAGAGCCGCGGAGGGGGCGCGGGGGGTGTTCCCCCTAGATGGAGGTATGATGGAGGCTTTTTTTTAGCCCCCCTCCTGGGGGGGATGCCTGCCGGGCCCCCGCTGGCCTAGGGGCGGAATTGCGCCCCAACACATTGGCTGATAGCTATAGCGAGGTTCGGGCCCCTGCTGGGATCACGGAGATAGCACTTTCAATATGCATTGCAATGATACCGTTTTTTTCCCCCTTTTTTTTTTTTTGTCCCCTCTCCCTCTCCCCATTTCCCTTCCCATGCTTTCCCAGTTATGCTGTTTTTTTTGCTTTACTTCAACTACAATGTTGTGGTACATGATTTAAAAACAAAAATATTAAAATAAAGATTATATAAAAAAAGAAAAACTGAAATATCATATGGTCCTAAGTATTCAGACCCTTTGCTGTGACACTCCATTTCTTCTGATCATCCCTGAGATGGTTCTACACCTTCATTTGAGTCCAGCTGTGTTTGATTATACTGATTGGACTTGATTAGGAAAGCCACACACCTGTCTATATAAGACCTTACTGCTCACAGTGCATGTCAGAGCAAATGAGAATCATGAGGTCAAAGGAACTGCCTGAAGAGCTCAGAGACAGAATTGTGTCAAGGCACAGATCTGGCCAAGGTTACAAAAAAAATTTCTTCTGCACTTAAGGTTCCTAAGAGCACGGTGGCCTCCATAATCCTCAAATGGAAGACGTTTGGGATGACCAGAACCCTTCCTAGAGCTGGCCGTCCGGCCAAACTGAGCTATCGGGGGAGAAGAGCCTTGGTGAGAGAGGTAAAGAAGAACCCAAAGATCACTGTGGCTGAGCTCCAGAGATGCAGTCGGGAGATGGGAGAAAGTTGTAGAAAGTCAACCATCACTGCAGCCCTCCACCAGTTGGGGCTTTATGGCAGCTGGCCAGACAGAAGCCTCTCCTCAGTGCAAGACACATGAAAGCCCACATGGAGTTTGCTAAGAAACACCTGAAGGACTCCAAGATGATGAGAAATAATATTCTCTGGTCTGATGAGACCAAGATAGATTTTTTTGGCCTTAATTCTAAGAGGTATGTGTGGAGAAAACCAGGCACTGATGAAAGATGAATGCAACTAAGTACAGGGATATCCTGGACGACAACCTTCTCCAGAGTGCTCAGGACCTCAGACTGGGCTGAAGGTTTACCTTCCAACAAGACAATGACCCTAAGCACACAGCTAAAATAACGAAGGAGTGGCTTCACAACAACTCTGTGACTGTTCTTGAATGGCCCAGCCAGAGCCCTGACTTAAACCCAAATGAGCATCTCTGGAGAGACCTAAAAATGGCTGTCCACCAAAGTTTACCATCCAACCTGACAGAACTGGAGAGGATCTGCAAGGAGGAATGGCAGAGGATCCCCAAATCCAGGTGTGAAAAACTTGTTGCATCTTTCCCAAAAAGACTCATGGCTGTATTAGATCAAAAGGGTGCAAATACTAAATACTGAGCAAAGGGTCTGAATACTTAGGACCATGTGATATTTCAGTTTTTCTTTTTTAATAAATAAAAATAAATCTGAAAAAATGTCAACAATTCTGTGTTTTTCTGTCAATATGGGGTGCTGTGTGTACATTAATGAGGGAAAAAATTTACTTAAATGATTTTAGCAAATGGCTGCACTATAACAAAGAGTGACAAATTTAAGGGGGTCTGAATACTTTCCGTACCCACTGTATATCCCTACATAGATTTACCAGCTTTCTCTAACTATCTCCGAAACATGTTGAGAACTATATGGTTGCTGGGAGCCCACCCTTGTCCATTTTTTTTTTTTATATTTTTTTATGATTACTGGCTCTTAGGGACCTATCTGACCAAGAATAATGGTTATGCAGTGCATTATAGGTTTAGGTGGAAATTTTACGACCACAAAATCTGAGTTTCGCCAAATCACCTCAAATCCAAGGTGGCTCTGACCAAACTCCATCCCTGCTTACTGTTCATTCCAGCATCAAGCACATGTAATGTAATATTATTAACACTTAGGACTTCCCCATCCCAAGATCTCACCCACGTCTCTTGCCTTACACATTTACAGACAGAATTACATAAGTTAAATTCCTAAGTTAAACACATTTTCATCATAGCCAACCACACAAAGTTTCCAGACAGCGTGAGTCTGATCAACAAGCTGTTTATATGCAAATCATAAAAGCTTACCTACCTTACTAGTTAGGCTGGGTTCACACTTGTGCGGTGCGAATTCCAGCTCTCTTATCTCTGCAAGGAGATAAGAGAGCTGTTCAGCGTTTTGTGTGCGGTGGAACATGCAAACTTGCTGACGTGGGAGGGGGGGGGGAAGTGTAGTGAGCATTGAAAAAAGTCCTGTTCAGAACGGAAGACATCTGCGAATCAGATGCGTGGCCATAGAAGATAATGGACCTGAATTCGCACCTGAGCCGCACCGCAATGCCTAGAGAACGCACACGTTTTTTCGGCAATGCGCAGTGCAAATGCATCGCACATATGTGAACCAGCCTCATTGAAAAGAATATATTTCTTAATGTTATGCGAATTGGATGCGGTGTAAGCCGCAACCAATTCGCATACCTCCCAACTGGCACAGCAGGAAACATGAAGAGAAGAAGAGGAGCAGCAGCAGCAGGTAAGAGCCCCCCCCGCGATCGGCGCACTAGTATGCCCCCCCGATCGGCGGCCCCCCGCCGCGCCCCAAACCCCCCCTTAAAAAATGTTTTTTATTTTTGTTTCGTAAATGGTCCGGCGGCAACCCCCCCCCCCGCTCAACAACTTCTGTGGCAATTCCCGTTTTTTTTGCCAATGTCCCGCACCCCCCCCCCCGCTCAACAACTCTGGTTGGCAGGGGAGAGGGGACATCCGAATGTCCCGCGAAGGGACTTTACAAAGTTGGGAGGTATGAATTTGCATAGGTGTGTGAACCCGGCCTTACTCCAGGGAGGTCTCTCCTCTCCCGGAAGTGACGTCTCGCCAGCCGATGATGTCACTTTCAGGAGTCAGGTCTGCAGGATGGATCGTATTGGAATTCAGCGACTGCTGGCAAATTGGCTTTCGACCCTCGACAGGGTCGCTAACCACAGGTTAAGAACCGCTGTTGTAAAGTTATACCACAAAATCTTGAAAAACAAGGGCAAACAACACGACTAGGTATAGTTCTGGTTATAAGAACAGCAGAGCAAAGTATTAAAGACTTTTTATTTTGGCTGCATTTACACCAAATAGATGTTCCCCTGACATTTATGGTCCATTCATACTTTTCTGTGTGCATCAATGCAAGAAAAAACAATTTTTTGCATTGCAGAACACCCACTGCCGTGCTTGTGTGTTGGCCACTGCTATAATATTGGGTTGTTATTCCAATCACAATGAATGTCACGGCACACTCCACACTTGTGTTATTGGGTAATGTGGTAATGTTCAGCAAAAAGTGTGATTTATTGGATGTTACAGCAATGCATAACTGTGACTGGGCTATAAAGAAGCCCACACAAGTGCTAGACATAATTAAGATGAAGGACTGAACCTCCAGGTCACGTGATTTCCCTCCAGCTGAAGCACGCTTGGGATAGTAGCAGCAGAGCCATCATTCTGAGTGAACGCCAGGTTTAAATATTGAAGAACTGATTTTCCAACTGATATAGGCCTGAAATAACATTCTAAAGAGAGCTATCAAACATCTTTTCAGAACAGAATAGATACAAATGACGACCATACATTTTGTCATGTTTATTTAATGAATTTAGTAAACTGATTAAAAACATAATGCAATGTTTCATTTTTAGGTTCACAACTAAATTACCGTAGCTAAATACCGTAATTCAAGATGTGAAAACATGTTTAAGGTGCTGCACGTTCCAGTTCAATAATGTAAAAGCTGAAATAACTTAAACACAGGGATATTCTTCATAGAAAACAATCAGATGCTTAATTTTTTCAAAATGAAGAAAAAAAATGGTTCTGAAAGCTGATTGTTTTTTTTTTTTCTGTAAAATATTGCTTCTTTTTTTTTAATTAGCTCAGCTCAAAAAAAGAGAGAGGGGGTCTGTTGGTGGGAATGGCTATAATGAATGCAGAATGTATTAGGCGAAGACAGCAAAGCCATTGCTTATTAAAGCAGTATTGACTTTATATTTGTAGGCTGCTTGATATAATTTTCTGAGTCAAAGGAAGTTCCTTAAGGCCCATACACACGATCGGATGATTTGGTGAATGTTGGCTGAAAAAGTTCTGCCGTGTGTATGCATACAGTACCAAGTTCACGGACAATGCCCCTTCGGACCAAAATCCACAGAAAAGTCAGATGGAAGTCTGATCGTGTGTATGAGGCTTTAAAACGCCTCCATTAAAAGGAATGGGCATTTGTTTTGTGTAAAGTTCATTTATTATGGTCAGGAATAAAAAAATTGAAAATGTTTTTTTTTTTCTTTAATTTTTTTTAACCAGTATGACATATTGTATATGAATTAAGGCTCCATGCACACTAGATGCTCAAAAACCACTGAAAAGCCGCTGGATGAAAAGATTTTTGCCAGCGTTTTTGCAGTGTTTAGGAGCAGTAGCGTTTTTGTTAAGGAATCGTCAGGCGGCCGCTGACATCCTTAACAACTAGTGAACTGCTGGTTGTTAAGGAGAGGGCCAGGAAAGGTGGGGATGAGTGAGCACCCCCCCTCTTGAACCATACTAGGCCACATGCCCCCCCAAAGCACCTTGTTCCCATGTTGATGAGGACAATGGCCTCTTCCCAAAACCCTGACCTGGTGGTTGTTGGGGTGTGACTTATCGGAATCTGGAAGCTCCCTTTAACAAGGGGGCCCCCAGATTTCACCCAACTCCCCTTTGTAAATGAGTATGGGGTACCTACTCATTCACCAAAAAAGTTAATAAAAACACACACAGTTTTTGACAAGTCCTTTATTAAAAAAAAAAGAACAAAAACATTGTCCCCAGGTGTAGATCCATTGTCAATCATGATGAACGCTGGCTGCAAAAATAAAAGTCCGCACCCGAAGAAGGCTCCTGTCGTTTGACAGCTCCACTACCTCTCGCCATTAAATAAACGAAGGAGCCAGGGAAACTGGTGAAATAACCAGGTGACCCTGCCCCCTTGTGACGTCATTGACCTGGGCATGCTAAGCCCACACCTTTGTTTATTTAGCAGTGGGATGCAGTGGAGCTGTCAAACGGTGGGAGCCTTCATTGGGTGCAGATCTTCTTCTTTTTTTTTTTTTGGGCTGGTGGCTGGCGTTTATCGTAATAGATGATCTTCACCAGAGGACATCGTTTTTTTTTTTTTAAATAAAGGGCTCATAAACTGTGTGTGTGTTTTCATTTACTTTTGACACTTATTTGGTGAAGTGACTTTTTTGGTAACTCATTCACATGGGGGGGGGGTATCTGAGGGCCCCCTCTTTAATGGGGGCTTCCGGATTCACATGAGCCCCCCCGCACCCCCACAACCAGCAGGCCAGGGTTGTGGGGAAGAGGCCCTTCTCTTCATCAACACAGGGACAAGGTTCTTTTAGGGGAAATGTTAAGGGCATGTGGCCTGGTATGGTTCAGGAGGGGGGAGGAACCTGCATTCCAATTTACATAAGTGCGAACACAGCCTAACAATCAGTATAAAGGAATACTAACGGTAAAAGAAAAACACCTGTGAGTTTAACCAAATATTGATTTTGTATTCATTCTGCATATTACAGGGTGTGGCAGGGGGTGTGTCCTTCGTTTACATACATTTTGCTGATAGGTGTCCCTCTTTCTTATTTCAGAAAGTTGGAAGGTATGTAACAGTTGTACATAGTATGTACTAAATTCCCTAGTACGAGTTCTAGCTATTTGGCACACATAGATTGTGCTAATGTGTAAGATATGCAAATAAGCATAGCAAGGAGGTCTCTCTGTAAGAGTTACTGATGATCAGACCCATAATTCTCTGCAGAGTACCCACACTAATGATAGCGGTAGATTGGTAGAGTTGCGGGAGGGAAGTATATAGTGTGGCACTACCTTCTTCTCTCTCCACTGGTGTTACTGATCAGAATAGTGAGGCCACAATTATATTTATGTCCTTTGGTTCGTTTGCAACGTTTTTGTAAATTTAACCTAGGATGAACAGAGTAGTCATCTAAATCTGATGCGTGTAGTTTCTACACATTGAATATTACAGAAGAAGGTGGAGAGAAAAAACATTATAAATTGTTACTCATTTATTGTACCACTTTAAAGATGAATAGGTTGTTGTGTAATGTGTCTATTCATTGGATTGCTGTATAGATTGTAACTTAAGGTTAGCAGCCTTTATTCATGGGGATTAAGAATGCATGTTGCCATGGTGATCCTATTATCCAGCCCCAGAGCTCTGAGTTCACATTTTGTATGAATTTGTGACGCAGTCTGCATACTGGGCTCAATGTAACAGCATAAAAAATTAGAGCAAGGGAAAATCGTTTCTTACAGCCTATCTGTATAATTTATATACTGCTCGATCAGTCGTACCAGCATTGATGTAAAATAGTAATTCAGAGAAAAGCTTTATAGCAGATGTCAATAATATTAAATCTGAATATCAGAACCTGCCCTTATAAATCTGTAATATCTATCTATCTATCTATCTATCTATCTATCTATCTATCTATCTATCTATCTATCTATCTATCTATCTATCTATCTATCTATCTATCCTCGTCCTTTGCTCCACCAGTATATTGCTTTTTTTCAGCAGTAAGGTGGTCTAAGGAGAAGAACAATGTACAGCAATGGCTCCCAGGCTTTTTCTGAATTGTGACAAACCTCGATGTGACACACAGCATCAAATAATTTGAAGGTACTTGTATTTTACAACAGAGCAAGTCCTGGCAAACTAGTGGAGATAATGGCATTAAGTATTTTTGCTATCCATGGTAGGGTGACCAGACATCCCCGGTTTCAGGGGACAGTCCCCGGATTGAGGACACTGTCCCCGGACCAGGTCTGTCCCCGGTTTTGTCCCCGGATTGGATTTGAACAGGGGGGCTGGGGCAATTTCAAAGACAGTCAGTGCAGAATAAAAAAAAAAAAAATCTGAATTACACACCCCGCTCCGCCACTCCTACTTGCTTAAAGGGGTGTATTTTTTTCCATTATCTGTGCCCCTTCCTGATGATCATGTGCTAGTCGGAGCTTGCATGTTCTTCTGCCTTGGCTCAAGTCCCGGCCAGCCGCCTAACTGGTTATCTCCTTGCCTTCCCTGGTGGAGTGATCTTCCTCCGCTCCCCACACAGTAGTAGCCGGGGCCCGGAGAGTAAAACTTGACAGGCTGTGAGGCGGGCGGCAACGGGCAGAGAGTCGCTGATTGCCGATATTACTAGTAAAAAAAAAAAAAAATGTCCCCGGATTTCATTTTAAAAATCTGGTCACCTTAATCCATGGGACAAATCACACTGAAATGTTTTGCAGGCTACTTCACTGCAAAAAGCTGTAAAAGTAGAAATAAACTAGTCACTAGTAATGTTTAGCTCCCTGGAGCTAAACATTACTGACTTACCATGCCCTGTTCTGCACAGTGACTATGTTATGGTATGCCATAGTAAGGGCAGAGCCTCCAACAAGGAGAACAGTGGGCAGCACAGCAGTAGCATCACCAAATCTCACTTCAAATCTCCTGAGACTAGAAGTCAGAGGTAACAGTGCCTTAGATCTCATACTGCAGATATCCAATGTTGTTGCTGTAGGCACAAAAGAACCGCGGCAAATCTCTTTAATGGGGATGCAGATAATCATATAAACTTGATAGATGTAATCCTTCCCCACACTATCCAAAACAAAAAAAAAAAAAAAAATGCCTAGACATACAGTTACAACAATTCTTTAACCAATTCAACCCCGGACCATTTCGCTGGTCAAAGACCAGGCCACTTTTTTGCGATTCGGCATTGCGTCGCTTTAACTGACAATTGCGCGGTCGAGCGACGTGGATCCCAAACAAAATTGACGTCCTTTTCTTCCCACAAATAGAGCTTTTTTTTGGTGGTATTTGATCACCTCTGCGGTATTAATTTTTTGCGCTATAAACAAGAACAGAGCGACAATTTTGAAAAAAATTCAATATTTTTAACTTTTTGCTATAGTAAATATCCCCCAAAAAACATATAACATTTTTTTTTTCCTCAGTTTAGGCCGATGCGTATTTTTCTACATATTTTTGGTAAAAAAATCGCAAAAAGCGTTTATTGATCGGTTTGTGCAAAAGTTATAGCGTCTACAAAATAGGGGATAGTTTTATGGCATTTTTATAAAAACATTTTTTTTACTAGCAATGGCGGCGATCAGCGATTTTTATCGTGACTGCGACATTATGGCGGACACATCAGACACTTTTGACACATTTTTGGGACCATTGTCATTTTTACAGCGATCAGTGCTATAAAAATGCACTGCTAACTGTGAAAATTACACTGGCAGTGAAGGGGTTAACCACTAGGTGGCACTGAAGGGGTTAAGTCCATACTAGGAAGTGATTCTTACTGTTAGGGGGCGTGGCTACACGTGACACGTCACTGATGACCGTTCCCGATCATGGGGAACAGTCATCAGTGACAGCGTCACTAGGCAGAATAGGGGAATGCCTTGTTTACAAAGTCATCCCCCTGTTCTGCCGTTGCCGACCGCAATCGCGGGCCACCAGGGAACATCGAGTTCCCGGGACCCGCGAGCACACTCGCGAGGCACGCGGCCGGCGGCAAATTTAAAGGGACATACCTGTACGCCCATATGCCTGTCCGTGCCATTATGTTGACGTATAGCGTCGCGCGGCGGTCCTTAAGTGGTTAAAGATGCTCATAAACTGTACAGCCATGGCCAAAAGTTTTGAGAATGACACAAATATTACTTTTCATAAAGTCTGCTACCTCAGTGTTTTTAGATCTTTAGACGTTACTAAGGTACTGTAGTGTCAAAGGCTTTTATTGACAATTACATTGTTAATGCAAAGAGTCAATATTTTCAGTGTTGACCCTTCTTTTTCAAGACCTCTGCAATTCTCCCTGACATGCTGTCAATCAATGTCTGGGCCACATCCTGACTGATGGCAGCCACTTCTTGCATAATCAATGCTTGGAGTTTGTCAGAATTTGTGGGTTTATTTTGTTCACCTGCCTCTTGAGGATTGACCACAAGTTCTCAATGGGATTAAGGTCTGGGGAGCTTCCTGGCCATGGACCCAAAATTTCAATGTTTTGTTCCCCAGGCCACTTAGTTATCACTATTGTCTTATGGCAAGGTGCTCCATCATGCTGGAAAAGGCATTGTTCGTCACCAAACTGTTCTTGGATGGTTAGGAGAAGTTGCTTTCGGAGGATGTTTTTGTACCATTCTCTATTCATGGTTGTGTTCTTAGGCAAAATTGTGAGTGCGCCCACTCCCTTGGCTGAGAAGCAACCCCACACATAAATGGTCTGATACTTTACTGTTGGCACAACACAGGACTTATGGTAGCGCTCACCTTTTCTTCTCCGGACAAGGTTTATTCTGGATGCCCCAAACAATCGTAAAGGGGGTTCATCAGAGAAAATGACTTTACCGAAGTCCTCAGCAGTCCAATCCTTGTACCTTTTGCAGAATATTAGTCTGTCCCTGATGTTTGTTTGTCCTGGAGAGAAGTGGCTTCTTTGCTGCCCTTCTTGACACCAGGCTATCCTCCAAAAGTCTTCTCCTCACTGTGCGTGCAGACGCACTCACACCTGCCTGCCGCCATTCCTGAGCAAGCTCTGCACTGGTGGTGCCCCGATTCCACAGCTGAATCAACTGTAGGAGATGGTCCTGGCGACTGCTGGACTTTCTTGGGTGCCCTGAAGCCTTCTTCACAAATGCAGTGGAAATGTTTTTTTATGGGATTAAGTTCATTTCATGGCAAAGCGGGACTTTGCAATTAATTACAATTCATCTGATCATTCTTCATAACATTCTGGAGTATATGAAAATGCCATCATAAAATCTGAGGCATCAGACTTTGTGAAAATTAATACCTGTGTCATTCTCAAAACTTTTGACCATGGCTGTATATGTTGCAGGACTAAAAGTGCATCAGAGATTCAAACAATGACACATGGATCCACTATGGATAGAAGAGAAGAATAGCACACAGACACCAAAAACTTTTACTTAGTGAAGATTAAATTATGAAAAATGTTCTTGCAGTGAAAAATAGTAATTGAGCCAGTGGCGTAACTAGAACCTTCAGGGCCCCGATGCAAGAAACCATGAAGGGCCCACCTGACCCCCGGACAGGGTCCTTTCTCCGAGCCCGGTTGCAGAACAACTGGACCCAGTCGCAAGTGGGTGGCTGCATATAAAGGAACCAATTTCTCCATTTCCCCCTCTGATTCTCCTCCTCTCCCTCCCACAGGCATTCAGCGGCTGGAGGAGGAAAATGGAGAGATCGGTTCCTCTATGCCAGTGTTTCTCAATCTTTTTCCAGTCAAGGCACCCTTGAAGTATACCCCTAGGAGAATGGGGCTACACTGCAACCACCCTGCAACTGTGTGAATTGCATGCAGTTGCAGCATAGTGATGATGCATTTAAGGGGTTAAAACAGGCGGTCAGGAGGCAACAATTTTCCTCTTTACCAGCTGTCAGATACCTCTGAAAAGCGATATGAGCATGGATCACTTTTCAGAGGAACAGAATTTTTTTGCTGGTACTATGAACCAGCAAAAAATAAATAAAATTTGTTCTGATTGTACACATATAGGGTGTCAGGATTAAAAGTGCATACATAAAATGTGCATACATACAGTACATGCAAACACACACACACACACATACATACACATATATAAACACACACACATAATACACACACAAATATACTGCATATATACATACACATATATAAATACACACACATATATATAAATGCACATATGCACACACACATATAAACCAGTGGCGGCTGGTGCTTAAAATGTTTAGGGGGGCGCAAGCAAACTGAAAAATTCTGAGAAAAACAAAACATCAATTGCAGCCTCACTGTGCCTATCAAACAGTGCCACTGTGCCCATCAAATGCCGCCAGTGTTCCATCAAATGCTGCAACTGTGCCATCGAATGCCGCCACTGTGACATCCCCCCGCTTGCCGTCTGCCTGGCTCTTATCCTCTCTCGGTGGGGCAGCGGGGGATGGCGACGAGCCTATGGCTCTAATCAGGTGCTTCAAAAACACCTCCCGCAATGCATGAATCTATCCATTGGTCATAGAGGGGGTGGCTGAAGAGAGGGGGCGGCACCCGTGCGCCCTTATGGACGCACCGCTACTGATATAAACACATGCACATACACATACATACACACTCACACATACATACACACATGCGCACACACACATGCATACATACACATATAAACACACATGCAGTAGATAGTCCTTTACCTTAGCTCTTCCTGCCGGGTACTGCACTGTAGGGGGAGACAAAGAGCACAGCACACACTGCTTTCAATTAAGGTTAAAGTGGTTGTATACCCGCTGCTGTTTTTTTTTTTTTTTACATACCGCATACTAGCTCATTATGACATACTTACCTTAGAACGAGGCATCGGCAACTTACCTGGTCCACGCCGAGGGAGATGTCATCTTGCCTCGGCGTGTCTTCTGGGTATCGCCGCTCCAGCGCTGTGAGTGGCTGGAGCTGCGATGTCGTCACTCCCACGTGGGAGACTTCTTTCCGGAAAGGTCCGACGGCTATCGGGCTTTAGCCGAGAATCCCCGCTGCGCATGCAACGCTGCAGTCAGCGGCTCATTGCGAGGGGAATATCTCCTAAACCGTACAGGTTTAGGAGATATTCATTTTACCTACAGGTAAGCCTTATTATAGGCTTACCTGTAGGTAAAAATTTTAAAGCTTTAAATCATTGTGACAAGCTCCCTGCACAGTGCCGATTACAGTTCAGCTTAGGATCAGGGAGCTCGTCTCAGACGCCCCTCTTATCGAAGTATACAGGGGGCCCTCAAGGGCCCCCAGCAGCAAGGAGCCCAGTCGCCATGGCGACCTCAGCGACCCCTATACTTCCGCCACTGAATTGAGCATTTACTGTATGGCACTACCATTTAGCATGTTTAAAATATGTTGGTTAATTTTCAATTGAATTTTTACCATCCCAGTTTATCTAGGAGTTAATTTACAACATTCCCAAATAATCATCACTTCACTTTGTTACACTTACATGCAATGAATTTCCCAGATCACAACAAATCTATAACTACTGACCACCGCAGGCCATGATGGTACATATACTATTTGTACATTTTATAACGGCTCATTTCTTTTAGCCCTTCTGGGTCTAATCGAATGGGTCCTGACTCCTAAGGTCTTACCATTGGCAACCCTTGATCTGTAATATACATACTAAATTAAAACATGCTACCTGGATTTAAAAAGACTCTGTCAGTTTGTCAACGCAGGGCAAAGTGACAGGTACTCTTGTAAGAATCCCAATCCACAGATACTTGCCTTTGCCACTATTCTGTTTTTTGACAGACCTAGGATCCCTAACCTTGTGTAAAATGCAAGGGTCGCTCATATTACCTTGGCCCCTTCCCTTGTTTCACACAGTGGTCTCTAAACTTTTCAGTACGAGGCAACATCATGTAATTTACAAATATCCATGGGTAAAAAAACAGTTTTCTTAATGAACAAATACAATTTTAATGTGTGAACAAACACGCTCTAAGAAATAATTTCACATTAGAGCCCTGTTTAACAGAGCCCCTATTCACAAAAATCCCCCCTTCACATTAAGAACCCCCTTGGACACCACAACCAATTCTTCGCATCAGAGCCCCTCTTACATCAGAGTCCCCTCTTCATATCAATGTTCCCTCTTACACAACAGAGCCCCAATACACAGTACATTAGATCTCCATTTTCATATCTGGGTCCCCCTTCACATCAGAGTCCTTAGTGCCCCTGTCCTATCATACATTCTTCACCATGGTGGCAGCATGGCACAGGGCAGGAGGAGTGGATGCCCCCACCTTGGATCAGTGCATGTGTTTCCATGGTAATGTATCAGCCACCAGTACTATAGTAATAAATCATACTGTGTGTCCTGCCTGCTCAATGTTATAGGTTGTTGTCCAGAGGAAAACATGAAACCTACCACTCCTGCAATAATTACCTCCTTATTGAAGACACGAATACTCCTCCGAGGGACAAGGAGGGGACGTCCAACATGGAGAAGGGAAATAGTGCCTCATAGACAGCAAAAGTGGGCAAATTCATAATCCCTGTGCTGGGCCTGTCAAGAGTTGGGCAATCACCAGAAAGACTGCCCTAACTGTGCACAGGAAAAAAAACATTAAACTAGAACATCACACTGGCATGAATAAAGCAGTGGGACGGCACTCACAATTAGGGATGAGCCGAACATCGCCCAGTTCGGTTCGCACCAGAACTCGCAAACAGGCAAAAAACGTGTTTGAACTCACGAACACCGCTAAAGTCTATGGGACACGAACATGAAAAATAAAAAAGTACTTATTTTAAAGGCTTATATGCAAGGTATTGCCATAAAAAGTGTTTGGGGACCCGGGTCCTGCCCCAGGGGACATGTATCAATGCAAAAAAAGTTTTAAAAACTGAAGTTTTTTTGGGAGCAGTTATTTTAATAAAGCTTAAAGTGAAACAATAAAAGTAAAATATTCCTTTAAATTTTCGTGCCTGGGGGGTGTCTATCGTATGCCTGACGAATGGCGCATTTTTCCCGTGTTTAGAACAGTCCCGCAGCAAAATTAAATTTCTAAAGGAAAAAAAGTCATTTAAAACTGATCGCGGCTGTAATGAATTGTCGGGTCCCGGCAATATACATAAAACTCATTGAAAAAAACGGCATGTATTCCCACCCAGTCCATTACCAGGCCCTTTGGGTATAGTATGAATATTAAGGCGAACCCCGAACCAAGAATTTAAAAAGAAAATTGCGTGGGGGTCCCCCAAAAATCAATTTTTTTTCGGGTTGGCGGCTGCCGTTCATCGTAATAGATGATCTTCACCAAGGGACATAATTTTTTTAAAAGGCCCTTCAGGTCTGGTACGAATATTAAGGGGAACCCTGCGCCAATTATTTTTTTTTAAATGGCGCAGGGCCCCCAAAATCAATACCAGACTCTTATCCGAGAACGCAACCTGGCAGGCCGCAGGAATAGAGGGGGTGGGGACGAGAGAGCGCCCGCCCTCCTGAACCGTACCAGGCCACATGCCCTCAACATGGGGGGATGGGTGCTTTGGGGCAGGGGGGGGCTCTGCGGGCGGGGGCTTATCGGAATCTGGAAGCCCCCTTCAACAAGGGGTCCCCCAGATCCCACCGCCCCATGTGAATTGGTAAGGGGTACATTGTACCCCTAGCATTTCACAAAAAAAAGTGCCAAAGATGGTAAAAAAAAGATAGGAGATGGCTTGGGACAAGTCCTTTATTAAAAAAATTGAAAAATAAAAATGTCCAGCGTCGCAATGTCCATTTATCTTCTATTACGCTGCTCGATCGAAAAAAAAAAGCTGCAACAGTTCTGCCTGTGGGCAGGGTCACCCGGTGACGTAAACATGTGAACCCGACCCTCTGACGACACGGGAAAGCCCTGGGAAGCCCCCGTGGCGTCAGAGGGGGCGGGGTCACCCGCTTACGTCACTGCCTGGCCCTGCCCTCAGCTATATAACAGCTGTCAAAGCGAGAGAAGCATCAGTCGGCGGTAGCCTCCCATGGAGGCGGAACTGTTGCGGCTTTTTTTTTTGTTTTTTTTTTCGATCGAGCAGCATAATAGAAGATGAATGGACATCGCGACGCTGGACATTTTTATTTTTACATTTTTTAATAAAGGACTTGTCCCAAGCCGTCTCTTGTCTTTTTTTTACCATTTTTGACACTTTTTTTGTGAAATGGTAGGGGTACATACCCCTTACCAATTCACATAGGGGGGCAGGATCTGAGGGTCCCCTTGTTAAAGGGAGCTTCCAGATTCCGATAAGCCCCCCACCCGCATACCCCCACCACCACCGGGCAAGGGTTGTGGGGATGAGACCCTTGTACGCATCAACATGAGAGCAAGGTGCTTTGGTGTGGGTGGCACAGAGCCCCCCTGCCCCAAAGCACCCAACCCCCCATGTTGAGGGCATGTGGCCTGGTACGGTTCAGGAGGGGGACCACTCTCGCGTCCCCACTTTTTTCCTGTGGCCTGCCAGGTTGCGTGCTCGGATAAGGGTCTGGTATGGGTTTTTGGGGGGACCCCTACGCCATTTTTTTTTATTTGACGCAGAGTTCCCCTTAATATCCATACCAGACCTGAAGGGCCTGGTATGGATTTTGGGGGACCCCCACACAATTTTTATTTACATTTTTGGTTTGGGCTCCCCTTAATATTCATACCAGACCCAAAGGGCCTGGTACTGGACTGGGGGGGAACCCATGCTGTTTTTTTCAATGGGTTTTATGTATATTGCCGGGACCTGACGATTCATTACAGCCACGATCAGTTTTACATGACTTTTTTACACTAATATTTAAGATGTATTTAAACTGCATTTAAACTAGCACTCACTGCCTAGTGCCTAAGAAATAGATAGCATTCCCAGCCACAGGCCCCTTTTCCTAGTATCTATTCCAAGTTCTTGTTTCAGTTCCTATTACCAGTTTCAGCTCCTAGATGTCGTTCCACCTCATAGTACATATAAGCATATTGAAATGAATCTGCGCTGTGAACGTGTGGCTGCTAGCAACAAACGTTTCATATACCCAAACTTGAAAACTAAAAAAACATGAAATCATGCAGCGCCAGTGGATATGACAAAAACATACAGAAAAATAACTAAACAGTGTTCTGAGTGTCAAATATGCAGTCTCTATTAACTAAAAGTCCATATATGTTTGAATAAAGGAGATCCTCCACTGTCCAGCAGATCCTCTTCATGTGACAGAAAACACTAATTGCCACCATCTTATTCAAATGAACACTCACCAGGTCATAAGCTGTAACAGATACCGCAAACACAGTATGTTTCACAGGCACAAAGGTGTTTTATTGGATTAGGATTAGGAATTGTTTCTCAGTCTGTTCCTATAGGTTCCTGTCCATCCAGTGATGTCATTCCTGCCCACGTTCCACGCTGGTTTCATTTCCTGGTGGCCACAGGGTGCCTATGGAGCCTACAACTGGATTAAACATCTCCATGGATGGCCCTATATCGAAGGACTTATTGCAAAAATAACTCTCCCCTAAACTTGCCATTGACTTGCATCGTAGGGTCCATCCCCATAACATCTACTCACCATGGACCAGATCCCGGGGGTATCCACAGGACAGAGGATCCAAAGCTGATATCTACATTTCATGTGGAAGGCGAAAATTCATGATGGTGAGGCTACATTTGATAGGTGCTGGTGAGGCTACATTTGATGGATGCTGGTGAGGCTGCATTGATGGGCGCTGGTGAGGCTGCATTGATGGGAGCTGGTGAGGCTGCATTGATGGGCGCTGGTAGACTGCATTGATGGGTGCTGGTGGGCTGCATTTGGGTGCTTTATTAAAAAGGTGGGGTATATATGGGCAGGGGAAAGGGGGTGGAGTCAGGGGTGGAGCCAGGGGGCGACAAAATTAGGTTTCGCCTAAGGTGTCAAAACTCCTTGCACCAGCCCTGCATATACTCAGAGCCCAGCATTGATAACAACCGCAGGAAAAAACTTTAATGAATCGAAAGCCTCATACACACGGTCGGACTTCAAACAAACTTTTCCGTGGATTTTTGTTTGAAGGGCGTTGGTCGTGAACTTGTAGAGCATACACACGACAGGACTTTTTCAGCCAACAAACATGAACGTAGTGACGTAATTGATGTACTACGTGGTTTTTCTGCTCTTTTCTGCTCTTTGCACCCACCCTTTGGTCAACTTCTGCTATTGTTGGTTGATTTTAACATTGGTTCTGAGCATGCGTATTTGTATTTCGGACTAAAGTCTGATGAATTTCTGTACACACGGCAGGACTTTGCACCGTAGGACTTTTGTTGCCGAAAAGTTTGTCTGTTTGCAGAACGAACTTTTGTCCGATGAAAACCAAAAAAGTTTGTCCGATGGAGCGTACACACGGTCAGATTATTTTGAAAACCTGCTCATTTTGAAGTTTGTTGTCAAAAAGTCCGACCACGTGTATGGGGCTTTAGACCGGGTTCACACTGGTACGACACGACAGTTATACGACTGTGGATCCAACTTTGCCCTGCAACTTTATGTCTGACTTCCATCTGACTTCAATAAACGAGATCTGACTTAGTAGCCGACAATAACAGGCCCTTTGAGTTTGGTATGGATTTTGAGGGAAAACCCCACGCCAAAATGTAAAAAAAAACTGTATGGGGTTCCCCTTCAAGATCCTCAGAGCACAAGTTGCATGCCAAAGTCAGATCAGTTAAGATGATGATTCGACTTTGATCCGACTTAAATGATATTCAATGGGCTGAAGATGGACCAAAGTAGGGCCAAAGTTGGACCAAAGTAGTGCAGGAACTTTTTTAAAAGTCAGACCAACTTGTGTCAGACCAGGTAAGATGGCTCTCATAATGAACCATTGATTTATACACGTCATGAAACGTGCTCCCAAAGTCGGAGCGTATGTCGTACCAGCAAGAACCCAGAGGTCAAAAGTGATTGCAATTTGCCATCCAAGACTTCTGCTGTCAGTGGGGGGGGTGATCTCAGGGTAGGAGTGGGGGCAATGTCAAAAAGAGTACCTGTGTCCAGCTCCAGCTGCTCTGGTGCGTTCTGCGCGCCGTCGTGACTACTCAAGGCCACGGATGTGGGCCTATTCAGGAAGCGGTCCATCGTGGAGGAGGCCTGAGGGCTGCGGCGTAGTTTCGTCTTTGATCCCCAATTTTGCCCATAGGGGTGCGGGGCCGTCGTGGGAGACTGAGGCGGTGGCTCCCGTGGAGAATGGAGCTGTAGAACGATCAACGGGAGTCCCGGAGAGGCGGCGGGGACGGAGCTCTGGTCTCACACGTCCGCCATGATCAGAAGCCGCGCATGCGCCTCATTAGGCTCTTAAGAATTCACTCTACTCAGGGCTATTTTTTGTCTTTCCAGAGCCATAATCCTTGAGTCTACGTGTTTTTTTGCGCCTTAAAGGGCTTCTAAGGCTGGATTCACACCTAGGCATTTTTAGTGTTTTTTGCATTTTGCAGGTATGCACTACAGTCAATTTACCATGGTTTCCTATGAAACACGTTCTATAGTGCAAATCTGCAAAATGCAAAAAGCACTAAAAATGCATAGGCGTGAATCTAGCCTAAAAATAATTCTTGCTAAAACTGAAAATGAGAAAACTTACTTGTTCATATCTTTAAGGCACTCCACATAGCAGGATCCTCACTTCAGGCAGCCACACAGACTTAATTTATCAGTTTGTATGTTGTGAGGAACTTCAAAAGCTCAATCAAATATTAGCTTAAAGCGGTTGTATACCCTCCCTGACATGTTTTACCTACAGGTAGCCTAAATTAAGGCTTACCTGTAGGTGTTTGCAATATCTCCTAAACCTACATGGCTTAGGAGATATTTGCCTTAAAGAATGCACCAATGTCTACGGCGCACTGAGAATAGCCATTCATAAAACCGTCAATGCCGGCTTTGACGGCTCCTGCGCGCAGGCGCGGAGTTATGTCTTTGCCGCTCCGGCCAATCACAGCGCTGGAGCGGGGATACACGGAAGTAACCTTCCGGAGAGATGTCTGCGGCCGGAGGGGGAGACGAGGATGGCTTGGGGGGCTTCAATCTAAGGTAAGTAATTCATAATGAGCTAGTATGCTAGTCATACTAGCTCAGTATGCCTTTGTCTTGCAGGTTTTTATTTTTATTTTATTTTTATTTTTGGGTATATAACCGCTTTAAACAGCCACCACCCTCCATGCATAAACAGCAAAAACTCATACCTCCAACATAAACAACATAAACTTGATGTTGCCTCATGTTGTTGCAATGCAGTAGGTTCCATTCTATAATGTTATGTTGGGAATAGTGATGAGCCGAACACCCCCGGGTTCGGTTCGCACCAGGACCCGCGAACGGACCGAAAGTTTGCACGAACTTTAGAACCCTATTAAATACAATGGATGCGAACGTTCGAAATCTAAAGTGCTATTTATAACGACTAATATGCATGTTATTGTCCTAAAAAGGGTTTGGGAACCCGGGTTCTGCACCAGGGGACATGTATCAATCCAAAAAAAAGTTTTAAAAACGGCCGTTTTTTGGGAGCAGTCATTTTAATGATGCATAAAGTGAAAAAAAAAGTCAAATATTCCTTTAAATATCGTACCTGGGGGGTGTCTAAAGTATGCCTGTGAAGTGCCACGTGTTTCCCATGTTTAGAACTGTCCCTGCACAAAATTACATTTCTAAAGGAGAAAAAGCCATTTAAAACTGCTTGCGGCTTTAATGTAATGTCTGGTCCCGGTAATATGGATGAAAATCTTTAAGAAAAATGGCATAGCTACACCATCACAGCCCCCCCCCCCCCACCCCAGCCCATTACCAGCCCCTTTGGGTCTTGTATGAATATTAAGGGGAACCACGCACACAAAATAAAAAAGGCCCTATATACTCTGAACAGCCGTATACAGGCGGTGCATACAAGACAGGGACTGTAGGTTTGTTCTTATGTAGAATCTGTTTGTAATTTTGAACAGGTACATTGTTTAAGTGTAGCTCCAGACAAAAAATCTATTTTTAAGCTTTTTGGAAAACATAGGGAAGGGTTATCACCCCTGTAACATTTGTTTTGCTGTCTGTGCAGTGTGCACCTGTTCAGAACAGTTTACCTCACTTTCCGTCCTAATGACAAATGTGTTTTGAAAATCTGGGGTTTTTATTGAAACAAGAATTGGTGATAAAGCATCAGTGGAGAGGAGACACTTTTTTTTCCCATATTAACTCTTACAGGAGAGAATTTCCCTTCCTAGGGGTAGATTTCCTCTCACTTCCTGTTGTATACTTCCGTTTGCAAAGAGGAGTCGTTTGTAAGTTGGATGTTTGAAAGTAGGGGCCTGCCGTATATACTCAGCTGAAATTTGCCCCTTACATGTTGGTGTTGCCACAACACTGTGAGCCCTCACAGTTACTCTTGGTGGGCGCATGAATGGGCCCTGCTGTGAATTATTAGATCAAGAATTGTAATTGCATGCCCCTGTTGAACAGGGGCTGAAAAATTGGGCCTTTGGTGGTGGTGGTGGTGGTGGTGTTGACACAACACTGTAAGGCCTCACAGTTAGTCTTGGTGGGCGCAGGAATGGGGCCTTAGGCACTGGTGCCACAACACTGCAACCCCTCACAGATACTGTACTTGGAGCACAGCAATGAGCCCTGTTGCAAAGTATTGCATCAAAAATTGTAATTAAATGCCCCTGTTAAACAGGGGCTGAAAAATTGGGCCTTTGCCACTGGTGCTGGTGCCACGACACTGCAACCTCTCCCAGATACTCTAGTTGGAGTGCAGGAATGAGCCCTGCTGCAAAGCATTGCATAAAAAATTGTAATAACACGCCCCTGTTAAACAGGGGCTGAAAAATTGGGCCTTAGCCACTGGTGGCGGCACCCAGAAACAAAAATGTTCTTCCAAGCTATCATCATCAATCGGATCATTGAGGAGGAGGAGGATAGTCAGTCAACATAACAGGACAGTCTCTCAGCATCAGCATCAGTCTTGAAGGGATGTGACATTTGAAAATAAATTAGTCTGTTATATCAGCTTCAGGTGTTTGGTAGCTGGTGGTGATCCAAGACTGGTTCATCTTTATCAAGGTCAGTCGATCAACAGAGTCGGTGGACAGGCGCACCCTGTGATCCGTGACAAATCCTCCAGCAGCACTGAATGTGCGTTCTGAAAGAACGCTGGATGCAGGACAGGCCAGTAGCTCAATTGCATACTGTGTAAGCTCTGGCCAGTGATCCATCCTCAAGACCCAGTAAGCCAGAGGATTTTCGGTGGGGAAGGTGTCCAAGTCTGACCTTGCCCCTAGGTATTCCTGCACCATGTATATCAGACGCTGGCGATGGTTGCTGGAACCGATCATACCTTGGGGCTGCGGACTAAAGAATTGTCTGAACGCATCGGTCAGACGGCCACCTTCCCCACCGCTCCTTCTTTGACTGACCGAAGCCTCAGCAACTCGTTGTCCAGGACCAGGAGTTTGTAACCTCCCAGTCTCTGGGAACGCGTTGCACAGACCTTTCTGCAAGGCCTCCCGGAGTTGTCTCATCCTCTGCTCCCTCTGCGACGGTAAGATAAGGTCCGCAACCGTACCCTTGTACCGTGGATCAAGGAGAGTGGCCAGCCAGTAATGGTCCCTCTCCTTGATTCGAAGAATACGAGGATCCTTCCGCAGACTTTGCAGGATCAGGGAGGCCATGCAGCGTAGGTTAGCTGAGACATTCGGTCTGGAGTCCTCTGGG
Organism: Rana muscosa; assembly: GCA_029206835.1. Classification (NCBI taxonomy): domain Eukaryota; kingdom Metazoa; phylum Chordata; class Amphibia; order Anura; family Ranidae; genus Rana; species Rana muscosa. Next base: position 122,273,193 of record CM055126.1, on the reverse strand, counting down.
TCACTAAGGACGACATGATCCGCAGCCACCTCCTCCCAGCCACGTACAAGTCCACTAGTTTCTTGGGACTGTAAATCATCCCTAAAAGACTGATGCTGATGATGCTGAGTGCCAGGCTCCACCTCCATGCTGACACAATCCTCCTCCTCCTCGTCCTCTTCTTCCTGTGCGATGGGTGGGACAGAAGGAACACTGTCTGGGTAAAGGGGGCCTTGAGAGGCAAGGAAGTCCTCCTCTTCCTGCCTCTGTTCTGCCTCAAGTGCCCTGTCCATTATTCCACGCAGCGTATGTTCCAACAGGTGGACAAGAGGTACAGTGTCACTGATGCATGCTCACCATCCTCGTGGCCTCCTCAAATGGTGCCAGGACAGTGCATGCATCCCTGATCATGCCCCACTGGCGTGGTTAAAAAAACCTGAGCTCCCCTGACCCTGTCCTGGTGCCGTAGTCGCACAGGTACTCATTGATGGCCCTCTGCTGCGTGTGCAGCCGCTGCAGCATGGCCAACGTTGAGTTCCACCTAGTGGGAATGTCACATATAAGGCGGTTCTTGGGAAGGTTCAACTCCTTTTGCAGCTCAGCCAGGCGAGCACTGGCATTATAAGATCTGTGGAAATGCACACAGACTTTCCTGGCCTGCCTCAGGACATCCTGTAAGCCCGGGTACCTGCCCAAGAACCGCTGCACCACCAGGTTAAGGACGTGAGCCACACAGGGCACATGGGTCAGTTGTCCCTGTCGGAGAGCGGAGAGGAGGTTGGTGCCATTGTCGCAAACTACCATTCCTGGCTTAAGCTGGCGTGGCGTCAACCACCTCTCGGCCTGCCCCTACAGAGCAGACAGAACCTCTGCCCCAGTGTGGCTCCTGTCCCCCAAACACACCAGCGCAAGCACGGCATTGCATCTTTTTGCCTGCGTACTTGCGTAGCCCCTTGAACGCCTACGGAGCACCGCTGGTTCCGAGGACAAAGCACAGGAAGAGGCCATGGAGGAAGAAGAAGAGGAGGGGTGGAGGACAGAGGTGTGTCACAACCAGTAGTAGCATTTTGGAGGCGTGGCGGTGGAACAACCTCCAACACTACTGCACCTTGTCCTGCATCCTTCCCAGCGGCCGTGAAAGAAAGGCAACGTCCCTGTCCATGCCTGCTGGACCATGAGTCAGCGGTAATATGCACCTTACCGCTGACCGCCCTGTCCAGCGAGGCCAAGACATTGCCTTCCACATGCCGGTAGAGAGCCGGAATCGCCTTCCGTGAGAAAAAGTGGCGTTTGGGAACCTGCCACTGAGGAACCGCACATTGCACAAACTCACGGAAGGGGGCCGAGTCTACCAACTGAAAAGGCAGCAGTTGAAGCGCTAGCAATTTAGCCAAGCTAGCATTCAACCGCTGGGCATGTGGATGGCTGGGAGTGAACTTCTTTCGACGGTCCAGCAGCTGGGGCAGGGAAATTTGCCTGCTAGAATCGGACGTCGGTGTACTGCTAGCAGAGTGCCCGCAAGTACTTGGCTGTGACACACCTAATTCTACACCTTCATTCCTCTCAGAGCAGGTTTCAGAGAGGACTGAAGGTATAGTGGGGTTGGAGATCCCAGCTGATGCGGTGCAAGAAGAGGTCAGCTTTGTTCTTTGGTGTGGGTCTTTAAGGTAGGCTTGCCAACGAGCTGCATGGCAGGTCAACATATGTCTGGTCAAGCATGTGGTGCCCAAGCGGGTGATGTTTTGGCCACGCGATATACGCTTGAGACATATGTTGCAAACAGCAGCTGTGCGATATGATGCACTCGACTCAAAAAAGGCCCACACCAAAGAACTTTTTGAAAAATGGGCAGAGGCAGCGCCCTGCACAGGCGGAGCTCTGCGGTGTGATTCCGTCGGTGTGCTGCCCTTACGCTGGCCCCCCGAGGGCATCCTGCCTCGTTGGAGATGTGCCTCCTCCTCATCCTCCTCCTCCTCTCTCCTATTAGGCACCCACGTGGAGTCAGTGACCTCATCATCCCCTCCCTCCTCATCACTGGAGCCAATCTGGCAGTATGCTGCAGTTGCTGGAACATGACTGCCAGATTGGTGTCCTTCTTGAGCATCCCCTCTCTCTGCTCTCACGCTACTGCCTTCCTCTAGCTGGGTATCATCATCAGACCCTTCGAAACGCTGGGCATCCTCCTGGAGCATGTACCCAACACTGTGCTCAAACAGTTCGGGGGACTCCTCAGGAGGACATGGTTGGTCTAGGGAAGGAGTGACTGATGATGACATTGATACCAGGTGTGACAGCAGGAAGGTAAAGTCACCTGGTTGCATCCAGGGGGGTAGGTATATTTCTCCCAGATTCAGGCTTTATGCCGACTTATACAACTAGGGAGAGAGTTGATGAAGCCCAGCTGAGGCTAGTGGGCTCATGGATGATTCATACCTCTAGGGAGAGTGCTGGGCGTCGTGCAGGCAGGGAGTTGATGAGACCAGCTGAAGCTTGTCAGCTCGTTTAAGGCCTCTATAAAAACTCCCAGCTTCATTAGGTGTTTGCTCATGCCTGGAACCAGACCTGTGTGGACTGTCTAGGGAGAGTGAACCCCTGTGCGGTGAGACAAAGCCTGTGTGGCTATTTGTTTGGACATTTACTAAACCAGGGACTTAGGGACTAGGACAGCACCAGGCTGATCCCAGTTGTTAGTTAGGAAACCTGCATGTTTAGTCAGAGGTCAAGCTGACCAGGGTTTATTTTGTTTATGTTTCTTTTTGCTTTGCTGTGTTTTTTGTCACTGTAAATAGAGAAATAAACCGCACCTTTTTGATCTTGAAAACCACAACCTCCGTCTGCTGGGCCTGTTTTTGTGTGGGGAGCCCATCCAGGGGATCACACACACCCGCTGCCGAGCTAACCCCCTCACACAGGGAAGAGGACGCTTTGGCAGCTGCTTTGCCAGTACCCTGAGCCTGGGTGAGAGAGGATGAGGAGGATGAGCAGGGCTTGGTCATCCACTCTACCAAGTCTTCGGCATGATGCGGCTCAACACGTCCAGCTGCCGAAAAGAAGGACAAGCGTGTCCCATGGCCACGTGCTGATGGCGATGCACCGCGTCCACGACCAGCACTGTTGTCTCTAGACACAGAGCCTGCTTGCCCTCTTTTATTGGCTCCTGACTGTCTGCCTCTCCTTGTTTGCCTTCCAGACATTCTAATGGCCTGCAGGGAAATGGGAAAACCAGCAATAAGGCCCAGCTTCAGGAGTATATTTTGCAGGAATCACACTACACCTGCTGTAGGTGCTGCAAATGCCTGTTGGTGTAACACACCAGGAAAAAGCAGCAATACAGGCTAAGTTCAGGTGTAATATGATCAGGAGGCACACTCCGCCCGCTGTAAGTGCCGCAAAATCCTGTTGGTGTAACACACCAGGAAAAAGCAGCACTACAGGCTAAGTTCAGGTGTAATATGATCAGGAGGCACACTCCGCCCGCTGTAAGTGCCGCAAAATCCTGTTGGTGTAACACACCAGGAAAAAGCAGCAATACAGGCTAAGTTCAGGTGTAATATGATCAGGAGGCACACTCCGCCCGCTGTAAGTGCCGCAAAATCCTGTTGGTGTAACACACCAGGAAAAAGCAGCAATACAGGCTAAGTTCAGGTGTAATATGATCAGGAGGCACACTCCGCCCGCTGTAAGTGCCGCAAATGTCTGTTGGTGTAACACACCAGGAAAAAGCAGCAATACAGGCTAACTTCAGGTGTAATATGATCAGGAGGCACACTCCGCCCACTGTAAGTGCCGCAAAATCCTGTTGGTGTAACACACCAGGAAAAAGCAGCAATACAGGCTAAGTTCAGGTGTAATATGATCAGGAGGCACACTCCGCCCGCTGTAAGTGCCGCAAAATCCTGTGGGTGTAACACACCAGGAAAAAGCAGCAATACAGGCTAAGTTCAGGTGTAATATGATCAGGAGGCACACTCCGCCCGCTGTAAGTGCCGCAAAATCCTGTTGGTGTAACACACCAGGAAAAAGCAGCAATACAGGCTAAGTTCAGGTGTAATATGATCAGGAGGCACACTCCGCCCGCTGTAAGTACCGCAAAATCTTGTTGGTGTAACACACCAGGAAAAAGCAGCAATACAGGCTAACTTCAGGTGTAATATGATCAGGAGGCACACTCCGCCCGCTGTAAGTGCCGCAAATGTCTGTTGGTGTAACACACCAGGAAAAAGCAGCAATACGGGCTAACTTCAGGTGTATAATGTGCAGGAGGCTTAGCAACAATGACACTGACACTCTCCCTGCCTATCCTTCTCTCTCCCTGCACACAAGGTTTAGCAAAGAATATGACACTGACACTGTCCCCTGCCTATCCTTCTCTCTCCCTGCACACAAGGTTTATCAAAGTATATGACACTGACACTCTCCCTGCCTATCCTTCTCTCTCCGTACACACAAGGTTTAGCAAAGAATATGACACTGACACTCTCCCTGCCTATCCTTCTCTGTCCATACACACAATGTTTAGCAAAGAATAGATTTGACACTGTCCCTGCCTATCCTTCACTTTCCCTGCTCCGGAACACACTACACGAGGCCGCCGTGCTGGCGGCCTTTTATAGTGTGGGGCGTGTACTAAACCCCCTCAGCTATAATTGGCCACAGGCATCCTGCCTGTGGCCAATCATTGCTCTCCTCGCTGCCAGCGCTGTGATTGGCCAAGCATGCAGGGTCACAGTGCATGCTTGGCCAATCACAGCGCCGGGATTACACTGCGATGGCGCAGTGTATTGTGGGCCGTTCGCGTCACTCGAATTTGGCGCGAACGGCCCAAATCGTTCGTTGTTTGCCGAACGCGCGAACAGCCGATGTTCGAGTCGAACCTATGTTCGACTCGAACACCGAGCTCATCCCTAGTTGGGAATTGTGGATTGAGGAGTGGTTAAAGCCATCATTTATGTCAGTTCATGTTAGATGTTCAGAAACATAGAAGATAAGGAAGAATATGAATTTTGGATTGTCTTTCTCCAAATGCCAAGCACAAAAACACACACAAAAAACATGGTGCCAGGTACTTTAGATCTTTGCCACAAAAAGAAATGCAAGCTCAAGGTAAAGCCAACTGATTTTTTGAAAAACAATAAAAAAGTGAGCTGAGACAAAATAAACCTTTCGGTGATGTTGATTTTATCTTTGAATGTCATTTGAGAGCAATTGAAAAGGAAGATAAATGTTTATTTTTGCCTCTATTGGTTGTACAGAAAGACAGGCATATACAGCATGCATGGAAATATGTCTGCAGTGAAGAATAAGCAACTCAAAGCTTATTTTAAAAAAAACAATCATTACACAATCCTAAAAACAAATGCAGTTTTTCCATTGATAATTTCACAGCAGAGTGCAATGTGTACTGTAAGTAAACTAAGTTTAAATTTGAGGTTCTGGTTCAACTAAAAATAAAGCAACCTTTATTGCAAGAACTCATCAGGTAAAAATAAGATTAATGGCTGAATTAAAATGCATTAACTATGCAATGCATCCACTACTCCAATACCGTCAAAACTGGAATTAGAACAACATACTGTAAAAACTGCTTAAAAGACTTAACAGATGTGATAAATCATACAAATGGCAAAACTGTCTTGCAAAAACGTAAAATATGAAAAAATTGCAATCACTGTGCTCAGAAGTGTCATTAAATAAATTATGCAGGATTTTGATGCAATATGTTATAATTATTACCACTGTTTGTGGTTAATGTTCCCTTGTAAATGCATTCAAGAAGTATTTAAGTAGAGTAAGGATAAGTGGAAACCACATCATATTCAAGCTTGAAATAAGTGTACAAGTGATTCTGACACTTTTGCATTTTTTCAACAGAAAAAGCTTTGGGGCTATAGTGGAATGCAATTGCATGTAAAAAAATTCAGTCTTCTCAGGAAGTGTTTCTAAGGAATGAAAATTAAGCATATATTGGATTCAAAAATATGGTCTGTTATGTGGATGATCTCTTCGTATTTGTCAGCACTATTGAAGAATGTGATTCCAATTTGAAAGCCATGTTTGAAAGATGCCAACAGATTAGGGAGTTAAATTCGATAGACTAAGAATTTGGTATATCAAAAGTTATGGACACAGTTTATCATTGGAAAGCCTAAAACCAGAAACCGATTAAAAAAAAAAAACTATGAAAAGCTGTGAAAATGTAGAATAGCTTTCCATAGGAGACGAATCTCGCTGACTCAATAAACTACTTCAAAAAGGGGTTGAATATTTTCTGAATGCACAAGATATAAATGTCTGTTAATACTTTTAAAAAGTAATATTGTAGAATGCTGATCCAAGGAGTAATCCAATTGCTTTTGGGGATCAGAAGGATTTTTTTCCCAAATTTAGCAAATTAGACCAACCTTTATGTGGATATTTTTGTGTTCCTCTAGACTACCTATGAGCTTAGGTGTCTTCGAATGCAAAAGGGAATCATAATTTTTTGGGGGGGGTTGAACTCAGTAGATGTCTTTTGTCAACCTAAGTATAAAAAATAGCAGTATTTTCTTACGCGACAACACCTGAAAACTCGAAAAAGTTCTATGAGCTGGGCTGGAAACAGTTCTCTGAATGGCCAAGTAAAATTTACTCAACGTTTCCTTGATGTTTTATGTTCTCTAGAAGAACTTTTAAAGAAGGATTTTTTAAAAGGGAACCATTAAAATACTTATTGACATCCATTGTAATTGAAAAGACAGATCGATATTTTAGACACTAAATTCCATAAGAGCTTTCCAAACTATTAAACATTTGGTCCCGAAGGCAGGATAAATGGCAGTAGATCCACACACTGCCTTGCAGAGTATGGTTATACACCTACTGATGGCACAGGATCAGCAACACAGCTGCACTTGGCCTCTGTCATTCCATTTGCCCTGACTGTGAAATGGAGGATTAGATAACATTCTCAAGGTAAACAGTACAACAGAACTACAAAGCCATGCAATATATAAACAAATAGTGAAGCAGCGCTAATTGTTAAAGTGCAGAGTGCTAATTAATCTCATATAAAGTGCTAATAAAAAAAGTGAATCAATATATATGCATAATCTTCTCAAAAAATATTAAATATATATACGTATAACCATTCAATTTAAAGTGCAACAAAGCTAGATAATCATTCAAAAAATATGTCCATAATAAAGGTGTTTTCAGAAAAATGTGATAGTTCAAATAGAAAGTAATGATCTCCTAAACGAAAAAATAATTTCCCAGCAGGCAGACAGAGAAGAGAGGGAGAGGAACAGGTATGGGAGTCCGAGTAATCACATTTATGGGAAACAAATCGTACAAATGTCCTTTCACAATCCTCCCCCAGTGATCCCAGCCTCTCACCTTGTTGCTGGACCCAAAAGGGTCAAAAAATGCCTCAATAGATATCCAACATCCAGGATTATGATTTCCAGCTCCTTTGTATATTCAGGAAAGAGGATCACTGCAGCCTTTTCACCGATTACAACAGAGTATTCTTAGTATCCAAGATCTCTTTGATCCAAGAACTCAGGGACAAGAAAAAAGGAACTCCATAGTGTAGTAGGTATTGAAAAATAATTGTATGCGTTTATTAAAAATTACAACACAGTTAAAAAATGGCAAAAATGCCAGACATAAAAAACGCTTCCAAATGCAAATGGAAGTCAACGTCACTAAGCTCCTCCTCCTGACGCGTTGTGTCACACCTCACGTGACTTCATCAAGGGCGTGGGAGTGACGAGAATGAGCTTATAAACTACATCGTGGTCATGGAAACCATATGCTAATTACTGCAAGACTTGACATATGCAAAGCGAAGAGTGAGAGCAGGGAAATCTGGGAGAAAGAGAACCATATCGCTCACATTCTCACTAATTCTAATTCAAAACATTTGGTCCCGAAGGCAAGATAAATGGCAGTAGATCCACTCACTGCCTTGCAGAGTATGGTTATACACCTACTGATGGCACAGGATCAGCAATACAGCTGCACTTGGCCTGAACACTATGTTCCACCGTGCCTATGTCATTCCATTTGCCCTGACTGTAAAATGTAGGATTATATAACATTCTCAAGGTAAACAGTACAACAGGACTACAAAGCCATGCAGGGCAGAGATCAGGTCGTGATGCAGAGACCTGGAGGAACATGACTGACATGTTTCACAAATTGTAAATTGCAAGCTCTTAGATGTTACCTGGTGGTATGTGTAGAAAGAGAAGATGACAAATGAAATTTGAATGCAGAAAAATTTGAACTAGCGGGAATCAAGAGTTTTAGACATACTTTATTCTTCAAAAATGCTTGTAAGTAAAACATAGGTGTTAGTTTTTTTTCAAAGCTTGTGTAAATGGGTATGGATGGGTGGGTGGGAAGATTTATTAAAGACCCCTCTTGGAAACACCAAATTTATAAGTGTGTTCTTGGGCACCACTAATTGATACTGAAAACACTAAAGCAATTTGGCTTGAAAACAGCAATAAACATACTACAAAATCTGACCGAATAGTGAAACTACCTCAACGTTGTTATTTCTAACAAATACACTATTATAGTTAATAGTTATTGAAAGAGGTGGGTTAGAGCCCCCCCCCCTAATATATATTTCTTGTTTTGGGTTATTACTCCTTTAAATATGTTGTTGCTCTGAAATTAGAAGTAAGAGAAATGTATCTTTAGAGAAGATGGAAGTCTTGGTTTAGTTTTGTCTATAACCACAAAACTAAGGCCTGGATCAAAGTGATGTGCCTGTTTATTGTTATAAAAGCTGTTATAAGACTGTCTGAACATTGACAGGCGAGAAATGCTATGAATAACTATATGTACATGGGGGAGGTGTTTGGCATGGCTTGGACTGGTAATATCCCATTGATGGTCTGTATCTTGAATGTATACTATAAATATGCTGTACCAGGACCAATAAATCGAACAGTGTGTAGATCTAATCATCTGTGTTGGGTCACGTTTATATACATTGTTCCCTGTACAGAATCTGGGTGTGCGCACGGAGAAGTGCCAGGAATAATAATAAGGTTAGATTAATAATAATAATAATAAGGTGATAGATAGGATTAGAGTTTATAGGATCCAGAAGCATCCTAAAAGTATTGTTTTAAATTTATTTTTCTGTTTGATCTATTTTATTTCCATAATTTTTCTTCTTTAACCACTTCAACACCGGGCTTTTTTTACCACATCAATACCGGGCCTATTCTGGCACTTCTCTCCTACATGTACAAATCATCATTCTTTTGCTAGAAAATTACTCAGAACCCCCAAAAGTTTTTTTAGCAGACACCCTAGGGAATAAAATGACGGTCATTGCAACTTTTTTTCTTGCACGGAATTTGCGCAATAATTTTTCAAACGCCTTTTTTTGGGAAAAAAAATGGTTTCATGAATTAAAAAATAACAAAACAGTAAAGTTAGCCCAATTTTTGGGGAAAATATGAAAGATGATGTTACGCCAAGTAAATAGATACCTAACATGTCACGCTTTAAAATTGCGCACACTCATGGAATGGCGCCAAACTTCGGTACTTAAAAATCTCCATAGGCGACGCTTTCATTTTTTTTACAGGTTACCAGGTTAGAGTTACAGAGGAGGTCTAGTGCTAGAATTGTTGCACGCGCTCTAACGCACGTGGCGATACCTCACATATGTGGTTTGAACGGCGTTTACATATGTGGGCGGGACTTACGTGTGCATTCGCTTCTGATCGCGAGTTACCGGGGACAGTGGCGTTTTAATTTTTTTTTATTATTTTTTTTTTTATTTTACTTATTTATTTATTTTTTTACACTTATTTAACTTTTTTTTTTTGATCACTTTTATTCCTATTACAAGAAATATAAACATCCCTTGTAATAGGAATGTGTGTGACAGGTCCTCTTTATTGAGAGATGCGGGGTCAATAAGACCCCACATCTCTCCTCCAGGCTGGAAAGCATGCTCGTCACGTGACCCACCACCGGCGCCGGACGATTCTCTCCGGGTCCCCGATGGCACGGGAGAGCCCAGAGAAGCACCGGATGGTGGCGGGAGGGGGGGTGTCCCCTCCCGCCGCCTATAAGAACGATCAAGTGGCGGAACCGCCACTATGATCATTCTTATGGTGCGCAGAATCGCCGGCACAATAAAAGGATATCTGAATGATGCCTCTAGCTGCAGGCATCATTCAGATATCCCCCCACAAAGCCGAGGACATCATATGATGTCCACCCAGGATGGGAGATCCCATCTGTGGACGTCATATGACTATGGGCGGTAGGGAAGTGGTTAAGGAAGAGGGCTGTAACAAACTGTGGTGACGCTAAAGCCCTGTACACACGCTCGGTTTTCCCGGCAGTAAAAGTCCGCCGGGAAAACCGAGGGGAAAGCCGAGAACCCGGCAGGAAAACTGCCATGATATCTTTGGCCGGGAATCCCGGCCATGTGTATGCTCCATCGGCACTGCCTCGCAGTGTTTCCCATAGGAAAGTATTAGTAAATCTGGCGGGAAAAAAAACGCTGGGAATCCAGACGGGAAAATAGAGAGCAGGTTCTCTATTTTCCCGCCGGGATTTCCGGCTGTTTTCCTTTCGGGAAACTGCGATGAAGCATAAACAGGTCCGGTTTTCCCGACCAAAAGCTCTCTTGGCAGTTTTCCTGGCAGGAAAACCGGTCGTGTGTAGGGGTTGATTAACTAAAACTGGAGAATGCAAAATCTGGTGAAACTGTGCATGGTAACCAATCAGCTTCTAACTTCAACTGGTTCAAATAACTTTGACCAAAACAAAACTGGAATCTGAGCCAGATTTTGCACTCTCCAGTTTTAGTAAGTCAACCCACACTGAATAGGTTATTTTTTAAATTATTATTTTGGAACTGGGATTTTGAACGGTATGGCTAAACCACAAATGTTACTTTCTATTGGATGTTTAGAAAAGTAGGTTGAGTAGGTTGCCCTGTGTCTGCAAATCCCAAGACTGAGTATCCACAACAAACACATTAAAATGATCACATGCTTATTGAAAAGCCTCTGCACTAATGAGAATTGTGTTGCATTGCAATTAGTTTTAAGAATTTCCGAAGAGTGATTTATTAAATATATTATAATCATGGTGGCTACATTTAGGGTTGCATGTAGATGGGATTGGCAGTCACCATTACCATTACATACACTGTGTTCTGAGCGTTAGATCCATCAAGAATTTTGCTATTATCAGCTTTTTAACATGGTTATACATTTTCCCTATACTATCCATGCTTTTTCAAGCCTATGGTTATTATTTATATTTGTATAAATATATTATATGCATTTTGCAATTCCAGCCGAATGTATCAAGCTTGCATTTTTTCTGTATTGCAGTTATGCACACCAACCTGGGGTCTGCACAGTACGGTACCTTGATCATGTATAGATCCGAATGTGACACACCCAGATATATGATGAACAAGCCAATGTTCCAGCTCATTTAACTTTAGAAGGAATCATGTAATTGTATACATTGCTCAGAAGGATATTAACCCTGTCAGTTTTTTGTCCAATCATAAACATATTGGAGAAAAGGTGTGCGCTGCTTTAGACATAATTTAGATGATAAAAATCATATGTGATTCATGGTAAGCTATCTTCTCCTGCAACTAGTATATGTGGATATGTATAGAATGTCTGCATTTTACAGAATGTCATTGAAATGCCGTCTCGGAAAGGGTGTTGACTTCCTGCGAAAGCTATTAATTTGGAACGTTATTAGAGCTTGGCTTTCCACAGGAGGGGCTTCCAGCAGAAGCTAATGGAATAGTGATAAATTGCAACTAAGCCATGCTTCTTATGACGAGAAATCAATTCTGTTTGATCAGCGAATCGTAGCAGCAGTTGTAATACTGTTGGCTGCCTGGAGGGATCTCAGTGGAACTCCCAGCCAGCTTACGCAGACAAAGGATGCTGCAGAGATTAGAGAAAGAGGGTGCGCGGAACTGCGGAATGACATCATCTGAGTCACGTGGTAAAATAAAAAATAAAAAAACTTTATGTTCAGTCTGATACCTTCAGTTTTAACTAAAAAGAAGCATTGGTTTATATAGAAGTGTTAAAGCAGAAAAGAAAGCAAAAATATCAAACTGACTTTTACTCATTAAGACAATAAGTATTACACTGTGCAAAGGGGAGCGATGCACAATACATGCTATTAGGCTACTTTCACACTGAGGCGCTGGATGCACTGGTGGTATAGTGGCGCTATTTTTAGCGGTGCTATACCGTATTTTTTGCCGCTAATTGCGGGCGCTAGCGGGGGGGATTTTAACCCCCGCTAGTGGCCGAAAATGGGTTAAAAACACCCACAATAACGCCTCTTTGCGGCGTTTTGCGAATGTTTTGGAGGCGCTACCCCTCTGATTTCAGTGGGCAGGGGCGCTATAGAAGCGCTATTTTTAGCGCTCCTATTGCGCCTCAAAGATGCGGCTTGCAGGAGTTTTTTGACCCTCCTGCATGCGCAACGCTCCAGTGTGAAAGCCCTCAGGCTTTCACATTGGATACTATTGAGCGGCTTTTTTGGGGCGCATTGCAGGCGCTATTTTTAGCGCAATAGCACCTGCAAAGCGCCTCAGTGTGAAAGGGGCCTTAGTGTCTGGAGGTTTGATTGGAGTAATGAAGCCTGGTGTGTGCCCAGTGGCTTCAGGTGGCTGAACATTATTGATTTTTTACCATCTTATTGTTATTTATCAAAATCACTAAATAAAACCAATAAACACTTTTATTTGATTTACCTATAATGGATGTATTCTACTATAGGCAAATAGACTTTGCAAGGGAAGTTGCACTTTGCAAGGGAATTTTCCTCAGAGCTTAGTGAATGAGGTGAAGCTCTGTTGACATCCATCATCCAGCTGCAAGCAAGTAAAAATGCTGAATTTTTACATAATATTTTTTTTTGCTCATGAGTGGATATTTTTGCATTGTAAAATGTCTCCACATTTACTAGATTCTGGGGAAAATTCCCTTGCAAAGTAAACAGCCTGCCTTTGGTAAATCAACCTCTATGTTCTTATTGCCTCGTATTCCTCTTTTAAATCACAATTCTTGCCAAGAACAGAATAGATGAAAGCTCTGATTGTATAATGGGAGATTTGCCATTATTTAACCATCAAAACCAACTCAGCTATGGTTCATTGAAGAGAGAAAGAGAGAGTGGTTGATTTACTAAAGACAAATAGGCCGTCCACTTTGAAAGGAAAGTTTCTGTTTGCAATGGAATTTGCCAAATGCTTAGTAAATGAGGTGAAGTTCTGCTGACTTCCATCATCCAATTATGTGCTAGCAAAAATGCTGTTTTTTTTTTTATTTTTTTCCTTGCACACGATTGTGCATTCTTTGAAATGTGAATCTTCACCACATTCACTAAGCTCTGAGGCACATTTCACTGTAAAATGCAACTTTACTTGCAAAGTAAACAGTCTATTTGCCTTTAAATAAATTAACCTCAGAGAGTAACTCTTGTCATACCCAGGAACTAAATTTTTAATTTCTTTACATGTGTGAGCTCTTAGCATTCTGTCTACTACTGTTAAAACTCATGACTGATGAATGCGCAGATTGCTGAGGTTCCAGCTGCCTATAAAATTAAACAATTGACCTCCTCCTTCCCCTCCCAAATTGACCAGACTACACAGTATTTTTTGAGTCGAATGGCCATAGCAGCCTTTTAATTATTTAACAATTGAAATACAAAAAACTTCATAAACAATTGTAATGCATATAAATTCATTCAATACATAACCCGTTAACAAAAAATATCAGCTTAATCCTACCTGGTCTAAAGATATTTGAAGGCCTATTTATTTTTGACCAACCCAGTTGTATCTGTCACCCCATGAAAGGCCCCCAGTCGCAACTTACACCGGCTGAGGGACAATTACCACTTACTACCAGATACAACCAACTTAAAACCCCCAATGTTACCATTGCAATATTAGGAAGGGATACCCATACCTTCCAGATGGGCCCAACCCCCCTAATTCTCCAATATTTTCCAATATTTTCTCCAGCACCGTCTTCAAAGACCCAATAGACCCCCCGCCGCTACTATGACTAGTAATAAAAGAACCCATAAATTGAACAATCAGATAAAATGTGCCCACCCAAACTTCCCACTATTGAAACCAAACCCTGTGAGTACAAAATTGACTAAAAAGCACCCCCAGACCAAACAAACTAGGGAGGGTGGGCGGGAGTAACCTTCCTCACACTGTGAGAAGCTCCACCTGAGTTTCGACAGAAACTACCTCCCCTCCACTCCCTACCATCACTTCGGGACCAAATCAGGTAAGTGAATAACCCGTTTTCATATCATACCACTATTTACTCCACCTCACTGCCCACCCCAGTCATGTTGGCCCTCCTCCCAGTTTCACTTTGCTACAGGCCATATACTTGACTGATGGATGTGCAGACTGCTGAGGCTCCGGCTACCTATAAAATGAAACAATTGACCTCCTCCTTCCCCTCCCAAATTGACCAGACGACACAGTATTTTTGGAGTCGAATGGCCATAGCAGCCTTTTTATTATTTCAAACAATTGAAATACAAAAACGTAATGCATATAAATACATTTAATACATAAACTGTTAACAAAAAACCTCAGCTTAATCCTACCATAAAGATCTTTGAAGGCCTATTTACTTTTGACCAACCGGTTGCACCTGTTACCCCATGAAAGGCCCCCAGCCATAACTTACACTGGCTCAGAAACAATTACCACTTACTACCAGATACAACCAACTTAAAACCCCCAATGTTACCATTGTATTATTAGGAAGGGGCACCCATACCTCCAGATGGGCCCAACCCCCCTAATTCCCCAGTATTTTCTCCAGCACCGCCTTCAAAGATCCAATAGACCTCCCGCCACAGCACACAAGCGTGACACCTTACAGTCGTGTAGCCCTCCAAACCCAAGATACCATCCTGCAAACCCAGATGCCATAAATCAATGCCAATGGCATTCAAATGAACACCATCCCTTCTCAGGAAACATCAGGTCTCCTCCTCAAGCTCACAATGACGAATCGCCAGGCCCCCATTACGATAAAAAAAATTGCTACCTTGTTGTTGACCTTTATCCTGGCTCTGTTGATTTTTTTCAACAGAACGAGCCAAACGCCAAGTGGACCGAGTAACGATATCGGACCACACAAAGATGGTATCCGGAAAATATGACCGAAGTCTCAAAAAATCTAATTCAATGTCCCTGACCAGCCCGCGTATGCATCGCAAACCAAGGTCATTACCCCAGACATACAAAATAAGCACATCAGTGGACCTTTCCAATTGAGCATAATGGTGCATTTCAGGCAAAATCCTAGACTATAGCAGTCCAGGAACACCAAGCCACTGAACTCTGACCTCTCCCCTAGCCAAACCCAGCTGCCTACCCTCCGCCTTTAGCTTAGCCCTCCTGGCCCCCCAATAAACATAGGAGTGACCCAGGATCCACACCAGGCATGCCTCTGAATCTAAAGGAAAAAGAAAAGGGGAGGGGGAAATACAACACCAACATTAAATAAACCCAAAACTCCAGTAACAAACAACAAGCAAATTAGAAGAAAACCAGGACAGGGAGGAAAAACAGCCTGAAACCCACTGAAAGAACACCTCCCAACACCCGCAATACACAGAACTTACAATAAATGAGGGCGCACATAGGGCCGATTCCCATTGCCCAATACGCTGAACAACCTGGTCATCCAGGCCCCATCTGACCGCTTCTGTAGCCACCCCAATCCAGAAAGAATGAGAAGAATAGTTGTCCCCACTCAACCCAGCGGAAAAAATACATTTTTTGAACACAGCCTTGAACTGGAATCGAGACAGAGCTGTTCCATCCGCATGTACAAAGAAAACCCCCGGAAGATCGGGCCGAAGGCCAGAAAAAAACCTCACTGCCTGAACTGGGAAAGAGGGGACTGCACAAAACTCAATCCTAGAGCCCTTCCCCAACTGATCCGTTTTCAATTTCCGAAGAAAAACAACCACAGTATTGTCCCGTAACCACACATCATGTACACCCAAACCACCCTCACCCCGCTTATTCTGACTGACAATTTCCACCACTCGAAAAGCCCCAAAAAAGGCCAGTACAAAGACGGCCCGGAATAAAGCTACCTCATAATCGGGTGAACAAACCCTATCCGATTGACCTACCACAGCCCTGAGGACTGTACCACTGGAAACGAGACAAAGTATCGGCCACTGAGTTATCAATTCCGGGGACATGCACAGCAGACACAAAGCAATTAGGATGTAAACAAGCAAGAACCAGGTGGTGAAGCAAGCGGACAACAGCAGGAGAAGAAGCCGTAACCGTATTAATGGCTTGTACCACCCAAAATTATCACAATGAAACCTAACACGTCTATTCCTAAATTCCTGACCCCACAACTCCACTAAAAACACAATGGGAAACAATTCAAGGGCCGACAAATTTTGCACCAAACCAACCTTCCTCCATTCCAATAGCCAACACCCAGCGCTACACTGAACCCAGAAGTAGGCTCAATAACCCGCCTGGAAATCAGTGAACAATTCCATATCAGAATTCGAAAGTGCTTGCTCCAACCAAATAGAACGACCATTGTAGGATACCAGAAAGGAATCCCACACCTGCAAGTCCTCCCGATGATCCCGAACCAAACAAATATAATGATGTGGCGCCCTGACGCCAGCCGTAGCTGCTGACAGCCGTCTACAAAAAACATGCCACATTGCCATAATGTGGCAAGCAAAATTCAACTTGTCCAAGAGAGATTGTAAATCCCTAAGCTGATTTTTTTTGCTCTGTAAGGCTGCAGAAACCATCCCCTTCAGATCAGCAAGCTTGTCCAAAGGCAAACAGCAATCCATTGCCACGGTATTGCTGACAATACCTAAGAAGCACAATACTGTGACCGGGACCTCTGTCTTGTCCGCAGCCAATGGGACACCAAAAAACAAAAAAACCTGTTGGACTGTAGCCAAAAGGGAAGCACAGATAGTACTATCCGCAGGACCTTTACACAAAATGTCATCCAAATAATGGATAATTGAAGCTAGGCCCGAAACATCCTGAACCGCCCATTTAAAAAAAATAACTTTTCAAAAAGCGAACACGAAATGGCACAATCCATGGGTAAACACCTATCAACAAAAATCTGTCCTTGCCAATGACAGCCTAGCAAGTGGCAACAACTAGGATGCACTGGTAACAAATGAAAGTCTGTCTCTATATCAGTCTTTGCCAACAACGAACCCTGGCCATACCTGCGTAAACACAATACCGCCGTATCAAAAGAAGTATAGGACACCATACAAAGATCCGGGGCAATGGAGTCATTGACTGACCCACCCTTTGGATAAGATAGGTGATTAACCCTTTCGGCTCCTTTTTGGGCTCAACGCCCAATGGAGAAACAACCAGACTGGGCACTGGTGGCGATTCAAAGGGGCCAGCCATGCGATCCAAGGAAACCTCCTTAAATAATGTTTCTGTAATGGCCTCTGGATGTAAACAAGATGACCGCAAGTTGTTAGCTAGCGGAAGAACGACCTGCAAATGACTGTATATCTTAAAACCTTCTGAAAAACCCAGTTCCAATAAAAGAGCCGCCTCCCAATTAGGATACTACTTTAGGAAAGATGCCATCCTTCTTATCTTCACGGGCGTCCTCCCTTTTTCCAGCGTCGCCCCCTCCTTCTTGCTTGAAGCACCAGGACAACGGGTGAGACCCTCCGTAACCTGAACATTCGTGACGAAAACAGCACGCAGTTCTGAACTTGCAATTTCCTGCAATATATTGCAAGCAGAAACCCTTGCAAACGTTGGCCGGTTGTGCAGAGGAGGCTCCCCCGGCCCCACCCTGAAATGGGGGAACTGAACTCGGCAGAGACGACATCAGTTTCAGCCAAAGACTGATGTCCTTGTGGTCCCACCACAAAGAAGAGCTTTACGTTGACAGAATTGCTCGTCATAGCGCAACCAAGCAATCCCACCGTAAACTTGCTGTGTCTGGCTAATAGAGTCTAGGTAGCGAAAAAGGGGGGATAAATTCTCAGGGGCCTTTTCTCAGATGACGCTCACCAAAATCGCAAATGCCTGCAACCAGTTGATGAATGTACGGTGACTCAGTCGATACCGTCGTTTTTTCTCCTCCTCTTTCTTACTTTCATCTGGTTTAACTTTGTCCAGGTTAAACTTCTCCAACTGCAACAAAGAAAATACATACTCACCCTACCATATACGTTCCTTCACTTCCGGCTTCAAATGAGTGACCAAAGGTCCCTCAAAACACACATTTCACATTTTGCGGCATCCGCCTAATTGCCTTTTCCAGCCGCAGTGGCTTATGACACTGGAGATGCCGTTCTCACCCCAGCTGCCTCAGTCTGTTGTGGACCAGGCAACACCACCAATCCCACCCCAGCACTAAGAGTGCCAGCCACAGCTGTATCTGGATCCGCAGAAGGTGTGACCGGAAGGTCAACCACCCGACCACCGCCCTGGTAGGTGGAAGCGTGTGCCGCGGACCACGTAACAGCCAACACCTCCCTAAGGCCTGTCAGCAGAGTGTGCACAACCCCATCTGCACCCTGGAACTCCGTAAAAGAAAGGAGAGAGGAACTCGCACTGTCACCCCCCCAGTCGCAACCGCCCCCCTGCACCTCAGCACCTCCAGAGCCTCCCTAAAGCAGAGATAGCAGTTGGAAGAGATGAAGATAGGAAAGATACATCAGGTCTTACCTGGCTTCCATTACCCCTCAGGACATCCAGCCGCAATTCCTGCTCCCTGCACCGCCTTGGGTATCTCTCTCTCCTCAGAGCCACTGATCTCCCCTTCAGACAGGCAGTCTTCCTTCCTCCTTGCAGTCCCCCTACGTTCTGGCCTCCCAGGCAGAGTTGGTCTGGCCCCAGGAGCTGGCAGGCACCTTCTGATGATGTCATCCAGCCGCATTGTACCGGAGCCCCAGGCCTTGTCCAGCACACTCCCACGCTGAGCTCTGAGCAGAGCAGGGGAGGCCCTATGAGCCACAGTACCAGTTGCTTAATCATAATGCTGGGCCGCCACCAGGGTTCGCTCACGCCTCCTGACACTGGGGGCCCTGGCCGCTCCTGAAACCAAGCCAGCACCTGCCGCACCTTCTCTCCTGCCACCAGGCCATGCTCAACACAGGCGGAGAGCCTGCAGAGCCGGCCACACCGTCCTTCAGGCAAGTAGAGGGGGATCGGGACAGGCTGTAGATGTAGAGCGCCCCCTCTGGGTCCGCTGTGGATGGGGATCCCTCCCGACTCCCACACTAGGCGAAGCAAGCTTACGCTTAGCCGATGGGGTTGGAGGGTCCCTGGAGGGGCTCCCAGAACGGCTCTGAACCCAGGAAGTCACCTCAGGGCTAAAGCTCTCAGGAGGCCTAGACCTCCCAGCACATGGGCGACTATGAGAGGGGCCAGGAGAGGGGTCAGTAAAGGCCCAGTCAGGCTCCTGCAGCAACTCGGAGACCCTAGCCTGCAACCACCCAGGGCCTCTGGGCTCAGCTTCAGCTCGGAGATGAGACAACAGGACATCCAGATAACTCATGTCCCTTATTCTTTATCCTTTCACAGCAGGCAAAGAGGAACAGAAACCTTCCTGACACTGTGACAAGCTCCGACTGAGCTCTGAAAGAACCCTCCTCTCCTCCACTCCCTTCCGGACACCCCCCCATCACTTTGGGACCCAATCAGGTAAACAAATAACCCCTTTTCATATCATACCATTATTTACTCCGCCTGACTGCCCACCCCAGTCATTCTGACCCTCCTCCCATTTTTTACTTTGCTCCAGGCCATATACTTTTCCTTTCCAGTAAGGATTTTAATTTTATTAATGGTGCTGTTTATAAAATGGCATTTACAGATAATAATGGCCTTCAGTTGAGAAATTTATTTAAATAAAGCTAATTGTATTAGCCAATGGTTGTGTAATTATGTTGTACTTATTATACGAAATGATAAATGTAAAATTAAAGTAACACACACATTGAGCATTTATGTAGTTGGATTAGGGATGCCTATGCCAATACCAAATTCAAATTTATCCTGAGACATATGTAGACATGTAATCTGTAATACGCTTCTTTATTTTTACTCTAGTTAGTGTCCTCAGAAAGATTCTTATTATAAGGCTGTTGTCAGATAGAAGCGATGAAAGATGTTTCTGCTTTACCTTGGATAGCATCACGGAGGCTTTAAAGGTCAGCTGTCACAACAAAGAAAATCAGATTGAATAAGTGTTGCAAAATTTAAAGGGACAGAAAGCCTGCAATTCAAACTACATTTATGTTATGTAATGTCTATTGCCATTTACAAAAGTATATGTAAACTGTATACTGTATGTAAATCTACCTATATTTGTACCAAAGGTTAGGCCATGACTTACAAAATACAAAAAAGAGGGAAAGGGCATAATATGTGCAGGAAGCACAATCGTGTAATCCTTACTAGTACTGTGAACCCGATGTGGGCGGTGTCTCTCTGGTCAGAAAATCGCATATGACAAAAAAAGGAGGGGGGGGGGGGGTCCCAGACTAGACCAGTAAGGGACCAATGACCAAATGAGTGACACCAATATCAGCAAGTAAGTGAAAAAAAGTAGAATTTATTGATAAATGGAAAAAGTAATTCCATAAAACATCTCTCAATGGAGAGGATGAAGGATGCTAATGACTGACAAAACACATGAAAAAGGAGCATGAACCAATATCCATGTATGGCCACAAATAAAACAAAAACACAAACGCAGGACCACAGACAAACAACATGAAACAAAATCAATCGTCCGGACGCCTGGTAGCTCTATGTGGGTGGCCTGTGCCGGCAAAGGTCGCAAAATATAGAGAGAAAAATATCAATAAATAAAACAGGCGAACCACACAGGGGTCCCAGGAAGGCTATAGCCCGTGGATGGAAAGGGGGGGGGGGGAGAGGGGGGAAAGGGGAAAGGGGAGGGAAAGGGAATGGGCTTCAGAGGAACTGTGAAGTATGGGAGGGATCCCCGGTGATACTGCAGTCCAAAGGCAGAGGAGAGAGTGGCAAGGGGCAAAGACAGGCTACATCAATCCTATAAAGTCCAATTCCACAATAGCCGGTAGTGTGGATAAAGTTCCAAATGAATGTAAAGTAGTGTGGAATGAAAGGTACCAACACATAGAGATCATGCAGACACCGTGTGGTGTTGCTGCATCCGTAAATGTTCTGGATCTCCTGTCCAGACAAAGCTACGCGGAACCCCCCCTTGCAAAACGCGTTGACGTCACCTACGCCACGTGAAGCCTGAGCTCCATTGTATCCCGGAAGTCCGCCAGTGGCGGGCACAGGGAACTCGGAGGGACCCGGCTTTTCATCTGCGGTTACTACAAGCCGCAAATTATCTCAGTATTGCTGTCCATCTGGAGGAACGGCCTTTTACACCCACCATACCATCCCACTGTTGGTACCTACTCACACAGGAGATCCAGAACATTTACGGATGCAGCAACACCACACGGCAAGTGACTGACAGACTGGCAGATGCCCTCCACCTACAGGCTCCCAACACTATATGGGTATTGAATTGAACAGGTGTACCAAATAAAGTGTCCGGTGAGTTTATGTATGTAGCGGCCTCACCCTCTCTCCATCTTCATCGGTTACACACCAACTCATATCTAGGGGTTCCTGGGTTGTGAGAGTGAGATGCGCCACGGCCCATGTCCTCCCCATTGTAGTAGGGAGGTGAAGGCCACTTCCTGATGTTTCCTCGGGCCGGTGTGTTCTGTGAATGCACTGAGTCTGTAATTGCAAGCTCACCAGCCTCCCCTTTGCTTCCAGTAACTGGAGTTCACACACCGGAGAAAGGTCCAACACTTGTTTATTTGGCACTCCAATAGCAAAGCACGATAAACAGTTCTTTTTCAGCAAACTGGTTGGGACCTATAACCTTGCCAACGGTGGGATGAGCAGATCAAGGCACTTCCTAACGTTTCAGTTCTGTACTATGACCAGCGGCGCCTAAGCCAATCCGGCTGTTGCAGAACAGAAAAGATGGGGTCTCTTCCAGCAACCCCTATGAACAGCAATGGAGCCCTCTTCGATACGCTGTGGCCCCTATCAGGGGGATGTGTCCTCCCAAGAGAGTTCCCAGAGGCCCACTGTCACTGGGTTGGTGCTGCTCCGGGTCTCCAGTGGGTAACCTCCCCGGCCTCCTCACCTCAGGTACGAGTCCCTCCGCTCAGGGACCCTCGGACAGTCCACCCTAGCGGGACCCAGTCGAAGGTACTGGGCCCCAGGCCTCCTCGATAGTACCTCACCCCAGGCTAAAGGTGCCTGGGATGGACGCCAACATGACTCCGGACCAGGCCATGGGCACCTGGACCAGACTCCTGGATCTCCCGCACCCAGGCCTAAGGGCCCTGGGTGCGGACCGCAACCCTCCTCCTCCGAGGACCTCCTCGATCACGACGACCTCGTGGTAAGGGCGTCTCCCCCTTTTATCTCCTCCCATCAACGGCCCGGCGGGTTCCCCGCCCCAGCCATACCATCTCCGGGAAGGGACAAAACAGGGAGCACTGCGAAGATGATTCTACCTGAAGCCTGTGGGTACCCCGCCACCCACAGGCAAAGGAGAATATTACATCCTCCAATCCTCCACGAAACAAAAAGGGGTCTGAATCCTAACACAATTATACACCTGGGTCACACTATTGCCCAGGTGTATCCCATCAATTTGAGGACCCCGCTACACACTCCCCCCTGTAATTGGACGCTGGTCCCCAGCGTCAGGTGCACACCCATGCCTCCCATAAAGTGGTGACATGGAGTGAAACCCCTGAGGCAGTTCCTCTAAATTTCCCAAGTGCCAAGACCTGCTCAGGGAATGGGGAACATATAAAACAACTTATGTCATAAAACACTTTAAACATCCGCATAGTCACAACCCCTCTCCCACACTGTCTAAGAGCCACCCACTCTCAATGGTCTTGATTGACGATTCTCCTGCAGGGGAAAGAAAAAAACAACATCCTAACATAATTACGTGTCATTTAGGATGAGTGGGCCCGTCAGCCGAGAGACCCACTCACTCCAACAAGCAAAGTGATGTGTGTGTGAAACATTTTCAAACATTTGTTGCGCAACACTGCCACCTGGTGACAACGCCGCGGTCATGACACTCAACGAATCTTCGTTCTTCCAGCTTTTTCCTACTCTGCCACTATTCCCAAATGTCCTTGCCTTTAGCACATGAAGAAAAGGGGAAACACGAAACACAACAGTCCCCAAGTCTCCAACGAGAAAAAGAAAAGCCCAAACAAAAAACAAAAACAGGGCACAGTCCTGGGTGTCTGGGAATGGCTCTTCCAGAAAGTTCAAGTGCACAAAGGAAGTAAACAGGAGTTCTTTTCTCCTATAAGTAAAACTTTGGATCCGGCAGGTACAGGGGTTTCAGGTGTTTGTCAAATGCCTCTATCGAATACTCGACATCTTCTCCTTCTCTTCTGCAAATGACTATCTTGTCAGCATGGATATGGCGCCCCAATTTCCATTCAGCTTTGCAGTCCTCAAACCTCTTAGACACTGCCGGCACACATTCCAGGTACCTGCGAGCATGAGGCACCTTCAACTTGTCCCACACAAACTCGTCATACCATCTTGCTCTCCAGACTTCCACCTCATACAGCAAGTCCCGGGGCAGATACGGGTACTCCCACCCATATTCCCGAGCTACTTTGTGGCAAAACAGTCTCTGCAAGAGGGCCAAAGGTGGCATAGTGGCTTTCTCTCCAGTTCCAGGCAGCACAATAGCTTCCGGATGCCGAGGTGCCTTTACCAGCTCCCTGAAACTGACTTTCGGCGCTCTCAGAGAAGCGCGGGGTGTCCCCACAACCAAAGCAGGTGAGGTAACAGTAGATGAGGACACAGGTGGAGGGGTAGGTTCCCTCGTAAGCTGCGGGTCTTCCACCCGAGGCGTGCTGTCTCCTGTGTACATAGGTGAATCCCGTACCGCACGGGAAGCAAGAAGTGGCACTCTATCCCAGCCCTTGCGGCTGAACAGTTCGTCTATCTCGCCATCATCTCCGCAATCAGACAGCGACTCTAGGTCGGAGGTGTCATACATCTCCGCAGGCAGATATCTTCCGGTGGACACAGAATCAACCTCCCTGGGGGGCTCCACCTCCAATGGGCCCCCGACACCTCCAACCACCACCACAGTCCCAGCCCCTGGCTTACCTGACCCTTGTAGAGGACTGGGAAGTCCGGGACTTCCTTCTCGACCGGCGCCATCCAGGCCAGGCAAGCAGCGGGGTGAAGCTCGACCACGTCCATAGGATGCCTGTACTAGGCCAACTTTCCTCTTCGGTGGTGGGAGCAGAGAACTTGTGGCGACCGAGGCAGCATCCTCGGATTTTTCTCTGTTGGGCAGTCCATCGCCCTGGTCAGCGCGCACAGGAACCTCGACAAAGGCCTTGATCTCCCCTTCCGGAGTAGCAGTACCCGTGAGGTGGTTGAGGCGAAGGGCCGGGGGCCTTGCTGTGGACGACTCAACCTCAAAAAGGAATTCTCTGCACTCCTCACATCGCCCGAATGGCTTCAGGGTGACCACCAGTCCCGAGCAGCCGGGACAGATCACACCGAGGGCCTCCGTGTCTCTGCAAGTGTACAGAGCCAACCGCCCTCGGGGCCTAAGTCTTATCCCCGTGTCTGTGATGGGGGCAGCAAAGGAAGTCATTCTCGTGGGGTGAGGAACCATAATCCACGGGGCACTTGAGGTCATCCCGACTATCTGCTGCTCCATCATGCACTGACCCCGCGCCGGAGTCTCCACGTGTATCCCCACACTTGGCCAGACTCCTCCCATGAGCTGTACATTTTCGCGGGCTTCCTCTTGACTCCGCCCACGAACGATGTCGCCATGGGGTGCCTCGTGGCGCAGTGCGTTAACAGTCCCCACGTGCAGTACGTCACACGGCTGGACCTCTCCCTTTTTCCGCTCCTCCGCATGGGCCTTTCCCGTGTTAGGGTCATTTCCACAACTCCGAGCAGGGACGCACTTTGGCCAGTAATATGGCCGATCTGCTCGGAACTCCTCTGGGCAGCAAGTTCAAATGTAAACATTCTCAAGTCCATCTTTAGAACACACTCTATCCCGGACTCACGAGCCCCCACGTGTAGCGGCCTCACCCTCTCTCCATCTTCATCGGTTACACACCAACTCATGTCTAGGGGTTCCTGGGTTGTGAGAGTGAGATGCGCCACGGCCCATGTCCTCCCCATTGTAGTAGGGAGGTGAAGGCCACTTCCTGATGTTTCCTCGGGCCGGTGTGTTCTGTGAATGCACTGAGTCTGTAATTGCAAGCTCACCAGCCTCCCCTTTGCTTCCAGTAACTGGAGTTCACACACCGGAGAAAGGTCCAACACTTGTTTATTTGGCACTCCAATAGCAAAGCACGATAAACAGTTCTTTTTCAGCAAACTGGTTGGGACCTATAACCTTGCCAACGGTGGGATGAGCAGATCAAGGCACTTCCTAACGTTTCAGTTCTATGCCACTGTACTATGACCAGCGGCGCCTAAGCCAATCCGGCTGTTGCAGAACAGAAAAGATGGGGTCTCTTCCAGCAACCCCTATGAACAGCAATGGAGCCCTCTTCGATACGCTGTGGCCCCTATCAGGGGGATGTGTCCTCCCAAGAGAGTTCCCAGAGGCCCACTGTCACCGGGTTGGTGCTGCTCTGGGTCTCCAGTGGGTAACCTCCCCGGCCTCCTCACCTCAGGTACGAGTCCCTCCGCTCAGGGACCCTCGGACAGTCCACCCTAGCGGGACCCAGTCGAAGGTACTGGGCCCCAGGCCTCCTCGATAGTACCTCACCCCAGGCTAAAGGTGCCTGGGATGGACGCCAACATGACTCCGGACCAGGCCATGGGCACCTGGACCAGACTCCTGGATCTCTCGCACCCAGGCCTAAGGGCCCTGGGTGCGGACCGCAACCCTCCTCCTCCGAGGACCTCCTCGATCACGACGACCTCGTGGTAAGGGCGTCTCCCCCTTTTATCTCCTCCCATCAACGGCCCGGCGGGTTCCCCGCCCCAGCCATACCATCTCCGGGAAGGGACAAAACAGGGAGCACTGCGAAGATGATTCTACCTGAAGCCTGTGGGTACCCCGCCACCCACAGGCAAAGGAGAATATTACATCCTCCAATCCTCCACGAAACAAAAAGGGGTCTAAATCCTAACACAATTATACACCTGGGTCACACTATTGCCCAGGTGTATCCCATCAATTTGAGGACCCCGCTACATGTATATATTTATACACAGTATCTCACAAAACAGATTACTGCCTCACATTTTTGAAAATTATTTTTTATTTATTATTTTATTTATTATATCTTTTCATGTCACAACAACAAAGAAATTACACTTTGCTACAATGTAAAGTAGATGGCCACAGAAAGAAAATCTAGGGAAAAAGACATCTACTAACAAGTCTTGCAACTTTTACATGCGCCATTTTGGAATGGCAAGCACATACATACACCTGGAATTTATGGTCATCCATTGCAGCGCGACTTCAGCGTGGCTTGCAAACGTCGTCTATGGTAGAAATCAATGCAAGTTGCTCCAAAGTCACCCCCAAGTAGTACAGGAACCTTTTTCTAAGTCGGAGGGACTTGAGTCGCTTCGATTAGAACGGTTCCATTGCACTGCATGGGGCACGACTTAGACTTAGTTGCCTGACAAGTCGCCCTGGTGTGAACCGAGACTAAAGGTTCCACATATTATGTGTGGTGTATTTTTTTGAATTTTTTTGTTAAATAAGCTGTCAATAAAATGTCATTTGGTAGCAATTTTAAATACCCTTTCCTTCATAAATGCCAGTGTCGCTGCACCACTTTCTGTACATCGCAGAGATGAACCCCTTCTCAATTGGGCATTTCTAATGTTTCACTTTAAAGTTAAGTATTTTTAAGTATTTTAAAAGTCACTGCTCCTCGCTGAAACCTAATCTTTTTTTTTTGCATTAATACATGTTCCCCAAAGCAATGTCCCGCCTGTTTTTTTGCACTCACTTGTGTATTAGCCCAGAAAATGGGTATTTTTAACTTGACGACACCAGTCGTACACTCAGGCCAACGAGCATGCATGGCTGAAGGGGATGACGTAACGTCCAATAGCCCCTCCTATGAGTTTTGTCGTAATGACATCTTACGATGATCTGTTGCATGTGTATAAGGGAAACCTTTTAGCAGTGTACACTTTGTTGCACTGGTCACCTTTTTCAAAGATACTGTACACTATGAAAAGATTCAGCAATATTTAGACACTGAACTTAGATGTATAATAAATGATTTTACAAAAAGGAAAACTGCGCTGGAAGAAATAAATAAAATATAGCTGCAACTTAGGTGAGAAATACACATAAAATGATATAGAAAGATAATAAGCTGCGCTTTTAAAGTGACATATTATCCAAGTGAACAGAATAAAAAATAAGAAATTAATAAATAAATCCATACACAATGAGGGAGATGAATTTAGTTTAGAAAAAAAGAGCAAGAAAGATCGCCACACATTTTGTCACTAATCTACATCCTCCCGTGCCCCAGGACAACATCAGATTAGTGACGTAACGCGTAGGGAGTAGCGACGTGCTGAGGTCACCGCGTTGTTACGTTCCGCTTGTACGGGTGTTCGTTATTGCTATTTTTGTATACGCTCTGCAGGCGATACTCTTTTAATCATTAATCATCTGATTTTACCTATAGCGATTTTTCTTGCTCTTTGTTTCTGAGCTAAATTCATCTCTCTCATCATGTAGGGATTTACCAATTGTGCCATGAAGGAACTCTCTGATTGATTGCTGACTGCACCTATGGTTTGACCAGAAAACCGGAGGAAAAGGCCCTGGCTGGGTATTAGCCACAAGTATCTAAACTTGTGCAGCTGGTAAGTGGGCACTTTGCTTGGTGGTGGATTCACTTGATTCGTTCCTTGCAAGTCACAACATTATCACTTTACTGTTGGGATTTGGTTTCAGTTCCATTGGGGGAATGTATTACCTTCTGGAGGACTTTTTATGAGCTTACATTTTAGTATTTGGGAAATTGGGACATTCTTCAGAGTGACACTGTTTTGTTTATTTATTCATTTCCTATTTTTTATTCTGTTCACTTGGATAATATAATAAATTATTGCATTAGAATGTAATTTTATTTATATGGTGGATCACATTTTTTATATATTTTATTTTGATTTGTTATTTAATTTACTTTGATGATAGTACTGTTGTATGTAGATTGTCACTCCTTTAGGTATCAATAAGTACATTTAAAAAAAAGCAGCTGCACTTTGGATACATACCTGTGGCCCAGACACACATCATTTTTAATTCATTCTGCTTAATGCTCAGTCTAGGGCTTTTTCCCCGCAGAGTTCCCCTGTTTCGAACTGTACAGTTGAGTAGCCATCCAACTCTTTGCTTTTGCATTCAAATTCTGGGCTTGATAGTAGCTTCATCTGAGGCAGTACGAAATTCCACTCCAGAACATTGCGACTTAACATTCACTGCGAGGGACATGAATGTGCAATCCCTGGATTGACTAAAGCAACCTACAGAAAAGATCAGGCTTTTTCTGATCAAGTGGCTCAGCATCGCCGTAAACTTGCCAAATCATGTCGAACGTCTCTGTGGCAGATTTCCCCAATTTCACTCAGAATTTTACGTTTGCTCTTTGTTCTAACTTGCTCTCCGTGATGAAATAGCAGACGTGGTTACTCACATGGTCAGAATAGCACCAGTTGCACAGCTCCCGATGTACACAGGACAATGTCTTTTGGCACACTGACTTATGAAGGTCGGTGCTCCCTGTGCATGCAGCCTTGTGCTGCCATCTGTTGGTTTACAAAACTGGTCTCAAAACTTTTTGACACCACCTCGTATAGTCCTATCTGTACAACTCTTGACTTGAATTTGGTTCTTTCAGCTTTCCAAAAACTGACTTTAGAACCTTTTATTGCAAGCTACACTGTTGTTACGCAGACTTGTCAGCACTTTGTGGCTGTTGTTCATCCCTCAGTTGCACTGCTTTTGGATGTTCCAACTGTCTCTGATTTACTTCTCTACTGTATTTCTTAACCACTTAAGCCCCGGACCATTTTGGCTGGTTAAAGACCAGGTCCCTTTTTGCGATTCGGCTTTAACTGACAATTGCGCGGTCATGCGACGTGGCTCCCAAACAAAATTGATGTCCCTTTTTTCCCCAGATTTCTTTTGGTGGTATTTGATCACCTCTGCGTTTTTTATTTTTTGCGCTATAAACAAAAATAGAGCGACAATTTTGAAAAAAATTCAATATTTTTTACTTTTTGCTATAATAAATATCCCACAAAAATATATAAAAAAAACTTTTTTTTCCTCAGTTTAGGCCGATATGTATTCTTCTACATATTTTTGGTAAAAAAAATCGCAATCTGCGTTTTATTAATTGGTTTGCGCAAAAGTTATAGCGTTTACAAAATAGGGGATAGTTTTATGGCATTTTTATAAAAAAAATTTGTTTACTAGTAATGGCGACGATCAGTGATTTTTTTTTGTGACTGCGACATTATGGCGGACACATCGGACACTTTTGACACATTTTTGGGACCATTGTCATTTTCACAGTAATCAGTGCTATAAAAATGCACTGATTACTGTGAAAATGACACTGGCAGTGAAGGGGTTAACCACTAGGTGGCGCTAAATCGGTTAAATGTGCCCTGATGAGTGTTTCTAACTATGGGGGGGTTGGGCTCTGTGTGATATGACACCGATCTCCGCTCCGAGTACACAGAGCCGAGATCTGTGCCATTGTCACTAGGCAGAGCATCTCCCTGCTCTATGACTCCGCGAGACGATCGCGGGCATCCCCGCGGCGATCAAGTCCGTGGGGCCCTCGGTCTGACTCACTGGGAAGGCAGCAGGGTCGCGAGCACGCCACCACCGGCGCGCACGCGACCCCCACATCAGGCAGTTAAAGGAGACGTACAGGTACGTTGATGTCCCTGTACGTGCCATTCTGCCAATGTATATCTACTGGAGGCGGTAGGCAAGTGATTAATGAATGATAAAGAAAAAATTTGTTTTGTAAAATTACTGTAAAATCGATTTCTTTGAGCGGAGACTGAAAGCCAGGCCTTCTCGTCCACATGAGTGCCTGACCTCACAAATGCACTTCTGGAAGAATGGTCAAACATTCCCATAGACACACTCCTAAACCTTGTGGACAGCCTTCCCAGAAGAGTTGAAGCTGTTATAACTGCAAAGGTGGGCCAACTCAATATTGAACCCTATGGACTAAGACTGGGATGCTATTAAAGTTTAAATATGTGTAAAGGCAGGCGTCCCAATACTTTTGCTAATATAGTGTAGATTAGCAGATTTGCTGTAGATGCACTAACAAATTGAAACCAAACTCCAACTCACACTGCAGTTACACAAGCCTTTACAGCAACCATTTTTTTTTCTTTTGCGATAAGGGTTTTACATTAATAAATAAAAGCTGATCATTGCAAGCACCACTGTCAGTAGTAAATGGTTTGTCTAACTCATACATTTGTAGAACAGCTTATTCTTTTGAAAAACAACAGACGTAAGTACTGGCTAGATCAGCAAGAGAAATTAAAAGAAAGCCTAAAAAAACAAAACAAATGCAGCCATCCAGTAGTGTATTTAGGTTTTGTGCTGCCCTAGGCCTGACTAAACTCGTGCACCCCCTAATTTAAATATGACACACCCCTTTCTGTCAAGGCCACACCCCTTGCTGTTTAAATTTTCGAGTGGGGACACTAGTTCTATTTGCATAGATTTCCTCTCACTTCCTGTTTGGCTATGGGGCAGGAAGTGAAGGGAAATCCCTGCAATGGGACAGGGATGGTAAAAAATAAACTGACAGGGGCTATAATCCTCCCTTACTCTATTCAAAATGAAAAAAAAGTGTTGCCTATAGTTCTACTTTAACCCCTTGCTTACTGGGCACATAAACCCCCTTCCTGCCCAGGCAAAATTTCAGCTTTCTGCACTGCGTCGCTTTGAATGACAATTGCGCGGTCGTGCGACGTGGCTCGCAAACAAAATTGACGTCCTTTTTTCCCCACAAATAGAGATTTCTTTTGGTGGTATTTGATCACCTCTGCGGTTTTTATTTTTTGCGCTATAAACCAAATTTTTGGATTTTTGCTATAATAAATATCTATTTTTTTTTTTTAACAATTTTTTCCTCAGTTTAGGCTGATATGTATTCTTCTACATATTTTGGTTAAGTTATAGCGTGTACAAAATAGGAGATAGAATTCAGACTTTTTTTTTTTTACTAGTAATGGCGGCGATCTGCGACTTTTGTCAGGACTGTGATATTGCGGCAGACACATCGGACACTTTTGACACATTTTTGAGACCATTCACATTTATACAGCGATTAGTGCTATAAAACTGCACTGATTACTGTATAAATGTGACTGGCAGGGAAGGGGTTAACACTAGGGGGCGAGGGAGGGGTAAATATGTTCCCTAATGTGTGATTGCTACTGTGGGGGGAGGGGACTGACTGGGGAAGGAGACCGATCTGTGTCCATGTACAAGGGACACACATCGGTCTCCTCTCTCCCTGACAGGACATGGATCTCTGTGTTTACACACACAGATCCATGTCCTTGTCTGTGTACCGGCCAATCGCGGGTATCTGGCGAACATCGCGGCCGCCAGGCACGCGCATCGGCATCTCAGTGATGTGCTGGGCACGTGCGTGCGCCGCCGGCAGCGTTTGCGCGCCCCCCAGTGGCCGGAGGAGCAGAGGCCGTATAATGACGGCCTCCCGGCATTATAGAACCACTTTGCGGCCGTCATTAGTCGTATGACGGGCGCAAAGTGGTTAAGCACAAATTTCTGATAATTTTATGGAGAGGACTAAGAAGATATAACCATGCCAATGGTGCAGCAGAAAACATATAGCACAGTGAGCAAGGTTTGTGGTCCAGGATGATAGTACAGTCAAAATTAGAAGCAGCCCCCCCCCCCCCACAGTTGTGGAATGCCGGCCACCCACATACTGGAAGCAGTGCGGCCGCTTTATGGGGGCGTTAGACTAATTTGCCTCTCAGCCCAGTCCGCCCCATAAGACAGGCGCTACACTAACAGTGTAGCGCAAGTCGGCAGTAACTCTTTCCGTGCTGCCCCCCTGCAAAGTGCTGCCCTAGGCCTGGGCCTTGTTGGCCTAGGCCAGGATACAGCGTTGCAGCCATCACATCTAAGAATTGGTAAGCTGCAGTAAAATAAATGTTTTATTACCACTTTAGGCATATGATCTGTTCTTAATGTCTAAAGCTGCAGATAGATGCCAAAATTCGTTTTTTTTCCATCCTGGCTGCTTTCAGCTAGTCTATAATAATAATAAAAATAAAAATAAAGATCTCAGGTAGTGATTACTGAATTGGTTTGAAAACCAAAATCTGCAATAATATTTTTCTACATGCAAATGTTTCCAGCCAGCAGAGACTGAAATAATTCATTAATGAGGATTGCCTGGATTCCTAGATTGTGTGATTCTCTGCAGATCAGACAGATCTACATGGGAAAATGCTAATCAAAAAGTGCTATATCAGCGATTCTCCTGATTTGATCATCCCTGGTTTCGCGTACTTAAATATGCGCATCGTCTGCACGCTTACTTGAAGCAGCGCACTCTGTAAATGAAGGCTCTGCAAACAGAAAATCTTTATGAAAGAGATTTGCTGAGCTGTATTGAGCTGCACATTACTAATGAAACTCTTGTGAAATGAAATTAACTGTAATTTAATACAGCAATAACAATCTGACTCTAGCGGTTTCACTACAGTCACTATTCATTTCAGATGGATTTCCTTTTTATCTTTGTCTCTGATTGCTATCTACTATTTGATTGTTGTCTTCTGGTAGGACCTGTTTTCTTTTTGTCACAGCAGCTCCCTTTACCTGACAATAGGATGAGATCTCGAGAAAGATTTTCTGGGAATTCAGGTCATCAAAATAAAAAAAGGTATATTTTGGCACTAAGAAATCGCTAGTTTGTAACAAACAGGTAAAGTGGTGAATGAAACCATGAAAAATGTAATTCCACTAATCTAATATGGAGAGAAAATCCTTTCATGCCTCGTACACATGACCGGTTTTCCCGGCAGGAAAACTGCCATGAGAGCTTTTTGCCAGGAAAACCGGCCGTGTGTATGCTCCATCGCAGTTTTCTCGTCAGGAAAACTGTCGCGAATCGCGGCGGGAAAAAAGAGAGCTGGTTCTCTATTTTCCCACCAGGATTCCCGGTGGATTTTTTACTGTCGTGAAAACCGGTCGTGTGTATGCTTTTCCGAGGGCAAAAAAAAAACGCGCATGCTCAGAATCAAGTATGAGACAGGAGCGCTCATTCAGGTAAAACTAGCGTACATAATGGAGATAGCACGTTCGTCAGCATTCTGAACAGCAGAAAACGATCTGAAAGCATGAAGACTGAAAGCGCGAATCGTCTGTCACCAAACTTTTACTAACACGCGATAACACGAGATCAGCAAAAGCAGCCCAAAGGGTGGCGCCGTTGGATTTGAACTTCCCCTTTATAGTGCTGTCGTACGTGTTGTAGGTCACCGCGCTTTGGACCTGCGGGATTTTGTCTGACAGTCTGTACGCAAGACAAGCTTGCCAGGAATCCCGTCGGGAAAACCAACGGTTTTCTATCTGACGGGAAAACCGGCCTTGTGTACAGGGCTTCAGGGTCCTTTCACATCACACTTGTGCTGATCAATGCATGACAGTCACAGGGCATATATATATGTTGTATCTGTAATATTAACGTTTATCCAATATTAATTTAAAACGTTGCTAACTCTACATTTTTAAAGATACTCCTAATACTCATATGATATTTTCTGTGCTACATTTAAGGCCCAGACAAAGCGGGAGTTCCTGCGAAACGCGTAGGCCACACTTCTGATATCCTATACCAGGACCTGCACACCCTGGACTCAAGAAACCGTAAACTGTATTTTCTTTTGGACTGTAATAGATTTTAAAGTTTCCATCCATGGATGGCAAATAACGTTTTTCTATACTTTTAAAATTGTGTTATACATCATTGTTCATACTGCACTAGGGCACACTTAAAGTCCCACCTTACCTTACCTCAAATTTACATTGTATACTTTTAGAGACGGTGCCTCTGTGGAAGTATAATGACTTCACGTCTACCCCCACCCCTACATAGTCACATGGCATAGACATGACTGAGGGATGTGTTGATTACTGAGGATCTCACGTCCTATAAAATTAAACAACCAATACCCCATTCCTTCACCCCCGAGATTGACCAGACGACACATATTCATTTTGAAGTGGAATGGCCATCGCAGCCTTTTTATTACAACAAATAAAATACAAATCACAACATAAACAATCGTAATGCATATAATACATTTTTTACAAACCTCAGCTTAACCTACCCGATCTAAGGTCTTTTAAGGGCAATTTTCTCTCGACCAACCGGTTGCATCTGTCACCACCTCACCCCAGTCATGTTGGCCCTCCTACCAGTTTCACTTTGCTACAGGCCATATACTTGACTGATGGATGCCCAGATTGCTGAGGCTCCGGCTACCTATTAAATGAAACAATTGACCTCCTTCCCCTCCCAAATTGACCAGACGACACAGTATTTTTGGATTAATTGTTAGCCTCTTTAGTAAAATACATATAATTTGGTTAATAGTGGTACCATCATCCTAGAATTAATTGAATAGAGATAGGGCAGAACCCAAAAGAACCCAATATGGAGAAAACGGGCAGTAGGACTATTGCGGTACAAGATGAGTAGATAGACTCAGAGAGAACAGATATATTAGAATTTGGATACATTTATTAACATAGTATCAAGATAAAAACATCAAACAACAAAAACAATACAAATATCGTGACAACCATACGTGTGACCAAAAAATACAATCCCCTTGGGGAGATCCCGGTGGATGTAGGGGTCACGATAAAGTGGTCTCTACTAGTTTTGCGACATACGTCGCTTCGTCAGGAGAAGTTCTGAAATTAATTAATATACAAACAGACTATAAACAGGTTTAACAGGTATAAAAGTTCATGCAGGTCAACCTACCAACAAGAACAAATATATACATTAATAAACATTGATTAATAAACATCTCTGAGTCTATCTACTCACCTTGTACCGCAATAGTCCTACTGCCCGTTTTTTTAAATTTTGGGTTCTTTTGGGTTCTGGGGACCCTTAAGCCATATCTCTTTTCACAGTATTTTTGGAGTCGAATGGCCATAGCAGCCTTTTTATTATTTCAAACAATTGAAATACAAAAAACGTCATAAACAATCGTAATGCATATAAATACATTCAATACATAACCCGTTAACAAAAAACCTCAGCTTAATCCTACCCGGCCTAAAGATCTTTGAAGACCTATTTACTTTTGACAAACCGGTTGCATCTGTCACCTGTGACAGCAGGAAGGTAAAGTCACCTGGTTGCATCCAGGGGGGTAGATATATTTCTCCCAGATTCAGGCTTTATGCCGACTTATACAACTAGGGAGTTGATGAAGCCCAGCTGAGGCTAGTGGGCTCATGAATGACTCATACCTCTAGGGAGAGTGCTGGGCGTCGTGAGGCAGGGAGTTGATGAGACCAGCTGAAGCTTGTCAGCTCATTTAGGCCTCTATAAGAACTCCCAGATTCATTAGGTGTTAGCTCATGCCTGGAACCAGACCTGTGTGGACTGTCTAGGGAGAGTGAACCCCTGTGCGGTGAGGCAAAGCCTGTGTGGCTATTTGTTTGGACTTTTACTAAACCAGGGACTTAGGGACTAGGACAGCACCAGGCTGATCCCAGTTGTTAGTTTAGGAAACCTGCATGTTTAGTCAGAGGTCAAACTGACCAGGATTTATTTTGTTTATGTTTCTTTTTGGCTTTGCTGTGTTTTTGTCACTGTACATAGAGAAATAAACCGCACCTTTTGATTTTGAAAACCACAACCTCCGTCTGCTGGCCCTGTTTTTGTGTGGGGAGCCCAACCAGGGGGTCACACACACCCGCTACCGAGTTAACCCCCTCACAGTTGGTGGAGAACCAGTGGCAGTTTTTTTTAAGCCAGCATGGAGGAGATACTGAAACAGCTGGCTCTAGCAAATGCCAATCAACAGCAGACAAATGCAGGTTTGCAAAGGAGCCTTGCAGCCCAGCAGCAAGCTCATCAACAAGCCCAGCAGCAATCTGAGGCCCGCTTCATAGACCTGTTACAGAAGCAAGAGCAGAGACTACAACAAATGGAAGCAGTAATGCAGCAACGTCCGCAGACCAGTGAGGAAAGCCGTCCCACTAATACCGCGTCCTTTGGGGTGAGTCGTTTATTGACAAAAATGACTGGAGAGGATGATCCAGAGGTATTTTTGACCACATTTGAAAGGACTGCTGAAAGAGAAAAGTGGCCTGAGGAGCAGTGGGCTGGACTGGTGGCTCCTCTGTTAACTGGTGAATCGCAGAAGGCTTACTATGACCTAGAGCCTGACCAAGCAAAAGACTATGTGATGCTAAAAGCTGAAATATTGGCAAGGCTGGGTGTCACCCTGGCTGTCCGGGCTCAGCGTGTGCATAACTGGACTTTCCAGCTTGGAAAACCCCCCAGGTCTCAAATGTATGATCTCATTCACCTGAGCAGGAAGTGGCTACAGCCAGAGACTTTGTCCGCACCAGAGATTGTGGAACGTGTTGTAATGGATCGGTTTTTGAGAGCTCTTCCTACTGCCATCCAAAAGTGGGTAAGCCATGGAGACCCAGAGACGGCCGGTGGTCTTGTGGATCGTGTAGAGAAATACTTGGCTACAGAGAACCTGACGGCCTCTTCCAGAGACTCTCGGACTTTCCACCCTAAGACCAGACCATCCCCAGGGGCGGATAAGAGGATTCCAAGGGGTGAGGGTGGAGAGAGTGAGAGGGTGGGAGCTCTACCCAAAGTTTGGCGAGAACAGCCTGGGAAGTCAGGGGCTCAAGAGGCAGCCAAATGGATTGTTTGCTACCGCTGCCGGCAAGCGGGACATATTGCAGCAAATTGCCCGGTTGTGGAGGAACCCATGCAATGTGACTTTCTGATGGACAGACGTCAGTCGCTGTGTGCGACAGTCGCATGCACTGCCATTCGGGGAACTGAGAAACATTTATGCAAAATGTGTATTAATGGTAGAAATGTTGTGGTATTACTGGATTCAGGTAGCCTTGTGACCCTGATAAAGGCTGAATTAGTTAAAACAGAGGTCTCTGGGAATAGCAAGGTAGCTGTTATTTGTGTGCATGGGGACACCCGAGAGTATCCAGTGACTACAGTGTGTTTCGAGACCCCCAAAGGTACCCTCTCTCATCCAGTGGGGTTAGTATCTCAATTACCGCATGATGCCATTGTGGGAAGGGATTTTCCGAAGTTCTGGGAACTGTGGGATGATCCTGAGCCCCCCACTGGTGCCCCTATGTACCAGGAATGTGATAGCCAGAACTCCTCTGAGAGTGGTGAGGACTCTCCAGAATTTCCCTTGTCAGTATTGGCAGGGGAGACTCAAGAAACTGGAGAGGAGCCCACCTCCTCAGACGAAAACCTACCGTCTGTGGAGTTTTCTGATCTGGAGGTTCACAGGGAAAATTTTGCCACAGAACAGTTAAAAGACCCCGCCCTAATAAAGGCACGGGAAAACGTAGTGGAAATAGATGGCGAGTTAGTGAACCCAGATAATACCTGCACTTACCCATACTTCAGCGTAGAGAAGGACCTACTGTATCGGGTGGCAAAAAGGGCAGAAGAAACCGTTGAGCAGCTTGTGGTGCCCAAACCTTACAGGAAGTTGGTGTTGGAGTTGGCCCATGGGCACATTCTTGGAGGTCATCTGGGGACAGAGAAAACCCGAGAGAGGGTATTACAGAGATTCTATTGGCCTGGGGTGATGAAGGACATAGAAAATTATTGTTCCTCCTGCCCTGTGTGTCAGAGGTCGGCCCCGATGCCACATTTCCGTAGCCCGCTGGTCCCTCTACCCATCATTGAGGTCCCGTTTGAGAGAATCGCAATGGATTTGGTAGGTCCTATAATCAAGTCCGCTAGGGGGCACCAGTACATATTGGTTATAATGGACTATGCCACCCGTTATCCAGAAGCGATCCCTCTCAGAAATACCTCGGCCAAAACCATAGCCAAAGAGCTATCTCTTGTTTTTAGCCGGGTGGGTATTTGTAAAGAACTGCTTACGGACCAAGGTACACCCTTTATGTCCCGGGTTATGAAAGAGCTGTGTAAATTGCTCAAAGTGACGCAATTGCGTACATCTGTGTATCACCCCCAAACCGATGGGCTGGTTGAAAGATTCAACAAAACCCTAAAACAAATGTTGAAGAAAGTGGTGGATAGAGATGGAAAGGATTGGGACTGTCTACTTCCTTATTTGATGTTTTCTATTAGGGAGGTGCCCCAATCCTCTACGGGATTCTCCCCCTTTGAGTTACTGTATGGGAGACACCCAGGAGGGCTGTTGGATATTGCCAAGGAAACTTGGGAAAGTGAGAGTTCTCCCCACAGGAGTGTGATTGAGCATGTCGCCCTGATGCAAGATCGAATTGCACAGGTAATGCCCATCGTGAAGGAACATTTGGCCCAAGCGCAGTTGGCACAGCAGAGAGTGTACAACCGTGGAGCAAAGACCCGTACCTTTTCCCCGGGGGATAGGATATTGGTACTTGTCCCTACGGTTGAAAGTAAATTCCTTGCCAAATGGCAAGGCCCCTACGAGATAATGGAAAAAGTGAGCGAAGTGAATTTGTCATGGATATGCATTAATGTCTGTCTGCCATCTTACCTTCCTCCTCATGTGTTCATCTAGAGACCAGACCTCCTTCACCTGGCTTCCTTTATAATCTCCTCCCAGCCTGACTCCACCCCAGGCCCTATCACTGAACACTATATTAACCTGTGCACTGCAAGCCTGCTTGGCTGATCAACGTGTTTGTTAGGCATTGTGTGTTTGGGTTCCTGCCTGCCGTGTGCTACGTCTGTCTCTCTGTTACGTTATTGGCTTGTCCCCGACCATCCCTGTCTGCTCATGACCCTTGACCTTCGGCTCGTTCTTCGTTATCCTTGTCTGCTTGTGGCCCCTGACCTTCGGCTTGTTATTCGGTTCTCTCTATCGTGTGCTGCTGCTTCCCCTTATCCTACGGGGCGTGAGCTAGGAAACTCCAGGGGCCGCGACCTGGTCCCAGCCTGCAGCGTAACATCCTCACCACTAGAGGCCCTGGAGAAGACCAGCTGGGTCTTAGACTCCGCGCCCTGGGGAATCTTGGCTCTCGCTTCCGTTGGGATCCCGGTTGTGCTCCTCTGGTCCCGCTTTCCACAACCACCCAGTTTCCTATCCACAGAAGCCAGCCATAGGGTTCACTACCTCGCGGTGCACTCCTGTCCCCCTACGGTGTGCATCTGTCACCTGGCCACAGGTGACCCTGACAGTTTGATCAGCCATGAACCCGGCTGACATCCCGCTTCCCGCGGATGATCCATTGCAGGGCATAGTTCGCAGACTTGAGACCCAGGAATCAAATCAGACCCAGGTGATGCGATTCCTCCAGGATCTGGCTTCTCGATTCGAGCAGCTTCAGGTCTCCTTGGGAACCCCGAATCCGCAACCCCAAGTACAACCAGCGGCTGTACCTATCGCACCAGTCGCAGCCTCACACTCACTAAGATTGCCAGCTCCGTTCCGTTTCTCTGGGGACTCCAAGGCCTGCAGGGGGTTTCTCAGCCAATGCACTATTCATTTTGAGCTTCAGCCTTAAAGCTTCCTATCTGACCGGGCTAAGGTAGCCTATATCATTTCCCTCCTCTCCGGTGAAGCTTTGGCCTGGGCTGCCCCCCTGTGGGAGAGGAACGATCCGGTGGTTTCCAGTCTGTCCGATTTCTTGAAGCTCTTCCGTAATATCTTCGAAGAGCCGGCTCGGGCTTCTTCAGCGGCTAGTGCTGTCTTACGTCTTCGCCAAGAATCTAGTTCAGTGGGGCAATATGCTCTTCAGTTCCGTATCCACACAGCTGAATTGAGCTGGAATAATGAGGCCCCGGTCGCTACCTTTTTACATGGCCTCTCTGACCGAGTGAAAGACGAATTAGCGGGAAGAGCCATTCCCGTCGGTCTGGACGATGTAATTTCATTATGCAACCAGATCGACATTCGTTTTCAAGAGAGGTCCTTAGAAAAAAGACGCCAGCACTCTCTGGGTCCTAGCCAGTCTGAGCTCCCCTCCCTTCATTCCGTGGAGCATCCTCTACCTGCTGAAGAACCTATGCAGCTGGGCCGGACCAGACTAACCCCCGAAGAACGTGCTAGGCGCAGAACTCTGGGCTTGTGCCTCTATTGTGGGGGCAAGGGTCATTTTCGTGACTCCTGCTCGCTTCGTCCGGGAAACGCTCGGGTCTAATACATTTGGAAGGTGGAGTATTGGACCCAGAAACATCACCTTCTCGCCTGCTCTTGCCGGTGTCCCTTCATGTAGGCACTTCTCCTCAGTCAACCCTTGCATACCTGGATTCCGGGGCTGCCGGCAATTTCATGGATTGGAGAACTGCTTCTTCTATGAAGCTTACCCTTTCACCTCTCACTACCCCATTGGTAGTCTCGGCAATTGATGGCACTGTTCTCCCAGGGGGCCCTATTCGCTTCCAGACGCTACCCATTAGGATGTCGGTAGGGATTCTCCACCAGGAGTGGATATCCTTTCTTATTCTACCCAAGGCCTCTACCCCAGTTGTATTGGGCCTCCCTTGGCTACAGCTCCACTCTCCACATGTGGACTGGGTCTCTGGGCAGATCCTGGCCTGGGGTTCCTCATGTTTCTCGTCGTGTCTTCTCAAGGTGACCCCCAAGGAGAGTCTTCCGGTTGCTGCCACTTCTGTTTCTTCTGATCTTCCCGCCGCATACAGCGATTACCGGGATGTGTTCTGTAAAAAATCAGCTGAGGTGCTTCCTCCCCACAGGTCTTTTGACTGTGCTATTGATCTTGTCCCCGGAGCAACTCTACCCAGGGGTCGTACCTACCCTCTGTCCATCCCAGAGACCCAGGCCATGTCGGAGTATGTAGCAGAGAATCTGGAGAGAGGGTTCATCCGGAAATCCTCATCGCCTGCAGGGGCAGGGTTCTTTTTTGTTGCCAAAAAGGATGGTACCTTAAGACCCTGCATCGATTATCGGGGTTTAAATGCGGTTACTATTAAAAATCGATACCCCTTACCCTTAATATCTGAGCTATTCGATAGGTTGAAGGGTGCCTCCATTTTCACCAAGTTGGATCTCAGAGGCGCGTACAATCTCATTCGAATACGGGAGGGTGACGAATGGAAGACTGCATTTAACACTAGAGACGGGCATTACGAATATCTGGTGATGCCTTTTGGTCTGTGTAATGCTCCAGCCGTGTTTCAAAACTTTGTCAATGAAATCTTCAGAGATCTGCTGTACCAGTTTGTTGTCATCTATCTGGATGACATTCTGATCTTTTCTGAAAATCTGCTCGTCCACAGAAACCATGTCCGCACTGTACTTCAACGTCTTAGAGAGAACAATCTCTATGCCAAGCTGGAGAAATGTTCCTTTGAATGTTCTGAGGTCCTGTTTTTGGGGTGCTTTGTCTCATGTTCGGGGCTTCGTATGGACCCTGGGAAGGTCTTGGCTATCACCAACTGGCCTCTTCCTGCTAGCCTCAAGGCCACACAGCGCTTTCTTGGCTTCACTAATTATTATAGGCAGTTCATAAGGAATTACTCTTCCATTGCCGCGCCTATTATCGCTTTGACCAAGAAGGGTGTGAATGCCAGAGACTGGCCTCCCGAAGCTGTCTCTGCATTTCACAACCTGAAACAGGCCTTTGTTTCTGGCCCCCTCTTGAGGAGACCAAATCCTGGGAATGCATTTTTTATTGAAGTGGACGCTTCCTCAATGGGGGTGGGAGCTGTGCTTCTTCAAATCTTTGAGAAGAGACGCCAACCATGTGCGTTCTTCTCCAAAAAATTTTCTCAGGCAGAGAGGAATTATGCCATCGGTGATCGGGAACTTCTCGCAATTAAATTGGCGTTAGAGGAGTGGCGTCATCTCTTGGAGGGTTCCCCTCACTCCATAACGATCTTTACCGATCACAAGAATTTACAGTATCTACAGAATGCTAAACGTCTGAATCCTAGACAGGCCAGGTGGAGTCTCTTCTTTGCCCGTTTTAATTTCACGATTACCTACAAACCTGGTTCCTGCAACGGTCGGGCTGATGCGCTCTCTAGGTCATTTGACACTTTGGACGAGGAGTCCGCCCCTGAACCTGAGCCGATCATTCCCACCTCATGCATTGTTGCCCACTCTACCACCCTGAAGTCTAAAATTCCGCCTGGTAAGACCTTTGTCCCCACTGAGCTAAGAGCTAAGATCCTTCGTTGGGGACATGATTCCAAGGTGGCAGGGCATTCTGGATTCCTCCGATCCTTCCTACTCATCAGTCGTCACTACTGGTGGCCTAATCTCCGCTCAGACGTCAAAGACTACGTTAAAGCTTGTCATGTCTGTGCTCAGTCCAAATCCTCCACACAAGCTCCTGCTGGTCTCCTCATGCCCTTGCCTATTCCTAAGGAACCCTGGGCCCATATTGCCATGGATTTTATCACCGATCTCCCACTGTCTGAGAATAATACAGTCATTTGGGTGGTAATCGATCGATTCTCCAAGATGGCTCATTTTGTTCCTCTTCCTGGTCTTCCTTCTGCCCCTGCCTTGGTTCCCATTTTCATTCGAGAAATTCTCCGCCTACATGGGGTCCCTTCTCATATTGTTTCCGACAGGGGAGTCCAATTCACATCTCGTTTTTGGAGAGCCTTTTGCAAATCCCTCAATATTGTCTTGGATTTTTCTTCTTCTTACCATCCCCAATCCAATGGACAGACTGAGAGGGTTAATCAGGAGTTAGAGGTCTTTCTTCGCACCTTTGTGTCTTCTCACCATGACGATTGGTCCTCTCTACTCCCGTGGGCAGAATTCTCCCATAACAATCATGTGAATACCAGTTCGCAGAAGACACCCTTTTTCACAGTTTATGGAAAACACCCTCAACTTCCTCTTCCTATGATCTGTTCTCCAGACATTCCAGCTTTGGCTTCGGTTCAGGAGTCTCTCAATTCCGTTTGGGGTCACGTTCATGATTCCCTCCGGGCAGCTGCTGAAAAATTCAAAGGCTTTGCCGACCGCCGCAGGCGTAAACCGCCTTCTCTTCAGCCAGGGGACAAAGTCTGGCTCTCTACCAGGAACATCAAGCTCCGAGTTCCTTCTCTGAAGTTTGCTCCACGATTCATCGGTCCATACACGGTAACTGCTAAACTGAATCCGGTTTGTTTCAAACTCCAGATTCCTAAGAGCCTTAAAATCACTAACTCCTTTCATGTTGCTCTTCTAAAGCCTTTAGTCCTCAATAAATTCTCTCGTCCTCTTCCTACCGTGGCGCCTGTCTCTGAGGATAATCAGGAGTACGAGATCAGTCAAATTCTGGACTCCCGACTCTGTAAAGGCGTTCTTCAGTACCTCGTTCATTGGAAAGGGTTTGGTCCTGAGGAGAGGTCTTGGATCACTGCATCTGAGGTCTTTGCACCTCGTCTGTTAAAGGAGTTTCATCTGAAGTTTCCCTCTAAACCTGGGCCCAGGCGGGGAAGGGGGAGGCCTCGTAAGAGGGAGGGTACTGTCATGGATATGCATTAATGTCTGTCTGCCATCTTACCTTCCTCCTCATGTGTTCATCTAGAGACCAGACCTCCTTCACCTGGCTTCCTTTATAATCTCCTCCCAGCCTGACTCCACCCCAGGCCCTATCACTGAACACTATATTAACCTGTGCACTGCAAGCCTGCTTGGCTGATCAACGTGTTTGTTAGGCATTGTGTGTTTGGGTTCCTGCCTGCCGTGTGCTACGTCTGTCTCTCTGTTACGTTATTGGCTTGTCCCCGACCATCCCTGTCTGCTCGTGACCCTTGACCTTCGGCTCGTTCTTCGTTATCCTTGTCTGCTTGTGGCCCCTGACCTTCGGCTTGTTATTCGGTTCTCTCTATCGTGTGCTGCTGCTTCCCCTTATCCTACGGGGCGTGAGCTAGGAAACTCCAGGGGCCGCGACCTGGTCCCAGCCTGCAGCGTAACATCCTCACCACTAGAGGCCCTGGAGAAGACCAGCTGGGTCTTAGACTCCGCGCCCTGGGGAATCTTGGCTCTCGCTTCCGTTGGGATCCCGGTTGTGCTCCTCTGGTCCCGCTTTCCACAACCACCCAGTTTCCTATCCACAGAAGCCAGCCATAGGGTTCACTACCTCGCGGTGCACTCCTGTCCCCCTACGGTGTGCATCTGTCACCTGGCCACAGGTGACCCTGACAGAATTACAAGGTCAGACAACCAGGAAGGCGAAAGCCCGAACAGATATATCACGTTAATCTGTTGAAAGCCTGGAGGGATAGAGAGTCCCTAGTCGCAGAAACTTGGTCACCAGCTCAAACTGG
The DNA here is from genome assembly GCA_029206835.1 of Rana muscosa. Lineage (NCBI taxonomy): Eukaryota > Metazoa > Chordata > Amphibia > Anura > Ranidae > Rana > Rana muscosa. Next base: position 122,228,559 of record CM055126.1, on the reverse strand, counting down.
TTGCGTGATTCCGGAGGTTGGAATAGCAGCCACCTTGTCACAACCCCAACAACAGGAGGTTAAGGAGTTTGTGCTTCGCAACAAGGAGGTGTTCTCTGAGCTGCCGGGACAAACATCTGGGGTAGAGCATGATATTATTACCCCGCCCGGTGAAAGGGTGAAGTTAAAACCCTATCGGATCCCAGAGGCCCGACGGGAGGCAATACGGGAGGAAGTACAGAAAATGCTGAACTTAGGGGTGATAGAGGAGTCCCAAAGTGATTGGTCTAGTCCCATTGTGTTGGTGCCTAAACCGGATGGGAGCTGGCGATTCTGTAACGATTTTCGTCAGTTGAACAAAGTTACAAAATTTGACACCTACCCCATGCCACGTATAGATGAGTTGATCGACCGGCTGGGAACAGCCCGATACATGACGACTCTTGACCTCACAAAAGGGTATTGGCAAATTCCCCTGGCCAAGTCGGCCAAAGAGAAAACCGCATTTGTAACCCCAGACGGGGCGTTCCAATATAAGAGAATGCCGTTCGGGTTACAGAATGCGCCGGCCACATTCCAGCGGAAAATGGACCAGATACTGAGGCCCCATCGGAAGTATGCTGCGGCTTACCTGGATGACGTAATTGTCCATAGCACAGATTGGGCCTCACATCTGCCAAAAGTGCAAGCAGTCCTAGACTCTATCCGGGAAGCGGGGTTTACGGCTAACCCCAAGAAGTGTACCATTGGGCAGGAGGAGGCCAAATATCTTGGGTACACCATTGGCAGGGGAGTAATAAAACCCCAACTCAACAAAGTCGAGGCCATCCAGAGTTGGCCACGTCCCAACAGCAAGAAGCAGGTACGAGCCTTTCTGGGAATCGCGGGTTATTATCGGCGCTTCATTCCCCACTTTGCTTCTAAGGCTGTGCCCCTAACCAACCTGACGAAAGGGAAAGGGTCGGTCATGATTAAATGGACCCCCGAGGCGGAGGCAGCATTCCAATTCTTGAAACAAGCCTTATGTAGCCAGCCAGTGTTGTACTCACCCGACTTCTCTAAAGACTTTGTCGTACAAAGTGATGCGTCAGATGTGGGGTTAGGAGCAGTATTGTCCCAGGTCTGGAACGGGGAAGAGCACCCAGTCATTTACCTCAGCAGGAAGTTGAAGTCCCATGAGGTAAATTACGCCACGGTTGAAAAGGAGTGTTTAGCGGTGAAGTGGGCTCTAGATTCCCTTCGGTACTATCTGCTAGGTAGGCACTTTGAAATGGTTACGGATCACGCTCCGTTAAAGTGGATGGCTCAAAACAAGGAGACAAATAGAAGAGTGAATAGGTGGTTCCTGGCCCTACAGGAATTCAACTTCACAGTAAAGCATCGCCCTGGCGTTCAAATGGGGAATGTGGATGCTTTGTCTCGAGTACATGAATGCCTGATTGCTGGTGTTCCAACCCCAAGGTTAAAACAAGAGGGGGGGTATGTGACAGCAGGAAGGTAAAGTCACCTGGTTGCATCCAGGGGGGTAGATATATTTCTCCCAGATTCAGGCTTTATGCCGACTTATACAACTAGGGAGTTGATGAAGCCCAGCTGAGGCTAGTGGGCTCATGAATGACTCATACCTCTAGGGAGAGTGCTGGGCGTCGTGAGGCAGGGAGTTGATGAGACCAGCTGAAGCTTGTCAGCTCATTTAGGCCTCTATAAGAACTCCCAGATTCATTAGGTGTTAGCTCATGCCTGGAACCAGACCTGTGTGGACTGTCTAGGGAGAGTGAACCCCTGTGCGGTGAGGCAAAGCCTGTGTGGCTATTTGTTTGGACTTTTACTAAACCAGGGACTTAGGGACTAGGACAGCACCAGGCTGATCCCAGTTGTTAGTTTAGGAAACCTGCATGTTTAGTCAGAGGTCAAACTGACCAGGATTTATTTTGTTTATGTTTCTTTTTGGCTTTGCTGTGTTTTTGTCACTGTACATAGAGAAATAAACCGCACCTTTTGATTTTGAAAACCACAACCTCCGTCTGCTGGCCCTGTTTTTGTGTGGGGAGCCCAACCAGGGGGTCACACACACCCGCTACCGAGTTAACCCCCTCACACACCCCATAAAGGCCCCCAGCCACATATTACACCAGCTCAGGGACAATTACCAGTTACTTCCTACCGGATACAACCAACTTAAAACTATTGTTAGACTTGTATTATTAGGAAGGGAAGAGACACCCATACCTCCAGATGGGCCCAACCTCCCTAATTCTCCATTATTTTATCCAGCACCGCCTTCAAAGACCCAATAGACATCTAGCTGCTGCTACTACTAGTAATAAAGGAACCCCTGACGCAAACGGTCATGGAAAAAAACATACCCCACTAAGAATTGCCCCACCAGGGAGAAAACCATCCCACCTAGTACTATCAGAAAAGCTTGGAAGGTGGCCCCCCAAAAAACAACAAACAGAGGGAGGATGGGAGAAACCTTCCTGATTCTGTGAGAAGCTCCAACTGAGCTCTGACAAGAAACCTCTGCCCATCCACATCCACAAGACATCCCCAAACCCTCGGAACCCACCAATCCGGATAAGTGGCTTAATACCTCCCCCTATCACACCAAATTCTCTCCGCCTCACTGCCCACACCAGTCATGCTGGCCCACCTCCAAATTGCACTTTTTGCTCCAGGCCATTGAATTTCTAAAAGCAACAGATTTCAATATGAGCAGTTCATGACAGCAGGGCCATCTTGATAGCATCATTGGCCTCTGAGCAAAGTAATGCACTGGGGCCTCTACTAGCCTGTCCCAATTTACATACACTGAGGGCTTGATTTAGTAAAGGCAAAAAGAATGTGCACTTTGCAAAGTACAAATGCACTTTTCACGTGCAGTTGCTCCAGAGCTTAGTAAATGAGCAGAAGCTCTGCTGACTTCCACCATCCAATCATGTACAAGCAAAATGCTGTTTTTTTTATTTTCCTTGCATGTGATTGGGTATTCTTTGTAAAGTGAAGCCTTACCTCATTTACTAAGCTCTGAAGCAACTGCACTTGCAGAGGGCAACTGCACTTTTCAAAGTGCAAAGTCTATTTGCCTTAAGTAAATCAACCCCTATATTACTACAAGCACATTAACTTTAATGGCATCCCAGTCTTAGTCCATAGGATTCAATATTGAGTTGGCCCATCCTTTGCAGCTAAAACAGCTTCAACTCCTCTGGAAAGGCTGTCCACAAGGTTTAGAAGTGTGTCTATGGGAATGTTTGACCATGTTGGAAGAGAAGGCCTGGCTCGCAGTCTCCACTCTAATTCATCCCAAAGGTGTTTTATCGGGTTGAGGTCAGGACTCTGTGCAGGCCAGTCAAGTTCCTCCACCCTAAACTTGCTCATCTATGCCTTTAAAACACCTTTGGTATGAATTAGAGCAGAGACTGCGAGCCAGGCCTTCTCGTTCTATATCAGTGCCTGACCTCACAAATGTGCTTCTGGAAGAATGGTCAAGCATTCCCATAGACACACTCAAAAAACCTTGTGGACAGCCTTTCCAGATAAGTTAAAGCTGTTATAGTTGCAAAGGATGGTCAAGCTCAAAATGTAACCCTATGGACTAAGACTGGGATGCTATTCAAGTTCAAGTGTGTGTAATGGCAGGTGTCCCAATACTATTGGTAATACAGTGTACCTACTCTCAAGAATTAAAGTATGTATAGTTGATAGATTTAAAAAAAAATCCAATAAGTGTTAATTGGCTTGTGTGACAGTTATGATGCTCTACTGGTAATGGCGGTGATCAGCGACTTCTAGTGAGACTGTTATAGTGTGGCAGGCAATCTGGCGCTAGCAGACCCTCGCAGGAAGGTACACTAACCAACTCACACTGACATTACTAGTGACACTAATACAGTGATCAGATATAATACTGTACACTGTCACTGTACTAATGACACTGGCTGGGAAGGGGTTAAAGATAAGTAGTTAACTGTGTAATGTGTGCTGCTTTTACCTACAGATCTGGCTGTTTTTTGACCCTGCTTTGCAGGGAGTAGAAAGAGTCAAATCGCTTTTCTGTGTACACAGAACTCTGTGCTATGGACACAGCTCATGAACTCGTTTCTGCCAAAGTCATTGGCTGAAACCTGTTGACTAGCTCGTGCTGTGTCCAATCACAGCACGGGTTGGCAGGGGGCATGCTTGGAAGACAGGTGGCGACGTATGGGTAGGTTGTCTGGCCTATTTGTGCTGCCCACCCTCAATAAAACTACTGCGGGTGGGTGGCAAGTGGTTAGGGTATATTTGATTAAAAAAACGGGAGGTTGCAATTGTGCATGTGAAAGTGATAATAAATTATCAAAAAAGCAGCTGGCAATCACACAACAAAACAAATTGTGTAAGATGCATATAAAACAACAATTGCTGCGCTATGTAAGTAGTGATGAATGCGTACAAAATATAAGTGACAGTGATCAGTCTATAAAGGTATCCATTTAGGAATAAATGTGATGAAATCATTGCAAACGTGTCAAAAGATAATGGACGACCATACACCCAAGTGCACCTTCCACCGTGACGGTACAAGATGTGCCCTTACTGGATATCTCCACATTATAGGAGCCTAGTCTGACATGGATTCACACATCATGAAGGATCCATTCACTGGGTATGAAGGAGGATAAGGTTACGGCCGACAGTGCTGGTTTTTCACTCTCTCTCATGAAAGTTATATAAAAAAGGGAGAGTCGCCACATAGTGTAAAACCTTGGTGGTTTTATTGAAAAAATGCTATTAAAAGTTTCCATAGGTCCGATGCTGTGTATCCGATGAATAAAAGTTCCTACATAAAAGTCTGCATATTAGGATGAGAGTAGCGTGGTGTAGTTGGACATAGACTCCGCCCTACTAGTTTTGTCATACATGATGTCATCGGGGGCCACATGCTGCAACTTCCCCAAAACTCTGTGCAATGCACGTAATTGTGGTGGGGGTGATGTAGCATTTAGGAGGTTAAAATAGGTGGTGAGGAGGCAACATATCACCTTCCCACCTCCTGTCAAATACCTCTGAAAAGCAATCCGTGTGCGGATTGTTTTTCAGAGGAGTGGCAGTCTCTTGCAGCCAGAGGCTCAGAACAGCAGAGGTGAGGGACATATGCATTTATCAACAGCAGAGGTGAGGGACATATGCATTTATGTTTGGACAGTGGACTCACCAAATTTGCAGCCTCTAGTGTCCTCCAATGGAATTATCGCAGTCATGATAAAAATCGCTGATCGCCACCATTACTAGTAAAAAAAAAAAATATTAATAAAAATTCCATAAAACTACCCCCTATTTTGTAGACGCTAGAACTTTTGCGCAAACCAATCAATAAACACTTATTGCAATTTTTTTTAACAAAAATATGTAGAAGAATACGTATCGGCCTAAACTGAGGATTTTTTTTTTTTTTATGTATTTGTTGGAGATATTTATTATAGCAAAAAGTAAAAAATATTGAATTTTTTTCAAAATTGTCACTCTATTTTTGTTTATAGCGCAAAAAATAAAAACCGCAGAGGTGATCAAATACCACCAATAGAAAGCTCTATTTGTGGGAAAAAAGAACGTCAATTTTGTTTGGGAGCCACAAAATGGCCCGGGGCTTAAGTGGTTAATTTAAACTTTTTCCACTTTTCCCATCTCTTAATGAATCCCTCTCTAGTATCCTCATAGCTATGTCTTAGATATTCCATGTTATATATCTCTTCTATTTTATCAAACCACTCTCTAATTTTTGGGCTCTCTACTTCCTTCCATTTCCTCAGTATCAAGCTTTTTGCAGCGTTCATCATATGTACAATCATTGAGTTTCTATATTCTTTTGTCGGAATATCTATCCCATGAAATAGTCATGTCCATGGTTCCTCGGATATATCTATATTAGTGATTTCCTTGATATTACTCAGTATTTCCTTCCAGTACATTCTAATTTTGGGGCACCCCCACCATATATGGGCCATAGTTCCCGTTTGTTTACAACCCCATCAACACTCTGTTGTTTGTCCTATTTGATATTTCCCTAGTGTTTCTGGAGTTCTATACCACCGGGTTACGCACTTATAGTTCATTTTCACCATCCCATTGTTTACTGATGATCCATGTACTAGTTTCAGGATTTCTCGTTTCCCCAATTTCCTCTCCCAATTTTTTATAAATGTCGGAACTTCCAGCTCTTCCACTTCTATCAAAGTTTTATATATCCTAGATATATTCCCACTTGTTTTTTCGATGGTACATAATCGCTCTATCAGTCCGAGTGCTCCTTCTCCTCTTATTGGGTGAGGAAGTGCTACTATGAAGTGTTTGAGCTGAAAATACCTCCATTCATTGATCTCCAGCACATCTTTTTTAATTTTTTTAATTTTTGTAAAGTGCATATTTTTCCCCCTTGTATTATATTACGTAGTTGTGCATTTTCTTTTTTAATCCAATTCTCCCCTATCAAACTTTTCCCCGGTGCAAATAAATTATGTTCCTTTAGTGCCATCAATGGTGAATTATATTTCCATTTATTTTTCTTGTGTAGTGCATCCGAAATTTTCAATACTATCCGTGTCAATGTGTGTGTATTTTCTCCCAATGTCCTATAATGTGGTGGTATATATATTCCTTCCTAGTTGTGTATTAGCCATTATGTGTTCTATATTAACCCACCTTTTCTCATTATTTGATTTAGCCCATTCCACCACGCGTGTTAACAAAACCGCCTCATAATATTTTTGAAAGTCAGGTACATTTAATCCCCCTTGGCTTTTTACTTTCTTCAGAGTTGCCAGAGAAATTCTAAGTTTCTTATTGTGTCATATTAATTTAGTGATTAAAATTCTTAAAGTTCTAAAATAGGCTGGGGGTATATATATGGGGAGCATCTGAAACTTGTACATAATCTTCGGAAGTATTATCATCTTTAGGGCGTTAATCCGGCCCATCCATGATAGGGGGGCGTGCTGCTATCCTTTTTATTTCTATTTCTATCTCCTCTAATAGTGGGATATAGTTTGCTTGATATATTTCCTCTGGCGATGCCGGTAATTTAATCCCAAGATATTTTATCTCTGTCCTCCTCCAAGGGAATGGGAACTCTTGTTGTAAACTCAGTTCCTCTTTCAATTTCATATTTATATTTAATATTTCGGATTTACTCGGGTTGATCTTAAAATTAGATAGATCTCCGTATTCCTTTAGTGCTTTCATAAGGTTGGGCATTGTAATTCAGTTTTTTTTTATATAAAATAATATATTATCTGCGAATGCTGCTAATTTATGCTCCTCTTCTCCGACTTTGAAGCCCCCTATGTCCGTGTCCCCCCGTACTGTCGCCAGAAGAGGTTCCAGCGCAAGCACGAACAGGAGCGTTATTCATCCTAAAGGGGTTGACAATGTTCTATTTACTATCACCATGGTTGTAGGGCCCTTATATAATGTTTGTATCCACTGCATCATCCTTGGTCCTATCCCCATGCTCTCTAGAAGTGCCCATCATGAATCCCCAGTCTGCCCTGTCGAGCGCCTTTTCGGCATCTATCGACAGCAGTAGACCGGGGACTCTCCCTTCTTTTATTTTTTGAATTAGCAGAAGTGTTCTTACCCCATTGTCCCTCCCCTCTCTCCTTGGTACAAAGACCACTTGATCCGGATGGACCAGCTCCATCATTAAATATTTCATCCTTGTTGCTAATATTTTCGCAAACAATTTTGTGTCCGCATTTAACAATGATATAGGTCTATAGTTTGAACACTTAGTGCTAGCTTTGCCTTCTTTTGCTATAATGGTAATTGATGCCAATAAGGCCTCTTTACTCATCTCATACCTCCTTCCCAATCCATTCATGTATGTGCACAGTTTTGGGGTCAGGATTTCTTTAAACCTTCTTAAGTATAACGTTGTGTATCCATCTGGCCCTGGACTTTTTCCTGGCGCTGATTCTTTTAACGCCCGATTGACCTCCTCTACCGTTATTGGTGTTTCTAGGGATATTGCTCTTTCCTCTGTTACCTGGGGGATCCTAGCTTTTTTAAAATATTCTTTTAGGCTGGGTTCACACTTGTGTGTTGCGTTTTTGAGCTCCAGAGTCTTTCAAGTTCTCAATCAGTCGTTCAGCGGTTCCTTTGCGTTTTAGCTGCAGATCAGCTGCGAATTTGAAGGTATTATCTTCAGAGCTGCGTTTTTTGTGAAGGCCAATCATTGTTAGCTGTGTGCTGATGCTGCTAATAAAAGGAGGTGACCTTTCTTGGACTCTTCCTGGTTGTCCAGTAGTCGGTATTGTGTGGAATAGGATTTTCATTTGTAGAAAAATGCGTGCCCATGATCATGCCCACAGTTGTTGCTGCAACAGCAGCAATCTTGCTGGAAGTTGAGAGGAGGAGAAGGAGGAGGAGAAGAAGTTACTGGGTTCATCCCATAATTGCAAATAGGGAGGAAAGAGGGCAGTTCATGATATTGTATGAAGATCTCTGTGGGCATGTAGAAAAGTTTTTCAAATATACACGCATGTCAATAAATAGGTAATTATTTTTTTGCCTTGCTATACATTTTGTTCCTTCATTGTTCCATAGTTACATAGTAGATGTTTTTTTTTTTTTAAAGACACAAGTCCAATTTTTTATTACATTTTTTTGTTTAAGTTTTGATGAATTGCTTGGAATAATCTACCCTCGGTTGGAGCGACTGAACACATGCTACAGAGCAAGCATCCAGCCTGCAGAAAGATTACTCATCACATTAAGGTACTTTTCACCAGCTATGTCCATTGTCATTTGTTACTTGTGAGCATGGAATATTAACTGTGTTGAACTGTCAAACATGTGTAATTATAAATGAATAACCAGACACAAGTTGACCACAAAAATCTTTATTAAAGATTTTTTTGTTTGTTTTTTTGTTTGAAAAAATAATAGCTCAAATAGCCAACATAAAATTCTTTTTTTCAATATACAAAATATAAACTGTGCTCTCAAGTATACCTCCTGACAAAATTTGGAACAAAAAATGCACACATGCTCCTCAACTTTGGGCAGAACTCAAAATTCAAAGATTAGGAAGGTGCCTCAGTGGAGTAGTGACTTGCAGAAGGATTTTCATCACTGGCAGTGCTGGGAGCACGGCTAGACTCGCCATATTGCTGTGGCCCATGTTGCTGTGGCCCATATTGCTGTGGCCCATGTTGCTGTGGCACATACATCCCCTGATTTTGTGTGGATAGCCTGATTGAAGGAATTGGGGATGGAATGGGTTGGGAATTCGACTGTGTGGTGCATCATATATAGAAGTTGCCTCTTGAAAACTAGAAGGATAGGATGGAGGAACATAGGGTAAGGTTTGTGTAGCGGTTCAGGGTACTGGCCGGACATTGGGAAGTGAATTTTGCTCAGGATCCCCTGAAGATGACCACCGAATGGTCGAAACGCGTCAGCGATTTACACCCACATACATTTGTTATGCAATCTTGTTTCACATTTTGCATGTATGGTAATATTGGAATATGCAGGAATATATCTGGCCAGACCGCTTTACGTGTTTTGTTTATTGTAACCCAACTGTGTCCTTTGACAACTTTCAAATAAATATGTTTTATACTTTCAATTCGACATACAATTTTTTGATCACATTTATATTGCTGTCCAAAGCCCCATTGGGGAAAACATCCATTATCATATATACCGGGGTTTGCAGCGCTTACATCTCTCTCATGTGTGTTTCCATTTTCCCATAAAAACTATATTTACTGGTGCCTCCAATTGTGCCTCAGAATGGCTCTCAGGTTGATCCTCTAACACATCTTGTTCATCCCAACTAGCTTCCTTTAGTAAAATAAAGAGTTTAAGTTAATAATGCAAAAACCAAAACATTTGTTTGCCCGATACATTGATGATGTAGATGATAACTTATGCCGTGTACACACGATCGGTTCCGATGGACTTTTCTCATCTGACAAAGCGATCATGTATGGGCCCCATCGGTCTTTTTTCCATCGGTGAGAAAAAATAGAACATGTTTTAAATTTATCCGATGGGAAAAAACACGATAGCAAATTCCGATCTTCTGTGTGGAACTCCATCGGACAAAAAACCCACGCATGCTCAGAATCAAGTCGACGCATGCTCAGAAGCATTGAACTTCATTTTTCTCGGCTTGTCAGAGTTTTTTACTTCACGCCGTTTGGGACGGTCGGATTTTTGACTGATGGTGTGTAGGCAAGACTGATGGAAGTCAGCTTCATCGGATTTCCGATGGAAAAATCCATCGGATTAGAATCCATAGGAAATCCGATCGTGTGTACAGGGCTTTACTCTCTCATCTCTATAATTGGTTTAAGAAATTCGAGGTCCCCGGCATACATATAGGGTACCCTAGCTGTTGCACCCGAGCCACTCTTCACCTCCCTGACGTGACTATTATATTTTTTGTAGGCATCCCGCATGCTTTGCCACCTTCTCTTTATGTATAGCACTAAAAAACAGAGAAATTAATACTAATTTATTATTTTTATTTTGTTTAAGGTACCTAGCTACAGGCAATTCGTTCGGAAGTCTCCACTATGAGTTCAAGGACGGCAAATCAACAAAAAGTGCCATTGTTCATGAGACATGCATTGTTATTTGGGAAGAACTAAAGCATTTGGTGTTCAAAAAGCCTACAAAACAAGATTGGTTGAAGGTATCCAAGGAATTCTGAGAGCATTGCAACTTCCCTAACTGTCTGGGAGCCATCAATGGGAACACATCTGCATCCTGAAGCCATTTGATAGTGGGAGTCAGTTTTTTAATTATAAAAATTTTTTTCTCTTTTGTATTAATGGCAGTGGCAGATGCCAATTATAAATAAATTTATATTGATGTCGGTGCTTATGGCAGCAGCTCCGATTCAGGTGTATTTTCCCATTCCTCATTTGGGAGAATGCTGAGGGAGAATAGACTTGCTATACCAAATGATTGTGCCTTGCCCGGAACAAATGAGCTTGCCCTCCCACATGTTTTCGTAGGGGATGAAGAGTTTGCCCTTGGTAAAAACATGGTGAGACCTTTTTCTAGTAGAGCGCTGACAAACGATAAAAGAATATTTAATTATCGGCTCACTAGGGCACGCCGAGTAGTGGAGTGTACATTTGGAATTCTTTGCAATAAATGGAGATTCTTGCATACTGCCATCAACCTCAGTCTGGAGCATGCTGTCTCTGCTGTTAAAACTGCCTGTGCACTGCACAACTATGTGCGTGAACGTGACGGGTACGTTTTTGAGGATTCCCTGATGCACAACTTGGAGGCGGCACAGTGGAATGTGACTAGGGGCACTACAAGTGGAAAATTGATTAGAGATCAATTCCAATGCATTGAATTTAATTTTATACTTACCTTTTTTGTGTTACCAAAAAATTATCTGGCCCTTTAAAAATTTGAAAATGACATACTGTAAAAAATGTCACTATATGTAAGTTTAATGCTGAAAAAAATTAATAAATTGATGACATTTGTTTATTGTAATATTTGGGACTCCTAAGCTAAGTTTAACTTTATAATTAGAGCTTAATTGATGTCCTCCTCATCCGTCGCTGTCTGACGCCGTTATGTGTGCTCTGTTGGGGGTCTTTGTACACAAAATCAAGGGGTTAGGCCAAGTTAAATAGTCACTTGTTATTATGACGTCTTTGTACGGCCATCATGGGTCATAGCTGGCTGACAAAAAAAGATAGCCACTCACCCAAGGATCTGGGACCAACCTTGTTAAAGTGAGTTTGCAGATTCTTAAAATACACACAAACGCAGACACATACAAACAATGGCCAAGGATGTGGTAATGAGGCCCTTGTCACCATCAACAAGGGGACAAGGTGCATTTGTAGGGAGCCAAAAACACCCTGCCCATGTTGAAAGCATGTGGCATGGTATGGGTCAGGGGGGAGGGCTCGCTAGCACACTTAACATGCCCTGACAGGCTGAATGCTTGGATAAGGGCCTGGTATGGTTTTGTGGGGGACCGCACACTGTTTAGTTTGGTTTGATTTCAACTATAAGATTTTAACATAACTAAATAATAGGAGAACATCTACAGGTAGAGAATAAGAAAACTAAACGTACCTTTGTCAGCCTGAACTTGGGATGAGCACATGCTCCACTCTGGCAATAGGTTTCTGGCAATTTCAACCCATGTTCATTTTTTAAGCACATTGTCCTTATATTTAGGATGCCGGGTGTCATAGAGCATTGGGTTCTCCCTGACGAGGCGGATCAGCTCCTCACAATCCACAGACTCCTTCACCTTTGCAGTCCCTTTTTGGCTCAGTTTTTTAGACATGGCTCCTCACCTCAGCACTTGGAAAAGGGAGAGGTGGAGGTGGAGGGGAGAAAACTTCCGTTCACACCGCAACCAATTCGTATAGGTGTGAACGGGGCCTTATTCTTTCTTTTTTCCCCTCGTCCCATTGTCCCTTCTGATTTACTGAGTATAATTGGTCTCGGAAGACCGTCGCTATGTCCTTTGTATTTTAGATAATTTCCCCTTTTTTATTTTGTATTTTTTCTATGAAGTTCATTGATTTTTTTTTTCTTAACATCCTTGCTAGGAACTTGCTGTTTTTATTCCCCCATTGATATCTTCCTTTAGTTCCTCTCTTTTTATTACAAATTTTTGTGACAGTTCCTGATCTTGCCCTCTCCCTTTTTTGTGTTTTTGCTCTAATAGGTATATTTCTTCTATCAATTTTGCCCTCTTTTTTATTATTTCCTTCTTTCTCCTAGTTCCCATTGAGATCAGGATCCCCCTTATGTAGGCTTTATGAGCCTGCCACAGGGTATCATCCGCAATCTCACTGGTTCAGTTTAAACTAAAATATGGCTCTAATTCTTTTTTATTATCTTCTCCCCTTGTTTATCTAGAAGATCTTAATTTAGCCTTCATGAATACGCTTGTATCTGAGTTTCTGGTAACTTTATTTTCATGGTCATTGGCGCGTGGTCAGATAGTGTAGTTATTTCTATATTGGTGGAGACTACCAAGTCTAGTGTTCTATGTTCTATCAGCCAATAGTCGATCCTAGTGTATGTCCCGTGTAGAACGTATAATCTTGTGTCCTGGGATGTTGTACTCTCCATTTATCTACTAACTGGTGGTGGTATAATTTCTGTTTTATCGGCTTCAATTGGGCGTTCCTCGTCCCCTGTACACGGGACATACTGTCTTGTTTTGGATCCATACAAAAATTCAGGTCCCCCGCCATGAACACTTTGCCTTTTTTAAATTCCGATAATTTTTACAGGGCTCCCCCAAAATATACGGTTGGGCCTTTATTAGGGCAATAAATATTGGCCAATGTGCATTCCATTCCCAACAGCTTCCCCCTCAAGAAGAGAAATCTTCCCTCCGGGTCAGTTAATCTGTCCTCTAGGAAGAACCGGACTCCCCTACCTATTCCAATTGCAACCAGTGGCGGCTGGCGCTCCAAATTTTTTTGGGGGGCGGTGCAAACAAACAAGAAAAAAAAAAAACATCAATTGCCGCCTCACTGTGCCCATCAAACGCAGCTACTGTGCCCATCAATTTTCACCACTGTGCCCATTAATTGTCGCCACAGTGCCATCAAACACGGCCACTGTGCCCATCAATTGTCGCCACTGTGCCATCAATTGTCGCCACTGTGCCATCAAACGTAGCCACTGTGCCCATCAATTGTCACCACTGTGCCATCAATTGTCGCCACTGTGCCATCAAACTCAGCCACTGTGCTCAATTGTCGCCACTGTGCCAAATTGTCGCCACTGTGTCCAATTGTCGCCACTGTGTCCAATTGTCGCCACTGTGCCATCAAACGCAGCCACTGTGCCATCAAACGCAGCCACTGTGCCATCAAACGCAGCCACTGTGCCCATCAATTGTCGCCACTGTGCCATCAAACGCAGCCACAGTGCCCATCAATTCTCGCCACTGTGCCATCAAACGCAGCCAACGCAGCCACTGTGCCATCAGTTGTCACCACTGTGCCATCAAACGCAGCCACTGTGCCCATCAATTGTCGCCACTGTGCCCATCAATTGTCACCACTGTGCCATAAAACGCAGCCACTGTGCCCATCAATTGTCGCCACTGTGCCATCAAACGCAGCCAACGCAGCCACTGTGCCATCAATTGTCGCGACTGTGTCATGCCATCAATTGTCGCCACTGTGCCATCAATTGTCACCACTGTGCCCATCAATTGCCGACAGTTTGCCCCCTCAAAAACCACCAGTTTGCCCCCTCAAAAACCACCAGTTTGCCCCCTCAAAAACCGCCAGATTACCCCCCCCCCGCCCGGCACTTACCTTTCTCGGGTCAGCCATCACCCTCCACGCTCCCTCAATGTCTTCTCCCACCCTCGATATCGCTTCAGCCACTCAGGTTACCGGTAACCAGACCCGGTGAACCTGATTGGCTGAGACGCGTGTCAGTGTTAACCAGGGAACGCACATCCTGCGCGCCCTCTGGTTAACCATTTGGAAGACGATTAGAGCCCACAGAAGTGCCCAGTGCCGCTGGCTCTGATAGGCACTTCCAGAACACACCCACCGTCCGGGCAACGCTCTAATTCAGATGGCCGGCGCTCGCCAGGGGGCCAGACACCTGAAGAGTGGGCGGCAGCGGCGCCGGCGACAATACATAGATTCATGCAATGCATGAATCTATGTATTGTTGATTGATAGGTGCAGGGGAGAGAGGGGGCGGCGGTCATGTGCCTACTATGGACGCACCACCACTGATTGCAACCCTTTTTGCCTTATTTGTCATTGAGTCGCCATTGTTTTTAGATTTAATACCACTTTAAGGCTTCATATACACTGGATGTTTGAAAACCTCTTCTGAACGCTTGAACTTGACAGCTAGTAAGCGATGGTTAAAAACATCAGTTTTGCCACTTATACAAGCCACGTTAATGCGCGTTTAGTGGAGTCTATAAGCTTTTACGTTTAGAAGCGTTTTTTTATAGATGACCTCAGTAGACCCTTCCAAATGCCCACAATGCAGGAAAAAAATTCTCTCTCTCTCTTTCTCTCCCTCTCTCAAAAAAGGAGTTCAAACACCCCAAATATAGAGCACTACTCCAATCCAGCACCTCTCTTACTCACTGTGGATGCCCAGGGTGCCTGCTCTAGAAGCCTGTCTCCATTCTGTGACGCAATCTTTCCCTGGCTGCACCGAGTCTTGTCCATTTGGTCACTAATTTTCTCTTCTTTCTTACTACCTATTTCTCCTTTTTATTTTTCTTCCTCGCTTCCCCCTTACTCTTTCTCTTGTTTCCAGCTAGGACTATTGAGCCTTGAACTTCCTTGACCCTGGTTTGCTGGGTTCCTTTTAGGGTGGGATGCTTCCTGCCCTTTAGGGTGCTCTGTGACGGCCCTTCCCAAGAATCACCTGATGTTTCTCGTTTCATCTCAATTTGCTATTAGGCTGTACTCAATGATACCGCATGTTCCCCTTTGACTCAGTTCATACTGTTGGCCTACCTTGTGAATAAAACAACTTTATGTTGGGGGGCTTAGTTCCCTCCTGTGTGTATTCTTGGGGAGACCCATATGTTGAAACTATTGCACCCGGAAATGTTTGTTGTCTTTTAACAATGGGCTCTCCTGGGCCTACCGGGGGCAGTGGCTAACGATCAATAATGCAGATTCTTACGAATCTAAGTTTCAGGTCCAGTTTCCCGCATGTCGTTAAATTGGTCTTTAGGGCCATTATTCATACCTTGTATGCCTTTACTCCGTTATGGTTGTTTGTACTTTTGTATATTGTATTGCACCTGAAGAATTTTTATCCATATTGTAGACCAGGCATATGCAATTAGCGGACCTCCAGCTGTTTCAAAACTACAAGTCCCATCATGCCTCTGCCTCTGGGTGTCATGTTTGTGGCTGTCAGAGTCTTGCTATGCCTCATGGGACTTGTAGTTCTGAAACAGCTGGAGGTCCGCTAATTGCATATCCCTGTTGTAGACCATTGATTTGATATGCTTCTACTCCTGTTTGGTATTCCTTTATACTCTGTCTCATGTAATTTCTAATAAAAATTGATTGAAAGTAAGAAGCCTGTCTCCACTCACCATTGAAATACACTGATGAATGGAGGCCGCACACATATTTGCTCTTCCAAAATCTTTTTTGGGGCCATAAGTAATACATCTGTGCTTTCTCTGCCATGGACCACCCTCCTTTATGTGTTTCATTGCAATCAAGCAAGTAGTGATGAAACTACCCATCAAGAAGGGGCAGTCCCTGGGCAAGGACAACATGGATGCAGATGTATTACTAATAGCTGCATGAAAAAGTGTTTGGAAGAGTGGATTGGTGTGCAGCTCACAAATAAAAAATAATATGTAGCGGGGTCTCCTTTAAGGCCCTGGGACTACGTTACCCAGAACCCCGTTCGGCACCCAGAGTGAAATTGGCCACGGCAGAGACTCATGGGAGGGGCTATTTAAGAAGGAGGCGAGGCGGAGCTCGGCCTCTTTGGACACCGCGCTGCAAGCAACAGTACTTCCTGTGCGGATCTGCTGCAGTGCAGGGCCTGAAGCCTGGGGCCTTGCACAACTTCTGAAGAGCCTTCCACCCACTGGGGAGCCTGAGTGGTATCTGACTTGTCCAGTGAGGACATCAGTTGGATCGGGGACCCGATCGTGGCAGACGCTGTGTACGGAGACACAGCAGGTGGAAGTCCCGGACTGGGATCGCGTCCGGAATGGTGAGCGAGCACTTGCTCAATCCAATAGACTGTACCGTGTTTAGGCCTATAGACTGCCTTGGCCCACCGATCATTTGTTTGTTGTTCCACTGGAGACTAGTAGCGGGACAGACTTAAAGGGTCTCCAGTATAGTGTTCCTTGTGACTGCCTACTTTATGGATTACAAAATACTGTTTCATCAAGTGCACCACCAAAAGTTGCATGCGAAGAAATCCTTAATGAAAAGACTGAGATTTATTCTGTGTCAAGCCTGACCAGGGAGGGGAGATAGACTATTGTTTTAGTGCGCCACAGGGCGCGTATACAATAATAGCTGCGCGTGGTGGATTACCGCGCTGTGCCATTATTTCGTGCTATACCTATTGCTGCAGGGCTCTGTAAGTAAATTGTATGTGTTATGTTCTGCCTACGCTTTTAAAACTAAAGTAAAAACCGTTATACTTGATCTCTCGCATCAGTGTGTTGTCTTATTGCAAAGAGGTTACCCTTGCAATACTGTTTGATTGTGATACAAATATAATCCCTAGACTAGCTGTGCCAGAGTGGGTCGAGTAAGATTGCCGGGGGTTGGCGGTGCTGTACACAGGGCCCGAAACAAAAATCCAGCGGCTCTCTTAACTGGGGGTAGCACTACAAATAATAAAAATAATAATTTAATACAATTATGTATTTTTAATCTTAGTTTTACATACAACTAACAAAAGGCAAAACATGGAAAGTGGTGTTACTTCACAGCTTCACTGTCTGGAAGAGGTGTATGAATAATAAAAAAGGGCTGGACAGAATTACAAACCCTTTGCCAGATAAGACATTTCACATACTGTATGTGTTTTTCAGCTATGCATTTATCTGGTTGCTGGAATTCAGAGAGTGTATAAAAGCTATAGCAGCCTTTTCCTTTTCTGTTCTGCAGGTATGAGCCATTCAGCATATAAATAACTCCTGATGTATAATCAGTAAAAATTAAGTCTGCCAGAGATCCAGTCATTCCCTTAATTGGTGCCACCATCTTGGCTCTCATGCAGCACACAGAAGGTTAAGCCTGACCATCCATCACAGCCTGTGCCTTTCCGAGGACAGTTATGTGTTACTGCTCTCTGCATAGTCAGCAATCAGGGGTAGAGGTTAGAGATGGAGATGAGGACTTAGCTGTTGACCTTTGCTAAAAAGTCAAAATTTGAATATCAGTAAACAGGCACAGATTTTGAAGAAACTACTGTGTTTACATGTTTAAGAAATATACAAATGTTACAATGGATTGTTGTATGATATTCTTATGTTCACTCAATAAAAAAAATGTAAAGATTCACTTTAAGGCTGCGGTGGATAATTTTTCAGTGCGGTTGGCAGGTGTTTAGGAGGCAATCCTGCCACCTCCTCAACATCTGCTGTTTTTTCTCAGTGGGGATCTTGTAGTAAAAACTGCACCACAACTGTAAGACGAGTGCTTGGTTTGTAGATGTGGTCTTGCGCTTCCATTGAACTCAGTGGCAAAGTTTTTCAAGCAGTGTTGGCTGTCAAATTCTGCAGCCCGAATTATAAATGGTGCAGCCATGAAGCAAAGCGCCATGGCACGTGTCCAGCCCTGCCAGTCTGTAATGTTAAACCCCTGTTTTTAACCCACTGTTAGACAGATGAATTTGGTTGGTTGCTGACTGGTTGGTAAGTTGAGCTTGGAAATTCTTTGTTGTCTTTTGACATGCGTCCGCCCTTCCAGTGCTCCTTGCTGTGAAGACCAGTTATAGGTAGGGGCAGTGACCTTTTTGTGTATAGTCTGTAATGTTAGCATTTGGGTAAGTGGGCAAGGGGCAGGAAAACAGCTGCATGTTTTTACAGAAGGATCGCTAAAGCGATTGGATTGCCTATGGATTCTAATCCGATGGATCTTTCCATCGGAAATCCGATGAAGCTGACTTCCATCAGTCTTGCCTACACACCATCAGTCAAAAATCAGACCGTCCCAAACGCCGTGACGTAAAACACTCCGACAAGCCGAGAAAAATTAAGTTCAATGCTTCTGAGCATGTGTCGACTTGATTCTGAGCATGCGTGGGTTTTTTGTCCGATGGAGTTCCACACAGACAATCGGAATTTGCTATTGTTTTTTTTCCCATCGGATAAATTTAAAACATATTCTATTTTTTCTCACCGATGGAAAAAGACCGATAGGGCCCATACACGATCGGTTTGTCCAATGAGAAAAGTCCATCGGACTGTTTTCATTAGTAAAACCGATCGTGTGTACACAGCATAAGTTTCATCGGGGGCGTTACTTACCATGGATGAAGAGAGCCTCATATGCTAGTGATTGCTTTGCAATCAGAAAAACTGACCTTCCCTGCTGACCTTCTCATAACAGGATACTACCACCGCCATGCTTTATTGTAGGAATGATGTTATTTGGATAGTAAGCTGTATTGAATTTTCCCTAGACATAAAGTGTTGAGGCCAAATAATAAAATTTTAGTATCATCTGACCAGAACATCTTTTTCCATGTGGCCTCAGAGTCTTCAAGGTGCATTTAAGGTGGTCATTTCAAATGGGAATTTGGATAGGGACATAGGGGTGGAAGAGGGGTTGCTAATATCTTGGAGTTGGGCTTTAAAGAGGAAGTAAACCTTCTTTTTTTTTTTTTAAAAGACACCCTGCAAGGCATAACAAGCTAGTATGCATAGCATACTAGCTCATTATGAAGTACTTACTTGAGATCGAAGCCCCCGCAGCGGTGCTCGGACACCTCCTCCCTCGGCACCATCTCTCCAGGACTCACTTCCGCATATCGCGGCTCCGGCGCTGTGACAGTCACAGCGTCGGAGCCGCGATGCCGTCACTCCCGCGCATGTGTGCGGGTGTCGACACTTGCGGCTTCCCACCACGGCTTCTTCACTCTCTCAGTGCGCCTGCGTGCCGTAGACAACGGTGCCTGTCTTTTGCAAATATCTCCTAAAGCGTGTAGGTTAAGGAGATATTTGTTGCACCTACAGGTAAGCCTTAATCTAGGCTTACCTGTAGGTGAAAGTGTGTTGTAAGGGTTTACAACCACTTTAAGCTTTAAGTAATAGTTACTCACAGCTGTCTCTTTACACGGTATCTACATTCTGAGAGACATACAATTGTCTGTATGGTCTTTTGTAGTAAAGTTTTATATATTCATATGGCCATATGGCAGGGCATACATTTTGGGAGTACATTCTTATCATATCAAGTGTCCCAGAATGGACCCATCTATGTCCAGCTATTATTTCAAGGGTATGTTACACAAAATAAATAATTCATTATAGACTATAGATGTTTAGGTCATACTAGCCAATGACTAAGGGCATATATTTTTGGCCGTTCCCTAAACCCCATCTGTATAGGGCTGAGGCCAATGCAGGTCCCACTGTCTATAAAATAATTGTACACTGATCAGTGGTCAGGTGTGTTCAGTTATTTTGAAAACTGTAGTGCAAAGCAAATCAATTGGAAAAAGCTCTATATAGATATATTTTTGGTAAAAAAAATCCCAATAGGCGTATATAGATTGGTTTGCGCAAAAGTTATTGTGTCTACAAAATATATATTTTTTTCTTTTACTAGTATTCTAGTACTAGTAGCTTTTTTGCATGACTGCGACATTGCGGCGGACAGATCGGACACTTTTGACACATTTTTGGGACCATAGAAATTTATACAGCGCTCAGTGCTATAAAAATGCACTGATTACTGTGTAAATGTCACTGGCAGGGATGGGGTTAACACTAGGGGGCTATCAAGCTGTTAAATGTGTTCCCTAGTTAGTGTTTCTAACTGACTGGGGGAGGAGACATATCGCTGTTCGCAATTACTGCAAACAGCAGATCTGTCTCTACTCTCCTGTCAGAACAAGGATTTGTGTGTTTACACACACAAATCCCTGTTCTGGCTCTCGTGCCTGTGATCGCAGGTGGCCGGCGGCGATCGCCCCTGCCGGCCACGCGCATCGGGTTCCCCAGCGTGCAGCGGCAACGCGCACCTGCTATGGCTCTTAAAGGAGCCACTGTACATATACGGCGATTTGCGCAGGAGAGCCATCCTACCGCCGTATATGTACAGGAGCTGGCCGGCAAGTGGTTAAAGTGCAGGTTCACTTTTTCACAAAAAATAAAAAGGTGAACTAACACACTATACCCTCCCCACCCCCGGGTCCTGCTGCATTTACTTCTATGGATGATTAGCTTTCACTGGCCACACAGCTGGCACAGGGGTCTGAGGATTTCCTTCCCCTTCTTTCCTTATGTAGCGGTGTCCCCCATGGGGGCCAATGATTGATGATGATAGAATGTAATGAAAATACAGTCACGCAGATGATGATGAGGACCTGAGTTCTTCTTCTGATTATGCAGAGACTGTCAGAACACACACATTAGCTCTTTGTATTTTAATGCTGAATAAACTTGAAACTAAGGATGGCTATAGGGCATGAGATACTCTGATAAATGTGAGTTTCAAAGAAGAGGACATCAACTTCCTGATCTTGAAAGTAGCACTCCTTGACCCCTGAGACTGGAAGGAAAGGCCGGATTAGCTGCACCCTGTAACGCTACACTGGCTCTTATATTCTTGCAGCACCAAACATCATCTGGATCAGCAAACAGTCTTTTACTCATGGTGACAGGGAATAGCTGCCCAGACTTGGCTTCCTGTTGCCTGCTAGTAAAGTGATAATAGACTGGATTCTGAATGGTCATGTTTCAAAGGTGTCTCTGAAATTGAAGGTATGGGCCCCCTGGCTCTGCCACAGCCAGGACTCGGATGAACAGCCAACGGATAAGCAGCAAGGCCTTCAGAGATGGCAGCTGTCCTAGATCGTGGACCTCCTAGGCCAGAGGTGTAGAGTTGTACACCCAGTGCATACTAGTCCCGCAGTCATGCTCCTGGGCCCAGCAGCATAGACAGTCCAGCAGCACCTTCTCGGGCCTCAGCCTAAAGCAAGAAAGTGGCATATAAAATAATTCCGCGCTGCCCTCTGGATAAGCTGCTGACACGACAATTAGACAAATAGTGGTAAACGTGGAAATAAAAAGTGTAGCGCTAATCAAAAGTTGAAATATATCAATGAACAAAAATGCATGAAACACTCAAATAAATGATAAACCAGTGCAATATGAACATTCAAATATGAAGAAAACAATGAAAAGTCCTCATGTATATAAAACGTCCATATATAAATTGCAAATGAATGCAAAAGGATATTTCTGCAATGTGCAAAAATAAGTGTCAGTAGTGAGTTCAAAAGTAAATATAAATGTTAAGAAAGTGATGACGGTGAGAAGATGAAGAAAACCACCACCAGTAAGGTAGAAGCTTACCAGATGGTTTGAACCCAGATGAACATATGTTCAATGGGTCAAACGGGCTTAGTGTGGTGGAACCACAATGAAACCTGGACACTCTATGTGCTGCAGATACTGTGTTGGAAATGGCCAAACATCAACAGGGAGATATAAACCACAGAAGAAGGATGACTCCTTAACAGGTAACCTCATATGCAGTAGTGGTCCAGGAAAGGCAGGTATGTATCATAAAATGGAGAAAAAAAAACAGCCACATAGCGTAACTCTGTATGTAGATCAAGATTTAATGAAGGTGGAAACACTTACATTTGAGTTGAAATAAAAGTGCTTATCAAAGAATGTGGCAACAATGGAGTCCTCCCTTTTGCATTCATTTGCAATTTATATATGGACGTTTTATATACATAAAGCAAGAAAGTGAGCACATGGCTTTCCTAAATATTTATACTCTTCCCCAACATGCCCCAATGGATTGAACCACCTACTGGGATGGCTGGGAGAAATATGAATATTCATAACTCAACCTGTTAGGAAACCCTCATACTATAGCCAGTGGTGCAGTGACCCCTACTGGCAACCGTGAGAGACCACCACCCCACTGAGCTTAGGGAGAAACCAAATGCACACCTATACAAATCAAACTGGGCTGACTACCACCAAGCCAAAAACGAAATTTTCCTATCACTTACACTTGGCAACCTAACTAAGAGGGTGCTACACTTAGGGACGCCGGAATGGATCAGGGAGGTTCCAATTGGTCAAAGTGGTCATGTGCCAGCGCTGACCAATCAGAATCGCTTTGATCTGTCCCAGTATTCCTAAGGAAAAAAGTGGAAACATTTTCAAATTCCTAGACCACTGAACCCGCTGCGTGGGCAGTGAAAGCTTATCATCCACAGAATTAAATGTAACAGGGACTTGGGGGGGGGGGGGGGGTGGTGAAGAGGATGTAGTATGTTAGTTCACATTTTATTTTTTTTAAACCTTTTATCTTTTTTGAAAAGGTGAAATCTCTCTTAACCCATACAGGAGTCCCAGGCACTTTCTGCATTGTTCAAAATGGTGAATCCCGCTCCTTGGCTTACAATATTACTATTATATATCAATTCTATTGAAGTTTATGGGAAGCTGCCCACACCCACCTGTGATAGCCCCACTATTCTGCGTGGGTATCCCAGTGATTTATTTTAGTGAGTCCTATGACTGGTGATGAAACATGTCAGGTGGAGTCATCATAGGATGTAGGAAGTGATTCCCTGTAATCTGGTATACTGTGTTGCTGATATTTTGGATTCTTTAAGGGGGCAATGTGATTGTACCCTGGCAAGCTGTATATCTATGTACACAGATTTTAGTGCACTTTAAAATGTGAGTTATGAGGTATTTTTATTGAAACCTGAAGCTTTTAAAACAGAAAAACACTATGATGGTTTATACATAATTGTTTTTGAGCCATAATCCATACATTGAGGAACAGTAATCCCATACATGTGTGGTTACCTGGGGGAGAGTTGGAGGATCTGAGGAGCAGATACAGTAGCCATGGGATAAGACCCCTTTAAAGGAAAAGCACACTTGGACCTCTGAATAGGTCTGAGTTTAAGATCCTCAGAGGAAACAGCACCTGACAGACCGAAAGGTTTGGAGGCTGGGAGGGCTGACCTAAGGGATAATAACCACAAACTTGGGTAGATCCTCTTTTAGGGTCAATTGTTCTGGTGAGTGCATAGTAATTGGTGGTGGAGTAAGGAGCACAAGGAATACCAGTTTTTGATAATATCACTGGAGATATTAGATATGGGAAAGAGGATCTGGATCAAGTTTTGACGATACACGAGAGGACTGTTATTGTTTGATGGACAATTTATGCATTTTATATGATTTAAAATTGTTGTATTTGAATCTCCTGTTGAAAAGTTTAATCTGATAGCAAATATTATGCCGCGTACACACGGTCGGAGTTTCCATTGTCCCTGCCCCTGTAGATGTCCTGTTAGGAACGAAACGCGTCGGGCTATGCATTTTGCTTCCCATGTTGTCTTTTAATATATGAACTGTGATCACTTTTTATCTTTGTATGTTGGTGTTTTTCTGATTAAAAACCCAATTTTTTTGACCTACACCATTGGAGCCCCCTATTTTTTTCTTCTCTTTGCATGAAATCGGTGAGGAAAAGTTTTTTCAGTTTTCTCCAGTTGGTCCTTCTACAATACCCTTGTCGGGGTACTTTCCATTTAAGTTTGATCGTATCCTATCGTCCGGTTGAATACCAAGATCCAGAGTGCCAGTCTTCTGGTGGAATCTCCAGCCTTGGGGGTATTGGAGACCCGAGAAGTACTGCATCCATCAGTTCCACCTAGGATTGAAGACATCCGATCGTCTAGCCGGTATACCTCTACATCCATCAGAGATCCAGGGACGTTCCTGTGGAGCAGCCGTTGGAGATACTCTCAAGCTTGATTGATCCGCTGTCGTATGACATTCGGGTCCAACGTTTCTGGTAAGCACACATGAATGTCACCATCCACGTGAAGAATTGTGCCAGAAGTTTTACATCCATTCCTTGTTATTTACCCACTGTTTTGGACACTCTTCATTTTTTTGTTTTTGTTTAATATTGTGGACATTTTATATATATTGTGTCTTTCCATTTATGGTCACATTTGAGTTACAGTCCAGTTTTTACTGGCCTATTTGTAGCGCTGTACTATTACCTTCCACTTTGTTTGAATTTGTCACATTCCAGCACAGCTGCTTCACCTCCCTCTATAGAGTTGTTATTATTTATGTGTTTTTTGGGTAGCGCATTTATTTCTTTTTATCACTGACAAGATTTTCCGACCGTGTGTATGCCCCATCGGACTTTTTCCCTCGGAAATTCCGATGTATTTAGATAGAGAACGTGTTCTCTTTTTTTCCCCGACGGAAATTCAGTTAGTCTGTATGCAATTCCGACGGACTAAAAACCACGCATGCTCGGAATCAATTTGACGCATGCTCGGAAGCATTGAACTTGATTTTTCTTGTCTCGTTGTAGTGTTGTACGTCACCGCGTTATTGACGGGCGGAATTTTGTGTGACCCTGTGTATGCAAGATAGCTTGAGCGGAATTCCGTTGGAAAAACCCATCTGAGTTTATTCCGACTGGAAAACCGGTCGTGTGTACGCAGCATAAGAGTATAAAACTGCACAAATCAACGTGGGAGATTGTTGTAGTGGTATTTTATTGTACATTGTGACAGCAGGAAGGTAAAGTCACCTGGTTGCATCCAGGGGGGTAGATATATTTCTCCCAGATTCAGGCTTTATGCCGACTTATACAACTAGGGAGTTGATGAAGCCCAGCTGAGGCTAGTGGGCTCATGGATGACTCATACCTCTAGAGAGAGGGCTGGGCGTCGTGCAGGCAGGGAGTTGATGAGACCAGCTGAAGCTTGTCAGCTCATTTAAGGCCTTTATAAAAACTCCCAGCTTCATTAGATGTTAGCTCATGCCTGGACCCAGACCTGTGTGGACTGTCTAGGGAGAGTGAACCCCTGTGCGGTGAGGCAAAGCCTGTGTGGCTATTTGTTTGGACTTTTACTAAACCAGGGACTTAGGGACTAGGACAGCACCAGGCTGATCCCAGTTGTTAGTTTAGGAAACCTGCATGTTTAGTCAGAGGTCAAACTGACCAGGATTTATTTTGTTTATGTTTCTTTTTGGCTTTGCTGTGTTTTTGTCACTGTACATAGAGAAATAAACCGCACCTTTTGATTTTGAAAACCACAACCTCCGTCTGCTGGCCCTGTTTTTGTGTGGGGAGCCCAACCAGGGGGTCACACACACCCGCTACCGAGTTAACCCCCTCACAGTTGGTGAAGAATGCGGGCAGTTTTTTTTAAGCCAGCATGGAGGAGATACTGAAACAGCTGGCTCTAGCAAATGCCAATCAACAGCAGACAAATGCAGGTTTGCAAAGGAGCCTTGCAGCCCAGCAGCAAGCTCATCAACAAGCCCAGCAGCAATCTGAGGCCCGCTTCATAGACCTGTTACAGAAGCAAGAGCAGAGACTACAACAAATGGAAGCAGTAATGCAGCAACGTCCGCAGACCAGTGAGGAAAGCCGTCCCACTAATACCGCGTCCTTTGGGGTGAGTCGTTTATTGACAAAAATGACTGGAGAGGATGATCCAGAGGTATTTTTGACCACATTTGAAAGGACTGCTGAAAGAGAAAAGTGGCCTGAGGAGCAGTGGGCTGGACTGGTGGCTCCTCTGTTAACTGGTGAATCGCAGAAGGCTTACTATGACCTAGAGCCTGACCAAGCAAAAGACTATGTGATGCTAAAAGCTGAAATATTGGCAAGGCTGGGTGTCACCCTGGCTGTCCGGGCTCAGCGTGTGCATAACTGGACTTTCCAGCTTGGAAAACCCCCCAGGTCTCAAATGTATGATCTCATTCACCTGAGCAGGAAGTGGCTACAGCCAGAGACTTTGTCCGCACTGGAGATTGTGGAACGTGTTGTGATGGATCGTTTCTTGAGAGCTCTTCCTACCGCCATTCAAAAGTGGGTAAGCCATGGAGACCCAGAAACGGCCGGTAAACTTGTGGATCGTGTAGAGAGATACTTGGCTACAGAGAACCTGACGGCCTCTTCCAGAGACTCTCGGACTTTCCACCCTAAGACCAGACCATCCCCAGGGGCGGATAAGAGGATTCCAAGGGGTGAGGGTGGAGAGAGTGAGAGGGTGGGAGCTCTACCCAAAGTTTGGCGAGAACAGCCTGGGAAGTCAGGGGCTCAAGAGGCAGCCAAATGGATTGTTTGCTACCGCTGCCGGCAAGCGGGACATATTGCAGCAAATTGCCCGGTTGTGGAGGAACCCATGCAATGTGACTTTCTGATGGACAGACGTCAGTCGCTGTGTGCGACAGTCGCATGCACTGCCATTCGGGGAACTGAGAAACATTTATGCAAAATGTGTATTAATGGTAGAAATGTTGTGGTATTACTGGATTCAGGTAGCCTTGTGACCCTGATAAAGGCTGAATTAGTTAAAACAGAGGTCTCTGGGAATAGCAAGGTAGCTGTTATTTGTGTGCATGGGGACACCCGAGAGTATCCAGTGACTACAGTGTGTTTCGAGACCCCCAAAGGTACCCTCTCTCATCCAGTGGGGTTAGTATCTCAATTACCGCATGATGCCATTGTGGGAAGGGATTTTCCGAAGTTCTGGGAACTGTGGGATGATCCTGAGCCCCCCACTGGTGCCCCTATGTACCAGGAATGTGATAGCCAGAACTCCTCTGAGAGTGGTGAGGACTCTCCAGAATTTCCCTTGTCAGTATTGGCA
The DNA here is from genome assembly GCA_029206835.1 of Rana muscosa. Classification (NCBI taxonomy): domain Eukaryota; kingdom Metazoa; phylum Chordata; class Amphibia; order Anura; family Ranidae; genus Rana; species Rana muscosa. The sequence goes on along the minus strand of CM055126.1, from coordinate 122,201,199 downwards.
GGGGAGACTCAAGAAACTGGAGAGGAGCCCACCTCCTCAGACGAAAACCTACCGTCTGTGGAGTTTTCTGATCTGGAGGTTCACAGGGAAAATTTTTGCCACAGAACAGTTAAAAGACCCCGCCCTAATAAAGGCACGGGAAAACGTAGTGGAAATAGATGGCGAGTTAGTGAACCCAGATAATACCTGCACTTACCCATACTTCAGCGTAGAGAAGGACCTACTGTATCGGGTGGCAAAAAGGGCAGAAGAAACCGTTGAGCAGCTTGTGGTGCCCAAACCTTACAGGAAGTTGGTGTTGGAGTTGGCCCATGGGCACATTCTTGGAGGTCATCTGGGGACAGAGAAAACCCGAGAGAGGGTATTACAGAGATTCTATTGGCCTGGGGTGATGAAGGACATAGAAAATTATTGTTCCTCCTGCCCTGTGTGTCAGAGGTCGGCCCCGATGCCACATTTCCGTAGCCCGCTGGTCCCTCTACCCATCATTGAGGTCCCGTTTGAGAGAATCGCAATGGATTTGGTAGGTCCTATAATCAAGTCCGCTAGGGGGCACCAGTACATATTGGTTATAATGGACTATGCCACCCGTTATCCAGAAGCGATCCCTCTCAGAAATACCTCGGCCAAAACCATAGCCAAAGAGCTATCTCTTGTTTTTAGCCGGGTGGGTATTTGTAAAGAACTGCTTACGGACCAAGGTACACCCTTTATGTCCCGGGTTATGAAAGAGCTGTGTAAATTGTTCAAAGTGACGCAATTGCGTACATCTGTGTATCACCCCCAAACCGATGGGCTGGTTGAAAGATTCAACAAAACCCTAAAACAAATGTTGAAGAAAGTGGTGGATAGAGATGGAAAGGATTGGGACTGTCTACTTCCTTATTTGATGTTTGCTATTAGGGAGGTGCCCCAATCCTCTACGGGATTCTCCCCCTTTGAGTTACTGTATGGGAGACACCCAAGAGGGCTGTTGGATATTGCCAAGGAAACTTGGGAAAGTGAGAGTTCTCCCCACAGGAGTGTGATTGAGCATGTCGCCCTGATGCAAGATCGAATTGCACAGGTAATGCCCATCGTGAAGGAACATTTGGCCCAAGCGCAGTTGGCACAGCAGAGAGTGTACAACCGTGGAGCAAAGACCCGTACCTTTTCCCCGGGGGATAGGATATTGGTACTTGTCCCTACGGTTGAAAGTAAATTCCTTGCCAAATGGCAAGGCCCCTACGAGATAATGGAAAAAGTGAGCGAAGTGAATTACAAGGTCAGACAACCAGGAAGGCGAAAGCCCGAACAGATATATCACGTTAATCTGTTGAAAGCCTGGAGGGATAGAGAGTCCCTAGTCGCAGAAACTTGGTCACCAGCTCAAACTTGTTGCGTGATTCCGGAGGTTGGAATAGCAGCCACCTTGTCACAACCCCAACAACAGGAGGTTAAGGAGTTTGTGCTTCGCAACAAGGAGGTGTTCTCTGAGCTGCCGGGACAAACATCTGGGGTAGAGCATGATATTATTACCCCGCCCGGTGAAAGGGTGAAGTTAAAACCCTATCGGATCCCAGAGGCCCGACGGGAGGCAATACGGGAGGAAGTACAGAAAATGCTGAACTTAGGGGTGATAGAGGAGTCCCAAAGTGATTGGTCTAGTCCCATTGTGTTGGTGCCTAAACCGGATGGGAGCTGGCGATTTTGTAACGATTTTCGTCAGTTGAACAAAGTTACAAAATTTGACACCTACCCCATGCCACGTATAGATGAGTTGATCGACCGGCTGGGAACAGCCCGATACATGACGACTCTTGACCTCACAAAAGGGTATTGGCAAATTCCCCTGGCCAAGTCGGCCAAAGAGAAAACCGCATTTGTAACCCCAGACGGGGCGTTCCAATATAAGAGAATGCCGTTCGGGTTACAGAATGCGCCGGCCACATTCCAGCGGAAAATGGACCAGATACTGAGGCCCCATCGGAAGTATGCTGCGGCTTACCTGGATGACGTAATTGTCCATAGCACAGATTGGGCCTCACATCTGCCAAAAGTGCAAGCAGTCCTAGACTCTATCCGGGAAGCGGGGTTTACGGCTAACCCCAAGAAGTGTACCATTGGGCAGGAGGAGGCCAAATATCTTGGGTACACCATTGGCAGGGGAGTGATAAAACCCCAACTCAACAAAGTCGAGGCCATCCAGAGTTGGCCACGTCCCAACAGCAAGAAGCAGGTACGGGCCATTCTGGGAATCGCGGGTTATTATCGGCGCTTCATTCCCCACTTTGCTTCTAAGGCTGTGCCCCTAACCAACCTGATGAAAGGGAAAGGGTCGGTCATGATTAAATGGACCCCCGAGGCTGAGGCAGCATTCCAATTCTTGAAACAAGCCTTATGTAGCCAGCCAGTGTTGTACTCACCCGACTTCTCTAAAGACTTTGTCGTACAAAGTGATGCGTCAGATGTGGGGTTAGGAGCAGTATTGTCCCAGGTCTGGAACGGGGAAGAGCACCCAGTCATTTACCTCAGCAGGAAGTTGAAGTCCCATGAGGTAAATTACGCCACGGTTGAAAAGGAGTGTTTAGCGGTGAAGTGGGCTCTAGATTCCCTTCGGTACTATCTGCTAGGTAGGCACTTTGACATGGTTACGGATCACGCTCCGTTAAAGTGGATGGCTCAAAACAAGGAGACAAATAGAAGAGTGAATAGGTGGTTCCTGGCCCTACAGGAATTCAACTTCACAGTAAAGCATCGCCCTGGCGTTCAAATGGGGAATGTGGATGCTTTGTCTCGAGTACATGAATGCCTGATTGCTGGTGTTCCAACCCCAAGGTTAAAACAAGAGGGGGGGGGGTATGTGACAGCAGGAAGGTAAAGTCACCTGGTTGCATCCAGGGGGGTAGATATATTTCTCCCAGATTCAGGCTTTATGCCGACTTATACAACTAGGGAGTTGATAAAGCCCAGCTGAGGCTAGTGGGCTCATGGATGACTCATACCTCTAGAGAGAGGGCTGGGCGTCGTGCAGGCAGGGAGTTGATGAGACCAGCTGAAGCTTGTCAGCTCATTTAAGGCCTTTATAAAAACTCCCAGCTTCATTAGATGTTAGCTCATGCCTGGACCCAGACCTGTGTGGACTGTCTAGGGAGAGTGAACCCCTGTGCGGTGAGGCAAAGCCTGTGTGGCTATTTGTTTGGACTTTTACTAAACCAGGGACTTAGGGACTAGGACAGCACCAGGCTGATCCCAGTTGTTAGTTTAGGAAACCTGCATGTTTAGTCAGAGGTCAAACTGACCAGGATTTATTTTGTTTATGTTTCTTTTTGGCTTTGCTGTGTTTTTGTCACTGTACATAGAGAAATAAACCGCACCTTTTGATTTTGAAAACCACAACCTCCGTCTGCTGGCCCTGTTTTTGTGTGGGGAGCCCAACCAGGGGGTCACACACACCCGCTACCGAGTTAACCCCCTCACAACATATAAAAAAAAAAAAAATGGGTGATTACACTGGGGATAAATATCATTATAGGGGGTAGCGCAGCACAAGTTTATATACATTTCACGTGTCTGCATTGCGGCTAGTAGAAAGTCTCACTTCTCCTGTTGCGTCTTCTTCAAAATGAAGAAAAAAGCAATGCATCTTTAATAGTGCTTCAGCTTGATGGAGTAGCAGGGGTGCAAAAGTGGGAGCTGTGTTGTTCTTAACTCCACAAGAGATTTAAGAAGCTGGTCAGTGTTACAACCTGCTGACATCAGCCTAATACATAAATATCAGTTTTGCATAGATTTTGTCTTTAGATCTGTGTGCTCCAAGCAGGATGCATAGATAAGTGATTTTCAAGGCAGCTGTATATGTTAATGTCAGCAGCACACTGACTGAATCATCGTATAATCATTCCAGGGTCGTTCCTACCATGGAGCCAAATGAGAATTGTGTCTCAGGCTGGGCTCTCCGGGCGCAGTATAACACGCGTTTTTCATCTCGCCTCATAATCCCTCGGCTGTTTCCTGCTGCTGTGTACACTAAGGAAGCAGCATGAGGTTCACCATTTCCTAAGGCCCCATTTACACAGTCATCTAGCTCCCTAAACTTATCTGTAAGCACTTCAAACCTCAGAGTGTAGGAGGAAATATACCAAATGTATCACAATGGTGTTCGTTTATTTCATCCTTTAGCAGCATTCTCTTTTTTAACCAGGTAACATATTTGATCTTATTTTATTGTGTAAACTCGGGGTGATTGCATTCTAATTGTTCTGCTGAAGTGCAATTGTATAGTAAAGCTGGCCACACCTGTAAAATTTTGAAAAAAAGTGTAGGAAAATCCAGTATGTCCAATGACTTGATGAATTGTGTTTGAAAGTACATGAAAATGTAATTTGTTTTTAACCACTTAAGACCCGGACCAATATGCAGCTAAAGGACCAGGCCCCTTTTTGTGATTCGGCACAGTGTCGCTTTAACTGACAATTGCGCGGTCGTGCGACGTGGCTCCCAAACAAAATTGGCGTCCTTTTTTTCCCACAAATAGAGCTTTCTTTTGGTGGTATTTGAGCACCTCTGCGGTTTTTATTTTTTGCGCTATAAACAAAAATAGAGCGACAATTTTGAAAAAAATTCAATATTTTTTACTTTTTGCTATAATAAATATCCCCCAAAAATATATAAAAAAATACATTTTTTTTCCTCAGTTTAGTCCGATACGTATTCTTCTACATATTTGTGTTAAAAAAAATTGCAGTCAGCGTTTATTGATTGGTTTGCGCAAAAGTTATAGCGTTTACAAAATAGGAGGTAGTTTTATGGCATTTTTATAATTTTTTTTTTTTTTTACTAGTTATGGCGGCGATCAGCGATTTTTTTCGTGACTGCGACATTATGGCAGAAACATTGGACACTTTTGACACATTTTTGGGTCCATTGTCATTTTCACAGCGATCAGTACTATAAAAACGCACTGGTTACTGTGAAAATGACACTGGCAGTGAAGGGGTTAACCACTAGGTGGCGCTGTAGGGGTTAAGTGTACGCTAAGAAGTTATTCTTACTGTAGGGGGCGTGGCTACACGTTACACGTCACTGATGACAGGGAACAGACGATCACTGACATGCCACGGAGAAGAACGGGGAAAGGTTTGTTTACACTCACCTCTCCCCGTTCTTCAGCTCTGTGACCCAATCGCGGGACACCGGCGGCGAACGGGTCCATGGGTCCCGCGGACACAGTCACGGAGCTCAGGACCGGGCTGGCGGCGCACGCGCAACCCACGGTTGGGCTCTTAAAGGACAACGTACCTGTACGTTGATGTGCCCAGCCGTGCCATCTTGCCGACGTATATCGGCGTGAGGCTGTCCTTAAGTGGTTAATAATGATTTTGAAAGAGTTGGACTTTCCCGAATGAAAACTACGTACACAGTTAGAAATTTGTTTGTTAAAGAACAAAGTTCTATCCTGCTTCTTAAATTTTCTTGTCACTATGGTCGAAAATAATGTCAATTTGACACCCTTACCAATTACATAATCAAACGAACATTCCTAAAATGAAAGATTTCAAACAAAATTCTACTAGTGTATTTCCAGCTTAAAGTGCATTTCTATGTTTGCAGTCAAATAGGAGTGTGTTACTATATGTTATATGTTCCCATTCACACAGCATGTCTACATTTTTTTATTCCTTTTTTTTTTTCAATTTTTGACTTTTTAGATGTTTCGCAGGAGGTGTCATGGCTGACTGCAAAGTTTTTTGAAGAAGTGAGCCTGTCCCAAATCTGTCCTTATTAACCAGTTAACAACCACCTGCCGACAAATAACGTCGACAAGGTGGTTGCTTAACTCTGGGAGGACGTTATATAACGTCCTCCCAGAATCGCACTCCCGCGCACCCCCTGGGGCGCGCACACGGGAAACTCCGTGACCGTCGGGTCCAGAGGACCCGGCGGATCACGAATCGCAGTAAATCGCCGCTGATAGCGGCCGTTTACCACGTGATCGCTCCGTCAAATGACGGAGCAATCACTTGTAAACAGACCGGCGTCATGTGATGACGCCGGTTCCTCCCTCCCCTCTCTGTACCGATCGGTACAGTGTGAGAGGAGAGGGGGAGAGAGCGGATGGCAGCAGCAGCTCTGTGGGCTGGATCTGTGACAATTTCAGTCACAGATCCAGCCATCCATCCATCCCTGCTCAGCCATCCCTGGTGCAATACCCTGCCAATACTCTGCAATACACCCTGCCAATACTCTGCAAAATACCCTGCGCAATACTCTGCAAAATACCCTGCGCAATACTCTGCAAAATACTCTGCAATACCCTGGTGCAATACTCTGCAATACCCTGGCGCAATACTCTGCAATACCCTGCGCAATACTCTGCAATACCCTGCGCAATACTCTGCAATACCCTGCGCAATACTCTGCAATACCCTGCAAAATACTCTGCAATACTCTGCAAAATACTCTGCAATACCCTGCGCAATACTCTGCAATACCCTGCAAAATACTCTGCAATACCCTGCGCAATACCTTGCGCAATACTCTGCAATACCCTCCGCAATACTCTGCAATACCCTGCGCAATACTCTGCAATACCCTGCGCAATACCCTGCAATACCCTGCGTAATACCCTGCGCAATACTCTGCAATACCCTGCACAATACCCTGCAATACCCTGCGCAATACCCTGCGCAATACTCTGCAATACTCTGCAATACCCTGCGCAATACTCTGCAATACCCTGCACAATACCCTGCAAAATACTCTGCAATACCCTGCGTAATACCCTGCAAAATACTCTGCAATACCCTGCGCAATACTCTGCAATACCCTGCAATACCCTGCGCAATACCCTGCAAAATACTCTGCAATACCCTGCGCAATACTCTGCAATACTCTGCAATACCCTGCGCAATACCCTGCACAATACTCTGCAATACCCTGCACAATACTCTGCAATACCCTGCACAATACTCTGCAATACCCTTCAATACCCTGTGCAATACCCCCTGTGCAATACCCCGTGCAATACCCTGCCATACTCCGCAATACCCTGCCATAGTCCGCAATACTCCGCAATGCCCCGCAATACTCCGCAATACTCCGCAATGCCCGGCAATACTCCGCAATGCCCGGCAATACTCTGCAATAACCACTTCCCGCCCGCCGGCCGTCATATGACGTCCTTGACTTTGTGCGGAGATATCTGAATGATGGGTGCAGCTACAGGCATCATTCAGATATTAGTTTTTTCAGCCGGCGATTCCCTACACCATAACAACAATCATAGCGGCTGTTCCGCCACTTTATCAGTCTTATGGGAGGTGAGAGGGGATGCCCCCCCCCTCCCGCTGCCCTCCGGTGCTTCTACCGACTCACCGCTACGATCAAAGCCAGGATTGTTGTTTTTTTTTTGTTTTTTTTTCAGGCTTCCCAGCCTAGAGGTGAGATGTGGGGTCTTATTGACCCCATATCTCACTGTAAAGAGGACCTGTCATGCCATATTCCTATTACAAGGGATGTTTATGTTCCTTATAATAGGTATAAAAGTGATCAAAAAAAATTTGGGGGCGGAAAAACATGTCAAACTAAAATAAATAAAGTAAAATGAACAATAAAAAAATATTTTTTTTTTAAAGCGCCCCTGTCCCCTTGAGCTCGCATACAGAAGCGAACGCATACGTAAGTCCCGCCCACATATGAAAACGTTTTTTAAACCACACATGTGAGGTATCTCTGCGAACGTTAGAGCGAGTGCAATCATTTTGGCCCTAGACCTCCTCTGTAACTCAAAACATGTAACCAGTAAAAATATTTAAAGCGTCGCCTATGGGGATTTTTTAAGTAGCGAAGTTTGGCGCCATTCCACGAGTGTGTGCAATTTTTAAGGGTGACATGTTAGGTACCTATTTACTCGGCGTAACTTCATCTTTCACATTATGCAAAAACATTGGGCTAACTTTACTGTTTTTTTTTTTTTAAGCACAAAACATTTTTTTTCCGTAAAAAACGTGTTAAAAAAATTGCTGCGCAAATATCGTGCGAGATAAAAAGTTGCAACAACCACCATTATTTTCTCTAAGGTCTTTGCTAAAAAAACATATATAATGTTTTGGGGTTCTATGTAATTTTCTAGCAAACAAATGATGATTTTTACATGCAGGAGAGAAATGTCAGAATTGGCCTGGGTGCTCCAGAACGCCTGAAGGTGCTCCCTGCATGTTGGGCCTCTGTATGTGGCCACGCTGTGTAAAAGTCTCACACATGTGGTATCGCCATACTCGGGAGTAATAGCAGAATGTGTTTTGGGGTGTAATTTGTGGAATGCATATGCTGTGTGTGAGAAATAACCTGCTAATATGACAATTTTGTGAAAAAAAAATAAAATAAAAAAAAATCTTGATTTTGCAAAGAATTGTGGGAAAAAATTACAACTTCAAAAAACTCACAATGCCTCTTTCTGAATACCTTGGAATGTCTTCTTTCCAAAAAGGGGTCATTTGGGGGGTATTTGTACTTTTCTGGCATGTTAGGGTCTCAAGAAATGAGATCGGCCGTCAGTACTTCAGGTGTGATCAATTTTCAGATATTGGCACCATAGTTTGTGGACTCTATAACTTTCACAAAGACCAAATAATATGCACCAATTTGTACTTATTTTTACCAAAGATATGTAGCAGTATAAATTTTGGCCAAAATTTATGAAGAAAAAATAGTAATTTGCAAAATTTTATAACAGAAACGAAAAAAAAATCATTTTTTTACAAAATTTTCAGTCTTTTTTCTCTTATAGTGCAAAAAATAAAAAACCCAACAGTGATTAAATACCACCAAAAGAAAGCTCTATTTGTGTGAAAAAAAGGACAAAAAATTCATATGGGTACAGTGTTGTATGACTGAGTAATTGTCATTCAAAATGTGAGAGCACCGAAAGCTGAAAATTGATCTGGTTATTAAGGGGGTTTAAGTGCCCAGTGGTCAAGTGGTTAACATACATTGCAAGAAGCCCAGTCTCCACACATTTAACCCTTTGGAATGAAAGGCAGTGGTCAAATCTAATTACATTTTGGTCATGGAGATCTGCATGCAATGATTAATTATGGCAAACACAGCTGTCCAGCCACCTCATAAACAAAGAGAACTGTGTAGTATTTTTCCTTGCTGGAGGGTCCACATTAGAGCATCTAAAAAAGGTAAGGTGCAAATTTAAAATATTTTTTTAAGTCATACTATATGCATGGAGACAAATATAAAGTAGGTGTTATGCCAATCTGAATGCAAAAGTGGAAATATGCGGATGAGCTTGGGTTCAGTCTGAACCTGGAAGTTTGCTCTATTGTTGGGCCAATGAGCTACAGGCAAGAGACTCCCCACACACATTCAAAGGGCAGCAGGGGTGCATATGACATCATTGACCTAATATGGCAATATAGGGACAATTAATAATGAAAACTCTGCACCACAGACAAAAACAAAAAAAGGGTCACAGCACTAAGATTTTACTGGGGAGGGTAGCTGGTGGTGATCCCACCCCCTCCCCACATGCTCCCCTTACAGTGCCTCCCTCACTCCCCCTCTCCCTCATTCTGTTCTTTCTCTCGCCCTTATTTCTTTTCCCAGTTCTTCCTTTTTTTTTTCTTTTTGTTTCATTTTACAAAAAGATGTGGAGTCGAGGTCCGACATGGTTGTCGGACCCTACTCCTTTTCTCAGTATGCTCGTTAGCACCTCCAGAAGCTATAATGAGTACCTTGACTTGCAGTATTCCATTCCAACGAGAGTTACATAGGCCTGTTGAAGGGGGCTGCAGTGTACCTTCTTTAACAGATCACTCCTTATCAATAGAGGTTTTCTTATGTGGCCTTCTTACTAATGATGTTTAGAGGCAGTTTCTTTTGCTTTTTTCTTCCATGTACGTTGAATCCTATGCCTCCCTTAAGTTGGAACCATGTTTTTTTACCTTTCTTATATGTTTTTTTGGTCCTATTTGTATTCTGTATTATCTGTAAAAAACTTTCAATAAAACTTTTGTGTGAAAAAAAAAAGGAACACAGATGAATGTGAATATTCTGCTGCAGTCTTTAAAATGTGTCTAACTTCCACATTCATGAACCCTATAAATGTGTATATAGACCGTGCTACCAAAAATGTGAATCAAAACAGCTGTTTGCCACACATAGAAGTGCACAAAATGAATAAACAACATCGATACATTGGACATTAGTTGTTTTTTCATTTTGTGCACTTTTACATGTGACAAACGGTTTAGCAATTTTGATTTACATTTTCAGCAACGCGGTTTATATGCACATTTATAGGGAATATAGGGACAATAACAACGTCCTAATTTGGCCAATTGGCCACATGGCCATCATAGGTGTGCACAGCCTATTGCATTAGGGTGTGCACCCCAAAGCTCAAACACATATGCCTGTGCACGTGTATACAGTATATACTGCTGGTGTCAGTAGAGCAGTGGACAATGTCAGTAGGGCAGAGTTTGGTGTCAGTGGGGCAGTGGACAGCGTCAGTAGTTTTTATTTTTACTATTTTATTTTTTATTATTTATTACAATTTTATATTTAAAAAAAAAAAATTACAATTTTTTTTAGAAGCCTCATTAGGGGGCTTTGGTGAAATATCATGGGTCCAAACAGGGGGCATTTGCAGCAGACAAGGTGATTAGGGTGTGCCCAGGCCGCTGTGGGATGGACAATCTCCTGCATGTAGCTATTTGGGTCAGCTGGGATGCAATCATATGACAGCTTTGGATCCAAACCCAGCTCATTTCTACTGAAGAGGTATATATGAACTCAAACCTTAAAATCTTATATAAGCTTTAACATGGTCATGTAAATATAAATGTAGCTTTCATTTTTTCTAAATCTCATTAAAATAATATCTGGTGGGGGCGTGGCCTGGCTATGGAGGAGTGAGGACGCGTGTCTCTTCAGCTCCTCATCCACCGCCGCAGAATCAGCGCTGCAGAGGGGAGATATCACTCCCGGAACGTCGGGAAACATGTCACAAGGACGGTGGGCACTCTCCCAGCAATCAAGAGCAGATGGGACCCGACAGGAGCAGCTGGATGCCTTCTTCAGCGGGCCCCACGGTACGGGACAGGAGGCCTCCAAGATGGCGCCGACGCCAAAATCATCCAAGGCAGCTAAGGCTGCTCAGAAAGCACTGACATGGCAGCAGCAGCAGCTAGAGGACTCCCAGATACCCTCTCCGCAGATGGTGAGTGACACTGCCCCTCCACTCTCCCCGGGACCCTCAGCCCCCCCTGATCAGGGCCCTGATATGAATGACTTCATGGGAGATAGGGACAGGGACATAAGACGCCATATCTGGTCCCTCCCTACTCGAGAGGACCTGGAAAAGTTTACAACCAGGGTGGAGAGGGCCTTCAGGGAGGACATTGCCCAGCTCAAGGCTGACACTAACCACTTAGGGGCTAGGATGGAAACAGTGGAGCAGAAACTTGAAGAGGCCCTGCCTGCCATCTCTATGCTTCAAGCCAGGTGCTGCGCCCAGGATCAAAAAATTGAGACTTTACTGTGTCAGTTGGATGATTTTGAGAACCGTATCAGGCATGCGAACATCCGCATAAGGGGTCTGCCTGAAGCCACAGCACCTAAAGATATTGTTCCTACTCTGGAGGATGTATTTAGAGAGATTTTGGGCCTGCCTGCTACTGCACCCATTGAGATTGACCGTGCTCACAGAGCCCTCAGACCGCCCTCTCAGGATGTGGACAACCCCAGGGATGTCATATGTAAGCTCCACAAGTATACACTGAAAGATAAGATCATGCAAAAGATGCGTGGGAAGCCATACTTTGACTTCGATGGGGCCCACCTCTATTTCTATCAGGACATTTCAAGGAGGACCCTCATGCAACGTAGGGCTCTACGCCCCCTGCTGGAAGCAGTCCAAAAGGCAGGCCTGCCTTATCCCTGGGGATTTCTCTTCTACTTGCAAGCATCCAAAGAGGGCAGACAAGCCACGCTATGCACCAAGGACGACCTCCCACACTTTCTAAGCACCCTGGGTCTGGAACCAGTTGACTTTCCGGACTGGAGGGCCCTGCAAGACCACCCTGACCTGCAGCTCCCTCCGCCCTGGCTGCCAGCTACCCGCAAGAGCCGCAGGAGGAACCACAGGCGCCCCACTTCTGCCTCTCCTTCTGGCCCTGTGTCGCCACGACACTGAGTGACAGCTCCCTTCCCCTGACCGTTTTTTCTAGAAAAAAAGAAAATGAGAAAATGTCCCTTAATTTTTTATTTTTTATTTTTTTGACTATATGTAAGGTCTGTTTCCTTCAGTACTGGTATCCTAACTGCCAGTGCCGGGACAAGGTCATCAAGCGCCCAGGGCAAAGATGCCAAACTGCACCCCCCTTTCCTTTAGGGTTAGGGTCTGGGTGCCCCCTCCATCCCTGCAATAAACCATTGCGCCAGGGGCAGCCGCCCCTCCTGCCCACCCCTTGTCCCGACCCTGCTAACTGCTCTCTGAGGGGGACCCGGGTCCTCTAACTACGTTGATGCCTGGAACTGAGACCTGGCCACTCAATGTGTTACTGTTTGTTTGCCCTCCAACTGGACCTATTGCCTTTATAGCAGTGACAGATCATGGGCCCCTGTTGTTGTCCTTTTTTGGAGGGATTTGAAGCTGTGGCCCCGGTCCTGTCCCGACATACTCACTTTCCGGATACCTTGAACTCGTTCACTATTTTTCACTTTTTTACCTTACAGACTTGCACTTTGCTTCTTAGGGGTTCTCATGTTTTTATTTTTTTATTTTTTATTTTTTGGAAGCACTCTCTTCCCCCTTGTATGTTACCTACTTGTTAGTACATGGCGGTGGATGGGGACTGACCCCCACACCCTTTCCTCCAGTGTTGGTCCACGTTCCCCACGTAGACCGTACCTTCTTAGGTATATTTCCTAGTTCGGAAATGGGGGCGGGCATCGGGCGCTCCCCTCCTGTAGGGCTGGGACCGATGCGTACCCCCCAGGTATTTTATGTCATGGTATTGTTACCATTGCTGTCTTTTGTGCCTTATGTGTGTTACCCTGTCTCTCACTGTTTTTTCTTCCCTCCTTTCTGTTTTTTTTTTCCCTTTCTCTTCTCGATGCCTCTTTATAGGGTCTGCCTCCGGCTCCGTCTCCCGCCCTGCGCCTGCAGTCATACTAAGCGACTCGACTACCCCACAGACTTCCCATGGCATCCTTAAAGGTAATTTCTTATAACGTGCGTGGTCTCTGCTCCCCCTGCAAACGAAGTAAACTCTGGTGGGAACTGAAGCGTTCAGGGGCACATGTGATTCTCTTGCAAGAAACGCATTTCACCCCCCAGTCAACTCCCAAATTGCCCACCCATCTTTATAATCAGTGGTTCTTGAGCAACTCACCGGTCTCGAAATCTAGAGGCACGGCTATAGCCATTCATAAGTCTTGCCCCCTTCAGGTCATTGAGAGTAAGGTTGATCCTCAGGGGAGGTATGTTTTCCTAAAAGGGGTTGTAGAGGGCCAAAAGCTTACGGTAGCTACAATATATGCCCCTAATTCCAATCAGCTTACCTTTCTAGACAGTGCTCTGGACAGCCTGACAGACTTTAGAGAAGGTCCTCTGATTTTAGGTGGTGACTTTAATGTGAGCCCTGACCCCCAACTTGACACCTCGCACAGACGTCCTTCCCACTCTCACGCCTTCCTTAAACATTTTCGCAAATCCCTGCAGTCCCATCGCCTTCTGGATAGCTGGCGGCTGCTTCACCCCTCAGATAGGGATTACAGCTATTACTCAAAGGTTCACGATGTCTATACCCGTATTGATCTGATATGTGTGGACCAATTGGCTCTGGAGCTGCTGCAGGCCTCGTCCATCGGGAATATAACTATCTCTGACCATGCCCCGGTGACGGCCACTTTGGCCCTGCCCCAGGGCACCCGTAGGGCCTGGTCATGGCGCCTGAATGAATCCCTGTTGGACGACGCGGCCGCGGTCTCCGGAGTCACGGACGTCCTGTCCCACTATTTCAAGGAAAATACCACGGAAGGTATGAATGAAGGGGTTATCTGGGAGGGTCATAAGGCGGTGGTACGGGGAGAGCTGATCTCCCAGGGCGCTAGACTTAAGAAGGCCCGACAAGCAGACTTTACTAGGGTTCTTCAGGCGCTACAGCAGACGGAACTTGCACATAAACAAGGCGGGGACCCGGAGGCTCTTGGGAAACTGACAGAGTTGAGAATATTGTTCTTACGCTTATTAGACCGGCAGGCACGTAAACAACTACGATACTTGTCGCATAAATATTATGAACATGGCAACAAGTGTGGCCGCATGTTGGCCAGAGCCCTCCGGAAGAAACGCGCGCTTATGTATATACAGAAGCTGCGCCTTCCCTCGGGTGAACTCACGGTCAGATCTTCCCAGATAGCCTCTGGGTTCCGAGACTATTATGCCACCCTCTATAATTTAGATTCAATGCAGACCCCTGAGGCCCAATCCGAGAGACTGTCTGACATCAGAACTTACCTGAACGCAGCTGGACTTCCCCCGCTGACTGACGACCAGTGTTCCATGCTGGAATCCCCTATTACGCCTGTTGAGCTTGGGGCTACGGTGAAGTCCCTGCCTAATGGGAAGAGCCCTGGTCCCGACAGGTTCACCAAAGCTTACTACAAAAAGTTCTTACCCCTGCTATCGGATTCGATGTGCAGTTATTTTAATTCTATAGCAAATGGGAATGCGATCCCTAGTGAGGCCCTTCTGGCCCACATCACTGTCATTCCCAAGGAGGGGAAGGACCCCACCGTGCCCCAGAGCTACAGGCCCATATCCCTTCTCAATGTAGACATAAAAATCCTTGCTAAAATCCTTGCGTCTAGGCTGAAACACCTAATCCCACTCATTGTACACCCGGACCAGACGGGGTTTGTCACGGGCCGAGAGGCTAGAGACAACTCCATCAGGGCCATACACCTTATTCACTGGGCTCGTGCTGTTCCTGATACCCCCCCTACCTGATCCTGTCCACCGATGCAGAGAAAGCTTTCGATCGAGTGGACTGGACTTACTTGCGCACTGTACTGGAGGCTCTGGGCTTGCGCAAGCATATGTTGACATGGATCATGGCCTTGTACTCGGACCCGAGTGCTCAGGTCAAGGTCAATGGCTTTCTCTCCCCTAGATTCTCGATCAGAAATGGCACGAGACAGGGGTGTCCTCTTTCGCCTCTTCTGTTTGCCCTGGTGCTGGAACCGTTTCTACGCACTGTACGGGCGAACACTGATATCAGGGGACTGACGGTGGGTCGTACGGAGCACAAACTTTCGGCGTACGCCGATGATGTGCTCTTCCACCTGACGGACCCCCTGATCTCTTTGCCTAATCTGATGCGGGAACTTCAACACTTCGGGTCAATCTCAAATTTCAAGATCAATTACGCCAAGTCAGAAATACTGCCCATCCAGTTGCCGCCCTCTCTGGTGAGCAGGCTACAAACTGCCTTTCCTTTCACTTGGGCTAAATCGTCCTTGAAATATTTGGGTATACGGCTGACGGATAGGTTTGACACTCTTTATGCGACTAACTTTCCTTCCTTGATGACAACTGTGAAGGCTGACCTGGCCCTATGGACCAGGACGGCTTTCACCTGGATGGGGCGACTTAGTATCATAAAAATGAACATTCTCCCACGCATACTGTTCTACCTGCAAATGATACCCATGTCCTTGCCTAGGCGGTTTTTCACACATGTCCAGCTTGATCTCGACCTTTGTGTGGAATAATAGGAGGCCGAGAGTTGCGATCCGACTGTTGAATCGACCGAGGGATGTAGGGGGTCTGGGCCTTCCGGATATTCAGCGGTATTATAGGGCCATCGTCCTCCAGAGGATTCTTGACTGGCGCTTTCATGATAAATCCAAACTTTGGGTCTCCCTGGAAAAATACTTGGCGGACACTAATTTATCCTATGCCCCGTGGTTGGCCCGGGAGCACAGGGGACTGTCTGATTTTGTTTCTCCGCTGACGGTCCAGGCCCTTCGGTCCTGGGATCGCCTCAATGCCACTCTACTGATGGCACCCCCTGTCTCCCCGTTGGCCCCCTGGGAGGCTACCTTTGGTTCCCACCTGGGGAGCAGACGGCCTTTTTTGGCCCTTGGGTAGATGATGGTAGCGCCAGTTGTGGAAAACTTATGCAGGATGGTAAGCTACTCTCTTTGGCGGCCCTTAGAGACCGTAAGGGGGGTTTCCCTATGGACTTTTGGCACCATAGACAACTCCAGCATTTTTTTAAGGCTCAGGGGAACTCCATCCGAGATATCTCCAACCTCATGCCCTTTGAACGTCTCTTTGTGGCAGAAGAACCGGTCCCACACATGATTTCTGAGCTCTACCGCCTGCTCGGGTCCACTGCCTCAGTAATGAAACCTGCGTACATCAGGGCCTGGGAAAGGGACCTGGAGCTGGTCTTTTCGACTAACCAATTATCTTCTCTTTACCAACTGACTCGGTCTAGCTCTATTGACTCCAAGACGCAGGAAACAAATTACAAACTACTGCTACGCTGGTACCGTGTACCGGCGGATCTCGCCAGGATTTACCCGTCCGTGTCAGATCGATGCTGGAGGGGTTGCAGATATAGGGGCACCCTTCTGCACATATGGTGGGACTGCCCAGTGATTAGACCCTTCTGGGAGGAAGTTAGGGCCCAAATCAAAGAGATAGTGGGTATTGACATCCCTCTCTCCCCGGTCCACTTCCTGCTTCACGTTCCTCCCATGCCGGTGAGCCGATACAAGAAAAGTGTACTGCCTCACTTATTGAACGCGGCTAATCGGTTGCTCCCTATATACTGGAAGCGTTCTCAAATTCCAGGCAGGGAGGAATGGCGCCGTAAGGTGGGTGACATCAGGGAGGCGGAGGATTGGATTTCCACCTGCAGGGGTACCCGGGAACGCTTCTCTGCTACCTGGTCGACCTGGGACGCACATGTCCTAGATCCCGGCCACGTGTCCTCCAGCTTGGATGTGGCCCTGTTGGAGCTTGCGGATCCGTCCCTCAAAGGGCGGCCTCGAGGTTCTCAGGCGGGAGCAGTGGGCTGAAACGTTTTGGGAATGTGACATAGTTGTCTAGCTGAAGGTGGGAGTTAGGCAGAGTGGTTCTCCTCACCCCCCCCTTTTTTTTTCTCCCTTTCTAGCTACAAAATAGGTGCTGGGGGACTGGCGGGGCCTGGGGCGGAGACGGAGCTGGATGCGGGATTCCAGGTATGCTCTATACTATCTTGTCCTCTTTCTTTTCTCAGTCTGTACCTTCCCCCCTCCCTTATCTTAAATTTTTTATTTTTATTTTTTCTTGGTTCACTTTGGCTTCAGTCTGTACGGACCGTCTGTTGGTGGGCGGTCCGCTTGATATGCATTAGGCGATGGGTGCGGAGCTGGAGGACCGGTTGGCTTGACGGACTGAGGCACCTTATCACCACGAGGCCCCCTCCGCGGGATCCCCTGGACAGTTTGGGGGTCCGACACTTTTGTGTCACCGTGGTAAGGGGGCCTCGAATCAGGGGGGGCCCGGGCGTAGGTGTGTTGTGGGGGGAGGTTAGTTGGAGGTGTTTTGTCGCCCCCCTCCTCCCGTGTGCGCTCGCCTGACCCTCCCTTCTACATTTGCTGGGCCCTGCACTATTGGTCCGGTCCGGGGAGCTGGCCGGCCTAGCCGCATGATTGTTCACATCTCTTCGGAGGGTGAAATTTTGTCTTATATTCTGCACCCTGGCGATTGGGGACTCGGCTCGCTCGTTGGGGGGTTGGAGTCCTCGCCGCTGAAATATCACTTGAATTTCTACTTTCATTTCTTGCATTCCTTATGCTTATGGCTGATTTGACTGTTTTTCTCTTGTAAAATTTTTTGTCATTTATGTCCTTAGTGTTTCTGTACCTCTGTTATGCTTTAACTTTAAAAAAAGAAAAAAGGGAAGGGCTGGTATATTACTTGATGTTTCTGCCTTTAGATCTTGTAACCTGTGCTGTAATGTCCTGCCTTCCATAAATAAAGATTATACAAAAAAAATAAATAATAATATCTGGTGATTCTTCTATTAAAGTCCTGTTATGTGGCAACAACGCTCTGTCCCAGTCTTCAATTTATGTTCCTGCATTGTCACCTTGTAACATCTGATGGAGGTGGCATGTTGCTGTTTTAGGCTTGTTTCACACTCATGCGAATTGGATGCAAATTTCACTGCATCCAATTTGCATGACAGGAGACTGTAACCTGCTCTCAATGCCGGTTCACACAACTGTGGGGTGGCCGCGGTCTGCTGGAAATGGGTACTGTGCGTCTTTGACTCTGTTTCAGGTCTGAATTCAGGCAAATATACGGACCTGATTTACACCTGAAACAGGAAACAGGGACACACCGGACCCTCTGCTGTGAGTCGTGTCCGCAGCTAGTGTGAACCCGGCCTTAGGATACAATACATGGTGCTCCCTTGACACCTGCATGAAACCTACCTGAAAAATGTAGGAAGGGAGCCGCTGCAAAGAGCCTGCAGGATATCAGCAGCACTCAGATGCAACAAAGGATAAAACATTATATAGGATAAAAGGGCTAAAAAAGTATTTAAAAAAAAAGCAACTGTTTATGGTACACAGTGCTTTAGCAAACTAAATGGTATTCATCAGGAATCTAGAAAATACTTATTTTTCATTGCAGCAAACTGATAACCTAATCTTAGCCTAATCCAATTTTAAGGATTGGAGCTCAATGACAGTTTTTTTAAAAAAAAAACTTTTTCGGAAAGCAATATTGTTGCTGTTTATTGTAATATTTTAGAAATGTACCAATAGCTTTCAAAGTTACTGAAACGTCCACTGTAAGCGCTATTGTATGTTTTATGTTCAATGCTATATGACAAATATACCAGCATCAAATGTTGATATAGTAGAGTATATTAGAGTGGGATTTGTGTTATGTATATGTAGCACCCTGTAGTTTGGGCAGGGAGCTCCTCACAAGTTTACTTGCCAGTAGTTATCCTGGTTGATTGATAGAGATCTATTAATTTCTCCCTAAGTTTGGCCTTGTTGCATTTTTCTCTTTTACCACTAGGTGGCCGGGTACTTGGTGGTACTAGATATGAGAAGGGCAGCCCAAGGTCAGGTTATGGGTATATGGGGTATCTCAGCCAATGGGCAGGGTTTTCTTGAATCCCTTGGCCTACTGTGAGCACCTATACCCTGTATATTTGGGTGGAGTCAGGTAATCTGCGTTATGTGCCACCTGGATGGCTGTCTGGGGGGATGTGTGTCGTACACCCCGGGCTGCTAGGCCAGAGAATGGGCCTATCCCAGGGGCATCTGGCTGCTAGGCTGAAGTAAAGAAAGCAGCACAGGGTTGGAATTGCGGCTTGCAGTCCAATCAGAAGTGATGGTTCTGACGGCCGGAGAATCTGTCAGAGGTTGGAGGTAGAAGGGAAGCTGTCACCACAAAGGGACCAACCACCTTTACCAGGGACCGCAGTGAGTAACTGAAGCAAGTACTGGAACCACATTCTCACCAAAAGGGCACAGTGGAGAATCGGGAAACTTCAGGCGGTGATCAAGTCAGGGACCCAACCCGTTGCAGGGGTGAAGCTTGAGAAGTATCTGGAGTGCCAAGCTAGGGACCCAGCAGGGACGTGTGGGTGACGCTTGGGGGGATACCACCACAAACCTTGGAGGAGCTCAAGGGATTTAAAGTCAGTGAATTTAGAGGGTCTAGTGAGAGAACGGGAGCTCAGTGTTGAAGAACTACAAGAGGCAGTTGTAGTGGAGCTGAAAGGACTGTTACGATTGAGTTAGGAACTGTTAAGACTGTTACCATAAGCGACAGCATTCCTGTGTGTGCAGATGTGGCGCCTTGCTGGGGCCTTTCCCTGCGCGGCTGTTTTCCTATTGAAGTCTCGGAGTCTGCCAATTGAATCTGCAACTACTAAATGGTGTCCTATCCCTAACCCTCTTTCCCCCAAAAATACAAAAAGGACTGTCATAAGAAATAAAACCTATTTTACATCCAAGAAGTGTCTGGCGCCCAATGACTTTCACCATATTTGCACCCACTATGCCTCACAACCCACTACATATTGAAAGATGTCAGCTATATTTGGCCTTGGAGGTCCTTGGAGGAGACCTTGCTACATATAGTTACATTAATGTATATTTAGTTACATTAATGTATATTTCAGAACATGGATAACTGCGCTTCCTGCTCTCAACAGTTAGGTGTCAGTTTAATCAGTTTATGCTTAAAGTATACCTAAAGGCCAAACTTTTTTTTTCGTTTTGGATAGAGTGGAAATGGATTAGAGCACTTGTCAGTTTTTATTGCTGTAAGGAGATTCAACCTCTCTACTTATCCTGTTTACCATTATCATTAAGGCTGCGTTCACACTGCAGTAAGGCCCCTTTCACACTGGCGGACCGTATGTCCGCTTTTTCATCCATCCATTTACGGATGAAAAAGGGACATACATTGGTCCCTATGAGATCGCGGGTGTCAGCGATCTCCTCCGTGTCCGCAATCCCCCTATTCTGCAGACGGAGGAAAACCCTATTTTTCTATCCGTCTGTAGAGTGGATCGGATGAACACGGACAGACGGTCCGTGTTCATCCGATCCCCCACATAGGGGAGAGCGGAGATCTGACAGGGCGGTCCCTGCACAGTGTGCAGGGACCGCCCTGTCATCCGCCGGCTCAGCGGGGATCAACGGAGCGATCCCCGCTGAGCAAGCGGAGGTTCACGGGGCGGATCTTCATGGATCAGTTCCGTGTGAAAGGGGCCTTAGGAGCAGCTCACAGCATGGGTCCGCTGCGTCCCTGTTCACCGTTTCAGGTACGATTACGGTCCGAATTGTTGGCTGAATTCGGACCTGAAACAGATCAGAATACAGGACTTCTGTGCAATTCACTCCAGAGCCACTCCGGAGATGTTTGAACCGGCTCCATTGAGTGCCGGTCACAATCTCCTGACATGCGAATTGGATGCAGCGAAACCTGCATCCAAATTGCATGAGGGGAAACCTGCATCCAAATTGCAATAGTGTGAACCCAGCCTTTAAGTTAAAGTAAAAGAAAATCCCAAATTTGCAGTTGTCCCCAGAAAAGTAATAGAGGGGAAATCTTCTCATGGGGACACTAGTTCTGGTCTACTGGGAGTCCCCAAGAAATTCCCTATTTGCAGGGACTTCCTCTCACTTCCTGTTTGGCTATGGAACAGGAAGTGAAGATAAAACTCTGCAATGGGACACAGGTAGCAAAAAAAAAATCTGACAGGGGTTATAACCTTCCCTTGCTCTATCCAAAATGCCTATAGTACTACTTAAAGAGAAATACATTGTGGATGTGTACATACGTCTATATATTTTATTTTTTATGATTAAGGCTAGTATCCCTATGATTAGGGGCAGTATTGCAGTTTATTGGTCCTTAGATGAAATGGCTGCATACACGACTTCATCTGAATTCATGACTGCCACACGCAGTTGTGGCACATTGGGTCAGTATTTTCAGGGATGAGACATGTGCCTCCTCACTACTTGTCAAACCTATCTGACCGAAAACTGCTTTTCAGAGGAGCGGCAATGGCTGACACATGTATGAACAAGCCCTAAAGCAGCAGCAGGAGAGACAAGTCACAAGGAATCTGAGGACTGAGCACTGTATAGCGGAGTTGTAGTGAAGAAAAGCAGTTAGGATTTTCACTAATAATGAAAGTCCACCACATATAAAGATGCCTGCAGGAGATAGTGCTGCATTCAAAACTGCGTCTACAGTTCAGCCCCCCAGTGCCATTTGTTCTTAGCCTTTGCCTAAATATGAAGACAGCAGATTGCCATTTTGCCTAATAGAGACTGATAGAACCTGCATTGTATTTATATATGAGTGTGCCAGAAAGCAATAACACTGTTGTTTATTTGACTCTACTGAGCAATTTCATCTACCCTCAGGTGCTAAATTGATGTAGGTCTAAGTAAAGAGAGAGTACCTGATATTGTTAAAGTGTTTTTCCAAGTGCATGTGCCTGTATAAGGGGACTAACACATCACCGTCAAATTCTGGAAGGCCCAGAGGGTGTCACCAATGAACGATTGCCAAGTACGTATTCTGATATCGGTGGAAGTTCATCCTTTACTCCTAGATGACATATCCCCAGCCACCTGTTCTGCACTTGTTACCCTAAAGCTAACCGGCTGATCTCCAGCATTCCAGTGCTAAGCTATTTCAGCCAACTTAACCTCCACAGCATCAACTGGCTGAATTACATCCGAGACACAGTTTTAGCTGATTTATTATTATTATTATTTAGGTACTTATATAGCGCCGTCAATTTTACGCAGCGCTTTACATATACATTGTGCATTCACATCGGTCCCTACCTTCAAGTATCACATTCATATACTAGGGCCAATTTAGACAGAAGTCAATTAACCTAGCATCATGTCTTTGGAGTGTGGGAGGAAACCGGAGTACCCGGAGGAAACCCACGCAGGCACAGGGAGAACATGCAAACTCTAGGCAGGTAGTGTCGTGGTTAGGATTCGAACCAGCGACCCTTTTTACTGTGCTACCCACTACACTTTTTAGAAGACTATGTTCCAAAATCTTGCTTAGGGACAAAGACTGTTAGGGGAACATACCGTATATACTCGAGTATAAGCCGAGTTTTTCAGCACATTTTTTGTGCTGAAAATGCCCCCCTCGGCTTATACTCGAGTCACCTTTTTGCGCCTGATCTCCCGGACTTTGGGGATCCGGTACCAGCCGGCCGTAGGTCCCCTGGACCCCAAACTTGGCACACATGTGGCCACATTTCTCCTCTACAAGTGTGCAAAGTTTGTTGTCTGGGGAACCTACAGCCGGGGAGCACCGATTTTTCAAAACCGGGCACCCCTTCCATAGACTCCCATGTTAAACGTCAGTCTAGTCATGGGCACAGTGAGGCATGGGCACAGTGAGGCATGGACAATGTGAGGCATGGGCACAGTGAGGCATGGGCACAGTGAGGCATGGACAATGTGAGGCATGGGCACAGTGAGGCATTAAAACAGAGTGAGGCATGGACACAGTGAGGCACAGTGAGGCATGCAGATGGACACCCTAGGCTAATACTCGAGGCAATATGTTTTCTCAGTTTTTTGTGGTAAAATTAGGTGCCTCGGCTTATATTCGGGTCGGCTTATACTCGAGTATATACGGTAACTGGGTGTCTGGCCAAGGCCATCTTATACTTCTCTGCTCTGAGCCATCTATAGATTACAAAGTGAGCTATTTACTTAATACAAGCTCCAAGGGGCTCCAAATTCGCCAGCTGTGAACATTTCCAAGTGTTTGGTGAATTTATCCTTCAATAACCAATGTAACAAAAGGAGAAACTGTCTTTACATTATTTCGTTGAAATTAGGTTTAGGTCTCCTTTACCATTCACACTGCCATCTCAATTTAAAGTTACAATGTCTGTAACTGATGTATGTATGTTACTGTTCATGTAGGTCTGTCTTGGGTTGTGTAGTCACAAACTAGTTCTCTTCTAGAGTTGCAGCTTAATATAAAAAGAACATATTTCACTTACATTGATGTGTTCTGGGTTCCATTCAGCGTTTGATCTCTGGTACAAGGTAGGAGGACCCTGCTATCAAATCCAGCTGCTTTTACAAGGGTGGGCTACACCAGTGTTTCTCAACTCGAGTCCTCAAGGCGCCCCAACAGGTTATGTTTTCAGGATTTTACTTAGATGAAATGGTTGCGGTAATTACAAAGGCAGTGGAACTGATCAAATCACTTGTGCAAAATAATGGAAAGCCTGAAAACGTGGCCTTAAGGACTGGAGTTGAGAAATACTCCATGAAAGAGGCTTGTTGTACCTTATTTACTAAAGGAAAAGAGCAGGGATAATGTGCCATGGTACATTTGTTTTACCTCTTGTAAGAGCACAGTCATAAGATTCCTGAGCCTATCAAGTTGCACTGATGTTCAAAGCATATGGTGAGGTCCTAGTGTGTCATGTCCATTGAACATCCACATAGGGCTGCTTTTGTGCCTTCTGGTCTGATAAGATGCATAAAGGAATGCACGTGTCAATATTTTACTTTAAAATAAATATTAAATATTAAAATAAATATAAAAAATTAAATATTAATTCTCTCTGAGCAATTATCATTGGATCCAGTATATGAAATGCTGTATGCATGCTGGCTGTGATCAGAGAGGGGATATATTCACACTACAATATCCCCAACACTGTGTGTGCTATAGCTTTTTTACTTTTGCTGTTTTTTTTTTTACACTCAATTATATCAGTACACACTTAATGTGGTTTCATTTCTACACGAGATGCACATATAAATACGCTAACAGCAAAAAATAAATAAAAAAAATGATGGAACGGCACAGCTTAGCTTATTTTCAGATCCCAAAGTTTACACTCAATAGCAAACCGCACGTATTTGTTACCATCTTCTCCAAATCTAGGGTAGAGTATGCACACATGCATTACTAATGCATATTAAATACTGTTATATGACTTACTTGTCTGTGCTCAATCAATAGGCTGATGTACTCACATAAACTTTGTAAATTAAGCCCAATGAGGCATTACAAACAGCAATTCAACTCTTATCAGATGGCATGGTCTGAGGATTAAGTATGACAACCTGAAGCCTCATGGCATGCTGCTCCCCTGTCTCCCCTGTCTCTTTAGGTAAATCAGTGGTGGTCAACTTTACTAAATAAAGGGGCCCTCAAGGATGGCCGTGACATTTCCAGATGGCTGCAGAATAGGTTACTATTTTCATTAAAAAAGTAATGTCTGATTTTTTGTGTGTTAAGGTTCACTGCCAATCTATTCAAATTAAATAGACTGATTTAATGCTGCACACCTTAATGCATTGTACTGCATTGTGTTGGCACACAAGTATTAATGCAAAAAATGGAGGTTGACTTACTAAAGGCAAATATACTGTGCATTGCAAGTGCAGTTGTGCTAGATCTCAGGGGAAGCTCTGAAATGATGGAAAGCTCTTCTGATTTCTATCATCCAATCACGGGCAAGCAAAAATTCATTTTTTTTTATTTTCCTTGCGTGTTCCCCTCTGATTGCAAACAGGATTTTTTTTTTTCTTGAAATATATGATTAGAGCCTGAAGCCTCGTACACACGACCGATTTTCTCGTCGTAAAAAACACGTCGTTTTTTTCGACGAGATTCTTGTTAAGCTTGTCGATTTTCTCGTCAAGCTTTCCATGCGTACACACTGACAATTTCCAATTTCCTCGTTGTTCTCCGCGGTCACGTCCAGCACGTACGACGGCACTATAAAGGGGAAGATCTTTTTTCTTGGCGCCACCCCTTGGGCTGCTTTTGCTGATCTCGTGTTACCGCGTGTGAAGTAAAAGTTTGGGAAGAGACGATTCGCGCTTTTCAGTCTTCGTACTTTTCAGATCAATTTCTGCGGTTCAGTTTGTGCTTGTGGGTTCGTATCTTGGCTTTCAGGTCGTATCTGTTTTACAGTGCGTTCTTGCCTGTTTGTTTCTGATTTTCAGTTCGTTATTCATAGGCCTTGCTGTTCTAAA
This sequence comes from Rana muscosa, assembly GCA_029206835.1. Lineage (NCBI taxonomy): Eukaryota > Metazoa > Chordata > Amphibia > Anura > Ranidae > Rana > Rana muscosa. Next base: position 122,175,609 of record CM055126.1, on the reverse strand, counting down.
GTGCGTTCTGTTCTGTACGTTCTGATAAGACGACCATTTCTTAGCCATGTCGCCTGGACGTTCTCGTCGTCGAGTTCGTGCTGTGCGTGCGCTTGGTGTTGGTCTGCTTGTTTTGGACCAAGACCAGTCCATGAATGGTGTGAGGAGGAGTTCATGGACCAAGAATTGGTTGCTCCAGCGGGACCAATTCTGCCATATGCCTCTGCTGCGGGAGATCGTCGAGAATAATCCTGAGGACTACAGGAATTTTCTGCGGATGTCTGACCCCGTTTTTCAGGAACTGTTGGCTTTGGTGTCCCCCTATATTACCAGGAAGGACACCGTTATGCGGGAAGCCATCAGTGCTGAGCAGAGGCTCATCGCCACGTTGCGTTACCTGGCGACAGGGAGAAGTCTTCAGGACTTGAAGTTCACCACAGGCATCTCCCCCCAAGCTCTGGGCCTCATAATCCCAGACACCTGTTCTGCCATTATACAAGTCCTGCAGGAGGACTATATTAGGGTAAGTTTTCTCCCTTAACATCACATTTTATGTATTACATGTATGCTAATGTATTGTATTTCTTTCATCCTTCCCTAATTACCATGATTGTAATATGCTGAGAATGTCCCCTTTGTCCCCATGCATGCTGGAAGCTTTAGCTTGCCCCTTTTTTGTCCTCCATAAATATTTCCCTTCACTAACTTTTCCAGCAGGGGCGCCTGTTGCTCCAAATGTTTGGGGGTTCAAACCCCAATTTAGGAAATAAACTTCCTCCTTTTTTGCTCTGATGCCTATTAAACGCCCCCAGTTGTCCCCTCTAATGCAGCCATTTTGTTCCCTCCAATGCAGCCATTTAGTCCCCTCTAATGCAGCCAGTTTCCCCCCAGCCCTGCACTTACCTTCTTGTGGTCAGCGCCATCCTTCTTCTGTCCTTGATGTCTTCTCCTTCCCTTGATGTTGCATCAGCCAATCATGTTACCATTAAACAGACTTGGTGAACATGATTGGCAGAGCAGCCTGCCAATGTTTCCCCAAGGAATGCCCCCCTCCCTGCGTCCCCTATTTTACTTTTAGGAAGCCAATTACATTCCTCAGGTTGTAATGTGCAAGACTATTTTACTACCTGTTTCTGCTATGCAATTTGAACCCCCTAAATGCTGCAATGATTCATATGTCGGTCGCTTTACAAGAGGCCATCCACCTGAATAGTGGGCGGCATAGACAATACATAGGTTCATGCAACGCATGAACCTATGTATTGTTCTGAGTGATGGGCACAGGAGAGAGGGGGCAGTGCTCCAGCGCCCACTCTGGACGCACCGCCACTGCAATGCTATCCTGTGGCCAAACACATCTCCCCCCCCCCAAAAATAATTTAGTAATGGCCCATCAGAGGGTGTGATGAATATGATAAATGAGCCTTCCATTATACTTATTTTAAACACCTTAATAAACGTAGAATTTGATTGATGTTGGCCTCTAATGTTTTTTCAGAGAATTTCCTTGTAATGTATGATTTTTGTATTCTAATATTATTTCATCTTGTTTCACTCCACAGCTTCCTTCCACGCCACAGGAATGGCAGACTGTGGCATCGGAGTTTGCCACGCGGTGGGACTTCCCCAACTGCGGTGGTGCCATAGACGGGAAGCACGTCCGCATCGTGCCGCCACCCCGTTCTGGGTCCTACTACTACAATTACAAGGGGTTTCATAGCATTGTGCTGATGGCGGTGGTGTCAGCACGGTATGAATTCCTCTATGTTGATGTAGGGAAGAATGGCCGGATGTCCGATGGGGGATCCTTCATCCAGACGGAGTTTGCCCTCCGTCTCCAGAGTGACGACCTTGCATTGCCACCGGATGCAGGGAATATTGAAGGACTCCCCTTTGTTTTTTTGGCTGATGAAGCCTTCGGACTCGGACGGCATCTTATGAGGCCATTTCCACAGAGGACCCTGACCCCAGACAAGAGGGTGTTCAATTACCGGCTGGCCAGGGGCCGAAGAGTTGTCGAAAATGCCTTTGGCATAATGGCCAGCCGGTTCCGCCTTTTTATGACTTCAATACACTTGGCGGACTACAAAATAAACTATGTCGTATTATGCTGCTGTGTGCTACACAACTTTCTGAGCCAAAAATCAAATTCCTATATGGCCTCAGTTTTGCCAGAGGCTGGATTTTCCCTGCAAATCCCCTGCCGGGCCTGGAATCTGCCCGTCCTGGCTTGCCCTCCCAAAATGCCCGTGAGGTTCGGGACAAATACATGGAGTATTTCACGGGTAGGGGGGCAATTCCTATGCCAGCCTATGTCTAAGGATCCAAATAAAAAGCTTGTTTAAACCTTTAATTATTTGTTCTTTCCTGTCTCCTAGTTTGTCTTAGTGCATTTGTAGTGCCAAGTGTATTTTACTTTAGTAACTAACAACCATTTCACTATGTAACCTTACAAAATAACCAAATAAGCTTAGAGGGTATTATAAAAAGAAGCTACACGTTGTTTGTGGTCAAATATTTTACTCTGTGCACATTCTCACCATTTTTAGTTTTTTCTGGTTTTTTGGGTTGGCCTGGCCACAACCCGGCAATTTTTTGCTTATGAAAATACAAAAATAACACTTGCATTCCAAAAATTACAACATTGGATACCTCTGAGCAATCTGAGACATTCACTTACACAAACTATGTCTCTATGTGCCCGTCCTAATATGGGGTCCTGCCACCCCTTGCCCAGCCAAAAATTGAATATGCACACATTTGGGATTTTTTTCATCTAGGAAGTTTACAATCCTGATCCCTATTGTCAACATGTGCTATCTGCCTTCAGGGGTGATCAATGGACGTGTTTTGGGGGTGCAACCCCTTCCTCAGTTCACCGACTTTAGATACGAGGAAGGGGTTGCACCCCCAAAAGACGTACATGGATATCCCCTGATGGCAGATAGCACATGTTGACACACTGTGTGCAGATTCAATTTTTGGCTGGTTTGATTGTCAAAAATATTCTAAAATGTGCAATAACAAACATGTAAAAACAAATGTGTTTGGATGGCTTATTGAATTCTCCCCAAAACATCGAGAATGTCTTTAAATGTTTGTTCCATCACATGGATTCTTTTTTTAATTAGGTCCAGTTCCGTGCTACATTCCATCACTTGCTGGATGAGGCGGAGGGCACTGTCAGCAGAGAACCGTGTACTATCCTTCACAACATTTATATCCCCTAAAAAACAAAAACAAAAGGTATTATAACTCTGCAGGCCTACATCTCTTACCTGAAGCTGTGGTGACAGATACTGACCTGTTGTGGTGACCAGATCCACAACGTCATCCACCTCTCCTTCCTGCACTTCTCCTTCCTCCACCTCAACTTCCTGCACATCTTTCGGTTGTGGGTCTTTGGGAGTTTGGGGTTGCTTGGAAGTTGTGGGGTGCATGTGCTCCCTGGAGTGTTCTCCTCCCAGTCTTCTCTCCCCTATGAGAATCAAACAAAAGGTCTATTTATCACACTGTAAATCTCAATGTTAAAATAAAAACAGGCTAAATTGATTGGAAGTGTGGTACAAGTGTGTGTTTGGGCGGAATTTAAAGAAGAATGCATTATTTATGACCAAGAATATGTTTAGTATTCACCTTTGGATGTAATTTATTTGACATGGAGGCACCACAAAAATTCACTGATGCACCTGTGTGGGACACCCAAAAAAGGCGGGTCTGGTGGCCCACACTATAGTGCTCCAAAGTGCAGATGTGGAAGCAGCTGCTGAGTGTCCTCTCCTTTACACTGATAAAAGTTAGCATTTCATTCTCTTTACAAACACATCATCTAGCCTAAAAATTTCGCCACAATATTTGAGCAAAAATGGCAGATGTCTAATTACTTTTGTGGCTCTAAAATAAGCCAAAACCGCGGATAGTGGCCGAACGAAGTGTCGGTAACCTAACGAACGATTACTGTGCCCAACCAAGTTCAAAAAATTACATTTTGGAAGGGAGTCCAATATGAGAAACCAAAATAAAGAGCAACATGTAAGTTTAGAAAAAGATTAATAGCAGAAAAGTCTACATTTTACTTACTTTTAGCGAGCATTCTCTTTATGCTCCTCAACTGCTCTGGCTCCCTCAGTTTGAGGTCTGACCACCTCTTTCTGAGCTGCTCATTTGAGCGTTTCACCCCGAAATTCGCCTTCAGACTCTTCACGACTTTAGTGAGGATTTTGGCCTTCCTTCTATTTGGTTTGCTATACGGCCCATGCTTTGCATCATAATCAGACTTGAGCAAGATGTCCACCATCTCCGCCATCTCCGCCAAAGTCATATTCGATGCCTTGAATCTCCTCCTTGATCGTGACGTTTCCTCGGTCTCCGGGCTTGTCTCCTCCTCGTTAGTTGCGGAATTATCAGACACCTGCTGTAACGCCGCCATATCTGTCTGCGCGCCGAAAGAGAAGGGGCGGGGAAAAGATGTCAGTTAGAACGTCATGGGCGGGCGACGTGTGCGGAGCGACGTGTTCGTATTTTGACGCATGCGTGGTGTGTATATAGCAAACACACATGTGACTATAGTACGTTCGGTGTGCGGAGAGAGGAGTTCAAGTGACGGACGTGCGAACGAAGGTATGTGATTTTGTGACTTGTACAAATTGTTGGCCTATACTGTCTTGAGAATGTTGGAGGATATATATGGTGACTAGGATGTTAAGGAGGTTAGACTGTTTGCCTCACATTAGTTATATATAATTTATTTAACTTGCAGATACAATATGAATGTCTTTATAAGCGACAAGGATTTCCTGGCGGAATTTATTGACCGGGTAAGGGAGCTGCCGGCTCTGTGGGAGACGAAAAACCCCATCCACAAAAAAAGAGGGGTGAGAAAAGCAGCGCTGGAGAAGCTGCTGCCATTTGTGCATACCAAGGTGCCCACAGCCACAGCAAAACAAGTGGACACTAAAATTGGCAGCTTGAGAGGTACCTACAGGACTGAACGCTCTAAGGTGCTGGCTTCTCAGAGGTCAGGAGCAGCAGCAGGTGATGTTTATGTCCCGATTTTGTGGTACTACAACAGGATGTCCTTCCTGGATGACCACATTGAGACAAGGCCATCACTCTCCACTCTTCCCCCCAGACTTCCCTGCAGCCAACCTGAGCCTTCCCTGGAGCAAGAGGAGGCAGCCATCCTGGATGATCCTGATTTGGCCATCTGGAGCCAGGTATAGTATTAAGTGAAAATGCATTGGGATAAACTTAATGTTTGACAAATATGTCAAGATGACAAACATAAAATATTTTGGATTCCACAAGTGAAATCAAGATCTGTAGACATTAGTCTGCACTTAATTGGGTGCTAAATAGTCAATCTGATGTAGTGGTAAATTTAAAGCAAGGATTTATGGATTTACATTCTAATTGCTTCAATCAGGATTACAACGTGTGATGCAAAGATTAAACCAACATATTAAACTATGTCCCTTTTTCATACACAGGATGAAATCAGCCAGGAGGAGGGTCTGGAAACTGTCAGGCAGGAGGAGGAAGGGCCCAGTGGCAGCCAGGAGGTGGCAGGGCCCAGTGGCAGCCAGGAGGTGGCAGGGCCCAGTGGCAGACAGGAGGTGGCAGGGCCCAGTGGCAGACAGGAGGTGGCAGGGCAAAGGAGAAGCACCAGATCCCAGGTGCCTCCCAACCGGCTTCCCAAAAGAGGCAGGAGGGACAGGAGCACGAGTGAGGCAGCAATGGCCCTTATTCGTGAGGCCCATGCCACCCTCCAGGAGCCCACATCCCCTGAAGAGGCCATTGCCGGCCTAGTGGAGGCTAAGTTCAAGGTGATGAGCATGGAGCAACGCCTCCTAGGCGAGCCCCTGCTCATCACCTTGCTCAACAAGGGGGTGATGGAGAAAATTAACCCCAATACCGCCATATGTGAGGTGGCACAACTGACCCAACCTCAACCTCCACCTCCCCCTTCTTCTTCTGCCCCACCCCCTTCTGCTACACCTCCCCCTTCTTCTTCTGCCCCACCCCCTTCTGCTACACCTCCACCTTCTTCTTCTGCCCCACCCCCTTCTGCTACACCTCCCCCTTCTTCTTCTGCCCCACCCCCTTCTGCTACACCTCCACCTTCTTCTTCTGCCCCACCCCCTTCTGCTACACCTCCACCTTCTTCTTCTGCCCCACCCCCTTCTGCTACATCTCCTCCTCCTCCTCCTGACAGGAGTACCCCTCCAGTGGCCCAGCCTCCAGCCAAACGAAGAAGGAAGGCTGCAGGGAAGGCTTCAGGGAAGGTTGCAGGGAAGGTTGCCAGGAAGAAGAGGAAGTGATGGCCTTGCTTCATTGTAGTCGGACAGAAGGCAGCCTGTTGTAGTACCACACACTTGGGACATATATATCACCTGCTGCTGTTCCTGACCTCTGGGAGGCCAGCATCAGATTGTGTTCAGAAATGTTGGCCTTCTCAAGCTCCCAATTTTAGGGTCCACACAGGGTTGCTGTGTGCTCTGGTGTCCCTGGGATGCACAAATGGCAGCAGGTTCTCCAGCGCTGCCTTCTCTTTATTTTATTTCGAAACATGAATAAATGTGATTTTTGTTTAGGTTCATACTTGACTATGTGTATTTGTAAAAATTAAAAATCTAGCTTTGGAGTAAGCAGATACATTTGACTGACAAAAAAAGGGACAGATATCAACCCCCCAAAAGAATAACTAAATCTGATTTGCAAAAAAACATGGTGGAAAATTTAACTAATATAGATTCCAAAATTAAATGGGAGATCACTATCAAAACATTGCGAAATTATAATTAACATCATTTTGAAAAATATAACCATTTAAATTATTCCTAAAAACTTGCACGATATAATACACATAAATCTTATAAAGAGCAGCATGAAAAAGGTTAAAAAAAAATAGTCATAACTCTGTGTGAATATCAGCAGCAAAAGAAGGTCACTCGTTTTGATTAATGTAACATTCTAACGAAGATTTCAATGCAGAACATTTAAACGATGCAATAATTTTGAGCGTGACGAATGTGCTCTCTCCATTACGAAGGCTTGTTTTACCAGAAGATGCGCTCCCGTCTCATAGTTGCTTGTGAGCATGCGCGCTTTTGGAAGAGTCGTAAAAGCATACACATGAACCATTTTCTCGTCACAAAACAGGCCGACGAGAAACACGACGAGGAACTCTGGAATCCTGACGAGAAAATAGAGAGCAGGTTCTCTATTTTCTCGTCGAGATTCTCTGCAATTTTCTCGTCGTAAAACCATACACACGAACGTTTTTCTCGACAAAAAAGCTCGCGCGGCACTTTTCTTGATGGTTTTGGACGAGAAAATCGGTCGTGTGTATGAGGCCAGAGGCTCTAATAGGCTTCAAAAGTATTGGGAAAGAGAAAATCGAGCTAGACAGATACCAAATATAGGCAGCAGCTTGTAGTGGGATACACACAAAAATAATATAGAAGCAAAAATAGTAAACTGCGCCAATGAACCACTTAAATTAATAAAATAATTTAATAATAATAATAATAAAATAAGCCTGTAACATAAAGCAGTAATTTCCAAACTACTGGCATAGAGGCCAAATAATTCCACTAAGCAAGGCAGGCTGGAGTCTTTGAGATGAATCAAATCGACTAGAACAACACCAAGTGATTCACACAGTTGTAAGTGCCCACCATTGTATTAAATGGCCACTTACCAGAAGGCAAGCACAAAGAGCATTCAGCTGTAACCCAGCCGCGGCCTTTGGCTTACACGCAGAGCGGAACCCGGATAAACCAGGAAGCGGAGTTACCAGCTGGATGTCCCCCACCGTGTTGTACTGGTCCGTGCCATTAGGTTGGATTGAGTGCAAATGAACTTGCAGTGCACGCACTATTTGCCTTTAGCAAATCAACCCCATAGTGTGAATGGGCACTTGATAGGATCAAGTCAAATGTGTGCAGGTTTAAGATAGTTAAAATTTGGTAAAATTCTGAATGACATAGCACTTGCTTATGCAATAAATACAACTGTCATTCAGAACGTATCTTGTTTTTTACATTTTATTTTCTATGTTGGGTTTGAATCTGGTCAGTGGAGGCCTGATCCCCCCCCCACCAGTGTCAGCCCGTAAAGCAGGGCGCACGTGTACCACCCCCCCTATCCATGCGCCGGCCCCCTGATCTACATGCGGGCCCCGGACACAGGGATTCCAAACAGGGTTTTTTTTTCTTGAAATACATGATTCGTTCCAGAGGCTCTAATAGGCTTCAAAAATAGGTGGGCTCTGCGCCCGAGTGAATGAGTATTCGCTATTGTCACACTGATTCACCCGGAGGGAAGCATTGCCCGCACCATATATATGGGTAAGTACCAGGCTTGTAACCGACCGACCAACTGGGGGGGGGGGGTAGGTGACTGTGTGGCTGTGTGGGGGGGGGGAGGTGGCTGGGTTAGGCAGCTTTGTGGTAACAGATCCCATCTAATAGTGATCTATCATATTAATAGAAGGTGATGTCACTCATGAAGTCACTTCACATCCAATCTTATCCAATCTTATACTTCTTAAAGGGGTGTTCCAGGCAACCCCGGGCAAAAAATAAATAATTAAAAGCCAGCAGCTACACATACTGCAGATGCTGGCTTTTAATAAATGGAGACTTACCTGTCCTGGTGTCCCTCGATGTCGGCACCGCAGCTGATGTTTCACATCAGCTGTCGGTGCTTCCGTCGCCATTGCGGGTAAGGGAACCCGGCAGTGAAGACTTTCAGCTTCACGCCGGGAACCCTACTGCGCATGTGCGAGGCCCCGCTCCTCTCTCCTATTAGCCCAGCGGCCAGGGGAGGAGGAGGAGGGAGCCTCGCGCGACTTCACCGCCGCGGCCGGAATCCAGTACGTGGGTAAGGATACCTGTCTTTGACAGGTATCCTGTCCCCCCTCCCCCCGAAAGGTGCCAATTGTGGCACCGGAGGGGGGGAGGAACACGATGAGCGGAAGTTCCACTTTAGGGTGGAGCTCCGCTTTAAGGAACACTTTGTAGCAGGAGAATAAGCCCAGGAGTTAATCAGTTCAGTCACTAACAGCCAGCAGTTTCAGGGCTAAAACCTGCCGGTGCTTTTGTTACATGAGGCCTGGGGTCCCCTTTCTGGGCACCGATGAGATAAACTGCAGAGCTTTGGGAACCCTTTGTCATGTCTTTAAAGCGTGTGTTACCCCAACACTTCATATTCCTGATATGTGCCTGCTGTGCCATGTACTTGTATGAGAAAGTATCCTGCTCTCCTTTTAAAACTTCCTTTGTGTGAAATCCCTGGTATACCTGTTAGTCCCCCTGCTTTCCTATTAAAAAATGACCACACTAAGCAGGATAGCACACTGTGGTCAGTTCTCTAGATATGCTAAACTGAATGGGTGTTTTACAAGGTGATTGTGTACAATCACTTTAATATTTATTAACAACATATGTATTAATATACAGTATATACTGTATATAAATACATATGTAAAAAACAAACAAACATATAAGGCAAGTTTGAAAACATTGTTAGTCTGGTAGCACACTCCTAAACTGAATAGAGACCATGTTGTACATGCTCCAATAGTGCTCTACTAAATTTGGAAGTGTTTAGGAGAAAGGCAGTGCATGGCCTGCACAGAGTAGGTCTTACAGGTATGTATAAACTTAAACTATGACCAACATTTGGGAGAGGAGGGGGGAGCAGTAAACAATAAGTACATCAAAGTGCAGTTATCCTTTAATGTAAAGCACTCTGTATATTAGAAAACAGCTTCTAAGCCAGAACTTTTTCCCTAGCACTAATGTCAATTTAAGAAAAATTGATGGATGTCTTACAGCAGGGCTGCAAGCCTGTGACTTGTGTATGTATATATATATATATATATATATATATATATATATATATATATATATATATATATATATATTTATATATAGATAGATAGATAGATAGATATGTATATATAGATATATCTATCTATCTATATATATATATATATATATCTATATATATATATAAATTAATACTACATCGACTAATAGTGTACTATGTGTATGCATAGATTCTGTACAGTTACTGCTTTGTCCATGGTGCTGAAGTTAGAAAGAAATTCTATTGCTAATTAAAAGAGAAGTTTTTTTTTTTTTTCTATTCATACTTACCTCATGGATGCAACATCAGGCTGATGCTGCGTCTGTCCCCTGGCGTCTCTGCACTGAGAACCGAGCCACCGAACACTGCTGTTGGCTCAGTTCTCACTCCTCCCCAAGCAGAGCGATGCTGACTGTCAGTCAGCATCGCTTCTTCTCTACTTATCCATGCTCATTGGGGCGCTGAGAAGTGGAGGGGTGGGGAGCGGCCATCTTATCGGCTTGCTGAGCCGCAGAGACTGCCATCAATCAAGGCAGCAGGCGGATCCAGACTTGGAAGTCGGGATGACGCGATGCCCCGACTGATGGCAGTGACGTCAGCGGAGAGCGAACTTCAGACCGCTCTCCTTTGAAAATGGGTCACAGGAGTGCAAAACGAATTGCACTCCTGTGACCCAGAGGAGATGTCCAGCCTAAAAAGCTCAGGCTGGACTTCTCTTTTAAATGTTATTTTTAAAGGGCAAAGAGTGAAATTTTAAGGTACCGTAGACAGCTGTTGGTAAAGCTTGTGGAAATTGCATTAGTAGTTGATGGCCATTGCAGTCTGTCTAACATAACTTATGCAAAAAGTTATAGTATCTGCAAACTTTGGTGTATATATACTGGAATTTGCGCAGCTATAGATGCTATACTGTAATGATGGTGATCAGCGACTTTTAGTGGGACTGTGATAGGGTGGTGTGTAATCTGACACTAACAGACACTGACTAGGAGGGTCACTAACTGACACTGACATCGATAGTGACACTAATACAGTGATCAGTGATAATAATGTACACTGACACTGTACTAATGACACTGGTTGGGAAGGAGTTAACATCTAGGGGCAACCAAGGGGTTAACGGTGTGCCTAACAATGTGTAATGTGTGTCGCTTTTACTTTTTGACTTGAACGGATTTTCTCCCTGCTATTCAGGGAAAAGAAACAGCTAGATCGTCGTTCCTATGTACACACACACAGAGTTTTGGATGTTTGTAAATGCAGAACTCTGTGTGCGATTGGACATAGCTCATCAGAAAGTTTCAGCTGAAACAATTGGCTACAATCTGCTGATAAACTTGTTCTGTGTCCAATCTCAACATGGGTCGGCAGGGGGCGAGCAAAACCTGGAAGAAGGCCGGTCACATTATTGTACGTGACTATGCCTGTACCTGTCACAAGCCCACAGTGAGCGGTTGGCAGGTGGTTAAACATATAAATAGAGATTGCAGAAATATCTTAATAAATCTGATTTCTGCAGGTCAGGTGATCACAGTCTTTTTTCTCGACACAGTCCACACCAATGGACGGGAAAAAAGCCACAGCATTTCATGTGCTTTTATCAGGAAATCTCACAAGCACAATGCTTTCCTGCACTATTATGATATTAAGGCTCCCCTGTTATAAATCACACACTTGCAACCACCCCATCATGATGATTTGGACTGGAGAGTGAAAGGACAGAACAGACCATGCATTTTTTTTTTATAAAAAAGAGGCATGCATGCCATGGGCGCAATGCTGCACAGACTAGATCAGAAGGCAGATTGCTGCCACCTGAAATAGGGAAAAAGAAGTAACTGGTGGGATCAACAGGTATTTTATCCTTACTTACATGCTTCTGACATGCTATAACATGAGGACACAGATACATTGGCAAATTTAATTGGAAGAATAGTTTTTTTTGGTTTACAGATACTTAAAGAATATTTAAAGTGGTTGTGAGGGTTGAGGGTTTTTACCTTCATGCCTTTAATGCATAAAAGGAAAAAACCTTCAGTGTGCAGCTCCCCCTGAAGCACCCCTAATACTTACCTGAGCCAGAGCCCGATTCAGCGATGTGCACGAGAGCAGCATCTCTCCCGATTCTCTCCCTCCTCATTGGCTGAGACACAGCAGCAGGAGCCATTTTAATCCCGCTGCTGTCAATGTCAGCTAGTGAGGAGGGGGGGGGGGCAGAACGGAGTCATGCTCTGTGTGTCCCATAGACACACAGAGGCAGCTCAGGGGTGAGCACACATGCTTGCTAAGGGGCCACTTGGCAAGGAGGAGGGGCTGGAAGCACCGGCGGGGGACCCAAGAAGAGGAGGATCAGGGTTGCTTGATGCAAAACCACTGCACAGAGAAGGTACGTATAACATGCTTGTTATTTTAATAATTAAAAAAAAAAAACAGAAGCTTTAGAACCACTTTAAGAAATGTCCAAACACAATAACTGTGTAAAGGGTAATTAAGGCTATATATAATAGTTTCTAAACTTTAAAAAAATATATATAAATATACTTCTGTCGCATCCTCTACCTTAGGTAGGTAAGTAGGTGCTAGTGTAGTTTTGTGTAAGCTGACAGCGCAGGTAAATTTAAGCAGGCCTATGCTGTTAGCTAGGCCTGTTTGATTTTGATCTGGGGGCAGGTTTGTGGTTTAGTATAGCAATAGGTGACTGACATGTACTTCAGCTCTTGGGCGCCTCCTCAGTTTCCAGAGAAAACGTTCTGGAAAAGGGGCAGGGCAAAGAGCCGGAGTGACATGGGGTGCATGTGGGAGCCCTGACCAATCCCCAACTAGGATTGTCAGGGGGCAGGCCTACCCATGGTCAGCCTGCTGGGGGAGGAGTTGTCGGCTGGGTGAACTGGATGATGGAGTGTTAGACTTTCGTGTCTGATGGAACCCACTTTCTGGGGGGGGGTGTACCTCAGGCGGGGAGCTCGGGAGCTGGGAGGGAACCTCTCCTTACACGGTCATGGAGAGGTGTCCTGGAACAGGAGCTGGAAGGACAGTTGGTCAGCACGTTCGGAGGAAAGTCATTCAGTAAGGATCCAGGGCAGATGCCGGTGAGTGGAGAGCATAGTGGAAAGTTCTGGAAGAGACATGCTAGGGGAGCTGGATGTAGAACCATAGGGAGAGACTGTGGGAGTTTTGTGTCAAGTCGCTGCAGCCAGGAGGACAGACAGGATTTGCAAGTCGGACTTGCTGGGATCAATAGTCCATCTACATTTATTCTTCTCTATCAAATCGGTTGCTACCACAAAGGAGTACTGCAGACCCCGGCCTACAAAAGGCTATCAAGTAAAGACACTGGGACTTATTCAGTATGAGGCCTAGTCATGTGCTGATGGTGTGACAGGAGTACTAAAGTTGGACAGTGAAGTTGTTTTCTGGAGGAAGTGTGCTGGAAGAAGTGTTCTGAAGTCTGTCAAGTTTAGGGTCAGCCATCTTGTTCTTCTGACAAGTGTGACACATTTACTTTTATTCTACAAAGTACAGATTATCCTATGGGTATCCCATGTCACTTTTCAGCAACCAAGTTCAATCCCCTAATAAAAACAACAAAAACAGAGAAGTGTGTCTAATGGAGGTCTGGGAGCAGGGTGAAATGTGTGGATGCTGTAACACGTAGCAACCCCGCGGGGCCATCGCTACACTTCATTTAACCTCTGCCAATCACACATGATTATGTGTGGTGCCAAGGAATGTGGACCTTAATGTCTACACTCTACAAAAATAGTGGCCGAGATTTCTGGGCTGAGAGCATGCTTACTCTTCACTCCCAGCAAAATGACCAAGCTGTCACGGGCAACACCTGACCTATGTTTATAATCAGGAGCCAGCGAGATGAGTTCCCGATCATGTGACCCCTGTGAGAGGCCAGTCACAATAATCATGTGATCAAGAAGTCACTCCCATCTGCTGGCATTAAGACCCCCACTGGGAGGGGGCAGAAAAGAGTTAAAGGAAACTTGCGTGGACAAATGTGTAGGTTCCATTGCTAACATACTTGGCTGTCATGGTAATCCTCTAGATTTAAAACTTTCTGACTCAATGTCTTAAAATAAGAACAGAGATCATATGTTTTGAATAATTGATTTGACTTTACTTGCTGCACGGGTTAGCAGCTTAGAATAATATTGAAGACTGTGGACCAGCATAACAGTGAGAAAGCTAGCTAGAAAGATATTAGCAATAGCAGCTTGTGTATTTCTCCTATGAAGTTTCCTTTAATGTATTTTTATTTTTTTAACAGAAGGTCCTTTAATGTATTTTTTTAATAAAAATGTGTTTTAGTAACTCCTTTGCTTTATTAAATTTTGATATTTAATTATATTTGCACATGTTTATCCATACATATGTACTGTAGTTCCTGATTAGTAGTGTAGTTTAGTGATTGGGTTTTGGTGTTAAACTCACACTGTTCAAATCTATCAGACTGGTGAAAAAACAATACAATTTTAAGGTGCTTTATCTGGTTATGAATAGTGTCTTGAAAAAGTATTCATATATACATATATACCCTTGAAATTTTTCACATTTTGTCATGTTACAACCAAAAACGTAAATGTATTTTATTGGGATTTTATGCGATAAACCAACACAAAGTGGCAAATAATTGTGAAGTGGAAGGAAAATTATAAATGGTTTTCAGACTTTTTTTACAAATAAATATGTGAAAAGTGTGGCGTGCATTTGTATTTAGCTCCCCTGAGTCAATACTTCGCAGAACCACCTTTCGCTAAGATTTACAGCTGCAAGTCTTTTTGGGGATGTCTCTACCAGCTTTGCTCATCTAGAGAGTGATATTTTTGGCCATTCTTCTTTGTAAAATAACTTAAGCTCTGTCAGATTGGATGGAGAGCGTTTGTAAACAGCAATTTTCAAGTTTTGCCACAGATTTGGCTTTGGATTTAGGTCTGGACTTTGACTGGGCCATTCTAACACATAAATATGCTTTGATCTAAAGTTAAACCATTCCATTGTAGCTCTGGTTGTATGTTTAGGGACGTTGTCCTGCTGGAAGGTGAACCTCTGCCCCAGTCTCAAGTCTTTTGCAGACTCTAACAGGTTTTCTTCTAAGATTGCCCTGTATTTAGCTCCATCCATCTTCCCATCAACTCTCATCAGCTTCCCTGTCCCGGCTGAAGAAAAGCATGCCCACAACATGATGCTGCCACCACCACCATGTTTCACGGTGGGGATGGTGTGTTCAGGGTGATGTGCAGTATTAGCTTTCTACCACACATAGCATTTTGCTTTTAGGCCAAAAAGTTAAATTATGGTCTCATCTGACCATAGCACCTTCGTCCACATGTCTTCTGTGTCCCCCACATGGCTTCTTGCAAACTGCAAACGGGACTTCTTATGGCTTTTTTTCAACAATGGTTTCTTCTTGTCACTCTTCCATAAAGGCCAGATTTGTGCAGTGAATAACTAATAGTTGTCTTGTGGACAGATTCTCCCACCTGAGCTGTGGATCTTATGATGCTGTTTGTTTACTAAGGTTCTCTAACAAACCGATGAGTGTTTCACAGAACAGCTGTATTTATACTGAGGTTAAATTACACACAGGTTGACTCTAAAACACAGTTTACATGAGAGTGGCATCTGTGTTCTGAAATCAGGAGGAGTGCAGCATCATTGCAACACCACGATGGGAAGCTGCATTAGGTGTACTTTATTAGCAGACTCTACAAGTATTTCTAGGGCCTTGCAGGGGGCTACAAAACTATAAGTGCAGATGCACTTTTTTATGGGTGACCATAGTTCTACTTTATTATTTAAAATATAATGGTGGAATTCCCTTAGGTTTTCATGTCATCACTCACAGTAAATGAGACACACACCCTACCATGGATTAAACTACATTTATTTATTGCTAATGGGCACATATGTAGCCATGTGCTTCTCTAAGAATGGGAGTGAGAGAAACACTGTCTGCAGCTGCTCTCTGTAGCTGCTTCCCTGCAGTGCCGACCTGATTAACAGCTATTTCATCAAGAGGAGGCAGCAATGCACTGTAGGAACTGTAGTCCTTAGGAGAGACTCTACTGCGTAATCAAGAGCTTTTGAACAGCATTCCTCAGGGAGGGATTGCTGGGAGGAGGGGAAAGAGCTGAATTTTCCTAGGCTGTATAGGACATAACTTCCATATGCTGTGAGGGAGACCGGAGAGTGTATATCTCTGTCCAGTGTGCACCATCACTGTTGCATGTCGCGTCCTGAGCGGGATCTGGAGTGCTGAGTTTGATGGTGCCAACAGACTGATTTTCCTGGATGCATAGCAGAGGGTGGAATAATCGATGTGTGTGCCTGGATGGTGAGCTGCAATATTGCTGAGACTGGTGACCTGCTGCTGTGGGGATTTACTATCTGCAGCTAGAGAGACTGAATCCTTTAGGAACTAACCATACAAATATCTAGTAGCCTTATTGCTTGCTGCAGGCTTGACTGGGAGAGGTACCTCTCAGGGGACTCCAAACGATATTATTATGCACTCTGCGGTTATTGCTTATACACACTGCTTATTGCTGACTTTGGTGATTTATGCATTCATTCCAATCTAGTGGTACAGAACTCTATAAGTTATCTTGGCATAGTGATTATAGTGTCTAGCAGTTTGTGTCTGAACCTACCTTCTGTATACTCATTTATGTTCAAATCACCATTCATTTTAACCTGTATAAATACATTGAGTTAATTTACTACTAAATGATCTTGTTTCTATTTCCCGGTTCTCACAGCCAATTTAAAGGTATCAATACTTGCTTGCAGTGACTTTAATTTGGACAGGTGTGTCAAAGAGGGGCTGAGATTGTTCTTGGAGCTGAGGCACAGAACAGAGAACACAAATTACTAAGTAGCTCCTTCAGGGGTAATGCTACACATAGATTGAGCCAGGCATATATTTTAAAGAACCCTTCCTACTCTGCTGCCAAGCTTATTTCCAAGGGCTACAACATCTGAAAGAGAGCAAAGACACGGCACTAATGCAGATGCATTGACTTGCTGTTACACAGAACAGTAGTTAATCAACATGCTCTCTGGGACGGATAATAATTTATATAGAATACATGAAGAAATGGACATGATGTAGATGAAGGCTCAGCTAAGGAATCTCTTTTAAAGAATCAGATACTTATAAGATACTACCAGGATCCTGAGGCTAAAGCTTTCATTAAAAGTTAAAAGATAATTTTTTGAAGGACAATGTGTTGTGATTGTTTTACCCATTTCCAAGGATCTATGAATAGCGGAGATACGGTGTAGCTGGAAATAATTAAACTTTTGTGGGCATTTTATGGAGACTTTGGCATTGCTTTGTTGCCCATTTGTGAGGGTAATAAAATTTTAGATTCCTAAGCAATATTAGAAAATGTTGCAAACTGATGTCACAAAATGTTTTGAAAGCTTACTATTGCCTTTCAGTTATTTTATGGTGACGCACCATTTGGTGATATGTTAAATGCTGATATATTCAGACAATTGTATATTATGTTTAGATAGGAAACGTTTACATATAACACAGTTTGGTATGTTTTATATAAGGGGGATTTGTTGTCCCCTTCTACTAATGTGTTCCTCTACATTCCTTATTTCATTAGTGTTTTATTTATACTCCGTGACTCAAAAAAAGAAAAGAAAAAAAAAGGAAAACAGGGAGAGACCCCTCCCTCCATCATCACACCATCATCTATCTATATATTCTTTAAAAAGTTGCAGTCCATTATTCATCCCTCCCTCTTATTTTCTCCTAATTCGAACAAGATATTCTTTATAGGCTTTAAGCAGAGTTTCATTTTCTCTATATTCCCTCTTCCCTCTCTTTCCTTCTTTAAACATTCTTTTCCCATTCTGCCCATATTTTTTTGAATTTCTCCTGTTGGTTTCTAGTTTCATGAATCCATCTTTCTGCTTCCATTATCCTATCTACTTCTTCTCTCCATTCTGCTAAGGTAGGGCATGTAATTTGTTTCCAATATCTGGGTATCAGCTTCTTGGCCGCATTTAGTAAGTGTGGTATGATACTATTTTTATATGGTTTTATAGACCCCATGGACCCATGGAATAAAAAGTTCAATGGTGTTAATTCCGCAGGTTTCCCTGTCATCTTTTCTATCCATGTAGCAATTTCTTCCCAGAAAATTCTAATCTTTGGGCAGCTCCACCACTTTACATCCCCTCCAATATTCGTTACTTACGGCTGAATATATTTGTGCCATGCGTATGGGGGTCCGGTACCATCTAGTCAGGAATTTATATTGCATCTCCTGGATAGATGAACTTATTGACGATAAGTGAGTTACCTTCCATAAGTTCTTTATTTGAGCTGTAGTAAATGTGTAATTTAATTATTTTTCCCATTCCTTAATAAAGTTGAGTATCAACCCATACATTTGAGATAATAGATGGTTCGGTTTTGACATTTCCATGCACATTTTTTCAAACGTATTTAACGAATTTAGAGTTCTTAATTGCGGTTCAAGTTTTTGGAAGAAATCTTGCATTTGATAATATCTCCACCTCGACATTGACGTCTTTCCTTGTGTTGACGTCAATTCCGCTTGAGAGATTAGTTTTCCCAGTGGTGCATATCTTAAACACATTGTGTTCCCCTCTGATTCCCATGGGCCTAACGCTCCCTTTTCTTCTCCCAGGGGAAACCATGGATACCCTCCTAATGGGGACAGTGGTGATGTTCTTGGGGCATATTTGCCATTTTTATTAATTCTGTCCCATACTGACAAGGTGTTCCTAGTTAATAAGGATGTCCATTTGGACAGTCCTCTCATCTTGGGTGGTATCTATGGTGCTCCTTTTATGTCTCTGCCTGCCATATTTTTTTCCATTGAAACCCATGCTTTGTTCTTCGAGTCATGACACCAGTTTAGTATGCGTACCAAAGTCATTGCTCTGTAATACATTGCAATGTCTGGTAGTCCCAGTCCTCCATCCTCCTTACTCCTTCTTAATATGTCATACGCTATTCTCGCGTTTCCATCCTTCCATATAAATGAAAGGAACACTTTACGTACTTTTTTGAAGAGTGTCTGAGGGAGTGGTATAGGCACTGTATATAAAAGATAAATTAGTCTGGGTATTACGTTCATCTTAAGAGTGTTTATTCTACCTGACCATGTTAATATATGTCCTTTCCATCTGTTTAGGTCCTCTATGATCTCTGCAACTAAAAAACTGTAATTTCTTTCAAATACCAGCCCTATATCTGCTGCGATATGGACTCCCAAATAAAATATAGATTCTTTATTCCAAATAAATGAGTATCTGTTTTTTAATGTTGCTACTAATGATTTTGGCACATGGCTAGGTAATATAACCGATTTTTCCATATTTATTTTAAAGTTTGATAAATTTTCGTAACTCCTCATTTCCTGCATCAGACTCTCTATAGATTTCTTTGGTTTTGAAAGAAAAAACATTAAGTCATCAGCATATGCTGATACTTTATGCTGTCTAGGGCCAATTTCAACCCCTCTTATTCCGTCATTCTCCCTTATTCTACATAATAGTGGTTCCAGAACAAGAGCGAATAGAATTGGCGATAGGGGGCAGCCTTGCCTTGTGCCGTTCCGTATTTCAAAACTTCCTGATAGGGTCCCGTTAACCTTAACTTTTGCTCTCGGTTGCGTATATAATGCTGACACCCATCCCATCTTCCTTTCTCCCATTCCTATTTCTCTTAACATTTCCTTCATAAACGTCCAGTTAACTCTATCAAAAGCCTTTTCGGCATCTATTGAGATCACGACTCTAGGCATTTTGTTAGGCCCATTTTGCATCCATTGGAGCATGTGAAGGGCCCTTATAGTGTTATCTTTAGTTTCTCGTCCCTTCACAAACCCTGTCTGATCAAAATGTACTAATTGTGTTATTTTATACTGTAATCTACTTGCTAATATCTTTGCTAAGAGTTTTGTATCTGTGTTTAGAAGGGAGATGGGTCTATAATTCGCACAATATTGTGGATCTTTTCCAGGCTTTGGTATCACTGTCACATAAGCTAATACTGCTTCTGGGGGTAATGGGTTATTTGCTGTGATTTTAATAAAGTATCTGCATAATGGTGTTGACAGAATATCTATGAATTTTTTATAATACAAATTTGTTAGACCATCCGGTCCCGGACTTTTCCCTATTGGTAATTTTTCAATTACCTTTTTTATTTCTTCTACAGTTATCTGTTCTTCCATTTCTTCCACCTCCCTCCGAGAGAAAGACGGTATAGCAGATTCTTTAATATAATCTCTTATCTTCTCAACAAGACCCTCTTCTTCTTTTTTCGATAATTTTGGTTGGATATTGTATAAGCTTCTATAGAAGTTTTGAAATTCCATAGCTTTAGTGTCTTTTACTTGTTTGTTATTCACACATATACCGTGAACATATGATAATTCCTGCTGTTTTTTTAGTTGTTTTGCAAGTAGTTTTCCACATTTATTCCCATGCTCATAGTATCTGTGTGCGTAATATCTATATTTTTCTTTTTCCTTTCTGTCTAAATACATATTAAGTTTTGTTCTTAACATTTCTACGTTTGTTTCATCCCTAGGGTCTAGACTTTTTTTATGTTTGATTTCAAGCTCATTAATTTTTTCTTTCGGGAGGATAGAAAGAGGAGGGAAGGGCATAAAAAGGAAAGGGGTAAGGGAAAAGGAGGGAAATAAAGGGGGGTACGTATAGAGAACACAATAAACACATAGAAGAAATATAGGGAATTTTTTCCGAAGGAGAAAAGATAATATCTCTCCTAACACTTTTTCACGATTTTGTAATTAAAATGATTTAAAGGGAAAGTAAAGGAAATAAAAAGAGGGAAGGGAAAGGAAAGGAAAAGGGAAAGGAAAAAAAAAAGGAAAAGAAATAAAGAGGTTAAAAATTTTATTTTATTTTTTCAGGGAGACCCGCCTCTCAAAATCTAATGATATATGCTTAATGTTTGTTATGATTGTGTATATGTCTGATGTTTTGTTATTGTAAATGTTATGGTAAAGAAAATAAAGATTAATTAATATTTAAAAAAAACACAGTTTGGTATAGTGTTTAGAATATCAATCCCTTCATCAGGGTCACGTATTTCTTTGGGAGGAGATCAATATAAAAAGCAATCTATAACAGAACACAAACAATGAATTGAGCATATAAAAAAGTGGTCAGGAATGAGCATCGTTGAGCACAGAAAAGGGAGTTGCTCACCAGTTAGCCAATACTGCAAATTAATACTACCACGATCCACATGTGTTTTTAACAAGAAAGAGGGGGAATCTGGTCTATACCAAAACATGTGATGGTCCTACAGATGGATAGATATCTTTCAGTTTTTTTCCAGCCGGTTATCCATCAAAAAACATTGTTTGTGTTCTGTAATAGATTGCTTTTTATATTGATTTCCTCCCAAAGAAAGAAGTGTCCCTGATTTATGGATTTAAATCCTGAAATGCGTTGGGCCTAATAAAAAGGAGACCTACATCTGTGAACTGTATTAACTGCATTGTTTTTTATTGTTCCTTTTGGATACTATATGGTGAAATGTGTTCCCATAGGTTTTAATAATTTTTCTAATAAACTCATATAATAATTTTTTCCAAATAATTTTGTGATTGTCTTATCAAGTTGCCTTAAAGGCCCCACACCTATGTGGGGTATTTTATTTTGAATAAGGGAGATAGATGAATGTTGAGCTATGTTGAAAGTACAACATTGTAGCAATGGAGTGCTAAGGTTTTCAAGCTACAAGCAAATTTCATGTTAAGTTAAAGTTATGTAGCTCTCAGAACTCCACAAGCTCTGCATCAAAATGGTACAGAGCTCAACTCCCAGCACTAAAGGCTTTTATACTGCAGTTACTGTTTTTTTTATGGTTCCCAAATTTCCACTAAGATATGTGATTCATTGACTTTGTAAGTTCTGATGATGGCCAAGCAAAAATGTATGGATCATACTACTACATTACACTTAGACGATTGCAGTAAAGTTAATAACCCACCAACTGAACTGGAATGTTTGTTTGTAGCAAAATAAATAAAGCAAATTCACAACAGTCATTGCTTTAACGTCAATTTATTATACTTAGAGCAAATTTCCTGTAGTGCCATATGTAGTAGAGTGACAATTGTCACTGATGGTGTGTCCTATGATATTTCAGGAGGATTTGGCTCTATTAAGGCATAACACTGTTGGATCAAGAAGTGATGGGAAATCTCTCCACTAAAAAGCACAGTCCACATATTTTGTTTTTGGATCTTAACCCCCATGATCAAAGTTTTACATAAAAATAAAAAATAAAACAGTAGGAAAAAAGATAAAAAATATATTCACCTTGCCCTCAGCTTCCACATTTGCAAGAAAATACTCCAGCACAGTGCACTTCTCATGAGCTTTGGGATCCTCATCATTCCTAGGATCTCACCTGAAGTATGATGATGTCATCATTGATTAGGTGCCATGGGCAGTATATATACTATATATGTTGGTGTTGAAACCTCTTTCAGGTAATTTTTATTGACTGTGTCTTTCAGTCTCAGTGACAACCACTACCTTTATCTTCTCTGTTGTTGCAGGGACAGGCAATGAGGAAAAAAATATACCCAATGGTGTCATGGACAGCAGTAAAAACATTACCAAGTATTTACTCTTTGAAAGTCTGAAAAGCATTTGGTTTGAATTAGACTTTGTATTAAATTATGTGAAAATCATGCTTGCGTTCCAATTTAGGATGGGCCTCATCCATGATCAATGCACCAGCGTATTCCTTTCACCTCCATGCAGTTCTTTACCTAGACTCTTTCTCCTTACTGCTTTATTTCAATGTTTGTTTGTGCAATTATAATTCTCCAGAAGGTCACTTTATAAATACCTTTTACTTGTGAAGACAATATGCCCAGTCCAGAATTTTTTTGTATCATTATTCTATTGCAAACCTAATTTTGGCCAAAGGTTTTACCTTCAGGTAAATAAACTGATCGGCTGGTACATAAACCCGTCTTTCAGTGGAACAATTCTATAGATATTTCACTTTAGATAGAGTTTAATAATTGTTTGAATGCTACTTTTTAGCAAAGATATTCAATGGCAGCAAGAATCTCTTAAGCAGTTAACGAAATGGACCATTCGATCAGGCGTGGACATTTCAGCATAGGTTTCTTTGGAGATGATGACTTTGTATAAATGGCAAAAAAAAAATTTGCATAGACTTGTTTTGGAATATCATTTTGAGCATAAAAGTACTATTTCTGCTACTATTGTCATTAAGTGTGTAAAGCCATAAAAGTCCTAACTTCACTAGTGATGAGTGTGTTAATGCTTATGTTCAGATAAGGGTTTTTTCATACTTTCTGGCATCAGCACAATTCTGTTTATGAGCGTTATGCCCCAAAACAACCATGACATGTTAGAAGGCATAACATATCAGAGAAACACAAAATTAAAAACGTGGGGTTGATTTACTAACGCTGGAGAGTGCAAAATCTGCTGCGGCTCTGCATGGAAACCAGCTTCCAGGTTTTATTGTCAAAGCTTAGTTGAACAAACTGAAGTTAGAAGCTGATTGGCTACCATGCACAGCTGCACCAGATTTTGCACTCTCCAGTTTTAGTAAATCAACCCTTTATGTGTGTAGGCAAAGAAGATATATTTAAAGTGTTTGTAGACTCTAAAAAATTTTTTTATTTTAAATGCTCCTTTATGTTCTGTTAAATATACCATTGAAAACATTTAGTTATATGTATCTCATAAGTGAAAAAAAAACCTGTTGATCAAGTCAGAAATTTAGAGCTTTCCTGTGCTCACTTCCTGTGTTATCCTGAGAGAGCAATTAGCCTTACTAGTTCATATTTTGGGACTTCATAATGTTTGCCCTTTTGGTGTGGAAATGGGAGAGTCTGAGTAGTTTGGCAAGAAACAATTGTACAGGACTGACAACACAAAAGTGCTCTTTGTTGTCACTTAACTGCAGGCTCTGGAAGCTTAGTGCATTTCTGGCAGATCCACAGGTATTTTTTTTTCTATTTGCTATCACACAGGGGACCAATATGCCGCTAGGTGATCGCTTTTTCAACAATACATCAGGGATCTATTATATTAGTCCCCTTGATGTTGCCCCTGAATTCCACTGAAGCTAATGGAGAGCCGATTGTGCTCCGTTAGCTTTTTCCCTGGCCACAGCGGCCAGGGAAAGTGTTACTAGAAACCAGCTTGGGGAGATCAGTAGACATTCCATGGTCTCCCTCCCCTCTATTTAATTATACACACTATGTGGGTCCCAGGTCTGCAGGTGAAATAGCGGAGCCCAGGAAACATGGCGGGGAGGCACATGTGTGGGTGAAGAGTGTACCAGTGAATTTATCAGGAGTCTGTGGAAGATGTATAGCCACAGATCCCATACTCCTGAAAACTGATAGCCTGTCAGATTTACATGCACTCTTGGCTGCTGTATCAGCAGGCGTGTGTGTAAAACCCCCCTGCTGCCACAAAGGTATGACACATATCTGCAGAAGTGAAAGGGGTATATTGATAAATAATGGGGAAATGTGCATGCATTTTACAGGTGTACTGCATACACTCTTTCGTTTTTTTTGTTTTTTTTGCCCTGACATACACTTTAACTTATTTTACTTAAATGGACCTAATGTGATTTTTCTACTTTTTTTATTTTGTATAGTTTTGACAGGATTAACCTTTTAGGAACAATTGTGCAAAATATTTGTTCCTTTTGACTTTAGCTGTGAGCACACAAGTGTCTTTTCCATCGTTCTTTTGTTCTGCTTTGGATCAGGATAGAGAGATAAAAAATAATTGTTAGAGAGGTATTTGATCTTTAGGCAAGCGTAAGCTGCCTGTGTACAATGGGAAGATTGCTAATGCACATAAAGTCTTTAGCTATATTGTATGAACGTGGTAGTCTTTAATTTCCAGAGTTTATCTTAACCTACTAGTATATTGTTTGCTAAATTCATTATTTCTAACAGTTCACCAATGGATCTTCATGTACGTGGTATTCCTTTCAGAAAACTGTAGTTTATCATGCCAGGATAAGACCATTTTTAGGAAAGCAAATTGTCAAATAGGCAAAACTGTTTTTTTATAACCCCTCTCAAACATGTAGAATAAATTATATGGACTACTGAAACTTGTGTGGAGAGGGCCCACCAGTGCAGATGAGCATTCAGAGTCAGTAACTGATAGGCACTAGGATATATCCTTCGGTCTTCTTCACTAACTACATCAACAATTCCATACATTTATCAGTAAATAGGCTTCAAACTAGAGTTTATTTTCCTATCCATTGACTGTAACTATCTGCAAGTAAAACATGAGTGCAGAGAAGGGGCATAAACATGATACCCTTAAACAGTTGAATTCTACAGATGCAACAATGGAGGTTGGAAGCTTTCAATTCGAAATGGCTGTGATTCCGGCAATATGCAGAGGAAGAGAAAGAGGACATGATCCTTTTGCTGGGGATTCTGTTCATTTTTTTAATTCTGTTCAGTCTGTGGTGAAAGTTTTGAGCACAAAAATAACAATGATGTAGGGGAGGTGCCCATTCATTCATATCTTTATTCATATCTTTATTAAATTAACACCCTAAAAAATATCACCTAGCTATTAAAATAACAAGAAGTGCACGAATTTTCATTTTGAAAATGTCATTGTAAAACCAATAAATTTCCATACATTTATGTAGAATATATTTAAACTATGTGGTGTCTACCTATTTGACAATGTTAATTTTAGTGTTGATAGTCAGGCAAAGACAGCCAAAGAGTTGGTTTATGGAACACATACCCTGACAGCACCAACATGGACACCCAAGGCTCCAGGACTGGAAGTTCTAAAGATCCCATATCTGCAAGCAGGTATTTCACAGTTTAGTTTACCAGATTAGCATAGAGTATATCGGAGGTTGGGTATAGGATTATGTATAAGGAGGTTTTCTATGTATTTATTCTTTCTATTGGTTGAGTAGGATGGATTTGTGTCTTTTTTTCAACCTGACTAACTATGTAACAGTGTTTTTTAAATATATTTAAGAAATTTTAAAGAATGTGTGTACTAAGGTCATTGTAAAGAACTACGTAATGCGTGTTTCATGTAAAAATATCAACGGGTTTGAAGAGAAACCATTTTGTTACAAGCAAATAAAATGGGTCTTTGCAGGGGGTGAGCAGACTTAAGAAAAAAAATCTCTTCCAAAGAAGGCGTTGATGGTCAGCAGTAAATTTAAAGGTGAACTGCATGTTTTTCCTACTGAAAACGGCCTTTACAGCTATAATCAGCAGGATTTATCAGTGCAGTTATTGATCTAGTGAATTAATCCAATTTAGTGAGGTCCCTACTATAAGAATAAAAAGCAACAACCTTCGTCCTTGTATATCTTTTTCCATTGGCAAAAAATGTAACATTTAAGTACGACAGAATAACAGGCATTCTCTGATGACTGCACATACCTTTGTGTGTATTCTCCCATGCTTGGAAACACAGGGTGTTTTTATTATACAACCGTTTTTGCTAAAGATGGTGGATGAGCTGCCCTTCTTGCTTCTGTGTATTACTGTTGGTTCTTAAAAATGATGATGGCTTTAGAAACCAATAGTAGAGTACAGGGAGAACAAGGAGTTCACCAGCCTTTAAATCAGTTGGTACTGTATGTGCATATCAGAGCACCCCAGGTTTTGGGTGCTTAAAGCATATGTAAACCTTAAATTGAAAAGTTGGAGATTGCTTACCTTTGTTCCTCAAAAATTGTATAGTAATTATTTTTATAAGTGCACAGTCTGCAAAACAGAGTAAATTTCTGGTGACCCTGCCAGTCCCTTTAGAAAGTTCTCTTTCTTACCACACTGGTCATGAAAAGAGCTTCATCCTAGAGTAGGTAGTTAACACCTTTGTTTCTTAGTGATATAGAACATTGTGGCAGCACATAGCCCGTACTACTGTAAATCGACTCATGCCAGCACACCCACCAGCTTTTCACAGCTAGGACACTGCTTTAGATGTGGAATGTCAGTTAATTTCAATAAACTCTGCATTGCCTCCAACAGCCTGAGACTTTGTAAGTCTCCACCCTACTTCTTCTGAGCTGGGGGGAGAAGAAGGGACTGAGTGTCATGTGACTGCTGATAATTGAAAATTAAAAAAAGGAATTTACAGAGGGGTTTTTAAATTTTCTTGTTTGGGGAACATGTAAGCTTTACAGATACTTTAAGAATAATTTCAAAGGTACCAGACAATGCTTACTTTCAGTAATATTTTACATAAATTTTTTTTTTTTGCAAAAAGAGTGTTTCTTTAGTCTGTTATTATGTAATATGTACAATAGGACTGCGCCTAAAGGAAAGCAGGCACAAGATTTAGGACAAGATTTACATTTATGTGATTTGCTACTGCATTGCATACTATCAGGGTGCTTATTGGAAGTTATAAAATGTGTGGAAACATCATCTTAGCTCTTATGTATTTGTAACAGACACTGATCTAGACAGAACAACTTCAGGCATCCTGATCTTTATTTACCATGGGATTCTCTCCTTCCAGAAACATCATTAAATATGAATGGGATCCTCTTCATTAAGAAAGCAGCTGTTTGGACTTCCCACAGAACAAAGCTTTGCAATACACATTGGGGACATTTATGAAAGCTGGTGTTTGGTTCACTGGAAACCAATCAGATCCCTTGTTTTAGTTTGTAGTTTGCAGTTTAGAAAATAATAGAGAATGCTGCTAAATTGCAGCCAGTACACCAATTTACATAAATGCCCACACTCCCCTTCAGAGAATGAGATATAAGAACCACATCAGAGTATAGCAGTTATACATTGCATGAATTTAAGCTTCGGTTCCCTTCCATAAACTGCACTCCGTCGCACAGGTGGGCTCAGACTTAGCCAAATTACTTAAATTTACCAACTTTTAATGCTTTCACACTGTTTATTTTTTTGTTTTCAAGTAGAAAAATATTTCTCATACATTCAAAGTGGTACACAAAAGAAAATGAGTGGGATTTCTAGTTTTCTTCAATGATTTTCGCTCGTATTATCCGATAGCACCATATCGATACATTCTTAATGTAAACATCCTGAGCACTTTCTTAGAAAGCGAGACCAGAATATATTCATTGTCATATATTTTAAATATATATATATAAATATATAAAGAGAAAGAGAAAAAAAAAGATAATTTGGTGACTATTGCGTTAGCCACTGGGATGGGATGAAATATTTTAGAGTACACTGAGGAGAGTTGGGCATGGCAGGATTTAATAACTGTGTTCACAGATGTAATGATAGACAGGTTTGTGGGAAGAGCAAAAAAAGGGGTCTGTAACGCTTTTGTTGTGATGAATCCATGCAACACAAGGTGTTGTACGTCCCTGTGACACTGAATGGGTTACCATATTGTCATGGGGTAGGGCCACTGGAACTCACCTCATGTCTTCAGAGATACATCTTATTTTTGAGGTAGGTTCCGCTGACCCTAGCAACCTTTGAGAAAACAAAATAAAGTAAAAAAGACAAAATGTGTATGTGTGGACATTAAAATATGAAATCAGCTCCCCCATGAATAGTGAATGAATGGAACATTCTAGGAACTAGGTTGACAGCTGGGCAGGAAAATGTTTGCACACCTGCATTTTGATTGGCTTACAATATTGTGTTTTCTTTTCATGTTTTTGGAAGGAAGAGCTTTCTTACCAACCGCAGTCAGGAAGGTTCCCAAATGGATTAATCTCTGAAAGACAAAGTAGTGAAAGGAGAAGAGGAGGTGTGGAGAGGTAGTAGCAGAGTGATGTGAAATGAGTTCTAAGGGAAAGTGGATAGTGTAGGATTCAGAAACCATTCTCAGACAGTCATTTAATGGTGATTAACACTTTTTTTGTAACGACTCTAATAATTATCTGTCGATCTTCAAACACTTCATTATTAAAACACTGCTTATTTGTATTGTATAGTCCATTGACATCTATCATCAAATTCTACTGTCCTGTCATTCAAAATGCTATATACACATTCACTGATGCCCAGAAAGGGCTTGCTCATGACTGAGGTAGAAGCAGAGCCAAGAACCATATTTTCAAACCATATTTTTAAATTGTGCACTCAGAGGGGATTTGCACCCGTTGCAGTGCCCCCTAATTATTCCTTATAGTTGTAGCTTTCAGTTATGGTATAAAAACAAGTTGCTCACCTTTCACCAAAACCAGGGAAGAAATTACATGCAACACCCTTGGGACTGGTTTGGTTAATGTTTCTCCTCCGGTGTGGATAAGGCTAACTCTATTAGCTTCCACATCTTTGCATACTAATTTAAGCATTGGTCAGCCAGAATGCCAATTACTTGATTAGCACACCTGCTCCAACATATACGTCATTCAAATCTGGTTATTCTGTGAATATAAAATGAGGCTAGATTCAAACATGATGTTCTCTTTTCAAAAGAGAAAAATCCTTTATTGTTTCCTCTCCACATCCAACTGACTTTTGAACTGAGATGATTCACTGAACTTAACCTAAGAAAAGGAGATTGATTTTTGAGTGTTTTATTTTTTGAAAGTAAAATTGCAAACATGAAGCCATCTGATTCTGCCAAAATCAGTTTTGGAACTCATATGTAAAGCATTTATTTATGTGCTTTTTTGGATGTCATCACTGAAATCAAAAAGCCTTGCTTTTTATTGCTTTGGCTCTTTCTTAAAAATTGTAAAATGTTTGTTCTCAAAATTTTCCTAGTGTGTATAAGTAAAGTGGTCCATGTTCATATTGTGTTGTGTAGACTGCATTAAAATATCCGGTCTGCTGGCTACACAGCAGTGAATTGGGATGGCCAGCAATGAAGCAGTTAAAAGTGGGGGGAAAGATTGTGCAGCACAGCATCCATTCAATCACAGCAAAGTAAATGAAATATTGATTGAAAGTGTCCCTGAAAAGAGAAAGCCATTAAGGAGGCACGGGAGTCATGGCGTTCTTCATCCTCTGAACTCCCTCCCCCCACCTTCAACAAAGCATGAAAATTAAGTGCATTATTCCCAGGAGTTGGGCCTTTGTCCCTGAGCAGATACTGCTGGTGAGGACAGAGATAATGCTACTGTAAGCTGAACCTCTTGTGTCAGCTACAGCTTGCCTCCATCCCAATTGTGTTAATACTGCCTATTCCTAAAAATCACTCACTCCAACCAGCAAACAAACAAAAATCTCATGGATCCTATAAAGCACAAAACCCCACAATGACATGTGTTATTTGTGTAGCTCAGTAACTGCCAACTGATAGGACTAGGTGTTCCATGTGGTCCTCCTACCTATAGCTCAGGACTGAATTAACTAGTTAAAAAATATTTTTTAATTGTGATTTTCTTGGTTCCTTCCAAACACCTTTTAGGTCCCTATAGGATAAACTGAAAAGTGATGGACAATCCAGTGAGATACTACATTTTCTACCATCTAATCAATAAGTTTGACTATTTCTTACTAGAGACATTACAAGTCATTAATATAATGACTTCATATTTACCTGAGATGGCATTTTTTTTTAGTTTTCCTCTCGTAGAGTTTAAGTAAAATTATAGCTTCTGGCCTTTTAAGGAGTTAGAGGTTTCATACGCTCACTCTGAATTATATTATTAATACCTACTACGTGTATGTGAGTAAGCCTGTTTGTTTATATTTGTAGGCGCTGCTATCCATACTCATATAAATGTCAGCAAAACCCTTTTGTCCAATAATGTCACAGTGGCAAGACATCTAATGGCTACATGCTGAATTTAACATATTATTACAATCCCATGGTAGCAGTAATCCCTGAGAATGAGCACATCTTATTCTGTTACCTGTGTACTTTTTGGTTTGCCAACATGCACTCTTTAGTGAATTTAGCTTTGACGACCATCAGGAGAACCTTTTACCTTCTTTTGTTAGAAAATTCCAAGCTAGGCAATTGGAAATTATTTATATTCTCTTTGCTACAAAGCGTAACTATGATGAACAGCCATCAGCAGCGCACCCATATCTCTGCGTTATTAAAGGAAACCTTTACTAAGAGGATCTCTCCATCTAAAAATTATAGTTACCTAGCTATCATGTTGTTCCAAAGGGTTTAGGGCTTTTACTCACTAACCCAGAACAAGCGTGCAGATAAGTTCTGACCTTCCAGTCTGCATGCTTGTTCCAGACCAAAGACTCAAAATATTGAAGTCAGAGACAACAAGGCAACTAGAATTCTTAGGAGGTCAGCAATGGCAGATTTCTATAATTCTCTCAGTGCAGGTTTCCATTAACCATTAAAAGCTCCAAGTAATAATTTTGGGGAAGAGTATCTCTGTCTAAAACTAGACTTCTTTCCAGCCAGGATGCCAGTGATACACAAACAGGGGTGCACAGAAAGAGTACACACACCATTTCTTCAAACTAAGAGGGAAGGGTGTTTATTGACTGGTACTTTTTAACATC
This sequence comes from Rana muscosa, assembly GCA_029206835.1. Taxonomy (NCBI): domain Eukaryota; kingdom Metazoa; phylum Chordata; class Amphibia; order Anura; family Ranidae; genus Rana; species Rana muscosa. The sequence goes on along the minus strand of CM055126.1, from coordinate 122,144,269 downwards.
TTAAAATCCCTCCTATAAAATCAAATCAGACATTAATGTGTGTTGTTTTGGACTTAATATGTGTTGCTCTAGTTTATGGCAAATAAATCAGGTGTAAAAAAGTATTTATGTACCTGGAAATTCTTTTCTCCCTCACAGTTTAGATCTGAAGCACTGGCAGTTAAAAAACAACTAACCAGTTAGGTGAGAAAGCCCAGTGAGAAACTTTAAAAACTGGAGAACAGGAAAAAAGGAGAGGTGCCACTGTTAGAGCAACCAAATGGATACTTGATTTCTATCTGTAGCCTGCTCTAGAAAATTACCTGCCTCTCAATAACCATTTCAGAACAGACAAGGTTTGGATATTAGAAATAATGTTGGAGAACTGTTTTAGTGAATAATATGTGTTAGCCAGGCAAACGTTGGCCACAGAAGTTCAGTTTTTATTGGCATCCTCCCTGTAGCACACAGAAAGGAATTAGTTATGTATTTTTGGGTCAAATGTCAGTGTAAATAAGAAAACAATTTGATTTTACATTTTTATTAACTGGATATGATTCTAGCCACGTGGACCCATGAACTTACTATAAGTTGTAATCCGCCACCTACAATATAAGGAATGTCCCTCCAAGAGCCTACAGTCATTTCGACTATTCCATAGAGCACCCCTGGATCCTGGAAAACCAACTAGCACCTGGGTTTACCATGATGGCCCACCTAATTTCTGTGTTTCATCGGCCCATGGGTGTGATGAGTAGTTTTACTAACCGATTGAGGAGTGAGAGGTGAGATAGAGCTGGCAACCACTGAAAGAGGTCTCTTTTTTTATCTGTAGAATGCTTTTCTGAGTTACCTAGGGATGCTCTATAGGACAGCAGAAAGAATGCTCAGGCCACTAGAGATGCAATTTTTATAATGTAAGGGGTAGTTGGCAAATTCTTTTTATCACACTTAAACATGCATCTTTATAGGATTCATCACCCACTGGCTTATCTCTCTGAAGGTCTCTAGCAGCAAGAAATTTATTCCCACCCTTCATAATGCTGTAAATGAATAGTCCCATCTAAAAATGATGACTGACAATAATTGTAGTAGGTATGTAGCAAAGTTAGGAATTTAGAACCAGAGATTCTGCAACCACAGAGTTATAACCAACTAGTGGGTGAATTTAACTTTCTGTCATTTACCAAAGGTTGATGTATCTGTTCTAGTTCAAATGACCTTTTAAAAAAACTTTAACTGCTGACTTCTCCCTGCAATGCTAGTTGTTTGGTTTTAATTCTGATTCAATTTCTTTGATGCTATCTAAGTCACTGGCCTAGAAAAAGCATGCTGGAAAAGAAAAGTAAAGTCAAAGCTTCGGATCTGCATATTTTTTCAGGACCTTGGTAGGTACCTAGCTTTTCCAGAAAGTGAGTTTAGCCTCCAAACTTTCTCAGTATGGATTTCCTTTCATTAGTGATGAGTGTTGGTATTTTTGCTCAACTTACATAACATGTTTTATGGAAAAATGCAGTTATTATAAACTAGAGTTTGATCTAAATGTTTTCTTTTTAGGAGAACCTGTTTTGTTTTTTGTTTTTTTAATCTTTGCTTAGATCAGAGTTATGCTGTAACTCTTGACAATTGATCAGCTTAACTGATTAGCTTTCATGAATTGCTGGTAATGGCTAGTTGTCAGGGCTTACAGCACATCACTGCTCTTTACTCATGTCATTAAATAAGCCCTAGCTGTTTATAAGTAGAAAGCAAACACAGTGGTAGGTACATACAATATCTGGGGTGTGAAAAAAAGCAGAGTGTACATCTCATGCAAGTTGTAGTGGTTAATCCTGTTAAAGCACATGCAGTAGACCGTGGTTCTTTTCTACAAAGGTCTGGGTTCTATTCCGGCCTCAATGTCTAATTTTTCTTAACTCTCTTCATCTGCCAGTGCCTTGTCTACTGACCACTATAATGTCATCTCTTATGCAGTGTATATCCAGTATAATTGTAGCCCTGTGAACACTGCAAGCACTATATAACATCAATACAACTCTAAACACAGGCAAAGCAAAACTAACACTAAGCCCTTCTAAACTGCAGGAACTGGTAACTGAGGCCCTCTGTTAGCAGATAAGAGGTCAGTTCTGCTGAAAACTGTGTCAATCATGTTCTGAAATAATCATTAGCATTTAAATTCCCCCATTTTGCAAAGGATGAATTGAGCATTCCAGAGTACAGCTGAGCAGGCTGGCAGGGTCTCTGTATCCATGGCAATCCCGAGCCAGTCCCAATGGTCCATGTATTGGAGCTCATGCTTGGACAGAATTAAAGCGTGACAAGGCATAATTGAGTGACTGGTTTACACCACAACTGTGAGCTACAGAATTAAAAAAAAAAGAACTGCGAGGGGCAACATCTGAGTAGTAGGAACTCAGAGATTACTGCAAAATGTCCTTATGTGCTGAATTATGGCTTACAACATGGCAACTCCCCACTGGATTTTGTTTTAATAAATTTGACCCAATATCATAAAGGAGCAAACTATTAAACATCTATTCAGAACAATGGTATAGCAACTCCCAGTAAAGAAAATGTTGCTAAATCTAGCTTGCTCGATGTCCATAAAGTGCAACTGCTTTGTGCTACTGGCAGATAGCCAGGTTCTTTATCATTTTGCATTATAGGAGAGGAGGACAGTGCTGCTTTGTACACCTTTCTTGTACTAAAGTGCTGAGGGATGGAGGGGTAAGACTGTACAGGAGGTGCTAGGTGCAGGAGAATCTATGAGTGAAGCTGAGTTAATGGTGATGCTGTAAAGAAGCACATTGTCAAGACATGAATGGGTCGGGCATTCTTTTACAAGACAAAAGCAGCTTCCTGTGTAGTCCTCCGCTTCGAGACGTGCTGCTGGTTATGATTCGAAATGACAGGCAAAGAAACCTTTTCTTTGTAAACCGCCCCCCTCGTGGTGAAGTTATAATAATTGTGGTTCCTTCTGTCAGGTTTTCAAGACTGAGGAAGGAAATAGATCCATTTTATACACCCATGAGCTATACATAGAAATGGACACTTAACCCTCTCAGTGCCAAAGAGGGACTACAATGAAATGCCTTAGAGACCCTCCTGTGTCAGAGATTTAAGAGCTATTGATATGTTGCAGGCCGCTTAAATTGACAAGAAGGCACTTAAAGATCTCTCAACGGCTATGGAAGAGTAACCATTTCTGAAACATGGAAATATGTGGTACTGTTCTGTCACCTGTTATTAACTACATTGAGGTGGCAGTGAATCACTGAGCCGTTGGCTGAAATAGCTTTACTGAAAGCAGAACAAGTTACATCTTCTATGTGAGAACAAAAAGAACTGTAAATAGCAATTGACTTTATTAAAAAAGGCAATATGCTAGGAACAGACACATGCAGTCTTCCTGAGCAACCAATCAAAAGCCAACTGTTATTTCGGTGACTTTATTAAACAGATGAATGCTGATTTCTAGCTGGTTGATAAGGGTTGGTGCTACTTATTATCATTGCCATCATTGTTATGTTAAACAAGTAGGTCAAAAAGTTATTACAGCTATAAAGGTGCCTTATTGTCAAAAATGGCTGCAACATGTCAACAGAGATGGCTATAGGAACATCCATGTAATGGGCTGAGAGTAAGCCCAGCTCCCACACTACACATAGTCTGAACCAGAGGGTGCAGGTTTCTCACACTGTGAATGGAATGTATGATTCCGAAATACTGTTGGGATAGAAAGATATGACAAAGGGTTTGTAACATTTTCCCCCAATAGTTCATATAAACAGATCCCTCAGAAGCCACTTCTCTGCCTCTCACAGCTCTTGGTATTTTAAAGTGTGAAGCAGCTCTTTCTATTCCATGATAAAATAGCTCTGCTGCTGCCTTTATTGCAAAATGAATATGCTGCAATGTGCATGGGTGCTGTGAACTTGGGACTATCTTCCCAGACTTTTCTCTGTAGAGAATAGAAGATTACAATCTAAAGACAAGGATTGACCCTTGTGGAATGCACCCTGCCGCTGTCGTCTGACCACACAGTTAACACCAGAAGCAGAGCATTGTTAGTGCCACATACAACACGTCATGAGAGGCTGACGGTTGTAATCACGGTAGCATCCGGTGCAGCATGTTCATTTTAAGGAGGATATCTGAGCATGAAAAGCTGATGACCTGCAGCTCTGTGTTGGTGCACCTGCTAACACCAGGACAGTGGGGAAAAAATCTGAGAGGTATTATTCACTGTTAATGTATTATAAATGAATTGAAACTAGTGACATGCAAGGAAAATAATGAGACGGGAGACAGTGATGGTACATGATGAACAAAGCACATTTATAATGATATGAGTAAATATATTCGCATCATCGGCTAACCACTAGTTACACTGTATTGTCATAAAAACTTACAGAGCTACAGAGACTATTAACGATAAATAACCATTACCAATTAAAACACAGTTTGTACGACAGCTTTGCTCTTTCCATTTTTAAAAACAAGCAATATCATTCCTTTTTTTTTAATATATATCAGTTTTCTCTTCTTGAAAATGTTTTTTTTTTCTTTCTGTAATCAAAGAGAAAGTGAAAATGGAAGGAAAGTAAGAAGAAATTGACTTGATCATCAGATTGGAATGGCTGGTGTCCCCCAAACTTGAGAGGCCTGTGACGCAACTTCTGGGTAGCCCAGTATTCCTCACAGGCCTCTGGGAAGTTTGGGGGCTCATAACAGTGAACAGAAACTGTACAGGAGTAAGGCAGGAAAGTTAAGGGTAAGGGAACTGACAGTAAGGACTGGAGGTCTTAAATCAATATTCCAGTATCCACTGAATATGGGACACTGTTGACTCAATAAAACCAAATAGTGATGCAGGTCATTTTTTTAAAGTTCAATGAACTAAATAAAAAAAAAATCATAAGGGTAACAAAAAAGAAAACAAAAGATCACAGTTCAGAAAGAGAGATGCTGGACGAGAAGCCAGACGAGAGGACATCACAATCATTGTTCAGTTATCGGTTGCACAGGAGGAGCAGCGGAAAATGTCACTGAGTTGGTTATGATGGACGTTATCAATGAATTGAAGTTGAGATGGAAGGAAAACTGTTGTTTGGGAATTTCTCAGCCTGATGATCCAGAGGTAGCCAGCATTTTAGTTTTTTTTTCTTTTTTTCTTTTTTTTATTATTATTATTTACTATTTTAATTACTCTCTTTGTCCATTGATTTTGATTTTTTTTTTTATTGTTTTACGACTGCATGCATAGCATGAGAAGATGCTGGGTTTATGAACGGCCACATTTTCAGTGGCTTGAGGTGGCCCAAATGCAGAGGTTAACATAATGATCTGGCTAGTTGGCACTCAGAAACATGGAGGAGGTGACAAGTTGGAGAACAAAAAGGCTTATTCTAGAAAATAAAACCAATAAAAATGGCCCTTGGAGGAACCTGTACTGTGACAGGTAGACACACGCCGGAAATGAACACTATCTCAGCTAAACGAGCATGCAGGGAAGTACTGACTGAAGCCGACATAAAGATGCCCCACGGAAAAAGAACATGCAGGTAAACGACTATCGGAGCCTGCGATGGCTGGTTGAGCCTTGCCCCGGAGGGATCAAAAACAGCTAAAAATCACAGATACTGTTCACAGTAAAATCTACATTGACAACACTAAGAGATCGCTAGTGTTAAAATTATACACAATCAGAAGCGTTTTTAAAAGGCAACGCCCTCGCTAAGTCGTTGCAGATAATGAAACCTCATCAACTAACAGTTGGCACTTTAATCTGTTGTGTGTGTGCGTGATTTGGCTTAGAAAAAACTCCAATACGCTCACAGCACAGCATTATATCTAAAAGGGGAGAGGATGTTAATGGATCAACTGGTGCATGGCTGGCCAGGAGCTAGGGGGTCTGCTTAAAACCCCAGTCCTACGAACCCCAAATGTAAACCTTTAACCTGAATTGAAAGTAATAGTTAAGTGTCTTGATCATATTCTACCTTGGAGAAGAACAAACATTGTAGCTAGAGGTTGTGCGTAAAAAAGAGGAATGCCTTCTGAGTTACAATTGTACCACCTCAGCCCTGCAATCATAGCAATTAATTGGTTAACTAGGACTGCCATGATGAAATGTTACTAAACGGGTGACAGCGTTGTTTCTCCAGAGCAGGATTGGAAACAAGGTCATCTAGGGGAGGAAAGAAAGCTAGGCTGATTTATTAAGCAATTAAAACAAGATGGGGTGAGAGACTGGGGATTTAAAAGGATTTCAGCATGAGGGGGCAGGAGGGAAAACCCAATGAAGGAAGAAAACAGACACAGTTCTTGTCAAAACTGAACATCACCCATCAGAGTAGTTAAATCTGATGAGATTTATGAGCCATAAATGAGAGAAATGGAGCCTGGCCAGCCGGAATATTCACCGCCATACAGGTTGTTATGAAGACACTGATCTGTAAACTTATCAAAAAAGGTTATTTTTTTCCACAGTTTTAACCATTTTAATATATATTTTACAGTGCTTTTTTGCAACTATATTGCTTTTAGATAATATATATATATATATCTCTCTTTTAATGTTTTAATTTAAAACTATTTTTCTTTTTTTTTTATTCCAAAACATGTGTTCCCTCACACACTGCCACCCCAGGGCAGGACGCATGAGTGAAGTTGGACAGTGCTTTTGATTTCTTTACTCCCTTTTTGTTTTATAGGTACCTCACCCACCCAACCCTCCTGCTGTTTTCCAGCAAAACAGTAGTTCAGTAACAGCGTCGCTAAGGACTAATACTGATTACCTTGTGATTCTGAAGGGACCAGCAACACGTGGCTCTGCAATGCATTACTGGACACGTCAGCCCTCACAGAGATTAAAATTAATGTGTCACTTCATGTTTACATTCAGTTCATTTTCGACTACAACAATGCTGGTAAAATGGCAGGCTTCAAAAATTTTTTTTTTTTTTTTTTTTTTTTTTACTTTCTGACGCGTAAACAATAAAACCTCAACAAGAGAGAGATAACCTGTCAAAATCCTTCAAATAAAAATTAAAAAACTTAAAAAAATAAAAAACACTAAAAAAATTCCCTCTCTAAAACATCCGTAGAACATGTATTATTTACAGATGCGCTTTGTCAACACTGTTGCGTTCATTTGCATAATTATATATTAATAACCCGACGCACACACTTCCCCTGCCAATAACAAAAAACAAAACAAAAAAAGAATATCCAAATAAAAAATAAAATATAAATCGCTCCTGCAAAATACAGTACATCCATGAAAAGAAGAAAAGGGATTGGGTAGGGGGACAATTAAGTTAACATCCAGGAAAGGGAAGGAAAGGGAGGTCATTTAACCCACTTTCTGTGGGTTGGCCGCCCGGACACCTTGCTCATAAGTGACTCGTTGCGTTATTAGATACTGGGCAGCTTGTGTGGCTGCTGGTGTGCCTGTTATGGTTACCTTCCGGTTTCTGGTGCCGGGGACAAACTCCCCCTTTTTAGAGATCTGTATCCTGGCTCCAGTCAACTCCTGATATTCAACCAATGTCTTGCCACCTTTGCCAAGTATGGCACCTACCAAATTTTCTGGCACAGCAATTTCTACTACGTCCTTGGAGCCGTCCGTTGACTTCTCAGTCCCCAAAATGGCACTAGCAGCTAGAGGGGATGCTGCCCCGAAATATCCATTGGTAGCTGCGGTGGCAGCAGCCAAGCTGCCTAGTGCAAACGTCCCAGCCGCTCCTCCTGCAGTGCCACCACCCCCAGTTGCTTCGCTGGCGTACGTAGCTAGCAAATTGGCTGCTGCAGCTGCGGCTGGGTTGGCACTTGCAGCAGCAGCTGCTAATGCTCCTGTGGCTGCTGCTTGACTCAATCCCAACCCTAATGTATTGAGGTTGTAACCATAACTGGCCAAAGTATTGAGTGCTGATGTAATAGCAACTAGATCATTGCCAGTAAAGCCAGAGAGAACAGTGGGGAAGGCTGCTACCCCAGCAAGGTTAGCGTGTCCTAGGAGCCCTGCAGCAGCAGCAGCCGTAGGTAGAACTTCAGCAGTGTTGGCATAAGGGGATCCTGTGGGATTGGAGTTAGCTACAGGTCCTGTAACATTGGCATAGCTGATGTTCAGACAGCTACCACTCTGTGGGTCCTCTTGGATCTTCTGCACTATCAGCTCTACTGCCTTGCGGTTTTGCTCTGGCTCGCCACTTACAGTCACCACTCGTTCCTGCAGATTAATGCCATCTGGTTTCTGGGAAAGCTGCACCCATGCACCAGACTGTTCCATTACCGCCTTCACAGTGGCACCTCCCTTCCCGATGATCAGACCTGCAGTGCTGTTTGGAACGATGATCTTCACCTAAGGTCAAAAAAGCATGAAGAGGAGCCCATAAAAAAGAAAAAGAGAAAGACAGATGGAAATCACATGAAAAATAAAGAAGCATAAATCTCAATGAGGTGTATGATGAAGGACAGTAACTAAGCTAAATATAGTAATACTGTTACATGGCAAAATTATAATGGGTATCTATTTTTAGTCAATAACCTTAAGAATCACCATTAAAGAGTCAATAATCTTAAGAACAACAATTTAAAGGTAGTAAAGAGCTTTTTTTTTTTAAACTCTAATAAGAGCACCTATGCTAATAAATGGGATTCTATGGGTGCCAAAAATAGCTATTAAGTAAAAAAAATATAAGTAATTTACTGTTACATAAATATAAAAGGCCAGTTCACACTAGAAAGCCATGTATGGAAGGGGCATTCTGTCTGTGCTTCTAGCACAGAACTCAAAACACACTGGGGTTGATTTAGTAAAGACAAATAGACTGTGCACGTTTGCGAGTGCAGTTGCTTCATGGCTGAGTAAATGAAGGAGAGCTCTGCTGACTTCCATTATCCAATCATGTGCAAGTATTCTTTGTAAAGTGAACTTTGACCTCACTTACTAAGCTTTGATCAATTGCACTTGCAAAAGTGCACAGTCTATTTGCCGTTAGTAAAACAAATGCAGTGCATGTGCAGGCACCAAATTACATGGTAGTACCATGCAATTTGTTGCTGCACATTTATTTTTTAAATGGCGCATGCATTTCCCACATTCTGGTGCAATTTCTACCCAATCATAAGAATAGGCTGCAAAGTTGCATCGCATAGGAATGCGTAGGAATTCAGATATGAACCAGCCCTTTAAAATAAGATAAAAATGAAAAATTTTGTTAAAAAGCAAGAAGCTTAGGGGAATTGGCCACAGTTGAGATGCACGCCACAGCACTGTTTAAATCACATACATAAAGTTACAAGAATGACTTATAATAACCTTATGTCTCACTTAGACCTGGAAGTTTAGGAGGGCTTTATCACTATCACCTCCTCTACTGTTAGTGTGTATATTGTCTAAAGCATAGAATTGAAGTTAGAAGCTTATTGGCTACCACCAGAGTTTGCACTCTCCAGTTTTAGACAAAAAAACGAACTGGAAGCTGATTGGTTTCTATGCAGAGCTGCACCAGATTTGCACTCTCCTGTTTTAGTAAATCAACCACTAAGTGTGTTACTGCCTGGATCATCAGGTGAAAATAAAGGGAAAAAAAAACGAAAAAATGGAAACAAATGCAGCCACCACTTTTAGGAATTGGTAAGTTGCAATATAGTAAACGTTTATTTTTGGGTTTAACACCACTTTAATATACACATAATAATGAAATATTGATTTATATATATCATAGTTGGTAACTATTTTTCGTACCCTTAAAGTCCCATTTATATGACTAGGTATTCTGCTCTTGAGGTTACAAGGAATTTGGTGCTCATGGTTATCTAGCAATCCAATTGAGAATGTGTATTTGTCCTTAGTAAGACTATAGGTTTTAGCATGCCCAGCACAAATAGGTTTTGCATTTTAAAATATTGGAAGAGAACTGGTTGACCAAGCTCGTGTTATGGCCCGGCACAAAAATTTCTCCAAAAAACAGTTTAAAAATTCTCAAATGGCAAATAAAATATAACTTTATCTATATAATATAATAAAATATAACTCTGCTTAGGCTATTGTTCCAGTGCCATCTGATAATCTTTGGGAGGATGTATGAACACTGAAGACAAGAAAATGTACATATATCTACAATAACAACCAACTACACTGACATTTTCCATGGGCAACACTTCCACTTTACCTTTCCTTAAAGTGGTTCTAAAGCCTTTATTTTTGTTTTTCACCTTAATGCATAGAATGCAATAAAGTGAAAACCTTGCGTGCTGCAGCTCCCTCTCAGACCCCCCCCCCATTTTCTTACCTGAGCCCGATCTGATCCAGCGTTGTGCATGAGCGTAGCGGATCCTGCCACTGTCTCTCTCTTCATTGGAAAGATTGATAGCAGCAGGAACTATTGGCTCCCACTGCTGTCAATCAAATCCTGTGACACGGGAGCGGGGGGTGGGCCCGAGTCCCGCTGTCTGTGTCAAAAGACGCAGCAGTGGAACTCGGGAGAGAGCCTGCATGGGTGGCCCCACGGAAAGTGGCTTTCCGTGGGGGCAACCGATGAAGAGGAGGGGCCTGGAGCGCCAGCGGAGGACCCCAAAAAAGGAGGATCGGGGCTGCTCTGTGCAAAACTATTGCACAGAGCAGGTAAATATAGGCATGTTTGTTATTTTTATATAAAAAAATAAAATAAAATAAAGGTTTACAACCACTTTAAAATAGAACTATAGGCAAAACCTTTTTTTTTTCATTTTGGATAGAGTAAGGGAGGGTCATAACCCCTGTCAGACATTTTTTGCCATCCGCGTCCCATTGCCAAGATTTTCCTTCACTTCCTGTCCCATAGCCAAACAGGAATTTCTTGGGGACTCCCAGGTCACCAGATCTAGTGTTCCCATTGGAAGATTTCCCCCTACTTTTCTGAGGACAACCCAAAATTTGGGATTTTTTTTACTTTCCCTTTTAATGATAATGGTAAACAGGACAAAGAGAAAGGGGGAATCTTCTTAACGGGGGGCATAAAAAACTGACAGGTGTTCTGATTCCTCTCCACTCTATCCAAAACTCAAAAAAGGTTTTGCCTTTAGTTATACTTTAAGTATAATTAAGACCCTTTGTTTGGTAGTACACCTGAGGAGAGATTTCAGCTGGAAAGTGCAAAATCTGGTGTAGATGTGCTCAGAAACCAGCTTCCAGGTTTTATTGTCAAAGCTAATTGAACAAGCTAAAGTTAGAAGCTGATTGGCACATCTGCACCAGATTTTTCACACTCTGGTTTTAGTAAATACACCCCCTGTTGTCTAATATAGGGATAGTCCTATAAAGAAATCTCAACCTTAAATGTTTATTTTTCTATCCAAAACTCTCCCATTCTTTGAAAGAATAAAGAGTTGTATACTTTTACTGGCAGATAAATTATAAGTCGAACCACACATGACCCATAATTGGCAAATAAAGCCACAAATATTTGTAACAAGCCATGAACGTGGCATCCATTATAGGTGCAAGTCATTACAATGTTGTCCATGTTGTGAATAAATATAACATTCTGTCTAGGGTCAGATAACAACCTTATCCGTCAGTCTCCAAGATAATGATCTGTGTATCCTCTGTTGTTATCTGTAATGCTGAGCATACATAGTACAATAACTTTCGATCAGAAATGTCATAGTTTCAGAAGATTTTCTTTCACAAACACTATTGTTTGAAAGGATTGTTGAAGAATCCGTTTATGAACTTGACTTAATTTCCTATCGGGACAGATCATTCCTAGAGTATATGTTGTTAATACATAATGCAACTGATTTCTGAAATCAATATCATTATTGTGATATTTATGTATTAAACTTTATTTTTGATACAACTCTATACAGGTACTCCTCTCTTAACGACCAGGTTCCGTTCCAACGACCAGGTCGTTAAACAAATTGGTTGTTAAACGAGGAGTCACAAGAAACCAATATTTTAAGCATTCGTAACTGCATTCTTAACTTCTGTACTGTACTGTATTGTGAAAAAAAGGTCTAAAACACAAAACTCCAGCCCAAAAACATTGTTTTAATTTGCATAAGTACAGAAAACAAATGACAATTCTGTACTCTACTGTACAATACAATGATGTACAGCGCGTCGTTCAGGTGGGGAGAGCTGGTTGTAAGTCCAAGCAGTCGTTAAACAGGTAAATCGTTAAACGAGGAGTATCTGTATCTATTTATATTATGTTAGATCTTTTCTGTACAACACGGTGTATTCGGGTTTACTGTTCCCCTATGTGCTTTAAATAATATTCCTTGGATTTGGGAGTGAAGTAGGGCTATATGCTCCACTCATCTTGTTGGCCGCCTTACATCTAAGTTTAAATTATGTCAGAATGTTGTGCTAATTAGCAAATTTTGGATTGTGTAACATTGCATAAGCAGAGACATCTAAGTTATTGGAAAGGGTTAAAGGTTCAATGCCACCCGAGCGAGATGCAAAGGGGTTAGAACGGCTCCTGACAGGCGCTCATAGGCAGGAGAACACCCGTAAATTACAAAATCGCTGGCAGGACCAAAGAGCGCAGAGTGTAATTGACTGAAATGAAACATTGTAATGAAATGATTGATCTAATTAGCTCTGCCTGGTTATCAGTTGTCCTCTCTGCATGAGGTGGGTGTCACAGTTTCATTCTTCATGTATGGTTTGTAACTGAGAAGGAGACCCAACATGTTTGGTGCTGGCTATAAAGTATGTTTCTTCCACACTGATATGTATCTATCTTTATACATTTTCTGTACCCTAGATATGGAAGGACAGTACCCAGTTTATCATATGGCACTTGAACAGGTTGTTTTATTACTAACTGTTCAGTAAGCAAAATTACAAGATTAAAAATACTATTCTAAGCATTTTCTCTTAGGTAAGCTGTACATTTCTATTTCCAGCTAGGTTGTAACCTAAAACAGTTGGAAGTGCAAATGTTTTCATAGTCCAATTGGTTGCTTAAGGAAACAGGGAACAGAAAGAACGATTCATGTAACATCTGTGTATGTCTGACTTGTGGGGACAGAAAGAGTCAAATGTCTCTCTAAGGCTGGGTTCACATATGTGCGGCCGTGGTTCCCAGCATGGGTCCAGTGCGTCCCTGTTCACCAGTTCAGATGCGAATGAGGTCCTAATTTTTGCCTGAATTTCCACCTGAACTGGACCCAAAGATGCACAGGACCTTTTTGGAATGTGGACCGCTGCTGCCCCACACCTGTGTGAACCGGATCCATTGCAAGCCGGGCACACTCGCATTTCATGCAAATTGGATGCTGTGAAACCCGCATCCATTTTGCACATATGTGAACCTGGCCTAAGAGTGATATGCCATGACATAGCTGCCAATCCATAAAGGCATAGTTCATCTTTACTAAAAAAAAAAACTATGCAGATAAGGTATGTCTGTGGATAAAAACAAACTGTGCAGCTTTCGCTAAGTTAAATAATTCCCTTTCTATAGGAGTAGGCCATTTATGTACCTCATGAAGAATAACTGGAAAAGTCCTAGGACGTTGCTAAGGGCGTTCCTAAGAGATGCCTTGCTGTTACTGTTCACCATCACAGGAGCAAGCTTTTTCTCTCTCACGTGCGGTTTCTTTCCCCTGATGAAGTAGCTCTGAGTGTTTAAAAACTCATTCTGTGATGATGGAGGTGAACAGTAACAGCTAGGCATCTCTTAGCAACATCCTAGGAGTTTTCCAGTGAGGCTTCATGAAGTATGTAAATGGCCTACACCTATAGCAAGGACGTTAGTCAGCTGTGGTCAAAGCTGCACAGTTTGTTTTTATCTACAGACGCCCTTTATCTGCATGTGCATTTTGTTTTTGGTAAAGGTGAACTAAACCTTTAAAGCAGAACTCCAGTGAAAATGTTTTTGTTGCTTTGGATAGCAGGGGGAAATGCTGGAACCTTTGTCAGATTTTTTTTCTAATGCTGTCTGTGGCCCCCTGGTGGAGAGGTTTTCCTTTTCTGTTCCGGAAAACAGGAAGTAAGTGGAAATCTCCCCAAAGTGGGGGGAAATTCTCACCTTTGACAGTTTTACTAGAACCGGTATCCCCATTTCAATTTTTCCACTCTAATGCGGTTGCAGTTACAACTGTAAAAGTAGGATTTTTCTTTATATACTGTGATTTAGGATTTTTCTGGACTTGGTGATAATGATCCTTAGGGCATTTACAGTGAGAAGAATCTCTTGAATGTGGACACAAATGGCAAAATAGTCTAACAGAATTTTGCACCCTTTCTTACTTGGTGCAAAACTAGAAAAAACATTTTCACTGAAGTTCCACATTAATGGCATTGTCATACCACTGGGACCCATCCTAGTGTTATGCCTGACCTTATTGATGTATGAATGTGATGACTTTCCCATTCACCTTCAAGAAAGGGAACGACTGATACCCACTTACATACATTCAACAAATTAGAAAATATTTGTGCACCTTAACAATTGCACCTGAAACACTCTTTATCTACCCCAAAGTAAACTCAGCAACCAAATCAGGTATATCACTTGTGTATGGCGCTCTTTTGGCCGTTTTAAGCAAAACAAATTTGGAGCTGGAAGCACATAGCCTTTAAGCTCAATCGACAAGGACAAACTGAATGTTTACCTTGGCTGTTTTCAATAATTTCATATGTATATATGGGCTGAAACTAGAAGGCATATTAAATGCCTGGAGGTTCAAGGCTGCCTTAAAACCCCCTTAGCCAACCACTATGATCTGCCTGTACACATTCATAGGATCACTTTCAAAACGAAATAGTCAAATACCTGAATGATATAGATTAGCGTCAGTAGTATGGGTTACGCAATACTAAAAAAATAAACTCTTTGGATTTTAGATATGTATTTTCTAAAACATTACACTAATATTATAAATTGTACCACATCTCTATCTCATATTGTAGCTTTGCAATAGCAATATTTAAAAACAAATGTTTTACTCCAATAAATCAAATAAATAAACAAAACTTGGTAAAGTAAAATTTCCTGAAATCGATGTAGAGAATAATGGAGTCAATGGATTATCTGAGAAATGACAGTTTTAGTGTTCGCCAAAATTTTGCGGCCTATTTGTAAAGATCATAATTACATTATCCAATTTTTCTAATATTGTTACTTTTTATGCTGTCCGGGGCTTTTTCTCTGCTCGCTTTAATATACTTTATAAAGGTAAAATTAAACTATTGAAGTCTCTTTGTAAATCAGATTTGCTAATTTATAAACATTTACTCACAGTTTTTCTTTTTTTGTTGCTAAAAATGGCACCAATAATTTAGGTCACCCCAAACTAGGAGCTATCTATCATTTCCAATACAGGGGAGCCAGACCATGAAATTTCCTTGACGTGGAGTAATCATTTTTTTTTAACTGTATTCATCAATATGTGTCCATTTTATTTTCTTACTTCTTTTTACCTTATTATTTCCAAATTTTATAAAATGGAAGCGTGGTGGTGACATATGGTGCAGTATGGATAAACAAAGGACTTATTTTGCTGATCTATATAAATAGGCCCCGTAGTATAAATGATCATTCATAAAATTCTTATAATATGAATTAATGAATCTTTTTCTAGTAATGTTATAATATATCAGGTCATTATTCATTCTTTCAAATCCCCATGCATGTATTTGATGTATGTCTGCTGATTAAAAAAGATGATTATTTCTATAATGCATATACTCAGGGTTATATATATTTCAAGAACAGTTTTAAATTTTAATGAATTGTACAGTGCATTACACTCCAACACTGGGGCCAATTGTTGAAAGCATAAAGGGTCTGTTGCCCGGCCAGTGATTTTCCAGCAGTCATGCTTCTGTGAGGTTAGAAAGTTATCGATAGTCTATTGCTAGGGGTAATATAAACCCTATTTTACACTTTTCTCCACAATTTTTTTTTATAAATCTGCCTTATTGAAGCAGAGCATGCAGTACTTTTCATGTGATATGAATCACCAAATCCTAAAATGAATTATGGACTTCATGAATTAAAGCATCAACCAGCTATATTGCCATTCAGCAACAATGTCTATTGCTATTCTTGCAAAATGCAGTGGGCTTGAGTATTAAAATGCCATTATGATAACCTGCTGTTATTTCCCCAAAAACTCCAGATTCACTTTTGCCCTGGAATATGGAAGTTACATTCCTGAGTAGGAACTTGATTGTTGTCTGTTGGTTGCCCTTATTAGTCTGCTTTTGAAAGATCATGTTTGACACATCTATCCATCCATCTATCTATCTATCTATCTATCTATCTATCTATCTATCTATCTATCTATCTATCTATCTATCTATCTATCTACACTCCTAACTATATTGTTTCACATAGTAAGTCCATATTGTTCTATAATATATCACGTAGCAGTGATTAGTAGAGGCTGTGCATCAATGAACTCAATGCCAACTACAGACAGCAATGTTGCCTAGAACATTGATGAGATTATAATGCATAGTTTAGTTTAGGCTTGTCCAATGCTTCAGTTGTATGAAACATAAATTGCCACAAACTCATTGGATGAATAACTTAAAGCAATTTCCACACAGATATTTTGCTGGAGTCTGGTTTTGAACAATATTATGAACTTTTAAATTATTTAGTTTTTTTTCTAGAAAGTAGAAGAAACAGAATCTAGAACTGATACACAGATCAACCATCTGAGTTTTCACTTTCTAACCTGCACTGCAAAGTAAAGAGAGCTGGAATCCATTGGTTTCTGTGGGCAACATATTTTATTTCATCTTGGTTTTAATGAGTCCCCTGTGTATTGTATCACTTGACATAAACTGAGCATTAATAATCTGGAATCTAAGAATTTAGTTAATGATGATCCCTGGCATGTAGATGGAATTCCACTGTTCTGTGTGAAAAATATGAGATATGGAGAATGGTACTGTACCTGGCTGGCTCTGGAGATGGTCATGGGGTCGGATGGAGAGGACTTGGTGGCTGGTGGTAATGATGACAATGTCTGCAGAACAAAGCAGGGTCAGAAGCAGAATTCAGTCAGCTCTAGTAATAAAATTACCCCTTCACTGCCAGCAGGCTGTAAAGTCATTCTGGGGCACACGCTGTCTGGCATTGAAGGTGTCTAACCAAAGGGGGAGGAAACATAAAAAACTAAGTAAAAAGCATTCTCAGGAAGAGCAAGGGTGGAGAGGAGGATGGATGACATTGGAAGAGTGACAAAAAACAAAACTATTTTACCAGGAAAGATAAGAAAGGAAAAAAATACCACCACAAGCAACATATACAAGTCCAAGCAACTTGGATTGCTGCTACTCTATGTGAGGAACCAGAATCGGGAGATTTTATAATAGTATAACCAGTGTACTATTATGTGGGAAGGGAGGGTTTAACATAGTAAGGGCCATGCTAATCATTCAATTCTATATAGCGCTATTCATCATGGGTTTTTAACCACAGTTAATCTAACTTCATGAGTCTCAGAGACCTGCAATAGTTGTGAACAATTGCCGCAATGCGCAACGTTCAACAACCACTGAGGGTTCCTGTAGCCCATGTAATTAGTCTAATTAACTGTAATTTGTTACAAAAGTGATCAGTTAAGGAGGCAGCGGTGATACTTGTTCTTGCCCAATGACACAGGAGCCACAGGGGTTAGTAATATCAAACATCTCAACAGCACACACCATTCCGGACCTTCTGCATGTTTCAGGATTTACATTAAAATAGCAGCTGCAGAAAGGCTACTGTTTACAATTAACACAACCCCTTCAATTGCACGTCAATAAATTCACAAGTGAAAGAATCAGCAATTCCATAACAACTCTGGAATCTGTATTTATAAGAATTCACCTTTTCAATTATTTAAGAATTATTGATTTGATTGAGGCCTCCAGACTTACTTTATTACTGTTACTTTGTGCTTTTTTTTTTTTTTTAAAGGCAGCCTGGTCTATTTGTTGGGAATTTTAATTTAATGATCGGTTAATTGGGTATAATGTATAATATTTTTCTAATAGGGTCAACTGTAACAGAAAATCTCATCTTTGTGTGGTTGCAGGCAAGTTGAATGACGTGCTGCCTTCTTATATTTCCATAGAGACACTAGTGTTTTTCCTCCAGAATTCCCAGTTCCACACACAGTTATGGTTCCTGATGCAAAACTAAACCAGAGAGTAACACCTTTGTTACAGTCTTGTCTCTGGGTAACGGGTGACACAAGGATATAAAGATTGGCAGGTGAATAAACCCATTAGTACCCACTCCATTTTGAGTGGAATTGGCCTTTGAAGCATCTATATTCCCTTTTTTGTTTTTGCATTGGCCTGTTTAGCACTTTGAAGCAATTACAGGTAAACCATTTGACATGGAATAAAAAGCCAAGCCATGCATAAACATTTAAGTCTTATAAACCATTTTAGTAAATGGAATACACTGAATACAAGACAACCTAACACATCATGTATTTAAACAAGTACACACCTCTTGCTCCACAAATATAGCAAAATAATTAGTCACAAGCCAGTTTCATAAAACATATATACTAGAAAAATATTTAGGACAATAAAATAGACTGTCAATGATCAAGAGACATCAGTCTGCCATTATTAGGTAACTTTATCTCAGCTCTTCTGATTTTATTAGATCTCATAAGTATAGAATTATTAGCACTACTGGTAAACTTTTGTAATATATGATAGTCAGATTTATTCTTAATAATGGTGAATAAATATTGCTTCTATTGGACATTGATGTGTGATTTGTTGTTTTGCTTTTTCATATTTGTGTGAAAATATATTCATAGCAATGTGTAAGCTGGCTGGCATATTTCTGCTGGCTCGGATGCATAATATTTCATAATAACTGAGAAAAGCTAAATCTAGTTTTCCAATCAACAATAAAGGCCACGTCAATTAGCAAGCAAACACAATTTGTAACAGTGTTGGTTTCAGTGGTTCCAGTCCAAGCATAGGGCTTACCAAACGTGCCTACCTTTTCACTTGGTTCAGAACTCTGCAGCAAGTGAAGCTCTAATTCAAATTTATAAATGTCAAAGTCGTGTGACCAACCTCACCTCCGATCACAGAATTCTCTTTACAGTGTTATGCAGCAAATACGACTCTTAAAATGCAGAGCATAGTGTGTAAACACTGTGTAGTGCAGATAGTGATATCCGTGTTTTTTTATAAAACTGCCCCTATGTCTTTAATGTGGAGCTTTCTATTGCCTGTTCATGTTAAGCAGGGATTTGTTAACAAATTGTACCCTTACTGCTGATACTTATCTTCCCACACCCTCTACCCCCGCCCTGCTCATCCAGAGGAGTAAAGAGAAAAAATCCCCATGTATGCTCCATGTTTACCTGGGCAGAGATTGATCCTGCATACTCCAAGTTACCAGGTAGTTCACTTGGATCTGGCAGGTGAAGAGTTGGTGGCGGAATGTAGGAAAGGTAAGTACAGTATCAGCAGGAAGGGTTTGGGTGGTTTATCAAGTAATCCTGTAACTTTGCCCTGAATGAGCAAAATATAGATTCACTTTAAGCATATCCTTTTATACAGTAGACCCTTTTTGTTGCCAGCTGCCTCAGCATTTTGTTGCTACTGGTTGTCCCGTATATCATCAACCAAATACTATTAAGTGTTTCTATGCATTCCTGAAAAACCGACTTCTTCTAGGAAAGCCAGCCATTTAACAGTGTGGGGAGGCCTGACTTGTGGAGTTGCAAAACAATTGTACAAAATGAATTGTTTGCACATTATCAGTGCTGAGTGATAAGCTCTAACTGTGACATCCAAAGCCACAAAACTAGTAGTGTGCCCTCAGTTAGGTTGTGAAAGGTATGTCCAACACACCAACAGAAAACATCTAACAAAATTATACCATAAATTCGTAATTTCTCTGATCAGATCTGTTCAATATGTTTTGTCAATGTTCCCTGCATGTGTTATAGTATACTGTATGCTTTATTTCAGAACAAATGTTTTCCCATTAATCCTGGTAGTTGAAAGTAGATGAACAGTGACAAAATAGTGGCACACAAGTGTCTCTTGAAGACTGAAGAGTTAGGGGGACTTTTGTATATTGACATTTAGTCTTCACTATTGCAAGTTCTAGCTGAGCTTTGCTGCTTTCCATTGCTTTTCATTAGCACTGTCACAATGTAAGTGGACTTAGGAGAGAGTCAATGACCCCTATGACCACAGCACAGGACATACATACAGTTATTCAGGGTAATGCAAAATAAAGGCTTGAGAAGCAAGCTTTTGTCATTTAATGCCCTGAATTACCACATGGCAGGCCAGTATGGCCATTCTGTGGGCTAGAAATAAAAAATTCTGATTCATTGTGTTTACAATGTTTGTTATTAAATGCCAACAGAGCACCACAGCTCAGCCAGAGGAGTACTACAGAATAAACACCCATATCCGATCAGCCCACTATTTGTACTCTGTTAAAGAGTCAGTCCATCTAAAAGTGATATTTTAATTATAGCCAGTGCTTGAATGGCTGGGTTATCCCATAGCTTCTTAAATGTCTTGGATATTCCAGCATGGAGATTTTGTACTCATAATAGCCATGAAAGTTGTGCAGACTCAGATACTTACATTCAAAGATCTTGCCAATGTCCCAGGGATAACAAATTAACACATTTTCATGTTGTTTTACTCTCCATCATCTACCAAAAACTGAAATATTAGTATAGCGTGGATTGGCTCTTTAAGGAATCAGTTAACTTAGGACTGGATAAATATGGGAGTCTGAACTGCAAGCAAAACATCTTTACTTGGTTCTAATACGATTTCATCC